>OX336391.1:415124907-417524907 GCA_946902985.2 Meconema thalassinum
ACATAACGCCACCAGATCTTCGGTTTGAAAGGAGCCGACGACAAAGCTTTCTCTTCAAAGTTCTCCAAGAAGAAATTAGCCACAACAGGAGAGAGAGGACTACCCATGGCCACACCATCAGTCTGCTCATAAAAATTCCCATTCCATAGAATTCCTACTTTCGAATATTAGTATAATAAAACACGGCATAAGCCCAAAATTCAACATTATGAATAATAACACGGGCCGTGAAAGTCTAAATGACAATATTAGAAACCTCTATGGGGAGGATATTTTCCGACTGATGTCTAGATTTAGTAGGTTACGACGCAAGAAGGTGTGTCTAATCTCTTCACTCGCTTTTCTCCTAAGATGCCGGGATCATGATATTCTACCGAGTTTTGTTATGTTGAAGCATTCCTTCAGAACACCTAAGGCAACGAGAATCTATCGTCGTGCAAGCAAGGCGTTATTGATAGAGAGGTTACAGCATACTCGTAAGCAGTTGGATTTTATTTCGAGGGAGTTACTACAGCTACATCTACGCCTCTCAAACTTCGTAAGTGAGGAATTATGGAAGATCTTTGATCGTATTTCTTCAGTGCAAGCTAACAGCGTTCTAGATCAGGTGAGGGACAGACATATTTCCAAATATGATAGGTTATATCAGTTGCAGAAATCTCAAGCCATTAGACTTGATGCTAACAAGGTTGTCGTAAATTTGTCCAGCAAGCCCCTAAGTGATACCCAACAGGCAGTTCTCGCTAAAGGTCTCAATTTTGCTGTAGCGCCTAGAAGAATTCCTATTGAAGAACTTATTACATCCGTAGAATCCTCGGTACATCACCTCACACCTGAAGAGGCCGAGGAAGCCAGGCAAGAATGTTCCCGAGTTCTCAAGACCGCTAAGCCACCTAACACCAACTTAAAACAAGGCGAAAGCCGGGCACTTAAAGATCTAAGGGACGATTCTGATATTATCGTTCTCCCCGCTGACAAGGGTAACGCGACAGTGGTATTGGATAAGGTTGATTATGATTCCAAGATCTCGTCTTTGTTATCAGATCCTGTATATAGGATTAATAGTCGTGATCCTACTACTCGCTACTCAAATGTCACCGTCAAATTGATCAAGAAATCATCTATTCCAGCGGATGCAACGAAGACTCTCCTTCCAGGGGATGCTATTCCTCCGAGACTCTATGGTCTTCCTAAAATACATAAGGAAGATGTTCCTCTTAGACCTATTGTTAGTATGATTGGTTCTCCTACATATGCCCTTTCCAAATACTTAGGTAGACTACTTCAGCCGCTTCTGGGTAACACGCCTTCGTACATTAAGGATTCCACACACTTCGTGGAAAAGTTAAAGGCTATAACACTTCAGCCGGGTGATATTCTAGTGAGTCTCGACGTGGTGTCTCTGTTTACGAGAGTACCTATTGATGGTGTTATGTCTCTCATTAATGGCTTTTTTCCTGAAGACATCACAAGACTTTTTTATCACTGCATGACCTCCTCCTACTTTCTATGGAATGGGAATTTTTATGAGCAGACTGATGGTGTGGCCATGGGTAGTCCTCTCTCTCCTGTTGTGGCTAATTTCTTCATGGAGAACTTTGAAGAGAAAGCTTTTTCGTCGGCTCCTTTCAAACCGTAGATCTGGTGGCGTTATGTGGATGACACGTTCGTTGTTTGGACGGAAGGTGAGGAAAATCTTAGCCATTTCCTGGATCACCTTAATCTCCAGCACCCTTCTATTTGTTTCACCATGGAAAAGGAATCTGACGGAAAAATACCTTTTTTAGATGTTCTCGTCACCAAGAAAGAGGATGGATCTTTAGGACACAGCGTTTTTCGTAAGCCAACACACACCAATAGATATCTCCACGCAAGTTCTCACCATCACCCTGCCCAGAAACATGGTATCCTTACAACTCTAACTACCAGGGCTAGGAGGATTTGTGAAGTGTCTTCTTTACAAGAAGAAATTAACACTCTGCGAACCACCTTTGAGAGCAACGGTTATAGCAAGGCTTTGATTTCTACGGTTCTGAAACCAAAAAATAATAATAGGACGTCAGTTGAGAAAAGAGATGTAAGAGGAACTGCTTACCTTCCGTACATACATAACACAACGGATCGTATTGCTAAAATCCTACGTCGGTACAACATACGGACTGTATTTGGAACTTCTGTTAAGATTAGGCAACTCCTGCGACCAACTAAGGACAGTTTGCCTAAATTGCAACAACCGGGTATCTACAGAGTTCCCTGTACTTGTGGCAAGGTTTACATCGGGCAGACTTCGAGAACAATATGCACTCGCATTAAGGAACATAATAGATGTATCAGGCTCATTCAACCTGATAAATCAGCTGTTGCCGATCATGCTTTAACACCTGGCCATGATGTCATGTTCCAAGGAGTGGATGTTCTTGCCCGTATAAAGCAATATCGTCCCAGAATCATCAGGGAGGCGGTTGAAATACGTAAACACCCAGATAATTTCAACCGCGACACCGGCTACAATCTCAGTGAATCCTGGCTACCTATTATCAGAACCCTGAGAAAGTAATTCACTGCTGCTTTCCGTTGTCCCTAACATGGGGCTATAATGGCGTCCATCTTTGGGTACCTACTATATGTTCTTCGTTGCTTTCTCTTAGCAACATTGTCGTATTCCAGATTATTCCTGACGATGAAAGACATGGTTTCTTTCGAAACGCGTCGAATATTAGTATAATAAAACACGGCATAAGCCCAAAATTCAACATTATGAATAATAACACGGGCCGTGAAAGTCTTAATGACAATATTAGAAACCTCTATGGGGAGGATATTTTCCGACTGATGTCTAGATTTAGTAGGTTACGACGCAAGAAGGTGTGTCTAATCTCTTCACTCGCTTTTCTCCTAAGATGCCGGGATCATGATATTCTACCGAGTATTGTTATGTTGAAGCATTCCTTCAGAACACCTAAGGCAACGAGAATCTATCGTCGTGCAAGCAAGGCGTTATTGATAGAGAGGTTACAGCATACTCGTAGGCAGTTGGATTTTATTTCGAGGGAGTTACTACAGCTACATCTACGCCTCTCAAACTTCGTAAGTGAGGAATTATGGAAGATCTTTGATCGTATTTCTTCAGTGCAAGCTAACAGCGTTCTAGATCAGGTGAGGGACAGACATATTTCCAAATATGATAGGTTATATCAGTTGCAGAAATCTCAAGCCATTAGACTTGATGCTAACAAGGTTGTCGTAAATTTGTCCAGCAAGCCCCTAAGTGATACCCAACAGGCAGTTCTCGCTAAAGGTCTCAATTTTGCTGTAGCGCCTAGAAGAATTCCTATTGAAGAACTTATTACATCCGTAGAATCCTCGGTACATCACCTCACACCTGAAGAGGCCGAGTAAGCCAGGCAAGAATGTTCCCGAGTTCTCAAGACCGCTAAGCCACCTAACACCAACTTAAAACAAGGCGAAAGCCGGGCACTTAAAGATCTAAGGGACGATTCTGATATTATCGTTCTCCCCGCTGACAAGGGTAACGCGACAGTGGTATTGGATGAGGTTGATTATGATTCCAAGATCTCGTCTTTGTTATCAGATCCTGTATATAGGATTAATAGTCGTGATCCTACCACTCGCTACTCAAATGTCACCGTCAAATTGATCAAGCAATCATCTATTCCAGCGGATGCAGCGAAGACTCTCCTTCCAGGGGATGCTATTCCTCCGAGACTCTATGGTCTTCCTAAAATACATAAGGAAGATGTTCCTCTTAGACCTATTGTTAGTACGATTGGTTCTACTACATATGCCCTTTCCAAATACTTAGGTAGACTACTTCAGCCGCTTCTGGGTAACACGCCTTCGTACATTAAGGATTCCAGACACTTCGTGGAAAAGTTAAAGGCTATAACACTTCAGCCGGGTGATATTCTAGTGAGTCTCGACGTGGTGTCTCTGTTTACGAGAGTACCTATTGATGGTGTTATGTCTCTCATTAATGGCTTTTTTCCTGAAGACATCACAAGACTTTTTTATCACTGCATGACCTCCTCCTACTTTCTATGGAATGGGAATTTTTATGAGCAGACTGATGGTGTGGCCATGGGTAGTCCTCTCTCTCCTGTTGTGGCTAATTTCTTCATGGAGAACTTTGAAGAGAAAGCTTTTTCGTCGGCTCCTTTCAAACCGAAGATCTGGTGGCGTTATGTGGATGACACGTTCGTTGTTTGGACGGAAGGTGAGGAAAATCTTAGCCATTTCCTGGATCACCTTAATCTCCAGCACCCTTCTATTTGTTTCACCATGGAAAAGGAATCTGACGGAAAAATACCTTTTTTAGATGTTCTCGTCACCAAGAAAGAGGATGGATCTTTAGGACACAGCGTTTTTCGTAAGCCAACACACACCAATAGATATCTCCACGCAAGTTCTCACCATCACCCTGCCCAGAAACATGGTATCCTTACAACTCTAACTACCAGGGCTAGGAGGATTTGTGAAGTGTCTTCTTTACAAGAAGAAATTAACACTCTGCGAACCACCTTTGAGAGCAACGGTTATAGCAAGGCTTTGATTTCTACGGTTCTGAAACCAAAAAATAATAATAGGACGTCAGTTGAGAAAAGAGATGTAAGAGGAACTACTTACCTTCCGTACATACATAACACAACGGATCGTATTGCTAAAATCCTACGTCGGTACAACATACGGACTGTATTTGGAACTTCTGTTAAGATTAGGCAACTCCTGCGACCAACTAAGGACAGTTTGCCTAAATTGCAACAACCGGGTATCTACAGAGTTCCCTGTACTTGTGGCAAGGTTTACATCGGGCAGACTTCGAGAACAATATGCACTCGCATTAAGGAACATAATAGATGTATCAGGCTCATTCAACCTGATAAATCAGCTGTTGCCGATCATGCTTTAACACCTGGCCATGATGTCATGTTCCAAGGAGTGGATGTTCTTGCCCGTATAAAGCAATATCGTCCCAGAATCATCAGGGAGGCGGTTGAAATACGTAAACACCCAGATAATTTCAACCGCGACACCGGCTACAATCTCAGTGAATCCTGGCTACCTATTATCAGAACCCTGAGAAAGTAATTCACTGCTGCTTTCCGTTGTCCCTAACATGGGGCTATAATGGCGTCCATCTTTGGGTACCTACTATATGTTCTTCGTTGCTTTCTCTTAGCAACATTGTCGTATTCCAGATTATTCCTGACGATGAAAGACATGGTTTCTTTCGAAACGCGTCGAATATTAGTATAATAAAACACGGCATAAGCCCAAAATTCAACATTATGAATAATAACACGGGCCGTGAAAGTCTTAATGACAATATTAGAAACCTCTATGGGGAGGATATTTTCCGACTGATGTCTAGATTTAGTAGGTTACGACGCAAGAAGGTGTGTCTAATCTCTTCACTCGCTTTTCTCCTAAGATGCCGGGATCATGATATTCTACCGAGCATTGTTATGTTGAAGCATTCCTTCAGAACACCTAAGGCAACGAGAATCTATCGTCGTGCAAGCAAGGCGTTATTGATAGAGAGGTTACAGCATACTCGTAGGCAGTTGGATTTTATTTCGAGGGAGTTACTACAGCTACATCTACGCCTCTCAAACTTCGTAAGTGAGGAATTATGGAAGATCTTTGATCGTATTTCTTCAGTGCAAGCTAACAGCGTTCTAGATCAGGTGAGGGACAGACATATTTCCAAATATGATAGGTTATATCAGTTGCAGAAATCTCAAGCCATTAGACTTGATGCTAACAAGGTTGTCGTAAATTTGTCCAGCAAGCCCCTAAGTGATACCCAACAGGCAGTTCTCGCTAAAGGTCTCAATTTTGCTGTAGCGCCTAGAAGAATTCCTATTGAAGAACTTATTACATCCGTAGAATCCTCGGTACATCACCTCACACCTGAAGAGGCCGAGGAAGCCAGGCAAGAATGTTCCCGAGTTCTCAAGACCGCTAAGCCACCTAACACCAACTTAAAACAAGGCGAAAGCCGGGCACTTAAAGATCTAAGGGACGATTCTGATATTATCGTTCTCCCCGCTGACAAGGGTAACGCGACAGTGGTATTGGATGAGGTTGATTATGATTCCAAGATCTCGTCTTTGTTATCAGATCCTGTATATAGGATTAATAGTCGTGATCCTACCACTCGCTACTCAAATGTCACCGTCAAATTGATCAAGCAATCATCTATTCCAGCGGATGCAGCGAAGACTCTCCTTCCAGGGGATGCTATTCCTCCGAGACTCTATGGTCTTCCTAAAATACATAAGGAAGATGTTCCTCTTAGACCTATTGTTAGTACGATTGGTTCTACTACATATGCCCTTTCCAAATACTTAGGTAGACTACTTCAGCCGCTTCTGGGTAACACGCCTTCGTACATTAAGGATTCCAGACACTTCGTGGAAAAGTTAAAGGCTATAACACTTCAGCCGGGTGATATTCTAGTGAGTCTCGACGTGGTGTCTCTGTTTACGAGAGTACCTATTGATGGTGTTATGTCTCTCATTAATGGCTTTTTTCCTGAAGATATCACAAGACTTTTTTATCACTGCATGACCTCCTCCTACTTTCTATGGAATGGGAATTTTTATGAGCAGACTGATGGTGTGGCCATGGGTAGTCCTCTCTCTCCTGTTGTGGCTAATTTCTTCATGGAGAACTTTGAAGAGAAAGCTTTTTCGTCGGCTCCTTTCAAACCGAAGATCTGGTGGCGTTATGTGGATGACACGTTCGTTGTTTGGACGGAAGGTGAGGAAAATCTTAGCCATTTCCTGGATCACCTTAATCTCCAGCACCCTTCTATTTGTTTCACCATGGAAAAGGAATCTGACGGCAAAATACCATTTTTAGATGTTCTCGTCACCAAGAAAGAGGATGGATCTTTAGGACACAGCGTTTTTCGTAAGCCAACACACACCAATAGATATCTCCACGCAAGTTCTCACCATCACCCTGCCCAGAAACATGGTATCCTTACAACTCTAACTACCAGGGCTAGGAGGATTTGTGAAGTGTCTTCTTTACAAGAAGAAATTAACACTCTGCGAACCACCTTTGAGAGCAACGGTTATAGCAAGGCTTTGATTTCTACGGTTCTGAAACCAAAAAATAATAATAGGACGTCAGTTGAGAAAAGAGATGTAAGAGGAACTACTTACCTTCCGTACATACATAACACAACGGATCGTATTGCTAAAATCCTACGTCGGTACAACATACGGACTGTATTTGGAACTTCTGTTAAGATTAGGCAACTCCTGCGACCAACTAAGGACAGTTTGCCTAAATTGCAACAACCGGGTATCTACAGAGTTCCCTGTACTTGTGGCAAGGTTTACATCGGGCAGACTTCGAGAACAATATGCACTCGCATTAAGGAACATAATAGATGTATCAGGCTCATTCAACCTGATAAATCAGCTGTTGCCGATCATGCTTTAACACCTGGCCATGATGTCATGTTCCAAGGAGTGGATGTTCTTGCCCGTATAAAGCAATATCGTCCCAGAATCATCAGGGAGGCGGTTGAAATACGTAAACACCCAGATAATTTCAACCGCGACACCGGCTACAATCTCAGTGAATCCTGGCTACCTATTATCAGAACCCTGAGAAGGTAATTCACTGCTGCTTTCCGTTGTCCCTAACATGGGGCTATAATGGCGTCCATCTTTGGGCACCTTCTATATGTTCTTCGTTGCTTTCTCTTAGCAACATTGTCGTATTCCAGATTATTCCTGACGATGAAAGACGTGGTTTCTTTCGGAACGCGTCGAATATTAGTATAATAAAACACGGCATAAGCCCAAAATTCAACATTATGAATAATAACACGGGCCGTGAAAGTCTTAATGACAATATTAGAAACCTCTATGGGGAGGATATTTTCCGACTGATGTCTAGATTTAGTAGGTTACGACGCAAGAAGGTGTGTCTAATCTCTTCACTCGCTTTTCTCCTAAGATGCCGGGATCATGATATTCTACCGAGTTTTGTTATGTTGAAGCATTCCTTCAGAACACCTAAGGCAACGAGAATCTATCGTCGTGCAAGCAAGGCGTTATTGATAGAGAGGTTACAGCATACTCGTAAGCAGTTGGATTTTATTTCGAGGGAGTTACTACAGCTACATCTACGCCTCTCAAACTTCGTAAGTGAGGAATTATGGAAGATCTTTGATCGTATTTCTTCAGTGCAAGCTAACAGCGTTCTAGATCAGGTGAGGGACAGACATATTTCCAAATATGATAGGTTATATCAGTTGCAGAAATCTCAAGCCATTAGACTTGATGCTAACAAGGTTGTCGTAAATTTGTCCAGCAAGCCCCTAAGTGATACCCAACAGGCAGTTCTCGCTAAAGGTCTCAATTTTGCTGTAGCGCCTAGAAGAATTCCTATTGAAGAACTTATTACATCCGTAGAATCCTCGGTACATCACCTCACACCTGAAGAGGCCGAGGAAGCCAGGCAAGAATGTTCCCGAGTTCTCAAGACCGCTAAGCCACCTAACACCAACTTAAAACAAGGCGAAAGCCGGGCACTTAAAGATCTAAGGGACGATTCTGATATTATCGTTCTCCCCGCTGACAAGGGTAACGCGACAGTGGTATTGGATAAGGTTGATTATGATTCCAAGATCTCGTCTTTGTTATCAGATCCTGTATATAGGATTAATAGTCGTGATCCTACCACTCGCTACTCAAATGTCACCGTCAAATTGATCAAGCAATCATCTATTCCAGCGGATGCAGCGAAGACTCTCCTTCCAGGGGATGCTATTCCTCCGAGACTCTATGGTCTTCCTAAAATACATAAGGAAGATGTTCCTCTTAGACCTATTGTTAGTACGATTGGTTCTACTACATATGCCCTTTCCAAATACTTAGGTAGACTACTTCAGCCGCTTCTGGGTAACACGCCTTCGTACATTAAGGATTCCAGACACTTCGTGGAAAAGTTAAAGGCTATAACACTTCAGCCGGGTGATATTCTAGTGAGTCTCGACGTGGTGTCTCTGTTTACGAGAGTACCTATTGATGGTGTTATGTCTCTCATTAATGGCTTTTTTCCTGAAGACATCACAAGACTTTTTTATCACTGCATGACCTCCTCCTACTTTCTATGGAATGGGAATTTTTATGAGCAGACTGATGGTGTGGCCATGGGTAGTCCTCTCTCTCCTGTTGTGGCTAATTTCTTCATGGAGAACTTTGAAGAGAAAGCTTTGTCGTCGGCTCCTTTCAAACCGAAGATCTGGTGGCGTTATGTGGATGACACGTTCGTTGTTTGGACGGAAGGTGAGGAAAATCTTAGCCATTTCCTGGATCACCTTAATCTCCAGCACCCTTCTATTTGTTTCAC
The DNA here is from genome assembly GCA_946902985.2 of Meconema thalassinum. Taxonomy (NCBI): domain Eukaryota; kingdom Metazoa; phylum Arthropoda; class Insecta; order Orthoptera; family Tettigoniidae; genus Meconema; species Meconema thalassinum. The sequence goes on from OX336391.1 coordinate 415,134,304, forward strand.
CATGGAAAAGGAATCTGACGGCAATATACCATTTTTAGATGTTCTCGTCACCAAGAAAGAGGATGGATCTTTAGGACACAGCGTTTTTCGTAAGCCAACACACACCAATAGATATCTCCACGCAAGTTCTCACCATCACCCTGCCCAGAAACATGGTATCCTTACAACTCTAACTACCAGGGCTAGGAGGATTTGTGAAGTGTCTTCTTTACAAGAAGAAATTAACACTCTGCGAACCACCTTTGAGAGCAACGGTTATAGCAAGGCTTTGATTTCGACGGTTCTGAAACCAAAAAATAATAATAGGACGTCAGTTGAGAAAAGAGATGTAAGAGGAACTACTTACCTTCCGTACATACATAACACAACGGATCGTATTGCTAAAATCCTACGTCGGTACAACATACGGACTGTATTTGGAACTTCTGTTAAGATTAGGCAACTCCTGCGACCAACTAAGGACAGTTTGCCTAAATTGCAACAACCGGGTATCTACAGAGTTCCCTGTACTTGTGGCAAGGTTTACATCGGGCAGACTTCGAGAACAATATGCACTCGCATTAAGGAACATAATAGATGTATCAGGCTCATTCAACCTGATAAATCAGCTGTTGCCGATCATGCTTTAACACCTGGCCATGATGTCATGTTCCAAGGAGTGGATGTTCTTGCCCGTATAAAGCAATATCGTCCCAGAATCATCAGGGAGGCGGTTGAAATACGTAAACACCCAGATAATTTCAACCGCGACACCGGCTACAATCTCAGTGAATCCTGGCTACCTATTATCAGAACCCTGAGAAAGTAATTCACTGCTGCTTTCCGTTGTCCCTAACATGGGGCTATAATGGCGTCCATCTTTGGGCACCTTCTATATGTTCTTCGTTGCTTTCTCTTAGCAACATTGTCGTATTCCAGATTATTCCTGACGATGAAAGACATGGTTTCTTTCGAAACGCGTCGAATATTAGTATAATAAAACACGGCATAAGCCCAAAATTCAACATTATGAATAATTACACGGGCCGTGAAAGTCTTAATGACAATATTAGAAACCTCTATGGGGAGGATATTTTCCGACTGATGTCTAGATTTAGTAGGTTACGACGCAAGAAGGTGTGTCTAATCTCTTCACTCGCTTTTCTCCTAAGATGCCGGGATCATGATATTCTACCGAGTTTTGTTATGTTGAAGCATTCCTTCAGAACACCTAAGGCAACGAGAATCTATCGTCGTGCAAGCAAGGCGTTATTGATAGAGAGGTTACAGCATACTCGTAAGCAGTTGGATTTTATTTCGGGGGAGTTACTACAGCTACATCTACGCCTCTCAAACTTCGTAAGTGAGGAATTATGGAAGATCTTTGATCGTATTTCTTCAGTGCAAGCTAACAGCGTTCTAGATCAGGTGAGGGACAGACATATTTCCAAATATGATAGGTTATATCAGTTGCAGAAATCTCAAGCCATTAGACTTGATGCTAACAAGGTTGTCGTAAATTTGTCCAGCAAGCCCCTAAGTGATACCCAACAGGCAGTTCTCGCTAAAGGTCTCAATTTTGCTGTAGCGCCTAGAAGAATTCCTATTGAAGAACTTATTACATCCGTAGAATCCTTGGTACATCACCTCACACCTGAAGAGGCCGAGGAAGCCAGGCAAGAATGTTCCCGAGTTCTCAAGACCGCTAAGCCACCTAACACCAACTTAAAACAAGGCGAAAGCCGGGCACTTAAAGATCTAAGGGACGATTCTGATATTATCGTTCTCCCCGCTGACAAGGGTAACGCGACAGTGGTATTGGATAAGGTTGATTATGATTCCGAGATCTCGTCTTTGTTATCAGATCCTGTATATAGGATTAATAGTCGTGATCCTACCACTCGCTACTCAAATGTCACCGTCAAATTGATCAAGCAATCATCTATTCCAGCGGATGCAGCGAAGACTCTCCTTCCAGGGGATGCTATTCCTCCGAGACTCTATGGTCTTCCTAAAATACATAAGGAAGATGTTCCTCTTAGACCTATTGTTAGTACGATTGGTTCTACTACATATGCCCTTTCCAAATACTTAGGTAGACTACTTCAGCCGCTTCTGGGTAACACGCCTTCGTACATTAAGGATTCCACACACTTCGTGGAAAAGTTAAAGGCTATAACACTTCAGCCGGGTGATATTCTAGTGAGTCTCGACGTGGTGTCTCTGTTTACGAGAGTACCTATTGATGGTGTTATGTCTCTCATTAATGGCTTTTTTCCTGAAGACATCACAAGACTTTTTTATCACTGCATGACCTCCTCCTACTTTCTATGGAATGGGAATTTTTATGAGCAGACTGATGGTGTGGCCATGGGTAGTCCTCTCTCTCCTGTTGTGGCTAATTTCTTCATGGAGAACTTTGAAGAGAAAGCTTTGTCGTCGGCTCCTTTCAAACCGAAGATCTGGTGGCGTTATGTGGATGACACGTTCGTTGTTTGGACGGAAGGTGAGGAAAATCTTAGCCATTTCCTGGATCACCTTAATCTCCAGCACCCTTCTATTTGTTTCACCATGGAAAAGGAATCTGACGGCAAAATACCATTTTTAGATGTTCTCGTCACCAAGAAAGAGGATGGATCTTTAGGACACAGCGTTTTTCGTAAGCCAACACACACCAATAGATATCTCCACGCAAGTTCTCACCATCACCCTGCCCAGAAACATGGTATCCTTACAACTCTAACTACCAGGGCTAGGAGGATTTGTGAAGTGTCTTCTTTACAAGAAGAAATTAACACTCTGCGAACCACCTTTGAGAGCAACGGTTATAGCAAGGCTTTGATTTCGACGGTTCTGAAACCAAAAAATAATAATAGGACGTCAGTTGAGAAAAGAGATGTAAGAGGAACTGCTTACCTTCCGTACATACATAACACAACGGATCGTATTGCTAAAATCCTACGTCGGTACAACATACGGACTGTATTTGGAACTTCTGTTAAGATTAGGCAACTCCTGCGACCAACTAAGGACAGTTTGCCTAAATTGCAACAACCGGGTATCTACAGAGTTCCCTGTACTTGTGGCAAGGTTTACATCGGGCAGACTTCGAGAACAATATGCACTCGCATTAAGGAACATAATAGATGTATCAGGCTCATTCAACCTGATAAATCAGCTGTTGCCGATCATGCTTTAACACCTGGCCATGATGTCATGTTCCAAGGAGTGGATGTTCTTGCCCGTATAAAGCAATATCGTCCCAGAATCATCAGGGAGGCGGTTGAAATACGTAAACACCCAGATAATTTCAACCGCGACACCGGCTACAATCTCAGTGAATCCTGGCTACCTATTATCAGAACCCTGAGAAAGTAATTCACTGCTGCTTTCCGTTGTCCCTAACATGGGGCTATAATGGCGTCCATCTTTGGGCACCTTCTATATGTTCTTCGTTGCTTTCTCTTAGCAACATTGTCGTATTCCAGATTATTCCTGACGATGAAAGAGATGGTTTCTTTCGAAACGCGTCGAATATTAGTATAATAAAACACGGCATAAGCCCAAAATTCAACATTATGAATAATAACACGGGCCGTGAAAGTCTAAATGACAATATTCACTAGTCAGTTTGGAGTGTGGTAAATATAATCATGTCTCCGCCGCACGAGGAAAACCTCGCGATTGCGGTGATGAGTGGTGCAACTTTTTTAATGGAAAGTTTATGCAAAAAGAAAAAGAAACGACGACGACGTTGGTGGCACACTGACCTGTTTTAAGAAAGGAATGGTGCGGAGCTAATGATGGACTTGGAGTCACAAGAAATAAACGGCCAGTGTAAGAATTTTACTCGATTGTCACCATCTGACTTTGAAAATCTGCTGCAGAAGATTGGACCACATTTCCAAAGAAGATACATATTTCCGCCCTGCGATTTATTTTACTTTTCTCACGCCGGTAGGAAGACAGCAGAGATATCACCTTCTTCTTGCATTGGTCCGCAGATACAGTATATCCACCTCGGCCCCTATTTCCCTCCAGGCATCTGCTTTTAGTCTAATGGTTTCTTAAAATGATCCTTATGTTGAGGATCCCACAGAAGATGCTTTTTGCGATAAGCATCGATCAGTTTTATCACTCCATTATCACCACTCAAAACGCACAAATATTGCAATCAGATGCGCGCGAAAAACAACGAACTTCTCACAATCCCGTCCAAATCTGAACTGCGAACACTCAAAGTGCGCGTGGAAAAAACCGACAGGAGATGGATCGTCGTGCGCCGCGCGCGCGCAGCTTCGAAACCCCGTACTAATCTAGCGAACTTGCTGCACGCGAGCGGCGCGGCGCGCAAGTGTATACGCACCTTTAGAGAGAGTAAAATCAAAATTATCAGCTGCAGTGACCGAGAGTGCTAACGTGCTACCTCATGCCTCACTGACATTGAGAGAGTGTGGGTTTTAATCCCACCTGGGTCATTCTGAAAATGGTTTTCATGGTTTCCCATTTTTACCGCCAGGCAAATGCCAGGACGGTTCCTTTCAATAGGTCCACAGCCGATTTCCTTTCAATACCCGCTTTCCTAAACCGTTTTGAAAATGAAAGTACGTGACCATTGGCCGCATTAATGAAATGATTTAAAAAAATAAAAAAATTGTTGTAAAGTAACATAGCCTGAACATATATTGTCTCTCAGCTTTAAATCACTAGTTTCATATAGCGATACATACAGTCTACGTGTTTGCTATCTAACAGGCAACGTGTTTAGAGAGAACGCGTAATTCAACACAGGTATAATGCAAGAGTTGCAGTTTTCGTTATCACAAGATTATACTCCAAGCATGTCACTGTTAGCTAGCAAACGGCTAGTGATAAAACTGGTTAGTACGGGTAGGCTTTAACCTGAAGTGTTTCGAGTTTCATCTTCAACCAACCCTGCAGGAATTTTCATCTCTTGGGATTCATTCTTGTAGCTCAGAAACTAGGTGTATGTCACTGATGCTTTGAAGCCTCCGTGGCTTAGGTGCCAGCACGTTGGCCTCTCACTGCTGGGTCCATCGTTCAAATCCCAGTCACTCCATGCGAGATTTGTGCTGGACAAAGCAGAGACAGACAGTTTTTTTTTCTCTAGCTACTCCAGTTTTCACTGTCACAATTTCATTATAACAACACTCTCTACAATCATTTTATTTGATTGGTCATTTAATCATTACCCCAGGGGAGTGCGACAGGTTTCAGCAGCCTGCACAGTTTCATATCCTTGTCGCTAAATGGGGACTTCATTCATTCCATTTCCTGACCAGGTCTGTCGCAATCGATTCACAATATCAAAAAATTGAAAAACGAATCGTCGTATCACGTTCCGCCGTTCCATCGAACATCGGAAAACGAACCGTCGTATTACGTCCCGCAGTTCCATCGAAATAGCCATGGATTTTTTCAGGGCATGGCCACCGTGGTCGGATGGTCTTTTTATTTTACTTTTTATTTTTCCAAAACATTGTTAGAAAAGGGGTTATATTTACAAAAGAGTTGGTTTGATATCAATCCATGGTCTTTATCCCCTCCACCCACAAACCAAGTTTCAAGTGTCTAGAATAAAAAATAAAAATAACAATTTTGAAATCTTTATATTTTCAAAATTAGGAATTTTACAAACACGTCTGTTTGACATAAATGAAAGGTCCATACCCCCTCCACCTCCATACCAAATTTCAAGTCCCTAGGAAAAAACAAAAAAAAAATCAATTTGGGCTATAGTTCCAAAATTAGGAATTTTACAAAAACGTTGGTTTGACATCAATGAAAGGTCCTTATCCCTCTACTCAAAAACCAAGTTTCAAGTCTCCAAAATAAAAATTAAATAAATTCCCAATTTTGAAATTCTTATATTTCCAAAATTAGGAATTTTACAAAAAAGGTTATTTGACATAAATGAAAGGTCCCTACCCCATCTACCCCAATATAAATTTCAAGTCTCTAGGACGAAAATTATTTCATATTACTATTTCACCCCCTAGCAGTAGCGGCTGGCGGATAATTTTTCTAGGTGTTGCATTATTTTCATTAAGGTGGTACATGGGCACCCGCAGGATTTTTTTCTAGGGGCGGGGGGTGTATTTTTTTATTTCGTTACCTAACATGTCATATTGAGACTTACATCCCCCCCCCCCCACTCGCAATTTTCGTTTAATTTCTTACTTGCTTTGTGACACTCATTATTTGGCTGCTCTTAAACCGTTGAGTACATAGTCTTTATGGCATAATTTTTTTTGTTCAGAGTTTTTGCTCATAGGAGTTCGCTTTTCTTTGTGAATCATCGTCATAATGTTCATTCTTTAAAAACAGGCAAAATGTAGTGGTATCACCATGTAGGCCTATCGACAAATATAAAAATCAAGCAGTTCATTAATATAGTAATGTTAATCCAGTTCGCCGATTTTTTAAAATAACTGAAGATATTCCCAAATAATCACAAATGACTAAGTTAATTAAAACTCTGGAATTATCCCTGCATCTAAATCTGTTAACAAGCAGTAACTTCACTTTATGAAATAAACTGGTGTGACAATGAACAATCGAAATATTCTCGGAATTTCAGGGGGTGGGACACGGCCCCTCCTTGCCCCACACCTCCTACGGGCGCCCATGAGGTGATAGGTTCAAAGACTGCTTGATATCAGAGAAAATTGTATTCAATTGCGCGGTAAAACGGATCTACCTCATTAATAACGAATGCCGCAGTTCAGAGACAACACAATTTCATCGGATTAAATGGAATATAAGTTAGGCTAGTCTACATAAAAACCTTCACGAGAACAAAACAACGTAAGTTAGGCTATATAATTATGAGGGCGAGAATTGCGAGTGTCACAAGTTCACGCGCAACATTGCAAGACACGGATGGCTTTGGCAGTTGACAAAGCATCTCGGATGTCTCCGGCCGCGCCTGCGCCTCAGCTCCTGGTTGCAGTCAGTGGGCAACGCCCAGCCGTGTTAACTGTTGGGATAGGGCTTACCCGGTCTAGCATCTCGGCCATACCTTTCACTATTGAGATCTGGTCGGTGCTTCGGCCTGGTAACGACCAAACGGACGAGCGCCTGTAGACGGCTGGCGCGCCTCGCTTTCTCAGTCAGTTCACAGTGACTTACTATAAGATTTCCTGAATTATTAAAGAATAGAATTATGAATTCCTATACATATAAAAGGAAACATACAACTTCTAGTACTAAAAATATTATTACGGAATTAATTGTTTTTCATGAATTAAATCTGGTCGTTGTGCAACACTGCAACCTTATTGCCGGCCGCCACTGCCCCCTAGTAGGGGTAGTTTTTATTTTGGGGGAAAAAACGTTCTCCATAGGAACAAGGGCGTCACCCAGAGTCCTACGACAGTCACACATCAAAACCCGAACAGGCGTTCGGGAGATATCGGCAAACTTCGTAGGAAAGTAGGCTGGGATCTAGAACTCTTGTTGCTCCCCTACTCATGGGAGTGTGGGCCCATAGAAGTCCTAATAGAATGGTGCATAGTATAACAAAAATATGTGTATGGAAAGTGTGGAGATGAGATTTGGAGTGCAACGCCCGACATGTATAAATGAAAGATATGTATTTCAAGATGAAGTTCAAAGCCTGACAATGATGAAGTAAATAAGTTTGAATAAAGTTATCTGAATAACGTAATGAACTCAAGCTGATACCCGAAAAGGGGAATATAATTAAATGAATACTTTGAGTTGATACCCGACAGGGGATGTAGTCGAATAAATGCATTTGAATGGAAGGCTTTGAACCAAGATAGATTCAGTGAAATGAAATGTATATTCATGATGTTATGATAATGAAGTTATGAATGATATGTTAACTAATAAAATGATCAATACGGATCGATGAAGGATCCGATAGCTAAGCAAGAGGTAGAGACTAGATGTTTTGATAATGGATTTGAATAATTTCGATAATATTGTTTTGTTCTATTTTTGTACACTTTGTGGGTGCTTTTTAGATAATTAAAGCTTATGTTATAGTAATTTGTGGTCATTTGTGTAGCTTGATTGACCCAATTGCTCATTATCTGAGTGTATGTGTCATACGGTGGGATTGAACGTAACACCCCCGAAAGCTGAGCTAAACTGGACTATGGCCATGCATTCTCCGTAATCATTAACGGTTACAGTACATAACAGTACAATTCCAATAATTGAGATTATGGTAGAATAATCGTACCATATGGGATTAAATTAAATAGGTTGGTTTTGTAATTGATCTATCTGATATATTGATCAGTTACCAAAACGCCTCTATGATGTGATTGACACAAATGAAATCGTATCATACACTTCAACGTGTGGCACTTGAGTTCCTCTCACATAAATATCACATAAACAGCACTGTTGGTTAACACTTCCCGTTGCACCAGAGTGTACACTGTGTTTGTGTGGATACATCAGTTGGACTTGCTTAATTGACTCATTAATGGTTAGCTTAACAAATTAACATTCATATTTACTCAAAGTATAGATGTGATGTGTTCCTATAATGGAACTATCCTGATTCTGCAACGAATATGCACACTTCCCTATTCGTTTCACAACAGAAAACGGACCCTGATATAATAAAAATAAAAAAGATACGAGCCTTACAGTAGTCGCATATGATGTGTAACAACTGACATGATATCCTACTATGAAATTGAGATGAAATGTATGTTAAGTCATCTGACATGTTTTCCTACTCGTATACTACACAGCTTGGACAATCTTAAAATGTTAATTTACGCTCCGTTTTCATACTGGTACTATGATGAATGTATAGATTGAATTGGAGATATGCTACTCTCACACTTTGAACAAACAAACATCACATATTATATTGTAAATTAAGAGGAGGAATGAAACCATAGTCTCTAGCCTATCTATAGATTACTAGAAATAATGTTCAATACAATCAAATTTCCCAACTCCTGCTTGGTGCAAACTATTGTAATTAAAATTAGATAAATCGTAATTTCATGTAGATTCTGTTAAAATGATGCATAATGTTATGATATATATCGTTTAAATTGATAATCCGGTAGCAAAAATAATTGCCAGGACTGGGGTTCGAACCTGAGACCTCATGATTCGCAGACCAAGATGTTATCCACGCAGCCATTACAACGACAGACAATTGGAATACAAGACAGGTACTAATTTTCACGTGCCGCTAATAATATGGAAGTATTTTTTAATGCTCTATTAATATTTTGCTTCTTTCGATAATGTTCCTGCGTGGAATTGAGTTTTAAATTAGTTATGAATACGCCTACTTGACAGTAAAGGGAATTCCTATAGTGGTCTATGAAAGGATAGCTCAGTTCCCGTATAAAAAATCATCTATATATATTACATTGATCACTGCATTACCACAATGTGGGTTAATATCTAAATAGCCATTGTGGAGAAACATAATACCGGCTTTGCCGACTAGTTACAATGTTCCATATAAAAGCATATCATCATTTAAATACTGATACGAAGACATGTTGTTTGTGTTGCAATGAGTTGACACCAGAGTTCGCATGGGCGTTTACCGTTCAATATGGAAGTGTTGAGGAAAGTTACTCGGCGAGTGGATGCTCATCACTTTTATCCAGAGATTGGAAAACAGACTCTTAATAAATCATAATTGTTTTCAGCAAATATGATTTAATGAATATTTTTACACCAAAGAACAACTTGATGATGATTCATTGTAGAAATATCTGTAATGGCGCCTCCAAATCTTGAAGTAATTCGTATGTTATATACATTCCACATGGTACCACTGCCAGCTGGATCTAGCTGGCAGTGCGTCTTACACACTTCCGTCCCATTTTTCAAAATCACTCCTACAAAAATATCCAGCAACCGAGTGGAAAGATGTTACACATCAAACACTTACTGATCTGGCTAGCTTCAGGAGATGAAGAAATCCGAATCCGAAGTATGACTTTGTCACCAACACTAAATGAATCTGGAGTACCCTTCGTTTGTTGACGAATCTCCTAGCACCTGCCTTTTCTAAATTAGTCCTGGCCAACCGGAGTAGGGTACTAACTCCTGAGATTTATCCTCTCCTTATCTAATCCTAACATACTTGCTATTTCATCAGAAGGCTTCCTTGCATAATGAATTTCAAAAGGCATGAGTGATATTTAACAATCTTTCTACATCGTTAAGTTTCGAAAACCTTGAATTGTGTTTGAGGTTGACATAAGCTCTGAAAATTCTCCCATTTTCTCGCACTACTCTCTCTACCTAATTCCCTTGGGGATATCTAATAGAAGAGTAGACAACTTGGATACCCATTTCTTTCAGCTTGGTAGTCCAGAATTCTTGCTGTGAACTGGTTACCATGGTCGGAGATTATCCTGAGTGGCAATCCAAACTCAGGGATGTATTTGTGTATGACCTTATAGACACAACCCTTCCCAGTGGCCTTACTCAAGCGATACAGCTTAATATATTCACTGAATACGTCAAGAATCACAAAATTGTACTGATATCCATATCGAGTTTTCACTAACGGTCCATAGAGATCCACACAGATTGTTGTGGGTTTTGAAGCTCCACGGCCTATCAACCAGTAACATAATATATCTAGTCTGGTAATATTAATCTATGTCAACCAGAGAGGTTGTAGAGTAACAATAGAAACACGAAAATTAAGAGGGTCGTGGAAAAGACGTGTTATCCATCACACAATATTGGTGCCAAACCACGGGAAACTTGAGAGTTTGCACGAACCAGGGACACTATCACAGTTTCGCACGCAAGTAGGGGCTTGGATACATATATACGGTAATTTTCATTTCCTTTTTAAGTAGTCATAACCTGGAAACTATCACAATAAAAGGAGCGTCATTTTGTCAGAGAATAAGAACTGCGTGCCCAATACGAGCGCACGGAATACGGAGTAATACGATACACACTCGTGGCATCTGTCGGACAAGCGGTAATTCGCTTCTTAGCATTAGACGTCATGGAAGACAATACAACGGCTCAGCTCACGAAATTGAAACGCAGACGAGCGACTTACCGTTCAAACGCGACGCGTTTTATAAATAAAAGTAATTCCTTTAGCCAGTCCACGGAATTAGATGAAATTGAACATTTCCATGAGCGTCTGCAGGAAACCTTATCGTCCCTAAATGCTCTATATTGGTATTGAAGAATATCTGGACAGTAGTATAGTACTTTAGACTCCAGATATTGCATCATCACGACCAGATATTGCGTAATCGCGATGACGTCATAGCCCTTTGGGTGACGTCATGGGCCCTTAGAGCGAGCATGTGCACTGCACGTGTTAGCGTGGGAAGAGGTTGACCTTTTGGCTTGTTTATGCGATGGTGATAAAAAAATAATGGGTATTGACGTCATGGGGGTTGTTTATTAGGATGCTAACTGACATCTGACACCCGTGCGATTGTGAGCATGTGCGTCAGTGCGAGCGATCCGCTCATGTGGCGCGCAGCTGTTATTGTTTTTTGGCTCGCGCGGCAAGCCGAGCGGAGAGGTGGCTCGCTATCCACACATGTGGTGTGCAGCTGTTATTGTTTTTTGCTCGCGCCTGCTAAATAAGTAAAGTGCTGTAGTTAATGGGTGTTGACGTCATGGGGGTGGGGGGGGTGGGGGGGGTTATTCGGAGGCTAACCGTCATCTGACACCCGTGCGAGTGAGCATGTGCACCAGTGCGAGCGATCACGTGATATGTCTGCAGTGTTCGCGTGAGACGTAGTTGACCTTTAACGTCATTGGCTAAGAATGTAATCTTTGACTTCTTTAAGCAATAGTGAAAAAGAAAATAATGAGATGTTTGCGTTAGAAGCTTGTTTGCAGCATATGGTTTCTTGAGTGTAGGTGGGGGTGAAGGATATATAAATGGACGAGTGCGTGGAAGAGTTTAACTTTTACTTCTGCGCGAAGAGAGAGAGAGTGTGTGTGAAAGAAATAAAGAAAGTCAACGACAAGGAACAAATTGTGTGATGGATGTTCTAACGAAGTCCAATAACTTATCCACTTGTATTGAGTATTCTAATAAGAAACTAGCAGAACTAGTAATTGATTTACCGTATGTGGTCCAAATTATTCGGTCTGTGGAGACGAGATATGGAAGAAAAATAGTGGTGGACATTATCACTGAAGATGAAATAACAAGTGTATTTCTACCAGCAGTATTTGCAAAACTAAGCGCATCAGAGATCGATCAACTAAACTCAATTAGAGTCACACTGATGATGGTGTATTTGGGGTTGAAGAACAGCACACATCAAGTCATTTTAAAACAGTAATTTTTTTGTGAGTATATATGGATTATATATGTATTGATTGATATAACGATTTATATATATATATATATATATATATATATATATATATTTAGTTGCTAATTAATTCTTAATTTGTTTAATTATTCAGATTATCTAAAAACTAATAAAAGGAACAGCATAATGAAGTGGAAAACTGTTAATTTTCTGAGTGGAACTGAACATAGATCGCACCCGCTAATAGAGTATCATCGTGTATGCTTTCAACAGCCAGAAGAAGAGGAAGAAGAAGAAGATGATAATGAGGTGAGTCATAATGAGAAAGAAGCTTGTTTTAACACATGGACATCTTCGAGTGGAATTTCAACATTTTCAGTCTACGTTACTAATGTTAGCAAATCAGATGATAGTCAGCGAGAGGTGACAGAAACAGTTCTAAGATATCTGTTGAAAGAATTATGTGAAGATGAACATTTTATTTGTTTTTTCGGATACAATACATTTGATGAGGTTTACAAAATTGAATTTTCCATGACTTGTTACGATGTAACGAAATTGAATGAGTATAGAAACAAATTGCTTGGTAAACTTCAAGAGGAATTTCCTTTTGAAGCCGTTCATTGTTCATTGGAGATTACAGGCAGTAACTTATCTCAATGTCTTGAATATACTTTAAAAGATTATAAGTTTATGGTAAACCGATGTTACAGCAACTGCTGGTGGTGTATAAACAATAGTGCAAATTGGACATATGTTTAGACAACAATGATGTTACACCAACTGTTGGAGGTGTATTAACATTAGTGCAAATTGGACAATTGCTTGGACAACAATGGCCTCACCTCCTAGCAAACGTAGAAATGTTGATATTGTAATACGTAATAACAGTGAAAATATAAGAAACCAATTGAACAATGCATTTGAAAGTGTTTCTAATTTTAGAAGTGAACTAAACGGTGCTATTTCAATATCATACCAAATCGGGGAAAACACTCAAACCGACTTGATTGAGAACAATGATGAGTTGATAGAATATTGGAGAGTTATTAGTGACCAAATATTGCAACAAGCTGTGAATTGTGAAGAAATTACAATTAAAATAAAGGATGAGTTAATTGAAACGGCATTCAATTCTAGAGTGTACACACTTGCAGTTTCAAATGTTAAGAATGAGTTTTTGGATCCACGCGAATTTTTAGCAAATGCTAATATTTGGTTTACAAAGTATGTTTAGAAAGCGTTAACTGTACAAGCTTTAAAGGTGAATTCAGTTTTGAGTGCACAATATGTGCTTCGCGACTTATCAGAAACAAAATATTTTGCTGTCAAAAATAAAGTAGTTTTCGAGTATACTGATTTAAATGAATTTTATAATAATCATATCATTAAAGGTACACTGACAAAAATGAGCGAATTTGAAGCATACGGTTCTGGGTGGGCTTTAGAAAAAATTCATAGTTTGAGAATTAATATAAACAAATATGTTGGATTTCAAGTAGGAATGTCTAATACTAGTCGATTGCCTGATGTAATAGTCAATAAAAATGCTGTGCTAAATCTGTATGATACAAAGGAAGCTTGTTTTGCGTGGAGTGTGGTTGCTGGTTTGTATCCAAAAACTCGAAACGCGAATCATCTTTCTTCCTATCCTAATTACAGAGATGTTTTAAAGTTAAAGTTAGATGATATTCCAATTCCGATGGAAATGAAATATTTAAACAAGTCTGAAAATCAAAACAATATTTCTGTAAATGTGTATGGAGCACAATATGATGAAAACAAATGGGTATATATGGGAACGAACGAAGTAAAGGGAAAATAAACTTTTACTATTGTACCTTTGTATGTATCAGATAAAGTATATGAAAGGAGTGTGGACTTATTGATGTTGCAGATTGGAAACAGTGAAAGTTATCACTTTTGTTTAATTAGAAATCTCGCTCGCCTTGTGCGTTCAAGCGTCACTAGCATTCAGAGACGGATTTATATATGTAGACGTTGTTTGTCATATTATTTTCTTGAGGATGAGTTAAATGTTCACTTTGCGGACTGTAAACAGTTTTCTGTTGCAAAAAGCATAATGCCTACTGATGAACAAAGATTTGTTAATTTTACAGAATTTAAATTTAAAGATACAGTTCCATTTATAATATATGCAGACACTGAATGCGTTTTGTCTCCTATTACCTCTTGTTTTCCAAATAGTGACATTCCTAACTCTACTTTAATAGATAAACATATTCCTTACAGCATTTCTTTATAACTTCATTGTAATTTTGATAGTGAATTGTGCAGTTTCAAACACTTTAGGGGAAATAATTGCATAGCATTGTTTGTAAAGGAACTTTATAGTATTGTAGATAAACTTCAAACATATTATTTATCGGCTAAACCAATGTTAAAGATGACGGTAAATGAATAAATATTATTTTTGTTTAGTAATATTTGTCACATCTGCGAGAAACCGATTGCGGATAGTTAACTCAAAGTACGCGATCATTGCCACATAACTGGAAAATATAGAGGGAGCGCACACAATAGTTGTAATTTAAATTACAAAGTAACAAAGGTTCTGCCTATAGCATTTCATAATCTAACGGCCTATGATGTGCATTTTATAATTAAAGAAATTTGTGAGAAACAAGATGGAGAGGTGTTACATAATCCTGGTCATATAAGTTTGTTAGCAATGAATATGGAACGTTATAAAGGATTTACTAAGTATGCACAGGTTAAGAATGGATTCATTCAGTTAAGATTTATCGATACATATAATTTCTTGTCCTGTTCACTAGATCAATGTTCATCTTCGTTAAGTGAAGATTCAAAGCAAATAACTCGACGTAATTTTAATGATGATGCACAGTTTCGACTTACTACGAGAAAATGCGTGTTTCCATATGAATACGTCACAAGTATGGATGTACTTAACGAAACTTACACACACTTAATTCCTGCCGCTCCTTCCGGAGCATAGGGCCTTGGCGAAATTTCTCCACGCAGTACGGTTCCTGGCCATTCTCTTCACTTGACTCCAGTTTTTGTCCACCTCTGCAATTTCATTTTCGATCGTCCTCTTCCAGGTCTTCTTAGGTCGACCTCGCTTCCTGGCGCCTTGAGGATTCCAGTCTAGCGCCGCCCTCTCAATAGCTCCGTCCGGCTTCCTTAGTGTGTGACCAATCCAGCGCCATTTCCTCTCCTTGATCTGGATGCTAATCGGTTGTTGATTGGTGATGGTCCAAAGATCTTCATTTGAGATTATGTCCGGCCACCTCACATTCATGATGCGACGCAGACATCTGTTAATGAACACCTGTAGCTGGTTGTTGATAGGTTTTGTGACTTTCCACGTTTCACAGCCGTGGAGAAGAATCGACTTTACGTTGCTATTGAAAAGGCGGAGCTTGGTCTTCCTGGAAATGTTTCTATTTCTCCAGATGGGGTAGAGCTGGACAAAGGCACCATTTGCCTTCCTGATACGGCTTCGAACATCTTCCTCTGCTCCCCCATCATTTGTGACTATACTTCCAAGGTAGAGGAAGGACTCAACTCGCTCAATGTCTTTTCCGTTGACTGTCAAACTAGTCGTGATGTCAGAATTTATCCTCATCTCTTTGGTCTTATTGGTGTTGATCATCAGTCCTGCACGTTATGCTTCTCTCTGCAACCTACCCAGCTTATCTTCTATGTCTCGGTACCGTTGTGCCATAAGACAAATTTCGTCTGCGAAATCCAGATCTTCAAGCCTGTCATTTATACCCCATTGAATACCCCTCTTACGTCCTCCCATTACCTTCTTCATCACACTATCCAGCCCCGTGTGGGTGCGGGATAGAATACACCCACGGTATGCCCTGCCTGTCGTAGGAGGCGACTAATAGGGTCGACATGGCCGAATAACTTGCCAGTTTTTGATTTGTTCAGATCCCCTGTGGATGGGGAGGGCAGAATTCATCCACGGTATCCCCTGCCTGTCGTAAAAGGCGACTTAGAGGGGGCCTTATAAAGGTTGATTTTGGTTTTCTGGTCCCAGCTCTGGTTTGACCAATAGAAACAAACATGCATGCTGTTAGGGGAAGGGCCACCAGCTTGGCCATCTGGCCAGAAAGCCTAGACGGTATGCCCCATCCCGTCAGGTGGGTGCGCCATGTACCCTACAGTAGTATCCGCCTTACAACGAAGGTCCCTGCATGGCCGAATACTGCAGCTGAATAAATCCTGTGCATGCCGAGGGGGAAGTGCCTGTTCGAGGCACTGGGACCCCGGGCAATATCTGCTATGCCAGGTAGGTATTGCCTTGGCTGGGTGGCGCCCACAGTGATAGCCCCCGTTCGGAGTGGGCAGTATTCGGGGAGGATTTCGTCCGGGATGCGTAGTAAACGATCACGGACACCTGTACAGGGTGGCACCCTTAAAAAGCCGTCTCTGGAGTGTAGACCGAATCCAAAGGTGTATACGCCTTGGGATGAGGCATTTAATAAGAAGTTCCCTGTTGACAGGTCTCCTCGCTACCTGGTAGCTACCAGGACAGACGGGGGAGATTTTAAACAGGTAAAATCGATCCTATTTTCGGAGGAAATCGAGGGGAAATATCGCGACCTTAACGGGATTTCCAAGCTCCGGAACGGGCAGCTCCTGCTGCATACCGTTGACCGGCAGCAAACCGAAGCGTTGCTGGAATGCACGCATTTCGGCGAAATTCCCGTTAAGGTTGAGAAGCACGATACGCTAAATGAGGTCCGTGGAGTTATATTCCATCGCGACCTCATTTTAAACAGCGACGCGGAATTGATGCGGGATCTGGGGAAGCGAGGCGTCACCAGGATTAGGCGCATCACCCGGAAAATTGGAAATGATAGCGTCGATACTGGCGCTTTCATTCTTCATTTTGAGGGTGATGTAGTGCCTAGGCAGGTGAAGGTCACGTCGTACCATTGCGACGTTAGACCGTACATCCCTCCACCTATGCGCTGCTACAATTGCCAGAAATTCGGTCATGTTTCTGCCAGGTGCACTGCCAAGGCGGTGTGTAGAGAGTGTGGCAAGGGGACACATGACGGTGTGGGGTGTACGCCTCCCCCGACGTGTCCTAACTGCCAAGGAAGTCACTCTCCGCGGTCGAAGCAGTGCCCTGAGTTCTGCAAGGAAGCAAAGATCCAAGAAATCAGAACATTGGATCGGCTTTCATATCACGATGCTCGAAAGAGATACCGTGATATGACTGCACCCGAATTTCCGGTATCTTTCGCGGCTAAGGTGACGCCACCTATCACCCCTGCCAGTTTCGTTCCCCGTGCTGTACCCTCGACGACGAACTACTCTGAGATCGTAAAGTCTCCCCTCGCTGTCCAAGCGAGACCTGTCAGCCCGAAGAAGGTTAAACAACCTTCTTCGGCCATTGTGATAAAGGCGCCGGTTATACCATCTAAACCGGCGCAATCGGAGAAGAAGTCATCTTCCTCTCCGAAACGGTCGGAGAAGAAGTCTTCCCCTGCCAACGAGGCAAAGAAGACTTCTGCGAACGGGGCTGGATCGTCATCCAGCCCATCTGATAAGACAAAGATAGTGGAGAAGAGGGGGACGGTTCGTCGCCGTCTCTCTCGCCCTCCTGCTGACGGGGTGGCTACTGTCTCTGCTGGCCTTTCCGCTCCCACTACCACCAAGGGAGCGAAGCCTGCTGAAGCCAAGCCCGTCCGTATGGAGGAACTCCCCTATAGAAAAGAAAATAGATCGGCGGAGGAGAGGGGAGCGTTTCAGCGCCGTTTCTCTTCCTCTCCTAAAGGCAGGGCTGCTCACGTATCTTCTGGCCATCCCGCTCCCACCACTACCAGTGGAGCGGTGCCAGCAGGAGCGACCTTGTTTTATAAGGACCCGGCGTCTGTGGGGAAGGGACCATCTACTTCCCCAAACACACGTCGGCGCCGATCCAAGAAGAAGTCTCTTCGGGGCGTGTCGGGGACAGACACCCAGTCTTCGGACCGGGAGAAAGTCCCTCGACACCGCTCTCGCTCTTCCCCAAGGGCGAGACACGTGAGGTCCGACGACGACCGTGCGCAACCCAAGAGAGCGCCCGCTCCATTTTCTTCGTCTTCGGACGGAGATGTGGAGATTGAGGTGTGCTCTCCTGCCCCATCATCTCCAACTAGAGATGGGGAAGGGTGGCAAACGGTCAAGCATAAGTAGAAGACCCACTTCTACTTAAGTCCACACCATGGCACTATTACAATGGAACTGTAATAGCTATTCTGTTCATCTCGCTGAGTTACGACAATTAATATCTTCGTTTTCGGCAACCATTGTCTGTCTTCAGGAATCCAGGTTTCGTCCTGGACATGAGACAACAATGCGTCACTTCAAACTCTTCTCTAAAGACCGGATGGACGGAGCTGTGGCCGCTGGTGGCGTCTGCACTCTCGTCCACTCTAGCCTCTTTAGTGAAGAGGTGCCGTTGCGTACTCAGCTAGAGGCAGTTGCAGTTCGTACTTCGTTGCCAGTAATGGCAACAGTATGTAACGTGTACATCCCACCTGATTCTCAGCCGGATTACGACCAGCTGGTGGATCTAGTCTCTCAGCTCCCCCCTCCTTTTCTCCTTCTGGGAGATGTTAATGCCCACAACACCATCTGGGGCTCCGCTACCACTAGCGGTAAAGGGAGAGATTTTGAGAGGCTGATCAGGCGGCTGGACCTGTGTCTGTTGAACACAGGGGAGCCTACGCACTTCTCTATTGCACACGGTACTTATTCAAGTATCGATATTACCCTGTGCAGTCGTGCGCTGGTTCCCCTGCTACAGTGGGGTGTACACGATGACCTTTGTAATAGTGACCATTTTCCAATTATCGTTACTCTTCCGAACCAGAGAACCATCGAGTTACCAAGTCGATGGCTTCTCCGTCGGGCTGATTGGCCAACTTTCACGGCACGTGCGGTGTTTGCCGAAGATACCTTTGAGAGTGTCGACGATCATACCATTCACATAACGAATGGTATTTTGGCTGCTGCTGAGGAAACAATACCTTCCTCATCCGGCAAGTCACGCCGGAAGCTTGTCCCTTGGTGGACAGCCGAGATTGCAGCAGCCATTAAAGATCGTCGACGTGCTTTCAAATGCTATCGGAGGCAAAACACTATGGCCAACCTTATCACCTTCAG
The DNA here is from genome assembly GCA_946902985.2 of Meconema thalassinum. Taxonomy (NCBI): domain Eukaryota; kingdom Metazoa; phylum Arthropoda; class Insecta; order Orthoptera; family Tettigoniidae; genus Meconema; species Meconema thalassinum. Next base: position 415,153,734 of record OX336391.1, read on the forward strand.
AAGGATGCGTGCTAGAGCCCGATATCTGATTCGGGAGAGTAAGAAAACGACGTGGGAAAAGTATGTGTCGTCCATGACGGCGCATACTCCTTCATCTCAAGTGTGGACTAAGCTTCGTCGGATCTCCGGACTCCCGACATCACTATCGATACCCGGAGTGTCCATCAATGGGGACATCATCACGGACCATCTCGCCATTGCCAACAGCATTGGCTCGCACTTCTCCGATGTATCCTGCTCCGGGAGTTACGATCCTACATTTCTGACTCTGAAGCGGGAGGCAGAGACTCACCCCTTGTCCTTTGCCACTGCTGCTTCGGAGTCCTATAATGTACCATTCTCTGAATGGGAACTGCGAAGTGCGCTTGCACTGTGCAGGGATACGGCTCCTGGACCGGATAACATACATAATCAAATGTTAAAACATCTGTGCGAATCCAGTATGAAAGAACTGTTGATCCTCTTCAATCGTATATGGATTGAAGGGGAGTTTCCATCTCAATGGCGAGAGGGGATCGTGATACCGATTCCTAAGGCTGGAAAGGATCCCAAGTTTGTAAGCAGCTATAGGCCCATTTGTTTGACAAATGGCCTATGTAAGCTGCTCGAAAAGATGGTGAACCGTCGACTGGTGTGGTTCTTGGAGGATAAAGGTCTCCTGTCTGAGTACCAATGTGGATTTCGCTCTCATAGGTCCACCACTGACCATCTGGTGCGACTTGAGAGCGCCATACAGGAGGCTTTTTTCCGGAAGCAGCACCTAGTCACGGTTTTCTTTGACCTCGAGAAAGCCTACGACACCACATGGCGCTACGGGATCCTTTCCACCCTTCACAAGTGGGGACTCCGTGGTAACTTACCGACTTTCATTGCGAATTTCATGTCCGTCCGACTCTTCCGTGTAAGGGTCGGTAGGACATTATCGCAGTACTATACCCAAGAAAATGGAGTTCCTCAGGGTTCAGTGCTGAGTGTCACCTTGTTCGCGATTGCCATTAATGGCATTGTTGCCGCCGCCGGGTCCGCGGTAGTTCCATCGCTGTATGTAGACGATTTAGCTCTGCATTACAGCTCTGGAAGTATGGCAGTCGTTGAACGGCAATTGCAGCTAGCCATCAACCGGGTCGACAGGTGGGCTCACGACCGGGGTTTTCGTTTTTCAGCAGCGAAAACCTCCGTCGTCCATTTTTGTCGGCTACGGAGGCTACATTTACACCCTGAACTACATCTCAGGGATGCTGCGTTGCCGGTGGTTGACACTTATCGCTTCCTGGGGCTCCATTTTGACAGCAAGTTAACGTGGCAGCACCATATACGGCAATTGAAAATGACATGTCTCAGGAAACTGAACATGCTCAGGTTTCTTAGTGGCACTACGTGGGGGGCTGACCGTGCGGTGCTGCTACGGTTCTACCAAGCCCTCGTCCTGTCCCGGCTGGACTATGGTTCTGCGGCATACGGTTCAGCAAGGCCGGCAACCTTGAAAATGCTGGACAGTATCCACCATAGTGGCGTTAGGCTGGCTACCGGTGCCTTCTGGACCAGCCCGATACCCAGCCTACTCGCCGAATCGGGTGTTCCACCTTTAAATTATAGACGCCAACATATGCTGTTAGCATATGCTGCCAATGTGCGTCAAATGCCGCAACATCCGACCTATCAAGCTCTCTTCGGTACCCAAAACCACCAGGGGTACGCCAACCGGCCTCGTGCCACTCGGCCGGTTGGTATTAGACTTGATAGCTCGTGTACCGAAATAGGAGTGGCTGTAGGTCCCTGTATGATCCGGACATCTAGCGAGGTGCCTCCGTGGCAAGTCCCGCGTCCGGAAATTCGGTTAGATCTGCACCGAGGTCCTAAGGTGAACACGGATGCCTCCGTTTACCGGAGGCAGTTCCACAGCATAGTTCACCAATTTCCGGACGCTGGCATTCTATACACGGATGGTTCGAAGGTGGACGAGAAGGTGGGTTGTGCTTACGTTATTGATGGTGCAAATACCAAGATCTCTTTGCCTGAGGCCTGTAGTGTGTTTACTGCGGAGCTCGTTGCCATCTATGAAGCTCTGCAGTTTGCACTACAGGATGCACGAATCCACTTTCTCGTGTGTACCGACTCTTTGAGTTCGTTGCAGTCAATTGCTACATGTTTCCCGCAACACCCCCTAGTGCAGCGAATCCATGACCTACTAGCCGGGCTGTGCCACGCTGACACTCGAATCACCTTTCTGTGGCTTCCAAGCCACATGGGAATTGCGGGAAATGAGTTAGCGGATCAAGCTGCAAAAGAGGCGGTATCACTACCACCTCGACCAATGGAGGTACCCGCTAGAGATATTCGCTCTCAGTTACGCTTACAAGTTCTGTTTTTTTGGGAGAGTCAGTGGCTAGCTGACCCACTGCCCAGTAAACTGAGAGCGATCAAGGGAACTACTCGCGTTTGGCGGAGCTCCTTCCGGGCCCGGAGAGAGTCCGTCATTTTGTGTAGGCTAAGGATAGGTCATACAAGATCCACCCACTCGTACCTAATGAGAAGGGAAGACCCCCCACTTTGTACCTGTGGAGCCGTATTCACCGTGGCCCACATTTTCACCGAGTGTGTGGATCTTGCTGACTTACGAAGAAACCTTGGTTTGCAGACGACACTCAAACTTATATTAGCCGATGACGCGGTGGCTGCTGATCGCGTTATCCGCTTTATAAGTGAGAGTGGGTTAGGGCCAGCAATCTAAATTTTCCAGTGAACTTTGACTCAACGACTTGTTCGTTTTTGAATGATAATGTTTTGTTTTTTCCGTAATTTTTGTTTATGTTTATAATATTTTTTTTTTATTTTTATTTTATTTAATTGTTTGTTTTTGTTTTATTAATTTTTGGTCTTTTTAAATTTAGATGTCCACCTCAAAATTTTAAATTCAATTCAAAATTTGTATTCTTTAATTTGTGTTAAGAGGGGCAGATGACCTCGTAGTTCCGCCCCTTAAAACAACAATAACTAACTAACTAACTACACTATCCAGGACCAACAGGAACAGAGTGGGGGAAAGGACACACCCCTGTCTCACTCCGGAACTGACCTTTATCTCTTCTGTTAATTTGCCTTCGTGAAGAACCTGGCACTCATACCCTTCGTACATCTCTTCCATGATTCTGATGATCTTTGTTGGAATTTTATATTCCTCGAGGGTCTTCCACATGATTCTTTGATTTACGGAGTCGAAGGCTTTCTCGAAGTCAACAAATGTGAGGTAAAGGGTATTCCGCCACTCCACACTCTGCTCCAGGATGATTCGGAGGGTGTTGATGAGATCCACACAGCTGCGATGTTGTCGAAATCCAGCCTGTTCCTTCCGAAGCCTTTTTTCTACGCAGTCTTTTATACGATTCAGGATGACTCTCGCCAGCACTTTGCTTGGAATGGACAGCAAGGTGATACCCCTTCAGTTGTTACAGTTTGTGGTGTCCCCTTTCTTCGGCAACTTGACTATCAACCCCTTCTTCCAGTCGGTTGGTAATTTCTCCTCCTTCCAGATCTTCTCCAACAGCGGGTGCAGCAGATCGATCGTAATATCCAGGTCTGCTTTCAGTACTTCCGCTGGGATATTATCCAAACCTGGTGCCTTCCCGCATTTCATCTGCTTCAACACTGTCCGTATTTCGCCCCGAGTTGGGGAGTCGAGGCTGATGCTTGGGTCACTTTCTGCTTCCTCTTCATCTTCTCCTCGCTGCTTACTTTCTGATCCTCTATCTCTATTAAGAACCTCCGCAAAGTGTTCTCTCCATCTTGTCAGCTGCTGTTCACACGTCGTGAGGATCTCGCCCGTCTTGCTCTTCACAGGCCTAGTTTTATTAAAACCTTTCTTCGAAAGCATCTTTGTGATGCCATAGAGCTCCTTAACGTCCCTCCTTCTTCTGCTTTCTCCGCCTGCTCATTAATCCACCTCCTATGATCCTTCCGTACACTCCTCTTTACCTCCCTGTTTGCTGTTGAATACTTTGCTTGTGTGAGAGCCTTCTGCTGCCTAGTCTTGCAGGTGTTGAGCTTGGCCTTAATCTCCTTCATATAATTTATCTTGTCCCAGGTCTGATCAGATATCCATTCTTTCCGCAGGTAGTTCTTGTACCCGAGCTGCATTTCACTGGTTTCCACGAAGATATTCTTTACCTCGCTCCACACAGTCTCCACGTCCTTCTCTGTCTCGGAGTCCAACACCTGGAATTTATTTCTGAGCTCCAGTTTAAATTGGTCCAATTTCTGCTGATTCTTAAGCTTGCCCACATCAAACTTGTTGTGCCGAGTGTTAAACTTTCGGCGGACTGCGACGATCTTCATGCGGAAGTTGGCAACCACAAGATGATGGTCACTACCAACGTCCGCTCCTCTCTTGTTCCTAACATTTTCCAAGCTTCTTCTGAACCTCCTGCTCACCGCGATGTGATCAATTTGATTTTCTGTGACTTGATCAGGAGACACCCAGGTGACCTTGTGGCACCGCCTATGAGGAAATACCGTGCCACCCATCACCAAATCCTGACTGGCGCAATATTCCGTAAATTTCTCCCCATTGTCATTCATCTCACCAAGGTCATGTTTACCCATGATCTGCTCCAACCCCTCATTGTTTGAGCCCACCTTCGCGTTGAAGTCTCCCATAACAATTAGAATGTCCATCTTACTTGTTTGTCATGTGACGTCTCGCAGCATTTGGTAGAATTCTTCCTTCTCCTCTGGCTCCGATTGTTCTGTAGGCGCATAGCATTGGATGATGATCACATTCCTGATCTTTGTCTGGAACCTAGCAAACATGAGCCTACTAGAAATTGGCTTCCACTCCATAAGGCTTCTCTTTGCATTTCTGTTGAGCAGCAACCCCACTCCATCCCTGTGTTCTTCATCATCGCCCCCAGAATAGAGAAATGTAATTCCATCTGTTGTCTGTATTTCACCAAATCCTGGCCACTTCACTTCACTCAATCCTAGGATATCCAGCCCATAGTTCTTCATCTCCCGTGTCACTTGTTTCAGTCTGGTTTTCTCCATCAAGGCCCTCACATTCCAGAAACCGATTTTCGTAGTCCTCTTCATGCCAAAAGTCGTCATCAGGTTATCCGTCCGGTTTTGTAATTTCGCTTCAGTTTCCGTAATCAGTTTATTTAAGAGGAGTGAGTGATTAACCCACTGCCTCCGAGTGCCTTGGAGGAGCTGCCACCTTAAGCCTGAGGCACCAGGCTGATTTTCTGTCAGGGTTTCATCCCTTAGCCGTTGAAGAACCAACTCCAAACTACAAGGCAGCAGTTATTTTACCAGAGCCCCGTTAGCCGTAATTTCTTCAGGGTTCCTGTAGGGCCTTCACAGCTACCGTAGCGGTTTTGAGACACACAAAGTCCCCACTGTACTTCACCCCTACAGGCAATCCCTTACTTAATTACGTTGCCCATCTTCCACGACGAGGACGAGGGGTTGGATTTGTGGGAGACTAACGAAACTAAATTACCTGAAATATCCAAGTTTTATAGCAGTCTTTATGATCAAACAATATCGAATGAGGAGTATGAGTTTGCTCAATCGGTGTGGGAAACGTTTTCCTGTCGAACATTAGGAGAATACGCCGATCTGTATTTAAAAGTTGACACACTTCTTTTGGCGGATGTCTTTGAAAATTTTAGATCGAATGGCATGGAAACTTATGGCATTGATGCAGCTCATTTTACACTGCTCCATCTATGTCTTGGTGTGCAATGAGACAGTATATGAAAACTTATGATGAGAAAAGGCAAGAGTCCTACATAATGTACTTTGATGTTAATATAATAATTTATATGGATATGCGATGATGGAATATCTTCCAACGGGTGGCTTTAAATGGGTTGCAAATGTTGCAGGGTTTGATGTTTTAACTATTGATGATACTTCAGAAATTGGATATATTTTGGAAGTAGATTTGACTTATCCTCAAGAGTTACATGATAAACATCCACATTACCCTCTATGTTCAGAAAAGTTGACAAAGCTAATGGCTACCCTAGATAATAATGAACGTTAAGTTTTGCATTATAGAGTGTTAAAGCAATGTATTCAACTAGGAATGAAATTAGATCGCATTCACAGAATAATTGAATTCAATCAGAGCCAATGGCTAAAACCATATATTGATGTGAACACAGAGAAACAAAAACATGCAAAAAATGATTTTGAAAAAAAAAAAAAAAAATTGATGAATAGTGCAATTTTTGATCGTTCACTGATGAATGTGAGGAAGTTAAGGGACATCAAATGGGTTACCAAATGGCATGGACCTCATGGAGCTAGGTCTTGAATAGCTAAGGCTAATTTTAAACATAGAATTATATTCGATGAACAATGTATGGTCATCAAGATGAGCAGACTAAAGATTTTTCACAATCAACCAGTATATGTTGGTGCATCTATATTAGATTTGTCTAAATGTAAAATGAATGACTTTCATTACAATGTTATTTTAGCAAATCCCGAATCAAATGTGAGGTTGTTATACACAGACACTGATAGTTTTATGTATATATTCTATTATGATATTTATGAGTTCATGAAACAGCATTCAAATTTGTTTGATACTGGAAACTATGAAACAAACAATCCTTTTGGCATTGTGAGACAAAATAAAGGTGAAATTGGTTTAATGAAACATGAACATGCTGGAAGGATTGTTGAAGAATTTGTGGGGTTAAGACCCAAAATGTATGCAATAAAATTGTATGATGAAATGAATAGCTTGCGTAAGGCTAAAGGCATTAAGAAGAGTGTGAGTAAAAATATGAATATTGATGAGTATCGAAAGTGTCTTTATAACAGAGATCAAGCCAACAAAGTTCAAGTTTGTATAATTTCAAAATCTCATTATGTATTTACTGTTCGGCAAAATAAGTTGGCAATTTCATCAAACGATGATAAAAGGCACATAACTGAAAACGGAATTGTTACTTTACCGTTTGGTCATTTTTCTCTGAAAAATGATTAGAAACAAATTTGTGATTAAAGCACTTCATCTCACTTACTTTATTTCTTTCACACACACACTTTTATTCTGATAATAATACTAATTTTTGTGTGTGCCTTTGCTTATGAAAAAAGAATAAATAATAACCCAAATTTTGTGTGTATTATTTAAAACTCCTCCCCCCACCATTCCCATTTTCCAGAAATATATTTGTATAATTACTTTATATTACTTATCGTTTAGTAATGGTGCGTTGTGAGAGGAGCAACTCTACCACTCAATATAAACGATCAGGAAGTGGATCATTAATTAGTCGTGTACTTAATAAAACTATTGATAATTTACCCGTGGAATTACACATCCCGGGATATGAATATTGTGGACCAGGAACAAAATTAGAAAAGCGATTGAGCCGTGGTGATCCAGGAATAAATATATTAGATAAAGCGTGCAAAGAGCACGACATTGCTTACGCAAATCATAAAGATTCAAAGAAAAGAAGAGAGGCTGATGAAATTTCAGCTTCAAAAGCTGGTCTCGTGTAAAATCCCGTGACGCATCATTAGGAGAGAGAGCGGCTGCACTAACAGTCAGTGGCATAATGAAAGCTAAGTCTAAGATTGGAGGAGGTAAACGAAACTTAAATTTAAAAAAAAAAACAACAAGAAAAGATTAAAAAAAAGGAACATCGAAAAAGCAAGGTGGTATTTTACCCCTACATCCGATATTTGCAGCCTTGTCGGGCTTGAGGGGTCTAGCAGGCGGAGCAGCCGGGGTAGCGTCTGCTATAAACAAAGCGAAAGCTGCTCAAGAAGAATTAAAAGAAATGAAAAGACACAGTCAAATGATAGAAGCAATGTGAGGAAAAGGAGGTCAAGGCATTTATTTAAATCCTCCTGCATACAAACGATAATTAACCAAATACCAAATAAAGCATTAAGTAATTTCGATTTAGCTAAATACGCACATCAATTAGAGATTCCAAATTTTAGAGGAGTCTTTAAGCGAGATATGTTACCAAGATATCCTCCAAAAAATGAAAACTGTATTGTTCACCTTGAACCGATGGTTAAATCTGGTTCACATTGGGTGGCTTTCAGTAAAAGAGGTAAAAACTTGCATTATTTTGATAGTATTGGTAATTTAAGACCACCATTAGAAATTTTAACATATCTTAAAAATTGCTATCTACAATATAATTTTCATTCATATCAATCGATTACTTCTTCGATTTGTGGACATTTATGTTTAGTCTTCTTGTATTGTATAAATAAGGGAAACACAGACCGTCTTTAAACATTTCAAAGATGGCTTTCGAAAGACGGATAACTCTTGATGGTAAAGGCTCGAAGATTGATGTTACATTGGAAAACCCGATTCATCTTGTAGGAGCAGAGTTTTTTGAAATAGGACTTGCAGGATTGTATACATCTAATTCTATTCGAAATGTTACCGACAGAAATAATACATTTCGCATTCATTTTACTAATTTTTTATCAATTGATTTAGTGGTACCACCGGGTATTTATGAATTTGAAGATCTAGCCTCAACATTTGACGATTTACTTAGTTATCGCTCATTGTGGGAACTTATACCAAAACATTTAGAAAAAACAAATATGTATGTGGAAGAGACGGAAAAAGACGCAACCGTCTTGTTTTGTCTTCTCCATTTAATATTGATTTCACTGTAGCCAACAGTGTAGCAGGGCCTTTAGGTTTTGAAAAGAAAGTTTACCCTAAAGAGAATAAAAAAGAAATTGAAATTGATCGAAATAGAATCGAAAATGAAGTAATAACTAGCGACAATAATAACGTTTTAGCTATAAAGATGAACGAAGTGGATACAGCGATTTTAATAATACGCGATGCTAGCTATACGTTACAACAATTAAGTATAAAGATTAATGAATTATTAGTAGAACATTTATTAGGCGAGAAAGACAAATTTCCTTCATTTTATATTAATTATGATAAAGTCTTTTGTCATTGTTAACTACATTCGAAAAAGTTTGCTATAGATTTTGATGTTGCAGATTCTATTGCAGATTTGTTAGGATTTTCTCATAAAAAGTTCGAGGCAAACACAACTCATTATTCGGAATATATGATTAAAATTAACACTGTTAATAGTATTCGAGTATGTTGCAACATTGTGCTTGGTACGAGTTCTTATTTGAACCATAAACCAACACACTCTTTATATAATTTTAAAGCTCTTGTTCCTGCTGGTTATCCGATTGTACAACCAACAACAATTATTTTTTTGCCTATGAACAGCAAGGTTATTCAACATGTATCTGTGCAACTTGAAGATCATCTTCAACAGCTCATTGATTTTCAAGATGAAGATTTAACCGTAGAATTAATTATTCGTCCACCACGATATCTTACTATATAAAGTAATGAAATACTGTTATATTTTCATTCTACTTGAGTAAGCTTACTAGAAAACATTCACAAATATGGTTATACTATATAATACTCAAAGTTTGAAAAAAAAAAGAGGTCGACTCTGATTCGAAAAAGTAATATAAATCAATCAGCTAAAATTTCAAAAAAAAAAAAAAAAACGACATCGCACCTTGAAATCTAAGAAACAGTTATTGAGTAACAACAATCATTTCTTACAGTCTTTAGGCTATCGCGTACTTTAATTTCAATATAAATATATATGCATTTGTTGATCTTATTTAGTTTCTATATATATTTTAAGCTTTTAACATGTTTAACATGTTCAACATAACTGATAAAAAAAAAAGAGGTCGACAACAGAGTTGTGCGACGAGAAGAAAGAGTTTATCAACCGTATTCAGCTAATAAATTCTAAAATAATGATGAAATTCGAATACCAATTCAAAATGAAGAAAACATAGTTTTATTATCAGAAGGTGTTCTTCACTTAGAAGGACAAATTATTACTTCTAACATAAATCCAGCACATCCTGACCAACATTTTGGGGATAATCTCTTTAGCGAAATTCGCGTTACGTTAAATGGTAAAGAAATTGATCGTACACGCCATCTAGGTATAACACGTTCTATAAAAACCTTTGCATCATATTCAAAATACGAATATACAGCTTTACAAAATGCTGGTTATTTTCCCTCTTTAACAACACCAGCAAGTGAAGCAAATATTGTTGATAGTATCACAAAACGTTTTCATGTAATACTTCCTTTGCAGTGGCGGCCGGTAATCAGGTTGCAGTGTTGCACAACGACCAGATTAATTCATGAAAAACAATTAATTCCGTAATAATATTTTTAGTACTAGAAGTTGTATGTTTCCTTCTATATGTATAGGAATTCAGAATTCTGTTCTTTAATAATTCACGAAATCTTATAGGAAGTTACTGTGAACTGACTGAGAAAGCAAGGCGCGCCAGCCATCTAGGAGCGCTCGTCCGTTTGGTCGTTGCCAAGCCCAAGCACCGACCAGATCTCAATAGTGAAGGGTATAGCAGAGATGCTAGACCGGGTAAGCCCTATCCCAACAGTTAACACGACTGGTCGTTGCCCGCTGACTGCAACCAGGAACTGAGGCGCAGGCGCGGCCGGAGACATCCGAGATGCTTCGTCAATTGCAGAATCCATCATGTCTTGAAATGTTGCGCGTGAACTTGTGACACTCGCAGTTCTCGCCCTCATATATAGCCTAACTTACGTTGTTTTGTTCTCGTGAAGGTTTTCATGTAGATTAACTTATATTCCACTTAATCCGATGAAATTGTGATGTCTCTGAACTGCGGCATTCGTTATCCGTTTTACCGAGCAATTGAATACAGTTTTCTCCGATATCAAGCAGTCTTTTACCCTATGACCTCATGCGTGCCCGCAGAAGAAGGGGGGAAGGAGAGGCCGTGACCCCACCCCCTGAAATTCCGAGAATATTTCGATTGTTCATTGTCACACCAGTTTATTTCATAAAGTGAAGTTACTGATGGTTAACTGATTTAGATGTAGGGATAATTCCAGAGTTTTATTTAACTTAGTAATTTGGGATTATTTGAGAATATCTTCAATTATTTAAAAAAATCGGCGAACTGGATTAACATTACTATTTTAATGGACTGCTTGGTTTTTATTTTTGTCGACACGTGGTGATACAACTATTTTTGCCTGTTTTTAAAGAATGAACATTATGACGATGATTCACAAAGAACAAAAACTCTGAACTAAAAAAAACCTTCCATTTATGCCATAAAGACTATGTACCCAACGGTTTAAGAGCAGCCAAATAATGAATGTCAGCAAGTAAGAAAAGAAACGAAAATTGCGGGGGGGGGATGTAAGTCTCAATATCACCTAGTGACATATAGGTAACGAAATAAAAAAAACACTCCCCCCCCCCCTAGAAAAAATCCTGCGGGTGCCCATGCCTTAATGAAAATAGTGCAACACCCAGAAAAATTATCCGCCAGCCGCTACTGCCTTTAAGTAACCTGTTAGGTTTAGCAGAGGATTATAGAAAGCCGATTTTAAACTGCAAGCATGAGCTAATACTTCTTCGATCGTCAAGTGACGCACGTGCGTTGCAATCGACAACCGAAAATGATCTTTCTAAGGTCAAGTTATTTAAGGTTTATCTAAAAATTCCTGTATTATTATTATCGGACGAAGAACAAATTAAAAGATTAAAACTAATGCAGAAAAATATTCCCATTCAGGTTGGTTTTCGATCATGGGATGTTCGTGTCTTGCCTTCTCTTCCTAGAACAACTAAATATAGTTGGACTGTAATGACAACTTCTGAAACTCAAAAACTACGCAAACTTTTATTAGGTTTTCAAACTAAAAGAAATGTACTAAATACATGCTCTTCCTATTTTGACCATTGTAACATTAAATCTATAAGAGTTTTTTAAATTCAATTTTTTGATCCCTATGAAATGATGACTTCTGAAATTGCTATAAATGACTACAGCGAATTGTATGACATGTTTGTTAAATTTCGTAATGTATATTATCAGATCGATGACCGACAGTAGTGGCTGCGCTCGATAAAGCGCTGCGTTAGGTCATGGGGGCAAGCTCTCTGCTGACTCGGTAGACGCGTGGGTTCGAGCCCCACCGTCGGCCGTCCTTGAAATGGTTTTCCGTGGTTTCCCATTTTCAACTCCAGGCAAATGCTGGGACGGTACCTTCTGACAGGCCACGGCCGCTTCCTTCCACATCCTTGCCCAGTTTCTTTCACCATCATTCATTTCATCTCTCATTAACTCCTCTCATGAGGTTGGTGTCAGGAAGGGCATCCGGCCGTAAAAACCATCCGCCACGAAGACTTCCATCGCATCTCATCCCCGACCCCGTAGGAAAAACGGGAATAATAAGGGGTACACACATATTATCAGATCGATGATTTTCGTTCAGAGACTCTAATTTCACGAGATGAATTTAAGGCTCATTGTCTAATTATTGTAATTAATTGTCTCGAGCAAGTGGAAGCAGTGAAGACATCTTCAGTTGATGTGGGAATTGAAATCGAGACAAGTGAGAATATACCTGAAGATACAACTCTTTATTGTGTTCTTATTCATGATCGTCAAATATCTTACAGACCATTAACTAATGAAGTAATTATCTAAACCATTATTTGCTAAGTTATAAGCAACCAAGTCAACAAGTATTCTCACTTTAGTTGCAAACATGGAATTGACAACAACAAACTCTCCTTCTACTGATGCTGGCACGTGGAATAAGAAGCGGCCAATAGTTGCAGACATTCGCAAGCTACCAAACGGCAGTTTGGAACTTGCTTACTGTATGTTAAATAACAGCAATATACCTTCATTCACTCCTGTGTTCACATGGGTTGCAGCGTATTGTGAAAAAACTCTTTCTTCTTTTTTTGACTCTATCTCTATATATTGAACCCTTGCAAAGAAGCTTATGAGACTCAATTTCGGGGGGTGTAACAGTCCATATCGTAAGTTGTTGTTAAAGCGCTTCATTAACATGCAGGGTAACATATAACAAAATAACATGCAGGAAAAAGTGAAGCCAGGGTTATAACAAATGAATTTAATGACAGATCAGCTATTTACAAAATGAATTAAACAAACAAAACTCCCATAATGACTCCCACTGAATAAATTAAATTGCCAAAACTTGGCCAAATCTCAGGAGAGATTATTACTCGGACCAAATGTCCCAAAAATCAACAATAATGACAATGTATGCGCGTGTGCTGTTCTACATGCTTCACGATGAGTACAATTGAATGCATGATTCGTCATCATCCGGATAAACTTTCAGAAAACGAATCCTCATTACTTAGAGCTAGACAGACGCGGGGAACAACTATACACAACTTAAAACTAAACCGATACTTCCTATACTAAAATAAACAACAAAATAATTTCCGCATGAAATTGGAATCAAAACTGTCGTAGCAAAACATTACTGCCTAAAAATTAGGACTTCTCACAAATCAACACAAGTAAGTTAACACGTGACCAAAAAAAAAAAAAAGAAAAAATTACACATATGACCGCCGTCATTTTTACAAGTAAATACAACTACACCACACAGGTGTCACACAGACTAACTTACATGAACTGAGTCATAGACAAATCACTAGGCTCAAAGCCAACATTTACATCATTAACACAATATTCCATCCATACGACATGCAATAATCCGTCACAAACGTGGCGAACTCCCCAATTAATTATGGTTCAAAATAACCATCACAAAAAGAACAGGTTTGCTAATGATAGCTTAAAGGGGCCAGTCGGACAACAGGACTGCCTAACAAAAATAAGTCACCAAGGCTAGACGGGCGGTACGTGGAAATCTGCATATCTGTCAACCCACGTGTCAAAATAACCTCGACCTCCCAAGGCACGGGATCGAGTCTCGAAGAAGCGTGCCCCCAAGCACAAATATACGTGTGTGTGTGTCAGAACAAAATATATCTCAGCATTTCCCCTAGGAAATCCAAGAATCAGCATTGGACAAGGTACAGTGGTCTCCTCGGAGCACCCTGCCTTTCCATCAAAATACAACAACAACAAAATGAGGGCGGTAGGACCTCTACCCCTCTTCACGTAGAATCAAAACACACACCTGACACGATAACACACACAGAATCACACGTATGGGTTTGACAGAACCTGAAATAAATGACATAAATATTTTCCAACAGCTGGCGCCTCCGTTCTAGGCCGTGACTATCGAACCTGAAAAGGACTCTAAAAAAAATCTAAAAAAATTAGAACTAAGGTGTTCCACAATTACATCTTAATTTGTTGCGCTCGGCAACCCTAATATGAGTAATAACCTGTTCAGTAAACATCTTACATAATTACCTCCCTTTCCTATCAAAAATATGAACTTTAATAAAGCACCACTTATCGAATGTAACGGGTTTCGCATTTGCATGGATAAAATCTGGTACACGCGCCGTGTACGCTAAATATGACTCCAAAGAAAAATACACAACAAACAACTTTGGCCACGCGCCAACGTACATTTAAAAACATTAGTGTCGATGCAAGAAAAACAATCTAAACAAGAAAAAGAATAAAATGAACTATTTACAAACTTCCCCCGCCATATCTAACTACATATTGAGTAAATCAATTTCTGTACATCACCGTATCAGCTTGTAGAACATATAACTTCCATCTCGGCCCATTTCCCTACGGGAAATTAGCCCTCCATCGTCGACTCCATAGAAGCGTTGGACATCACTCCGGCTCCTGACCAAACGTCAGACATCTTGGCGTAGTCTCTTGGACAGAAATGTTCAATGTTAATATAAATTGCCTGGCTATAATCGCTGTGAGTTACTACTTTCACCCACGATTGTCCTATGCGATTAATCAACGAAGACTTTCCCTAGCTTAGCATTCGCTTACACACGCACAATATATCACAAGAAAAATACAATAAAATGTACATGAACTATACACTTCAAACACATCGTCACTGGCTTGAGAAAAAGTTTTAAATATGACTGTCTCGCAGTCCTTATCTCGTTAGATAATCTCTACTGCTCTTGTGAACCTTTGCTCGCGTTGAGCACTAATTGGAATGTTACTTAAAGTCTTGCCCATAAGAGCTGAAAATAGTTGTCTTTAGAATAATTATCAAGAGCGTAAAATCACCACGCAAACTGGCGTGAACCTAGCTCACCAGAGCTCAAAACGGTTGTCTTCGAAACAGCGTCTCCTCGATCAATTTATTGGAAACTGACAGAGTGAGGTGGAGTAGGGAGAATTAAGAAAAAAATTCTAGAGTTTTTATCTCACACACATGGGACTAGTGTCAATCTTCATCATTTAATTCAAACGTCTCAGCGCACTTATGCGGAGATATTTCGGATCGGCGGTTCTTTAGATAATCAATTCCGCGCGCTTTTTTTACCAGGGACGCTACCCACCGCGTGGATTCGGCGTGGTCTCATCTGATTGGGTGATTCAATCGTAGGTCGGTTGCAAGTAACTCGTGACCCTCCCCTCATGACTCCAATTTTGGTGCATGTTGTTACACAATTTGGCCTTGAACTCGGCTTACCCGGTCGTCTTCAAGAATAGCTGCCAAGCTCTGCTTCTGTGGTAATCATTGCAACACACTAACCTGCCTTCCTCTTTGTCAACTTCCACATGTACTGCCTGGGCCGCAGTAATAATAATAATAAATCATGAATACTTATTTATCGCAGATTAATAAGGGTTCAATATATAAGAATGAAAGTTTGTCTGTTTTTTTCTGAATTTCTACGGAAATTTGCGTTATTTACGCGTTTCAGTGGCCTGTTTGCCATCTCCTGACGAATACAGTACATTTGCATTTGTCAGTTGGCACAGGCTAGAGTAAAAGGTGGCTTTTCACCAATGTCTCAGTCTCACTCATGGCTGTGATTATATGGAAGCTACTGAGGTATGGGTGGTGCTTAGTAATGGCATTCGGGGCACAGTCTGTGCCTGTGAATGCTGTGAAAGGTTCTACTCATAGGGTTAGGACTACTGATCTGACTCAGTGAGGAAAGCAATGGCAAACTACCTCACTCCTCTTCTTGCCTAGAACGCCTCAAAATAGAGCTGCCTTGGGTTTTTGTGGGTATCTACTCACATAACGTAACGGCGGTACTTTTTTGAGGATCCAACCAGCCTTCGGGCTGACTACCTAACAGACAGACGCGTTTCAGACTGTTTAATGACGGATGCGCGCGAAAATAAAATTTTTGTCTGTCTGTCTGTGGACAAAGTGGTTGTTCACTTATAACTCGAGAACGGCTGGGTGGATCAACGTAAAATTTGGTACAGATATCCTTCAGAGGCACGACACTAATCATTGATGTAACTCTTCTCTGTACCTCTCATAAAAGGGGGCCTACCCCCTTAAAATACTTGCTGAAATAGGCGTAGACGAGCGAGACAAAGCTCATTTTCAGCCCCTCAATGTGACAAACGAAGGCCCTAAAACCAACAGTTTTTGAGATATTTCCAGAAAACTAATTTCATTTAAGACAATAACGAAAGAATGCAAGCCGGTTACCATGGCAACGGAATCTCACAGGTCCATCTATTGCTGTAAGACGCAATACAATTCCATTTATTACATTACTGAGATAGTTTGCAAACGGCTTAAGGTTATAACGGAAACAAATTAAGCTGTAAAATTCATCAATGTCATATAATGCGCTTAAGGGGGTCAAGGTGTACTCTAGATTTTTTTTCACGCGATTTACATGTGCGGGTGTGGTACGGAAGGTCTATTATATCCCTATCCCTATATTGTCATATTATTATTATAGTTATTATTATTATACTACGGCCTACAACGACGAGACAAAGCTTATTTTCAGCCCCTTGGTGTCAGAAACAAAACTCGGTGCCCCTAAATAGCAGTAAAGGGTCCCCGAAAAGTACATTTTAAGGCTCTAAAACCAACAGTTTCTGAGATATTCCCAGAAAACTAATTTCATTTAATAAACTAATGAAGGAATGCAAGCCAGTAACCATGACAACAATATCTGAAAAGGTGACATCCAACTTTCCATCTATTTCTGCAAGAAGTAAATGTGAATGTTTGCAAATGGCTATTAGGTTATTACGGAATTAACTAAAACTGTAAAATTCATCACTGCGCTTAAGGGGGTCAAGGGGTACCCTAGATTTTTTTCACACGACTTAAATATGCTTCGGTGGCGTAGTCGGTAGCATGCTGAACTGCTATGCCCAAGATAGCGGGTTCAAACCCGGCCGAAGTCGTCGGATTTTTTAAGAGCGTTAAAAATCCTTCAGTATGCCTTCCTTCGGAGGGGAAGTAAAGCCGGCGGTCCCATGTCATAGATTTATGGCATGTAAAAGATCCTTTCACAGACTAAACTTGTGTAAAGCAAAATTTGTTAGGTTAGATTTCGTCAGAACGCTCTATCAAAGTTCCAACGTTCACCACTAGGTATCATTGATATCTGGTGGCGAAAGTTGGAACTACTTGAAATTGAACGGAACTTGTAGCTCGCCCTTTAGGGTGTCCGCTGGAAGCAGCTACAGACTCAGGCGAGCCGAACATGTCCTCGGACACTCCCGGCACTAAAAGCCATACGATAAATAAATAAATAAATAAATGTGCGTTATGTCGTACAGAAGGTCTATTATATCTCCAAATAGAAACATTATTTTCAAAAAATCCTGAATTGAAATACGGTAGTTTTTTTTCTTTTAGTAATTTGGGCCATTGGAGTCTAAAAACCTGAATTTTCATGCACCGCAAGCCTTTATAAATTATTAAAGGGGTCTTCCTCTGGATGGGGACATGACACAACAGTGAAGGTCAGTTTTATTTGACGTGTATTGCGTTTCGTCTACGAGGTTTTCATTTTTTTTCACGTCCGGAAGTACACGTTAGGTAAATTTAGTTTCAGAGCATATTTTAACTAATCATTTTTCTTCCCAGTCTCTAACCATTGCAACAGTAGCTCAATTGATTACGTCTGGTTATTAATACCGAAGACCGTTCGAAGATTGGGTACTTCTGCTAGTTAATAATAAATATGATTATTTAGTTGTATATAATTTGCCACATGAATTTTCTTTGTTTGCACTAAAAACACTTTCCTTCGGCTCATTAATCGATCTTAATACGATTGATGGAATGTCAGATCTAATGTTGAAGCATAGCCATCGTTTGCCTACAGATTGTCCAAAACATTTACCATCTCTTGCAATGGGAAGCAATAGTTGTGCTAAATTTAATGTTAATGCTGTTCAACATTGGTTAAATTCTTCAGATGGCATCATGAAAATCGTGTGTTCGATAATAAACAAGTTTCGAAACAATGGACTTCAAGGTTTTAATAGGTTTGATTGGAACTACTTTCCTATAAACGTACTGACTATATATGAGCCACAACGAATTCGTCTGGAGTGGGAACATCTACCATATCATCTAAAGAGAAAATTTCAACTGTTTCATCTTCGCTTCAAATGTGATAACTGCATTCGCTACCCATAAAAGGTAATTAATTAAATCTACTACTGTCATTGACACCTATGCATATTTTGTTTGCTTTTTAACATGGTGTATTTTTTTGTCTACAGGAAATAAACATCTGGACAACTAAAAGAACAAGATCATCTCAACACACACTCATCTGGACAACTAAAAAAGAATGAGATTACTTCAACACTCATACAAGATAAATAAAATTGTATTAATTGTAATTCTAAATGAATAAAGAAGAAAAGGTCATTGTCCCACTTCATATTAAAGTTTTTTTAATGATCAAATACCTCCTCACTCCACATGTAAATAAAATAATATTGTCAGGTGAGGGATTCGAACCCCCGCTTTCAATTTCTGAAAATTAGATCTTAAGTCTAACGCCTTAGACCGCTCGGCCAACCCAAAACATGCATATTATCCAGTGTGTTTTGTTGATTCATATCAGTTCACATTTAGCTTCGTGTGGTGAACATATTTTTTGTGAAGTAAAGCAACAGCATGAAGTATTTTAATTGTGTAAAGCATTCCAAGAAACAGTTGATGCAAATGATATTGAGTCAAAAAGAAATAAATTTAAAATCTGAAAGAGATCGGCTAAAAACATTTAAGAACTGGTCTTCAGACAGTTTTACGACGACTGCATGGTTAGCAGCTCTAAGATTTTACTATTATGGATATAAGGATATGGTCAGGTGTGCTTTCTGTAATCTGCAACTTAGTTATTGGGAAGAAGATGATGATCCGTTTGAAGACCATAAGAAATGGGCTCTTTCTTGCCCTTCCGTAAACGATATTTCTCCTAGCATGGAATTAAAATCTGAATATGAAAGACTTAAACTTTTCAAAATTGGCCACTTCCCTGTCCAAACGAATTTTGTTTAGCATCAGCAGGATTTTATTATACTGGTCAGGGTGATAAAGTTAAATGTTTATTCTGTAAGATTGAAATTGAAAATTGGAAAGAAAACGATATTCCTTTAAATGATCATAAAAATGGGCACCATATTGTCCATATTTAAGAGGGTTTTACGTCGGCAACGTTGATTTAAATCTTGAAAATCCTACTATTATTCCATATTGTTACGGCTGTGAGTTTGTTTCATCGCTCGCCGCATGAGTCACAACTGCCCCAGGGCTGGGCTGCTCTGCCTCAGTGTATTGCGTGCGCCTTATGCAACAGGACTACTAGGACAAAGGGATGGTCCAGAATATTCGTGACTCAGCCAGTGAAGGAAACCTCGAGAAGCCGTGAACCCTTGATGGGTCTAGAAGCATTTATTGAGTCACCGGCCTGCTATATAAGAGCGACCTGTCAAGCAGTTGTTGTGTTTTTTTCGAGCTAGTGCGAGCGTTTATCCTGAGCGACAGAAGTGTAGTGACTTGCGAAACCCCTAGTGAAGCCGATTCTCTTGACAGCGAGGGAGTGGGAAGCATACAGGGGACTGCCTGTGTTTTGAGCAAGTGTGATTTCACTGAGCGACAGAGGTATTGTGGCGACGTACCGTGCGAGTTACGAAATCCACTGTCATTGTTTCCAGCTTGTGGACAGCGAAGCAGCGTGTAGCAGGTTATCGTAAGTAACTGTAGTTTGTGTACATAAGGAAGAGGTGCAGGTATTCTACGAGTATCATCAGTGGAGGATTAGCTGCATGACTAAGTGAAAGGGGCAGGAGCGCTCCATAAGGAAGAAACTTGAGGAAACTGGAGTAAGGTTCTAATTGCTTGTATTTGCTGTTGAGAGGTGTATCTTTCTGGCCGCAATAAAGTTAATCATTTCATTTCAAGTAACAATCTGTGTTGTGCTTCAACCCACCGTAATCCAGTTAACAAAAGTGCCACTAGGGGGGTGGCACGTAACAACTGGTGTCAGAAGCCGGATTACGAACTCAAACACAAGCACAACACCTGACGGTCCTGGTTTCAAAACCCGAGCAGGTCATTTTTTATTTTAATTTTCCTGTGAGTGCAAGACCTTTACAAGACAAACATCTAAAATGGAAGCGCAATTTGCAGCATTGCTAGAAAAGTTAAGTGGCATGGAAGCCAAGATGGAAGACGGCCAGAAGAAATTAGCCAAGGACCTGAAGGATGACCTGAAGAAGATGGAAGACGGCCAGAAGAAGTTAGCCGAGGACCTAACTGCCAAACTAGAAGACGGCCAGAAGAAGATGGAAGACGATCAAAATAAGCTAGCGGAGGACCTGAAGAGGATAGAGGACGGCCAGAAGAAGATGGAAGACGGTCAGAATAAGTTGACACAGGACCTGGAGAAATTAGAACTGGGTCTGTGTGAGGAAGTCACGGCAGTGGAAAAGAAGTTCGACGCCTTACAAGTGGAAGTTGCCGAGCTGCGCCAACGCCCGCTGATGGGGGTGGAGGAGAAATTCAACGCCTTACAAAAGGAAGTTGCCGAGCTGCGCCAACGCCCACTGACGGGGGTGGAAGAGAAATTCAACGCTCTACAAGAGGAAGTTGCCGAGCTGCGCCAACGCCCTCCCACCGTTACACCGGAATATCAGGAACGAGACATAGCAGAGTGACGCCCCCAAACCTTCGACGGAAAGGTCCCGTGGAGCACCTACTTACGCCAGTTCGAGGCGGCCTGTTCCATAAATAACTGGAACAACACAGAAAAGGCTACAGCTCTCATTGTAGCGCTGAGAGGTGACGCCCTTAACGTCCTTCAAGCCATCCCGACTGGATCCCAGGACTACGCTTCACTGATCGCCCATATGGAGTACCGATATGGAGATAGCCATCTTCAGCAGGCCTACCAGATGCAGCTCCGGACCCGGGTACAGAAGAACGCGGAAACCCTGCAGGAGTTCGAGATAGACATCGCACGCCTCGTAAGGCTCGCCTATCAAACAGCGCCGGCCGACTTTCTGGAACAGATTGCGACGCAGACCTTCACCGACGGGTTACGGGACTCGGGCACTCAACAGGCGCTGCGGCTCGCGCGCAATAAGACCCTGGCAGATGCGCTGAGCCACGCACTTGAGTTCGAGACGGCAAAATAGGCATCTAGAATGCAGGCGCGGGTGCGTCAAGTGGACGTCGACGAACCAACCAAAGCCGACAAGACCAAGCGACCAAGCCCCTGGCCGATGAACTGATGGAGGCGCTAGGCCGGTTCTTCAAGGGTCGCAGTACCACCAACAAAAACGTAGCCGAAGGACATCCGGAGAGGCGGCCCGGAAGAGGACTACCGACCTGCCGTAAGAGAGGCCACCTGAGCAAGGACTGCGGTGATCGCCGCCGCCAAGGGATTCCGTCGGGACAGTCAGCCGTAGGGAAACCGCGCGGCCCAGGAAAGCAAGTATCAGCCAGCCTTGGGGGGCAAAGGTTGGCTTGTGACAGTCGTCAAGCCCCGGCAGTCCAAGTTCGTGTGACGCAATTAAGGAGAGATAATAGCAGCCTGATGGTCGACGGAGAGAGCTGGCCCATGCTAATCGACACGGGAGCATCGAGGACCATCGTCAGTCCCACCGTGATCCCGAAGTGGAGAGAGCAACCCACACAAAGGAACCTCCAGCTAATAACCGCGACCGGAGAGACCGCACCGGTACATGGCGAAGCATCACTGGAGTTCGTCATTGGTCGACGGGCGATAAAGCATCCAGTGCTTGTGGCTGACGTATCAAATGAAGTGATCATCGGACTGGACTTCCTGGACCAGAACAACATCATCTTGGATCTGAGTACCAACACTCTGCACTTCGGAGGTGAGGAACTTGCTTTGCAACCAGCACACGAGGCCGTCGCCGCACGACGAGTAAGGCTGAGAGAGGACGTCATCGTTCCCACCAGGACGGAAGTCAGCGCTGCCGTAATTGTCGACGGAACCGCTGAGGGAGTGGCGGCTGTCATCGAGCCAAAATATGAGGATATCCAGACAAAAGGATTGCTAGTTGCCGACTCTCATCAACACGACGTCTCGGCCGTACGTCCGCCTGTCCAACCTGAACGACTACGACATTACGGTTCACCGGGACACAAACCTAGGAGTCTGCGAGCCAGTTACCTGGATTGCCCGCATCCCAGATACGACGGACGGACACCTGCGGACGGACAACCGAAGAAGACGTGCACTGCCAGAAGAACTACAGAAGCTGCACCAAGGATCCCAGGACCATTTAGACGAGGAACAATCACGCCAACTTCAGGACCTGCTACGCGAATTCCAGGACGTCTTCTCCGTGGGGAGCAAAGACTTCGGCAGGACAAGCTTGGTCTAGCACAGAATCGACGTTGGGGACAGCGCACCGATTAGGGCCCCATTCCGACGTGTCCCGCTCGCCAAGCAACCCGAAGTCGACCGGATGGTAGAAGAGATGAAGGAGCAAGGGGTGACCGAGCCATCACATAGTCCTTGGAGTTCTCCGGTCGTGTTTGTGAAGAAGGACGGTTCAACCAGGTTCTGCGTGAACTACAGACGGGTGAACGACGTCACGAAGAAGGACAGCTACCCTCTACCCCGGATCGACGGCACGCTGGACACCATATCAGGATCAAGATGGTTCTCCACCTTGGATTTGAAAAGTGGCTACTGGCAGGTGGAGGTCCACCCTAAGGACCGCGAGAAAACGGCGTTCTCTGTGGGCAGCGGGCTCTGGCAGTTCACCGTCATGCCATTCGGTCTGTGCGACGCCCCTGCGACCTTCGAAAGGCTAATGGAGTCCATTCTGAGGGGACTACATTGGAAGATCTGCCTGGTCTACCTAGACGACGTCGTCGTTCTGGAAAAAAGCTTCGAGGAGCACTACAGCAACCTGAAGGAGATCTTGATGAAGCTACGGGCTGCCCAGCTGAAGTTGAGTCCCAAGAATTGTCAGCTCTTCCGGAAGCAGGTCCAGTACCTTGGGCATATTGTCTCCGAGGAAGGGGTGCGCACCGACCCAGAAAAGACCGCAGCTGTGAGGGAGTGGCCAGTTCCGAAGGACAAGTCCCAACTACGAAGCTTCCTGGGACTCTGCACTTATTACCGTAGTTTCGTGAGAGGATTCGCCGACATCGCCAAACCACTGCATCGACTGACTGAGAAGGACCAACTCTTCACATGGACAGCAGAATGCCGCAGTGCCTTCGAACAACTCAAGCAGGCTCTGTGCACCGCGCCTATTCTGGCCTACCCCAGACCTGAAACAAGGTTCATCGTCGATACCGATGCCAGCGACTTTGGTATAGGGGGAATCCTGTCGCAAATAGTGGACGGCGAGGAGAGAGTAGTGGCCTACTTCAGTAAAGCCTTGTCAAAGCCAGAGAGGAACTACTGCGTCACCAGGAAGGAACTGCTCGCCATCGTGAAGACCATCGAACACTTCCACAAGTACCTGTACGGGCAAGGATTTCTCATCAGGACCGACCATGCATCCCTGCGGTGGCTCCTGAACTTCAAACAGCCCGAGGGTCAACTCGCGCGGTGGTTAGAGAGGCTTCAACAGTACAACTTCGAGATCCAGCACAGGAAAGGCCAATTGCATTTTAACGCCGACGCCCTGTCACGAAGACCGTGACCCGAAGACTGCACCTTCTGTGCCCGAAGGGAAGAGAACACCGGGATACAGTGCCGAAGGATTGCCGTGGAACTTCACGGGAACTGGAGCCGCGAATCTTTCACGCGGGCATAAGCAGAAGATGATGACCTGGGACTGATAGCCGAATGGAAGAGGGCATGTGTCCCCAGACCCGGGTGGAACACTGTGAGTGACTGCAGCCCAAAGTTTAAGTCCTACTGGGCGCAGTGGGACTCGCTGATTTTAAGGGATGGCCTCATCTGCCGCGCCTGGGAGAGCACCGACGGGAAGACATCTCGGGAAGAAGTCGTCGTTCCAAAGGCTATGACGGAGGAAGTCCTGAAGGAAGTCCATGGAGGATCATCTGGTGGACACCTAGGGATAAAGAAGACCCTGGAGAAGCTGAGAGA
The DNA here is from genome assembly GCA_946902985.2 of Meconema thalassinum. Taxonomy (NCBI): domain Eukaryota; kingdom Metazoa; phylum Arthropoda; class Insecta; order Orthoptera; family Tettigoniidae; genus Meconema; species Meconema thalassinum. The sequence continues at coordinate 415,178,096 of OX336391.1, forward strand.
GCGGTTCTACTGAATCGGATGCCGAACTGACGTGGAGAACCACTGAGCGAGGTGCCACGATTGCGCAGCCAGCAAGGGCCCAGCACGAGGACGACGGGGTCCACTGAAGACCTACAACGTGGGCGGCTCCATGGAGAGAGTGGCCATCGATGTTGCTGGGCCATTCCCGTTAAGCGAGGCAGGGAACCGCTACATATTGGTCGTCAGCGACTACTTTACCAAATGGCTGGAGGCGTATGCGCTCCCTAACCAAGAAGCCACGACGATCGCAGAGACTCTGGTGAAGGAATTCGTCAGCCGGTACGGAGTACCTCTGGAGCTGCACTCCGACCAAGGGAGGAACTTCGAGTCGCAGGTGTTCCAGAACCTATGCCAGCTGCTGGGAATCCGGAAGACAAGGACAACGCCACTACACCCTCAGTCCGACGGGATGGTAGAGCGAATCAATCGCACCATCGAGAACCATCTCCGAATAGTCGTCAGCGAGCACCAGAGGGATTGGGACAAACATCTTCCACTATTTATCCTGGCCTACCGCGCCGCCGTGCTTGAAGCCACCGGGTGCACACCAGCCCGGGCCATGTTTGGGAGGGAGCTCCGTCTACCTGTCGATCTTGCCTTCGGCCGACCTGGGAATGATCCGGTCCCGGTAAGCCAGTATTGTCAAGAACTGGTCGACCAACTGGAGGACGTACACGCGTTCGCGAGGAGGAAACTGCGGATCGAGACCGACCGAATGAAGACCCGATACGACCAACAGACGGATGCCGGTGGATTCCACGAGGACGACCTGGTCTGGCTCTTCAACCCATTACGGAAGAAAGGCCTGTCACCCAAACTGCAGAAGTCCTGGGAGGGCCCGTACCGAGTCGTGAAACGGATCAACGATGTCGTCTACAAGATCCAGCGGAGCCCGAGGGCGAAGATGAAGATCGTACATCGAGATCGCCTGGCAGCCTACGGAGGGACACAGACGGACCAATGATTGATCGGGACGATCAGCCTTTTAGGAAGGGGGTGGTGTTACGGCTGTGAGTTTGTTTCATCGCTCGCCGCATGAGTCACAACTGCCCCAGGGCTAGGCTGCTCTGCCTCAGTGTATTGCGTGCGCCTTATGCAAAAGGACTACTAGGACAAAGGGATGGTCCAGAATATTCGTGACTCAGCCAGTGAAGGAAACCTCGAGAAGCCGTGAACCCTGGATGGGTCTAGAAGCATTTATTGAGTCACCGGCCTGCTATATAAGAGCGACCTGTCAAGCAGTTGTGTTTTTTTTCGAGCTAGTGCGAGCGTTTATCCTGAGCGACAGAAGTGTAGTGACTTGCGAAACCCTTAGTGAAGCCGATTCTCTTGACAGCGAGGGAGTGAGAAGCATACAGGGGACTGCCTGTGTTTTGAGCGAGTGTGATTTCACTGAGCGACAGAGGTATTGTGGCGACGTACCGTGCGAGTTACGAAATCCAGTGAAATTGTTTCCAGCTTGTGGACAGCGAAGCAGCGCGTAGCAGGTTATCGTAAGTAACAGTAGTTTGTGTACATAAGGAAGAGGTGCAGGTATTCTACGAGTATCATTAGTGGAGGATTAGCTGCATGACTAAGTGAAAGGGGCAGGAGCGCTCCATAAGGAAGAAACTTGAGGAAACTGGAGTAAGGTTCTAATTGCTTGTATTTGCTGTTGAGAGGTGCATCTTTCTGGCCGCAATAAAGTTAATTATTTCATTTAAAGGAACAATCTGTGTTGTGCTTCAACCCACCGTAATCCAGTTAGCAAAAGTGCCACTAGGGGGGTGGCACGTAACAATATAATACAAGTTATGATACGTGTGGAAACAATATATGATGATGTGGCGATTTTTTTGCAGTGTGCATTCTCAGACGTAAACATGCTGAAGTTTGTTAAGCAGTCAAACACTCTACCAATAATTTCTTTTACTAATGGCGAAAACCAGAGTAAAAGTGAAAAAAGAATGCATAGTGTTTTACTACCGAACACTATTCGATGTATCATTTGCGGTCCATCGAACTGTGGCAAAACAAACGTAATTATAAATTTATTATGTCATAAAATGGAGTTCGTTTTGAATACGTTTATATTTATTCTAAATCACTTGCTCAAAGTAAATATGTTGAATTAAAAAAGTTTTTGGACTCCATAAAAGAAATATAAAGTGATTTTTTTCTGATAATGATGAAGTTATGCCTCCAGAAATGGATAGAAAAAACTCTATATTTGTTTTTGATGATGTAGCCAGCAATAAACAACAACACATGAAATATTATTTCAGTAGAGGTCGTCATCATGATGTTGACGTATTTTATCTTTGTCAAACATATTCTAGTATACCTAAACATCTAATTAAAGATAACGCTAATTTTTTAATTCTTTTTAAACAAGACGGAACAAACTTGCGTCATGTATATAACGATCATGTAAATACGGATATGAGCTATGGTCAGTTATTTGATATTTGTTCGTATTGTTGGCAAAACTCTAAGTTTGGCTTTTTGGTTATCGATAAAGATAGCGATTTAAAAAATGGTCGATATCGCAATGGATTTGATGTTTGTTTTCAGTTATAAATATGACTTCAAAAGAGCTATATGCTCATTCGCGTTATACATTTTGTGTGGTTAACAACTTAACTATGACATCGTTTAACAAAACCAATAATGTGTCTATCGGACGACCGACTTCACGACATGATATTGCAAATAAATCGTATGTTGATTATAAGCTAGTGCAATATGGAAATCAACTAACAACAACAAGCGACGGACATCTAAGTATTAACGGCAAACGGTTAAAAAATGTTGGAACGCCAATACATGTTGAAGATGCTTGCAACAAAGGTTATGTACTGAAGTTATTGAATGAACTAAATAAAATCGAGTCTAAAGAAGACATACAACGAAACTTTAACGAAATTAAAGGTTTAATTTTTTCAATTTGTAAAATAGAGAAACAAGAACTTGACATTCAAAACAAACGTCTCGTGGGCTTAGCTTTACCATCATCTGAAAATGATGCAGTAAACCTTATTGCAATGCAGCAACATACATCGAATATAAAAAAAATATCTAGACAACCGAAGTGTTACAACGAGTAGAATTCATTCATGGTTTAGTGCGTGAATTTTCAGATCACTTTCCGAATGATGATGATACTCTCGACTTGGGTAACAGAAGAATAATGAATGTTAAAGATCCAATTCAAAATCAAGATGCGGTATCGTATTCTTTTCTTAAAACTCATGTAACAAAAGAACTCGATGAAATTAAAAAATCTCTTTTGAAGATAAACAAAGATGATGAAACTGTAGATATGTTAAATAGAAGAATAACAAACATATCTCAACCAATCGATTCGTTAGATGCAATAAACAAATATTATTTAAAAAACTTTGCTGCTTCTCGAAAAGATCCAGAAGACTTAATCACTGTATGTATGTCTACCCTTTATTATTCCCGTTTTCCAACGGGGTCGGGGATGAGATGCGATGGACGTCTTCGTGGCGATGGTTTTTACGGCCGGATGCCCTTCCTGACGCCAACCTCATGAGAGGAGTTAATGAGAGATGAAATAAATGATGGTGAATGAAACTGGGCAAGGATGTGGAAGGAAGCGGCCATGGCCTGTCAGAAGGTACCGTCCCAGCATTTGCCTGGTGTTGAAAATGGGAAACCACGGAAAACCATTTCAAGGACGGCCAACGGTGGGGCTCGAACCCACGCGTCTACCGAGTCAGCAGAGAGCTTGGCCCCATGACCTAATGCTGCGCGTTAGCCAGCGTAGCCACTACTGTCGGTCCAGAAGACTTAATCACTAAATATAATAAACAAAACTTTTTAAACGTAGACGATGGTGGACCTTTAAATATGAGTAGACGAATTACTCACGTAAACAATCCCATATACGATAGCGATGTTACAAATAAGACGTTTGTTGAACAATATGCCGCTTCCCGGCGTGAATTTGAACAAATGAAACAGACTGTAAACAATCTACAACATCAAAAACAATCAAATGTTGAGTTTCCCGTTAACGACCAAGATGTGACAAATAAACGGTTTGTAGAACATTATGCTGCTTCACGAACTGAAGTTAATCAACTAAAATAAATTTTAAGCAATTTACAAACTCGTATTGAGGGTGTTGCTAACAATCTAAATATTGTTAAAATAGAAGAACTTGAAAGTTACGCTGCTGCATCCAAAGATGAATATAACAAGTTAAAAACTGAAGTAGAAAAAATTGAGCAATTGGTTAACAAAGAACCACTCGAAAGTTTTAGTGCATCCAAAGAAGAATATGGTATATTGCAAGATGAAGAAAAGAAAAAGAACTTATCGAAATTTATTCTGAAATTCTCCAACACACCATCAATCCATTCACCGGTATACACGCTTCATAATCATAACATACAGTACCAACTTCCCTATAAAGGCATATTAAAACCAATTTTTGTTTCACCAAGATCTCCAATTGTGTATGCAATTTTAAATATACGTCAAGAGATTGAACTGGATGGCAGTGATATATTTGTTGAAGAACAAGATGAAATACAGTTTCGACTTAGAGACCTTAAAAAACATAAAACCACAGATCTTCCTCTTCAAATTGATTTTGAATATACTATAAATAAGTAAAACAACCACAATTTTAGTTTAGTCATGGAGAAGAGCTCGAAGATTAAAGCTGAAAGTCGAGTAAAGGATAAACTTTCTCGCTTAAAAAAAGATGTTAAAGACAAGTATCTTTCACTTCAAAATGATGTTAGACGTAAAGAATTAGATATAGAGACTAACTTTAAACCAGTAACAAATTCATTAAATCAGCTTGTAGCTATTGCTAATACGTCAACTCAAAAAAAACATGATGATTCTGAATCAACAGGTACTTCCGACGAAGAAGATGGAGACAACATCAAAATAATTACACTAATTAACCACTACTTTGATCCGTTCATTAAACAAAACGTATATAGAACATTTGGTATAACGTTAAGAAATGATAAAAAGTACTTGGGACGTGAACGAGTTTTCTTTGATAAAAAGTGGATAAAAGTTGGTGGTGAAAAATTTCCTATAACAGAAGGTCTACTTGAATTGATTCAAAGGAAAGTACCAGATCCCACTCTAATAGATCGGAGTGATTTAAGTTCATATTTGAAATTATTAAATGTTTCAAACGTGCACAAAAGAAATTATGCAAGTAATGCAGCTCCGAGAGGAACGCAATCTTATAAGTATAGAAATATAATTGAACCCCTTCTTACTCAAGACAAAGATAGAATTATAAAAACAGCAGATGAGAATGAAGCAAATACTACGATGCATACTGGATATGGCCAAAAGAAACACATCACACCACAAGCCATTTGGAAATTCGAAGGAGGAAACAATATTGAATTCGTTCACTGGAATGAACCAAACAAATTGGTATCAAGACTTAAAAAATTAATTGCATCGAAAGCTGCAGGTCACACAGGACTCGACAGCGAAATATTTGCAATTGAAGAAGAACTAAGAAATGCAGGATATATTGAATAAAAATTCGTACATTTGTAAAACAATGCACAGTATGTTATAAATCATTGTTTGGAAAATAACTATGAACGGAATCAGACGAGAAATTGCAAAATAACTTCACGCACCGCTTAGAAGAATGTTTAAAAGACGACGTGTTATTAGCAAAGGAATCGATGACCTCCATGAAGCAGACCTTGTGGACATGTCAAAACATGCAAAATGAAATAATGGAATAAAATATTTATTAACCATTATTGACGTTTACTCAAAATATGCATGGGCAATTCCTCTTAAAACAAAAAAGGAAGTGAGATTGTAAAAAGTTTAAAATTTGTTTATTCTGAAAGTAAAATATTGCCCAATTATTTTCACACAGATCGAGGAACGGAATTTTATAACCGTGAATTCAAAACATGGTATCAGAAACAAAATCTAAAGCATTATTCCACTGGAAGCAGAATCAAAGCGAGCGTTGTAGAAAGATTTAATCCAACTCTCAAAGAATCAACGTGGAAAGAATTCACAACACAAGGTTCATGCCGATGGGTAAATATTTTGCCTCAGTTATTAGTAAAGCATAATCACAAAATACATCGCAGCATTGGCATGAAACCTATCAATGTAAAAAGAAACAATCCACCCAGCTTGCCAACACAATATAATGAAACTTAAAAAAAAAAACAAGTATAAAATTGGTGACATTGTGCGAATATCGAAAATCAAGAAACACTTCACCAAAGGCTACAAAGCTTATTGGACTACGGAATTATTTACAATTTATAAAGTTCAAAATACTAATCCACGAACATATTTTTTAAAAGATAATAAAAAATTACCGATATTTGGAGCATTTTATGAAGCAGAGTTACAACGAACAAAACATCCTAATATTCACGTAGTCGACACAGTACTACGTAGAAAAGGAACCCAAGCTTTTGTATCTTGGCTTGGATTCGATTCAACTCACAACTCTTGGATTCCAAACAAAAATATCTTCTAATTACAACAATGTAAGTTTTGTTTTTTAATTCATCGCAAAAATATTATTATTACTATTATTAATGTGTCTCTATATATTTTCAGCTCACTAAAACCAACACACTCAAGAAAGAAAGAAAGAAAGAAAGAAAGAATGATTGTACTTACCCCGTGCACAAGACCAGCATATTCAACTCTGCAAACAACACAGCATCTTCAATTCTCCGCAGCTTGGTGGAAAAAGAACTACTTACCACTTTAAGAACGAATATCATAACATTTTCACTATTTCATATTATATAATTAATGTAAACCACAAATGATCAAAATAAATATATAAAAAAAATTCTACACTCACATTGTAAATAAAAAAAACACTGTCCACTGTCCATTCAGTTTAATATCTGAACTTCATCATCTTCTTTCTCTCCCGCAAGCTCCTCACGCTCTTCTTCTTCTCGTTCTTCTGATAGAGGAGGTGGAGGAGTCATATAATCCTCCACCCTCAGTCCGTGAAAAGGAATCACAGTTTCCTCATCTTCTTCTTCTGCTAAAGGAGGAGGAGGATGAGTCAAAAAAATCCAGCATCCTCTGACTCATATCCTCCGATGAGAACATTCTCAGTCGGTGTATGACAACGTCCAAAATGTTGGTTGTTAAACCATTGAAGAAGAATTCTTGGCAGTATTGGTGGTGATGAAAAATGTCCATCATCTCAAGATCTAATAGTTGTTTTTCCAAAGCGTTTAAGCTTTGGAAGATGATATCTTCTTCACCTTTAGATGCTGAAATTATCAAATTAAAACCCATCGACCCCGCTTGCTCTGCAAATAGTTTAAGTTCCTTCAGCTGCTCCAACTTCTGCAATAAGGAGTAGCACAAAGACATGTTGAAGAGTAAGTAGTGCATCATAATAATCTTGGTGTTATATACTATGAAGTTAAAGCAGCAAAAAGCTCTTTAAAACATTTCACATGAAGCTCTGGGAACAGACATACAATCTCGTTCTCTCATTAAGAATTACAGAGTTGAATAATGACAGCTATGAATCTAAAACAAACAAGCCAACATTCATTTCACACAGTCAAAGATATACTTGACTCATAAAACAGTGTAACCAGATTGAGACCATGAAGCAAGTCGGGACACAAAAAATGTTAACATCATTTAAATTAAACAGACATAACATGGCGACAACGAGTAATATATTACAAGCATATCACAAGTTCACTCCCACGCTCTGGTGATATATGATGTACTTAAACACAGTCTAGCATTACGACACCACTTTACTTATTTAGCAAGCGCGAGCAAAAAACATTAACAGCTGCACGCCCACATGTGTGGAGAGCGAGGCGGCTCTCTCTCGCTCAGCCCACCCGACGCGAGCAAAAAAAAACATAACAGCTGCGCGCCACATGACGGATAGCGAGCCAGCTTTGTCGCCCGACTCGCCCATACACTCCCATTCAAAAAGTTATAACACCCAAGACTCTCTCCACTCACTTGAGCAAATACCTAAATACAAATCAATCAATAATTAATAGCCATGATACACAGCTGACCTCTCCATGCGAACACAAGGCCACCACGGTCATCCTAGCCATTAACCAATCACCTGATCCCCCTTGGACCACGTGCTCGCTCCAAGGGCCCATGACGTCACCCAAAGGGCTATGACGTCATCGCGATTACGCAATATCTGGTCGTGATAATGCAATATCTGGAGTCTAAAATACTATACTACTCTGGACAACTACAAACGGACAATCAGAAAGGCCACGGGCCTCATGGAACAGATATGCGTTGGGAGGGAGACCAATTAACCACTCCGTCTCCTAGCACCTTCGTTCGACCCTCAACTACACAGGACATCAAGCTTCCTACTGTCAAATTGCAGTCATTCTCGGGGAACATAGAAGAATGGCCAGCATTTTGGGAGCAGTTTGAGTGCTCCATTTACAAAAATTCTTCAGTGTCCGTCATTAACAAACATGTGTTTATCCGCGGATACTTGGAAGGCGAACCTAAACGTCTTGTAGATCGTAGATGGGATATCCATAACAGCAGGTACCTATGAGCAGATTAAACAAATTCTGACATCACGATATGGTGATAAGAATAGAATTATTCAATCTCATCTCGATTACTTAGAAAACCTCGAAGTTGCAGTCTCAGAAGCCCCTGAGGTATTAAATGCAACCTACATTGAATGTCACCGCCGTATCGAAGCTTTGAAATCACTAGGAGAAGACGTCGACGCATTTGGTCGAATCTTGGCACCCAAGTTACTAAGAGCCTTCCCGGAAGACATATGCCGCCGCTGGCTTATCCATGCTAAAAGACTAGGCATACAAGAAGGAGACACCAGCCAACTGATGGTGTTCCTCAACGAAGAAGTTGGAGGAGCCCTCAATGCGCAAAAGATACGGGGGGATGCCCCGTTGGTTACCAATTCAGTGCCCACAGCAGCCAATCTTCACGTGCATACGATAACCAACAAACAAAAGGAAAGACAGAAACGGGGTATAGATCCGTTCTGAGTGTATTGCGAAAACCGAGGTCACTGGGGTCAGGATTGCCAGCAGATGAAGGGCCACCAGGCGAGGATTGAGAGATTAAAGACAACAAATCGATGCTTTCTTTGCCTCCGCCGAGGGCACAATAAAACCAACTGTTTCAAGAAGGGGAAGACGACTTGCACCAAATGTCGTGGGCCACATCATGTGTCTATCTGTTCTGAAGGTAACTACTTGCGAACCTCCGTAGGCAAGATAGGGGTCGCCATGTATGATTTCACTCACCTACAGACGGCACGTGTATGGATCAAGGGGCCGACAGGGCGAAGCAAATTAATCCGTTGCATCCTGGACGCGGGAAGTCAATCGAGATTCATCCACAACTCTCTGATTGACTCACTGCAGCTTAATGTCACTGAGCGCAAGACTCTAGAGATAAGCACGTTTGAATCACCCTCCAATACTCAGTACACTAGAATGAAGGTCTGCTTTGAGATGACGGGTTATTCAACGAGAGCTGAAGTCTCGATTACAGCGTTCGAAAACCACAGCACCTACACCCCACAGCCGACCGCTCCTCAAGACATAACCACGCTAGCATCGTTAAGGATGATAAAGCTAGCAGATTCGAGAGATGACCACGCCACGGATCTTCCAATCGAGGCACTCATAGGTGCTGATTCCTACTGTCAGATAGTTACAACAAGAGAACCCATTAGGGTCCTCCTTCCTACATCTTGGGTATAACCTCAGTGGAAATAGGTCAGGCATCAGAGTCAACCAGATAATGGTCCATCACATTTCTTCTGCTGTAAATGAAATCTCTGATGACAGTCTACGGTCAGTTTTGGGAGTTGGAAGCTATTGGCATTAAGGAACATCAAGGGCGAACACTGTCACCCAAGGACAAAATTTCCATAACACCTACCATAAGGAGGATGGGAGGAGAGTTGTCTCATTGCCTAGGAAAGAGGGCGTTCTCTTTTCTTCCAACTTCACAATAGCAGAAAGGCGATTCTCATCATTAAACAAGAAGTTCCGAAACGAACTAAAGAGCCTACTTTTCTTAAAATTTAAGATTCATTCCAATCTATATAGACCTATTTAGAATAATGACGAAATTAAGTTGGTAATATCGAAATTTCTAATTAGTTCGAAATATACCTGGCATAATGTAGCCTAGTAGAGCACTACAGTTGGCAGCCCTGGTGAGTGAATATATTCTTAGTTCAATCTCTTAAGGTACAGAATACAAAATTTGGTTGAAGTCCAATGGATAGCATGGACGTTACATGCAGTTGGACATTGGATTTACCAGCGCGCGTAAAATCATGTTAGCAACAATGTCATGCATATGTTGGTCACAAATAATCTGAAATATGATGATCTCTTGTTGTGCCAATTTTGGATTAAATCCATTCGTTACTATAGAAGTTACATGTATTTTAAAATTGGACCTATCAGCAGGCTTAGAGACAAGTTGGCAGAACTTACGTGTATCAGTTTCTCCAAATTAATCTAGAATGTCAGGTAATATACGTGTGCAAATTTTAAAGCTGTTGGCTTACATACTTTCTGATATATTAATATTAGGGTAAAAAAATAGATACAGCATTTATTAACAGTTGGCAGCCCTAGTTGCTCTTAAGAATGAACATAGTCATATCTGTTATGGTGCACATAGCACATACGAAATTTGGTCGAAATCCAATTCATAGTATAGAAGTTACATGTATTTAAAAATTGGTCCTATCAGCAGACTTAGAATCATGTCGGTAGCACTGACGTACATAAGTTACTCCAAATTAATCTAGAATGTCAGGTACTATACGTGTGCTTAGTTTAAAGTTATCGGCTTGCATATTTTCTGATATATTGGCATTTGGATAAGAAAATAGAGAGAGAGCCTTTATTAACAGTTGGCAGCCATGGTGGCTTTTAAGAATACGCTCAGTCATATCTGTTTATGTACACAGAGTACATACGAAATTTGGTTGAAATCCAATTTATAGTGTAGAAGTTATATGATTTAAAAATTGGACCTATCAGCAGGCTTAGAATCAATTTGGGAACACTGCCATGCATGGCCACCTGGAAATTAAACTGAAATATTATTGTCTATATGTGTGCCAATTTTGGAATAGCTCCCATGCATACCTTCCATGATATCCAACATGGAGCTCACATTTCAATTGCGGGTTTTCAGCAGTTGGTAGCACTGACATCATATACAAATATGGGCTTGAAGTATTCAGGTATAGATCTTTACTCATACCAAATTTGGATTCGATTGCAGCAGCTGATTAGGAGTTGATAGGGGCGACACACACTCAGGCAGACAGACAAGACAGAAGGACAGACAGACATTTGCCCGGATCGATCTCATAAGTCTACTTTTTCCTCATTTTTGCAAATTGTGAAAAGTAGGCTAAAAATAGACTACAAGGGAATGATGAGCTGAAGTCCATTTACCATAAACACGTGTTAGATTATATACGGAGAGATCAAGTAGTAGAGGTTGCCTCTCACAATGACTGCTCTGGATATGATCTACCCCACCACATTGTGAAGAAATTCAAAGCGAGTAGCACAAAATACAAAGTCGTTTTCGACGCATCGTCTCACGAAATAGACTCTCCATCACTAAATGATGTGCTCGAAATGGGTCCTAACTTGTTACCAGAAATGCTAGGGACACTGTTAAGATTTAGAAAACACTCCAAGGCAATTGTCTGCAACGACGAGCAAGCGTTCTTACAATTGACACTCAACGAAGATGATAGGGATTCTACGAGATTTCTATGGCATCGTGTCGAGCAGAGGGAGGACGGGGTTTATAACACATCAAACGAGTTGATATTCTATTGTTTTAAACACCTACCATTTGGTTTGACGTCTAGTCCATTCCTTCTGTCGGCCACTATAAGGGAAACAGCCACACTGAATCAGGACAGATATGCAGTTGCATCAGAGTTAGTGGACAAATCTATGTTTATGGAAGACTTCATTGCAAGTGTAGATGATGACACAAAGGTAATTGACATATATCAGGAACTCACCACACTTTTGCAACAAATTAAACTCTCACATTCCACGTGGGCGACCAACTCGGAACCGTTAAAAGTGTTATGACGCAAGGAACATCTGGAGGAAAGAAGAGTGACGAGCGTTCTAGGAGTAGACTGCAATACGGTTGAAGATTGTCTCTTCACTAACAAGGAGAAGATTGCTAACGATCTCATACATAAACCAGGAACCAAGAAGAACATTCTTCGTGCCACCGCCCAGTTCTACGATCCACTTGGACTTTTCGCACCAGTGGGAATTGTCGCCAAATTAATATTTTAGGATACCTGGCTAAGAGGATTGACCTGGGACGAGTTACTACCTCCAGATATAAATAAGAATTAGCACTCTTGGCTTACCAAACTTCACTTATTGTCATCTGTACACATTCCCAGATGGATCGGGATAGAGAAAACAAGTCACGAATCGCATGTACACGTATTCTGTGATGCCTCTGAGAGGGCATACGGAGCAGTTATTTATGTGAAATCAACACAGGACTATACCACCTCCGCTCGCATAGTTTGCAGCAAAAACAGACTAGCAAAAGTGAAGAAAGTAACGGCTCCAAGATTAGGGCTGCTACCCGCACTTAAAGGCACGCGCCTCCTACGCTACTTTTGTGAGGAAACCGGTTTTGATCTCAATGGGGCTACCCTGTGGAGCGACTCTACAGTGACAGTGGGATGGATAAAAAACGACCCAAACAAGTGGAAGACTTTCGTTGCCAATCGTGTAACAGAGATAATTAGCCACACAACTCCCAACCAGTGGCGACACTGTCCCGGAGACCAAAACCTTGCAGATTATCTCACGCAAGGAGTAGACGCAAACCAGCTACCATCTTTATACATGTGGTGGTGTGGTCCCCTCTGGCTTAGTCAGAGCAATACCTGGCCACCTGACATAACAACGGAACACCTAACAATTATATCTTATCTAATCTAAATTGTTTGCAGCAAAAACAGACTAGCAAAAGTGAAGAAAGTAACGGCTCCAAGATTAGGGCTGCTACCCGCACTTAAAGGCACGCGCCTCCTACGCTACTTTTGTGAGGAAACCGGTTTTGATCTCAATGGGGCTACCCTGTGGAGCGACTCTACAGTGACAGTGGGATGGATAAAAAACGACCCAAACAAGTGGAAGACTTTCGTTGCCAATCGTGTAACAGAGATAATTAGCCACACAACTCCCAACCAGTGGCGACACTGTCCCGGAGACCAAAACCTTGCAGATTATCTCACGCAAGGAGTAGACGCAAACCAGCTACCATCTTTATACATGTGGTGGTGTGGTCCCCTCTGGCTTAGTCAGAGCAATACCTGGCCACCTGACATAACAACGGAACACCTAACAATTATATCTTATCTAATCTAAATTGTTCAGGTCTGGCCACCTTATTAGATACGGTGTGTCCCAGAAAAGTAATTTGGTATCCGCAAAATGAAGACTTACTGAGTTACTACTAAATCGTCAATGTAACTTGCCACAAAATCTCCTGTCGCTCTACCCAAAACTATACTCATAGCCCTAATAAGTGCAGCAGAAGAAGTCTTAGTCCCAAATGGTACCCTTGTAAATTGATCAAGTCGATTCTTATATGCAAATGCCGTAAGAGGCCTATCTTCTACTCTGAGTGGAATCTGCCTAAACGAAGAGGAAAGATCTACCGTAGTAAACCATTCCATACCTTCAAAACGTTGTACTAACTCCTCAACAGTCTCAGTGCACTGCTGGTCAGCATGGATCCTCATATTCAATAGCCTAGCATCAAAACACAGCCTAACAGAATTATCCTTCTTGGGAATCACAACAAGAGGATTAAGATACAGACTACTCGAAGGTTCAATAATATCATAATCCAACATAATATTTATCTGATCATCAACAGCACTAGCATATTTATGGGCAATGGGATACCTAGACCCAACAAATGTAGATCTGTCATGAATATCAAACTTGTGTTCATATAAATGTGTCACACCAGGTTTGTCACTAAAAACCTCCTGAGACTTAATTAATAATGAAGTTAGTACCTTACTCTTCTCATCTAATTCACATTCCTTAACAGCTCGCTCAATATCTCCCACAGGATCAGATATAATAGCTACACGGCAACTGATAATTTCAGTGACTTCACAAATATCATCCTTGCTCACAAAGTCTACATTACTTTCCTCACGTATTAAACAGACCTTATGATTATTATAATTATCACCTATATGATACTTCAACTTCACCTCAGGATTTATCTGACCCCAAGCTAAACACACATTACCTAAATGAAAATCAATCTTAGCTCTATGCCTTGTTAACCAGTCTATACCTAAAATTACACCATACACCAGGTTTGGAATCACTAAGCAACGCTGGCTAACACATTCAGACATAATATTAACAGGCACCACAATCTGTTTGCTTACTTTCTGTGACCTATTACCCACAGCAGTAACAATAAAAGTACAGCGTACCGGGATCTCCTCAATGCGATGACTTGGTCTAAATTCTTCACTCAGCTTTGCATTAATGCAAGATCTCTCGCTGCCAGAATCCAGTAAAGCTTTTACCTTCTTACCCCATATCTCAATCTCAATCACAGGAGTTACAACTTCACTAGAGCTCGCATCAGCCGGGAAGGCGGCCGGCTCTCTGAGATTTGCGCAGAGAGAGAGACAGAGATACATGCCCACTGTTGCAACAGGTGCACCAAGTCCTTGTCCCCACACCGCAGGCTGCTACCATGAGATCCTGCGGTGTGGCAACACCGTCGCTTACCTAATCGAGCCCGTCCCTTTCACGCTGCTTTAGAATTTCAAAGTATTTGTGCACTTTGTAAACTATTTCTCGAGCTTGCCTATGCACAACCTGTCGATTACTTCCCTCTGCTTCCATAGCACTCAAAATGTACACAATTGCTTCCACTGAATCTTTAAATATTACGATATAATCACTTAACTTTTCTGACTACGCACTAGCTCAGATTCTCAAGATAGACTGACTGTGATTGGTGGGATGGAAGAGAGGCATGACGTATTGGTAGCGTTGGGTTCTGCGCACCGCCTTCCCGGCTGACTCGAGGTATATTAACTTCATCATGATTGCTATATTTAAGGTCACTAAATAATTCATCTTGCATGTCTAAGTCTATCACCTTAGAGTTAGTCTTAACTATTATTATTATTATTGAAACAGCGCACAATGTGCAAAATACAAAAGTGAGTAACGTACTGTACATTATTCCAATCCCAATTGGGTTATTGATATATGTCTTTGTCGGCAATTTTGTGCGTGATATCGAGAACATTCGCTGCATGAATCACACACACATTCTTCAGTTGGTTCGTGGAATCGCTTGTTTTGGCAGAACTTGTAGTGAAAGCCATGTGTAGCGTATCGAGTCATTGTGTGTCCGAGTCCATAGTTTGCCCGTTTCCATTCGTCAGTCATTATGGCGTCAGTTGAGTAGAAATCATCCCAGATAGCGTTTTGCTTTTCTTTGAGGATTTGAAGGGCACTCTCATAGGCCTCGGTGTGCAGCAGAAGCATCTGCAGTCTAATGTCTTCTATGAAGAACATTTCTTTGATGTTGCTGTTGATTGTATATCACATCCAGAAGTGTTCCTCGAGGTCAGGTTCGATTAGTGAGTTTATCAAGGATTAACAAACACTTATTGAGAGCTCATTGGTCGTCACGTTGTTATACCGGTATGTTATATTTTTCTGTATCCTCTATGCACATTGTGCGCAATAAAGTTTATTATTACATTTCTTTTGTGAAGACGTAAGTCAGTCTGGACAGCGCTGTCTTCCCGATACCCAAGACTCTTTTCATATAGCGGGCTATGGCTTTCTCTGTTGTTAATAGGTCGTTTTCTTTTAGTTTGTCCCAAATTATGTGGATTCCGTAAGTTGCTATTAGTGCTATGGCCATTTTAAATAATGTCATAGCCGTTTTTATCGAGAGTCTTAACTATACAGCTACAAAACGAACTCTCCTTGGACTGTCTCCCTGACCTCACTGAGCAGTCCAGTGAGTTTAAATTGCTAGGTCCAGGTTGATGTTGCTGTTGATTGCCTTCACCTTGCCTATCTCTCCCTCTGGTGCCCGGAACCCTTGCGTCTGGTTATTACCTCTACCAGTCAACTGACTATGCCCCCCCCCTGTTTCCTGAGTATTGATCTTGCCTATTATTTCTAAAATCATTATCACAACTATTGTATCCCTGTTGATTGTACTGATTGTTCCCATTGTCATTATTTCTCTGATTATTCCCTAGTTGGCTACCCTGATATTTCCCATTCCTTCTCTCCATATCCCTATTTCCTATATTCCCCTGATATCCTAATTCACTATTTAGCATCTAAAAGCTCTCTAACAAGGATTCCATAGCTTTGATACCGCCAGTGTGCTGAATACAAGCTGCCTCCTTAACCCTATCTGGAAAGTGCTTTAACATGAGCCTCACTATATCTGCCTCAGACTCTAGCCCATCTAAATTCTGCCAAATAACACAAGAGATAAGAAGTACCCTGTCATAGAAGCTCCTCCCTGCTTTCTATACTTTCCAAACAATATGCTCTCTCTCTCTCTACCTTGAATACTCTCATTCCAGAACTTACTGCTGAACTTCTCTCTGTAACTTTCTAGGATAATCATACTTGTCCTATACACCTGAAACCATGACTTCGCTTCACTTACAAAAGCAAGAGATAGATAGCATTTCTAACCCAATTTCCCATTCAATACGGTCTTCCCTAATTTGACGCTCAAACTTCTTCTCAACTAATTTTAAAATTTCCATGGAATTAGATTGGTTTCCGGAAAACTTGGGTAAATCGACCACCTTGTTAATCAAACCTGCCACATTTAAACAACTATGAGTCTCTCTCAATTATTTACCTAGTGCTCTCTGGCTGTTCAAAAATTTTTCTTCTAGCATATGTTTTCTCTGCTATTCTCCTAAGTTCTTCCTTAACTATTCCTTCTTTCTCTTCGACTTTTTGTGACAACACTTCCTGTTAACTCTTTAATTCGGACACTTCTCCAAGCTTTCCTTCGACTCCTTCTAACCCCCCCCCCATTGTGCTTTCAATGTGATCTATTCTTTTTGTGGTTACTTCTTCATTCCTGTCTACTTTAGAAACTAGTACCTCAACATTCTCGCTATCGTTCTGACTAACCTTTGCTACCTCATCTATCTCTGCCCTAATGTTACTACATTCCTTATCTAAGTTGTCTTCTACTTTCACAAGTTGATCTCCCAGCTTTTCAACTTTGGTTTGGGCTGCGACAATGCAGTCATGTAGCCCCTTGTACTTTGGGTGTGTGTAGAATCTATCCGATAATCGGTGTTAATTGTGATGGCTGTATTAGTGTGGGTTATCTGTTTTAATTCAAGTAAGAACTGCAGACATTCGATTTTTAAGTAGTTCAAACTTTTGCTACCAAACGCCACAGTCAACTAGTTCTGAACTTGGTTACTAGATGCCACCGCAGTCGGCTCCTGGCGACGAACGTTGGAACCTAAGAGCGTTAGTCAAATGTAACCTATAATATAGCTTCACACAAGTGTAATTAGTGGAAGGTTCCTTATCATGCCATAAATCTATGATATGGGACCGCCGGCCTTTTCAACTTTATCGCTAACCTCAGTAATCACTTTGCTCATCTCCTCAAGCTTAGCATTCACATTCCTGTTACCTAGCTCTTATTTCGGCATTCATCTCTTCCATCCAAGCATTCACATGACTATTGCCCTGTTCTATTTTACCATTCATCTCTTCCATCCTAGCATTCATGACTATTGCCCTGTTCTATTTTATTATTAGTTTCTTCCATCTTTGACATAAGTAGTTGGAGCCAGTCTGGACTAATTCCCCCCGCTACACTGTGATTAGCGTCCTGTTCTTTCGTGGTAGAGACCTCCAATCTATTCTCACCACTTTCCGATTCCATCATCGACCCCTTATTACGCACTGCTCCTGCCCTATCGTGCAAATTATCACTCTCCTCACTGTCTAACCTATTTCTATTATCATTCTCCATTTTAGAATACCTAATAACAGTGCGTGAACGTAGCTCAATATCTGACATCCCCTCCAAAATCACTGGCACAAATATATACACTCTTAAAACAATAAGCCCTAACTTTATTGCCTATTGTGTGCATATTCCTGATTGCACTGTGAAATATAATATCGCTCTACGAGCCCTACTGTTGGATGCCACTTTGTAACTAGCTCTTTATATTGAAATTCATCAATAAAGTAGTAGAGTATGGGGTTCATTGAAATTCATCAATAAAGTAGTAGAGTACGGGGTTCTTAATCCTACGGGCGTGGGGAAATACTGCGTTGAGTCGATATCATATTTCTTGTGCCTTACCTACACATCTGTAATTATGAAACATACTGTATGCATTTTATTTGTTAATGCATAAAAAAAAAACATTGATGGAATGCTGTAAGAAAATAAATTATATTCTAATAAAAAACATAATAACACCACAGAGTGAGAGTAGTTACAGTATTGAACCAAATTAAAAAACATAAGAGCAAGTCGTGTGCGTGAATTTGTATGTTCGGAAGGTCACAATACCTGTGCAGAGTCGTACGGTACAAGATTCATTGCCTGAGCAACAACGATGATTGACCCTGGCTACCAATTCATGTGCAGTCAGCCATCCCATATGATACTTTATTGCCTATTGTGTGCATATTCCTGATTGCACTTCAAAATCGATGAAGACTAAGCAATTTTACTTATATTGATAGCAATTATGTAACGGCATTCAATGTATATGCTCCAGATTTTTTAAAGACGAAGATGCCAATCCAAATTCAACAAAAAGTATGTCCTCAGAATACCAAGAGTAATCATCGGTCATAGATAATCCATAGACTAGCGTCGAAGTGATTATTTGCAGCTTAAAAACTGTACATAGCAATGGAAACAGAAGCAAGATAATAATGCAAGGTCAATCCGTGCCCTACATAGCGGTGCTCGTATATGTCCCAAGAGCACATGGAAAACCCATAGCTCGCATGCGTAGATATTAAATATGCTAGGAATAGCATTTGGTTGAGGTATTATGCTCTGTTTAAACTGTTATAGTCCAGGTATGTTACCACAATAGAGGAAGGATGAAAGCAGGAGACCTCTTCTCAATAAATGAATCTGTCATACAACTTGCCACATCTGACTTGCTAAACTCTTAAGTTTCTTCAAACCTCACTCTGTACATAACAATACAATTCCAATAAGTTAGATTATGGCTGAATAATCGTACCATATGGAATTAAATTAAATAATAAGCTAGGTGGGTTTTGTAATTGATCTATCTGATATATTGATCAGTTACAATGTATTCCTTTCATTTTCTTAGTATCCCAAGAGGTTACTTTAGATTTCCATTCTGAAACATGGCATCTCGGAGATGACTACCTATACAACCAAATAAGGGCAACAGGTACAACATTTTAGAGTGGTTATTGACAGTGCCTAAAGGGGTGTGGCACTTATGCAAGAGCAAAATACACTTACAACAAAGAATAGAGAACAGAAATTATATTTATTACAAGTTGTGGAATGATATATGTATTGGTATCCCAATGAATAAACAAGAAACTATGAATACAGCCATTTCAACAGTGACAATGAATGTTATTCTAAGTGATAATCTTTTCTTGTAAGTCTAATTGATTTTTTTGAAGATCTGTGTATGGAATTTCCAGAAGTAGCTAATGCAGCAAGAATATTCCAGCAATTGTCATATAATTATTTTAATGTGATCAATGTAAACTTCGAGCATATTGAAGTAACTATAAATGTTAGTTAAATGGGTTGGACTTTACATACATTTATTTTTACACAATTTTGAGGGGTCACAGTAAGTTATATAAATCTTGATTAAAAAGAAAAGACATTAGCATTGGAGGGACTGTCCTAACCATGCATGCTGGACAATGGTTTCTCTGTTAATCATCCCGATGATTATCATCTGCCTTACTTCTCTCATACGTCAAACATTGGACATCAACAGTATCGTCACCCCCATCGAATTCCTAAATTCAATCGACACAGGTGAGGTAGTGGTGTACCTGTACCTACGTGTACTGTATTTCTATGCCTTCTCTTTTAGCTTTGGCCAGTTCAATTCTTGTTCTTATGATAGCAGCCTTTGACTTCATTCTTTCAGCAACAGCTAATGTTTTTACAGTTTTAGCCAATAATCTGATTGCCAATGCAAGTTCTTTCCCCGAAGCAATAACTTCTTTCAGGATGGAAACATCTCCTGAAGGAAGAGAATATATAACAGCACACAATATGTTCTGGCTCTTAATGTGAGCCTCACAGTATGCCTTCAGTGTCTTCTCAAGAATGCAGATCATGTCATCTCCAACATCTTCAGAATCTGAAAATATAGAAATTTCAAATATATTTAAAAAAAGGTTAGGCAAGGCTTACATTCAAATATTTCCACAAAAATATTTCATAACGAACGACAGGAGATAAGGACATCAAATGCACATTTAGATTGTTAATACTTCAGTTATGCAACGTTGAGATGGTCAAAATTAAGAACGATGACTGTCTCGAGTGACTATGTAATAACAGCTAGCGAAATCGTTTCACATTTAAACACATAAAAGTACCAACAAAAAATGCAAACAGTAGACGTGTACTAGACTAATGGAATAAAAAAAATAATTGTCTAAAAATCCATCTTGTTACAAAGTTTAATTAAAACTTCTGTAGCTTAATGATGTAAACATTGCTGTACTTAAATGTATACACATATCCACTGAACCTAAATGAAGTCTGAGTGAGCAGGATTTGATGATGCTCATTTGACAAACAAAACTAGTCATACCATTTAGCCCCCTATTTATGTGAGAAGTGGGTTGGGTTTTTTCCCCCCCATATTTTACGCCCTCATTAGAGCACTTTAATCAATCGTCGGCGGCTGTAACTCGATTCCGAGTACACATACTTCTTCCAGCATAGAGCTTTTCAAACTAGCTTGTGGATGTGTTTCTGATGACTAAACAGGCCAATCATGGCCTGAAACATGCGCCCACATAAATTGCACTGAATGGTCGGGGGAGGGCGGGGTTGTAATTGACGAAGCTTCCTTGCTTGTCGTTTGGTCTCTCCATGTCTGCGATGTTCTTCTTCAAATAAGTTGACAGAGTTGGATGTAGTGTTCCGCCACAGTAAACGGTTCGCAGCAGATGTTTCCCATTAGTGGGTAGGTATACCAGTCATCTTCATGATGTGTTTTAGCTGGACTTTAAAAAGCTTCAGAGGGGCCCCATGAGGTCTAGTGCCGGAGGAAAGTTCAACATAAAGGAATTGACGTGGAAGCCTGGTATCACTCATACGGTGAACATGGCCTAACCATCTCAGTTGATGAGTGATGATGATTGCCTCAATGCCATTGAGATGCGCTTTCTCGAGAACTGCAGTGTTGGTAACGTAGTCCTCCCGCTTAATGTTCAAGATGTATCTCATCCTTTGTTGGTGGAAGCGCTCAAGTTTCCTGATATCACGGCGAGAGAGTGTCCAAGTTTCACAGCCATACAGTAGCGTTGAGATGACGACAGTTTTGTACACGATGAGTTTGGTACCTATGCATCTTTAGGTTTTTATTCATGAAGACTCTGTGCCTTAAGCGGCCAAATGCTGCATGGGCAGCCTTCTATTGTCAACATCCTGTTCACATGTGCACCGTTTAGACAAGATGGTACCAAGATATGAAAAGTTATCAACCTGCACCAGTGTTGAGTCTAAGATGGATATATTGAACTCAGGAATAGGTAATCCTGGGGCAAGTTGCACAAGTACCTTAGTTTTCTTTGCATTGATGGTAAGACCTAAGTGATCGCACGCAGTGCTAAAGCGATTGACCGATTGTTGAAGCTCTGCAGGTGTCAGAGCAGGAGATGCGGTGTCATCGGCATACTGCAGGTCTGTCACCCGGGTAACTTGGGTATGTTTCTGTGAACGATGTCTTGCCAGATTGAAAAGGCCTCCATCGAAGCGAAACTTAATCTCTATGCCTGGGTCGTTGGAAGATGATTCATACATACATCACAGCAGCCATATACAATGCAAAGAGTGTTGGAGCAAGCACACAGCCGTGAGTGACTGGAAACGGATCGGATACACAGTTACCGTG
Organism: Meconema thalassinum; assembly: GCA_946902985.2. Classification (NCBI taxonomy): domain Eukaryota; kingdom Metazoa; phylum Arthropoda; class Insecta; order Orthoptera; family Tettigoniidae; genus Meconema; species Meconema thalassinum. Next base: position 415,200,369 of record OX336391.1, read on the forward strand.
AAGAACCTTCCCAGACATTCCATCATGAAGAGCTTGAACTAATTCCACATAGCGATATGGACATCCAAAGTGCGCTAATACTTTCCACATAGCAGATCTTGGTACTGAATCAAAGGCTTTTTCCAGGTCATAGAAAACTAAATACAGAGGTTCCTGTTGCTCTCTGCACTTTTCCTGGAGTTGTCTGGCACAGAATATCATGTCTGTTGTGCCCCTGGAGGTTCGGAAACAACATTGAGACTCGGGCAAAATCCTCTCCGAGATACGTTGGAGCGGGCTTAGTAGATTTCTTGCGAGAACTTTACCTGCAATGGATAATAGCGATATACCACGGTAGTTCCCACACACACTACGATCGGCTTTCTTAAAGATAGTGATGATGGCAGCATTCTTCAAGTCGCCGGGTACTTCAAGAGTTTCCCAAATTACGAGAATAAGTGTAAAAAGTCGAGTCTTCAAAGCCATACCTCCACTTTGTAACAACTCCAGAGGAATGTTATCAGGACCAGGAGCCTTTCTCAGCTTTAGTTGATTGAGCGCTTTGGTGAAATTTTGGAATGTCGGCGGAACTGCCATCTAAGGTTGTTGGGGATGCTGAGGGACGTTGCGAAGAAAGTCCTCGGCAACATTGGGGGCACGATTTAGAAGTGCAGAGAAATGTTCCTTCCAACGTTCCAAAATTTGTCCTTGATCAGTTAAAATGGCGGAATTGTCAGCAGTTTTCAATATACCTGATGAAGATCCGATTGGGCCATATACCTCCTTTATGCCTGCAAAGAAGTTTTGCAGGTCACGGGCATCAGATAGTTTTTGCAGTTCTTCAGCTTTTTGCTGCCACCAGTTGTTCTTTATTTCCCTGATTTGTGCCTGACATTTCCCCTTAAGTTGCTCGAAATGTGTTTTTTTCACACTGGAAGATGGATCTTGAAGAAAGGATAGATGGGCTTCCCGTTTGATATTGATCAGACACATAATTTGATCATTATTTTCATCAAAAGTCTTGTATTTTGTTCTTCACAAAACCAATTGTTTCCTCAGCTGACTCCTCAGTGATGACCTTCTGAAGCGTGGCCCATTCCTGTACTACACTATTTGTGCTAACTGGATGACTAGCCAGCTAATTTGTGATTTCATTCCTGTAATCTGTAGCAATTGATTTAACTTGGAGTTTAGAAGTGTCAAATTTAATCAATAGAAATACAATTAAGTCCAACAACGGTATTTGGAGATTAGCGATTCAGCTTCTTCTGCACCAAAAATTTCTTCATTCTACCTGACCTGGCTGCCCTTTGTTCATCTGTGACAGTGTAGTTTTTCCGTTCAAATGTTGTTAATGTAAATCGTATTTATTCCTTAAAACATTCTTCTCTATTTTTAATTTGGAGAATCGTTAAATTTAATTAATCTAAATCTCTTTGAACCAGTTGTTCATTGTTTTACTCTTCCAGAAGTAACTAAAGAGCTGTTTTATTAGTCTGGTTTCTGGTAGGTATGAGACATGGCAGAAAAATGAGGTTCTCCTTTTCCGCATTGTATCTATTATTGATTCACTCTCTCGATATACCATTTCATTCGGCAGTAGCGATGGCTTGCCACCTTCCTCAGCTCCATTCTGCATTCAGGATGTCTGCCTCCATCTTTCACGAAGACCAAAATTATTGCAATATTGAAACCAGGGAAGGATCCTAAGCTACCTCAAAGCTACAGACCTATTTCCTTACTTAGTGTTACCTATAAACTACTTGAAAGGCTTTTACTGAATAGGATTGCTCCTGCAATAGAGTCACTGATTCCTGTTGAACAAGCTGGATTTCGCCCAAATCGAGACTGCTGCGATCAAGTCCTTGCCCTATCTTCCTATCTAGAAGCTGGTTTTGAGAAGAAGCTCGAAAGTATTTCTGTCTTCCTGGATCTCTCAGCAGCCTATGATACTGTCTGGAGGAAAGGACTTCTCCTCAAACTTATAAAGGCAGTTCCTTGCCTTAAAATAGTCACCCTGAATGGCAATATGCTGAGTAACAGGCTATTCCAAATGTTCACTGAAAATGTAAGAAGCAGATTCCACACTATTAATAATGGTCTGCCACAGGGATCAGTAGCCGGCCCCGTGGTGTTGGGGTAGCGTGCCTGCCTCTCACCCGGAGGCCCCGGGTTCGATCCCCGGCTCCGTCAGGGATTTTAAAACTGACGTGAGGGTTGGAACGGGGTGCACTCAGCCTCGTGAGGACAATTGAGTAGCTGTCTGACAGTGAGACAGCGCCCCGATCACGAATACCAAGATTAACGGCCGAGGGGACCCGACGCGCTGATCACGCGTCACCCCAATATCTGCAGGCCAAATGGCTGGGCAGCGGTCGCTTGGTCGGCCTTAGCCCGTCATGGGCTGGATAGTGCCAGGGGTTGTTTTTTGTTGTTGACACAGGGATCAGTTCTATCCCCTCTGCTATTCAACTTGTATACTCATGATCTGCCCGAAACTCTATCCCGAAAATTCATCTATGCGGACGATATAAATCTTACAGTCCAAAATGCCACCTTTAATGAAGCAGAGGATATAATGAATGCAGATCTTCAGAAGATGGATGGGTACTTCAAGAAGTGGTGCCTCTAGCCAAGTGCCTCTAAATCTGAAGTTGCCACATTCCACCTTAACAATCTAGAGACAAACTACCAACCCAGTGTTAAGTTTAGGAATCAATACCTAAAGTATAATAGATGTCCTAAGTACTTAGGCATAACATTGGACAGGACACTGACTTATCAACAACATACAGAAAAATACTGCTGCAAAACTAAAAAGTCGCAATAACCTACTTACAAGGGAAGTCTCTGAACCGGGGAATCACGGATCCTGCTGGAACTTAGCAGATACGTTGCGTGCGCCCAACTAGGCAGAACCGTGAAGAAAAATCTTTCGGAAATTAACTCCTACTCACTGTAGACGGCAGAAAATACAACAATTTTGAACAGTGCGCGCTGGCCAAGCGGGAGTGTGCCTCACGCTTGATTGGTGGCTCAAATGATCACGTTCGAAACGACTGCCCTCCCAAGCTGCGCTGCGGCATGCGACATCAATGCTGCATCTTTACAATATATAGGTGTCCACGTTCATAGTACTGTTTTCTATACAACCAGTTATGATACCCGTTAATATCAATAAGCACAACAAATAAACACATTTGTTACAAGAGACGAATGCCAGAAAACCAGATAGGCACAAAACCTACAACATACCATCCAAACTGTCCAATAGGTCCTGTTCTTGAATGCTGAGAGACCTTTCCATACATTTTCCATACTTTCCCTCCTGTCAACATATAAATTTTCCAATGTTACCATTCATCATGCAATGCATGGGACACTCTCCGTCTGTTGCCTCTCATTCGGCGATTGTACGCCGTAGGCCGTAAACCATAGTATAGTTGGGAAGCAACCTCTGACGCAGCCAATGAAGCTCACGCCGCTGGCGCGCCAATTTAAATCTGTAAATCTTATTTGTTCATCTAGTACAAGGGGAAGTTAATTTCCGAAAGATTTTTCTTCACAGTTCTGCCTAGTTGGGCTCACGCAACGTATCTGAAAATTTCCAGCAGGATCCGTGATTCCCCGGTTCAGAGACTTCCCTTGTTAGTAGGTTAACTGGAATATCATGGGGCGCTGACGCCAGCACACTCAGGACAACCGCTCTGGCTGTCGTATATTCTCCAGCTGAATATTGTGCAGGCATGTGGTTGAACAGCTCTCAATGCCAACTCGTAGATGTACAACTCCGCTAGGCAATGCACATCATCTCTGGTACTCTACGCTGCACCCCTACCCAGTGGCTACCTGTACTTTGTAACATCGCTCCACCCCATATAAGGAGACAGCAAGCCCTTGTTCGCTTGTGATACAGGATCAAAGAAAATGCTGAGCTTCCTATTCATCAGGATGTCATACAGCTCTCTACAAAGAGGTTGAAATTCCGAAAGCCAGCATGCAAAACAGCTATTGATCTATCGTCCACTGGGTTCAACCTTCGAAATGCCTGGAGAGACGAATGGCGAAACTCCTCACCCCGCGGCCTACTTCAAATCAGTGACCCCACCACAAGACTTGCTGGTTTTAATCTTCCTCGGGCAGTCTGGTCAAGGCTCAACAGAATCCAATGTGGTACTAGTCGAACAGGTACAGCCCTGCACCAGTGGGGTTGGATAGATTCCCCCCGATGTGACTGTGGTTTTGAAATGCAGACTATCGAGCATATTGTGCAGGAGTGCCCTCTGCATACATATCCCGGCGCCTTGGATGATCTCCACTCAGCAACTCCTGATGCAATTGCGTGGATTACAGACCTTCCTGTCCAAATTTGAAGAGATGGTCCTAATGCTGTGAATAGTGTTTATTGTAAATCGTGTATATATTCCTTTCTGTCTTGTAAGCATCATACGCTAAATAATAAAATTCGGCAGTAATCTCCATTGGCCATTTACTTGGTGTTTTTTGTTAATAATTGTTCTGATGATTCTTCTGTCTGCTTTCTGTAGTTTGTCATTTGTTGATTTGATGTTCAACTTGAAGAGTGAAAATCAGGCTGAGAACAAACGTTTTTTTTGCAAAGGCGCTCATTCTAATTAATTTTGTGCTAAATATAAATAGTTCAGATATTTAACTTTCTATCGGGCGCAATATATTAAATATAGTGGCAGTGAGTGCATTAAGCCTGTCTCGCACACCTCAGAAATCAAAATTTAAAAAAATTATGATATTTGCTGAAGAACAAGTTTTGCTACAATAGTGAATACACTCATTCATTCTCTGCATATTACGTAACGGTGCACGATCAGGCGCAATGAGCCTGGCAGATCACTTTTCAACAACAATAGATGTGTAGGAGGGTCATTGACAATCTGGCCGATATGGACTTGAATCTCATGCGGAAAGAGGCAGCTACTGAAAGGTGGAAGTAACTTTGCCACCGCGAATGATGAATACGAGATAAGAATTAACTTGTGTGCCTGTCAAATCAGTTGTGCCCACCGGAAGGTTAAATATCATCCTACCGTATCTCAGTTATGCTAGTGCGCTTTCACTTTTTGATAAACACTTGAGTAATGTTACAAAGACATATTATTCCAATTGTAATTTTTATGTGCATTATTTTCATTCGTGTGTATTGTGTTTACTATGAACGGGCGCCTATACTGTGTCTGTGTGGTTATAACATTATTTATTTTGTGTGCATGGTCTACGAATGGATTTATATTTCATTTAAAGGTAAGTACGGTAATGTAATTCTATCTTATTAATATATCATCCAAAAACGACACGGGCATCCACACGACTGTGTCCCCTCACCTGGATTTCCGAGAATTCGATTGTTCATTGTCACCCCAGTTTATTTTGTAAATGGAAGTTACTGATAGTCAACTGACAACTGTTACAAAAGAAAATTTCTTTAATGATGCTGACATAATTATTATTATTAATTTTATTGGCCACATTGGACCACTTGAGTCTTCCATGTATACTTTTTCTTCGAAGGTTGTATTGTTTGATTCTTCTTATCTGCCCAGTACTTCTTCATTCGTTCTGATCCCAGTGTTCTTAAGTCGTCTGAAATCTCTACTGCATCATTTCTGCTGAAAATTTGTGATTCTTAAGATGGGTGGTAATTTTATTCTTGTTCTCTGCAACTGTAATTTTGAGTCCAACTGTTTTGAGATCCTCTTGAATTTCTTTAATCCAATGCCCTCCAGCCTTCTTTCCCAGATTTCTCATCACTAGTTGCTGACATAATATGTGTCATCATCATCTTCATTTCCCGTTTCCAGCTTCCTGGGTCGGGTTGTGAATTAAGGACCTCCATCGTTGCCTGTCTCTCCACCACTCCTCTCCTGATTTTAGTACATCTTCGGGTTTTCCTCCCTTCTTTTCGACACACTCCCACACTGTATCTGCCCATCTCTTCCGGGGCCTACCTCGTGGTCTCTTCCCTGTCATCTTTTCACAGAAAGTCTTCTTTGCTACTCTCTCCTCTCCCATTCTCATCATATGTCCATACCACTTTAACTTTGTTGTTTCTATCCTGTCCTGCAGCTTCAATATTCCTGTCCTTTCTCTAATCTCTTCATTTGTAACTCTATCTCTTCTGGTCTTGCCCTCTATACCTCTTAGGAATTTCATCTCTGCGGCTTGTATTCTACTCTCCTCTCTTTTTGTAGTAGTCCACGCTCCAGCTGCGTATGTTAGTATGGGTCTGTAGTAGGTTGAATATAATACTTTTTTGCATTTCTTTGGGACATCTCTGTTCCACACAATACCCCTTACACTCTGGTAAAAACTGTTCGCTTGTTGTATTCTCTTTCCAATTTCCTCAGTTATCTTTCCATCTTCTGTGATCACACGTCCCAAATACTTGAAACCTTTAACGACTTCTAGAATTTTGCCATTCAATTCTATCTTTCCTCTTCCTTCCTCTTGACATTACCATTGTCTTGCTCTTCTCTGTGCTTACTTTCATCCCAAATTTCTCTATCTCTTGGTTCCATACATCTAGTTGTTTTTGTACATCCTTTTCATCCTCACCCCATATAACTATATCATCTGCAAACAGCATGGCCTTTGTTGCTTCTTGTCCCAATCTCTGTTTGACCTTCTTGTGGATTTCATCCATGACTATGAAAATCCACATCCTGCTTCCAGTCTCCGACCGGGTCAGGAATGGAATGAATGAAGCCCCCATCTAGCGGCGAGGATATGAACTGTGCCGGCTGCCGAGGCCTGACGCACTCCTCTGGGGCAATGATTAATGAATGACAGATGAAATGAAATGATAGGGGAGAGTGTTGCTGGAATGAAATGTTGACAGGGAAAACCGGAGTACCCGGAGAAAAACCTGTCTGCCTCCGTTTTGTCCAGCACAGATCTCACATGGGAGTGACCGGGATTTGAACCACGGAACCAGCGGTGAGAGGCCGGCGTGCTGCCGCCTAAGCCACGGAGGCTTATCCATGACTATGATGTATAATAATGGGGACAATACACTTCCCTGTCGGAGACCCGTTTCCACTTTAAACCATTCTGTTTCTCCTATACTGGTCTTCACGCTACTGACACAATTTTTGTACATAGCTTTTAACATTTGGACTTCTGCTCTGATAACTCTTCTTTTTCTTAATACATCCCAAACCACCTGTCTAGGCACACTGTCATATGCTTTCTCAATATCAATAAATGTCATCACCATGTCTTTTCCAAATTCCCATCTTTTCTCCATCATTTGCCTTAATGTAAAGATTAGGTCAAATGTTGATCTGTCTTTCCTAAAACCATACTGTTCTTCTTCCAACTCTCCTTCTATCTTCCTCCTCAGTCTGCCTTCCAATACTCTCTCAAAGATCTTAGCTACATGAGCAATAAGAGTGATCCCTCTGTAGTTATTACATTCCTTTTTGTCGCCTTTCTTAAAAATCGGGATAATTAAACCCTTTCCCCATTCTTCTGGAATTTCTTTCTTCTTCCAAATTATTCTAAATAATCTATACAGCCACTGTATCCCTACTGGTCCCGCTGCTTTTATCATTTCCGTGGTCACCTCATCCACTCCTGCTGCTTTACCACTCTTCATCTTCTGTATGGCTTCCTCTATTTCTAGCATAGTTATCTGCTTTTCTTGTTTTCTTCTTCTTCTTCCATTGTTTCTTCTTGTTCCCTTTCATCTTCCAGTTCAATGTATTTCACATTTAGTAGCTTTGAAAAGTATTCTTCCCATCTATTTAATATATCATCTCTTTGGTACAATATCTGCCCTGCTTAAGTTTTTACAAATTTTGTATTTTCCCTACCTTTTACACTGTTTTTCACGAATCCATATAGTACCTTCTTACTTCCTTGGATATCCTCCTTCAAAGTTTCTGTGAATCTTTCCCAACTTTTCCGTTTTTCTTCTTGTACAATTTTTTGGCATGCCTTCTTTGCTTCTCTATATTTTTGTAATTTCTCTGCATTTTTACAGCCTATCCACTTCCTCCATGCCATTTGTTTTTCTTTAACAGCTTCCTTTACCCTGTTGTTCCACCAAGGAGTCTCCCTTTCCTTTTTCTTCCCTGATAATCTTCCACAAGTGTTTACTGCACACTTCACAAAACCATTCCTAAAACATGCCCATTCCTGTTCTACACTTTTTGCTTCATCTTTGGGGACTTCCTTTTTTAAATCCTCTTGGAACTTGTCCATTGTCTCCCTCTCTTTTAGCTTCCACACCTTTATTTTTCTTTCCCTCTTTTCTGAAAGGTTTATGATTTTTCCCAGCCTTAGTTTGGCTATCACCACTTTATGGTCTCCTTCAAAATCTCCTCTTGGCATAGCCGTCACATCTACCAGTTGTCTTCGTTTATCCTTTTCCACCAGGATAAGATCAATCATTGTCTTTGTCTTTCTGTCTCCCCATCCATACCTAGTTATTTTTTGAGAGTTCTTCTTCCTAAACCATGTATTTCCAACAATTAATCCATTCCTTCTACAGAAATCTATTAAAAGGTCCCCTTCTTCATCCTGATTTCCATAACTAAACGGGCCAATTATCTCTTCTTTTCCCTGCCTATCTGTTCCCACATGTGAATTCATATCTCCCATTATTATAACCTCTTTGTCTTCTATACACTTTTCCAGTTCTTCTAGGAACTCCTCTAAACATTCATCTACCTTCCCTGTTTGGGGTGCATAAATCTGTATGAAGTCCTTTGTCCCACTCTCAAGTCCTAATCTAATTTTCAGTATTCTGTCACTAGTTTGCTCTACTTTCTCAACATACTGTACCAAGTCTTCTCTCAATATTATTGCAACACCATAATATGTGTATACATTTAAAAATGGTTCTAATGCTGCCATACAGTAGACCACCAATGGAAACATAGCTCCAATTTTCGATAGGGTTTTGCCCAGTGTTAAATACCGTATGTTTCCCAAACACTATCACGAGAGGCAGCCACCACACTTCAGCAGTGGCGATATGAAAGCACGTTCTGGATATATTTTTAGACATTGCAACACAGCTAGCAGATCTTAACCACTAAAACATGGTTTTCTTTGCTGACTAATAAAACACTGGTCCCGTAAGGTCGTCCTTAAAATATTGGATCATTTACTGTATTCAGGCCCGTATTTCCAAGGGGGACAAATTTGGCAATTGACCAGGGTGGCATGTTTTAGGGACGGGAAAATTTCTGGAAAACTGTGCAAAAACCACTTGGACATCAAACGTCAAGTTATTAAAGTTTAAACCCCCCACAATAGAATATACTTTGGCAATGTTGATTATTGAAGGACATGAATGAAAGGATCATCTTAGTCACCCTGGTGTTCTTGCTGTTGATCTGACTTGAATGTGAAATTGTACTAATGAGGAAATCCTAAACTTGTTATTTAAATAATTGGTGTTTCAGCCATTGGTTGTATATGACATCTGATAAAATTTAATGTAAGCTAGCGGACCCGTGCGAGAACTCTTGCATAATGGGTTATGTGCGCCCTGTGTGTACAGACTACCTGCCCGGCTTTAGTGCTATGCGGGCTGGACACGGCACAGTTCTGGCAGGGGCTATCGTCTTGTTTATTTGTTTAAAAGCACTTTATAAACAAATAAATATATTTCCGTTGACTTTTCAAGAAATGCAAGATTTTCCTTGTACTATTGAGATGATTTGGAAGATTTTGGTACAAACCACACCTTCTAACTCGCTCTGGTATAGGAGCTTGAGTTTTGTGAAACATACACCTTAGCGTATTATACAGGGTTATTCACCTAAGATGTTACACGACAATAACTTCTAAACCATTCAAGATATCGGTATTCTGTTTTCACTTTTGTGAATAGTGCTAAGATGCTCATCAACTAACTTATACTATTTTTTCCCTTTATTTTGAATAGCTGAGATATTGGTATCAACTTTGTTTCTTTTAATGGAACTATACTAATTTTTGCATACAGGGTAACAGATTTCACTGAGACAAATTCAACGGTGTTATTATTTCCCAAACCGGACAAGTACATTTGAGAAATCGAGGATATGAAAATTGTGCCAGGCCACGCCTTCTTTTGGTGACGCGATGTGCGAATGGCGGCTGAGTTTGAGTCACTGCTTATTGGTGCCCTTACCTACGCTAGCCTCGTACACAGGCATAATCTGCTTCAAAACAGAATGAATATCCTGAAATCAGAATCGTAGTCGTTATTATCGGAGTTTGGTTCTTTGGGAAATGTAAATAAGTGATACAAGAATAGGAAAATGAAGTTTCATTTGTAGTCCAATAATTTCTTACGTCACTAGCTGTTTGGTATAATGGGACAAAGGAACAGATTGTGGCATACATTGCTTTTGATTTGCTACAACATGTAGAATAAATAATTCACGATGCGTAACACACTTCGGGAGCTTTAAATGTACCAGTGGATAACACGAAATGGTAAAGCGTAATGGTTTGCAAATACAGTACGTACATAATAGTCCAAGTTGAAAAAGTATTTAAACAATTGGTATAATTTATTTATTAAAGTTGCGCTAACGCACTAGTTTGTGCCTCACTAGCATTGGGAGAGCGTGGGTTCGAATCCCACCTCGGCCGTGGTTTCCCATTTTCACCACCAGGGAAATGCCGGGGCCGTTCATTTCAATGAGCTCACGGCCGATTTCCTACCAAAATACCTTCCCTGACCCATTCTGAAAAGAAAATACAAGGCCAATGGCTGCATTAATAAAATTATTAATAAAAACTTTTAATGCTTCTTCAGGAAAAGAGTGGTCTATTCAAGCGTGGCTACATCAGGTTGAATGGAAAATCAAGTAAGTCACTGCACTGTAGATCGCGATCCAGCTGGCAGCGGTCACTGAGACATACCGTTTCTTCACGGAAAGGGAAATAGGTAGGCTAAGAAAGGAAGCTGATACTGCATTCGAGTCTGAATGGAATTATAAAACCTCCAGAGTGTGGTTTGAACAAGATGGATGTCCTGCATACTACTGGCGTGTGGCTTGACTAACTCTATTTCCTGGTCGGTCGATTGGGCGTGAAGGCATTATAAGTTGGCCGCCATGTACACCTGATTTGACACCTGTTGACTATTTGGTTTTCCTGTTCAATTCAGGCTACTGTATTATTTCTATGCATTTCGAGCTCATGATTTAGTAAGATGATATGAAAGTGTAAGCAATATTGATTTTTACATGTACTGAATCTTGTCATTTTGATTCTCTGCCTGTGAATTACCTCAACACTGAACACATATATTTTGTTATATTGTTCAACCCAGACTTGTGTATTATTGAGGGGCCGATAGCCTAGATGTTAAGGCCCATAAAACCTATCATTATCATCATTGTACCAACAGCGGTGGCTACGCTCGCTAAGGCGCAGCGTTAGGTCATGGGGACAAGCTCTCTGCTGACTCGGTAGACAAGTGGCTTCGAGCCCCATCGTCAGCCGTCCTTGAAATGGTTTTCCGTGGTTACCCCATTCTCAACACCAAGCAAATGCTGGGACGGTACCTTCTGACAGGCCACGGCCGCTTCCTTTCACAACCTTGTCCACTTTCATTCATTCATCCATCTCATCTCTCATTTCAACACGCAGGTCGCCCATGGGCGTCAATTAGAAAGACCTGCACTTGGCCTCTCAGGAGGCCACACGAAAAAAATATCATCATTGTATTATTTCTTTGTATTTCAAGCATATGATCAAAATTGGCACCATCTTCCTTGTACCCGGGTACATATTAAGACCCAGGTTCCAAAGGTTCTGGGTTTGATTTCTAGCTCTGACAAATAATTGAATTGTTTAAGGGTTGAGGAATATACTCACCCTCACGAGGCAAGAGGTGGATTCAATTCCCTCTCCAGCCAGCCAAAAAGTGGTTCCTTGTGCTTTCTCAATTCTACTCCAGGTACATGCCAGCATTGTTCCTAATCTAAGGCCTTCCTAAACCTAACAACCATTACATGAACACCCACTACTGCAGACATCACAATGACACAGGTTAACAGAGAAATTTTCAAGTGCATGGGGCCGTTGATCACTATGCACAAATCCATAAATGAAACGATATCAACAACTCAAATAAGGTCAAATGAAATAGTAAATCTCCAGCTTACTCAGGGGTGGCTACTGACTAAAATTTTAGGGTGGGCCAGATGATATTATTGTTGGTTCATTTTATTTTAAACATTATTTTATATATGACATTTATTGTTGGCAATAGTCCCATTATCATAATTCCACACAACACAACATTTGAAACAAATATTAATAACTGTACTCACCTGGCTCCTTATTTGTAAATATATTCTCCTCTCCTGTACTTGGATGAAGCAAATTTTTCGATCACCTTGGTGTTGAAATTCTTGGTTTCCAATATGTACTCCTTGTGAATAGAAAGCACGGCCAGTGCATTAAGCCTGTCTTGTCCCGTAGAGTTTCACAAGTAGGTCTTAATTCTTCTCAAAGTACTGAAACTGCATTCTGATTCAGCAGTAGTCACTGGAGTCGACAGTACTATGCACACTAGTTTGTTTAATTCCGAAAAGGTATCTACTAAGTCATTATCGCGCAAAAACAGCATAAGTGCACTCGTGGTTTTCAATTCACAGAAAATGTGATTGCTGTAAGTTACAGACAACTCTGCTTATAGTTTTGTTTTATTTTGCATAGGATATGCCGAGCAAATTGTATTGAGTTCTGCATATCGACAATTGAAAAAGCGCGTATGACGTCATTACTCTGAAATCTATCTTTCACTTGTATTGTAATAATGTCACGTCCATGCTTAGCATCGATGTCTACTGGAGTGTCATTGCCTGCTCGTAATCTTTTTTGTGGAGGGGGTTCACAAGTTTGCTCATTGAACTGACCTGTATTGTCCCTTATCTGAGAAATAGCATTAGCAAAATTTGTGAGTGCTGCATCACTGCCCACAGCATTGGCTTTCCTTGACTGTAAAATATTGTAAAGAATGTCTACCTGATAAAATGTAGATGCAAAGAACAACAAGAAAAATAAGAAATCTCTGTCCTCCAGCAATTTCTGCAACCTGGCTGCATCCCCTATACTTTTGTCATCCCAGTGTTCCTCGTTTTGTATCCTACTAAAACACTCAACCAAATCATCTTTGTTTTCATGCACAAAGTTAATAATTCTTGAATTAAAATTCCAGCGGGTATCACATGATGATGGTGGACGTCCATTACACAGTTCTTTCAAAAGATTGCTGCGTTTGGGCGAAGAAGTGAAAAACGAGCCTATACCGGAAACGTTTGCAAAAAAGAAATTCTGACACGTTTAATTGTTGAACACACGCGTTTGAGTATCAAGTTCAATTGGTGTGCGTAGCAATGCACATAAACTGCATAAGGGAATGTCTCCCTCATAAGAACATTTACGCCTCCGCGACACCCCCGCATAACTGCTGCCCCATCATAAGTTTGTGCCACAAGCTTGTCTTTAATGTTAAATCGTTCCAATTCTTCAATTAAAGCAGCACTTAAGGCCTCAGCTGTTACATCAAAAACAGCTAAAAAGCGTATGAAGCGTTCCACAGGCTTCCCTTCATTAACATACTTCAAAATTTAAACAAACTGAGTTGTGCAAGACACATCTGTTGTTTCATCGGCCTGCACTGCAATATAATCAGCGCTTTCAATTTCTGCCTTAATCTCTTCTAGGTCGACACTGTACATGGAATCAAGAAGCTCACTTTGGATTGTTTTGGAAGTGTTGTTAGCAATTGTTTCATTACTGAGGTGACAGTCCAATACACAATCTAATTTTGCGGTATAGGCAAGTAAATCTAAAAATACCCCTCGGTTAAGAAAATTGTCACTTTCATTACGTCCCCTTAATGGTAATTCATGTGCACTGCAAAAAATCAGGTAATCTATAATTCTGTTCAATACGTGTCTGTTTTTGTCAACTAGTTTATTATGTTTCTTAACCGAAATATGATAACCCTCATCTAATTGTGTCTGTATATTAACTGTACCAAGAGTTTTCAGTTTCAAAGCATTTGTAATGTGCACATCACTAGCCTTGTGTTTCTTCAACTTTTCTGACAAGTGTTTTAAATCACAATAACCTGTCTTCGACCAAACTGTTTCACCGCCGAATAATATACAATAAAAACAAAACGAGGTCTTACGTTTTTCACACGCTGTTAACCAAGAAACCTTTTCATACCAATGAGGCGAACATTTCCTTAGTTTTGATCCATCTGGGAACGTTATTATAACATATTTTGGTTGATGAGGTTCTAATCTTTTAATTCCTAATTTTGTGTTCAGAGGTAAAGACGAAAATGAATTATTTAATAAATATTCCACTTCATTCATTTTTGTATGTCGCACACAATCAGCAAATTAAATGACTACCACAGAAGTTAAAAACTTATTCACAGAACTCACTAACACTTGCACTGTACTTGGACACCAGACAGGAAAGGTATAAAATAATACAGTATATGTTTGTGTTTCAACAGGCTGTGAACAATGGCTATTAGTGGTTTACCTGCACATGGCATGGGGTAAACCGATCCCTCTAAGCCGGTTTCAAACAGAGACTGAAGCAGACGGAAATAGAGATATCTTCTATTTCATTCTAGAGCAATGTTATGGGCAAATTCTCCAGGTCCTTGAGAAGACACGAAAAGCCTTTCATAGTCCACAAGAATTCTTGTGCAAGACAGTGCTATGTCCACTGTTTCGTCACCCGGCCCATTACCCCCATATACTTAACATGGAAGGTTCTGTGCAGTGGCCCTAGCTATTACAATACACCGTACGAGACTGTCAAGAACTTAAGCCAAGGATGAGTTATGTATACTGAATTCTTTCTAGAGATTCTAGAAGGGAAAACCACTTATTTTAAGTAGAATATCTGTAATTTAAACTAATTGTATAAGACATTAATAAACCAAATTTCGTGCAGTACGGCCTAACGGCCAAGGGTGGGCAGGGCCCTTTCGGCCCTTAATGACGCACCGTCCCTGAGCTTACTGAATGAGTTTTACTATGAATGATGCACTATTTATGTAATATCGTAACCCCCCCCAGGGGCTCACATCTAGTGGGACGTGGTTTGGAGACCACGGGACCCCAGCTGAGTCCAGAATTGCTTCCACTTAATATTGCCGGGCTCCTCTCTGTTATCTTTCCTGTCGGCCTCCCTTGGTCAACTCTTGTTCTCTTCCGACCCCGACGGTATTAGGGTATCCATTGCCTAGGGAGTCTCTTACTTTCCAGCCTTAATTGGCCCTTCTCTCATCTTTCCTGATCCCTCAATCTTCTAGGGATCAGCCTTCTTTTTCTTTTCATAATAGTTCCTTTTGTCTTTTAAGATTCCCACCCTGTTCTTATGAATTGGCTCCCCGTGTATCTAAATTATGAGTATTTTGAATCTCAACCACATTTTGAAAGATTTTAAATCTACATTGCATTTTGTAAGTATTTTTGATCTAAACTCCATTTTGTATGTTCAATCTAAATTGCATTTTGTAAGTATAGTATTTTGAATCGCGGGCTACCACATAATGTGAGTATTTTGAATCTAAATTACATTTTGAAAGTATTTTCAATTTCAATTGCATTTTGTGAGTATTTTGAATCTGGTAAAGCATTTTCAATCTAAATTCCATTGAGTATTTTCAATTTCAATTGCATTTTGTAAGTATTTTCAATTTCAATTGCATTTTGTACGTATTTTGAATTTCAATTGCATTTTGTTGAGTATTTCGAATCTACATTGCATTTTGTAAGTATTTTGAACCTAAACTACAATTTGTGCATATTTTTCACTCTAAATTCCTTTTGTGAGTATTTTCCTTCTAAATTACCGGTAACTTTTGTTAAGTAGTTCCACTCTACATTTTGTGAGTTATTTGAATCTGAGTTCCATTTTGTAAGTATTTTCAGTCCAGCTTAATTTTTGTTATGGTTTTCATTTCATTGTCATTGTTGCTATCACCCAGGCTGATAACCAAGATGTTAGGCCCCTTAAAACAACAATTATCATCATCATCATCATCATCGTAATATCGTAACGAGGAGAACAATACATCTTATTTTATAGTCTGCAGAGGCTTGTTAGTTATTGTTGTTTCAAAGGACGGAACAGCGAGGTTACCTCCCACTTTGCAGAGACTACTCCATTTTTTAATAATATCTTCCTTTCCCGTTTCCTGTTAACCACTGGTGAGGGTAAAGCTCACAAAATGTGTTAAGCATCATCTAGTAATGACTGAAAAAGTCATGGCAATTCAAAAGCAAATACAACCTAGACAATGTTCAGAGGCGTTAAATGCTGGAAGAGGAGGGAAAGGGGAGCGTTGGGACTATGCTGGGAAATCAGATAAAAATAGTATTTGATATTCCAAAGTATTGATGATTTTACCACACTGTAGATGCTATTAATTACTAGTAATTGAAGTAATAATAGATATATTAATTTCACATTTGAGAGAACAGTCAGGGTAGGTCACATATTGAATCCCGGGAAAAGTTTAGTGCCTTAGCTCGTTCTTACTCATAACTAATAGCCTACTTGAAACCACAAAATTGATCTTCCTTTGAACTAGTTAATCTTTCAAACCAATGTTGATGTTTTGAATTGAAAAGCATCATGGACTTTACTGGAGAGCCAGCCCGAACCTTTCAGTTGAATAACACGGGGGAGTGATGTCCTTGCTTTATAATTTAAAAGGGAAGATAGTCCCTCCCTCGCTCACCGGAGAAGGTGCCAATGAATTTGTTCCTTTGTCCCATTACACCAAACAGCTAGCGACGTAAGAAATTATTAGACAATAAATGAAACTTCATTTTTCTATATTTTTGATCACTTATTTACATTTCCCAAAGAGTCTCCCATAAGTCCAACCCCTCATCCACATCGTGGGAGACGGGCAACGGCACAACGTAGGGGATTGCCTGTAGGGGCGAAGTACAGTGAGGACTTCGTGTGCCCCGGGACCGTTACGGTAGCTGTGAAGGTCCTACAGGAACCCTGAAAAGTGACGGCTAACAGGGCTCTGGTGAAGCTACGATAGGCCCAGCAAGCCAGTAGTGGATAAGACTTTTGCTTTCAAGAAGGGAACAGGCCTCGGACAGGACGGATACAATGGACGACGACCTAGCTGTGTTCATGGACTAAGATTTGGAACTTTAAACATAAGAACGCTGACGGGGAAGATAGTGGATATGATGGAAAGAGGAATAGAGTGGGAGTAGTAGTACGAGATGGTTTAAAAGAAGATGTGAAGAGAATAAGTGATAGGATGATGAAAGTGAAAGTAGCACTGAGGGGAGAGACCGTAGAAATAGTGCAAGTGTATGCTCCACAAGTAGGCTGTGCCTCTGTAGAGAAGGAGGAGTTTGAAGAGGAATTGCAGAAGCAGCTGGCAGGAAGGAATATGATTGTTATGGGGGATCTGAATGCCCATGTAGGAAGAGAAAGACAAGGGTATGAGAGTGTGCTTGGACCAGAGGGTTGGGGCAGAAGAAATGAGGAAGGAAAGAGGATGTTGGACTTCTGTCAAATGAACAGCCTGCTAGTTGGGAACTCCTGGTTCAAGAAAAGAGAGAGACACACAATCACATGGTACAGTGATGACTTGACCAGGAAGTCGGTGGTCGACTATATACTGTATGAGAAAGAATTAAATAAGAACATCACGGACATCAAGGTTATACTATCGGAGAACTTGGATAGCAACCATCGATTGCTGGTAATGAACCTGAGAGGGAATAAGGAGAAGAAAGGAACTGAGAACCAGGAAAGGCGTATAAGGATATGGAAACTGAAAGAAGGAGATAGAAGGGTCGAGTACCTTAAAATGGTAAAGGAAGGAATTCCAACAGATGAAGAAAGAGGGGTGGAATAGGAATGGGCTAGATTTAAGAAGACACTAGTAGGGGCAGCAGAAGCAGTATGTGGGAGGATAAGTAGTAAGAAGAGGTGGAAGGAAACACCATGGTGGAATGAGAAGACCCAAGGTGGTATCAAAATAGGACGGTAGAGACAAGGGAAGGGTACCAGGAAAGAAAGAAGGAGGCAAAGAGAAGAAAATGGATGGAAGAGTGGACAAAGATGATGAAGGAGGATAGTGAAGGTACAAAAAAGGTCCTGTATGGGATGGTAAAAAATAAGGGCGGAAGGATCCTACGGATTATGTTAGAATGATGAACAAAAGGGGACAAGAGATAGAAAATAGGGAAGAACTGAAGAAAATGTGGAAAGAATATTTTGAAGAACTTCTGAACCAAATGGAAACCACGGCAAGGAATAAATCGGGGAAGCAGATCCTGGGCTTTACAATAGATAGTTCTTACCTGCTAATCTCTGGCACAACTCATTCTTTCCCCCACTGTCCTGCCCCCTACCAATACTTGATAATAGTGTATTCCTAGATGCAAGCCTCTACATTGATATGGATTTAGTAGAAATATCTGTTTTTAATGTGATATCTCCTACTCTATAACGTGTGTGTGCTGCCCCAAAAGTTGATCTTCCTATATTTCATATTGGTGTAGGTATACGTTCTTTAACCTGGCAGCGGTCGCGGTATAATTTTGACGTAAGTGGTCGCGGGTGAGATTTTCGCTCACCTTCGTAATTTCAAGTTTTATACACAAATGATTGTTTTGAAAGGGACGGTAATACGTTTATTTGCTCTTGTGAAGTGTCTAATAGATATTTACATAAAAGATAATTTAATTTTGCCAGACCAATGAGAATAATGAAACGTTTTAAATCAGAGCAGTCTAAATCATCATCATCATCATCTTGCACAGTTTCCAGCCCCTAGCCGGGTCTGTTTGGAACACAAGCCTCTCCAAAGTCTTCTGTCTTCCCACCATCTCTCAGCCACCACCTTTGTCCAGTCTTCTCCTCTCTTCTTCACGCTTTCTTCCACCCTCTTCAGCCAACTGTCGCTTGGTCTCCCTCTCGGTCTCTTTCCTTCCCACTTCGTCTCGTGTATCCTCCTGGGTATCCTCTTCTCGTCTAGATTTCTCTATACCATCCTGTAATGGTTCCTCCTTCATTAATTCTCTGATCCTCTCATTTCTTATTCTGTCCATCTTTGTAGCTCCAATACTGCTTCTCAAGAACCTCATCTCACTGGCCTGTATTTTGCTCTTCTCCCTTCCTTTCATAACCCAGGTCTCCGAGGCATACGTCAGGATAGGGACATAGTACGTCCGATATATGATCTTTTTGCTGTTCTGAGGGACATCCTAGCTCCATAACATGCTTCTCACACTCCTCCGGAATGCTTCTGTCTGTCTCCCCCGCTCATTTATTTCTCTATCGTTTCTTCTATTATCTTGTATCAGGCTTCCCAGATACTTGAAACTCTCCACTTTCTTCAGCTGTTCCCCACCAATTGTTATTCCCATTGTGGTTCTTTCCTTCTTCCTTGTTGTGATCACCATCTCACTCTTATTTATGCTAAATTACAGTGGGGACTTTGTGTGCCCCGGGACCGTTACGGTAGCTGTGAAGGTCCTACAGGAACCCTGAAAAGTGACGGCTAACGGGGCTCTGGTGAAGCTACGATAGGCCCAGCAAGCCAGTAGTGGATGAAACCAAATGCTTTCAAGAATGGAACGAGCCTCGGACAGAGCAGTCTAAATATGGCATCTAAATAATATATTCTCTGGCGGACGCTCGCATTTATACAAAAGGGAAGTTTGTAAGGGAAAGCAACCCGATGGACCTTACTCTGTTGTGATCAAGCCTGCAGAGGTCGTCAAATGACTGGCACATCCTATTGAGAATAACGTAAGGAACTTCACTGTGGATAATTATTTTTCATCGGTTTCCCTGGCTTTAGATTCACTGAAGAAAGGATTGACAGTAGTGGGAACTGTTAGAAAGAATAAGGCAGAGATTGTTCAATACCCTTCTGCATTCACATGAGAAACCTTCAAAACCCCAGAGAAATAGAATAGGCCAAATAACGCAGTTATTTCTTCACAGTCAGTGTTTCAAGCGTCCCCTTCATGAGCATAATTTCCACGCAATTTTGACATTTGTATGTTAGTGGAGTCCACAATTTCTTGAATAGTTTCCTGAGGAAGAAACAATCTCCACGCCTCACTGCGGGAGGTAACAATTTTTGTCTCATCTTTTACTCCAGATAGGCTTTGAACAACGTTCTTGTGTCTGGTTTTTGCAACGTATTGTGGGCAATGGATGTACCAGTTTGTGCGTCCATCTTTCCCCGAGTACTGTGCACCAGCATTATCCAGTTCATCGACAGAAACATCTGAAGCACTGAATCACTAAGTTCCACCTATATTATCCTCTTGGACGTCAGTAGCACTGCCAACTTCCAACAAATTATCATCTGCTTCACAATTTGTTCTTAATTCTCGCTCCACCTCGTCCTACCATACCATAACCTGTTCCTCTAGTTAATTAGCCATTTTTAAATTCACTTGAGAACAAACTATACAACGAAAATTAACACATAAAAAAGTTCCGTTTATAGTCGCGGGTGAGGGAAAGTCTCACTTCTGTGCAGGCGCGCGTAATAATATTAACTGTGTGAATGTTTCAAGTGTTAAATTGCTATTGTTGCGGGAGGTGTATCGTTATGCCCCCTACTAGGAATACCTAGGACGGTAGGTGAATCCGTGTCCGGGCTGCAGATTTACATGCAAGACATTTCCAAAGTGAGACAAACCCTCCCCCGCGACCATTGCAGGGTTAAAATGAAACCTCATATATGGCTTACCACTCTGAGGAGTTTGGGTCTTGTCCTCTGCTTCATTAAGAGGATTAAAATCAACAGTACAAGAACCAGAGGAAACATTCTGTAAAAAAGAAAAACTTCAGTTGCATCCTATATCAATTTATGAATACAGGAAAATAAAAACTGCGATATATGCAAATTTCACTTTTTTCTCTCAATTTTTCTCCTATATGTTGGCTATTATGACCGGTTATACCCTCAATTTGCAAAATTGAATAAGCAACAAAGTATGTTAATTAAATTTTTCCACTTAGGAATATGTGATAAATGCCCAGTTTTTATGAAAATATTGAATATATTGTCGAGAAGCACCCTTCAGACTGTGAATTAAGTACAGGGGGCCATGAAATGTTCTCCTCAGTGGCTACATGCAGCTGCGAGATGTTGCGTCATCAGTTTAGTTGGCAGCACAGTGTCCTTGATAGGGTGAAGGCCGCATGTGTGGGCTGTCGAAATTGTCAGTGCGTATAGTTAGATTATTGGAAGAGTGCAACGGTATGTTATGAATGGCTGTGGTGAGTATAAAGTTTACTATTTGTTATGATACAAGCGACAGTCGTGCTGCCAACATACCTGGTGACGTAATCTCTCGCAGCAGCTTGTAGGCGCTGCGGAGAACATTCCCAGGCGCCCTATACCTACATAGGCAGGCGCCAGCGCAACGGCAAAGTGCATGCATAACCAGGCCTTCATTGCCGAGATATATTTTGCTGCGCTCCTATGTGGCTGGACCGATTAAAAGGACCCTGTATAATGTAAGAAATTCTTAGACTTATATACACTACTATATCTTCAAAACTCTGACCTAGAGAATGGTTTGAACGATATATTGTTTAGATAAATATGGAGCACATGCAGTAGTATGACAATCCTCTTCAGATACATGGCAATAAACATTACACATTTAAGTGGCAAAAGGCTTTTGCAGTCTACTCACCATTTCAAGCTCTTTTCCATTACTTGATTGAGTGTCAGAATCACAAGACCTCATTCCTATCTGAGTGATCAATTCCCATCCCTTCCTAAAAGTGAAAATAGTTGACATATTAAACACCCTTAAAAATCTAATGAAACATAATCACAACTGGAAAATAGTTTAAGCAATTTTCAGTAAGAAATAATATGCAGTTGATGTTTCATTTAACAACTAATGGTTTTGAGAGATACCATATCAGAATTCTACCCAATATAAATTCTTAAACATGCAACTGTTTTGTGTGTAATTTCTTTCAGGCCTGCAATATATTTAGAAACTTTCAAGGGAATGAACCCTCACTTTCGGGACTTACGATTTTGAATTATCACGTTCAACAAGGAGCACAATTTTATCATCTCGTTCGAGGACTTCTTTGAGATAATCAAGTTCCTTTAATACTCTACAAGAGAAACCTGTACCCAATCCAAGAGAAATACCAGCAAACTACAAGCAGTGGAAATGAAGTTTTTAAGAACTATGATTCAGAAGACAAGGAGGGACAAAATAAAAAATGATAATATATGCCTCTTGTCCAAGTAGAACAATCTCTTAATGAGATTTGTGTTGAAGCCAGGCTGAAATGGTTCGGTCATCTCAAAAGAATGGACACACAAAGGACAGCTAGAGTGTGGTTTGAGAAAGAACTGAAAGTCAAGAGAACAAGAGGTCGGCCAAGGAAGAGATGGATCGATCAGGCAGGAAACGATCTTGCAGGGAGAGGACTGAATTTACAGAAAATTATGGGGAAGGAAACATTCTTGAAAAGAAATAAATGGAGAGCGGTCATTCACCGCACCCGGGAAACTGCAGCCGGTTCAAGATGATGTTTATATTTTTATTTGATGCTTTTTATTTATATTTAATTATTTACTCGAGTGGATATTCTGAGATTGTTTATTATCATTTAATTAATTTAGCTTTTAATTTGTTCCTGGATCTAAGTCCAGGTTGAATGTTGCAATTATTGAATAATGTAATATATTTTGTTAGTCTACGTGATGTAGCAAGGCCGGCCCCGTGATGTTGGGGTAGCGTGCCTACCTCTCAACCGGAGGCCCCGGGTTCGATCCCCTGGCGAGATTCATGAATTGATTTCTTTATGCAGCGTGCTTGTCGGGAAGGAAGGAACGTGGGCATTCTTCTTGCAACTTCCACACGGACCACTCAAGTTTACTTCAAAAGACAGACGGGCCTAGGGTCATCGGCCCACGTTCCTTCCTTCCCGACAAGCACGCTGCATAAAGAGATCAATTCATGAATCTCGCCAAGATTTTATTCATAGGAGAAACCTCCGTCAAATTACCGCATAGGACAACCCTATTAGAATATCAACTTGACTCATCACTGCCCACACTCAATGTCAAGTCTGTCAAGAAAATCTACATGTGGTCAATCATCCAAATTCAAACGGACTAAAGCGTAATACTAAGACGCAACTAACATTAGTCAATTTTAACAGTGTTTTAATGTGTTTTTCATTGTTTTAAATTTGTGTCATTTTCAGGATTTATGTATGTGTTTTATGTTTAATATGCTTTGCTAGCATTATGTTGATGGTAGTTGTTATTATGATAATTTGCAAACTTTATAAAAGTTCAGGGCTGAAGAAGGACCAATAAGGTTCGAAACATGTACCCAATGTAATTAGGGTTTAATACATTAAGAATTAATTGATATTAATTGACGGAGTTTTCCTCTTAAAAAGTGATTTATTAGTTATTTGTCAATACGGACCTAACAAAATCCATTATGGATTTGAATGAAACAAAGATAACCAAACTGTTCCAGAAGTCATCATCATCATCTTGAGCAGTTTCCACCCGCTGGTCGGGTCTGCTTGGAACATAAGCCTCTCCATCGTTTCCTGTCCATCCACCATCTCTCGTCATTTACTGTGTCCCAGCACACTCCTCTTTCCTCCACACTCTTCTTAACTCCTTTTGTCCATCTGTCCCTTGGTCTTCCCCTTGGCCTCCTTCCCGTCATTTCCATTCCAAACATCTTCTTCGGTATCCTCTCCTCTTCCATCCTCCTCACATGTCCATACCATTGTAGCCTAGATCGCTCTATTCTATTTTGCAATGGTTCCTCTCTTACCATCTCCCTGACTCTCTCATTCCTTACTCTGTCCATTCGTGTCACTCCTACCCTACTCCTCTGGAACTTCATCTCCACTGCTCGTATTTTATTCTTGTCCCTTTCCTTCATCACCCATGTTTCTGAACCATATGTCAAAATTGGCACAAAGTAGGTCTTGTAGATGATTCCTTTACATTTTTGTGGTACATCTTTATTCCATATCATCCCCCTAACACTCTTGAAAAATCCATCTGCGCACCTTCCCCTCTCATTTATTTCCATCCTATTGCCTCCCTTTTCTTCAATTATGCTTCCCAAGTACTTGAAGCATTCTACTTTCTGCAACTGCTGTCCTCCAAGTGTTATGCCCATATCCAGTCTGTTCTTCTTCCTCGTTGTGATGACCACTTCACTCTTTTGTGCTGAGAACTTCATCCCATATGATAACACTACCTTCTCCCACTCATCTAATTGCTCTTGTACTTCTTCCTCATCCTCTCCCCACACCAGAAGGTCATCAGCAAACAGCATTGCCTTCATTTTCCTTTCCCCAATGCTATTTACCACTTTTCGTATGATTTCATCCATCACCACTATAAATAACAGGGGTGAGAGGGCACTTCCCTGTTTCAGACCACTCTCCAGTTGAAACCATTCCGTTCTCTCTCTTCCCACCTTTACACAGCTTTTGCTTCCCTCGTACATTGCTTTCACTCTTGCCACTGTCTCCTTGTTCACTGCTTTTGCTCTCATTGCTTCCCATACCTTGTTTCTATTAATACTATCATATGCTTTCTCAATATCCAAGAAGGTCATCACCAGATCTTTCCCATATTCATAATGGTGTTCATGTAGCTGTCTTACTGCAAAGATGAGGTCAACTGTTGACCTTCCTGACCTGAATCCATACTGTTCTTCCCTCAGCCCATCTTCAACTTCTGTCCGAATTCTTCTCTCCAGTACCTTCTCAAATATTTTGGCGCAGTGGCACATGAGTGTAATTCCCCTGTAGTTCTTGCATTCCTTCCTACTTCCCTTTTTAAATATGGGTATTATTATCCCTCTTTTCCAGTCCTCTGGTATTTTCTTCTCCCTCCATATCACTTTCATTACTCGAAAGAGCCACTGTGTTCCTATCACCCCTGCTGCTCTCACCATCTCCACACTCACTTCGTCTATTCCTGGTGCCTTTCCCCCTTTCATCTTCTTTAATGCTTCCTCCACTTCTTTCCATGTCAATTCCTTCTCTGAAATGTCTTGGTCACTGTCTGTTTCTTCCTCCACAATGTCCACTACGCTGGTTTTAGTTGGATTTAGGAGTTCCTTGAAGTATTCTCTCCAGATAACCTTTACTTCTTCCATATTTTCGACCTCCTTTCCATTCCTGTCCACCATTCTGACATTTTCCCCTGTATCTCTTCTCTTTGCCTTTATCATTCCATACAACACTTTCTTACTGCCATCACAGTCCTCCTCCATCATTTCTGTCCATTTCTCCAGCCATTTCTTTTTCTCTTCCTTCACTACTTCTCCTGCTTCTTTCTTCCACTCTTGGTATTCTTCTCTTGTTCTGTCTGTCCTCTGTTGGAACCATTCCCTGAATGCTTCATTTTTCTTTTTCACTGCTTCCTTAGTTCTGGGGTTCCACCATGGTGTTTCCTTCCACCTTTTCTTTCCACTAGTTCTGCCACACACGACTTCCGCTGCTTCTACCAACACGTCCTTGAACCTATTCCATTCTTCTTCACCTGTTTTCGGATCATCCTTCGGTAATTTGTTCCTCACTAATATCTGGAACTTCTCCTTATTTCCATCCTCCTTCAGCTTCCATGTCCTTATTCTTCTTTCTTGGTTCTCAGTTCTCCTCTTTTCCTTCAGTCCTCTCACCTTGGCGACCAGCAGACGGTGGTCACTGTCCAGGGCTTCTGAAGGTATTACCCTTATATCCGTGATACTCTTCTTTGTCTCCTTCCCGCATACAATATAGTCCACCACTGATTTCCTAGTCAAATCCCTGCTGTACCAAGTAATTTTATGGCTCTCTCTCTTCTTGTACCATGTGTTTCCAACCATTAGCCCATTTATCTTGCACAGTTCCAACAATCTCTCTCCTTCCTTATTCCTGTTTCCCCATCCTTCACCACCAATCACTTCCTCAAAACCTCTTCTATCAGTTCCGACATGGGCATTTAGGTCTCCCATGACTATCAGGTCTCTCCCCACTAACTGCTTCTGCAACTCCTCTTCAAACTCGTCCTTCTCGCCTTCTGTGCATCCCACCTGTGGTGCATAGACTTGCAGAATGTCCAGGTTTCTACCTTTCACAGTGATTCTGGCTCTAATTATTCTATCACTTACCCTCTTTACTTCCTCCCTCAGCCCTTCTCTCATCACCATTCCCACTCCATTTCTCTTCCCCTCCTCATTTCCTATCCAGTATAGCTGCAAGCCATTTCTCAGTTCTTTTCTTCCTTCCCCTCTCCATCTGGTCTCTGCCAGTCCGAGTACATCCAGTTTTCTCCTCTCCATCATATCCACAATCTCCTCCACTCTTCCCGTCAATGAAGTTATATTCAAAGTTCCGATTCGTAGTTCATTTCCATAGCCAGGTCTGCTTCCTTTAGATCTGTCCTTTCCGAGGCCCGTTCCCATTTTAAAAGCAGTTTCATACCCACTACTGGCTTGCTAGGCCTAACGTAGCTTCACCATAACCCTGGCGAGGGGCCTGTTTTTGGTCCGCGAGAGGTATTTTATTTCCCTCAAACCCTCCGGACAAGTCCGGCGAGCCCCCCTATCCGCCACCTGGGACGCGCCCGATAGAGGAACAGGCAAACCCCCAGAAGTCCAATAATAAAATCGACGAGTCGTCCCCTGTAATTCGATTCCGGGTACACATACATCTTCCTGCATAGAGCTTTTCAGACTAGCTTGTGGATGTGTTTCTGATGACTAAACAGGCCAATCCTGGCATGAAACATGCGCCCACATAAATTGCACTGAATGGTCGGGGGAGGGCAGGAGTGTAATTCACGTAGCTTCCTTGCTTGTCGTTTGGCCCCTCCATGTCTGCGACGTTCTTCTTCAAATAGGTTGACAGCGGTCGATGTAGTGTTCCGCCACAGTTAACAGTTCGCAGCTGATGTTTCCCATGAGTGGATAGGTATACTAGTCGTCTTATGTATTACTCGAGCGATAAGGTAAATATGGCTAGTGAGAGCCATGCATTCAACATTCAAATTAGGCAGTGAGTGAAACCAGATAGTTTTTTAAGTTCAAAGTAAAAGGTCTGTTTCTTTAGGAGCAACTAACTACCCCAGAATCAGTAGCAATAGTCTTCAGCATCCAGAGATTATCAACTGCAAGGGGGCGAGGTGGCGCAGCAGTCAAGCTTTTTCCCGGGTTTGATTCTCGGTCAATGCATGTGAGATTTTCAAAGTGAAATGCCATGTCCTGTGGTTCAGATCCCACATAAAAAGGAGGTCCCGTGACTCATGATCTCGAGATTAACTCTCACGTTAAACTACAAGCTTCCTTCCTATCATCAACTGAAGTTACAATATCTACATCATCACCAAGGGTTCTACAGATTGTGTCATCATTTGTGTGCCATGTAAATATGATAGGGAGTGAGTTAGGTTATTCTGTATGCGACGAGGATCCTGCCTGTGCAATATTTTCAGAATACATTTTGTTTTTACCAGATTTGCCAGTTTTTATCATTTTGAGAAGTTCAGAAGTGTAGTTAAGTGTGAATGTATATCATTGGTATTGACTTAGCTACAGTGTATAACCCCCACCACCCTGAATTTAATATCAAGTTTATTGAGATCGATTAATGTTACAAATTTTATATTAACTTATTGTGCCAATGGGGTGTGAGCAGTTACAATTATCGCCCAACGGTGGGACGATCTTTATTAGACCCTTTGAAACATTACAATAGGCAGCCCAAGTGGGGTTGAACCGTTACAATTGGCACATAACTGTGGGATGAGATGCCATAGGCCCTTGGCAACATTACAATTGTCGCCATAACGTGGAGCCGTAGAAAGCAGTGATCACATTCATGGATTTGCAAATGCCAAAACACACAAAGCATTTAAACATCGAAATTGACATTAAGAAAAGACGAATGAAATTCTTTGGACATCTCACTAGACTACCAGAAAATCGATTGACCAAAAGGATAATAGATTATTTGACCACACTCAAGAACTCATCACCTTGGTTAGAGGAACTTCGAAAGGACCTCAAAAACGCAAACATAAGTTCACCTGACATTTTTGAAAGGGATACCTTCAGGCACAAAGTTAAAAAAATGGGAAGTTATATCAAAGCAACCACAACAAAAACAGTACAGACCAAAGAGGTCGGAACAACGCAAACAAGCCTTCTAGGAAAGAATGAAAGTCTATTGGAACAACTAGAGGAACCATAAGTTGATTGAGTCATTTGCTTAACGTCTTCTATGTATTAGGAGAATTCGCTTCAAATAATAAATAAATAAAATAAAAGGCGATGGATGGGAAATGTTTCACTTCTCACGAAAATCAAAGAAAACGCGTTTCTCTAATACAAATTATTAAACTACAAAATTCACAGTCCATATGGAATGGTAAGCGCACATTTTGTTTTACTGGGCAACGTCGCACGAGTATCCTCGGCGGAGAGCATTGTTCCTGTCGCTAGCTACGATACTTTCTTCCCACATGACCACCCGATTAAATATCAATCCATATGAAATCACCAATCACGTGTAGATAAAACGTGGTTATTCGTTTAGCCTTCCATTGCTATGAGCCTCATAACAAGCCATATTTCATACTGCTACGACCACCCAGGCCCGAGAAAAAGTTGGTTTACAGAATTAACAACAACCATTTTCAGAACCGTCAGATCAGATTAAAACTCCATATACACGTTAACAATACGTTTCGTCAAGACATATTAAAGTTTCATTACGATCTGATTAATACTTTTAATGTAATGATCTTTCTAAGTGAGCTCTTCGTTAGACTTGGTTAAAAAAACGGCACTTTTCTTGTTCAATCAG
The DNA here is from genome assembly GCA_946902985.2 of Meconema thalassinum. Lineage (NCBI taxonomy): Eukaryota > Metazoa > Arthropoda > Insecta > Orthoptera > Tettigoniidae > Meconema > Meconema thalassinum. The sequence goes on from OX336391.1 coordinate 415,229,253, forward strand.
CTATTAAATTTTAACAGGTTACAATACAAATGTTTACTCTACATAGCTAAATGCAGAATAAAATAAGGAAAAGTTTGGTGTAGCTTATTTTTATGTAAGACTACGTACGGGTAACGTTTTTATTGGCATCTAAACTCGAGTATCTATACTTTGTCCTCCGGCAGTAAGAAAATACATGTTTGAGTAAAATATGATGGAAATTGCCACAAATTGCCAAAAGTTGTCCATGTATTTATTTGATAATAATTTTTATCACATTTACACATGATTAGTCTCCTAGAACCATGATTAACACTTATCAGTCATTCTGGATTCCCAGTATTCCTTGTTCTTAATCTGTTCTTTATTATTGTACATCATCGCTAAACTTGCAATACCTCATATTAGACAATGCTCTTCCTATCCATTATTATTTTCCTTATGAATTGTCACGCCTCCCAGCCCCATGTGGATATGCTGTCCAACAGAGCAGAGGGTAGTTAAGTTCATTTTCGTACGAGTGTGCATAAAGGAAAAGAGCCTTACATATATCGCACTGTAGGAGTACATAACTACATGTAAACAAACATTCCTACAGTAAAATGTATTTAAGGTTAATTTTCCATTTCGTTTCAACACAGGAAAATGGACTTACCAAGTAAATGGCTCTGTTGAAATGCATATCGACGTATATTTGGGAAGAGCATTGTAAATTCAGCAATGGTATGGTTATTCTTTTCTTCCTTCATGAAGTTTGACTATCTTCACTCATCAGGAATATCAATCCACAGAAAACAGCCAGTCATTCATTTTATTTATTTCTAATGGCTGCATGGCACAGCGGTAATGTTCTTGCCTCTGTGCCCAAGATTGCAGGATCCTGGTGCAGTCAGTTGGCATTTGATGGTGCTTAAATGGGAGGGAGACATGTTAGTAGATTTTTTACTGGCACATTAAAGATCTCCTTCAGGGCAAAATTCCAGCACCCCAACATCTCTAAAAGCCACAGTATGTATAAAGGATGTTAAACCAATAACATTATCATTTTATTTTTTAAGAAAGAAAGAAAGAAAGAAAGAAAGAAAGAAAGAAAGAAAGAAAGAGTTAGAGTTAACCATGTTGCTACCTGAGGCCAAAGGAAAATAGCCAGGACTTGGGAAGATTTCTATTTTCAGAGCAGACAAATGATACTTACATGCTATCTTCAGCACTAACATTGTCAATTAAATTGTTATCTGGTTCTTCCGGATCTATTTCAGTTTTTATTGAACGTACGATTTCAGTCTTCACAGCAGCTAGGTCCTGCAATTCAAAGGAGCAAATGAAGCAACAACCAAAGCCTTTACATAGATGACGAAGAATGGGAATAACACAAAGCATGGCATTTTGATATGGATGGCAAGTTCATTCATAAGCTAGAACTCCTTGGTGAAATGGGTAATGTATCCACATTAGATTGCAAGCCTCCGTGGCTTAGGCGGCAGCACGCCGGCCTCTCACCGCTGGGTCCGTGGTTCAAATCCCGGTCACTCCATGTGAGATCTGTGCTGGACAAAACGGAGGCAGACAGGTTTTTCTCCGGGTACTCCGGTTTTCCCTGTCAAAATGTCATTCCAGCAACACTCTCCACTATCATTTCATTCCATCTGTCATTCATTTAATCATTGCCCCAGAGGAGTGCGTCAGGCCTCGGCAGCCGGCACAGTTCATATCCTCGCCGCTAGATGGGGGCTTCATTCATTCCATTCCTGACCCGGTCGGAGACTGGAAGCAGGCTGTGGATTTTCATTTTTCATCCACATTAGATTCCAAGATCGAATGGCTGTATGGTACACTTTTTTCTTGTGCCTAAGGTTGTACAATTGAATCCCAGCAAAGTCAGCTGGTATTTGAGGGTGCTTTAATGTTAAAGACTTGTATCAATAGACTCACTAACACATTAAGGTAAAGCCTGGCAATGATATATCCCACTTGAAATTGTATTGCCAACAGCCTGGTCAGGAATTAAGCATTGTTTGTATTCATTGCTGTGTCAGCTACCACTAGCCATATGTGCCATCCTTTGCCCTAGGATCCTCTTTGGAATTCATTCCTTTAGCAGTGTCAGTCTCCACAAAAATGATAAAAATTTACCATAGGAATTGATATCCCACCAAGAGGAAGGGGTTCAATATTTTATTGCTGACCATATTATTGCATATGTTCAGTAGTGGCAACATGATTGCAGTTGACATTATAACAACTCTGACTCAGTGAATCATGGAGCCGCTTTGCACTGGGGTTGTTAAAAGGTTATGTTGATTAGGGCAAGAACAGCAATGGTGAAAGGAAAACAAAGACGTGTGCTTCTGTGTTGAAATTCTTTGTGTTAATTAGGCTTTAAATACAAAAAATGGGCCTAATTTTGGGCTTATGCCCCCTGACCCCCTTGCTTGTAGTACAAACAGTAATTGTGATATCTGCAAAGGCCTGTCATATACAAGGCGAGCTGCCTCAAAAATCGCAACAATTTGCTATTGGAATCACATATATGACCCAGACAAAAGACTTGAATTTTTTGTTGCTAGGGGGTGTTATGAATCGTTAGTAGTCTCAACTTGACTACAATTGGCACTAGATTGAATTTACAGCACTCAGCATGTATTATTGAACCACTTTGTATTGTTGTTGCAGCAGTGAAAAGGTAGGGTATGCCAACGGGAAGAGCAGTGTTATGGCTTTATGGGGTTTATGCCTCAAACCCCTTTGCCTGTACCATAGAACACACAGTATTTTTTGTACAGACAGTAGTTCTAACCCAGTAGCAAACAATGGTTTCACTCAGACAGTGACCAATTGTTTTGTCCAGACAATGGCTACAGAGGTGTGCAGTGAAGTAAAGTTGGCAGCATTGCCTTTCTTAATAAGGCAACCAATGCTTTCATCAGTTTACCACCGGGTGAGTTAGTCGCGGTCGTTACGGCATGACTGTTGGCAGTCGCTCACATCCGGGAGGCGAGGAGGCCGCTACCTTCCAACTCCTCGACCTTCCCTTCCAACTTTCCTTCCCCACGGTACTTGTAGCTCACCCATTGGGTGTCCGTCTCGAAGCAGCTACAAAACTGGCAAGCCGAACATGTCCTCGGACACTCCCGGGGCTAAAAGCCATATGCTTAAAAAAAAAACACAAACAAACAAACAAACAAACAGTTTACCTGGGGTGGCTTTCCAGTAGTGCCGGTGTGCCATAGCACCACCAATGTAATACAGAAAGTATATAAGATTTTTCCCTCCCAAGAACAGATTGTATTAAATTTTAATTTTAAGAATGGCATGCGTAACTTGTTCTGGATTCATTTAAACGAACATGCACTCATGCACTGATTGAGTGCGTCAGAACTTATGGGCACCTCCTCCAAACTGTACTAAAAACTGATTTGGCTTGGATTTGTATGTGTTGTGTTTGGCTGAGATAGAACCAGTGGACACATGGCACAATGATTAATATTTCCATCCACTAGAGTGCAGCATGTAGTAAGGCTCAAATCAGAACTGGTTGAGCTGATATATATTTCAACCACTAAGTACAGCATATTACAGCACAATGTATACAACACAGCTCCACTGTTAACAATTTAGTGATTTTGTCACTATATCTGGCAACTTAAATGACATGACATTTTTAGTTCTTTCTTATTAGAAATTTAGTGGCTCTATTATGCTCTTATTGGAAAAAGGAACAGTTATTTTTCTATTTGTAATGCAACAATCTGGAATCTTTGCAATGAGTATTACCATGTTACGTTAGTTTAAGTTGACTGATAACGTTTATACATAAATCACAGACAATGATTTGAATTCTTTTCCACCTTGTCAATACCTTATAATTTTCATGTCATAGATGGAAAGGCGCTGTTGCGGCAACTTCCTGAATGACAAGCAAATATCTTTGATTTCCTAGATAACACACAGAGCAACCTGTGCACCACAGTCTGAACCTGACTTAAATTTTTTAAAATATAGAAATGGCTTTAGGACATATCTCTCCTTGCAGTGGTCAAATCTATTGAGTAAGACTAGCTCTCTAACAGTGGCCTCAAGAAGTGGATAATTTCACATTTTGTATTCCTCACACAAAGAAAAGAAATATTAATGATGAATATAGTAATTATTACGTGGAAAGGACTCTAATTTCGAGCTTGACTTTATCATTTATTGATTATTGACTTCATCTAGCGTTTATTGTCGAATCTGTCTTGACATGTTGCGTAAAAGATACACCTCTACTCCATCTAGCGGCCAAGTCTCGCCCTATTAGAGTAGACTTAGCATGGTTACTACAGATGGCATGGAGTGACACTTCCTCGAGATTCATCGTGACTCCTCGTGTTTTCTCGAGATTTCTATGTGTGAATTGTCCCGTATAAATAAATAGGACGTTGTGGATTTCCTCCGTTGTGTGGAATGGTGGGATGGTTACCCATAGGCCGAAGTGGTCTACAACCTAACCTAGCCTCGCTACTGTTTTGGTACAAATGGTTCAATTAGCATAACCTATCTTCTTACTATCCAATCAACGTGTCAAATATAATTTAATTAAATGAAAGACGTTTTCATCTAAAACAACACAATTGCCAAATATATTCTTTAAACAGGGTTCACAAATACAATGCCTAGAAGGCGATTAGGTAGAAATATAAATATCAAACTCTTTCAGTTAAATAAGAAACACCAATGGCGGTGAACAAAGAAAAGGGGGCGTGGCAGCTAACAACTCATTACCAAATATGTTTGCAGTACCTCAAGCAATCGAGAATCTTATCGTAGTTTAATAATTTCTTTTATGGAGTTTCATTCAGGCTTGCGTTATATATTAACGCTGAAATAATATTTACTTCTGATTACATTTAAAACATCGCCAACAAAACAAGAGACGCATCAACCATCGAAGCTATTGGACATTATTAGTCCAAGCCGAACATTTCTAGTATGACTTGCGCAAAATAAAATTATTTAAACCCAACAACAGAATTATGAGCCCACATTCGATATCAGATTAAATCAGGGATCACCTTTAAACTCCACAATAGATTAAGACTTGGTAGTAAATACGTCGGAAGTAGATATTACAAGCTCACAGTCGACACTTGGAACTCGGCCAAAATTTAAAAAATGTCTTAAGATTTGGAAATATGTCCTAAATAGTTCGCCGTTACATTAGAAACTGCATCTAATATTATTCTCCATTACCTTTTGAAGCTGGCAAGCCAGGCTACCCAAGCCGAGGCCCGGCACTTCCGCCTCGTCTGATCTTCCATCATGGAATACTTCTGACTAACCTTTTGTTTTCTACAACACTCTGTTGCTGTTCGCACATGCGCAGAGAGCAGAAGTTGAAATGAAACAAATGAAAGACAGCACGCGAAATAACGCGCTGCCAACCCTGCCTAGATACAATACTGTCTCTTCTTATGAACATCATCTCGAGTTAATTAAGATTAAGTTGGCGATGCTGGACAATATTCTCAAGTACATTGCTATTGGTTAAACAACTCACTTCCTGATAATTGCCAAAGCCGCCGAACATAACTACAGTAATGTACATTGCAACAGTACAATACAATACACGATTACATGCTACATTCAAATACCGAAAAGCACAATTACATTTCTATTTCCAAATATTTTCTATTGGCATTCAGTGGCAATTTTTCTACTGGCATGCAGTTAAATTTTCATTAAAGGGGAAGCTAATTTCTTTACTTATTCAGCTTAAACGGGGATCTTAAATAAAATTTAAGCGTCCAAATTTTAATCTGGAAGCAGACCAACAAAGTTTTTTCCGACGAGACCCAGAGACGGCCGACGGGGCGCGATGACGTCCGACTGAGTGGGTCGAAAGCTGTTTTTTTATATTGAGTCGATTATTCAATCGGCTCATGAATAATATCAATCTAAACTATTGACTTATCGGGAAACATCAAAACCTGAACGATTCATGCCAACAATAAAATAAGCGTGTTGGAAAAAATCTGATTATTATGAGACTGGATTTTAAAGGAACAACATGAAGTGAGAAAGATTTTTGAAGCCTTGGGTTTTACAAAGGCCCAAAGACAGGGCTAAATATGAGTATACATATATTTGAGCTTCAACAAGCCATAAGTATGGTACTAGTTATTACCCGTTTAACATTGCCGCTGAGCCTGGCTGCGCCAGTGTTTGTTTTGATTGTAGCAGCTGCCCTGCGGGACGTTGCGGGGAACACAGCGATGACAAAAGTTCGTTCTGCACATAAGATAAGCAGCATTTCGTGTCACTGGAGCTCACGTCACCACGGACAGTCAAACGATAACTGAGGCTATTGGAGGTGAGTCATATCCTACTCACGCAACTGTACCTGTCAACGAAGCAGGCTGACGTGTGACACAAGTAAACAAGGAATAGTTCCCGTCTCGACCTCCGGCAATCAATTCGTGAAAGGGTAATATTACAGGTACGTCATGTAAATAGGTAGCTAGCGATTTTTCGGTAATTTTATATTGGCAAGAAGAACCTGTTATGGTGATTCTATATTACTGCTGTTGGATTTTTACCCTTTTGATCGTTTCTTTGCGATCGGTCCTACATTGTGTGCTTTTTTTTTTCATCGTATTGGGATGGATCTTGTCATGCAATTAAGTTGAAATATTTGTCAGTAACCTACAAAATATTTATCATGTGATTTTGGTGAGGTTATCTTTAAACTTAAACGTCGATCCAAACCAAGCAGTTTTGAGATGTCAACCAGAGATATTTTAAAACCTTATTTAAGTAGTTTTCCTTTTTCCCTTTCTCTAGTTTAACATAGTATTTTTCCTTATGAAACTGTTTAATTTCATCGTAATTGATGGTATTTTATTATTATCTTTTCCAACCTTTCTTGGTCGTTGCCATGCTAACCTTTGGTATTGTTAATAACATTTTGTTGAAACAATACCTTCGACTTTCAATTTATTTTTGAGGTTATCCACCTTGATTTCGTGGTGAATAGACGTATTTGAGCCGAGCTCTTGACTATTAAAGATTTTATTGGATTGATTAATCCTGATTCATACTAGATTGAATTTCTGGGTAGTTACTTCGTATTATCTATTAAGGTTATTACATTTTCATTAACATAATCTCTTCATTTGGTTTCAATTAACCTTAATTATTCTCTATTTCGTCTGATTGATTTCTTTTACAGTCCATTATTTTCATATTTTTTTGGGATTTGTATTTCTATCGTATTTTACTTTGACCATTTCCTTCCCAGTCTTAAACGCTTGAATTAATCTTATTTAGTGCGGCTTCGGTGGCGTAGTCGGTAGCATGCAGAACTACTATGCCCAAGATAGCGGGTTCAAACCCGGCCAAAGTTGTCGGATTTTTTTAAGAGCGTTCAAAATCTTTCAGTATGCCTTCCTTCGGAGGGGAAGTAAAGCCGGCAGTCCCATGTCATAGATTTATGGCATGTAAAAGATCCTTTCACAGACTAAACTTGTGTAAAGCAAAATTTGTTAGGTTAGATTTCGTCAGAACGCTCTATCAAAGTTCCAAAGTTCACCACTAGGTATCATTGATATCTGGTGGCGAAAGTTGGAACTACTTGAAATTGAACGGAACTTGTAGCTCACCCTTTAGGGTGTCCGCTGGAAGTAGCTACAGACTCAGGCGAGCCGAACATGTCCTCGGACACTCCCGGCACTAAAAGCCATTCGATAAATAAATAATAATCTTATTTAACCTTGTTATGAAAGCCGGATCTAGATCCTATAGGCTTTCATATAGCCGTGGTAGGATTAGAAATTCTGTCTGTATGTACGTACGTATGTGCGTGACGTTTTTGCGTTTAGCAAAGCACAGTTCGCAATTTTCAAGATATCGTGCTGAAATTTGGTACGGTGAAAGAGTTGGGGCCTGTGACGAACCCTATTGTTGGGCGTTAAAATCGGTGCAGGGCCGGACCTTTTTTTTGGGCCCTGAATTTCATCCTATTTTTTTGAATCGATATATCTCGGAAACGGCTGGTCGTATTGAAAAACGTTAAATGTATAGGTGTAAGATCTCTGCGGTATGCAACTTTTTTACTCAAAACGATTTTTTGATATATCTCACAGTTTTCTTTTTTTTGGTGCCCTGAAGATGTCCATTGTGCGTGACATATTTGGGTTTAGCGAAGTGAATGAAAATCCACAGCCTGCTTCCAGTCTCCGACCGGGTCAGGAATGGAATGAATGAAGCCCCCATCTAGCGGCGAGGATATGAACTGTGCCGGCTGCCGAGGCCTGACGCACTCCTCTGGGGCAATGATTAAATGAATGACAGATGAAATGAAATGATAGTGGAGAGTGTTGCTGGAATGAAATTTTGACAGGGAAAACCGGAGTGCCCGGAGACAAACCTGTCTGCCTCCGTTTTGTCCAACACAGATCTCACATGGAGTGACCGGGATTTGAACCACGGACCCAGCGGTGAGGGGCCAGCGTGCTGCCGCCTAAGCCACGGAGGCTTAATGGGTATAGCGAAGTACAGGTCGCAATTTTCAAGATATCGAACTAAAATTTGGTGCGGTGAAAGAGTTGGACCCTGTGAGGAAACCTATTGTCGGGCGTTAAAAACGGTGCAGGGCCTGATCATTTTTGGGGGCCCTGAATTTCAAACTTTTTTTAAAATTGATATATCTCGGAAACGGCTGGTCGTATCGAAAAACGTTAAATGTACAGGTGTAAGATATCCGCGGTATGAAACTTTTTTACTCAAAACGATTTTTTGATATCTCTCACCGTTTTCTTTTTTGGGGCACTGAAAATATCCATTGTGCGTCACATTTTTGGGTTTAGCGAAGTACAGGTGGCAATTTTCAAGATATCAAGCTGAAATTTGGAGCTGTGAAAGAGTTGAACCCTGTGAGGATACCTGTTGTCGGGCGTTAAAAACGGTGCAGGGCCGGATCTTTTTGGGGGGCCCTGAATTTCAAACTTTTTTTTAAATTGATATATCTCGGAAACGGTTGGTCGTATCGTAAAACGTTAAATTTACAGGTGTAAGATCTCCGCGGTATGCAACGTTTTCACTCAAAACGATTTTTTTATATCTCTCACCGTTTTCTTTTTTTGGGGCCCAGAAAGGGTCCATTGTGTGTGACATTTTTGGGTTTAGCGAAGTACAGGTCGCAATATTCATGATATTGAGCTGAAATTTGGAGCTGTGAAAGAGTTGAACCCTGTGAGGATACCTGTTGTCGGGCATTAAAAACGGTGCAGGGCCGGATCTTTTTGGTGGGCCCTGAAATTCAAACTTTTTTTGGAATCGATATATCTCGGATGGTGGGAGAGATGGTGGGAAGACAGAAGACGTTGGAGAGGCTTGTGTTCCAAACAGACCCGGCCAGTGGCTGGAAACTGTGCAAGATGATGATGATGATGATGATGATATCTCGGAAACGGTTGGTCGAATCGTAAAACGTTAAATTTACAGGTGTAAGATCTCCGCGGTATGCAACGTTTTTACTCAAAACGATTTTTTGATATCTCTCACCGTTTCCTTATTTGGGGCCCTGAAAGTGTCCATTGTGCATCACATTTTTGGGTTTAGCGAAGTACAGGTGGCAATTTTCAAGATATCAAGCTGAAATTTGGAGCTGTGAAAGAGTTGAACCCTGTGAGGATACCTGTTGTCGGGCGTTAAAAACGGTGCAGGACCGGATCTTTTTGGGGGGCCCTGAATTTCAAACTTTTTTTTTGAATCGATATATCTCGGTAACGATTGGTCGTATCGTAAAACGTTAAATTTACAGGTGTAAGATCTCCGCGGTATGCAACGTTTTTACTCAAAACGATTTTTTGATATCTCTCACCGTTTTCTTTTTTTGGGGCCCAGAAAGGGTCCATTGTGTGTGACATTTTTGGGTTTTAGCGAAGTACAGGTGGCAATTTTCAAGATATCAAGCTGAAATTTGGAGCTGTGAAAGAGTTGAACCCTGTGAGGATACCTGTTGTCGGGCATTAAAAACGGTGCAGGGCCGGATCTTTTTGGGGGGCCCTGAATTTCAAACTTTTTTTAAATCGATATATCTCGGTAACGATTGGTCGTATCGTAAAACGTTAAATTTACAGGTGTAAGATCTCCGCGGTATGCAACGTTTTTACTCAAAACGATTTTTTGATATCTCTCACCGTTTTCTTTTTTTTGGGGCCCAGAAAGGGTCCATTGTGCGTGACATTTTCGGGTTTAGCGAAGTACAGGTTGCAATTTTCAAGATATCGAGCTGAAATTTGGAGTTGTGAAAGAGTTGAACCCTGTGAGGATACCTGTTGCCGGGCGTTAACAACGGTGCAGGGCCGGATCTTTTTGGGGGGCCCTGAATTTCAAACTTTTTTTTGGAATCAATAGATCTCGGAAACGGTTGGTCGTATCAAAAAACGTTAAAAGTACTGGTGTAAGATCTCCGCGGTATGCAACTTTTTTATTTAAAACTATATTTTGATATCTCTCACAGTTTTCTTTTTTCGGGGCCCTGAAATTGTCCAGTGTGCATGACATTTTTGGGTTTAGCAAAGTACAGGTCGCAATTTTCAAGATATCGAACTGAAATTTGGAGCGGTGAAAGAGTTAGGGCCTGTGACGAACCCTATTGTTGGGCGTTAAAATCGGTGCAGGGCCGGACCTTTTTTTGGGGCCCTGAATTTCATCCTATTTTTTTGAATTGATATATCTCGGAAAGGGCTGGTCGTATCGAAAAACCTTAAATGTACAGGTGTAAGATATCCGCGGTATGCAACTTTTTTACTCAAAGCGACTTTTTGATATCTCTCACCGTTTTCTTTTTTTTTGGGGGCCCTGAAAGGGTCCATTGTGCGTGACATTTTTGGGTTTAGCGAAGTACAGATCGCAATTTTCAAGATATCGAGCTGTAATTTGGAGCTGTGAAAGAGTTGAACCCTGTGAGGATACCTGTTGTCGGGCGTTAACAACGGTGCACGGCCGGATCTTTTTGGGGGGCCCTGAATTTCAAACTTTTTTTTTGAATCTATAGATCTCGGAAACGGTTGGTCGTATCGAAAAACGTTAAAAGTACAGGTGTAAGATCTCCGCGGTACGCAACTTTTTTATTTAAAACTATATTTTGATATCTCTCACAGTTTTCTTTTTTCGGGGCCCTGAAATTGTCCAGTGTGCATGACATTTTTGGGTTTAGCAAAGTACAGGTCGCAATTTTCAAGATATCGAACTGAAATTAGGAGCGGTGAAAGAGTTAGGGCCTGTGACGAACCCTATTGTTGGGCGTTAAAATCGGTGCAGGGCCGGACCTTTTTTTGGGGCCCTGAATTTCATCCTATTTTTTTGAATTGATATATCTCGGAAAGGGCTGGTCGTATCGAAAAACCTTAAATGTACAGGTGTAAGATATCCGCGGTATGCAACTTTTTTACTCAAAGCGACTTTTTGATATCTCTCACCGTTTTCTTTTTTTTTGGGGGCCCTGAAAGGGTCCATTGTGCGTGACATTTTTGGGTTTAGCGAAGTACAGATCGCAATTTTCAAGATATCGAGCTGTAATTTGGAGCTGTGAAAGAGTTGAACCCTGTGAGGATACCTGTTGTCGGGCGTTAATAACGGTGCACGGCCGGATCTTTTTGGGGGGCCCTGAATTTCAAACTTTTTTTTGGAATCTATAGATCTCGGAAACGGTTGGTCGTATCGAAAAACGTTAAAAGTACAGGTGTAAGATCTCCGCGGTACGCAACTTTTTTATTTAAAACGATTTTTTGATATCTCTCACCGTTTTCTTTTTTTGGGGCCCTGAAAATGTCCATTGTGCGTGACATTTTTGCGTTTAGCAAAGTACAGGTCGCAATTTTCAAGATATCAAGCTGAAATTTGGTACAGTGAAAGAGTTAGGGCCTGTGACGAACCCTATTGGGCGTTAAAATCGGTGCAGGGCCGGACATTTTTTGGGGCCCTGAATTTCATACTTTTTTTTTAATCGATATATCTCGGAAACGGTTGGTCGTATCGACAAACCTTAAATGTACAGGTTTAAGATCTCCGCGGTATGCAACTTTGTTACTCAAAACGATTTTTGATATCTCTCACCGTTTTCTTTTTTGGGGCCCTGAAGATGTCCATTGTGCGTGACATATTTGGGTTTAGCGAAGTACAGGTCGCAATTTTCAAGATATCGAACTAAAATTTGGTGCGGTGAAAGAGTTGGACCCTGTGAGGAAACCTGTTGTTGGGCGTTAAAAACGGTGCAGGGCCGAATCTTTTTGGGGGGCCCTGAATTTCAATCTTTTTTTTGGATTCAATATATCTCGGAAACGGTTGGTCGTATCGAAAAACGTTAAAAGTACAGGCGTAAGATCCCCGCGGTATGCAACATTTTTACTCAAAACGATTTTTTGATATCTCTCACCGTTTAGTTTTTTGGGGCCCTGAAAATGTCCATTGTGAGTGAAATTTTTGCGTTTAGCAAAGTACAGGTCGCAATTTTCAAGATATCAAGCTGAAATTTGGTACGGTGAAAGAGCTAGGGCCTGTGAGGAACCCTATTGTTGGGCGTTAAAATCGGTGCAGGGCCGGACATTTTTTGGGGGCCCTGAATTTGATCCTTTTTTTGGAATCAATGTATCTCGGAAACGGCTGGTCGTATCGAAAAACGTTGAATGTATAGGTGTAAGATCTCGGGTATGCAACTTTTTTACTCATAACGATTTTTTGATATTTCTCACCGGTTTCTTTTTTTGGGGCTCTGACGATGTCCATTGTGCGTGACGTTTCTGGGTTTAGCAAAGTACAGGTCGCAATTTTCAAGATATCAAGCTGAAATTTGGAGCGTTAAAAGTGCTAGAGCCTAAGAGGAACCCCTGTTTTTGGGCGTTAAAATCGGTGGAGGGCCGGATCTTTCTTGGGGGCCCTGAATTTGAAACTCTTTTGGAATCGATATATCTCGGAGACGGTTGGTCATATAGAAAAAAGTTAAATACACAGGTGTAAAATCTCCGCGGTATGCAATTTTCTTACCCATAACGATTTTTTGATATCTCTCAGCGTTGTCTTTTTTTGGGGGCCCTGAAAATGTACGTATGTGCGTGACGTTTTTACGTTTAGCAAACTACCGGTCGGAATTTTCAAGATATCGAGCTGAAATGTGGTACGGGGAAAGAAATCAGGCCTGTGAGGAACCCTATTGTCGGGCGTTAAAATTGGTGCAGGGCCGGACCTTTCTTTGGGGCCCTGAATTTCATCCTTTTTTTTACCCCTGATGATGTTTTGATATCTCTCACCGTTTTCCTTTTCTGGGGCCCTGAATGTCTTCCTTTTTTTCGAACCGTTATATCTGGGAAACGGTTGGCCGTATCTAACAAAGTTAAATCTACAGGTGTAAGATCTCAGTGATTAGCAACTTTTTCAATCCTTAAGATTTTTTGATATCTCTCACCGTTTTGATTTACTGCGGCCCTGAATTTCTTCCTTTTTTTCGAACCGTTATATTTGGGAAACGGTTGGCCGTATCGAACAAAGTAAAATCTACAGATATAGGACCTTAGTGATTAGCAACTTTTTTAACTCTTATGATTTTTTGATATCTCTCACCAATTTTCCTTTTTTGGGGCCGTGAATTTAATTCTTTTTTTCGAATCGTTATATCCTGGAAAGCGTCGATCCTATCGAAAGAAGTTAAATCTACAGGTGTAAGATCTCAGTGATTTGCAACTTTTCTACCCCTTATCATATTTTGATATCTCTCACCGTTTTGATGTTATTAAATGTTTTTGGTTTTAAAAAATGGGGCCCAAATGAATATAATAACTGTTAAAAATTCAACTGATGGTCTAATTGAATTCTACGGAAAATTATCTATAATAACTCGTGCTAACCTTTTCAATAAGTTGAATCATGTATTTACAGCAGTAAGATATTTTCCACTTCCGAGGACGTCCGGCTTTCATAACCATGTGATGGTGTCAGCATTGCCAAGAATAACATTTTATAATTTTCCGACATTTCCTCGCAATCGGGGCGAAGGTCCGAAATGCAATTACGCAGGCCTTGCCGCCAACGAAGCCGGATCGCCTGGATCCATATAGGCTTTCATATAGCCATGGTAGTTTTTTTTAAGATCTCGGGAACTAAGCGTCGCCCAGGGTTTAAACCTATACCAATCGAATCGGGGTCGAAAAAACAAGTTTTCGAAAAAAGTCTGTATGTGTGTGACTTTTTGCACTTAGCAAAGTACAGGTTGCAATTTTCAAGATATTTAGCTGAAATTTGGTATGGTGAAAGGATTAGGGCCTGTAAGGAACCCTATTGTTGGGCGTTAAAATCGGTGCAGGACCGGACCTTGTTTGGGGCCCTGAATTTCATCCTTTCCCCCCCCCCCCCCGAAACGTTATATCTCAGAAAGGGTCGGTCCTATCAAAATGTTAAATCTGTAGGTGTAAGATCTCAGTGATTAGCACCTTTTTACCCCTTATGATTTGTTGATATCTCTCACCGTTTTGATGTTATTAAATGTTTCTGCATTTTGAAAAAAAAATTGGGGCCCAAATGTATATAAATATGTAAAAATTCAACGCTTGGTCTAATTGAATTCTACGGAAAATTCTCTATAATAACCCGTTTTCACCTTTTCTATAAGTAAAAGAATGCTCGAAATACAAGGGGGGTCCCAAAATGCAGAATTTTTAAAATCACCCTGTAGTTCGAAAACCAAGGGGGCCGCGATGATTTCGATTGCACCATCGTTTGTTTCACAAAAAAGTGGCATGGAATTGCGAAAACCGTTTTGCTCTATCCTGATTCGTTTACGAGATACCCGCTAAATACATCGAAATGTCGCCACCCTGTGCAAACGTATTCAATGAAAAAGCATACACGTATTAGAATGAGCCTCAAATTTTGACATATAATTTATTAATAAAGATTATCATACGTCATAGGTTAAACAAACATTTCTTCTTTTTTATCGGCATCTCGAAATGGAAAGGATATATACAGTGCTGGAATAAACCAGCCTGTAGCAAAGGGCAGCCAGGGGCTCTTTACTTTAGGGTAAAAAAATATACAGGATAGGCCAGCCTATTCGAGGCGAGAAAACTACTACAAATATTTGTTAGTTGTAGCACCGACATGTTGCATTACCAATACAGCAACTAAATAAGTGTACATATTGTAAATATTTTCACCTGTATTTTCAGACATAGATTTGTAGCCCAAGTGTAATGGATATGATGATGATCACTTGATGGTCGAAACTGGTCATCCTAGTGTATTTATTAATCTCATGTAATTTTTTTCAGGATTCGGGTATAACCCAACTCTTTCGGGTACATTTGTATTGACCGACTGAAAAGCACCAAACTTTTGTTTACTAAGGTAACACTGAAAAATAGCTTCAAATCCCATAATCTTAAGAAATAACTCATGCACATCCTTGCAAATCTTGTCATTTGTCCATCACTGCACTTTATTACATGTTTTATTGGATGAAATAACTTTCCCAGCACTTGTAAGCTCCTTTCGTGCATGATAAATACTCGACCTAGAAATACCCCTAGCCTCGGCAACTATTTTGTAACTTCTTCGAGTGTGCTGCCTGGATTTGAACTGCAAAACTCGTTAAAAATATTCTATATAATTTTTACTGCTTTTCTCGAGTCCTCAGAAGTTTGCCTCTCTTGTGTTTCACATGAGAAGAGCCTGGTAAATTCATGTTCACTTCACGATGCACTTTGACACAAAAGTACAAGAATATTCAAAAAGAAGGAACAGATTTCAAACATTTTTCTCTTCCAAAGAACAAAAGATAGAAACACAATTCCAACGTTACTGGAAAGAGAAAAGTTCAATTTTCACTTTTTTTATGCATTTAATGTAAGCAGCATGTGTTACACGACAAATATCAAAATGGTGGCTCATTTATTGCCACACACGAATCAGCTGGTCTCTCTAGTTATAGAACTCACAGCTTCAACAATTCGATGTTGCAAACTTTTAAGAGTGTCAGTCATAGGGGGATAAAAACAGGGTCTTTTAGGTAACCCCACAGATAAAAATCACACGGAGTGAGGTCTGGAGACCTGGGAGGCCACCGGCAATGAAGTTCATCCTATGCTTCTCCTCTTCCAATTCAACGTCCGGGAATGGTGTCATTCAGGTAACATCGGACGTGGTTAGAGAAATGAGGCGACGCATAATCTTGCATGAAGATGAAGTCATCTGAATCATTTTCAATTTGAGGGAATAACCAGTTTTGAAGCATGTATAGATAGGTTGGTCCTATCACAGTTTTCTCCATGAAGAAGAAAGGTCCATAAACTTTGTTTACAGATATGGCACAAAAGACGTAAATCTTTGGTGAATCTCGTTCATGTTCAATAACTGAGATAGGATTTTCACTTACCAAAATTCTAACGTTATGGTGATTAACTGTACTGGCAAGATGAAAAGTGGATTGATCAGATAAAGATATTCGTTCACATTTTACACTTTTGTCTGTCCAAGAACGTTTGAATTGTGGTTCTACCTTTTGTAGTTTGGACGAAATAAATGTTTGAAATCTGTTCCTTCTTTTTGAATAACCCTGTATATAAATAGCACGAGGCAGTGTATGGTAAATACACTCTAACTCTAATGCAGAAAAGGCTATTGACTAAATAATGCTACCCTACCAAATAGAAAGGAAAAATCTTATTAATAAGAAACACATTTACAAGAGCGGAAATACCATGTGGCACAAACAAAGTATAACTATTCATAATGTCAGTAATTTAGGTCCATATTGACTAACTATATATTAGAAAGAAAATAAAGGGATTCTGCCTTTTCAATACTTATATTGAACCTACTCACAGGTACATGTTTCGAAGGTTAACTCCTTCTTCCTCAGCCTGTACATAAATATCAAAGATAAATTACCTCTATAAGAACATACGTTACATAAAATAAAGATTTGTGAAATAAATAATGTTAAGATAAACTGTTTCCGATTCTCCATAGATCTTCTAATTGGATTTCCAGGCCTGGGTGCATTAAAAAGCCGCTGAATCAGGCCGGTGTTGTGAGTCGCTATTTGGTTGCGTCACTGTTTTCCGAACTAGTCTCTATGCTGCCCTTGGAGAACATCATGGCAAAGAAACCATAGAATCCCTGCAGCAGTGCCATGCCCCGCCGTATATCTCGCATTTTTCGCATTCATCCATCCCAAAACAACAGCCAACAACGACACATCATAAACATCCACATTTATTTTCCTTAGTTTTTATTCCCGTCCTCTATTTCCCTTCCCCTTCTCCCCTAGTATGTATTTGGACAATCAAAGGAGTGATATTTGCGCGACACGTTTTGATCTGCTGTTGTTCACGCCCAAACACACTACATACGGCGGGGCATGCACTGCTGCAGGGATTCTATGGTTTCTTTGCCATGATGTTCTCCAAGGGCAGCATAGAGACTAGTTAGGAAAACAATGACGCAACCAAATAGCGACTCACAACACCGGCCTGATTCAGCGGCTTTTTAATGCACCCATGCCTGGAAATCCAATTAGAAGATCTTCTATGGAAAATCGGAAACAGTTGAACTTCACATTATTTATTTCACAAATCTTCATTTCATGTAACATATGATCTTATAAAGGTAATTTATCTTCGATATTTATGCACAGGCTGAGGAAGAAGGAGTTAACCTTCAAAACATGTACCTGTGAGTAGGTTCAATATAAGTATTGAAAAGGCAGAATCCCTTTATTTTCTTTCTAATATAAAGTATAACTACTCTCGAAATAAAGCTACGAAACTAATAAAAATAAAGTACAGTTCCTCAGACAGAAAAAATCAACTACTAGCAAAATAATGTTGTCAAACTGAACAAAAACAAAATAACTATCAATTAACAACAAACAAATTCAAAACTGTGGGAAGCAACTAAACACGATGGAACAGACAGCAGTAAGCAACTCACTAACAGGTGGGACTAATATTCGCACTTGGTATTATAGTGGCCTGACAACACGTCATCCACTCTTCTCATGATTTGACAAGATCAAAACGCTATACAGTTGCCGTGCTGAAGTGGAGAAAAAGCTAATTTGCAATAGATACACTGTTGGTAAATTTAAACGGAAGTTTTGTGTTCAGTGCCTGCGCGCTTTTGTGATTTTGTGTGTTTACTTGGACTCTCAAATAATATGAGATGAACTGTACAATTTAAATACTCATATAATCATTTTGCAGTAACTCCAACTGACCATGCCAGGATTTGATCTTAAAACCTTGGAGAGATTCTGTTATCATTGCAGCACACAACCAATCGACCTAAACAAAAAGTAATCCCACTATACAATCCCTTTTCCTCCTTAGGTTAACTAAATATTTGTACTGAACACTGAAAAAATATATAAACACAGTTTTCAAATTAATTAACGAACCTTTTGAACAACAACCCAAAGGACACCTTCTTGCAAAGTTTCCAGGACATGTATCGCCGATCTCAGCATTGCATAGTTAGGGGAAGGGACTATTTCGAAGGACAATAGGGTCACAGTCGTGCATTGTTCATCTATGTTGATAGTATAGGACTATTCACCGAACTTGATTGTCACAGGTTGTATAATCTCTTATATATAATCCAAAATTGACTCATCACCGCAGGGCTAAAACCACTAGACCTAGAAAGCTGAAATTTTGCATGTTCGTTGATCCGAGTATGTAGAGGCTCACTAAGAAACAGTTTTTGAAAATTCAATTTGTAAGTACTTTTTTCGGCCCTTTGGCATTGACAATCCAAAATTGACTCATCGACGCAGAGCTCAAACCACTAGACCTAGAAAGCTGAAATGTTGCATGTTGGTTGATCCGAATATGTAGAGGCCCACTAAGAAACGGTTTTTGAAAATTCAATTTGTAAGTGACTTTTTTCGGCCCTTTGGCACTGAGCAAGGACAGTCGGTACAAAGTTCGGATTTAGCTCATTTTAAGCCACCAGTTATGAGAAACAATACTCGGAGGTCCTGTAGGGACCCCGAAACACACTTTTTAAGTTCCTAAAATGAACGGTTTCGGAGATATTCCCAAATAACTGTGTTCCCTCTGAGAAACTGATCAACGTTACTATGGCAACCGCTGAAATATCGCAGACCGGGGATAGTTTTCTGGCAATATCTCGAAAACCGTTCGTTTTAGGGCCTTAAAACGCTGGGTTCGGTTCCAAACCACGAACATTGCTCCTCACATTGATACGCGCAAAAAGAGCTATAATCCATATTTCTACGAGCAAATCGACTTGGAAAGTCTCATCTCTTATATAAAAACAAGTGTCCTGACTGACTGACTGACTGATCATCGCCAAGCCAAGACTATTAAAGTTAGAAACATGAAATTTTGGGAATATGTTCATTGTAAGTCGAAAACGCCCACTAAGGAAGGGTTTTTGGATATTCAGTTTCTAAAGGGGTGTTAAGGGGGTACACCTGCATTTCATTGAATAACAATATCTCCGGCTTGCTTTCATTGAGGGATGTGATACTCGGTATATAAACTCATCATTAAAAATAAGAAGACATGTGTCTGAGGGTTTTTCGATGTGGTGTAGATTATGAGGTGAAAGGGGTGAAAAGTGGGGGTTGAAGGATTCCTAAAGGAGCGTTTATCTCTTAAACGACATAGGCGAGGAGTTTAAAACTCAGCGGAAAAAAATCAGCTTAAAAAATAAGTAAATAGATGTTTGACCGTTTTTTCATAAATCCATTTTAAGGGGTCCATGGGGTGGGGTGAAATTCTGGAAAAAAAAAAACAGGAATGAAAGTGTCCTAACTAATTGACTGACAGACTCACTCATCAAACTCGGGGAAAAATAACTGCTTAAAAATAAGTAAATAGGTGTTCGACAGTTTTTTTTTTTTCATAAACTAAATTTAAGGGGTTCATGGGGAGGGGTGAAATTCTGAAAAAAGAAAATTCAAAGAAAAAGTCCTGGCTCACTCACCATCGCCCAGCCAAAATTATTGAAGTTAGAAACATGACATTTTGGGGATATGATCATTGTATGTCAAAACTGTCCACTAAGGGAGGATTTTCGGATATTCAGGTTCTAAAGGGTTCTTAAGGGGGTTAAACCTGCATTTCATTGAATAACAATAACTCCCGATTGGTTTCATTGGGGGATGCGATACTCGGCATTTATCTCATCATTAAAAATAAGCAGACATGTGTCTAAGGTTTTTTTCGATGTGGTGTATATTATAAGGTGAAAGGGGTGAAAAGTGGGGTTGAAGGATTCGTAACGGAGCATGTATCTCTTAAACGACATAGGCGAGAAGTTTGGAACTCCGTGAAAGATAATCAGCTTAAAAATAAGTAAATCGGTGTTCGACCGTTTTTTCCTAAATTCAATGGGGTGGGGTAAAATTCTGAAAGAAAAAAAAGTGAGAAAGTGTCCTAACTGACTGGCTAACTCACTCACACATCAAACTCAGGGGAAAGAAGACAGCTTAAAAAATATGTTAATAGGTGTTTGAGTGTTTCTTCATAAATCCAATTTAAGGGGCCCATGGGGAGGGGTAAAAATTCTGGTAAAAATAAATGAACAAAAATGACCTGACTCACCTACTCATCATCGCCCAGCGTAAACTATTGAAGTTGGAAACATTAAATTTTGGGAATATGTTCCCTGTATGTCGAAAACGTCAACTAAGGAAGGATTTTTGGATATTCAGGTTCTAAAGGGGTGTTAAGGGGGTAGACCTACATTTAATTGAATAACAATATCTCCCGATTGATTTCCTTGGGGGATGCGATACTCGGCATGTAAACTCATTATTCAGAATAAGAAGGCACATGTCTGAGGGTTTTTCGATGTAGTGTATATTATGTGGTGAAAGGGTTGAAAATTGGGGGTTGATGGATTCTTAACGGAGCGTGTATCTCTTAAACGACATAGGCGAGAAGTTTGAAATTCAGCGAAAAAAAACAGCTTAAAATATTAATAAATAGGTGTTCGACCGTTTTTTCATAAATCCAATTTAAGGGGCCTTTGGAGAGGGGTAAAATTCTGAAAGAAAAAAATAACAGGAAAGAAAGTTTTCTAACTGATTAACTCACTCATCAAACTCAGGGGTGAAGAACAGATTAAAAATAAGTAAATAGGTGTTCGACCGTTTTTTTAAATCCAATTTAAGACGTTCATGAGAGAAGTCAAGGAAGAATTCCAGAAGATAATAAGGGAAAGGATGCCAACAGACAATCCTAAAACAGGGGAAGAGGAATGGAAGCAATTCAAAAACACAATGGTGGAAGCTGCAGTGGCAGTGTGTGAAAGAACAAGCAACAGAAAGCGGTGTAAAGAGACACCATGGTGGAATGAGAGAGTAAAAGAAGCTGTGGGAAGGAAGAACAAGGCTTTCAGAGTGTGGTTCCAGGAAAGAACTGATCTGGCAAGGGAAGATTATAAGATAAAGAAGAAAGAAGCAAACAAGATTGTCGCAGAGGTGAGGAAGAAGTGGATGGTAAAATGGACAGAGATGATGGAGGAAGACAGTAGTGGAAATAAGAAAGTACTTTATGGGATGGTCAAAAGTAAGAGAAGAGGTCTGCGAGAGGATGTGGTAATGATGGACAAAAACGGAAATGAGGTACACAACAAAGAGACACTCAAGACAGTGTGGAAAGAGTACTTTGAGGATTTGCTGAATCCAAATGGTCATAGGGAGGAAGACAATGCATTGGAAGATGGAGAAGACAACACAGGAATGGAAAAGGACCTGACTTGGAGAGAACTGGAGATGGCTATAGACAAGATGAAAGGAGGAAGGGCACCGGGTGTGGATGAAGTGAGTGTTGAAATGGTGAAGGCAGCAGGGGAGGTTGGGAAACAGTGGCTGTACCGTGTGATGAGGGTGATATGGAAGGAGAAAAAGACCCCAGAAGATTGGAAGAAAGGATTAATTGTCCCAATATTTAAGAAAGGAAGCAGAAAGGAGTGCAGAAATTACAGGGGAGTCACACTCATATCTCACTGTGCCAAGATATATGAAAAGATATTAGAAAGTAGAATACGAGCCAAAGTGGAGAGAAAATTGAGAGAGGAGCAGTATGGATTCAGACCTGGGAGATCAACAGTGGATCTCATATTTTCAGTGAGACAGCTCCAGGAACACCACTATGAATTTGGAGAGGATCTGTTGATGGCCTTCCTGGACATCGAAAAGGCCTATGATAGTGTGTGTAGGGAGAAGGTTTGGAAAGCAATGGAAAACATGGGAGTGGAAAAAGGGACTGTAGGCAGAGTGAAGGAGATGTATTGTGGAAGTGTGAGTTGTGTGAAAGTTGGAGGGGAAAGAACAGACTGGTTCAGACAAATGAGTGGCCAGAAACAGGGTAGTGCGCTGTCACCCCTTCTCTTTATTGTGGTTATGGACGAGGTAATGACACGGATTGCAGGAAAGATAGGAGAAGATAACATGAAAGCAATGGTGTTTGCAGATGATCTCATGGTCTGGGGAAACAAGGAGGAGGAAATTCAGGAGCAATTGAAGGCTTGGGAAGAAACAGTGGGAGAGTACGGATGGAAGTTCAACATCAGTAAATGTGAGATCCTGTTAACGACCAGGAAAAAGGACAGACCAATGAGTGGGATAACACTTGGAGGTGGACAGCTGAAGAAGGTGGAAAGTCTCAAGTACTTGGGAAGTCTAGTGGAGGAAAATGGGAGAAATGACAAAGAGATTACGGAACGTGGCAGACAGGCAGAAGCATTTCTGAGAAGCATTAGGAGCTTAGTGTGGAATAAAGATGTCCCACAAAAAAGCAAGGAAGTGTTATACAGAAGCTACTATATCCCGATACTGACCTATGCTTCAGAAACGTGGACAATGAAGAAAAGAGACATAAGCAGAATACAGGCAGGTGAAATGAAGTTCCTGCGAAGTAGGATCGGAGTAACAAGAAGAGACAGGTTGAGGAATGAAAAGGTCAGGGAAATGGTGAAAGAGGAGCCCTTGCAAGGTAGGATTGAGACGTCAAGACTGAGGTGGTATGGACACTTAAAGAGAATGGATGAGAAGAGGATTCCCAAGAGGATACATGAGATGCAGATGCAGAAGAAACGACCAAGGGGAAGACCAAGAGATAGATGGCTGAAAGGAGTGGAGGAATGTGTCAAGAAGAGAGGCGAGGACTGGACCAGAGTGACAGCGGAGAGGTGGTGGGAAGAAAGGACTAAGTGGCGAGGCTTATGTTCCAAACAGACCCAGCCTGGGGCTGGAAACTGTACAAGATGATGATGATGATGAGAGCGGTGAAATTCTGAAAAATAAATGAAAGAAAATGTCCTGACTTACTCCCTCACTCATCATCGCCCAGCCAAAATTATTGAAGTTAGAAACACGAAATTTTGGGGTTATGTTCGTTGTATGTCGAAAACGTCCACTAAGGAAGGATTCAGGTTCTAAAGGGGTGTTAAGGGGGTAGACCTACATTTAATTGAATAACAATATCTCCCGATTGATTTCCTTGGGGGATGCGATACTCGGCATATAAACTCATTATTCAGAATAAGAAGGCACATGTCTGAGGGTTTTTCGATGTAGTGTATATTATGAGGTGAAAGGGGTGAAAATTGGGGGTTGAAGGATTCTTAACGGAGCGTGTATCTCTCAAACGACATTAGCGAGAAGTTTGAAATTCAGCAGAAAAAATAAGCTTAAAAATAAGTAAATAGGTGTTCGACCAGTTTTCTTCATAAATCCCATTTAAGGGGTTCATGGGGAGGGGTGAATTTCTCAAAAATAAATGAAAGAAAATGTCCTGACTGACTCACTCACTCATCATCGCCCAGCCAAAATTATTGAAGTTAGAAATATAAAATTCTGGGGATATGTTCGTTGTATGTCGAAAACTTCCGCTAAGGAAAGATTTTTGGATATTCAGGTTCTAAAGGGGTGATAGGGGGTAAACATGCATTTTATTGAATAACAATATCTCACGAGTGGTTTCATTTGGGGATGTGATACTTGGCATATACGTAAACTAATCATTAAAAATAAGCTGACACATGTCTATTGGTTTTCCGATGTGGTGTATATTATGAGTGAAAGGGGTGAAAAGAGGGGGTTGAAGGATCTCTAACGGAGCGTGCATCTCTTAGACGAGATAGGCGAGGAGTTTGAAACTCAGAGGAAAACAATCAGCTTAATAATCAACAAATAAATAATTAAATACATGGATGTTCGACCGGTTTTTTTTTCATAAATCTATTTTAAGGGGCCCATGGGGAGGGGAGAAATTCTGGAAGAAAAACGTCCACTAAGGAAGGATTTTTGGATATTCACTCTCATCGACCAACCAAAACTGTTAAAGTTAGAAGAATGATATTTTGGAGATATGTTTGTTGTGTGTCGAAGACTGTAACGTGTTTTTCGAGGGGTTTTTATGCAACTGGCATAAGTCAGTAGGAAGCCATTCTATATTTATTTACGCGGCAAATTGTTCAGCCAAGAGAATTTTACATGTTAATTTATTATTATTATTAATTTATTATAATTATTATTAAGATATTTTCGGAGCATTTTATACAAATTATAAGCATACAGATAGGTTTTCTATGTCTTAGAAAACACTATCAAGCAAATTATTACGAACGACGATATCATAGAAAATTATCCGATTACGGAATTTTACGGAGTTTTGTCAGTTAGGGTATTTGAGAGAGATGACTCACTGGGAATTCAAATACAAGCTGATTCCTGTCGAGAAGCATGACGCAAGCTTGGGTCGCATCGTCAAGAAAAGGCGAATTGTTGGAACGGAAATCGACTTCTCCCTCTCGCGCGCCGTGTGTAATGAACCAGAGGAGGGGAAGTAGCGGCGTGCTCAGCCAATCAGTGGAGACAACGTAAGCTGGAAGACGGTACCATGGTGGGGGAGCCAACGTGTGGATATATCGTTCGACGCGCCGTGAAACGAGGACAATCTGTGTAGAACTTGCGGAGTATGGTTATACGCGGGGGTCGCTCCGATGTTCCGTGGAACGGGAACAATCTGTATAGTTCTTGCCGAGTACGCTTGCACGCGGAAGTCGCTCCGATGTTCCGTGGAGTGGAGAACTAACTTTTGTAAACTTAACCAGTGCGGTTTTACGAGTGTTTGGGTCCGAGGTACGGACCATAGAATTATCTAATCTACCAGAATATCATCAAATAACGAAGAAGATGGCGACGTCCAGGAGACTGTGGGAAGCACACAGCATCATCCAGTACGAGGGAAATGCTTTAGCAATTTCCAGTGGTAAGCGCAAATGACGCGGAAATACGCAATCTCTCATTTTTCTTTGTTTTATATTTCATAATTCAGTAACTTCATAGCTTGGAAATAAGAGTAAAATCAATTTATCAGACTCCGTTTTCACGTAATTTTCTATCGGTAATATTAAAATCGCAACGCTCCAATTTAAATTTTAAACTTATTATTATTAATTTTGCTATACTTGTTTTATATAATAAATTCATTTCTTTTACAATGCAATCTTTGCTTTCAGTAGGTAGCATTAGATATAGACCAATTCCTTCTCCTGATACAATTGTTTGTTGGGTTAATGATCAAATCATACCACGATCTGAGTGATTAGATTCTTGAAGGTGTTCTACCAGAGCTAGACGTTGTTAAATACAAATTTAGATTTCAGCATTGCGTTGAAGTCTTGGCGCCCATTAAAACAACATAGCTTAGGCAAAGGTAAACAGTTACATTTATCTCCCAACAGTTAGGGGCTAGCAAAACGTTACACTTGTCGCTACCAACATGGGGCACTAATTAACCATTACATTTGTCGCCGACAACTTGTGGCTGAAAACCTAATAACATTTGTGGAAGGAGAAGGGTATATATTTCTGTGCCTGTATTTTGGGGGTTATTTGTCTTTATCAGTGTATATCATTATGGGGGATGAGAAAGAAAGACAAATGAGGTTACGTAGTGGTCATCAACTGGAGAGTGATGATACGAGCAGTATGTCGAGTGATGGTAGTACCGGGGTAGCGGAGGTAAATCCCGATACTGAAACAGGGAGTGTAGGCGGCCAACCAGAATTAAAAACTTTACTTCTCGAGTTCATGTATCAGAACAAAGTTAGTAGTGATGCCTTAAATGCAAAATTAGAACAGAATAATGCAAAATTAGAACAAAACAGTAGGGAAAATAAAGAAAGTACAGAAGCCTTAAATGCAAAATTAGAACAGAATAATGCAAAATTAGAACAAAACAGTAGGGAAAATAAAGAAAGTACAGAAGCTTTAAATAAAAAATTAGAACAGAATAATGCAAAATTAGATAAGAACAACAAGGAAATTAGTGTGAAAATGGAGCAGATTAGAGGAGAAATCAGAGGAGTAATGGAAGAGAATGTTAAAGAGATCATTGCAGATGTAGACAAGAAATTAGGAAAAGTACAGGAGGAGTTAGAAACTAGAATCAGTACACAGGCTGAAAATTTTAAAGAACTAGTGCAACTGGAAACACAGCAGGTCAAAAAGCAATTGGGCGGAGAAATTGACAAAATTCAGGTAGCAACTAAAGAGGTTAAGGAACAGATGGGGGGTAGAATTGAGAAAGCCCACTCACAAATAGTTGCAGAAGTAAATGATTTAAGAGAGAGTAATAGAGAGAGCATTAGCAAGATTGAGGAGAAACAAGCAAAGCTATATGATAAAGTAGAAGAATCAGAAGGAAACATTAAATTAACAGTAAACAGTATTGAGAGGAAGGCTGAGGAGAAAATAGCAGAATTAGAATTAAAATTTAAAGCTAGGATCAGGCAAGAAAATAGTCAGAATAGGCCAGTTTTTGTGAATAGCACACACAGGGAGGTAGAACTGGGTAAGTTCAGCAATCGACAGGGGTGCCCAATGGAGTTCATGAACACTATAGAAAATAAATTCGGGGAGAGGTTGGAAAATGGTAGTATTGAGTGGTGCCAGGTAATTGAAATTTTAGAACAAGTGTTTGTGGGGGAAACGAGGAATTGGTTTGCTGTCTACAGAGACAAGTTTACTGATATTAATGATTTTAAAATGAAATTCTGTGAAAAGTTCTGGAATGAGGTTATTCAGTCGCAGCATCGTGAGGGAGTAGTGTGTGGTAAATATAACCCTAAAGGAAGCTCCACCATGACCGAATACTTTTTAGGGCAGGTATTAGTGTGTAAATATCTGGATGGCTTGAAGGAGGAAAGTGATGTGGTAAGGTTGCTACTTAGGCACTTTCCCTATAGGATCAAGGAGGCTGCTTGTATCCAGAATGTAAAGACAATATCACAAGTAGAAAATTTGTTAAGCACATTTGATGCACTAGGGAGAGGGGGTTATGAGGACAATTTCAATCGGAACCAGGGTAATAATAATAATAGACCTAATGAAGCCAGGCATCAAGAAGTTCAAGGGAACGGTGGCGAAGGGGCCAACGCTCAAAATAGAAATAATAATAATCAGTTAAATCAGAACAGAGGAAATGGCTATGGTAATCAGTATCAAGGGAGGAACAATGATTTCAGGGGAAATCAAGGGAGGAACAATGATTACAGGGGAAATCAAGGGAGAAACAATGATTTCAGGGGAAATCAAGGGAGAAATTATAATGACAATAATTACAACCAGAATAGGGGTCAAGGAAGAGGACAGCCTAGTGGTAGTAATATACAGCCAAACAATGACAACACAGCCCAGAACAACCAGACCAGTTTAGTAGTTAGTAGTACTACGGCCAGCTGTAGCGGTTCTTTAAACGCGAACCAGGCTGCGAAGTAAGGTCAGAATCTCAGTCTGTAGCATGCCCTGTCCATACAATTATACAGGAACCCTATGACCTAAATGTAAGAAATGAATTATTACATGAACTAAATGATGAAGGTATTATTCAGGAAGTGGTTAGTAAGAGCCCCATAGTTAAATTTAACGTGTCCGAGGCGTACACAGATGTTTTAATTGATAGTGGTTGTATGAAGAGTTGCATAAGTAGTGCATTTTATGATAAAATGAAAGGAACTGGAGTAAATTTTGAGGAGATGCCAATTAAAAGCACTTTTGTTATCACAGCTGTTGGGAAGAGGTCTAAAGTAATTTCTAAGCAAGTTTTAGTAGACATTAAAATTAATAATCATGTAGAGAAGCAGATTTGCCTTGTAATTCCAAATTTAGTATTCAGTGTTATCTTGGGTTCAGAGTGGCTAAGTAGAGTGTCTGGTAACTTATGTTATGATGTAGGGAGTTTGAAATTTAAATGGGGAGATTCTGAAGTAGAAGTAGCGTTCAATGACCATATTCAGAGGAGTAGTATTGTAGGTGTGATTTGTACTTTAAATGAGATATCGCCAGCCGTAGAGCGGGGTTCTCCATGTTTTGTGGGCAGTGTGATTACGAACGGAAGTCTAGAGGACTCGTTACGTGAGGCTGCATTTCAGGGAAATATAGAGGATGAACAGTGTGTTCGGCTCTATGATGTGTTATGGTGTAATAGGAGAGTTTTTGAGGATCGCATTGGTATGGCCAATTGCTATACACATTCATTGAACGTTATTGATAGGTCAGTATTCACAGGACATAGATATCCTGTACCTTTCGCTTATCAGAGTGCAGTTGAGGCACAAATTAATCAGATGCTTGAAGATGGGATTATTGAGCACTCTAACAGTCCATATGTTAATTCTTTGATCACAGTACCCAAGACCGACGGCACTGTTCGTATTTGTTTAGACGCTCGTTTGGTTAACAGTAGAATTAGTTCAGATCAGCTGAAATCTATGTCAATAGAGGAATTAATGCGAACATTTGAGGGGAAGAAGTATTTCACTTGTGTAGATTTGAGTTCCAGTTTTTGGCAAGTGCCACTTATGTACGAAGATAGACCATTTACAGCTTTTAGTCATAAATATAACCTTTATCAATTTTGTAGAACACCTTATGGGTTAAAGAGTAGTTGAGCAGCTTTAATTAGGGCTTTAAACATCGCATTAGGGGATGACACAGGAGAGTTTGTAACCATTTACATAGATGATATGGTAATTAGTTCACGCAGTTTTGAGGAGCATCTACGTCATTTAAATATAGTTTTTCAGAAGTTAGATCAGGCAGGGTTCACTTTGAAGCTGTCTAAGTCGTCATTCTGTCAGTCAGAAGTGACATTTTTAGGTCATAGAGTGTCGAGTAGAGGTGTAACACCAGAAGAAAGTAGGGTTAATAAGATACTTAACGCAGAGGTGCCACAGAATGTTAAACAGTTAAAAACTTACCTGGGAATTTGCAACTTTTTCAGGAGGTTCGTTCTTAAATACTCAGGGTTGGTAGAACCATTCAGGGAATTGCTTAAAAGTGGGACTCGGTGGAGATGGGAGTCCAAGCATGATCAGGCTTTTAGAGTGCTGAAGGAAGGTTTTGAGAAAGCTGTAGTGCTGAAATATCCTTTAAAAGATAAGGAATATGTGGTTATGACAGATGCTTCACATATAGGCATTGCTGGAGTACTATGTCAGAAAGATGATGAGGGTAATCTGTGCATTGTATCTTTAGCCTCGCGAGGACTGACAGCAGCAGAGAAAAGATACACGATTACTGAGTTAGAGCTTTTAGGTATTGTTTTCAGTTTAGGGAAATTTAGAATGTATTTAGTAGGGGGGAAATTTGAGATCCATACAGATCACCATGCACTACTGTATATGAGAACTTGTAAACTCAGTTCTAACAGAGTTAGTAGGTGGATTCTTGCTCTGCAGGAATACGAATTCACAGTAAAATATATTAAAGGTAAAGATAACATTCTTGCAGACATGCTATCGAGGGACACTAATTTATGTAGGGATTATCCTGTGGTTAAAGCAGAGGATGGTATTTTAATATGTGCATGTGTGGACAGTAGCAACAGGGCATCGTTACAGACACTGAGAAATATGCTAGTGGAGCAACGTGATGACGTTAAGTCAGGGTGTCTACTGTAAGGATGAAGTAAAAATTAGTTACTTTTTAGGTACCTTTTAGTTAATTTTAGTTACCTTTGAATTCAAGTTATGTCTGCGGTCTAGAAGCATCGGAGCTCATCACGCGGTGAAGAAAAACAACAATGAACTGTTTTTAAAGAAGTTTTTTATTTATTGTATGGCTTTTAGTGCCGGGAGTGTCCGAGGACATGTTCAGCTCGTCTGAGTCTGTAGCTGCTTCCAACGGACACCCTTAGGGTGAGCTACAAGTTCCGTTCAATTTCAAGTTGCTACCAGATATCAATGATACCTAGTGGTGAACGTTGGAACTTTGATAGAGTGTTCCGACGAAATATAACCTAACAATTTAGCTTCACACAAGTTTTGTCTGTGGAAGAATCCTTTACATGCCATAAATCCATGACATGGGACCGCCGGCTTTACTTCCCCTCCGAAGGAAGGCATACTGAAGGATTTTTAACGCTTTTAAAAATCCGACGACTTCGGCCGGGTTTGAACCCGCTATATTGGGCACAGCAGTTCAGCATGCTACCAACTACACCACCTAAGCCGCTTTAAATGAAATTCACATGATGTTATAAATATTTAAAAAATAATAAATATATACTAGATACTTAATATCCAATGAGTTGTTTCAGCTAATATGTTGTCTTGTCCACAATATGTTGTTGTTATTATTACGGTACCAAGAGGTTGCTCAGCTCTTGACCATTTGGCGAGATTTCCTTCGTCCCCGCGGTAGGTCGCGAAGAAATGTATGCGATGTTACGCGATCGTCACCGAATTCTGTCTTCGCAGTCAAATGCGGAGTAATATCGAGATGTTACACGATCGGCGCTGGTCTCAGTTGTTTGGTGAGCTTCCCGTAGTTTTCACGATAGAACACGGAGAAAAATCGCGATTTAGATCATCAGCGTCAGTTTTAGTCATTCGACGAGATTTCCACTGTCCTTGAGTTCGGGCACAAGAAAATATAGCATTACTACGCAATCGGCGCCACTTGCTGTCCGTTTGACAAGAATACAGTTGTCCTCGTCATTGAATGCAGAGAAATATCGCGATGTATCGCAATCGCTGCCGCTATCGGCCGTTTTACGTTGTCCTAGAGATATTATGCAATCGTCGCCGCACCCGGCCGTTCAACGATTGTCTGCCTGTCGATCTGCCCTGGTAGAATGGCGGAGGCAAGCTCAAGGTTGGGCATGGTTAAAATTCACGCGTAGTTATGAACATGTTGTTCGGTCGGCGCTGTGATTCCCTTTGTCCCTATGCTGTAGTTGGGAGTTCATGAGTTCAGGGTGGATCACGAGGAGGATTTAGTATTTCGATGCTACGTAGGCTGCCATTTTTAAGTGGGTTGATGCACTTCTCGCTCCCCGCACGCTTTTAAGTATACGGTCATGGGAAAAGTGGCAAGTAGGTCTGACGTCGATCTCGGTCCGTTTGACGAGATTCCCGCAGGCAAGTCGTGCGGTCAGCCGGCCGTCTTGAGGATGCGATTTTGGAGGATGAACGTTCGATGTAGGTACGGCATCGAATATTACAAATTGTTCTGAGAGGATTGCAGGAATAATACGACAAGAGGGCAAGTTTTATTTCGATTGAGAACCACGAATTATCAACAAGTTATCGAAATAATCGGTTAGATTATATATCTAATGGAACGAAAGTTCGAAGGAAAAATCGACTTATAACGGAATTTCGAATTAACCATACTGAATGTCGCAAATTTACTTGACATATTTTTTAAATAAGTTATATGTATTTCGAAGATTTTTCGCATTTTTTCGAAACGGTAACATTTCGCAAGATTGCGACATTAAATTGTTTCGCGTTATTTCTGGACTTCAATTTGACATAGTTTCCAAATAACAGAAATGAGAGATTTCTTTTTAGTTTCGGAAGTATTCGCGAATAAACGTCTCAGTCAGGTTTCCTAATACAGTAACACAGAAAAATATTTCACACGAAACTTAAGACTTCTTGATGCCTAAAATATACGTTGAACCGATGTATACCGCTCAAGGTATCCTCGGTATGTATTTCCTTGAGGTCGGGCACGGAGACATATAGCTTAGTACTATGCAATAGGCACGGCGCCGCTTGCGTGAAACTCGCAATCTCTGAGCCTAGCGGCGCGAGTTTAAACGATTCAACCCGTCTTCAGAAAATTTTCGTTACTTTTTCGTTACTTTCGTTACCCATTTGTAAAATTCGTTACTTTTTCGTTACTTTCGTTACCGGTAGACACCCTGTAAGTTAAAGGGAGCCACTTGCAAAGTTGGAAGCAGGTGACACTGAAACATTTATAGTTTCCAAACGTATTGGGAAAACAGCATATGTGCTGGAGAATAGTGAGGGAAACAGATTATACGGGACGTATAATATACATAGTCTACGAAAATATGTGTCATAAAGTGAGTGTGTTTAGCTGGCAAGCCAGCCTATCAAATGAGTAAGTGTGGTATTTGGTGCGTGGGAGGAGATGGTCTTCCAGGCAGGCGTATCAGAAGTCACACAGGGGGGTAGTATGTAAGTAAATGAGAATTTTTAAGGTACAGGGAAATATGACGGGATTGTCGGATGCTCTTGAGCACTAAAATGTCTCGATACACCAAGGCCAGAATTTGGTAGCGCTGGTGAATTCCCATTTGCCTCCAAGAGATGGGTGAGCGCTTGAACAGGGTATTTTTGCTTAAGGCGTCCACGAGGCAAAAGATGGGCCATCAGAATGCGAGACAGTCCTTCATGAAACTCATACATATCAGCACACGTGATTTCTGTTTACGGCCTCGCCATGTAAGATTTGTAAGTGTGTAATTTAAGGTAATTTGTACAAAGGTATTATTTGTGTGAGGAGAACTGGTCTGTGTTGAGAACTAGTATTAAGTAGAATATGGTCTACGGGAACTTAACAAGACAGGGCGATTACGGCACAGAAATATTTGGTGTTATATGTAATGCGCATTTACTGGTTTTTTTTTCAGAAGTCAATATTAATTTAATCTACTTTAAAGAGAGATTAAGTATT
Source organism: Meconema thalassinum (assembly GCA_946902985.2). Taxonomy (NCBI): domain Eukaryota; kingdom Metazoa; phylum Arthropoda; class Insecta; order Orthoptera; family Tettigoniidae; genus Meconema; species Meconema thalassinum. Next base: position 415,262,245 of record OX336391.1, read on the forward strand.
ATGGTCACGAGGCGCTGCCACAATAGTGTGATCGTGTGCTCAGTGATAAGTGGAATTAAATGTCACCATAAGGAGGGGACCTCCAGTGAAATTAGGAAGTTCTATGGTGATATAAATATATCAGAACACCTTCAATGCGTGTGATATGACATCATAAATACATAGTGCTCACACATTAATTATGTCTATTTCTCCAACATAGAGAAATTTGAGAGGCGGAAATATCCGTGGAACACTATTCTATATGTAAAACATTGGACTGGTTGCAAAGTGCAATCCATCGTGACAACAAACTTTGACGCAAAGTGCGTGAAGAAAAATTATGAGTGTATATATCTGTAATTTAGGGTGATTTCATTTATGTAATATGTATTTTGGATGGGGTTTATTAACGTGTCTGGGATAATCGGATAATGGACCGTCGTCACGGTAAATCTTCCGATGATCCGAGGCGAATATGTAACGTGTTTTTCGAGGGGTTTTTATGCAACTGGCATAAGTCAGTAGGAAGCCATTCTATATTTATTTACGCGGCAAATTGTTCAGCCAAGAGAATTTTACATGTTAATTTATTATTATTATTAATTTATTATAATTATTATTAAGATATTTTCGGAGCATTTTATACAAATTATAAGCATACAGATAGGTTTTCTATGTCTTAGAAAACACTATCAAGCAAATTATTACGAAAGACGATATCATAGAAAATTATCTGATTACGGAATTTTACGGAGTTTTGTCAGTTAGGGTATTTGAGAGAGATGACTCACTGGGAATTCAAATACAAGCTGATTCCTGTCGAGAAGCATGACGCAAGCTTGGTTCGCATCGTCAAGAAAAGGCGAATTGTTGGAACGGAAATCGACTTCTCCCTCTCGCGCGCCGTGTGTAATGAACCAGAGGAGGGGAAGTAGCGGCGTGCTCAGCCAATCAGTGGAGACAACGTAAGCTGGAAGACGGTACCATGGTGGGGGAGCCAACGTGTGGATATATCGTTCGACGCGCCGTGAAACGAGGACAATCTGTGTAGAACTTGCGGAGTATGGTTATACGCGGGGGTCGCTCCGATGTTCCGTGGAACGGGAACAATCTGTATAGTTCTTGCCGAGTACGCTTGCACGCGGAAGTCGCTCCGATGTTCCGTGGAGTGGAGAACTAACTTTTGTAAACTTAACCAGTGCGGTTTTACGAGTGTTTGGGTCCGAGGTACGGACCATAGAATTATCTAATCTACCAGAATATCATCAAATAACGAAGAAGATGGCGACGTCCAGGAGACTGTGGGAAGCACACAGCATCATCCAGTACGAGGGAAATGCTTTAGCAATTTCCAGTGGTAAGCGCAAATGACGCGGAAATACGCAATCTCTCATTTTTCTTTGTTTTATATTTCATAATTCAGTAACTTCATAGCTTGGAAATAAGAGTAAAATCAATTTATCAGACTCCGTTTTCACGTAATTTTCTATCGGTAATATTAAAATCGCAACGCTCCAATTTAAATTTTAAACTTATTATTATTAATTTTGCTATACTTGTTTTATATAATAAATTCATTTCTTTTACAATGCAATCTTTGCTTTCAGTAGGTAGCATTAGATATAGACCAATTCCTTCTCCTGATACAATTGTTTGTTGGGTTAATGATCAAATCATACCACGATCTGAGTGATTAGATTCTTGAAGGTGTTCTACCAGAGCTAGACGTTGTTAAATACAAATTTAGATTTCAGCATTGCGTTGAAGTCTTGGCGCCCATTAAAACAACATAGCTTAGGCAAAGGTAAACAGTTACATTTATCTCCCAACAGTTAGGGGCTAGCAAAACGTTACACTTGTCGCTACCAACATGGGGCACTAATTAACCATTACACTTGTCGCTCAAAGTGAGGGCTGTAGAAACCATTACAAGACGTCTGCTAAGGAGGGATATTTGGATATTCAGGTTCTAAAGGGGTGTTAACGGGGTTAAACCTGCATTTCATTGAATAACAATATGACACGACTATGACGCGAGCGAAGCCGCGGGTACCTGCTAGTAGATTATACAAATCTGGGATGAATACAGACAATGTAATGATATTACTTGAAAGTTCACAACACACATTATCCCTCTTGTTGCAGTTCAATGCGAAAAGTATCAAAGTTATACCCATTAACAGTTTTAAGTGGAATACAAATGGATGATGATAAAATAAACTGATAATGGATGAAAGGAAGAATGAGCAAATACAGACTAAATAATAAGCAAGAGGGTCCTGGAATAGACTGATCATACTTTTATTTTACTACACAAGTCTGAAGATATCTTACCGGGCCATCTTCTTCAGAACTTGAATCCATTGCAGGACTATCTAGTAGCTCATCATCAAATGCTTCAAATTTCATATATTGTAGCTGGTCTGGAACCTAAGGCAGAGAGTGAATAATATTAACTAGATTAACAGAGGTAGTATAAACCCTCCCCATCCCACATACAGTGCAAATCCTTCACCTAGACCAGGGGTTCAACTTTTTCTGTTGCGCCCACTTCTGTAACATGAAATATCTAGCGTCCCCCCCCTATTCTTCTCTCCTTTCTTAGCACTTCTCATAGGCCACTTTGCTCACTCCTCACTTATCCATAGGTAATGGCATAAGTTGTATTAGTTTATTGTAAATTGGGCTAACCAGTTCCACTCAACACACAGTAGAATTCACCTGTTCACTCATTGTCTTTGAACTGACTGCAAAGGCCTGGCTGAATTCGAGTCGACAATGGCAGAAATAGAAGATTTATTCTTGTAAGGAAGTGGCAATCACATTAGTCTTGAATGGTTGTGGGAGCTTCCTGCCAATGATAGGTTCATGGATATGAGGATAGCATTATTTGTTACATAATAATATGAAATATAAATATTTCAATTAGAGCCGGCGCTCCCCTTTATCACTCCCCACTTTGAGGACCTCTGACCTAGACGAATACACTGACGAAGAGGAAGATGGACCAGAGAGAATACAGCTGCAATAACATCATAATCTAACACAGGATTATACACTACCTTACATCATGTCAAAGATCCCACAAAATAATAGATTCTTTGTGGAATTTCAAAGGGGAAAAAATGTGGGTAGAAGAGACAGAATATAATAATAAAGTAAACTTGTGTTATATCTACTGCTATGGGTTTATAGATGCCAGGGTACCAGAATTTTGACCTAGAGGGGTTCTTTAATGTGCTAGTTGAAACATTGTTAAGTGGCACAATACACTAGTGAACTTGCATTCATTCTACAATATTTTCATCGTTCATTTTGGGTGACAATAAGGGCAAAGTGGAACTTGTTATTATGCAAGGTGTGAATGGGAATTTTATTGAGTATTGAGAATAAACAGTCTAAGGTAACAAGCATCTCCATTAGCACCATTGAATACTAATATTAATTTGTCAACAATAACAAGCATTTCTACAAAAGTCATAATTTCTGAAATTATGCATTCCCAAGTGGAGTAATATTTACGCCGTAATACCAGCTGCAGTGGCCAAGAGCGCTAACGCGCTACCACATGCCTCATTGACATCGGAAGAGCGTGGGTTTGAATCCCACCTGGGTCGTCCTGAAAATGGTTTTAGCGGTTTCCCATTTTCACCGCCAGGCAAATGCCAGGATGGTTCCTTTCAATTGGTCCAGGCCAATTTCCTTACAAAATCCATTCCCTGTCCAGTCCTTAAGAGAAAATAAATGGCCATTGGCTGAATTAATAACAAAAATTATTGACGCCATAATCGTACGTAGTGGGATGTTGTGCTAAATCATGCAAGGGTTGAAAGATATGCGACAGTGTAACATTATTTGCTTAATTCACATGGAATATAGGCAATCACATTTGCTATGTCAAGGCTTCCCAACCATATGTTGAGTTTGAACTAGTGGACTGTATATTTTTTGGTGAACTTACTTGCCTTATGATGAAAGAAAACAACCAGCGGAACATATGACATAGTAAAACTTTACTTAGAACAACTTATACCAATTAGCAAGTCGGCACAGAACACAACTCCATACATGATGACGATCACTGGCATGGTAAAAGGCAGTGCCAACCTAGATGAACAAAAAATAACTAAATATCCCTCAACATATGGTCTGCTTTTGACCTACTGGGCAGATGTACAGATAGACAATCATAAATAATTGTTGCATGGAAAACATCAAAGTCCTGTTCAGGTATCATCGTGCTTGGACGTAGCTGTACAGTTGCAACAGATTTTGATGCACTTCGATCTTTGTTTAACAACATGTTCGTGACAAAATGTAACTATCAGTACACAGTACCACTGTGCAGATATCAGAATAACAGAGAAGAATGATATGCTATTAATCAGAAACCGCCCAAATGTGCAAATAAATGCGTGAAGCGAGGGACACGTCCAAGTGATGAAGGATGAGAAGCACTTAACAGAGTAGCTGTGTTAGCGTAGAGGAAGGGTGTGAAGTTGGTAACCCGGACCACCGTGGTTCAAATATTGGTCTCAGAAATTAATCTTCTTTTGATGGCCTCTGTTATACCATTGTGGAACCGCACGATACTGGACACCTTTTAAGTTTTACAACAAAATATTGCAATAAACCGTTATTTAATTACCACTGGGTCTATGATTGCTGTTTTAGACGTACATGAGATGTTGGAAATATCATTACAATATTATGAGCGTTCTGCAGACTGCTGGTTAGCCAGTGGAAGAGGCGTTGCGTGATACAACAAAGAACCGAGATTCGAATCGTACTCGCGGTGCTAATTTTTTTTATTGTCAAATGTTTCATGAACGAAATAGGTGTGTGTTTCTATACAAAGGGAAATCTGGCTTAATGAATTTACTTATTGTTAGTCCTGAAAAGGACTGTTGTAGGCACTTCTTCAATATTTTGTCCAGTATCCACCGACTTCGACAATTTGCTGTAGTCGACGTGGCATTGATTGAACTAGATTTCTGAAGTATAGTTCAGCAAGGTTGTTGTCACCATTGCGTATGGTGAGCGTGGTTAGCTGCCACCCTGGAGGTCCTGGGTTCGATTCCCGAATCTGCCACTAAATTTGAAAAGTGGTATGTGGACTGGAAGGGGGTCTACTCAGCCTCGGGTGGTCCATATAAGTAGAGGGGGTTCGATTCCCACTTCAGCCATCCTCGAAGTGGTTTCCCACCTCATCTTCAGGCAAATGCCAGGATTGTACTGTACCCGAAAATACCTACCCTTTACCTGTTGAAATCCCTCGATGGTAACTGGATCTTAGAACCTGAAAACCCCCGACTAGAAAAATCCCCAAGTCTTAACAACAAGTGAAGGGAGTATTAGGGTACTAGCAAATCCTAACAGAGATGGCATTAAGTAAAACCAACGCATAGCAGGGAACTGCTCTCAAAACACGAGAATCGTGAGAAATCATCATTTCAGGAGTGTGGGGAACTCTGGAAATACCAAGCTATGGCCCTCTTAATGCGACCTCTTTATACTTCTATAAATCATCACATCCCATGATTAAAAGAAATTAGCAAAATTTATTTCAAAAGAAAAATCTGACAAGGAGTCAGATTATCATGTCCGTGAATGGACGCACGAAATCTCAAAAATACTGCATTAAGATAATGCATTGGAATGCATCGATAATCCCAATGGACTCGCATGCATTTGACCCTCAAATTAACTTGACAATTTAAATATGTACAACAGGTGGTCCAAAAAGCAAAGAAAAATCCTGACGATCACCTTCATGGTTCTTACGTTGATTTAAACATTCTTAAGCACGTGCATGAAATTTACATTACTTTACATAATACAGTAAATGATTACACTGCCAAGTGTAATAGCCGCAGATACTGTAACTCTGCACCTCTCATCGGCGCTGTATCATAATTTATTAGTATATCTTGCTTTAGCAAAATTATTAAAGTCGGGTTCATCGACCAAGCGATCAAGCTAAGACGATGTAAATTCCGCCCAATGGCATCACGAAAATTTACATACTTCCCTGAGTACTATTTTACACATATCATTATACGTCCACTGACGTTCATTACCAACATATCACTCACACGGTGATTACCTAATTCCTTTACAAGTATCCAGTTATAATCAGTTGTGTTCCTTATATATGTATCTGTATAATTTCAATGCATCATAATTTAATCATGCGTGGATCCTTAATTAATTCTACAGGAATATCTAAAGCATGCCTTACAGAAATTTATTCTAAGTCACGTAAGAATACGCCTCCACTTAAAATTAATCCCTGGGATCTGTATCAAAGATTATTAATGTTCTTTAAACAATTATCTTATATACGTATTCCAAAAACTTGAAATACTGAATCAAAATTCAGTCATAGCACTATTAATTAAATTTATCGATGATCAAGGTGTACTAAATTACACATGGCAACAAAATCAGAAGTCGAAGTCTATCAGATAAGAGTGGAAGCATCCCCTCAAAACAATTCACGAAAATCGGACTGGACCTACCCCATGAATCTGGGTAACTCAAGTTAGCATCGATAGATTCATTAGCATCCAGGACGACAACGATCCTTCCCCAGAGAAAATTCCCCTCTCACAAGAATGACCAAACTTCACATTCCAAAACTCTAATGAAATTATCCTCACAATATTAAATGCATCTCCAAAGTTCTGAGCTTGCACCTATCTAACAGGCAAAATAGTGCAACGAGAAAACATTAAGTGAAAGCTTGATTTTAAAAAAACTCGAAGTATTCAAAAGAATGGAAAATATGTCTTCACACAATAACTAAATTCCGTTCAGGAATAACGTAGTCTTCCTCCTACGAAGATTCTCTTCTTTACAATTAAGAAGGTCGTAACAAGTCACTGAATTGAATTGCTTAATAAAATTGAAATTACATAGATAGCTTTATTTTGTCTAGCAAGATTAGGGCCATTGGGCCCTCTATTCCATCTAAGCAGATTTTACAATTAATACATTATTACAATATTAGCAGAACTTAACAATGGTACTTAAATCTAACAGGAATACATTTCAGATCCAATCACAATACATATAATGGCAGGTAAGCATGGCTGAGGGAAAATTATGTTAATTAATTAATTATTGCTAAGGTAATAACATAGCAATAACACAAAATTTAGAAGCTGAGTGCAAGTGTTAATCAGGTCTAAACTCGATTGAAAATGAAATCAGACATGACAAGATTAATCAGGCCTAAACCTCACTTCAATCTGTCTACCACTAGAAAAGCAAAAAGATGGCAATGTGATCACTCTGAAATATCACTACTTTGCAACGCTACGTGAATATACTGTCGTCTACCTTGTTGTTGCTTCTTGAAGGCGGAATAGAGCATGGAAATGCGCTACCATCTAGTTCCATTATGAATAGCAGGATCAAACAGTTCCTCTTAGCCGCCAGCGATCGAACCCGGGATCTCAGACTCCCTGCCCCTGGTCAACAGCTGGTACTCGGACTGCTTCCTCAGGGTGTAAATGGTCACTCTCCTCCACCGAACGGCTCCGACCCGGCCCGAAAGAAATCACGATCGCGTTTACAACATCGGGATAATCGAGTGAAAAACACGGCAGTAGTTATTTTCATCTGCGGTAGCATGATTATGAATGTTCATGTCCCGTATGCAAGTGAACCGCATTGTTTGTACAGTACACTTCGAAGATGTCATAGTGGTCACTTGTAGTGTCTACTACACTGTTTAGGGAGTAATGTCCACGTTCATATTAAGCCTGGCATAGCTAAAATGTCAATGTCTATGAAGAACTCTCCTCTCAACACCTTGTGTTGTAATATGGAGTACGTGTTAGTAATATTCACTTGAAGAAAGTTCGTAAGGTTGAACGGCATTAGAAAGTATCAGTAATCCTGATGCATGTATAAATAAATAAATACACCACTGTTAACTGTAGCGGCTTTCGTAAAGAGTTCCTTAATATAACTGCGCGCAACTATCTGTCTATCCATACGTTTCAATCACTTGAAGTGTGACAAAATGTTTTTACCGTGCACTGTCTGCATAAAATGCCGGACATGCTTTAAGTTCCAAGTCCTTGTTCGTCACTGGACTGGATGTTCCAAGTGTACTCAACTCGATACGGCACTTCACGTATGTCTTACTAAGCCCGCTATCGCTGTTGGCTTGTGATAACATCGTAATTATTTAACATTGAAAAGTTACTTGCTCGACGGAGCCACATTTTAAACTGTAACTATACACTCGGCGGAGTTACAAAACGTTCCGAATAGTTGCTTGCTCGGCGAAGCTCAAAATCCATCTGTCTCTCTCTGCAGAGCCACGGCTTGCAGGAAAACACGCGCCTCCCAATCCAAGGTGTGCATGACGTATATATCGCCCTAATACGACAATCTGATTTATGCATATAATTAATGCTGTACAAGCTATTTTCACATAAACAAGAGTGCATTATCTTCCTCTTGCAATATTTTGAACTCCAATCTACTTCTGGCATCCTGCATACGTCTTATTTCATTCATTCATTTATTTGCAATGGGGGGTGTGTCCCCCGGTGGCAAATTGGATACACATAACAAATAAATAATTATACATAACAATTCAATAACAACTATACAACAATTAAACTGGAGTATTTACACAAATAGTCAGTCTTTTCTTAAACACACCTATATGTTTGGGAAAAGGCTCTAAGACTGCGGCAGGTAGAGAGTTCCAGTTATCAATGGCACGGTTTACAAAAGAATATTTACCATAATTTGTTCGCTGTGGTCGGCCCTTAACTTTGAAAGGATGATCGCTCCTACCCATGTAAGTGGGCTTTCCCAATCGTTTGCTAAGCTCACCCCATGCTGGTTGATTCGTATACGTGTTGTACATAGCGCAGAGTCTAGATTTCATCCTCCTAGCCTCCAGTGATTCCCACCCAGGTTTCTTTAACATACGGCTCACACTGCTCCTGGGATTAAAGTCACTGAGCACAAATCTAGCGGCCTTTCTTTGTACCATTTCCAACTCATTGATGAGCCCTACTTGATATGGATCCCAAACCGCCGAGGCATATTCCAGAATAGGTCTTACAAGTGACAAATAGCCTAATTCTTTAGCAGAGGTACTACTTCCTTTTAATACCCTCATTACAAAGTGCAGGGATTTGTAAGCTTTTGAAACTACACATCCTACATGACTACTCCATTTCATATCATTCCTTACGTGAACGCCCAAATATTTGCAAGAATCTTCTTCTACAAGTATTTCCGAGCCAATGTTATATTGAAAATCCTGCCTTCGCACTTTCCCTATTTTTAAGAGACTACATTTTCTTGTGTTTATTTTCATTTTATTTACAATCGCCCACTTATAGACCAGGTTCAGGTCCTCTTGAAGCACTGCATTGTCTTGTGAGTCATGTATCTTTCGATATATTACACAATCATCCGCAAACAATCGACAGTCACTGCGAATCCCATTTGGTAAGTCATTTATAAACGCCAAAAATAACAAAGTTCCGATTACGCTGCCCTGAGGGATACCCGACGTTACGGTGATTTCATCCGAGAATATGCCTTCGACTTTCACTTTCTGGGAACGACCCGTCAAAAATTCTTGGATCCATAAAATTACTCTTCTATCAATCTTCGTCGAAGCTAATTTATGGAGTAGCATGCCATGCGGCACGACATCAAATGCCTTCGCAAAATCTATAACCACGGCGTCGACTGAAACTCCATGGTCTAACGATTTGCTAATGTCTTGAAAAAGTGATAGCATCTGACTCTCGCATGAGTAACCTTACCGAAATCCATGTTGCCTATCATTAAACCATGATAATGTTTCCCACTGTTCCCTCAAGTAGTCGCAAATGAGATGCTCCATCTGTTTACAAACGATGGACGTAAGGCTAACCGGCCTGTAGTTGCCCAATTCAAGTCTGCTCCCTCCCTTAAATATTGGGACTACCGTAGCTCTCTTCCAGTCATCTGGGATTTGCGCATTGTTTATGGACACATTAAACATCACCTCCAAGTATCGTGCCACGGCCCTACCTCCTAGTTTAAGTACTTCACTAACAATATTATCAGGACCCTTTGATACATTGAAACGTAATTTTTGTATTAGCTTTACAATTGCTGACTGGTTTATTTGGAACAGGGGAGCTCCTGATTCGTCGTTAAGGTCCAACACACAGCTATTGGATTGATTGAACACACTACCGTAAAAGACATTTAATTCATTAGCAATGGCCTGTTTCTCAGTAATTAATTTACCGTCACCGGACATTATCATCGACAAATTATTTGAATTTCCCTTTCTTCTCCTAACATAACTGTAAAAATTTTTCCACCCATCACCTCCCGAACCAAGTAAACCTTGCATATAACTGTCATGAGCAGCCCTCTTTTTAAGACGAGCTCTCTTGATAAGGACTTAAATTTCAACATATACTTGTCACTATCATGTCTTTTATTGTATAATTTCCTAATTTTCCATTTTAGACTCCTAATTTCTCGTATGTAATACTCAGGATCTGGGTTTTGTTTCAGCAATTTAAATGGGACAAATTTATCAACAGCGCTATTTAAAATTTTCAAAAAGTTAGTCCACAGGATATTAATGTGATTTCCTTCCGATGCCCATCCTACAAATAGCTCATTCAAATACCCCTGGAACTTGCCCTGATCCGCCCTGCGATACTGGAATATGATCTTTTTTGCTACATCAGAGTCTAATTTTGTAATGTCACCATATCTAATATTTAATTCAACCCCAGAATGGTCACTAATTCCTGGTACTTTTAGACAGTTAATATACAGCTCGACAGGCCTTACGAGATAAACATCTAAGGTATTATTGTCTCTAGTTGGGAAGTCAACTACTTGGGAAAATCCCCCCTCCCTTAAGAATTTATTTGCAGCGCTCTGAGCTTGACCACAGCTAGTTGACTCACCAGACCAGTCTACTTTGGGGAGGTTTAAATCTCCAGCAATTATTATGCTCTTTTTCATAGCATTACCCGTACAAGTTTTATCATACAGTATTTCGAGGAGAGAAAGGTTATCTTTCGGTGCTCTATACGCCCCTATCACCTGAAGAGGGAATTTATTTCCTTTATCCGAAATTTGTACACATAACATTTCATGATCCATATCAGCCCACTTTAAGAAACTAGCTATATTTTTGCGCACACAAATAAATAGCCCACCACCTCGCTTCCCCCGATCCCTTCTGTACATTTCGTAGGTCCCTTGAATTATTTGGCTACTATTTATGTCCTCGTATATAACCAAGATTCAGTTGCAATGACAATGTCCGGAGAATATGTCTCTACAAGATTCCAAAATTCAATTAATTTATTTCCTAAACTCTGACAATTAACCTGCAGTAATCTTAGAGTCTTACCTCCGCAGCAAATATCTCGAAATAGCACCTTCTGTTCCCATCGGCTGGCAACCTCTGGACCTGCTCCTCCTCACAAAAGCCGGCACGAACCGATGACCCTGTCATGTAGGCTCCCTAAGTTGAAAGCGCCCCGTCGATTTAGATGCAGCCCGTCTCGGGCGAAGTCACGGCCACCAATCCAGCAGTCAGCTTCTACGTACACTAATCCCAGTTGTGCACATACCCAGTCCATGCGATCATTTACAGTCTTAACTCGCCTTAACGGAACATCTCCCCGCCGAACAATGCCACTCATTATAATTTTTGCATTTCTAAACTTGCTTTTAGCTTTTCTGCCTAGTTTGTAGAGCTCCCCCATGATGTAATCAGCTGTAGCCCTCTTCTTCAAATCGTTCGTCCCAACATGGAGCAACAACACTTTAACTTTGTCACAGTCTTCTACATTTGCTTCTTCCACTTTTTGGGCAAGCTGGTCAATTTTAATGCCCGGATAACACCGCACTTTCGCACCTGATTTCCTCGAGATATTCGCACTCCATCGTATCATAGAATCACCCATTATGACAACGTCATCCTCAGTTTGCTCCTGCACGCCCTCTTCCACACTGATCCCAGTAGAAAGCCGTTCAGTCACATCCTTCACCGTTCCTTCCGATTCACGAAGCTTTGCTCTAAGTTCCTGTATTATTTGATCCCTTGCTTTGATTTGCACCCTCAAACAGTCCGGCGTATCACATACTTTACAAAACCAATTTCCGACATCACAATCCTCCTTCTTGACCTTAATACAGCCGAAGTGAAACCATTTCTCACATAGTCCACACTGAACTCCATTCTTCAATGTTTTACTGCACGTCGAACATTTCAATGCTGCCACTGGATCATTTGCCTGATTCACATTTGGAGTAACAGGCCCTGGATTCACTTCCACTCCACCAATAACTAGCAATGCAGCTATCACTAGGGCTATGAACCACAAGTTGCTAGGTCCCGTACGCGCACACAAACACCGGAAATCCCGACTACCCTTCGCATACCACAGTCCGATCCTCGCCCGATAACACTCTAGAGAACAACCCATTTCAGCACACCTGAGAGCTCGGGAAAAACACGTTCTTTCACTTTGACTGCCAACTGATAACTCATTTTAATGAGTGAATATATTTCTCAATCTTTCCACTCGATAAACAAATCAATATTCACTGCGCTTCCTTACGTCAGAAATATGAAACTTACTTGCGCTCAGAGGCGGTCGCAGGGACTCGTGTCAGCTCGTGCGACGAAACATATGTTCCAGCCAGCTGATACTCACTTACTCAAAACTAGGTCATGCAGTATCTCTGTAGCAAAGGCTTGTTGAGTGAGAATGTATCATATTTCGGACCAGAAATCCCTTTGTCGTCTTCAACGACCAAAATTAATTAAGTCCCTTGTTTGCTCTCCAAAGAAATACCAAGGATCAGCCAGAGCCCAGATCGCTAACTCGCAACTTGTCCGGCACCAACCGGTAACCTGGGGCATTCGGTGAACTTTCATTTAAAAATATGGCCTTCCTGTAGTAAATTGGGCTAGTTTTTCAACACTTGTAGCACAAGCAAAGTTGTTTCTACTTATTTTGCCATGGTTATTGATGCTAAGTGCAATCAGGAAACACCATATTCATGTTTCAATAAGGAAATTATCAATTTTTTAACTTAGAAGCAGTAAACTTACGAAAATATTAGTAGCCTTGTCGAAAAAAAGCAATGTTAAGACATTGCTGTCAACTTCACTGCACTACATTCTCCTATATCCATTTTCAGGATGAAACTAGACTCTCCTACATTCATTGTCAGTTAGATCCGGTGGATACTAAAACCATTGGTCTGCAGAGGTACCAATATGCAAAGCAAGCGGAGTATAAGGGTAATAGGCCCGCGCAAAGCAATGCAGTTATGCTTGCTATTATCCCCACACCCTTGAAATTGATACCCAAATCACTGTTGTCCAAAATTACTGATAGTGACACAACACATCAAAACGACTCCATATTTCAAACTGAGCACCAATTTCTGCGATCTAGAGACAGATGTAGCCACCTTGACACTACTGGAAAAAATGCATTAACACCCCCTAGTGACAAACAGTTCCAACTCCTACGTCTCGGTCATATTACTGGTTCCAATTCTCATAGCAGCTCGTCCCGTACACTACACGAGTTCCAAAAATATATATGCTTGAATTGAGAACCTCCTCTCTTTTTTATGTCAGTTAATAATTATCAATATTCTATTACCTTGTCCAAATCCATGGAAAGTGAAGTTATTGCATCAATATTGCTCTCTTCTCCCTCAGTAACTGGTGTACTTAAATGTCCACTAGAATCCAGAAATGTTGAATGTTCATCAGCCGTAGACATACTTGGAAGGACCTACAAATTCAATTTAATTCAGTACAGAAAAATAAGAATTTGATATAGCAGTTTTATTAAACACTATAAATACACATGATAAATGGTACAAAAGGTATTTTGAAGATCTGGTTGTAATGACCAACTCCGTTGAAAGCTTACACGCTAATATGTTAGAACTTGAACAGAAAATGTAGGGAATATGGTATGAAAATCACCATTTCAAAAACAAAGGTTATGTCGGTAGGGAAGAAACACAAGAAAATAGAATGCCAGATAGGAGGAACTAAACCGGAGTACCGGTAGGTGGATCATTCCAAGTACTTAGGCTGTGTATTCTCTTAGGATGGTAGTCCTAGTATGAGGGGAAAAAAAAGAATCGAGGCCCATAGAAGCCAATGTAGAGAGTTCTCAGTTGTGCTCTACAGTATTCTGCAAGAAAAAAGTTAGTGCAGTGTCGAAACTCTCCTTACATCGCTCAGTATTTAGGTTGGTTGGTTCCTTAATTTAGAGGCTGCGACAACGCAGTCATGTAGCCCCGTGTACTTTGGGTGTGTGTAGAATCTGTATGATAACCAGTGTTAATTGTGATGTCTGTATTAGTGTGTGTTATCTGTTTTTAATTCAAGTAAGGACTGCAGACCTTGAATATCAAGTAGTTCCCACTTTTGCCGCCAAACTCCACCATCAACAACCACTAGTTCGGAACTTGGCTACTAGATTCCACCGCAGCCAGCTCCTGGCGAAGAATGTAGGAACACTAAGAGCATTGTTTAACCTATAATTAATTTAGCTTCACACAGGTGTAATTAGTGGAAGGTTGTTTAACATGCCATAATCTATGACATGGGACCGCCGGCTTTACTTCCCCTCCGAAGGAAGGCATACTGAGGGATTTTTAACGCTCTTAAAAATTCCGACGACTTTGGTCGGGTTTGAACCTGCGATCTTAGGCATAGAAGCTCAGCATGCTACCAACAACGCCACTGAAGCCGCTTTCAGTATTTAGACCAACTTTGCTGTATGGAAGTGAGAGCTGGGTAGTCAGGATATCGAATATACAGGCTAGAGGTAACTAAAATGTAAAGTTTTGAATCCATTCTTTCAGTGTTGCCTATACAAACTGTTAATTGCAACTGATATGAAGGTAGCACAAATGATTACGGGAACAACATAGATGGGAGCAATGGCAGGAAGGTACTCATAATGAAGAAACATTTGATGCTTTTCAGTCCGTCAACACGATATTACCCAAATGAGATGGGTCATTCCCTAATCCTGAAAAAAATTACATGAGATTAATAGATACACTTGGATGACCAGTTTCAATCGTCGAGCGATCATCATCAGATCCATTACACTTCGGCTATAAAATCTATGTCTGAAAGTATTGGTGAAAATATTTACAATATATATACTTATTTAGTTGCAGTATTAGTTAAGATAATGCAATTCGTCAATATTTGTTAGTTGTAGTCTATGTGATAATTTGTTAAGATACTGGAAGTGGTGATTGACCTCTGGAATTTGATTGTATGGAGCGAATATGTGGTTGTTGTAAATTGTCAATTCAGATTGTATTGTACAGGCTACTTCTCTGGATGAGTCTTACGCGTCCTGATGAGAGCAGTTAACTTGGTCACTCACTGTCTGCACTCGACTGAAAGGAAATTTCTAAAGCAGAACAATAATGCAAAATATTCGTATTTTTCAATTATGTGAACGCGAATACATGTAAAATCACTAATCTGTTCAAAAAACAAGGCATAAAAATAGTATTTGCAACGAATAGCTTAGCCGGAGAGCATCTGCACAATAGTAATCTAAATAAACAAGAGCGGCTTCGGTGGCGTAGTTGGTAGCATGCTAAGCTTCTATGCCCAAGATCGTGGGTTCAAACCCATCCGAAGTCGTTGGATTTTTTAAGAGCGTTAAAAAACCCTCAGTATGCCTTCCTTTGGAGAGGAAGTAAAGCCGGCGGTCCCATGTCATAGATTTATGGCATGAAAAAGAACCTTCCACTAACTACACTTGTAAAAGCTAAAATTTGTAGGTTAGTTTGATAACGTTTTATTAGTTCCAACGTTCGCCGCCAGGTGGTGACTGCGATGGCATTTAGTAGTTGCGTCCGCAGCTAGGTGTCGTAGATGGTAGCATTTGGTGGCAAAAGTAGGAACTACTTGAAAAAATTAAAAGTCTGCAGTCCTTCTACCTGAATCACAGATAACACTAATACAGTAATCACAATTAACACCGGTTATGAGACAAATTCTACACACACCCAAAGTACACGGGGCTACAGGACCGCATTGTCGCAGCCCTAAACCAAGGAACCAACTAAATAAACAAGACCCGTATTCAATGTCGGGGGTATATTCCATGACGTGCCAAGATACAGGGTGTCAAGCAAATTACATCGGGCAGAGTGGGAAAAGAATGGATACACCCTACAATGAACACAGAAATGCCACAAAATACGGGACGCACTTGGCCGTATGCGAACACATGTGCGACACAGTTTCACTAACATTGAAACCGACGTAAAAATAATTCACCACGAACCGAAGTGCATCTGCACAATAGCAATCTAAATAACTTGGTCACTCACTGTCTGCACTCGACTGAAAGGAAATTTCTAAAGTCGAGATACACTTAGCTAAAAGAAACAACCCCAATAATTTAAAGGAACACACTTTCATGGAGAGTTCACCCCTCTTCACTTAACTAGAAAACACACCCCGTCAGAAACAAGGCATAACATAACGATGTAGCCAAGCTAACTAGATAAGGGATTAATAAGGGAAACATGTTATTGGATCAGGATGTACGATGTATCTTTTTCTTCAATAAACCTAGGCCGGTATTAACGACAGTATTAAAGGTGCCGGGACATTCTCATTAGACTGTTTGCGCTTAAAGAGGGCTTTCTAGCTTATGCGTGGCGAGTTTGAAACCAGGTCCTAATAGTTGAAGATTATCCTGAATACAGTAACATTCACCACATTAGAGAGACTAGACTTGGTAACTCACAGTTACATTTGTACGAGAAACACATGGCACTTACAAATGTGAGATGGAGAATATCCCAACTAGATAAGGGACCCTCACACAGAGGAATTTCCCTTCAGTCCAGTGCAGACAGTGACCAAGTTAACTGCTCTCACCAGGACCCCGCAACATCAACCAGATAAGTAGCCTGTACGATACAATCTGAATTGACCATTTACAACAACCACATATTCACTCCAAACAAGCAAATAAGTGTAATGGATCAGATGATGATCGCTTGACGATCCAAACTGGTCATCCAAGTTATTAATCTCATGTAATCTTTTTCAGGATTAGGGAAATACCCATCTCATTAGGGTACAATCGTATTGACCAACTGAAAAGCATCAATCTTTCGTTTACTAAGGCAATGCTGAAAATGGCTTCAAACACCATATGGCTAAGTTAGAAATAAACATGCTGGATGAAGCTGTTTGCTTGAGCCAACTCAGATGGTGGGGTCATGTGATGAGAATTGGGGAGGAGAGATAAAGAGGTTAATGAGTTTGGCTGTAGAGAGTAAGATAAGCATAGATAGAACTAAGAGGCAATGGTTCGATTCATGTAGCCTATTGAACGATTTCACAGTGAGGGGTGAAGAAGCAGAGGCTGTACTGCTAACTACCAAGAGTGGAACATGGAGGTGACTTATTTGCAAACAGAGACTTGCAGACTAAACTGAAAGACAAAACAGTCTCAAATGAAAATGTACCGTATATAGGCTATGTATAAAGGTATGGTATGTTTAACATACATTATTTACAAAAAAAACTTGAAAAGGTTAAAATAATCTGTAACAGAATTTAATATGCGCTTACTGTAAGATTTTTGATGAAATTATCAAAATCTTTATAATACTTTTTGCTTAATATAGTCACTTTTTTGTAGCACGATGGGTGATAACCTAAAACATTAACTGACGCCTTGGTTAGCTGAACGTCATGATACTTGAAACTTTTCTCTTTACGATACAATAACTTTAAGAAACATTTCGTAAACGTTTCATGGTCAAAATTAGATATAGAATCAGTTGAGCCGCACAAAAAACACTTCTTCATTTTTTATAACAATTAGGCTAACTGTAAAAAAAAACACTCGAATTCCCTATAAACTAAAATTGGGGATATATCCCGGACGAATTCATTCATTGCAACCTTACAATGATATGAAAACAACTTGAACGTTGAGAACAATAAACAACGGAGAACGTTGCATTTATCCTCTTGTTTACAAACACTGAGTAACCAAGGAGTATATAAAAACGGACTACGCACTCTCTGTATATTTTCGAGATGTTTGCATCGTGCGCGCTACACTAGCAGCGCAAAACGGAACTAAAGTAATGAAATGAGGCGGGAGTACGTCATGCTAGAAGCAGTTCGTACTATATAACTGGTTCAACAACCGTGAAATTTATCGTGGTAAATCTGATCTGCTGAAAGTTGTAGTAGTGAGCGTTTCCCGTATTAAGTTGCATGTGTAACCAATAAGTTACCTGCTAATGATTTTAACCAACAAAATCTTCACTAATCTTTCATTTAACTATTTCAGATGCCTAGGAAGTGTTGTGTGCCTGGCTGTAAGTCAAATTATGGCAGCACAATTAAAATAACTAGTTATATCACTACAGCGGGGTGGACTTTCAGTGCCTAGTCATTTATTAAGACTTATCCACAGATTACCTACTACTTATCTCTACTTAGTGTAAAACCAAGTCCCCGATTGGTATAGCACGGCCGACTGGATGCGAGCTGCGCTCATTGTAGCGCCCAGAAAGAATATTTTCGACTATTATTATTCTTACGAACTTAGAGACTGCCTTTGATAATAAATTCTTCACATTTCGTCCACAGATGCACTCATCATAGTCACACTTTTAGGCCTCCGAGCTTAATGTTGACAGTCTAACAATAATGCTCCACTGGTCACTTAATTTAAAAATAGGTAGCTTTCTAATGAAATAAACCTAAGTACAGTTCATAATGTACTGGAATATAGAGGCCACATGAAGATAGGCTATATACCAAAACTGTCGTGCAATGCTTGGTGAACAGCGCTGTGTGAGCAGTTGAGTAACTAACAAGATTCGCTGCTCGGTTCCCGTAGCGAGCGGACGTATGTGCTGTCTCGTGCGACTCTGTGTGGTTGGAAGTTTGTGCGTTCACCCACGTGGGTAATATTCGTGAGTGATCTAGTCGTAGTTTTTTATTTTGTGTTAAATTATCCGTTTGGGTAAGTGTTTTGTAACTAAAACAATCTTTCATCCCCATGTCCCTTCCCAGGGATGGGGTCAAGGACAAACCTCCGGAGTTTGCCTCTCCTGAATCTGTCAGTCAAATAGAACCAATCCTGGTAGAAACTGTTCCTATGGATACTACAGTAATCTTAAATGAACGTGATATCCTCCAGACTGTTGCTGGTTCGACAACCTCTCAGGAGGTTTCTCAGCCAATGCCACCCCTTATTACCCCGAAATTGGTTCCTCAACACACATACGGTGCTCACCACTCTGGCCCATATAACGTCTTTATCGAATCAACTAACCCGAAACAAATCGGCAATGCTCACCCAATGGTTTTGGGCCGTCTGTTCTACCAACATAAGGTCCCGGACATTGTCTCCATAAAACGCAAGGGCCGGAATCGTGTTGAAATCCTATTTCGCACCCGTACTGCAGCAAATTCCATGCTTAAGCATCCTCTGCTCACGGAACGTTCCCTGCGGGCATTTATCCCATCCTCAAACGTTCATCGTGTGGGCGTCATTCGTGGCGTCGACACCACACTTACTCAAGACGAAATACTGGAATTCATTCAGTCACCTGTCCCTGTGGTTGCCGCGCAACGTATGAATAGGAAAAAATATACTGATGGAGTTCCGGAATATATTCCTACAGGCACCGTGAAAATTACCTTTGATTCGCAAACTCTCCCTACTAATGTATCTCTTTTCAGTGTTTATTTGGAGGTCCAAGCATTTATATTCTCCCCTATTCTATGTCGTCGCTGTCAGCGATATGGCCACGGTAACGATAATTGCCGTTCTCGCGAACCCCGCTGTGGCACCTGCTCCCTCAACCATAATACGGTTGAATGTACACAGATCATACGTAAGTGCGTTAATTGTGGTGAAAACCACGCAGCGGGGTCTCCTCGTTGCTCTGTACATCAACGACAACTCGAAATTAAGAAGCAGATGTGTCTGCAAAATAAATCCTACTTTGATATTACAAATGCGTCAAATGCGCCTCCTGTCTTCAACCCATTGTTGGTGCCCCAACAATTCCCCGCTTTACCCCCCTCTCAATCTCCCCCAATCGAACCCGCCCGTAAAAGAAAATTCACTCAGATGATCCCTAGCTCCCCCAAACTGACACCCCAATTAGGGTACGACCGTGCTGCGTACCTCAATATCTTACGACCGACCCCCTTTCCTTCCTCCTCACTTTCTACTTCTACCTCCCCTCCCTTTTTTTCTCAGCCTCAACCATCAACCTCCCACGACACCTCGGTGCGTGGTCCTTCCTCCGACACCACACCTGGTTTCCCCAGTGTGCATAACCCTTCTGCGGAAATTACCCACGATTTCGCCCAATTGTTGGAGTTATTAGGCTCCAATACTCAATGGGTTTATTTGCTACAACGATTGCGTGACAAGGTACTACCCTTAGTTAACCTTCCTTCTGCTGACCCGCCTTGTTAAATGCGGTTATTACAATGGAATTGTCGGAGTGTAAATAACAAACGACACGAGGTACTATCTCTTTTAAATTCTTTCCAACCTGATTTACTTCAAGAAACGTGGTTAAAACCACATTTTAAATTCAGCATTCCAGGATATAATACCGAACGATCAGATGGCGATGGTTTCGGGGGCAATCTTATCCTTATCCGCAATACCATTCCCTACACCCGTCTTCTCTTATTTAATACCCTTCCCTCTACCTTTCTTATTGCTATTCGTATCGATGCTCTTACTATACTCAATTTCTACTGCCCTCCTAGCGTACATGGCAATCGATTCCAATGGCAAACCTTCTTTCAACAGTTTTCTCATCTTACCCACTTCCTTCTAGGGGGTGATTTTAACGCCCATCACCTCTCTTGGGGCAGTGAAACAATTAATGACAAAGGCCGCCACGTTCTTTATGCCACCACTCTGTGTCATTTTTCTATTTTAAATGATGGCTCCCCGACTAGAATTTCCATCCCCAATCGTAATAAAAGTGCTGTCGATCTTTCGATTGTCACAGCTGACTTACGTCCGTCCTCTACTTGGTATACTCTATCTGATACTCACATGAGCGATCATTTTCCCATATTAATCGACGTTACTCGCGGTACTCTCCCACCCCACCCCCCTCGTTCTTCCCCCACTCAGTCCCGCGTACTTAGTAATTTTGATGCTGCATTTTTTCAAACCTGGCTCACTGATCATCCTTTGGATACTCATTCTTCTCCTTCCGTTGATTACCAACGGTTGATTCATCTTATCACCACATATCTCGATACATACCACCCTATCACGACGCGCTTTTCAAACAGTGGACCACGTCACTATCAAATTAAATGGTGGGATAATGAATGTACAGCCTGGGTGAAACGCCGGAAATGCTGTTTGAGAGACCTTCGTCGCCACAATACTTATGAAGCGTACGTCAAATATAATAATTTAATAGCCAAGATCCAACGTGGATTCAATTTAAAACGTCGTACAGCCTGGAAAACCTTCACAGAAACCCTCTCCCGCCAAAGTTCATCCTCATTCATTTGGCAGTCAATTATTTCTATTAACCGCACTCGATCTCGACAAGCCCACCCTCCTACTTCCCCCTCAGTTTACCTTCAGTTCCTATCAACGCTCACTCCCGATTTTGTTCCACCTGACATTTCAATTCCTATCTCCCCTGTCCACCCTCATTTTCAGACCGTCATTTCACCATTCCAACTTTCTGAGATTGACCGCGCCCTTCTTCCCAAAAAATCCTCCTCCCCTGGTCCCGATGCAATTACGTATCAGATGCTCCGCTTGTTGGCTCCCCCTGCTCGAAGGGTGTTACTTGCATTCTTCAATTCTATTTTAAGTGGCTTTCCCGTACCTACGTCCTGGAATTTCTTCCACTTAATCCCCATCCTTAAACCGGGGAAAATTCCTTCTGATCCGTTGAGTTACAGAGGAATAGTTTTAGGTTCTTGTCTTCGAAAATTATTCCAAAAACTCTTACTAAATCGTTTAACATGGTGTATGGAATATTATTTCCAACTTCCTAAATATCAGTTTGCTTTTCGGCGGGGAAAAAGTACGACGGATGCTCTTAACCTCTCTATAACTGACCTCGTTCTCGCTCGCAGTCGTAAACAATCGACGATCGCAGTGTTTTTAGACATCCTCCAGGTGCTTATGACAATGTTCATCTCCCACAACTCTTCTCTAAATTATCTTCTTTCCACTTCCCCAGATGTATTCGTTCCATTCTGCTCCAATTACTCACGAACCGTCAAATCATGTTGAAATACCACGACCCGACCTCTTCGATTCGATATACTTCTCACGGCTTGCCCCAGGGTGATATCATGAGCGGGTTTCTATACCTTCTCTACACCGCCGATCTTGAACGTTTAATTTCTCCTCATGCTCGACTTATTCAATTTGCTGATGACATTCTGCTCTATAAAACCGCGAACATGGTAGACGAATGTATTCTATCTAGTCAAGATGCCTTATTTCTCCTGCATAACTGGTTTTCCGAACATGGCTTTCAAACCTCTTCACGGAAAAATGCCGCTATGCTTTTTACCTCTACTCGCCGTCCTCCCCCTCCACACGTATATATTGGCCCTCATACCATACCTTTTCGCACTTCCTTTAAATATCTAGGGCTTCACATTGATACTAAATTAAACTGGAATGCCCACTTCTCCGCCTTACAAACACTGCTTCATCCGAGAATCAACATCCTTCGCTCGCTTACTCGCCGTCATTGGGGCGCTGACCCTTCTGTCCTTCTCCGTGTTTATCAAAATATCATTCGCTCTGTCTTAGAATATGGGTGCCGTTTCTTCGACTTAGCCCCTCCTCGGTCGTTGCAAAAACTAGATACGCTACAATTCCAAGCTCTACGCATAATTACTGGAGCTTTATCTTCTTCCCCCACCAACGCCTTATTAGTCGAGACAGGCGAATACCCACTCCATGTCCGTCGAACTTTTCTCTCTAGCAAATATCTTTTAAAAAAATTATCCTTATATAACCATCCTTTACTTCCCAAACTTCAACTCATGGGTGAATACCGCCTCCAAAACCGGTTTTACTCTGCCCGTTCCCCTTCGTTGCTCCTCGCTTATCAATTTCTTCTTCCCCTTAAGCCGAATATCTTACAAACACGCACTCATTTGTCACAAAGCGGCAATTATCCCGTTCAATTTTTCTCCCCCTCCGTCTTTCTGAACGTTTTTCAATCCTTACCACCTCCAGTTAGAAACCTCCCTCACCTCTGTCACCAACAGCTTCAGGCTTTCCTTCATCACTTCCCTAGTCACATCCCCTTTTATACTGACGGTTCCAAACAATCTCAAGCCCCCTTTACAGGCGCATCAGTCTACGCCCCTGCTCTTGATCAAACTTTAACATTCTCCTTACCGTGCGATATTTCGATTTTCACCGCAGAAGCCTTTGCTGTTCGGCATGCCTTACAAGTTATTAAACAATTATCCATCAAACAAGCTATAATATTATCTGACGCTCACAGTGTCTTGTCCGCTCTCCTTTCTCCCTATTCATCACAAAACTGGTATATTCATTCCATTCAAAGATTATCTTACGAATTATCCCACGCCAATTTTGACATCCTTTTTGTATGGATTCCTGGCCACGCTTCGATCCCTGGTAATGAAACAGCTGATACACACGCCAAATCCGCGACCCTTGGCCACGGCACGTGCTATAATATTTCTGTCCCGTCGAGCGACTTGCTCTTAAAATCCAAACAACCCTTCCAACAATCATGGCAAACCATTTGGGATAGAACCTCTCGGTTCAAGGGTACCTTTTATTACAGACTTCAGCCCCATATCCCGATCACACCTTGGTTTTCCTCCTGTACTTACACACGTCGTCATATAACTACCATAATCCGTCTCCGATTTAATCACTCCCTTACCCCGGATAGGTTGTTCAAATTCAAACTTCGCGCCACCGACCGGTGTGACTGTGGACAATCTATCGGTACCATCCAACATCTTTTATTCCAATGTACTCGATTCGAACGCCCTCGTATAAACTTCATTCGTGAATTGCTCCAACTTGGATTTGTACAGCCCTTGAATATTACATGTTTGCTACACACTCCGACAATTCCTATTGTTCGTGCGATCGTCTCTTTTTTAGACGCCTGCCACCTTCAATTATAACGTTGTAAATACAGGATTCCTTTATCTGTTGACCCGGTGTTACCCAGTTTTGTAGTATATAGTCGCCTTGGTGGGTCACTAGGCGTGAAGATTTTGCACCTTGTGTTGTATTCCTTCCTTTCATCTATCCCTTTCTTAAATTTTTACATTACAACGGTTCTGTATCATAAGTGAGTTTATTCAGTAATTCTTCGGGAGTGATGAACCAAGATCCTACATTGTTACTTAGCTAATGTATGCTTTTCATACCTTACTTGATATTCCGGGAGTCATTATCAATTGAAATTGCTGTCCATTATCACTACTGCTCAGGAAATAAGTACTAAATCACGTAAATATGTGACGTAAGTAGTTATTTATTGTTCATTGAACGACGGAGAACGACGGCAATTGTCATGGCTTATCGTTGCTCAACTGCTACTGAAGGATACGCATTGGGCATGTTCAATTGTCAACGAGACGTCATTTCACTGTTGCCAATGTATGGTACACAAAATACACGACACAGGTCATGTGTAGCGAGCTAAAAGAGCGTAGAGAGTCATTGGGCGAAGCGAGAAACTATTGGCTTACGAAGCGGGAGCGTAGATAGTTTATCGAGCGAAGCGAGGAACTGTTGGCTTACGAAGCGGAGTTAGATATTACTGGCTTTTATGTCCGCTACTAAGTTAGGCACTGTCTTGCCCAAAATTACTGCTAGTACCACAAGCAAGGGGGTCTGGGGCGTAAGCCCCAGGTTAGGGTTGTTTTTGTATGTAAAACATTAATAACATATAATTCATGTCCGCTACTATGTTAGGTACTGCCTGGCCGAAAATTACTGCTAGTACCACAAGCAAGGGTGTCTGGAGCCCAAGCCCCAGGTTAGTTTGTTTTTGTATGTAAAACGTTAATAAGATAGAAAATATGTCCGCTACTATGTTAGGTACTGCCTGGCCGAAAATTACTGCTGGTACCACAAGCAAGGGGGTCTGGGGCGTAAGCCCCTGGTTAGGGTTGTTTTTGTATGTAAAACATTTATAACATAGAATTAGGGTTTTGCCTTTCGAATACGAGTATCAACAATCGCAACCTCAAAGGATAGGGATATCGTATGCGAAAATTTTCCACCAGATGTCGTAACTGTTCTATGTGGGACTCAATTGATTTGCTTTCCGTTGGAATTGTATACCCATCGAATTTGAAGAATGACGAGTTGATAATACAGTAAATTTACATTTTAAAGAGTTTGTAACAGTCAATAATTGTGTGTTATTGGCAAATGCTATTTGAAATAAAAACAAAATGATCTCACATAAGTTACGGTACTACCTGTGCGCTATCTGTTGGAGCTAGTTTAGGATGACCCTGTACAAACAGAAAGAAGCAAGTGCGCTCTCTCCGCTCAAAACAATCAACACACGGCCATGTTTACCGTATACGTGGGGTTGGCCAAGACCGACTACAATATCTCAGACCGTAACATCAAAACCAAGATGGCGGAAATCGTAGGGGAACAGCTGTAGCAACTGGCGGGCATGGCGCCATCGAAATAGCGGCAAATTCGAAGACAAACATTCGCATATTTGATTAAATTCCGCCAGAAATTACAGGTTTTTATGTAATAAGGCACAAATTCAATATGAAACCCTGACGTATTTCGCTACAAGCAACGAGAACAGACAGTAGCTAAAAATACAGACATAAATAAAGCAGAGGTAAGACATTATGTTAAAAAATGCAAATATTTCTAAATGGAACTACAAGAATAGTCAACCAACAACAAAGTCAACCCCTGACACTATACAGCCCATGAAGGGCCTAGGCAAATGTAAAATGCAAATATAAATGGTTGTTGCTTATATTAGGGGCTACGACATCGTGGTCTTGTAGCCCCATGTATTTGTGTGTGGAATTTGTGTGATAACCTGTGTTATTGTTATGGCTGAACTAGTGTGTTTGTAAATTGGGTATTGTAGTGGGAAGGAAGCGACCATGGCCTTAAGTTAGGAACCATCCTGGTATTCGCCTGGATTAGAAGTGGGGAAACCATGGAAAACCACTTCCAGAAAGACTGAGGTGGGAATTGAACCCTCCTCTACTAAGTTGCTTCATGAGGCTGAGTGCACCCCATCCCAGCCCTCACATGAGAATTAAATTTCTTGGCAGAGCCGGAGAATCAAACCCGGACCTCCGGGACGACAGCCAAGAATGCTAGGCACTACACAACGAGGTGGTCTAAAACAGAATGGTACCACTGAACGAAAGTAGAACGAGCGATAATATTCTCTATAGTACATTAATTAGCCAAAATACCTTATCAAACAACGAGAAATAAATCAGGGAATGATGTTTTAAAAGATGCTTCCTCCTCCGCTGTATGTGACCCACCCAGCCATCCCAAATAGCATTGTGACTCACAATTTGGCTTTAGGAGAGAAAGATGCACAATCCAAGCAATTCGAAGTCTTCAAACTGAGATTGCGTCTACCCTGTCAGTACCGAAGGGAAAGTTACAATCCATATTCATTGACTTCTCTAAAACTTTTGACTCGATTAGCAGGAAGAAAATATTGGAAAAACTAGACAGACTATTGAGAGGTAACAGCTACACTAAACATCTTGTCAAAAGTATTTTAGGCTCTAACAATATAGTCATTAACGATGGCATTACAACATCAAGCCCAATTGAGCAGACTACAGGCATGCTGCTACAAGGAGACCCATTAAGCCCTCGTGTTATTTATCACTGCTATGGCAGATAATATCACAGATATATTATCAGAGCGGGTAATCTCATTTATATACGCAGATGACATGGTGCTCGCTTCAAGTTCACAGGTCGAATTGCAATCTGCTCTCGACCCCTTTGAATTATGGGTGTTACACAATGACCTTAGGTTAAACAGAAACAAGACTAAATCTATGACCTTTAGGAAAGGGGGAAAGCCAGCAATTTTCCACATTGCAGGAAAACCGCTTGAGGGTGTACCACATTACAAGTAGTCCTACTTAGGTCCTACATTAGTCAACTGACAATGTTTTCACACTGCAAATCAAGGATAGACCCAGCGTCACTACCAAAGCCTTCAACGACATAAAACATTTGACTAAGCTATCTATAAAAACAGCCTTAAAACTTTTGCGGTTAAATGTTACCCGTATTGTGACTTATGGACTGGAGAGCATTTGGACACATTTAAATATGAAGTATTTGGAACAATATGGAGAAAATGAAGGCGACTTACATAAAGAAGGCCTTGGGTTTATCCAAGTATACACCTTCAAGACCGGTGTAAGAGGTGACTCGCGAGGTTTATAATGTAGAAGAACTCAGACTTCAAATGCTGCTACCTTCTACTCCAGGATATGTAAAACTCATGGACACACTAGAGCCAAAGAACATTGGTAGGATTTTTGCGCCACGGACACTATGATTTTTGACGATTGGAAGAGTGGGGGGGGGGGGGGGTGCGAGCTGAGACCATTGAACTGTCGGTACTATTGGAACAACTCCTCCCATGGTAACCCTCGCTGAAAACTGCTTCCTGGTGCACTGCCAGGCGTAACTAGTCGCACCAAAAACTGTCATACCATTTAACTCTAGGTTGCATGTCAGCTGATATGTCGTGATTCTTTTCATATATTTGAACGTACGTACCTCTGTGCAACGTTATATGTATGGTATTTTCCAATAATACGGTAGGTTTACGGTCTACTTTATTTCGAAGTAGCCTATTCTGCGTTTATGGATATGTCTTACATCAAATTTTGACATAGGCCTAAATAGCACGTATGACAAATACACGTAGGCCCTATTGTAGGTTATAAGTTATTAAGTTAGTCACAGAATTATAACCTACGTCTAGCTTATATTACAGATTTCCATGGAAACGCCCAGATGTAGGCCTATTAAAGAAATGGGTTATAGCTGTGAAAACTTTTATAAACATGCTACTTGTTTCATTCAAATAGAAACAAACCACTGCTTAAAGATGATGCGGTACCTGCAAATTGCAATTTCCCACAGCATCGGCTTCAGCCACCCAAGAAAAGACCGAGAGTTATTGAACGACAAGTAGCCTAATATTTACTGTTACTTTCTTCATCAGCATAGGCATAAAATTTCACATTTTCCAGTATACTTTTATGATGTCAGTCTTGGAGACGATAAAAATAATTCGGCTTAAGGGATCTTCCCTGCAGGACCTGTTCGTTTGCTGTATGACTTATGTGAGGTCGAAGTTTCGACCTGCTTTGAAGAAAAAGAAGCTTGTAGTTTTTACGTGACCGTTAATCTTGTGATCATGAGCCAAGGGACCTCCATTTTACGTGGAATCCGAACCACAGGACATGGCATTTCACTTCCAAAATCTCACTTGCAATGACCGTGAATCAAACCTGGTCCACCTTGGTGAGAGGTGAATAGCTTGACCACTGCGCCACCATGCCCCATTGCTTTGAAGAATATTGAACATGTGGTTGTTTTGTATAAATAAAGCAGGCTATGTATTTTTGTTCACCAAGCATCTATTTAATTGTTTAGTTATAGGCTTATGCATATTCACACACATATGAATGTTGAATACCAATTAACATACTTTTTCTTCTTTATTGTTAGTCATTACCAGCCTAACCTTATTTTTATTTTATTTTAATGTATGTACGACTTGTATTTTTTGCCAGTAGGCCTATAACTTAGTTATTGTGTATGCTGCCTTTGATCGAAGGATAAAATGATGAACAATCAGGCTGCAATATAATATTTAATGTTGGCATATATTCCTAGCCATTTTAAGTATCAAATTACTATGATATTTTGAAATATGTATTTCGGCGTAAGTTCAGTTTAGTTTACCATTCGCCTAAATGTTCAAAAGTACCTCTTTTACTTGTATCTCGTCGTACATATGTACGTCATCCTTTTGTTCGTATACGTCAAACGTGAGATCACGGTGACGTCACTGATCTCCCTAAATATTCCCCAGATACCGGTGTATCGGAAGGTATAGTTCAACCGAAGATACCATGCCATATTCTGCACATTAAGACATGAATCTTTGATATTCCTAGGGAATAACAATTAGTTTACTGTATGATTTTAGATTTTATTCATTATATAATAATAATCATTTATTGCAGCAAATAGCCATGCAGAGATACAAAACTAATACTAATAACTTAAATCTTACTCATCAAAGTGTCTATATACAAAGTGTCTGACAGGTTCTTTGCTATATATATAGTTATTCGCAGCAGAAGCGTGTTAGCGATACTTTCCTCTGGGCGCAGGAAATGGCGTGATATCTATCACAAGCACTACCACACAGAGAGCAGGTGCATTGGGGGCCTGGGTCATGAAATCCTCTTGCTGTGCATATCTTAAAATGAAAACCGTGGACTGCAAAACGGGTGATCGTATGCCGCAGTTCAAAGTTGGCATTCATCCAGTCCGTCGACATAAGAGCTTCTGTGGAATAGAAATCAGGCCATATGTCATTACGCTTGAGGTTTAGTTCTTCGATCAGTCTCTGGTATTGCACTGTTGATGGTAGGGAGTTCTCCAAACGCAGGTCTTCTATGAAGAAAGTCTCCCTTGCTAGTACGTACGTTAGACGAGATGGCGTGTATTTTGATAAGTGCAGAATTTTCTTCAGAAAAGTAGACTTAACTCTTTCTATCTCTCGAAGGTTACTTTGTGTCAAATGATCCCAAGTTATTTGAATGCCGTATGTCACTATTGGAGTTATTTTCGTTCTGAATAAATTCATTGCGGTTTGTAAAGATAGATTTCCCAGTTGCATTATGTCTTGCATTGCTTTTATGGCGGATGTTGTTCTATCCCTGACATGTCGCGTGAATACGTTCCCTTGCATTTGCATTACTACTCCTAGGTATTTGAAATGATTTACATTGACTAGGGGTTCTCCATTTAGTAGTATATGCTCATCTGCGGATAGTTTCCCGCCTTTACGGAATGCCAGCATTACTGTCTTGGTGCAGTTTATCGTCATATCATTTTCTTGAGCCCATGTGGTAAGTTTATCAATGGACGATTGCAAGGTTTCCTTTGATGTCGATGCCACAACCATATCATCCGCGTAGATGTAAATTTTCGCTCCCTCAAGGTAAATAGCCTCAATGACATCAGCTGTAGCGATGTTAAATAGTAACGGACTCAAAGGGTCACCCTGAAGTACACCATTTGTTTGTTCTATTCGTTCTGATTGAACTATACTGTCATCTATTTGTAGGCTGTTTTTGTGGAGAATGTCCCTTATTATCCCAAAAAGGTAATGTTCTTTTCCGATCATATTTTCAAGTTTCCTGAGCAAAGTGTTTCTACTCACTAGATCAAACGCCTTGGTGTAGTCGACGAATACTGCATATAGCTTTCCTCTTTTCTGTCTTAGCGCGTCTTCTACATTCGTTAAAAGACAGTTAACGGCTTGTAGTGTATTCCTTCCTTTCCGGAAGCCAAACTGTTCTTCAGGTATCTTGTTGTCAACTAAATCTGTGAGTCTTCTAGTGAGTATTTTCGTAAAGATCTTAAAGATTGTGTTTTCCAAAGCGATACCACGATAGGAATTTGGGTCTCCTGTATTACCTTTTCCTTTATATAGCATCTTCAAAGTCGAGGTTCTCCAGTTTGACGGTATGTGACCTTGAAGTAAACATTCGTTCATGAGCTCTGCCCATAGCCCTTTTAACAGCGGAGCTGTCATCTTCAGGTGCTCGTAGTGAATAGTATCTGGACCACATGCTTTCTTTTCTGCGCAGTTGTTTATCTCAATTAGGACATCTTGTGCCGTGATCGGCACTGGTAGTTGAGAAGGGTTGCTAACCTGAATAGGTCTGGTGTCCCGCGCTTGTAGGGTTGCTGTAAGATGCTGAATCCACGTTGTCATAGGAATGTCCTTTGGGAATTTGGGTCTTCTGGGATTTAGGGCTGAGAAAGGGTTTGTTTCAGCCTCCTGTATTAGTTGAGCTTCCTTCAATTGTTGATAGCTTTCCTTTGCTCTTTTAACTACCTCCTTATAATATCTTCTTTTCTCGACATACTCTTGTAGTGCTGTATGTGTACTTGCCCTTTTTATCTTGTGTAATGCTGCTAGCGTCTCCTTCCTCCGTTGGTAACATTCGGTAGTGAACCATGGTTTTGCTCTTCTTGTATTTTGACCTATCTTAGGAGTTGCGTCCTTGATATGATTCTCGATCAGTGTTAGCGCGGCGTCTATGTTTCCAGATTTGATTATGTTCGTGATTCCTTCCATGTCTATAGTGCTCAATTTGTTCATGTCTATTTTCCGCGAAATAGGGGTTCTGGAGCTTTTTTGAATGTTTATATTGATGTTAACTGAGAGGGTGGTTGCTAATGGGAGGTGTTTTCTTGCTACAACATTGGATAGTACTTCTTGATGCAATATTTCTATGTCGTTGCTTATGAATAAGAGATCTATCGTGCTTGTGCCATTGAAAGCTATGTATGTCTTCTCATCACTTTTGTTCGTTAAGGAAAAGCCCTCTTCTTCTAAGTATTCAAGTAACGCGTTTGTTTTCCTGCATGGGACATCAATGCGGCAGTTGAAGTCTCCGGCTATCATTATCGGATTTGTGGTAGGTACTATCGACATTACTGTGCCTAATTCGTCTATAATGTCTACTTCTGTTAGGTCTGGTTGGAAGTATGCACACAATATTGATAGCCTGTTCGTTAGCACCAGCATCACATTGTCAGTTTCAAACGGTTTTGTGAATGGTGATAGAGACGGTTTGAGTAGGCAAGAAATGCCGCCTTTAGGCCTGCCTTTGTCTCCCTTTGATGCGTACCTGTGGAGGCAGTAAAAATTATGCGTTTCCCAATGTTTTGTGAGGTAAGTTTCATTAAGAATCACAATGTCGTATCGTTGTAGTAGGTTGTTCGGGGCAAGGTCTAGCGCACTAGTAATTCCTTCAATATTCCATAGTAATGTCTGTAACCTGATTGAATTAGTCTTATCTCTCAGTTCGCTAATACTTGGATTAATATAGTTTACTTGACTTGAATTTGTATCCAAAAGTCATTGGGTGGGCTCACTTGTACTTGTAGTTATGAGTCCTGGACGTTGTCTTGGAAAGCGGTAGGGTCGTACTATCACATTTCGCGGCCAGAACAGTGGGTCCTTAGTTTTTTTCCAGATCATCGAAGTTGAAACTCACTTTAACAGCCTTGTTTCGCCCCCTAATATCTATCTCTTCACATGTTATATTTTCTACGATACCCCCCTCTTGGAGATGTGCTATAATGTTTCTGCTTTGGTCTCTTCATCAAGTCTTCCTACATATAACCAAGCTTTGCGCAGTGCTGCCTTCAGCCTGGTATTCTCCTTTGTTCCTATCATTTGTTGACTCCCTCGTTTGACCGCCTCCGTCCATTGACCATTTGGTGGTCGATCGGCTGGTTCTTCACAAGGAACTTGAGAACATGAGATTGTTCTTCCTTCCTTCTTACGTTGATCTGTCATAATTACGTTATGTACATCGTTTCCCTCATATGCCATAACGTCGCATGACTGAATTGGTGGTTTAGGAGCCCGTGACTTTACTGTTTGTGGTTCAGTATGGTTGATTATGTTAGGGGTCAATGCTGATTTAATTCCCGCCTTTATAGCTTCTTGGATGCCTTCCATCATCGATTCTATAATGGCCTTCATTTGCGTTAATACATTTGTCGTTACTCTCTCTTCTATGTCGGCCATGCAAAGGAGTTTTGGTTTACACTCAGAGCATAACCACGTGAGCTTGCAAGTTTTCCGTCTCATTACGTCAAATTCACCCTTTGTCAGCCCGCAACATTCTAAGTGCTGCCATTTACGGCATTTTTCACATTCTATGGCGTCTTCCTTATTATTTACTCTCATGTTGCAACTGCTACATTGAGCTAAGTCGGTTATTTGCTCATTGACCATTATGAGTTACCAAAATGACGCGGGATACGTTAGAAATTAGTACCTAGTGATACTCTCGGTTGTTACTGTCAACAACAATTCGCGGGATACGGGAGAATATTTTCTCTCGTTGGTCTCGAATATTACGTAATTTAGTAAATTTGGCTGAAGATTTTCTGTTTAGTTTGATACTAACCTTATGTTATTACAATGTATTATTATACCAAATCTACAGGCTGATGGTACATACAATTCCGCAATCTTATAGTAGAGTATTAGTTACACTTTTAATTGTTTTGTATTCTCTGTTATTCGAGTTCGACACGATTATTATGTACATTAACACGTCATACGTCATTCACTTTTCACTTGTTCTCAAATGTTCATTGATAAATGTGTAGTACTGATAAAAACAAATCTGTTTTTGTGTTTTCAGCTGACGGTGGAGTGGAGCAGTGATACCAACTCCACCAAACCCCACATCATTCGCTCCCTTAGCTCTCACAGCTCTAGACACACTCGTGTGTTAAATTTTTGTAGTAAACAACTTGAAACATTTTGATTGTCTGTTCAAATACAATGGATTCTCAATACAATGTCCGAACTTGCTATCGTAGAATTTCAAAACACGATTTTGCGGTAGAGAACTCGCGTCACGGATGTTTCACTATCACTCCCGGCGGGTTTTAAACTGTTCGCGTGCGGCAATACTATACGGCGTCTTTAGGGTCATTATATGCATGGGCATTGGCTGCAATAAACCCCTTATTATTATAGGCTATAGGTGAATTTCCAGCTGTGGATGCCATTATTCACATCAACCATCGTCAGAACAGTACTGCCAACCTCACCATTACGGTACTAGCCGCACCAACACTCGACCATTCTAACCTACGTTTTGTCCAATCCAATGGTTACAGCCTAGCACGTCCAGATCAATGGTTTTGTATCAATCTGCCCCGATAGCTGCGCACAATCAAAGCCGCAGCCTTCGATTTGTCCAATCCAATGGTTTTTTACAATGGTTACAGCTTAACGCATCCAGAACAATGGTTTTTGACAATTGTTATAGCCTAACGCGTTCCGATGACTGCCTTTTTTTTAACAACAGTGATCTGCTAATAGATGTAGTCTCCTCCGCTGTCTATAACCCACCCACCATCCCAATTTATAACACGACTTAGGGCTATATAGTGAAATTTCAGTTGTGTCGGCCAGTGGGCGTGGCTTATTTGACAAATAAGATATTGCCAACCCTATGTATAGGTAAACACGGCCGTAGGTTGTTTGTTTTGAGCGTAGAGAGCTGTGAGATCGCACTCGCTTCTATCTGTATCGGGACATCCTGAACTAACTCCCAACAGATGGCGCATAAGTACTCTCATTAGTACTTTATTTCAAATAGCATTTGCCAATAACACACAATTGATGTTACAAACTCTTTAAAATGAAAATTTACTGTATTATGAACTTGTCATTCTTCAAATTCGATGTGTATAGAATTCCAACGGACATACATTCTATCTTATTAATGTTTTTAATACAAAAACAAACCTAACCAGCAACTAACGCCCCAGTCCCCCTTGCTTGTGGTAGCCTACTAACAGTAATTTTCGGCCAGGCAGTAGGCCTACCTAACCTAGTAACAGACATAAATGTATATACAAAAACAAACCTAATTTGGGGATAACTCCCCAGGCCCCCTAGCTTATGATACTAACAGGAGCATAATTCTATTTACATACCTGTTGCATTTAAAATCACTGCTTCCATCAGATTACAGTACCCACTTGAATTTTTTCCACAAGCACACAAAGATTATTGATTCATGATTCTTATAGAATATATTTACACTTAAAGAACTTGACACTTTAGAAGACACTGACACTGCTGGTATGTCATTAAAACTACCATCATCTACTTTAACAAACAGGAGTTGTGTAGGACGGTTGATTTGGGAAAATTGTCGAAATGGTATCAGGGGTTAGTATGGCAATTTTCATAACCACAAATTTAGGTTCGAAATGTTTAAGTTAACAAATACAACTGTTTTAACTTCGAAAATGATCCCGGTGAATATTTCTCATCCACTTCTCTTTCAAAGATTTTTCTTTAGGAAATTTAAAAGTTGAAGTATCTTCAACAGTATTAAATTTACAGGCAGGTACACAGTAATGACAATAAACAGCCAATGCTTCTCACATTACGTATCTTCGGCATTTATAATTATTCACAGTGCACTTCACTACTTAAGGTACACTATTACAATATATAACAGCTCGAAATCACTTGAAATATGCGACATTTGAACGAAATTCTCGCAGCAGACCCACTTAAATGTTGGTTGACCAAATGTAAACAATCCCCTACGATTACCGCCATTTTCTACGATTTCGATAGTGGCATTATGGTCTGATTTATTGTAGTCGGTCTTGGGTTGGCAATATCTTATTTGTCAAATAAGCCACGCCTACAATGAACGACTCAACTGACATTTCACTATAAAAGTCGTGTTATTAATTGGGGAAGGCGGGTGGGTTACAGACAGCAGAGGAGACAACATCTATTACCACATCACTCCTACAATTATTATTCATCATTACACGAGGTATTTCGGCTAATTTAACTAGTTTTCTACTTAGTTCATCACTCCCGAAGTGTTACCGTTTGTTCTACTTCCAACCACATCGCGCGGTTCACGCCCTCAAGAAGCATTAATCCCCTCAACTGGTGACTGGGTGAAGTGCTTTCTCAGGCCCAAAAAATCTCTTGAAAGAAAGAAAGAAAGAAAGAAAGAAAGAAAGAAAGAAAGAAAGAAGAAGAAGAGTAACTAACAAGATTTCATGAAAAAGGTCTCATTGTCTAGGCCGGTATGAGCGCATTCAGTCGGCCGTGCCTATAGTTATATGCTTCGCCGATCACCCGCTAGATGGTACCAGCGGATTTGATTCTGATTACTTGAATACAATTTGGCCAATCTAATAGTTGTTTCATCATTGATTTGACGGATGTGAGTGTGGTGACGGAATTTAATATTGGATACAATTAACTCGCAAAACTTAACTTCAAATATCACTTGTGTGATTACAGGCAGTTTCTAATTTCTTTTACGTTCGATTTCTTCTGTTTCATTGATTAATAACGGTACTAAGTTGGCGATGGTTGTATCAGGGGTAAATAATAAACACAATTGTTAACGTATTATTGACGGCTCGTGGTGTAGTGTCTAATATTCTTAGCTCTCACCCTGAAAGAAAGAAGAATATAAGTTCACCGCCATTGGGTGAAGAAAAACCGAGCCCAACAACATAGAAAAAAAAAAAAGCTTTCCCCCGTGGTCCTGGGTTGACGTGCCTCTGCCAAGAAATTTAATTCTGGTCGGACGACTGAAACGAGGTGCACACAACCTCGCGAGGTAGAACTGAGGGGAAGTGAGTTCGAGATCGGTCATCGTAGAAGTGGTTTTCCGTGGGGTTTCATTTCTACTACAGGCAAATGCCGGGATAGTTCCTAACTGAAGGACATGGCCTCGTCCTCCCAATACTAGTCTCGATTACTATTACACACACTGCTACGGGAGGATGGAATCTTATTTTCAACTTCTCATCAGAGGTTCCTAAATGTTGAAATATGATATCACACCAAATATTTAAAACAAAATAGGTGAATTTCTAAAAATAAAACGCCGTATATGAACTACCGGTAGTTATGTTCAATAATGAATGACAGCATGTGTGATTTCTCAATATGGCTATTGAACCTTCCAGTGTCGTAACTGTCAGGCAGTAAAATGAGATGGACTTTATAGTTAAATGGTCCCTTTTGCACTTAGTAATAGCCCTACAACCTCGATATTTCCGTTGATATGCTTTTCTTTAAGGTAGGGAATTGTGGGCTCTCAGATGCATTTCCGAATCCATTCTACTTGGCTGTTCAGCATCATCTTGATACCTAACAGTTGGGTCAAAAACTATACCACATCCCTTTTATCTGTCAACTGCAATGATATCCACATTGACATACACCACCTCCTGCAGCAAGACATTAAACTTCCTCATGCGCATCCACACCAGATTTCCTTAATCCATTTTCTTCCTAAGTGATGACGTACATTCCTGAGAGGTTCTCCACACTATAGGCTACTCTGATTTACGAATGGTGAACGGTGATGGCTGTCATCTGCTTGAAGGGTGAGGTGAGGAGTGGAGACAAGAGGGGTAACTGTCGCCATGGCAACAGCGAGCAGTTTGTGCAATGTATGCAGACACAGGATGAGCACATGGTTTGATGCAGTATTCTACTGTACCTTGACTCATCACTGTCATTAGACCGCCAGGCAGGAGGGCTAACTTCCCCAGTATTTGTGTTTTCCTGCAAGCCTCTTAGAATGTTATGAGTCATGACCTGTCTCAGTGGCAACACAACATTTCCACACGTGCCAGCTTTGATCGACGTCATCGTTCATTATTGGTAATGCAGAGTATAGCAATATCCCAGAACTTGGACAAGGGTTCCAAACTCGTTACAGTGTTTGCTACTGGATCCATCCCAAGATCTGCCAGGAAGAACTCGTTACAGGAACTATATTTCTGTTATTTTGATATAGTTTCTCCACTCTAAAGATGTTAGGCCATTCTTGCTAAACAACCACCAATTAGGCTACTAGATGTATAATGTTAATTTAATGTCATACCGTTTCCTTTTTGGGGAAGGTCACACCATTTGGTCAATTCTCTACTTCTCAGTTCTTCCTGAGCTACTTGAACTTTGGAGTATTTGGGTTCATCTGGCAGCTGTAGTTTCCTTCAACAATCGGATATCTACTGTAGTGAGGGGTCTAGTGGTAACGTGAGGATTTCCTGTTTTAAGGATGGTTTTGCAGTTGCTGCTAGTATGAAATAGGCCCATCTCTGTGTAGTTTTAATTCTACACTGGTGTCCAAAATTAAAGCAACAAAATGCTATTTCTCCGTCCTGTGGCTAATTCACGATATAATCAGACAAACTGTCAACAACTGTCCGTACAATTGTGCTCAGCACGTCAGAAGGCATTCCTGTCATAGTACAACCATGCTAACGATGACGTCAGTGCACCTGTCAAATTCCACATCAACACTCGCTGTGTACACATGCACAGAAGGTGCAGTATGGCATAGAGAATATGCCTAGAAGACCCTCTGCTGTGGAGGGCCATAGGAAGAATGGAAGCAGCACAGTCGCAAAGTGATGTGGCCCGATGGCTTAATGTGAATCGTTCCGTTGTTTCTCAGATGTGGCGACAGTTTGTAGAGACCGAAAACATGTCCCGAAGACCAGGACCGTTATTTGGCTGAAGGGCTCGACGGTAACGCCGTAGTACTGCACGTCAACTGGCATCTGACCTCACAGCAATCACTGGAACAGTTGTATCGAGGCAAACAGTGTACAGAGGGCTTTGGCAGAGTGGCCTTTATTGTTGGAGACTTGCTGTATGTGTACCCCTGACGCGTCTGCACAGAAGGGAATATCTAGAATGGAGTCGTCAATATGCCTACTGGACAGTCGAACAGTGGGTCAATGTTCTTTTCACAGATGAGTCCCAGTTTGGTCTGGAGAGTGATTCTCGATGGATTCGCATCTGGAACACGATTTCGGGAACCAAACATTGTGGAAAGAGACCGATATCGAGGAGGGTCCCTAATGGTGTTGGCAGGGATTATGTTGACTACTCGAACATCTCTTCAGGAAATTGTATGGATGAATCGGCAAGATTTAACTGCTGTCAGGTATCGTGATGTGATCTTGGGACCTCATGTTTGCTTGTTGCGAGGTGCTGTGGGCCCAGACTTCGCACTGATGGATGATAATGCCTGACCTCATAGAGCACAGGTGATTGATGTTTGCTTGGAAACGGAAGATATTGCACGCATGGTGTGGCCTGCTCGCTCTCCTGATTTGAATCCCATAGAGCATGTCTGGGACGCACTAGGGGGACGAATTGCACCACGTCAGCATCCACCAACCACTCTCCGAGACTTGAGAGCTGCTCTGCAGGAAGAATGGGCGTTATTGCCTCAACGTGAGATTGATGACCTCATTCGCAGCATAACCCGACATTGTCAAGCCTGTATTATTGCCAGAGGTGGTCACATCCCATACTGAGCACATTAACCAGTTGTCGTAATGTGTGTACAATTCCATGAAGTTGGAAAAAGCGAAGAACATCTTTGTCTACTGTTATGCATATTGCAGTTGTTACTTCCAATATTCTTTGCACTGTTGATACTTTACTATCAACTGATTGTACTGGTTTGTGGCAAAATAAACACAACCTTGTAACATTTCCGTTTGTTGCTTTAATTTTGGACACCAGTGTTTTTAAGTGGACATGATAAAAACAATGATTCTTTCTATTTTGGTCCATATTGACTTAACTTATTCACAATGAATAATGTGTAATATTTCTTCCAACCTATCAATGCAATGTCTTTTGTTTTATTAAAATAGATACGTACATGTTTCGGGTTCAAATAGAGCCCTTCTTCAGCCAAACGTTTGCTACTTTTCTACCCTTGCGTTCTTAAAAAACACTCTCAACAATGCATGAAATGCTGTATGGTGCAACAGGGAGGCAATGGCAACAGGGTACCTCATATGGGAAAAGCCAGTCTATGGCGGCAAAGTACAGTGCCTCAGTCCCTCGAGTGCAACCCAGAAACAATAGCAGCAGAACAAACACTTACCTCTAATTGACATGGTCTGTGTACCAGCTTTTGTAGCAAAATGTAGCAGGCATATTCTACTCCATCGTGTATAGTACAAAATGTACTACAGCATCTCCTTACCAGTTGTAACATAAATATACCAATATATTGTTTAATAATATATCAATATCTACAGATAATGTGGAATTAGTATGAGTATGAAATCGTAAAGTACAATGTAACATACCGCAGGTCAATCCTTTTAATGCTTTAAAATATAACATATCTACTGTATACCATACTGTGGAACAACATAAAAGGCCTGTTTATGTACTGGTACTCTATTATGGAATGGTGGGAGTAACTTGGTTGATAAATATCCTCCCCATATTTTTCAGAATAAGAATTGAAAATGTGTTGAGTCATGAATCCCCTGCATTCCAAGAGTGTGTGCCAAGTGATTGCATCTCAACTCTCTCTGCCCAAAGAAAGCCCACTATTGACTTGTTAATTTAAAGGCTGAAATTATGGAGTTCGAAGGACAGCCTTGTCTTCAAATTTTATGCTCCTAAAAACGACCATCTTAAACTCATTTCGATAAATTCCCTCCACATGTTTACATTGGAGAAAGGAACAAGATGATAAGTTAAGAATATATAGCCTACTTTCTCTTGAATTCATAGGTGTACATGGTGTCCACAGGCAGGAAAAGTCAGGAATTTTGTTTTTGGTCTGGAAAAGTCAGGAAAAAGTGTGAAAAAATGGCGTGAGTCCGGAAAAAATGGCAAAACGTATTAGAAAGTCAGGAATTTTATATTAACCATACAGTATTTTGTGTTTTACAGCCATATTTTGATGTTACTAGTTCTAATAATCTCTGAAGATAAAAAGCAATAACTCTCTGGACATTATGGTAAGTTTCCATTTTTACAGTACATCATAGTAAAAACCTCTGTTACCTATTTTTTGTACGCCTTCTTGGCGTTGGCGTAGGGATGTGGCAACTCCATCACTATAGTTTAGGTTATTAAGTACTTTGATTTATGTATTATTGCATTATAAATTACTTTATTTTGTATTTTAAATGAATAAAGAGGCGAGCATTGGGCAGGTATGGGGATGGTGGAGGCTGCAAATAAAAAAGATATATATTTGCTCGATAAACTTTTTTTTCCAATGTTACGAGGACTTCACACGTCCAGAATTTTGTTGAAAAATGGTCAGGAAAATTGACATTGAAAATTCTGTGGACACCATGGTGTATAATTACTCAGCCTTATGAAAACTGAGAAGAGAATGGTTCGATTCCTATTTCAGCCATCCTAGGAGTGTTGTTGTGTGGTTTTCCACTTTTACTCCAGGGTAATGCCAGGAAGATAACTAAATTAAGACCACCTCCTACCCAAATCCTAGCCTCAATTACAAATACACGCACTAGTACAGCCATCACTGTGACACAGGCAATCAAACAGATCCCACATACACTGAAGTATAATAGGCTACACAGGGCTACATGACCACAAAGTCACATAGTCCCTAAATGAATCATCAGCAACAATTTATCATCCAGTATAAGTTCATAGACTTAGTGTGGTCAGTTATTAACATCAAGTTAACCATATTGGTTAAAGATAAGGGACTGGAAATCTGCCAGGTCGTGTAACATGCGCTTGCAAAGTGATATTTTGAATGTGAATATATTCATTTTGTGTATTACACAGCAAAAGCATCTTTTACAAGTCTACCACCATGGTAAGTGGCGTTAGTGTAACTGATTTATATTGTCTGCTGCTTGCACCAATTGGGGCAGATGACCATGCTGTTCTGTCCCTTAATGCAGCAATATTTATAATACTATTATAGCAGGTAGGCCTACTCGCGGCTTCGCTCGCGATCAAGACAATGGGGACAATGCAATATAGCTGATAATTGGTCTATTCTATTACAGCAATCGTGGCTACAGGTGGGTCCATTCCAATTCTGAAAATTCTGAGACATACAGTATATTGATATGAGCAGCAAAGTGGAAATATTATAGAGTTGCGAAAGTCTTCAGGGTAAGATGTTACATTATGTGAACACATTTTAGAATTACTATTTTGGTTTTGCCATCTTCTGCTGAGATATAACGATTTTGTTGTCCGGATACTCACGAGCACGCCACATACAGTTGCCCATGATAAAAAATGGTTTTGTCTAAATGTGCACCTGGAATGGCAAATCGGAATATGGGGAATTAAAAGTATTATTCCTTAAGCTATTCTGGGTGTAATTTTGCCACACTTATTGATGATTTGAACGTCAACATGTCGCTATTAATAGACCTATAGTAAAATATCTCTCACCTTGGCCACTGTGTACATTATGCAGTCTCTTCCAGTGTTACATCCCAGGAATTGAAATTCTCCAACAACCTTTTGCCTCACATGCCTCTCTAAGTAATTAAAATTCCCGATTGTTGTTGTTGTTTGAGTCTTCAGTTTTTTGACTGGTTTGATGCAGCTCTCCATTTCTCCCTCTCCTGAGCGAATCGCTTCATCTCTACATAGCTACCACACCCTACATACGAGGCAATCTGTTAAACCCTGGTCTACCCCTACAGTTCTTGTCCTCGACCCTTCCATCCATATCTAAGCTTGCTATTCCTGGGTGTCTTAAAATGTGTTGAACCAACCTATCTCTTCTCTTCA
Source organism: Meconema thalassinum (assembly GCA_946902985.2). Classification (NCBI taxonomy): domain Eukaryota; kingdom Metazoa; phylum Arthropoda; class Insecta; order Orthoptera; family Tettigoniidae; genus Meconema; species Meconema thalassinum. Next base: position 415,304,764 of record OX336391.1, read on the forward strand.
TTAGCAGTCGCCAAAAACGTCTCTCCTCTCCCACTCGTCTTAATAGCTCTTCATTTGTTACCCTATGTACCCATCTGATCTGCATAATTCTCCTGTAACACCACATTTCAAACGCTTCAATTCTCCTCTTTTCTGCAGCACCATTAGTCCACGTTTCACTTCCTTATAGTGTCACGCTTCAGACAAAAGCTTCCAAAAATTACTTCCTAATATCTAAATGTATATTTGTTGTCAACAGATTCCTTTTTTGTAGAAATGCTTTCCTTGCCTGAGCCAACCTGCTTTTTATATCCTCTTTGCTTCATCCATCACTGGTTATTTTGCTTGCTAAGTAACAGAAGTCTCCTAATTCCCATAGCATTTCACCTGCCAATTTGATGTCCATAGAGGTTTCTGATTTATTTCGGCTGCATTCCAATATTTATTTATTTTTTTACATTTATTGATTTTCATCATGAATTCTTTCCTCAAGACGGAGTCCATACCATTCAAAAACTCGTTCAAATCCTCTGGCATATCGGCCAAGATGACGATGTCATAAGTAAATCTCAAAGAAGAAATTATTTCTCCTTGAATCTTCGTTCCCACTTTAAATTTTTCTCTAATTTCCTGATTGATGTGTTTTTAGAGATCTTTGAAATGAGATGCCCTCAAACATGGTGTAGATGCATTGTCAAAGGAAAACATTCCATGTTACGAACCTGGGCCGCATAACCTGTACCGAAAGCCTATTCTGAACAGCAGTTCCTTGAACTCAGATTTGCCAAAATGTTTTGTATCTTTCCATGTGGTATATCTCTGTACCTCAACATAGAGAAGAGTGCTTTATAAATCATGTCTTGTGTAAATTTTGGAAAAGGTAGTGAGTGTGGTTTTTGCCGGAGTGGATACTCGCTCATAGAAATTTTTTTCAGTAAAATAGACTGGTTCACAATTTCGTAAGTGGACATTGAGGTATGTGACGGCGGGATGCCTCAAGTGTTACGGAAATGGCAATAGCCGCCACAGAGCTTCGTTGCTACTGAAATAATGACCAGACTGATATTTGTACTTAACTATACGGAATCTGTGAGCCCAGTCTTTATGAAATTGAACGTAGCTATATCGCTATCTTTATTTAGTAGCCGCTGCTGTAGTGTTAAAAATTAAATGTGGTATTAGAAGGCACTTTCCCTAATTTTTTTTACTCCTGGCACTACAGACCATGAACTGCCTAGGCCTATCATGCGACCGCTTCCCAGCCATTTGGCCTGCAGATATTGTGGTGACGTGTGGTCAGTGCATCGTGTCCCCTCGGCCGTTAATCTTGTTCTTGGTGACCCGAGCGCTGCCTCTCTGTCAGACAGCTACTCAATTGTCCTCACGAAGCTGAGTGCACTCCGTTGCAGCCCTCATGTCAGTGTCTAAAATCTCTGACGGAGCCAGAATTGAACCCGGGGCCTCCGGATGAGTGGCAGTTGCGCTACCCTGTTCTTATTGTGTTAATATATCTTGAGAAAGATAATAAATGGATTGGTATTGCCTCCTACAGGGATATATAGAAAATCGGATGTCATACCTTGAGGTTCAGTTGCCATGGAAACGGACTTGCCATTAGTTCATCAGTTTATCAGAGTGAAGGTAGTTTTCTGCGAATATCTTTGAAACTGTTGGTTTTAGGGCCTTAAAATGTGGTTTTCGGTGTCCCACAGGGACACATCGAGTATTGTTTCTTGCATTGAGGGGCGTAAAATGACCTTTGTCCGGTCTTTATGCGACAAATTCGCCTATATGTTAGCCCAGGGTATAAGCTGTCTCCATTTCAAATTTCATCCAAATCTGTCCAGCCGTTTTAGTGTCAAGAGGTAACAAACTAACACACAGACAGACTTTCACAATTATCTACTACTAGCAGTAGTACCCGGCTTCGCCCGGTGGAATGATGATAATGTCTCAAAGTCTCCTTAGAAATATAATGGACTTCAAATCTAGGTCATTTGCCCCCAAAGACAATGAGGGCGTAACTTCTAGGTAATTTGCCCTACTGATCACGATTACATTGAAAGTTACTACAGAACTGACATATGAAAGTTAGAATATAATAGAAAAAATGTTATTTCTAGGAATCACAAAGAGGTTCCACTTAGATCGCTATCTGGTTAAAAGTTTCATCTTGTTATGGTTTCACCTGTACGATAAATGTCCGAAGCTATTCCTCCAAGAGAAGCTTCCAGATTTCGCAGTCGATATAATAACGTTCCTCGGCATCCAGACGACGACTTAACGGGTATATCAAACTTACAAACTATTTAAGAAACATATTTATAAAATCACAGGCGAGAAAGACAATGTGGTGTTGCTTAGTAGTATAATGGACGTAACATCTAGGTCATATAATTTTCAAAAGAAAAATATATGTATTGTCCGTTGAGCCTTTATATATTTAAACACAAATTGTGCTAAATGTTCCGGCATAACTCAACAAAATGACAGTGTTTCGCCCCGGTGTGCAATTGGGCTCTTCAGTTGGTTAAAGCACACCTCACCAAGACACTGTCTAGTACACACTGGGAAGGCCATTGCAAGACGTATTTGATACATGTGTATCCACGTCACGAGCAAAGCCAGTGCACTATGGGAGTCGAAACTCCACTCCAAAGCAATTATAACCTTACCTTGGCATTGAATATATAATTTTCAAAAGAAAAATATATGTATTGTCCGTTGAGCCATTATATATTTAAACACAAATTGTGCTAAATGTTCCGGCATAACTCAACAAAATGACAGTGTTTCGCTCCGGTGTGCTTTGGAGTGGAGTTTCGACTCCCATAGTGCACTGGCTTTGCTCGTGACGTGGATACACATGTATCAAATACGTCTTGCAATGGCCTTCCCAGTGTGTACTAGACAGTGTCTTGGTGAGGTGTGCTTTAACCAACTGAAGAGCCCAATTACACACCGGGGCGAAACACTGTCATTTTGTTGAGTTATGCCGGAACATTTAGCACAATTTGTGTTTAAATATATAATGGCTCAACGGACAATACATATATTTTTCTTTTGAAAATTATATATTCAATGCCAAGGTAAGGTTATAATTGCTTTGGAGTGGAGTTTCGACTCCCATAGTGCACTGGCTTTGCTCGTGACGTGGATACACATGTATCAAATACGTCTTGCAATGGCCTTCCCAGTGTGTACTAGACAGTGTCTTGGTGAGGTGTGCTTTAACCAACTGAAGAGCCCAATTGCACACCGGGGCGAAACACTGTCATTTTGTTGAGTTATGCCGGAACATTTAGCACAATTTGTGTTTAAATATATAATGGCTCAACGGACAATACATATATTTTTCTTTTGAAAATTATATATTCAATGCCAAGGTAAGGTTATAATTGCTTTAGAGTGGAGTTTCGACTCCCATAGTGCACTGGCTTTGCTCGTGACGTGGATACACATGTATCAAATACGTCTTGCAATGGCCTTCCCAGTGTGTACTAGACAGTGTCTTGGTGAGGTGTGCTTTAACCAACTGAAGAGCCCAATTGCACACCGGGGCGAAACACTGTCATTTTGTTGAGTTATGCCGGAACATTTAGCACAATTTGTGTTTAAATATATAATGGCTCAACGGACAGTACATATATTTTTCTTTTGAAAATTATGTATTCAATGCCAAGGTAAGGTTATAATTGCTTTGGAGTGGAGTTTCGACTCCCATAGTGCACTGGCTTTGCTCGTGACATGGATACACATGTATCAAATACGTCTTGCAATGGCCTTCCCAGTGTGTACTAGACAGTGTCTTGGTGAGGTGTGCTTTAACCAATTGAAGAGCCCAATTGCACACCGGGGCGAAACACTGTCATTTTGTTGAGTTATGCCGGAACATTTAGCACAATTTGTGTTTAAATTTAAACATCTAGGTCATTTGCCCTTTTGATAAGGATGATAATGAAGACGACGACTGAACGGGTATATCAAATTTACAAACTATTAAAAAACATATTTATAAAATCACAGGCGAGGGAAACTGTGGTGTTGCTTAGTAGTATAATGGGCGTAACATCCAGGTCGTTTGCCCTTTTGATAAGGATGATAATGAAGATGACAACTGAACGGGTATATTAAACTTCCAAACTAATATAAAACATATTTATAAAATCACAGGTGAGGAAGACTATGTGGTGTTGCTTAGTAGTATAATGGGCATAACATCTAGGTCATTTGCCTTTTTGATAAGGATGATAATGAAAACTACTGTTGAAGTGACACGTCAAACTTACAAACTACCGTAATAGAAATACAAATTTCAAAATTCACAGGCGAGGAAGACTTATTGTGTGTGGTGATTAATGGTGTAATGGGCGTAACATCTAGGTCATTTGCCCTTTTGATAAGGATGATAAGGGAAACTACTACCGGTATTGAATTGACACTTCAACTTACAATGTACACTATGTACAGTAATAAAAATATGTTTAAAAAAATCACAGTCGGTGGTGATTAGTGGTATGTTGCGCGTAACATCTAGGTCATTTGCACTTAGGATGATAATAATAAGGTAATGAAAAAATGACTACTAAACGAACATGGTGTAAATTTAAAACTGATATAGGTAATTCAGATGTCTAGCTTCGGTGTCTTCCAAAGTCTCAACTTTATTTTCTGGCTTAGGCCTGGACTCGTTGCGTCTAGTGAAATAGCTCATGGCGTACTGCTCGGGTCCAAGCTGCACGAACCTGAGATGATCGCAGATGATGACGAAATATGATGACACACACGTCCCGTCCTATTTAGATTGACCGGGGAATCACTCACTCTTTCGCAATACCACAGTGGCTTGAGTAACGGCCATGTGCTGGCATCAGCATAGACAGCAGATTACACGGCGGTCCCTGGACAGTTCTCTCATGTCACCTCACGATGAATCAGCAAGCTATTCTCACAACTGGCTCCCCCAGGGTCTCACAACTTGTGGGACTTGGGTTGGCGACCACGGGATCCCAGCTGAGTCTGACATCGCTTCTACTTCCTGGTGTCGGGCTCCTTTCAGTTCTCTTTCCTGTCCTGGGTCCGGTTTTACCCCTTTTTTCCATTGCCTTTGGGACGGACCCCTCTCCTCTTTCCCCCTTCCTATCTACCTTTCGTGGCTCTTTCCTTGGTCAACTCTTGTTCTCTTCCGACCCCGACTGTATTAGGGTATCCGAGGGCTAGGGTGTCTTTCACTTTCCCGCCTTAAGGCCGTTGTCTCATCTTTCCTGATACCCTCATTCTTGGAGGGGTCAACCTTCTTTTCCTTTTCATAATATCTCCCGTCTTCTGCTCAAGGCCCTCAAGGAGGCAGGGTGTGTGTAGCCCCACCACTTCTGGTACACCCTCAAGGGCTCATGGCTGGTGAGTTAGGAAGCTGGCAACCCCGAGTGATTCCTGAGCTGGGTCCGGTTTTACCCCTTTTTTCCATTGCCTTTGGGACGGACCCCTCTCCTCTTTCCCCTTCCTATCTGCCTTTCGTGGCTCTCCTTCCTTCCGAGTCCCTCAATTCGCATTTATCCAGGGTTGAGGGCATTTCCCTTCCTCCTGTCTTTTAGTTCCCCTATTACTGTCTTTTGTGAGTGGTCTGTCCGAAATTTAAAGTGGACAGTGTAACCCGCAGGGTTCCAAGGGGTAGCTTCTCCGCAATTTCAAGCAGACAGTGTTAGTCGCAGTGTTCCAAAGGATAAATATACAAATTTTGGTTGAGATCGGTGAAACGGTGTTGATTTTTGCCAAAGGGCCTAAATGCAGGGGATGGAGTTGCCTCTACGCAATTTCAAGCAGACAGTGTTACTCGCAGGGTACCAAAGGGTAAGAATACGAATTTTGGTTCTGATTGGTGAAACGGTGTAGATTTGGACCAAAGGGCCTAAATGCAGGGAATGGGCTGGTCTGTCCGAAATTTTAAGTGGACATTGTTACTCACAGGGTTCCGAAGGGTAAGTATACAAATTTTGGTTTAGATTGGTGAAACGGTGTAGATTTGTGCAAAAGGGCCTAAATGCAGGGGATGGGGTGGTCTGTCCGAAATTTAAAGTTGACAGGGTTACCCGCAGGGCTCCAAAGAGTAAGTATACAAATTTTGGTTCAGATCGGTGAAACGGTGTAGATTTGTATACATAACAGACAAACTTTGTGCTTTATATATCTGAACCAAAATTCGTATACTTGTATATCCACTGCGATCCCCCAGATAGAATCCCGCGGCCTTCTTAGGGGTTGCAACCCATAGTTTGGGAACCGCTGCTCTAAATATTGCTTCTGAAGGTCATTCTTGACCAATGTTATCTCATTTTCAACAAGTTACAGCTTTTCACTTAGCTGGTGAAAAGACATACAGAAAATATATCTTGACTAAAAATTGTTGATATATCCTGTTTTCATCAAAATCTCCTTTGACAGATTTTGATGTTACATTCATATTCAAGAGAGCTTTTCAATTATGATTTGCAGGGTAATGGAGATGAAGATGATGGAGACCATGTAAAGGAAGAAGATGAAGGGAAGTTAGAAGATGGCATCACAGAACAGCCGGACATTCGTAAAGAATCAAGTTCAGAAGCCAAGGAAGATGGATCTGTGGTAATGTTCATTGATATTATAAGATTAGAGATTCATACTAGTTTAACTAGCAACCTTCCCTGTGATGTAGCCAAGCATGCTAAGTCACAATTCACAACTTCAGTGGGGAGCTGCAAGTTTGGTGATCTAAGGTTCGAATCCCAGTGCCAACAACAGTCATTCTGTTGTTTTATTTTCCCCACACTGCTTGTTCTTTTCAGTACTCTCATTTATTTTCAGTTTAATTTTGCAAATAACATGCTTTTAAAAATATTTCTTCTTCTTCTTCATCTGGCACTACAGCACGGTGTGAGCTTTGGCCTTTCCAACCACAGATTTCCATCGATCTCGATCTTGGACAGCTGCTCTCCAGGGCCGTACGTTAATTGTTTGCAAGTCCACCTCCACTTTGTCTTTCCATCGATTCCTTGGTCTACCAGGACGTCGTTTTCTTTCCATTCTGGATTTATATACAGTGGAACGTGGCTAATTCGAACTTCTATAATTCTAAATCATCTTTAATTCGAATTTTTCTCTTGGTCCCTATTATTTTATGTACAATCAATGCTAAAAAATTATGGTTAATTCGAACTATATTATGGATAATTCGAAGTTTTTTCATGTAATAAGCCGATCGTAAGCCAAACAGTTGGCTCAGAATTCCCGAAAAACGACGTTGTATCTTCGGCATGCGGCCCCTTCTCGATTGTTTTGTCTACGTGAATCCGAAAAACAAGATGGTGACGACTCATCTTACGATGAACTCGTGGAGGGAGTTCCCAGGAAAACTGTTCCGAGTGCAGCCCAAACAACAAATCACAGAGCTTATGTGACTTTTGAAAGTCGAAATGACGTTAGTGATTTTGTTTCCCGTTCCTTAAATTTGTTAGATTCTTTTGTGATGGCCGAGAGACTTAATTGTGGGATACAGGTAAAAATCTCAAACTTTATTGAAAAACAGTAGATTTCTCTAAGAATTAACTAGATTGCTGGATTACTACTGTTGTTAAATAGGTGAATAGTATATTTTGGTTTTGTTTTATCATTTGAAACTTTTGAGGTTATTCACGATACAGTCATTATACAGTACCGTTGTCTGTTAATCTGTTTTGTTGAATGTAAATCATTATGTAAACGTAATACATAGTATATAAGCACTTAACATGTAAAAAAAAAAACGATGTAATATGATGTTTAATAAAGGTTCTTGGATGAAAATCTAAAATTTGAAATTTTCTCTACCCTTTTCAAAGAACTTTCTTAATTCAAATTTTTGGATAATTCAAATTTTCTTACTGGTCCCTTGAGGTTCGAATTATCAAAGTTCCACTGTATAATCTTTGCTGTTCTTTTGTCTTCCATCCTATCAATGTGGCCCAGCCATCGCTGTCTTTGTGAATTTATATATCGAACGATTTCTTCGCCTTTGAAGATATCATCTATTTCTCTATTAGTTCGTATCTTCCATACTCCTCTATCCAGTACAGCACCATAAATTCTCTGTATTATTTTCCTCTCGAACACCCTAAGTTTATTGCAATCCTGAATCGACATATTCCATGTTTCTGAGCCATAAGTTAACACTGGTCTGGTCTTGAAAATGTTATGTTTTGTTTTATGCAACAATTGTGACTTAATGAGTTTCAGATTCGCAAAATAGGCTCTGTTTCAATTAATAATCCTCCTATTTATTTCTTCACTCACTTTGTTTTTATTATTAAATGTGGTCTGATCCTTCTAGGAAAACCTGCATATTTTGCCTATTATAGCCTATCCCCTAGTTTGCCTGGTGAAATCTACCTCCGCCTTCCGGCGTGCCGAGATGAAATTTTTCTGTTTTTGTGTCACAGATTTTTACCATTGTACTCTTTTAAAGGGGCAATTTTAAATTAAAATGTAAAATTATTGTCAGACTTATAACACTTGTCGGAACTTATGTATCATCTCCAATACTACTTTCCCATAACTATTAATTTAGGCCTGCAATAGGTAGATCAACTATTTAATGCAACAGCTGTTGAATCTTCATATTTTTTTAAGTGCAAAGTTACAGGATAAATTAATTGAGCTTTCTTCAGACCAAAGATTACGGCTGACTTTCCAGATGGAGGATGTGGATCAATTATGGCTAGCAAGAAGAACAGAATACTCTGATCTGGTGTCTACCGCACTAAAAATGCTTATTCCGTCTGCGTCTCATATCTCTGCGAAATTGGATTTTTGTCAATGGCGAACATCAAGACTATATCTAGGAATAGACTGCACTTAGTAAGTGACTTAATAATGTGTGTAACTAACACACAGCCGGACATTGGACAAAATTAATAGTAAACAGGTTCATACTTCTCACTAATCATTCTGATGTGCAGTGTAATAATTATTAATAGTTTACATAAATGTATACATGTACATTTACTGTGAAATTGCAGTTTTATTATATTTTTTAAATATAAACACAATTCTGTTTAATATGTAATAGGTGACTGAATTCCATTTTTGACACTGTTATAATACAGGGTGCGGCAGCATAACTTCCTTTTTTTTAAACGTAATAAAACCCATTGTATGAATCAGAAAACTTTTAGTTTCCTTTATAATGTAGTTGCATACATAAAGTTTTGTTTTATTTAGTTTTGAAGATCAAATGAGGTAGGTGACATCCCCCATTCTCCATACATTGAGTAAACCGATTTCTGGCATTTGTCATGAGACTTACCAGCATATAAGGCGTTATGTTGGCAATTTCTTCCTGGTTGTTAGTCTTCAAATCTTGTAGCATCTTTGGACAGTTCACATAAACACAGGATTTTAAATAAAAAACTAAAGCAAAAATCACAAGGGGACAAAGCAGGAGAGTGGGTCGGCCACTCCAAATCGCCGCTACATGAGATGAGGCCGAGAGACTCCAGTTCTTCATCCAGTCACACTTCCAGTTTGTTTGAACGTAGTGACTTACGCAACAATTGATTTTCGGTCAACGACGGGCCAACGGTGTTAAATTAAAGCGCCTCTGAAAGGCGTGCTGGATTGCGACCACAGAACATCTGCTCAAAAAGTAGGCCTCCTCCCTCTGTTACAACGCATGATGGCGACTGAACTGTGTCGGGACAAAACTTTATAGTACTACCTCACGAACGTGATCACTAGTGCTCCGCTACGATATCAACCGACTGAATGGCGTTCCTTTTAAAAAAGGAAGTTCTGCTGCCGGACCCTGTATTTATTAATAATTCCAAATATCCACTGCGATCCCCCAGATAGAATCCCATGGCCTTCTTCGGGGTCGCAACCCATAGTTTGGGAACCGCTGCTCTAAATATTGCTTCTGAAGGTCATTCTTGACCAATGTTATCTCATTTTCAACAAGTTACAGCTTTTCACTTAGCTGGTGAAAAGACATACAGAAAATATATCTTGACTAAAAAATTATTGATATATCCTGTTTTCATCAAAATCTCCTTTAACAGATTTTGATGTTACATTCATATTCAAGAGAGCTTTTCAATTATGATTTGCAGGGTAATGGAGATGAAGATGATGGAGACCATGTAAAGGAAGAAGATGAAGGGAAGTTAGAAGATGGCATCACAGAACAGCCGGACATTTGTAAAGAATCAAGTTCAGAAGCCAAGGAAGATGGATCTGTGGTAATGTTCAGTGATATTATAGGATTAGAGATGCATACTAGTTTAACTAGCAACCTTCCCGGTGATGTAGCCAGGATGCTAAGTTACAATTCACAACTTCAGTGAGGAGCTGCAAGTTTGGTGATTAAGGTTTGTATCCCGGTGCCAACAGCAGTCATCCTATTGTTTTATTTTCCCCATACTGCGTGTTCTTTTCAGTAGTGTCATTTATTTTCAGTTTGATTTTGCAAATAACATGCTTTTAAAAATATTTCTTCTTCTTCATCTGGCACTACAGCGCGGTGTGAGCTTTGGCCTTCCCGACCACAGATTTCCATCGATCTCGATTTTGGACAGCTGTTCATCAGGGCCGTACGTTAATTGTTTGCAAGTCCACCTCCACTTCATCTCTCCATCGATTCCTTGGTCTACCCGGGCGTCGTCTTCTTTCCATTCTCGATTTATATATAATCTTTGGTGTTCTTTTGTCTTCCATCCTATCAATGTGGTCCAGCCATCGCTGTCTTTGTGAATTTATATATCGAACGATTTCTTCGACTTTGAAGATATCATCTATTTCTCTATTAGTTCGTATCCTCCATACTCCTCTATCCAGTGCAGCACCATAAATTCTCCGTACTATTTTCCTCTCGAACACCCTAAGTTTATTGCAATCCTGAATCGACATATTCCATGTTTCTGAGCCATAAGTTGACACTGGTCTGGTCTTGAAAATGTTATGTTTTGTTTTATGCAACAATTGTGACTTAATGAGTTTCAGATTCGCAAAATAGGCTCTGTTTCAATTAATAATCCTCCTATTTATTTCTTCACTCACTTTGTTTTTATTATTAAATGAGGTCTGATCCTTCTAGGAAAACCTGCATAGTTTGCCTATTATAGCCTTTCCCCTAGTTTGCCTGGTGAAATCTACCTCCGCCTTCCGGTGTGCCGAGATGAATTTTTTCTGTTTTTGTGTCACAGATTTTCACCATGTACTTTTTAAAAGGGGCAATGTTAAATTAAAATGTAAAATTATTGTCAGACTTATAACACTTGCCGGAACTTATGTATCATCTCCAATACTACTTTCCCATAACTATTAATTTATGCCTGCAATAGGTAGATCGACTATGTAATGCAACAGCTGTTGAATCTTCATACTTAAGTGCAAAGTTACAGGATAAATTAATAGAGCTTTCTTCAGACCAATGATTAAAGCTGACTTTCCAGATGGAGGATGTGAAACAATTATAGCTAGCAAGAAGAACAGAATACCCTGATCTGGTGTCTACCACACTAAAAGTGCTTATTCCGCCTGCATCTCATATCTCTGCGAAATTGGATTTTTGTCAATGGCATACATCAAGACTACTGGGTATATCTAGGAATAGACTGCAGTTAGTAAGTGACTGAATTGTGTGTGTAACTAACATACAGCCAGCCATTGGACAATTAATTAAGAGCAAACAGGCTCATACTTCTCACTAATCATTCTGATCTGCAGTGTAATAATTATTAATAGTTTACATAAATGTATACATGTACATAAACCGTGAAATTGTAGTTTTATTATGTTACTTAAATATAAAACACAATTCTGTTTAATTTGTAATAGATGACTGAATTCCATTTCTCACACTGTTATAACATTTATTAATAATTCCAAATATCCACTGCGATCCCCCAGATAGAATCCTGCGGCCTTCTTATGGGTCGCAACCCATAGTTTGGGAACCTCTGCTCTAAATATTGCTTCTGAAGGTCATTCTTGACCAATCTTATCTCATTTTCAATAAGTTACAGCTTATTACTTAGCTGGTGAAAAGACATACAGAAAATATTTCTTGACTGAAAAATTGTTGATATATTCTGTTTTCAACAAAATCTCCTTTAATAGAATTTGATGTTACATTCATATTTTATTTTATTAGATTTTATACAGGTTTATGCTCCCCAAACAGGGAAGGTAGATGAATGTCTAGAAGAGTTTCTAGAAGAGCTGGAAAAGTGTATAGAAGACAAAGAAGTGATAATAATGGGAGACATGAATGCACATGTGGGAACAGATAGACAGGGAAAAGAAGAGATTATTGGCCCGTTTAGCTATGGAAATCAGGATAAAGAAGGAGACCTGTTAGTAGATTTCTGTAGGAGGAATGGATTAACTGTTGGAAATACGTGGTTTAGGAAAAATAACTCGCAAAAAATAACTAGGTATGGATGGGGAGACAGGAAGACAAAGACAATGATTGACCTTATTCTGGTGGAAAAGGATAAACAAAGACAGTTAGTAGATGTGACAGCTATGCCCAGAGGAGATTTTGAAGGAGACCACAAAGAGGTGATAGCCAAAGTAAGGCTTGGTAAAATCACAAAACTAGTAGAAAAAAGGGAAAGAAAAATAAAGGTATGGAAACTAGAAGAGAAGGAGGTAATGGAAAAGTTTCAAGAGGAACTAAAACAGGAAATTCCCAAAGATGAAGCAAAAAGCATAGAAATGGAATGGACATGTTTTAAGAATGGATTTGTGAAGTGTGCAGTAAACACTTGTGGAAGATTATCAGGGAGGAAAAAGGAAAGGGAGACTCCTTGGTGGAACAACAGGGTAAAGGAAGCAGTTAAAGAAAAACAAATGGCATGGAGAAAGTGGATATGCAGCAAAGATGCAGAGAAATGGCAAAAATATCGAGAAGCCAAGAAGGCATGTCAAAAGATTGTACAAGAAGAAAAAAGGAAAAGCTGGGAAAGTTTCACTGAAACTCTAGAGGAGGATATCAAAGGAAGTAAAAAGGTTCTATATGGGCTAGTAGAAAACAGTGTGAAAGGTAGGGAAAACACAAAATTTGTAAAAACTGAAGCGGGACAGATATTGTATGAAAGAGATGGTATATTGAAAAGATGGGAAGAATACTTTTCAAAGCTACTGAATGTTAAACACATTGAACTGGATGAAGAAAGGGAACAAGAAGGAACAATGGAGGAAGAAGAAGAACAAGAAAAGGAGATATCTATGCTAGAAATAGAGGAAGCCATAAAGAAGATGAAGAGTGGCAAAGCACCTGGAGTGGATGAGGTGACCACAGAAATGATAAAAGCAGCAGGACCAGTAGGGTTGCAGTGGCTGTATAGATTATTTAGAATAATTTGGAAGAAGAAAGAGATCCCAGAAGAATGGGGAAAGGGTTTAATTATCCCACTTTTTAAGAAAGGTGACAAAAAGGAATGTAACAATTACAGAGGGATCACCCTTATTGCCCATGTAGCCAAGATCTTTGAGAGAGTATTGGAAGGTAGACTGAGGAGGCAGACAGATGGAGAGATGGAAGAAGAACAGTATGGTTTTAGGAGAGACAGATCAACTTTTGATCTAATCTTTACACTAAGGCATATGATGGAGAAAAGATGGGAGTTTGGAAAAGACATGGTGATGACTGTTATTGATATTGAGAAAGCTTATGACAGTGTGCCTAGACAGGTGGTGTGGGATGTATTAAGAAAAAGGCAAGTTAACAGTGCAGAAGTGCAAATGGTGAAAGCTATGTACAAATATTGTGTCAGTAGCGTAAAGACCACTATAGGAGAAACAGAATGGTTCAAGGTGGAAACGGGTCTCCGTCAAGGAAGTGTATTGTCCCCCTTACTATTCATCATAGTCATGGATGAAATCCACAAGAATGTTAAACAGAGATTGTGAAATGAGGCAATAAAGGCCATGCTGTTTGCAGATGATATGGTGATATGGGGTGAGGATGAAAAGGAAGTACAAAAACAAGTAGATGTATGGAACCAAGAGATTGAGAAGTTTGGGATGAAAGTTAGCACAGAGAAGAGCAAGACAATGGTAATGTCAAGGGGAAGTAAGGAGGGAAGAGAAAAGATAGAAGTGAACGGAAAAATTCTAGAAGTGGTGAAAAGTTTCAAGTACTTGGGAAGTGTGATCACAGAAGATGGAAAGATTACTGAGGAAATTGGAAAGAGAATACAACAAGCGAACAGCTTCTACCAGAGTGTTAGGGGTATTCTGTGGAACCAAGATGTCCCAAAGAAATGTAAGCAGGTATTATATTCAACCTATTATGGACCCGTACTAACATATGCAGCTGGAGCATGGACCACTACAAAAAGAGAGGAGAGTAGAATACAAGCAGCGGAGATGAAATTCCTAAGAGGTATAGAAGGGAAGGCCAGAAGAGATAGAATCAGAAACGAGGAGATAAGAAGGAGGACAGGAATCTTGAAGCTGCAGGACAGGATAGAAACAACCAAGTTAAAGTGGTATGGACATATGATGAGAATGGGAGAGGAGAGAGTGCCAAAGAAAGCTTTTCTGGAAAAGGTTTCGGGGAAGAGACCGCGCGGAAGGTCCCGAAAGAGATGGGCAGATACAGTGTGGGAGTGCGTGGAGAAGAAGGGAGGAAAACCTGAAGATGTACTTAAAGGGGGAGAGGAGTGGTGGAGAGACAGGCAACGTTGGAGGTCCTTGATTCACAACCCGACCCAGGAAGCTGGAAACGGGAAATGAAGAAGAAGATTCATATTCAAGAGAGCTTTTCAATTATGATTTGCAGGGTAATGGAGATGAAGATGATGGAGACCATGTAAAGGAAGAAGATGAAGGGAAGTTAGAAGATGGCATCACAGAACAGCTGGACATTCGTAAAGAATCAAGTTCAGAAGCCAAGGAAGATGGATCTGTGGTAATGTTCAGTGATATTATAGGATTAGAGATGCATACTAGTTTAACCAGCAACCTTCCCGGTGATGTAGCCGAGCATGTTAAGTTACAATTCACAACTTCAGTGGGGAGCTGCAAGTTTGGTGATCTAAGGTTTGTATCCCGGTGCCAACAGCAGTCATCCTATTGTTTTATTTTCCCCATGCTGCATGTTCTTTTCAGTACTGTCATTTATTTTCAGTTTGATTTTGCAAATAACATGCTTTTAAAAATATTTTTTCTTCATCTGGCACTACAGCGCGGTGTGAGCTTTGGCCTCCCCGACCACAGATTTCCATCGATCTCGATCTTGGACAACTGCTCTCCAGGGCCGTACGTTAATTGTTTGCAAGTCCACCTCCACTTCATCTTTCCATCGATTCCTTGGTCTACCCGGGCGTCGTCTTCTTTCCATTCTGGATTTATATATAATGTTTGGTGTTCTTTTGTCTTCCATCCTATCAATGTGGCCCAGCCATCGCAGTCTTTGTGATTTTTTATATCGAACAAGGTCTTCGCTTTTGAGGATTTCATCTATTTCTCTATTAATTAGTTCATATCCTCCATTCTCCTCTATCCAATACAGCACCATTTATTCTCCATATTATTTTCCTCTCGAACACCCTAAGTTTATTGCAATCCTGAACCGACATTTTCCATGTCTCTGAGCCATAAGTTAACACTGGTCTGATCTAGGTCTTGTAATTTTATGTTTTGTTTTATGCAATAATTTTGACTTAATGAGTTTCAGATTCGCAAAATAGGCTCTGTTTCAATTAATACTCCTCCTATTTATATCTTCACTCACTTTGTTTTTATTATTAACTCATCATCATCTTCATTTCCCGTTTCCAGCTTCCTGGGTCGGGTTGTGAATTAAGGACCTCCAACGTTTCCTGTCTCTCCACCACTCCTCTCCTGTTTTTAGTACTTCTTCAGGTTTTCCTCCTCTCTTCTCTACACACTCCCACACTGTATCTGCCCATCTCTTTCGGGGCCTTCCTCGTGGTCTCTTCCCTGTCATCTTTTCACAGAAAGTTTTCTTTGGTACTCTCTCCTCTCCCATTCTCATCATATGTCCATACCACTTTAACTTTGTTGTTTCTATCCTGTCCTGCAGCTTCAAGATTCCTGTCCTTTTTCTAATCTCTTCATTTCTAACTCTATCTCTTCTGGTCTTGCCCTCTATACCTCTTAGGAATTTCATCTCCGTGGCTTGTATTCTACTCTCCTCTCTTTTTGTAGTAGTCCACGCTCCAGCTGCATATGTTAGTATGGGTCTGTAGTAGGTTGAATATAATACATTTTTACATTTCTTTGGGACATCTCGGTTCCACAGAATACCCCTTATGCTCTGGTAAAAACTGTTCACTTGTTGTATTCTCTTTCCAATTTCCTCAGTTATCCTTCCATCTTCTGTGATCACACTTCCCAAGTACTTGAAACTTTTAACCAATTCTAGAATTTTCCCATTCAATTCTATCTTTCCTCTTCCTTCCTTCCTTCCTTCCTTCCTCTTGACATTACCATTGTCTTGCTCTTCTCTGTGCTTACTTTCATCCCAAATTTCTCTATTTCTTGATTTCATACATCTAGTTGGTTTTGTACTTCCTTTTCATCCTCGCCCCATATCACTATATCATCTGCAAACAGATTGGCCATTGTTGCCTCTTGTCCCAATCTCTGTTTAACATTCTTGTGAATTTCATCCATGACTATGATGAATAGTAAGGGGGACAATACACTTCCCTGTCGGAGACCTGTTTCCACTTTAAACCATTCTGTTTCTCCTATACTGGTCTTCACGCTACTCACACAATATTTGTACATAGCTTTTAACATTTGGACATCAGCTCCGTTAACTCTCCTTTTCCTTAATACATTCCAAACCACCTGTCGAGGCACACTGTCGTACGCTTTCTCAATATCAATAAATGTCATCACCATGTCTTTTCCAAATTCCCATCTTTTCTCCATCATTTGCCTTAATGCAAAGATTAGGTCAAATGTTGATCTGTCTTTCCTAAAACCATACTGTTCTTCTTCCATCTCTCCTTCTATCTTCCTCCTCAGTCTGCCTTCCAAAACTCTCTCAAAGATCTTAGCTACATGAGCGATAAGAGTGATCCCTCTGTAGTTATTGCATTCCTTTTTGTCACCTTTCTTAAAAAGTGGGATAATTAATCCCTTTCCCCATTCTTCTGGAATCTCTTTCTTCTTCCAAATTATTCTAAATAATCTATACAACCACTGTACACCTATTGGTCCCGCTGCTTTTATCATTTCCGCGGACACCTCATCCTCTCCTGCTGCTTTACCGCTCTTCATCTTCTGTATGGCTTCCTCTATTTCTAGCATAGTGATCTCCTTTTCTTGTTCTTCTTCTTCTTCTTCTTCCATTGTTTCTTCTTGCTCTTTTTCATCTTCCAGTTCAATGTATTTAACATTTAGTAGCTTTGAAAAGTATTCTTCCCATCTTTTTAATATATCATCTCTTTGATACAATATCTGTCCTGCTTCAGTTTTTACAAATTTTGTGTTTTCCCTACCTTTTACACTGTTTTTCACCAATCCATATCGAACTTTTTTACTTCCTTGGATATCCTCCTTCAAAGTTTCCGTGAAACCTTCCCAACTTTTCCTTTTTTCTTCTTGTACAATTTTTTGGCATGCCTTCTTTGCTTCTCTATATTTTTGCCATTTCTCTGCATTTTTACTGCCTATCCACTTCCTCCATGCCATTTGTTTTTCTTTAACAGCTTCCTTTACCCTGTTGTTCCACCAAGGAGTCTCCCTTTCCTTTTTCTTCCCTGATAGTCTTCCACAAGTGTTTACTGCACACTTCGCAAAACAATTTCTAAAACATGCCCATTCCTGTTCGACACTTTTTGCTTCATCTTTGGGAATTTCCTTTTTCAAGTCTTCTTGGAACTTTTCCATTGCCTCTCTCTCTTTTAGCTTCCACACCTTTATTTTTCTTTCCCTTTTCTCCGCAAGCTTTGTGATTTTCCCAAGCCTTAATTTGGCTATCACCACTTTATGGTCTCCTTCAAAATCTCCTCTTGGCATAGCTGTCACATCTACCAGTTGTCTACGTTTATCCTTTTCCACTAGGATAAGATCGATCATTGTTTTTGTCTTTCTGTCTCCCCATCCATACCTAGTTATTTTTTGGGAGTTCTTTTTCCTAAACCATGTATTTCCAACAATTAATCCATTCCTTCTACAGAAATCTATTAACATTTCTCCTTCTTCATCCTTCTTATTAACTAGAACACCCAAATATTCAAAATTTACAAAATTTTCAAATGTGCAGTAGTCAATTATTAAATTATCACAGTTTCTTCTTCTTTCAACAGATGTTAGGTCCATGTACTTTGTTTTGGTTGCATTCAAATTTAGACCCATTTTTTCCCCTTCCTTCTTCATCTCTTCAAACATCTCCTTTAAATAGTCTAGTCTTCTCGCTATCAGTATTACATCATCAGCATAGGCACACATTTGGGTTGATTAGTATACTATATTATTTGCTCCTTCCAATTTCTCCAATACTTTATTTATAGCCAAGTTAAATAGCGAAGCGGACATGGCATCACCCTGTCGTACACCTCTTTCCAAGGAAAATTCAACACCAAGTTTACCCTCCACCATTACTTTAGCTTTAGCATTTTCTGCGGTTATCCTCACTAATCTTATTAGTTTTCTGGGAGTTCCTTTCTGTTCCATATATCTGTACGATCCTTCCCTGTCAATACTATCAAAGGCTTGTCTGTAGTCTACAAACAACATATGAAGATCTACGTTGAACGTTGTGTTCATAACATTTTTCCATCGCTTGTCTAACAACGAAGATTTGATCAATAGTACTTACATTCTTGCGGAACCCACATTGATATTCCCCTGCTATTTCCTCATAGTACAGTATATCTGCAACTTCTTTAATAGCACAGTGGAAAACACTTTATAGATGATTATTCAGTAATGGAATTCCTCGGTAATTTGCTCAATTATACTTGTCTCCTTTCTTATATATGGGAGAAATTATTCCGATGTTCCACTGAGATGGCATATTCTCTTCCTGCCATATCTTGACGATAAGATTGTATATTTCAGATATAATTTCTTGTCCCGAGTTTTTTAACATCTGACTCGTAATGCCATCCTCCCCCGAGGCTTTATTATTTCTTAGTCTCTCAATGGTTTCCTGCACTTCATGAATGGTTGGTTTCTTCTTCAGTCCTCACATATAACTCTTCAAAATTTTCCTTCCATTTATTGATAATATCATCCTCGTTGTCTCTACATCCAGTAAGCCTAGTTTGGTACCCTTTCCTGAACCAGTTAACTTCTGTGTAAAATTTTGTTGTCTTCTCTCTTCTATTCCATCTAACTTTCTCATTAACATTTCCTTCTTTTTCTTTTTACATCATTTTATTACTTTTCTCCTATATGCATTGTATCTTTCTCTACTTTTACTTGTAACGCTTTGTGACATTAACCTGCTTGCTTCATTTTTCTTGTCCATTGCTTCTTCGCATTCTTTATCAAACCATTAATTCTTTACTCTCTCTTTAGTTCCTAATACTTCCTGGGCACTTTCATGAATTGCTGACTTAATGTCTTCCCATTTCTCTTCGATATCCATAGCATTTGTTGTCTGTAGTCGCCTTTTAAACTCCTCTTCTTTTTATTTATTTATTTATTTACATATGTTACGCCCTCATTGGAGCACTTAACCAAAACAAGTATATACATGTCTCAAATTATTAAAGATTCAGCTTCTTATTTTTCTTCTTTTCCCAAAACATTTTCATTCTAGTCGACCTTGCCACTCTCTATGCATCGCTTATGGTGTAAGTTTTGCGAGTAAAGGTTTTTAAGGGAAGTCGGATGTTCTTGTTTTTCAAGATATTCTTCTCATCTTTGTTAGCAATTCGGGACATTGTCAAGCCGAGTTCATCCAGATCATTTTGAATTTCCATAAACCAAGAGTTCTTTGTTTTACTTTTGAAAAAATAATTAAATAATACTTTTAATTGTCTGGTAACCAGCAGGCGTGAGATGCAATTCGCCTTTTTCGCATAGAAGGAGGTGAATATTTAGTTAATTTCTGCTTGAATGTTCTATAGTAATTTCTAGAATGTTGTTTTTTGAAGTCCTCTTCTATATCTTTTAATTTAGTGTTTTCATAGCACCAGTGAGTTTGGAAATTAATATTATAAATATTGTTATAAATTATGCTATTTTTATTTCACGTACTCCTCTTTCGAATAATATTTTTCAATTTGTTTGTATATTACATTTGTCAGTACTGTAGTTAGTAAATAGCCGGTTCCCTATTCTATTCATTATTATCAATATCATTACAAGAAAGTGACCTGAATATTACGTCCATTATACAATTTCAGCCTCAGGCAAATAATGCGATGCTACCGAACTTAACAATCTGATCATCTCTTTCTACACACTAGTCCCCCAGACCCCAAAACCACCATCGGTTCAAAAGTTTATATGTAATTTATACATATTATATATATAAATTACGTTTTGTAAGTATTTTCTTCTATCTAAATTGCATTTTGTAAATATTGTCAATTCAAATTACAACACAGTAAGTATGTAGTTAGTTTTAGTTGTAAGTATGTAGTTAGTTGTTTATTAGTAGAGATACGGGAAAATCGCAATTTCGATAAATGCGAATTTTACTTTTTCTCCTTTTTTCAACTACCTGGTAACTAATATGACTACGTATACCCAAAATTTGCGAAACTGAATGTGCGACAAAGTGCGATAACTAAGGGTTCTTGCGAATTATTCCCATAAATGCGAAAAGTGCCGAATTTACCGATTAATGTTGAATATTATGTTTTATTACATTTTCGCGCCACAACTTTGAAATTTGCGAGTTCCCAGGAATGAAAATATCGGCTATATAATCGATATTTACGAGTAATAATCGATATGTACGATCATCGATTATTGTCGTGAAAACAATCGACTACGGTAAAAATTATTTTGAAAATGGTGCTGTTATTATTGCCGCATAATATCCACTGTTTATCGCCAGTAAAACGATAATTTTGGAGAAATTATTTCGTAGTTTAAGTCGGTTGTGCTAATAAAAGGAATATTCCAATCGTTTGTGCCGATTCCTTTTAAAAATTGAGCAATAAGGTTATGCTTATATAGGTTTATATCGCGCCGGCCCTCATTTGTTGTATTTGAAATGAAAATGAAAACTCTCAAGTACGTATCATGATATGAATAGACAATTTTTGTTAGGCGTTCTCTTTGCTTTGGGAAATGTTGTATAATATGATGAAAGTATTCTCTACCCTGTGTGAGTTATAGGTTATGTTACATGTCGTCCGGCAATTTCTCCGTGAATTCGGATACTGTTTTACAGATTGTCAGTCAAGAGTCGCAGTGTGGTCAGGAAATAATGAGGGAGTAAACATACATTTTATTATTTAGTTAATTATCAATTGTGTGATATTTACACAAAGTTAAGTAAATGTATGATTCACATTATTACTTTCTTTTCAATGAGGGCCATGGATGAGGGGCATTGAATTTCTATTTGCCGGTGGTTTAATGGTCAAATGGCACTTCTTGAATCCTACCTCATAAGATAAGTTATTAAAAGAAATGAATGGAACTTGGCAAGGAGTTAGGAAAACCACACAAAAGGATTTCATAGCCATCCTCAGAATTTGAACCAATTCATCCATCGAGTCCAGGGCAGCCTGGTATTGTCGTCATTCCACCTGCCACACAGTAAACTTCGTAAGACAAGCATTGTTGCCTGACCACAGCTCGCTTTATTCTAACAATTGGCACCTTGGTACCAGTGAACTAATACAACTCTGCCGGCCCTCAATATTTGAGTTGCTGCACAACACCTGATATTGTTGATTGCATAATGAGAACATGACCTTTGGATCTTTTGAGCATAGCTTAGGTACCCTCGTCTCACGTCATACAACCAACCGACAGCACTTTAACTCAATCTTGCCAATTAGCCAGGCTGATGCCTTTATTTTCCGAGATCTCACATTTCTGAAAAATGTATGATGTCAAGTTTCTACATTTCTGTAATACTGATATTAGGATTTTAATACTTCTAACACTCCCTTAGTAAAAATAAAAACCACACACACAACAGGAGACTTATATTAAATGCTTATGCCGTTTATCAGAAACGCCCATATGTCCAATCCTGCACATGTTTGAATTAGTTTCCGTGCATATTATTTTGAACCTGTTTATTGTACCTGGTGACAAACTTTTAAATGCTACAAAATGCTAATTTTTAAATTTCAAAATGCTCCAAAATGCTATTTTTGAAAATGAAAGTGCTACAAAATCAATTTCAAAATGCTATTTTCTCGTATCTTTATTTATTAGATATATATCATTGTTCTATTAGACTGTGGTATGTGAGTGTGTCTGGTGGCAGTTGCATTGTTTATTAGTTATAGTTCATTGTTTCATTAGACGGTGATGTGTGAGGGTGCATGTGAGTGTGCCTGGTGACAGAATGTTTTAGTAGTAGTATTTGTTGTTGGTGGAACTTAAAGTATTTTTTTCGTTAGTAGAATTTTTGGTATTTAATTGTTAGTAGAAGGTTAGTATCTTTGTTAGTAGAATTGCTCTTTACTTATTCTGAAAGGGAGTAGCAGCCTTTCAGAATAAATCAATTCTTTACTAGTCTTATAGACGGTTAAGATATTGATAATATAAGCCAACTAATGGCTACACTGCGTTCTGCTGCACGGCTGAAAGCAACGGGAAACTACAGCCGTAATGCTATTCCCGAGGATATGCACCTCTCTATGCATAATTACATGTGA
Source organism: Meconema thalassinum (assembly GCA_946902985.2). NCBI lineage: Eukaryota > Metazoa > Arthropoda > Insecta > Orthoptera > Tettigoniidae > Meconema > Meconema thalassinum. The sequence continues at coordinate 415,327,539 of OX336391.1, forward strand.
TGATGGCCTCCTCCCTTGTAAAATTTCAATCCAGAGGTAAACTAGTCCCCCGTTCGGATCTCCGGGTGGGGACTACTCGAGAGGGGGTTAACATCACAGAAGTGACAAAGAGGAAATCTGACATTCTACAGATCGGAGCGTGGAATGTTAGAAGTCTGCTAGGAAGTGGAAGGTTAGAAAACTTAGAAAGGGAAATGGATAGATTGAGGTTGGATTTGGTTGGGATTAGTGAAATGTGCTGGCAGGAAGAACAGGACTTTTGGTCAGGAGACTATAGGGTCATTAGCACTAAATCAAACAATGGCCAAGCAGGGGTTGATCTCATATTGAGTAGGAAACTTGGACAGCGGGTGGAATATTATGAGCAATATAGTGAACGGATTATTGTAGCACAAATAATACAAAACCTATGTGCACCACAGTGGTACAAGTCTATATGCCTACCAGTCAAGCTGATGATGAGGATGTTGAAAAGGTCTACGAAGAAATAGATGAAATTCTGAGGTATATCAGCCTTGGAGGCTGGATTTAGACAGCTCCTTAACCCGGTCCATGAGTCGATCCTAATTGGCTACATGGATAATTCTTGCCAGGCACGTCCACGTCGCGGGGGTGGGCAACGGTACTGTAATATACCATGGAACTACAGTACCGGCTAAGTTCTTGTGAGGACCCAGTCCTATGGGGTATAACATAGGCCCCGTGCACAGGGTTACGTGCGAAGACCTCAACGGAATCTGCAGCGGAGAAGATGGACTTCAGAATGTGGAGATTGCGGAAGAGGCAACCCGGTACTCAGGGAATAGTATGAGTACAGCATCAATCGGCAGCGTCTGTTTCCCATGTTAGGGGCGGCTGCAAGGGCGTCTGTTCTCCATGTTAGGGGCGGCCTGAATAATAGCTGGCAGTAGCTTCATAAAATGCCTTTGGGAGTGGCGACCCCATCGTAATAATAGCCTAAAATGGAAATGGCACTTCCAATGATTCGGAAAAGGTTAGGGCGTACCCTGCAGGCGATGCGCAGTTCCTTTGGTACTGGGGGAACTGTGAGAAATGGGCGACCAGTAACCGAAATGAAAGTGGGAATCATGAATGTCATGACCCTGACAGGCAAGGTGGAGGAGGTGGTAGACTTCATGGAGAGGGAGAAGGTTGGAATGATGGGGCTGAGTGAATTGAAATGGAAAGGTAAAGGAAGGAAGAAATTGAGGAAAGGATATACATTATACTGGAGTGGTGGCCAAGAGGCAAAAAATGGCGTGGGACTGATAACCTCGAAACAACTGGAGGAGTATGTTGAAGTGGTAGAGTGTGTGAGTGACAGAATAATGAAAATTAGAATGAAGATGAAGAATGACGTGATGGACTTCATACAAGTGTATGCACCACAGACTGGAAACAGAGAAGAAGATATTGAAGTATTCCTGGAGGATGTAGAAAGAGTAATCTCAGATGTAGAAGTGGTGATCATGGGAGACATGAATGCACAAGTCGGAAATGCGAGACAAGGAAAGGAAGAAGTCGTTGGACCATATGGATATGGGAAAAAGAACCGGGAAGGAGATGAACTTGTAAACTTTTGTGAAAGGAATGGACTGATAGTGGGTAATTCATGGTTTCGGAAGAAAAACAGCAGGAAAATTACGAGATATGGGTGGGGTGATAGAAGAACAAAATCAGTAATTGACTACTTCCTGGTGGAAAGGACAAATCGCAGAAAGCTGATGGATGTGACAGCTTTATCAGGAGAAGCATTTGATGGGGACCATAGAGCTGTGGTGGCAAAATTTAGATGGGGAAAATTGGAGAACTTAAAGGAGATCAGAGAAAGTAAAATAAAAGTATGGAAATTGAAAGACAAAGCTGTACAGGAAGATTTTCAGGAGAGATTGAAGCAACAAATCCCAGTTACTGAAGTGGAAAATGTAGAAGAGGAATGGTCCCACTTTAAAAAGGCATTTGCTGGTGCAGCAGAGAGTGCTTGTGGTAGGACGTCAACAAGAGTGAAAGAGAAGGAGACACCGTGGTGGAATGAGGAAGTGAGGAAAGCAGTGAAAGAAAAGAAGTCTGCATGGAAAGAATGGAACCGAGATCAAACAGAAGAAAGCAAAAGGAAGTATCACGACAGCAAACGGAGGTGTAAAAAAGTGGTAGGAGAAGAAAAGAAGAAAAGTTGGAAGAATTTACACGAAGAATGGAAACAGATGTAAGTGGCAGTAAAAGGATGCTGTATGGGCTTCTAAGAAGTAAGAGGAAAGAAAGAGTTAATACAAAGCTGGTGAAAAAGGAAGATGGAGAGTTGTTAACACACCCAGAGGAGATAAAGGGACGATGGAAGGAGTATTTCGATAAGCTATTGAATGTGAGCAATTGTACTGGTGAGATCGAAGTGACACAGCCTGACGACTCTATAACAGAAGATGATATAACAATGCTGGAGGTGGAATTAGCAGTACAGAAAATGAAGATGGGAAAAGCAACAGGGGTGGATGAAATCAGTGTAGAAATGATAAAGGCTGCTGGACCTGTTGGTATGCAATGGCTGTATCGACTGCTAAAGTGTGTGTGGAAACGGAAATGTGTACCAGAAGACTGGGAGAAAGGGCTAAAAATACCAGTGTTTAAGAAAGGGGACAAGAAAGTGTGTGATAACTATAGAGGGATCACCCTCATATCACAGATAGTAAAAATACTGGAAAGGATATTAGAAAGAAGAATGAGAAGAAAGGTGGAAGGAGAGTTGCAAGAGGAACAGTATGGCTTCAGGAGTGGAAGATCCACAGTAGACCCAATCTTTAGCTTGAGGCAGGTGATGGAAAAGAACTGGGAATATGGAGAGGATTTGATCATGACTTTCATAGATCTAGAAAAGGCATATGATAGTGTCCCCAGAGAGAAGGTATGGGAAACCATGGTTAAGAAGAGACTGGGAAGAGAAATGTTGGAAATGGTGCAAGCAATGTACAACAACTGTGTTAGCAGGGTACTGACCCCAGTTGGAAAGACAGATTGGTTTAGGAACAAGACTGGACTAAGACAGGGGAGTGTGCTGTCACCCCTCTTGTTCATAATGGTGATGGATGAAATTGTAAAGGAAACAAAGGAAGCATATGGACATAAAGAAATGAAGCTACTATTATTTGCAGACGATATTGTGGTCTGGGGAAGGAACACCGAAGAAGTGCAAAAACAACTAGATGCACTGAACGAAAATATTCAGAAGTATGGCCTGAAAATCAGTATAGAGAAAAGCAAGACCATGGTGATGACAAGAGGGGAAAGACAAGGAAAGGGCACTGTGAAAATTGGAAGTCAGAGTTTGGAAATTGTGGACTCGTTCAAATACCTAGGAAGTGAATTGATGCAAACTGGTAGGTTGGACATGGAGATTGGCAGGAGGGTACAGCAGAGCAATGCATTCTATCAAAGTGTAAGAAAACTTGTTTGGGATAAGGAAGTACCAAGGAAAAGCAAGGAGGTAATGTATAAAATGTTCTATGTACCCATATTAACTTATGCAGCTGAGACTTGGACCCTGACGAGCAGGCAAGAGAGTAGAATCCAAGCCAGTGAAATGAAATTCCTAAGAAGTATGATAGGTAAGACAAGGAAAGACAGAGTGAGGAATGAAGATGTTAGGAAGGAAGTTGGGATGGGAAAACTAAATGAGAGAATTGAGAAGAATAAACTAAGGTAGTTTGGACATGTAAAGAGGATGGAGGAAAATAGAATACCAAAACAGTTGCTGGAGGCCAAGTGCAAGGGTAAGAGAGCAAGAGGAAGACCTAGAACAAGGTGGATCGATTCAGTGAAGAACAGCGTGAGAAAAAGAAATCTGGACTGGGACAAGATCGTGGAAGAAGAATTGTGGAAGGAAAGTGGAGAAGTGCCATAAATACCCCGACCCGGCAGGAGCTGGATAAGGGGAAATGATGATGATGATGATGATGATGATGATGATGATGATGATGATGATGATGATCAAGGGGGATGAAAATGTTATAGTAATGGGAGATTGGAACGCTGTGGTAGGAAAAGGGAGGGAAGGGAAGATAGTAGGAGATTTCGGATTAGGTGAAAGGAATGATCTAGGAAGCAGGCTGATGGAATTCTGCACCGAGCACGAGTTGGTCATAGCTAATATCTTATTCAATAACCACAATAGAAGAATATACACATGGATGAGACCAGGAAATACAGGGCGTTACCAAATCGACTTCATTATGGTCAAGCAGAGGTTTCGAAACCAGATTTTGGATTGTAAAACATATCCTGGTGCTGACATAAACTCTGACCACAATCTGGTTGTAATAAAATGCAGATTAAAGTTGAAGAAACTGAAGAAAAGTCAAAAGCCAAAAAGGTGGGCAATAGAGAGACTGAAAGTAAAGGATGTAAACGAAAGATTCAAGAAGAGTATAAAGGAAGGACTAATGAAAAACCCTAAACAAACTTCAATTGCAGACGAATGGGCACTTTTGAAGAATGAAATAACAAAATCCGCAGAAGAAAACATTGGTAGGAAAGAAAGAATAGGTAGAAAACCGTGGATCACTCAGGATATACTAGAATTGATGGATGAAAGGCGGAAACACAAGAATGTAAGGGATGAAAAGGGGAAAGCAGAATACAGACGTCTGAGAAATGAGGTTAACAAGAAGTGCAAGGAAGCGAAAGAAGAATGGTTGAAAGAGAAATGTGCAGGTATAGAAAATTGTCTGAAATTAGTTAAAGTAGACACAGCTTATCGAAGGATTAAGAATACTTTTGGGGAAAAGAAGACTAAGTGCTGTAATATTAAGGACACAAATGGAAAGCCTGTAACAGATAGGGAAGAAAAGGTTGAGAGATGGAAAGCTTACATAGAGTGTTTGTATAAGGGAAAGGAGATTGAGAATCGTGTAATGGAAAGGGAGGAGGAAATTGATGAGGATACAAAAGGAGATTTAATATTGAGATCAGAATTTGACAGAGCATTGGATGACTTAAGCAGGATCAAAGCATCAGGCATAGATGATATACCGATTGAGTTGCTACGCTGCATAGGAAATGAAGGTCTGATCAGGTTATTTCACTTGGTGTGTAAGATTTATGAGACAGGTGAGGTACCCCCTGATTTCAAGAAGAATGTAATCATCCCTATACCAAAGAAAGTGGGAGCTGACAGATGTGAAGATTACCGTACAATCAGCTTGGTTACTCATGCTTCAAAGATCCTGTCTAGAATAATTTACAAGAGGATTGAAAGCCAGATAGAATTGGAGTTGGGTGAAGACCAGTTTGGTTTCAGGAGAAATGTAGGAACAAGGAAAGCTGTATTAAGTCTTAGGCTGATTTTGAAAGGTAGAATAAGGAAAGATAAGAGAACGTTCATGGCTTTTGTAGACTTAGAAAAGGCTTTTGATAACGTTGATTGGACTAAATTGTTTGCCATTTTGAAATCTATTGGAATGAAGTACAGGGATAGGAGGGTGATATACAATTTATACAGAAACCAAACGGCAGTCATTCGAGCTGAAGGACATGACAGAGAAGCTGGTATTCAGAAAGGTGTAAGGCAAGGCTGCAACTTATCACCCATACTTTTCAATCTTTACATTGAACAAGCAATGAAGGAAATTGGAGAAAAATTTAAAGTGGGAGTGAAGATTCAAGGAGAAATAATTTCAACTCTGAGATTTGCTGATGACATCGTCATCTTGGCCGACAAGCCTGAGGATTTAAATGAGTTTTTGACTGGTATGGACTCCGTCTTACGGAAAGAATTCATGATGAAAATTAATAAATGCAAAACAAAAATACTGGAATGCAGCTGAAATAAATCAGAAACCTCTATGGAGATCAAATTGGCAGGTGAAAAGCTGAAGGAAGTAGGAGACTTCTCTTACTTAGGAAGCAGAATAACCAGTGATGGACGAAGCAAAGAGGACATAAAAAGTAGGTTGGCTCAGGCAAGGAAAGCATTTCTACAAAAAAGGAATCTGTTGACATCGAATATAGATTTAGGTATTAGGAAGTCATTTTTGAAAGCCTTTGTCTGGAGTGTGGCGCTTTATGGAAGTGAAACTTGGACTATTGGTGCAGCAGAAAAGAGGAGAATTGAAGCTTTTGAAATGTGGTGTTACAGGAGAATGATGAAGATCAGATGGGTAGATAGGGTTACAAATGAAGAGGTTTTAAGACGAGTGGGAGAGGAGAGATGTTTCTGGTGACTGCTAATGAAGAGAAGAGATAGGTTAGTAGGACACATACTAAGACACCCAGGAATAGCAAGCTTAGTTATGGAAGGAAGGGTCGAGGACAAGAACTGTAGGGGTAGACCAAGGTTAGAATATGTTAAACAGATTGCCTCGGATGTAGGGTGTGGTAGCTATGTAGAGATGAAGCGATTAGCTCAGGACAGGGAGGCATGGAGGGCTGCATCAAACCAGTCAAAAGACTGAAGACTCAATCATCATCATCATCATCGACTATAGACTCAGTTTCTTTATAAACCACTTCATTTGGTAATAGATGCCATTGACCATCTACCTGATGTTTTTTATTAATTATAGTTCTGAGAATTCTTCTATCAGTCTTCTGTAATGTGTCTGTAACTGATCGAGTGTTTAACTTGGAAAGTGTTTCACAAGCATATATTGCTTCCGTTTTAATAACTGATTCGTAATGTCGTAATTTGGCATTTATGGAGAGTGATTTTTTTTTGTAACTAGACCAAGTAATATATTGCGCTTGTCTTAACTTTGTTGATCTATTTTCGATTGACGCTTTCTCATTCAAATTCCATGTTATAATCTCCCCTAAATATTTAAATTTATGTACAACTTTAATTTCTTTATTGTTAATCAATGTAATGGCTTGTGTTTCCACATCAAAGGATGCCATTATTTCAGTCTTTTCAAATGAAATTTGAAGTCCTACTTTTGCTGCAATAGACCCAAGTTCTTCAATTTGGTGTTTAGCCTCATCTATACTGGTTGCAAGCAGTGCAAGGTCATCCGCAAAATCCAAGCAATTCAGTTTTATATTAGTACCAATCTTTACATTTGGAGGACGAGTTTTGTTCCACTCACGCATGATCTTTTCAAGAACACAATTAAATAATAACGGTGATAGACCATCTACCTGTCGAAGTCCAGTCCGGATATCAAATGGTTCAGACAAGGCTCCTCGAAATTTAACCTTTGATTTAGTATCTTTCAAAGTAACGCCGATGTGGTTGATAAGCTTTTGATGTAACCCAAATTCCCTAAGGATGTTAAGTAATGACCCTCGATGGATACTGTCATAAGCTTTCTTAAAATCCACAAAAGTAATGACCAAATCCTTTTGTCTCATTGTATGATATTTCATTATCCATTTCAGACTGATGATCTGATCCGAACAGCTGCGACCTGGTCGGAACCCTCCTTGATATTCTCCTAGTTCTTGATCGAGTTGTTGTTGAATTCTTGTCAAGATAATTCTAGATAGAATCTTGTATGTTACATCAAGCAAAGAAATCCCACGGTAGTTGTTCGGGTCTGATCTATCACCCTTTTTATGAATTGGGTGGATTACAGCCATTCTCCATTCCTCTGGTATTTGTTCCGAATTCCATACATCGATGAGGCGTTTATGGAGGTTGGAGATGGTTCGTTCATTTGCATATTTCCATAGTTCTGCTACCAATGAATTCTCTCCTGCTGCTCTATAATTTTTGAGCCAATTAATTGCTGCACATACTTCAGTCAAGTCAGGAGGAATAATGTTCTGTAAGTTTGTTTTATTTTTTGGATTAAGCTCAAAATCAAGATATTCCTTAGGTTCATCAGCATTTAGTAGTTCTCTAAAATAATCTGCTAGAATTTTAGCATTATCAGTATCATTGTGGGCTAGTTTACCTGATTTATCTTTCATTAATAGTGTAGGAGGGCTGTATTTAGAATGATATTGACGAAATGTCCTGTAATAGTCTCTTGTTTTGTGTTGTTTAAAGGAATCATCAATAATTTGTATGGACTTTTTTTGATTTTCTCTTTTAATTCTCCTAATTTCTTTGGCAGTTTCCCTTCGAACAATGGTTAATTCTTCTCGCGATTGTGTGGTCCTCTTTTGCTGATCATTGAGCCATGCTGTATGTCTTTTCCGAATTGCAGCGTCACATTCCGCATTTCACCATGCATGCTTTTTCCTTTTCCTAATAGGAGCAATTTCGAAAGCAATGGTTTTCAGTGTGTCAACCATCGTTTCTAGCTTGTCACTTAAGAGAGTTTTAGACTTTTCCTTATAGGACACATTATTTATTAAATAACTAGGGTCATATTGCCTTTGCAATGCCAAAATGTTGTGTTCCCCTATGTCCATCAACATGAACCTTAGAAAAGTATTGGTTCTTATAACAGATAAACTTGAAAATGATCAGTGTCACAACATCTCATGATTCAGAATCCATGTAAATTCCCATGGTTTTTCATCATATTTTCCTTCCTCTTTTCTTGAGAACCTTCAACATATTTTCAAATCCCCACTTCTAGAACTTTCCAGAAAATGTCTACATCCCCAATTCTTTCCACCCACAAACCTGAACTCCCTTCATAGATATTACCCAGGCTTTTCTACATCTGCTTGTTCATACTGACCTTTCATTCTAGCTCCCTGCTATTTATTTTCCTTTGCTTTCCTGTCCACTTTCCTGGTCACTTTTATTTCTTCTGTATTCACATTTATTTATCAGTAGTATTCCACAATTTCAATTTTTCTCTTTAAGATTCCCAATATTTCATTCAAATCTTTCAGAATAAATTAAGTTATTTCTTATTATGATATCTTAATTCAAATGCACCTCTCTTATAAACAAAGGCAAGAACTTAAGGCAACCCCTAATCTGTCGTCGAGTAGTATGATGCATGATCAGTAAGTGTTTTTGCTGTAATTTACATTATAAGTTGACTGTTTCTTACCATCGATTACCCCATTTTTACTGACTGTCAGGAAAGGTAGTAAGAATTGTGATTATTATGAATCTAATTAATGCAAATTTTTAAAACTTATTTCTCCTTCCTTTCCTTGTATTAGGATCAGATGGTAGTGGCAATGGAGGAATCTTTGCCATGTGAGAAGGAGATGGGGTAAGTATTATGCTCAGTTTGTTCATGTGTTTTGGTGAAGGTAAATTAGGAAGTTGAAGTGCTTCACATTTTTACTGTCATGAGTGTGATGTTTGGACCTCGTGGTTTAGTGGCTAGCATTCTTGGCTGTCACCCCAGAGGTCTGGGTTTGATTCCCAGATCTTCCAAGTATTTAAATTCTGGTCTGAAGGCTGGTTCAAGGTACACTTAGCTTCAAGAGGCAAAACTGAGATGAGGTGGGTTTGATTCCCACCCAGCTATCCAGGAAGTGGTTTTCCATGGTTTCCCACTTCTACTCAGGCAAATGCCGGAATGGTTCCTAACTTAGGCCATGGTCACCTCCCTACCTTCCCTTACCTGAATTACAAATACATACACTAATACAGCCACCACAATAACACAGATCATCAGACATAATTCCACACTCACCCAAATGCATGGGTTATATGACCATGATGCCCAAGCCCATCAAATGAAACAACATGTGAAGTTTCAAAATGCTAAAGAAAAAATAAACCAGAAAACTACCTCAGTAGCAGAGCACATTCATTGAAAGAAATGGAAAGCTTAACTTGACAAGTTGCACTTGCATGAGTACATAAGATTGATATCAGCAAGTTCAAATCAGTTTTCATACCTCAAGGTCCTGGGATCAAGCTGGCAAAAAATGAAGATCCGAGTGATGAGGAACACTGGAGGGCGGCCAAAAGAGTCCTTCGTTATCTGAAGTGAACTGCCAACGTCGAATTGGTTTCCATGTCTGACCTGAAACTGGTCAGAGGTTTCATAAATGCAGATTGGGATGCATCGAGGACAGAGAGCCTTACATGGGCTATATCCTTATACTTGGAGGTTGCCCCACATTATGGGCTCTCGATATCAGAGATTGGTTGCTCTGAGTACTAAGTAGGTGGAGTGGCCATATCCGAGTGTGCCAAGGAGATTTTTTCATGAATTGGGTTTCAATGCTGTTAGAGGTTTTAAGGCGGCAATGAAACGTAACGCCCGATTAAATATTATTCAACTGTTTATTTATCGCAAAATACAAGAACTGATTAAAAGTGTCGTTGCCATGAACAGATCAAAAACGTACTGAAAAAGAAAAATTTGTTGAGGGCGCTGGTGCGCCTCACCAGCAGGGGGGTGGTCGACAATGACGGATTTCGATTTCACCACTTTCTCTCGACCAACTGCCGGAGTCATCCTGGTGGGTGTGATCTCATGCCAAGGCTTTGAGCACATTTCTCGTGCTTGGGCCTTGACGATCCTTTTGTCAATATGTCGGCAGGTATCTCATCCATTGGTCTGTACTCCACCAAAACCACCTGTTTGGCCACGACATCTCAGACGAAATGGTGCCTGATGTCGATTAGCTTCGTCCGTGAATGAAACATACGATTTGAAGTCAGCTTCTGCGCACCTATATTGTCGTTCTTCACTGGGACAACATCTATTGGTTTTCCGAAGTCCTTCAGGACGTCCTTGGATGCTTCTGTCAAGGCCATGTATTCGGCCTCCGTCGATGACAGGGCCACAGTAGGCTGCTTCCTGGACTCCTAACTCACTGAGGCGCCGCCTAAGATGAACGCGTATCCGGTGTATGATTTTTGATCCACCTGACAGTTTCCCCAGTCGGTGTCCACGTACATCACCGCAGGATTGCTGGATTTGGAGTACAGGAGACCGAGATCACGTGTGTTAGTGAGATATCGCAAAACACGTTTTGCAGCCTTCCAGTGCTGCTGTCCATGACAGCTGGTGTTGAACTGAGAGAGAGAACTGACTGGATGGGGTATGTCCGGCCTCGATCTCACTGACATACATTAGCGCTCCTATCAACTGTCGATAGGGGTCAATCTCCGTTTGTTCGCCAGGGTTCACGTCTTCCTTCTGCAGCTTCATTCCTGGATCAATGGGAATGCTGACAGTCCTGTACTCTGCCATTCCGATTCTCTCAAGGATCTCGTCTATGTATCCTATCTGGCTCAGTTTCATCTGGTTGGCACTCCTCTCGAACTCCAGCCCCAGACAATATCACACGTCCCCTAAGTCCTTGATCTCGAACCTGGTATTCAGGAAGTCTCTCATATCATCGATCTTCTTGTCGTTTCGAGCTATGATCATTGTGTCTTCGATGTAGATGATTATATAAATCCTATCTTCGACCGGTCCGATGTGGTACATGCATGGATCTGAATCCGAGCGAGTCGCCTTGAGATTTCTCATCTCTTCCTCGAGACGGTGATACCAAGCGCGTCCTGCCTTTCGCAGTCCGTACAACGCTTTGTTTAGTGACCACACCACGTCACGATTCGTCAACTTCTCCAGCATCTCATCAGCGGTCTTTTGCACAGTCTCGTCAACCGACTCGTCTTTGAACGGTATGGACTAGAACGTCCTCGAAGTGGTCGGGGGCCTCCATGAAGATTTGTTCCTCGACTTCTCCGTTCAAGTACATCGTCTTGACGTCTAGCTGTCGGATCTTTAGATTATCCTATACAAATAACGCCACCGCAGTCCTTATTGTGCTCAGCCTTGGGACTGGAGCAAACGTGTCGTGAAACTTGTTTCCTGGTCTCTGCATGAAACCCTTTGCTACCACGCGCGCCTTCCGCTTCCTGATAGTGCCGTCAGGGTTAACCTTATTCCGTAGAACGAATCTGCTGCCTATCACAGATTTGTGATTGGGACGGTCGATCAGCTTCCACGTGTTGTTCTGAATCAGCTAAACCGCCTCTTCTGGCATCGCTTCGATCCACGCAGGTGAGTCATTTCTGGAGATAGCCTGGGTCACTGGGATTTCAGCGACGTTAGCCGCTTCCCCTCGTCGATCACCATAGTCCTTGCGGGGTCGCCCTGGTTTCCCAGTTCTAATCAAACGAGGCTGTCCGCCTCTTCTCCTAGGTGGCGCTGCTTCTTGCTCATCGAGTTGGACCTCTGGATCAAGATCATCGTCTTAGTCGGGAACAAAATAATCGTAGGCAGGAAAGCCTCTGAAGCCATCGGGGAATTCCCATCCACCAATATCAGGTCAGTTTTCTGCTAGCACTTCGTCTCTCGACATCAGCTCGAACTCCAGTTCTTGGATCGGATCCTCTGGTTCAACGCGATCTTTGTCCGGAGAGTCACGCGGGAACAGATCATCGACTGATTTCTCAGGCGCATTCATCTCCTCACGAAAAACAACATCGCTCTTGATCTCGATCTTTTTCGTTTCAGGAATCCAGATCCGGTAAGCCTTCGACTGCTTCGAATATCCAACAAAAATTCCCTCTGTTGAGCGAGGGCTAAACTTCCCCTTGTTTGGGGTTTTGTCCAGGCAGAACACCTTGCTCCCAAAGTCCTTTAGGTAGTGCGCAATCGGAGTTCTGTCGAATCAGCACTTAAATGGAGTCTTCCCGTTTAACTTTTTGGTTGGACATCGGTTCCTCAGATAATTTGCGGTGTTGATCGCCTCCGCCCAGAACGTCATTGGTAGGGCAGATTGCAGGAGTAAACGTCGTGCTGCCTTTTCAATTGTCCGATTTTTCCTCTCGGCTACACCATTTTGTTCAGACGTATACGGTGTTGTGAGTTGGCGTTCGATTCCCTCGGATTTTAAGAACTCGTCAAATTCCCTGTTGACATATTCACGTCCATTATCGGACTGTACGCGCTATATTTTCAGACCGTGCTGCTTCTAGGCGAAAGCCTTATACTCTCGGAACGTCTGCAATGCCTCACACTTCTTCTTCATAAACCGTACCTCTGTCCATCTCGAGTAGTTGTCCGTAAACGTGATCATGTACTTGGATCCACCGTTCGACGCAACACGCACGAGGCCGCAGACGTCCGTTTGAATAACATCGAGTTTACCAGTCACACGATTTGACTCTTTCGGGAAAGGTATTCGAGTCATTTTGTATTTCATGCAAATGCCACAGGTTAGATCTCCACATCTCCCTTTCAGTTGCACACATCGAATGGATGTGTTCTTCACTGCCGCATCGAGAGCATTTGAACGGAAACGATTTCTCCTTATCACTCTTACCATCGGAATTGCCGTGGTTTTTATTTTGATGCTTTGACTAAGGTTTCCTTGCGGGACCTTTCTTATTCATCTACCATCGGAGTCGACTAGACAATTCGGGCATCGTGTGCTTCGATTATCTTAGTACGTGGATTCTCATGCTTTGGTAGATCGTCCCGGCTCTCGATGGCAATTCTGAAGTTTTCAAATCTTGTCGGCAAACTGTACAGCATCATGATGGTAACACTGAAAAATGGCTTCAAACCCCACAATGATCATGATGGTAAGTTGGTCCGGGTTGATAATTACTTCCATGTCCGCTAACTTATCGACACAGTCGAAGTAGTTGTTGAGGTGCTCACAGCGTCACCTTCAGTCATCTTTTGCAAGGTTAGACTCTTCAACAACGTGGCCTTGCGAGCCGGCCCCTTTGACTGAAACATGTCCTCAAGTTTTTGCCATATCTCGTTTGATGACCTGCAGCTTTTCACCAACTTCAGCTGGCTTGGTCCGATGGACAAAATCAGGTCCGACATGGCCTTTTCATCCTTTGTCGTCCACTTGGTCACTTGGGCTGCATTGTCCTCACCCGGCTTGGGTTTGACGATCTGGCGGCTGACATAACTCCACGCGTCATCCTTTATCAGTATGGCGCGCATTTGCATCTTCCAGGTGTCGTAATTATCGCGCCCTAAGGCTTCGATGAGCACAACACCATTTGAATTGATTGTCTCACTTCAATCGTGCCGCGTGTCAATGTCCGAAATACTCACGATTGTTTACAATTTTCTGTGTTGTGTGTTATTGTCCGAAACACTCACAACCGGCAACACACTTTGCGTCGCGTGCTATTGTTCGAAACACACTTGCAAAAGAAGCCTAAGAAATATCATGCTTTTGTACACAACTCTCACGATAAGCACGTTTTCTCGCATGTTATTTGTCCGAAGCACTCGCGATTCGATTGGCTTTTTCACTGCTCACTCACGCACCCAGCAAACTGGAGACGGAAAAGGATGATGATGACTCACTATCAAGCACACAATATTCGAGAAGACGGTGTTTGTTCCTTCGTGCTTCGTTGATTTCTAGATGCTTCTTGAGAGTACAAGATGGCTGCCAACTCAATGCGCTCCCCTCTTTGTGTGCTGGTTTGATCCCACTAAGTTACCTGTTTCCAGTTTATTTAAATCCGCGCCAATTGCCTGGGCCCATAACCTGTTAGAGGTTCCAAGGTGGCAATGAAACGCAACGCTCGATTGTTATTCAACTGTTTATTTATCGCAAAATACAAGAACTGATTAAAAATGTCGTTTCCGTGAACAGATCAAAAATGAACTGATAAAAAAAAGTTAGTTGAGGGTGCTGTTCCTTCTCGCGAGCAGGGTGGTGGTCGACACCGACGGATGTCGATTTCATCAACAAATGCTACCGGAATAGCTGATCTGACTACATACTGCAACAACCAAAGTGTGCTGAGATTGGCTGAGCATTCCACGTTCCATAACGGAAGTAAATATATTGACGTTAGGCACCATTTTGTCAGAGACACGCCCAGAGCTGTCCGTACATGGGAGACATCTAGCCTACTAAAAGCTCGACCCCCTGTTAGTAGAGTGTGAAATCCTTAGCACACTTGCCAAAACTGTCCCCATACGTCATAAGTAAAATTCGAGTTTCCATTGCTTCCCCTCTTCAAATAACATAGAGTAGGCCTATACCAAAATGCAATTATTACAAAATCCACAAACAAAAATAAAATGTTTAGGTTTACAGGATTCAAACCAACACAGTCAAAAATACAATGTAATAATTACTTGACACTGCAAGCTTATGATTAGGGTTACAAAGGAGTTGTTTTTGAAAATTCTCAGAAGATATTCTCATAAATTCCCCAGAGTTGAATGCTAGAATTTGCCATAATGGACAACAACAAATGCACAGTTTCAGTATACAGTCAACTCTCACTAATTCGGACTAATGGGAGCGAGGTCTAGTCCAAATTATCGAAATGTTTTCTAAAATATTGTACTGTACAGTACATGCATAGTTATTTGAAGCTATAATTAGGAATATAATATACAATGTATGTGATTGTTAAAGAAAGTCTAGATGGACATTGTAATATGTACATACTGTATTAAATTAAAGTTCCATACATATTCAGAGGCTGTGTATGTATCCCTATATACAGTACATAAGCAGTGTGTAAAAAAAAATATGTCTGTACGGTATTGGAAATGTATAAGATACATTTACTCCAGAGGACAACAGTACGACAGTTCCAAACACTTTTAAACAATCATAGAGATAGAATTTAACACAATATAATAGTAACTTGTCATGTGGGCTTCAAAAAGCGAACTGAGCAGGCACTGCCTTTGTTGCGTGCTTGTGACCAATAATGTTACATACAGTACTTGTTATTGGCCACGAGTAGAGTGAACGGGGAGGGAGGGGGATGGGATCGACATTTTACAATAGATGCCTTGGTGCAAATGATGTCTGGCACAGTACTGTGGCGATGAAAACCTGTCTGAATTATCCAAATTCCAAATTAGTGAAGCCCGAAATAGTGAGGGTTCACTGTAGTCGGTGATCGGAATATCCAATGGTACTCTTGTAAGAGTTGGATACGAATTTCCCTCAGGCATGAACGGTCCTAGCATAAGAGGCAAATGCTGTCCTAAATGCAGGAAATTCAGGTTCAAGTCCTAAGGCTAGTCTAATTTTCAACTCTTATGCTCCAATTATTCTATACTAGCAGTAGTGCCCGGCTTCGCCCGGTGGATTTATTTGTTTTATAGAACTGGAGCGCTCAAAGATAAGGATCGGAATAAATGAAAGTAAATTTGAAAGCACCAACGCTTATTGCAGCCGATAACCTCAGTATACTGCACCAATACCATCGCCTTATACAGAGGCATACTATTGTCATGATGATAACTGTTTTAAGGGGACAAAGAAATCTTTTTGCACTAATTTCTCCCCGTGACTTCAATTTATAAGCAGCTTGCAAGTCTGCATCAGAACATTGGTAGGGGCGACGTGATGCGGCCCGCATTACATGGCAACAATAGACTTTGGTATTACTCAAGCCGTTCTGGAGCGCTTGTTCTTCCGACTTACTGAACAAAAATCAATCTTTAAGGTTACCTGAGAGGTGTACCTTAATGCTACATAGCCTGAACTATTTCTCTTGAATCAGGCTATCATATACAAAAAGAATTTTTCGAATCCGACTGGTAGTTCCAGAGATTAGCGCGTTTAAACACATAAACACACAAACACACAAACTCTTTAGCTTTATTATATTAGTAAAGATTGGCTTTATGTTGAATTGTATTGTTATTGTTTTAAGGGGCAGAACAGAAAGGTCATCTGCCCGTCTATATAGGCTTTAATATTTAAAACAATAGTTTATGACCTTCTTGCCCATAATACTAGACAATGAGCAAAGCGTGCTTTTAGCTCATCTGAAGTGACTGGGAACCAGCTTTTCAGATTTATGCCATGTGAATAGCTTAAAAATGCAGGAATGTTTTGCCTTAACAGGTTATTATTATTATTATCGTTATCACATTCATTTCGTCTCCCACAAGTCCAACCCCTCCTCCACGTGGTGGGAGACGGGCAACGGCATGAAGTAGGGGATTGCCTGTAGGGGTGAAGTACAGTGGGGACTTTGTGTGCCCCGGGACCGCTACGGTAGCTGTGAAGGCTCTATGGGAACCCTGAAAAGTGACGGCTGACGGGGCTCTGGTGAAGCTACGATAGGCCTAGCAAGCCAGTAGTGGATATCATATTTGCTTTCAAACCAGGAACAGGCCTCGGAAAGGACGGATGCAAACGACGACGACCCGGATATGCTAATGGACTACGAGTTGGGACATTAAACATACAGACACTGACAGGAAAGGTGGAGGAGATTGTAGATGTGATGGAGAGAAGAAAACTGGATGTACTGGGCTTGGCAGAAACAAGATGGAAAGGAGAAGGTCGCAGAGAACTGAGGAAAGGGTACCGGTTGTACTGGAGTGGGAACAGTGAAGGAAGGAGCAGCGGAGTAGGAGTAGTTGTGAGAGATGGAATGAAGGAAGAGGTAAAGGGAATAAGTGACAGGATCATGAAGATCAGAGTAACTGTAAAGGGAAGAAGCCTGGAGATAGCCCAGGTATATGCCCCTCAAGTTGGATGTACAGCTCAAGAGAAGGAAGACTTTGAGGAGGAGCTACAACAGCAGTTGAATGGTCAGAGCATCATTGTCATGGGAGATTTGAATGCACATGTAGGAAGTGAAAGGAAAGGATATGAAAATGTATTGGGAGCAGAAGGATGGGGTAGCAGGAATGAAGAAGGGAGAAAGTTGCTGGATTTTTGCAAGAGAAACGGTTTAGTGGTAGGCAACTCCTGGTTCCGGAAGAAAGAAAGCCACAAGGTAACGTGGTACAGCAGTGATTTAACAAAGAAATCTTTGGTAGATTACATGCTGTACGACTGGGAAATGAAGAGAAGTGTCAGAGATATAAAGGTAATACCATCAGAGGCCTTAGATAGCGACCACAGAATACTTGTAATGAACCTGGGAGTTGTTAAGGATAGCAAGAGGACAGAGTACCAGGAAAGGAGAATCAAAGTATGGAAACTCAAGGAAAATGAAGTCAAGGAAGAATTCCAGAAGATAATAAGGGAAAAGATGCCAACAGACAATCCTAAAACAGGGGAAGAGGAATGGAAGCAATTCAAAAACACAATGGTGGAAGCTGCAGTGGCAGTATGTGGAAGAACAAGCAACAGAAAGTGGTGTAAAGAGACACCATGGTGGAATGAGAGAGTAAAAGAAGCTGTGGGAAGGAAGAACAAGGCTTTCAGAGTGTGGTTCCAGGAAAGATCTGATCTGGCAAGGGAAGATTATAAGATAAAGAAGAAAGAAGCAAACAAGATTGTCGCAGAGGAGAGGAAGAAGTGGATGGTAAAGTGGACAGAGATGATGGAGGAAGACAGCAGAGGAAATAAGAAAGTACTTTATGGGATGGTCAAAAGTAAGAGAAGAGGTCTGCGAGAGGATGTGGTAATGATGGACAAAAACGGAACTGAGGTACACAACAAAGAGACACTCAAGACAGTGCGGAAAGAGTACTTTGAGGATTTGCTGAATGCAAATGGTCATAGGGAGGAAGACAATGTATTGGAAGATGGAGAAGACAACACAGGAATGGAAAAGGACCTGACTTGGAGAGAACTGGAAATGGCTATAGACAAGATGAAAGGAGGAAGGGCACCAGGTGTGGATGAAGTGAGTGTTGAAATGGTGAAGGCAGCAGGGGAGGTTGGGAAACAGTGGCTGTACCGTGTGATGAGGGTGATATGGAAGGAGAAAAAGACCCCAGAAGATTGGAAGAAAGGATTAATTGTCCCAATATTTAAGAAAGGAAGCAGAAAGGAGTGCAGAAATTACAGGGGAGTCACACTCATACCTCACTGTGCCAAGATATATGAAAAGATATTAGAAAGTAGAATACGAGCCAAAGTGGAGAGAAAATTGAGAGAGGAACAGTATGGATTCAGACCTGGGAGATCAACAGTGGATCTCATATTTTCAGTGAGACAGCTCCAGGAACACCACTACGAATTTGGAGAGGATCTGTTGATGGCCTTCCTGGACATCGAAAAGGCCTATGATAGTGTGTGTAGGGAGAAGGTTTGGAAAGCAATGGAAAACATGGGAGTGGAAAAAGAGACTGTAGGCAGAGTGAAGGAGATGTATTGTGGAAGTGTGAGTTGTGTGAAAGTTGAAGGGGAAAGAACAGACTGGTTCAGACAAATGAGTGGCCTGAAACAGGGTAGTGCGCTGTCACCCCTTCTCTTTATTGTGGTTATGGACGAGGTAATGACACGGATAGCAGGAAAGATAGGAGAAGATAAGATGAAGGCAATGGTGTTTGCAGATGATCTCATGGTCTGGGGAAACAAGGAGGAGGAAATCCAGGAGCAACTGAAGGCTTGGGAAGAAACAGTGGGAGAGTACGGATGGAAGTTCAACATCAGTAAATGTGAGATCCTGTTAACGACCAGGAAAAAGGACAGACCAATGAGTGGGATAACACTTGGAGGTGGACAGCTGAAGAAGGTGGAAAGTCTCAAGTACTTGGGAAGTATAGTGGAGGAAAATGGGAGAAATGACAAAGAGATTACGGAACGTGGCAGACAGGCAGAAGCATTTCTGAGAAGCATTAGGAGCTTAGTGTGGAATAAAGATGTCCCACAAGAAAGCAAGGAAGTGTTATACAGAAGCTACTATATCCCGATACTGACCTATGCTTCAGAAACGTGGACAATGAAGAAAAGAGACATAAGCAGAATACAGGCAGGTGAAATGAAGTTCCTGCGAAGTAGGATCGGAGTAACTAGAAGAGACAGGGTGAGGAATGAAAAGGTCAGGGAAATGGTGAAAGAGGAGCCCTTGCAAGGTAGGATTGAGACATCAAGACTGAGGTGGTATGGACACTTAAAGAGAATGGATGAGAAGAAGATTCCCAAGAGGATACATGAGATGCAGATGCAGAAGAATCGACCAAGGGGAAGACCAAGAGATCGATGGCTGAAAGGAGTGGAGGAATGTGTCAAGAAGAGAGGCGAGGACTGGACCAGAGTGACAGCGGAGAGATGGTGGGAAGAAAGAAATAAGTGGCGAGGCTTATGTTCCAAACAGACCCAGCCTGGGGCTGGAAACTGTACAAGATGATGATGATCACATTCATTTCACCACATAAGTGGAACATATCAACATATCGTCAGCTTGTTTGCAAGACGATATGGCTAATTCTCTTAAGGTGGCACATTGATAAACGAGCGAACAATGGAACAGGTCTCCAAGATGGCGGCCTTCTGCAGGGTGATATGTAGACCAGGATGTATTCCCAATATTTATAGATTGTGAGCCAATGATTTGGTGATCTTATCACAGCAGGTTTGTTGCAGATTATGGGAATTGGGCACTGCAATATCAATGAGGAAGGTTCTCTTCTGCACCTTGTCCACAACCATGATATCTGGCCGGCTTGCTAGTATGGTTTTAAAATTGATTTACTATCTCAAAAACAATCATGGGAGCGTGCTCAACAACTCACCAAAGTTTCATCGCAATGAAATAAATGGTATATGAACGCATACGGGACTTTGTTGAAACGATTCGAGCGCCGTCACCCATTTATTGAATATACTCGTATGCTACCTATTGTAAAATGGATTTACTAAGTCGAAAACTTTCCCTGGCGTGTACACAGCAACTCATGAACGTTTCATCACAATCGGATAAATGGCATATGAACGCATACGGGATTTTGTTTAAACGATTCATGCGCCTTCACTCATTTGTTGAATCTTCTTGTGCGTCACCCATTGAAAAACGGATTTACTAATTCATACACCTTCGCAGGACTGTACTCAACTCACCAACGTTTTATAACAATCGGATGAATAGTATATGAACACATACGGAACTTGGTTGAAACGATTCACGCGCTGTCGCTCATTAGTTGAATCTACTCGTGCCCTACCAATTGTAAAATGGATTTACTAAAACAGAAATCTTTGCGGGAGTGGAAACAACATTTCTCTAAATTTCATTGCAATCGCATGAATGGTATATGAACACATACGATTTTTTTAAAAACGATACGTGCGTTGTTACTCATTTGTTGAATCTACTCGTGCGCTACCTATTGTAAAAAGGATTTACTAAGTCAGAAACCTTTCCTGGAGTGTGCACAACAATCCAACCAAAGATTCTTAGCAATCGGATAAATGGTATTTGAACGCTACGTGACTTTGTTTAAGCGATTCGCGTGCCGTCGATCATTTGTTGAATCTACTTGTGCGATACCTATTGTAAAGTGGATGTACTAAGCCAGAAACCTTCCCCGAAGTGTACACAACATCTCACCCAAGTTTTATCGCTATCGGACGAATGGTATATGAACGCATACAGGACTTTGTTGAAACGCTTCGCGCGTCTTCGCTCATTTGTTGAATCTACTTGTGCCCTACCTATTGTAACATGGACTTACTAAGCCTGAAACTTTCCCTGGAGTGTACACAACAACTCACCCAAGGTTAGTCGCTATCGGACGAATGGTATATGATCGCATACGGGACTATATTGAAACACTTCGCGCGTCGTCACTCATTTGTTTAATCTACTTGTGCGATACCTATTGTAAATTGCATTTACTAACCCAGAAACATTCCCTGCAGTGTACACAACATCTCACCCAAGTTTCATCGCTATCAGACGAATAGTATATGGACGCATACGGGACTTTGTTGAAACGCTTCGCGCGTCGTTGCTCATTTGTTGAATCTACTACAAAGTGGGAAGGAATGAGACCAAGAGACAGGTGGTTGAAGGGGGTGGAAGAAAGCGTAAAGAAGAGAGGAGAAGACTGGACAAAGGTGGTGGCTGAGAGATGGTGGGAAGACAGAAGACGTTGGAGAGGCCTGTGTTCCCAACAGACCCGGCCAGTGGCTGGAAACTGTGCAAGATGATGATGACTCGTGCCCTACCTATCGTAAAGTGGATTTGCTAAGCCAGAAACCTTGCCTGAAGTGTACACAACCTCTCACCCAAGTTTCATCGCTATCGGACGAATGGTATGTGAACGCATACAGGACTCTGTTGAAACGCTTTGCCCGTCATCGCTCATTTGTTCAATCTACTCGTGTGCTACCTATTGTTAAGTGGATTTACTAAGCCAGAAACCTTCCCTGATGTGTACACAACAACTCACCTAAGTTTAGTCGCTATCGGACGAATGGTATATGAATGCATACGGGACTATGTTGAAACACTTCGCACGTCGTCACTCATTTGTTTAATCTACTTGTGCGATACCTATTGTAAAGTGGATTTACTAACCCAGAAAGCTTCCCTGAAGTGTACACAACATCTCACCCAAGTTTCATCGCTATCAGACGAATAGTATATGAACGCATATGGGACTTTGTTGAAACGCTTCGCCCGTCGTCGCTCATTTGTTGAATCTACTCGTGCGCTACCTATTGTTAAGTGGATTTAGTAATCAGAAACCTTACCTGAAGTGTACAGAACATCTCACCCAAGTTTCATCGCAATGGGATGAATGGCATATGAACGCATGTGGGACTTTCTTGAAACAAACGCACGCCATTTTGTTGAAGCTACTCGCGCGCCATCTATTATAAGTTGGATTTACTACGCCTATAACTTTTCCGGGAGTGTGCACAACAACTCACCAAAATTTGATCGCAATCGGATGAATTGTGTATGAACGCATCGCCATTACGTATTTGTTTAAACTACTCGCACGCTATCTATTTTGAAATGGATTAACTATGCCTATAAACCTCCTGGAAGTGTTTACAACAACTCACCAAAATTTGATCGCAATCGGATGAATGGTTTATGAACGCATAAAAGACGAACACACAGACATTCCTTTTTATATATATTGTTTTAGATCCCTTATTGGGGGGTGGTTGGATCTAAAACGGAAGAGTTACTGTGTTAATTTATAAAGAAGTGCCAAAAAGGGGGTAGCTTCCCGTAGTCGGGTAAGCTGACCAGTGTAGAGTGTTGTTTAGTGTTAGGATGCTAGGGGTTGCTCCTATAAAAGATCTAGGTGTATTCTAGGGGATGGAACTTAGCGTACAGGTCAACGCGCTGGTCGTCCAGCTGGCTGGTTAGATAACCGACGTGCACGCGTCAGCTATATGGCGCGTGCCGCTCCTAGCAGTCGGGCCACTGCGTGAAATGCAATGCTACCTGAGCTAGCAAGTGCCTGGCTACTGTGCGTCACGTCTAATCGTAACGGAGGATTCAGGAAGGGAGTTAGGGCGTAAAGAAGCGTGTAAACAGTAATGGAAGTGTAGAGTACTGACCAAGTGTTTATTGGTCAGTAATATGGAATTATGAGTCCCTTTTAAGGGATGTAGTGATGTTACAATGTATGTGTACAAACTTGTGGGTAAAGGTTACAAAGTACAGGATTCTGAACACTGCTGACTCACCTGATGATACCAGCGATAGCCTCCGGCCGATGCACTGTAAGACTGGTAATTGAGAGAGGGACTGCCCTAGTTAAGGCCTCCCTTTATAGTCTCCGGCGTTGTGCTGTCAGCATTGTGCTGAATAGATGTCCTAGTTAATTGTGTGTCGCTGTTTGTGGTAGTGATGCAATTATTGGGTAAGCTTTCCAGACTGGCTAGCTGCCCTTGCATGTTAATAGATGTTGGCCTGGGCTTACAGGATTTGCCAGTTAGGGGTAGTTTGAATAGATGATGGGGGGATGGCCTCCAGGGGGTGCAGACCCCTGGGGGTTGTACAATATATATATATAAGATAACCGATTGGTCCCATAACAAATTATTATTATTATTTATTTATTTATTTATTTATTTATTTATTTACATATGTTACACCCTCATTGGAGCACTTAACCAAAACAAGTATATACATGTCTCAAAAACAATATTAAAGATTCAGCTTCTTATTTTTCTTCTTTTCCCAAAACATTTACATTACTGTATTAGGAAATGGATTTTTATGTAGTAAAAATTAATTAATTATTTTTGTGTTAAAAAACAAGGAAATATTTGCACAAAAAAAAAATTGTTGCCTGTTTAACATGAGTGCGTTTTATTGAGTTTCTACAAGTCGGTCAATATAAAATTTTTCCATCTGTGTTGAATATGTTTTTAAATTCTTAAACTACTGATTCATCCGCTTATTCAGGAAGTGTGAATTTTAGAATATAACGATATTCCAAGCGAATTAAGTGGGAGCAGGTGGACCATTTCAGGTACGAAGAGCGTTTAAAATACAGTATAAGTTTTGTAATTTTGTTTCACTTTGAAGTTGTGTCACAAAGACAGAAAACTCATTTCTATGACAAAGGTCAATCTTTCTGGAATTCTTGATGGGCATAACCAAAGCGAAGGAGCACTCACATGTGCATTGAGTGTCAAAGTGAAGAGATAAGCAGCAGATCAGCATCCGAGTTGCAAATCAGTATGGCAGAAAGACATGTGCTAGAAACTTGGTGTCGAATATAAGTGCATGCTGTCGTGTGCATGAATTGGTGCATGGGACTAGTGTTTCAGATATCATTGCTGCCTACAGAGCTTCTATGAAGACGACATTATGTCCTGTCAAATAGTAGGGCGCTTGTGTTCAATGGTTAGTGAAGGAAGAACGGCAGAGTGTGGAAGACGAAGACCGATCTGAACACCTGTCCACATCCCCCCGACTGCAACAAACAGGGTCAGAGTACAGGAAATTGTGTTAGCCGACAGGCACGGAACTGTGTCTTATGTTACATCCACATTGGGTGTTTGACATGGTCGTGCTCACCACATGATTCACAAAGTGTTAGCAATAAAAAGATTCATTATAAATGCCTGTTAATAAAATCAGCTGAGGAGGTGAGTTGGTATCACCTAAATATGTACTGCTAATTAACTAACAATTGAAGTATTGATTAGCTGAAATTATTAATTACTATATTTTATAGATATAACATACTGTGTGTTAAAACGGATCAAAAATGAAGCAAATGTTACCAATGTATTTCAGAAAGTGGCGGCAAGATGGTGTCGATGCAGCTCACCCCCTGATCACAAGACGGCAAGATTGGCAATAATAGTTTTAGATTGAACATTGAGAATTTTATGTGTCTTTTTGACTGAAGAAGGCTTGATAGGCTGAAACATGTATCAAATAATAATAATAATAATATCGTATGGCCTCGGGTGCCTGGTGCAAGCTTTGCTATTTGACACCCAGAGGGTAGCTTGCATGTCGAATTTCGTAGTTCCTTGACTATGAAAGTCAAGGAGGTTAGATGTTAGATATCTAATCTCCTTGAACACAATAGCGCTTTCTAGTAGAGAAATTAGGAACTTTGTGCTGGCGGAAACTCCCGAGATTAATTTTGCCATTATGAACTCGGCCTACTGAATTCAAATGGGTTCTATGACATGCCAACATCGTATGACATGCGTATCGTATTTTTGCCGCCTTTCAAAAATCACTTACCACGGTCAGGAGCGAACCTGCAATCTTGGGGTTAGTAGACCGACACGCTATCCACTCACCCACCGTGGCAAGCTATGTATCAAATGAAGTAGTGGTTGAAAAAAAGTATTGTTACGTGCCACCCCCTAGTGGCACTTCCGTTAACTGGATTACGGTGGGTGAAACCACAAACACAATTGTTCCTTTAAAGAAATGTATTAGCTTTATTGCGGGCCAGAAAGATACACCACACAAATAGCAAATACAAGCAATTAGTATCCCACTCTAGTTTCCTCTCGTAGGGAACACTTGCCTTTCACTTGTCAAGAAGCCACAGAAGTTAATTCCTTCTAATGAGACCGGTGGCCTCGATAGAACTACCTACAACACTTCCTAGAATATGCAAGCTACCGTTATTCATGATAGCCGGTCACTCACCACTACACTCTGCTTCGCTGTCCACTGGCTAGGGAATCAGCCCCCGGCGCTTTTGCAATTCACCACACTAACCTCTGCTGCACTGGAAAACACACTCGTTCAAGACACAGTTCCTCTGTAGGCTTCACACTCCTTCGCTGTCAAGAGAATCAGCTTCACTAGGGTTTCGCAAGTCACGTCGCCAACAACTGTCGCTCAAGGTAAACGCTCGCACTAGCTCGAAAAACACTGTCCACCCCGCTTGCCAGGTCGCTCTTATATAGCAGGCCGGTGACTCAATAAATGCTTCTAGACCCATCCAGGATTCACGGCTTCTCGAGGTTTCCATCACTGGTTGGGTCACGAATATTCTGGACCATCCCTTTGTCCTAGTAGCCCTGTTGCATAAGGCGCACGTAATACACTGAGGCTGAGCCCAGCCCGGGGCAGCTGTGACTCAACCGGCGAGGCGATGAAACAACTCACAGCCGTAACACTATTGTATTGTAAAGTGGAAATTTATTATAATAGATTGGCAATACCACGAACCTACTACGGTGTCGTAGCAGGCGGAGAGGTGATACTCCAACGTGGCGCGTCCCAGGTGGTGGATAGGGGGGTCCTCACCGGCTTGCCGGCGGACTTGAGCAAAATAAAATAGCTCTCGCGGACCAAACACACAACAACCTCTACGGTTAACAACCGCAGTTGTAACTCGGAGCTTGCTCCATACAAGGTTGACTACCTTTGAAAGTCAAACATGGAAGGAAATCTTTTAAGGAATAATCCACCTAGACTGCATTCGGATACATTGGGCAGTCACCTGAAAGATACCCTAGATGAGTCGGAGCATCTAAAAATACCCCCGACAGATAGAAAACCCAAATTTAGACTGAAGATAGGACAGATAAACTATATAGCAACACACAATATAAATTCCATCATACAGCCAAGAAAACTCAAAATTTTGACAGACGAAATGGATCGCAAAGGGATTCTAATAACCGGGCTTCAAGAAATGAGAAACACCGATCAGGAACCAATAGAATCACAAGGGTATAGAATTTTCAAGGGAATTCCAGGGAAAAGAGTAATGAAGCAATGTCCACAATTCGGAACAGGATTTGTAGTCAATCTCAAAATAATTGAATCCATCATAGAATTTAAAGCATTATCCCCTAGGCTCTCGACACTAACTCTAAAAGCTGCAAATAGAACATATACCATTCTAAATGCCCATGCCCCAACTAATGATAAAAATAATAAGAAAGAACACAAAGATGATGTGGAGGGATTTTGGGAGCTTTTAGATCAGACAGCAACAAACATAAATAAATGTTACACCAAAATTTTAATCGGAGACTTTAATGCCCAGTTAGGAAAGGAAAAAAGATATAGGGACATAATAGGAAAATGGCCAGCACAGAGAAGAACAAACAGGAATGGCATAAGACTGGTGGAATTTTGCAGAAACCATGATATGATCTCCAAATCAACTTACTTCAAGAGAAGACCAAATAAACTCAAAACTTGGAAACATCCAGATTGGAAAAAAGGTGAATGGCAACTAGATCATGTTTGTATGGATAAGAACTATCACAGGGAGATCTACAATGTGAAAGTTCTGAGAGGAACAGATACTGGATCGGATCATTACATGATAAAGATTAAAATTAAATTTACCCCGTTGATAAAGAAAAAAACTCACCTAAAAAAGAAGAGAACATACGACCCTCATAAACTAATAAATAACAAGGGATACAAAGAACGAACTAGATATATTAAAATAACAGATGATCTAGAGGAAATAGTTCCCGAATTGAAACAAATAGCTGAACAAGTAGCCCCAATAAATCCAAGGAAGAAACACCAATGGTGGAACGATGAGTGTGATAATACAATGGAAGATAGACATCAAGCCTGGTTACGGTATCAGAGTCAAAAAACAGATGAATCACACTTGGATCTCATAAAACAAAGGAAGATAACTCAAAAAATAATACGAGGGGTTAAACGGCTATACCAAAAGGATATACTTCTGATGATCGAAACAAATAGCGCGAAAACAAACTCAAGAGATTACTACAAAATTTTTAGCAAACAACTACAAAGATATGAACCTCCAACATTAATGTTAAAAGACAAAAATGGCGAGTTAGCTCATAGTAATAAAAGAAATACAGAAATTTTAGCAGAAACATTCAACAAGTTGCTAAATTGCGAAGATCCACCAGAACTGCTTCAAATAAATACAGACACCCCTATTAAAACACCATCAGAAAACATAAATCCACCCACAATCCAAGAAGTCTACAAAGCGCTGAGAGAGCTCAAAAACTACAAAGCGAGTGGAGAAGATCAAACATTTGCAGAATTGTGGAAATATGCAGCAGAACCAGTAAAGATTTCATTACACCAATGCATAGTGAACATTTGGATCAAAGAAGAACTGCCAGACCATTGGACTACTGCTATAATACATCCATTACACAAGAAAGGAGAAAAATCAAATCCTGACAACTATCGAGGAATTTCCCTTTTGGATATCACATATAAAATCATGTCACGAATTCTATATAATCGTTGTAAAGATCAATTAGAACTGGAAATAGGGGAATATCAAGGTGTTCATTCATGGTACACCTCACCAAGACGCGTAGCTAGTGCACACTGAGAAGGCCATTGCAAGACACTCGGTACATGTGTATTTACATCACGAGCAATGTCAGTGCACTACGGGAGTCAAGCTCCCTTTCCCAAAGCAACAGAACCTCAACTTGGCATCGATATAGAATCGAATGTTCTCGCAAGAAAACATGTTGTATTGTCTGTTTGAGCTAATATATCTTAACACAAGATATGATAAAATGGTCCGTCTAACTTAAACAAATCGCTAGCATTTCACCCCAGTGTACCATTGGGCTCTTCAGTTGGTATAGTACACCTCACCAAGACGTGTAGCTAGTGCACACCGAGAAGGCCATTGCAAGACACTCGATACATGTGTATTTACGCCACGAGCAATGCCAGTGCACTATGAGAGTGAAGCTCCCTTTCCCAAGGCAACAGAACCTCACCTTGGCATCGATATAGAATCGAATGTTCTCGCAAGAAAATAGTTGGTATGATACACCTCACCTAGACACGTAGCTAGTGCACACTGAGAAGGCCATTGCAAGACACTCAATACATGTGTATTTACGTCACGAGCAATGTCAGTGCACTACGGGAGTCAAGCTCCCTTTCTCAAGGCAACAGAACCTCACCTTGGCATCGATATAGAATCGAATGTTCTCGCAATAAAAAATGTTGTCCTTTTGAGCTAATATATCTTAGCGCAAAATGTTATAAAATGGTCCGTCTAACTCAAACAAATCGCTAGCGTTTCCCCCCAGTGTACCATTGGGCTCTTCAGTTGATATGGTACACCTCACCAAGACGTGTAGCTAGTGCACACTGAGAATGCAAGACACTCGATACATGTGTATTTACGTCATGAGCAATGTCAGTGCACTACGGGAGTCAAGCTCCCTTCCCAAAGCAACAAACCTCACCTTGGCATCGATATAGAATCGAATGTTCTCGAAAGAAAACATGTTGTGTCTTGCAATGGCCTTCTCAGTGTGCACTAGCCACGTGTCTTGGTGAGGTGTACCATCTTTGTTTCCTTCAAATCCATAATGGAATTTGTTAGGTCTGTATTGACAAATAACTAATAAACCAATTAAAGAGGAAAATTCCGTCAATCAATACTTATGTATTAAAACATATTTACATCGGGTACATGTTTCGAACCTAATAGGTCCTTCTTCAGCCCAGAACTTCAATAAATTTTGCAATCAATCATGATACAACTAACATCAACATGATAGTTGTAAAGCATACTATATATAAAGACATAATTAAATCCTGAAAGCGACACAAGCTAAAATACATGAAAAAACATTAAAACACTGTTAAAATTGAACTAATGTTTCTTGCATCGTAGTGTGACGACTTAGTCCATTTGAATTTGGATGATTGACCACATAAAGTTTTTATTGACAGAGTTGACTTCAAGTTGCACTGTGGGCTGTGGTGAGTCATGTTGGATAATCTAATGGCTATGTCCCATGCGACAATTTGACGGAGGCTTCTTCTATGTAAAATACTTAATATTTCTCTACTCCTTTCTTTTCTTCTTGCGTTTTCTTAAACGTCTCTTTCTGTCCTTCTTCTTGCCAGATATTAGTTTTATTTCTCCAGATTGTCAACATATAACATTTTTTTTAAAGCTAGCTTCCATACTATATCAAATCAACACTACCAATCCATCTCCATGGAAACCTAGCCATGTCAAAGAACCTTTGCCATTAGCCAAAGCCACCTGGTCCACCCACTGGCTGACCACCACCAAAGAATCTCAAGGCACGAGACACAAGATTCTCTGCGGTGGCCTACCAATAAGTGGCCATGGCTGGCAACCTAAAAAAAATAAAAAATTACTTCCATTCAAACAACACAAAAATTAGATGCACGTTCTGTAACCTAAAAAGTTCGGTTACAGAAACGCCCCCTTGAGAAAGAATTTCTAACGGAAGGTTAGAGATTCATTCTCAACCATAGAAACAAATACATAAATTAAAATACATGAAGCAAACACTAGGACAAAAATTCAAACTGAAACAAATTATACATCATAGTCAGAAAAACCATTGGCACTATCATCACAGAAACAATTATTCTAGGTTCACCAGAATCACCAGCATAAATATTTTCTGCTGAAGCTATCTCATCGAGTCTATCAGACATTCCTGCTCCATCGGAAAAATCCGACAACAATATCGTAGTCATAAGGAACAGCAGAATCATCATCAGACCTGCCTGTCCTGTTTTCATAATCATCTTCGTCTTCATCATCATCATCATCATCATCATCAAGTCCTTTCCCTTTTCTTTTCTTCTTCTTTTGGTCTGTGTCCTCTGATTCAGTATCATATTTTTCCTTTCTTCTTCTTCTTCTTTTGGTATGTCTCCTCTGATTCAGTATCATCATATTTTTCTTTCTTTTTCTTCTTCTTTTCTTCTCGTAATTCAGCCTCTCTATGGGCCTTCTTCTCAGCTTGAGCTTCCAACTTAGCTCTTTTCTTGGCACCAACTTTATCAGAAATGTCAATACCTTTGGGCTCAATGTCATTGTTGTCATCATCAGCATCTGCATCATCAGATTCATTATAGTGTTGGGCTGTATGTCTCGCACGTGCTCTAACGTGGCGGGCTTCAACTGCTCTTCCGGGCCTATCTCCATCATTCCCACAGCCCTGAATGGGAACACGGGCAGCAGGCTTTTCTGAATATACGATACCAATTCCTGCAGCTGGTTCTCTTCTGATCAGGTGCGTGGTGGCTCAGCGGTCTAGCTGTATGCCTCTCACCAAGGCGGTCCGGGTTCGATTCCCGGTCAAAGCATGTGAGATTTTCGAAGTGAAATGCCACGTCCTGTGGTTCGGATTCCACGTAAAAAGGAGGTCCCGTGGCTCATGATCTCAAGATTAACGGTCACTTTAAACTACAAGCTTCCTTCCTTCCTTCTCTTCTGATCCAGAATCACCACCTTCATCAAAGCCTTCCTCTTTGCTCTTCCTTTTCTTCTTCTTTTTCTTCTTGTCATCTACCTCCACATTGTGAGGTTTGGATCCATTTTTCAGTGTTGCCTAAGTAAACAAAAGTTTGGTGCTTTTCAGTCGGTCAACACGAATGTACCCAAATAGAGCTGGGTTATGCCTTAATCCTGAAATAAATTACATGAGATTAATAAATTCATTAGGATGACCAGTTTCGATCGTCAAGCGATCATCATCTGATCCATTACACTTAGGCTGTAGCATCTATGTTTGAGAATACAGGTGAAAAATATATACAATATGTACAATTATTTAGTTGCAGTGTTGGTAATGCAACTGTCAGTGTATGCTAAATGTGGTATATCTAATGTTAGGTGAAATTCTAAAATGGTGATAAAAATCCGGAATTTGTCTGTTCGGAGTGATTATATGGTTATACAAAATCAACTATGGTTATACTGTAATAATACAGGCTGATACTTATCCGGTTGTCTTTCTAACTGGGACTTCAAGCAGTTTCGTGTTCACTCTGGTACCAGTTATAGTCGACTAACCCGGGTGTTAACTGGACGAGACTGGTTTTTCCCTTTCTCCCCCTTTTGTTACTATGTTCGTTCTGAGGTCAGTGACATGTTTATTTGTGTGACGTTGCCAAGTCTAGATAAGAATGTATGTTATTGAATACAGAAAGATCTACAACTATTAAAGACCGTGGAACTATCTTCGCCACGCGTGGACTAAAAAGCCATTTAAATTAAGCGGTACATGGTCTATTGAAGACGTCCCGGCACCTTTAATACTGCCACGCATAACGGCCTAGGTTTATTGCCGAAAAAAGTACATAGTACACCTGATCCAAATAACATTTACCTATAACCACCGCTATTTTCCCCCCTTATTTTCATCTAGCTTGGCTGTATCGCTAAGTTGTGTCTTGTTTTCGACAGGGTGTGTTTTTAGTAGAGTGAAAAGAGGTGAACTCTCCATAAAAGTGTGTTCATTTAGATTGTTGGGATTGTTTTGTTTGGCTAGGTGAATCTCGATTGCTTCCTTTATATCGAGAGCTCTGCCTTGCGATTCATGATGAATTATTTTTAGGTCAGTTTCGATTTTAGTAAAGCTGTGCCCTGTGTCACTCATATGTTCGCATACGGCTCAATGTGTTCCGTATCTTATCACATTCCTATGTTCATTATAACGTGAATCTACTCGTCTTCCGCTCTGTCCAATGTAATTAGCTTGACAACCAGTGTCTTGGCATGTAATAGAATATACCCCTGACTTTGAATACGGGTCTTGTTTATTTAGATTACTATTTTGCAGGTGCCTCCCGGTCATATTATTCGTTGTGAATGCTATTTTTATGCCTTGCTTTTTGAATAGATTAGTGATTTTAATGTCGAAAACAAGACACAACTTAGCGATATAGCCAAGCTAGATTAAAATAAGGAGGAAAATAGCGGTGGTTATAGGTAAATGTTATTTGGATCAGGTGTACTATGTACTTTTTTCGGCAATAAACCTAGGCCGTTATGCGCGGCAGTATTAAAGGTGCCGGGACGTCTTCAATAGGCCGTGTACCGCTTAGTTTAAATGGCTTTTTAGTCCATGCGTGGCGAAGATAGTTCCACGGTCTTTAGTAGTTGTAGATCTTCCTGTATTCAATAACATACATTCTTATCTAGACTTGGCAACTTCACACAAATAAACATGCCACTGACCTCAGAACGAACATAGTAACAAAAGGGGGAGAAGGGGAAAAATCAGTCTCGTCCAGTTAACACCCGGGTTAGTCGACTATAACTGGTACCAGAGTGAACACGAAACTGCTTGAAGTCCCAGTTAGGAAGACAACCGGATAAGTATCAGCCTGTATTATTAGAGTATAACCATAGTTGATTTTGTATAACCATATAATCACCCCGAACAGACAAATTCCGGATTTTTATCACCATTTTAGAATTTTACCTAACATTAGATATACCACATTTAGCATACACTGACAATTGCATTACCAACACTGCAACTAAATAATTGTACATAGTGTATATATTTTTCACCTGTATTCTCAAACATAGATGCTATAGCCTAAGTGTAATGGATCTGATGATGATCGCTTGATGATCGAAACTGGTCATCCTAGTGTATTTATTAATCTCATGTAATTTATTTCAGGATTAGGGCATAACCCAGCTCTATTTGGGTACATTCGTGTTGACCGACTGAAAAGCACCAAACTTTTGTTACCTCCCTCCACATCGTCTCCTTCTGCAGGTGCTTCTCCTGCTTCAGTGTACGCTGGTAGTGGTGCTTGGAGTTACTGTATCAACAAATTAATTATTGCTTTTTATTATTTATTAGGTTATAAGATGCTATCCTTCTATATAAAAGTGTCAAATTTTTACTTATCATTAAAAAAGGGGCATAGTTGCGCCTACAGAATATGTTTACATCACTTTGTTAAGCCCCCCTCCTCGGCTCGCCACTCCTCGAGTTGCATGCGCATGTTTGACAACTTCTCAAACCCGTAAGTTTTGGTATGCAAAAGTGATGATTACATATTTTTTGTGCGTTTTGATGTGCTTAACAACATTTATTTCAGTACTTTTTTCAATCCCATGACAGTAAAAGGTGAAAAATCGTCATTGAACATCAACACTTTTAACACTACCCTATGAGAGTTTGTTTAAGTGATTTATAATAACTATTTCGATTGTTATCTAGGTTAAGTAGTGTCAAAATGATAGCCTGCATTCTGGTAAATTATCCTGACCAAACCACATGTCCCTATCACCCTTAGGTACCGAGTTATGACGTTCAATGCGATGCTGGATACGAAATCCAAGATGGTGGCCATTTATCCAAGATGGTGGCATGTTCCCCATGAGGGATTTTTTGGGACTTTTAGTATTTTGATCCAGGCTATTCGTAGAACCTCTCTACCAATTTTTAGCTTGATAAACTAATTTTCCTCACTTTGCCCAAATTCTATCTAATATTCCTGCACTATTTGTAGCATGCGTCATTTGAAATGATATAAAGTCTAGTCTCTCAGACTGACTGTATCTTTTTTCTTTTTGTTTTTTTCCTTCGTCCATTGCCTTTGGGGTGGTCCCTCTCTTTACCTTTCCTGGCTCTTCTTTCTTCCAAGTCCCTTAATTTTCATTCTTCAAGGGTTGAGGGCATTTCCTTTCGTCCTGACTTTTGTTTCCGTTATTCTTCTTTTTTTTCATTTCTTCTTCTAGTATGTAAGTATGTAGTTAGTGTTAGGTTTAGTTTCATTTCATTTACATTTTCACTATCTCCCAAACCATTAGGGGCCGATAACCCAGATGTTAGGCCCCTTAAAACAACAATTATCATCATCATCAACCATTATGATGTACATGTAGGCTATATACAGTAGTAATAGTGAGGTAAGACATGGTAGTTTCATTAAATAAATGTTCAAATTTAATGTCTTTCAATATTGAATTTTGTGGCTCTTGGTTTCAAGATTTTTCAAATGTGTTGTCTACTTATTCTTCTCCCATGCTATAATTTATATTCTCCTTGGAATTGAATTTTCCCCTCTTCATTATTTCTTTTTCCTAATAAAAGTTCTCCCAATTGCTTTTTAGTTAATGACAATACATCATACCTTAATCTGCTAGAGCCAGTCCCTTATTTAGGGGCAGAAGACGTCACTGTTCCTCCCCTTAAAAGAACAATACCTAACTAACTAATTCAGTACCTTATTATTTATTTGGTGCATGATTAGAATTTTTAGATAGGCATACAATTCTAATGAAAGTGATTCCCCCTTTCAACTTGATTTTCTAACTATACCTCATCCACGGAATCTGTGAAGTAGGTTTGCGCATGATGTCACACACAGGAAGTGAAAAGAGAATGCTATGGGTGGAACTTGGCAGCCCAGCCGTTGTGACAGTTGGTTGAAGCCAAGTTCACGCCTCCTTCCTGCGCTTATTATTCAGTGGCATCGCGCATCATTGGCCAGTCATCCGAGTCAATCCTGTGCGCAGACTACATGTTTTCACACTGGCACTTCGCAGATTGCTTGGACGGAGTTTAGCAGTTATTTCTATTGGTGGTGATGATTGTTGGCAGAATATCGGTCATTTGGCTCTTGCTTGGTTAATATTAATTATATCAATGGTGGAAATACAAGACTTGTAAGCCACAATCCATCATCTTCCTTGCAACTGGGTCACAACACCAAGACTTTCACGGATATACAATACATACCCACCGAACATTGTATTTAAATTTGAGTTGTCAATAGCCAAGTACGGAAGGCATTGTATCTTAAATATAAAGTTTGATGGGAGACTATATCCACTAGGGGTTGTATACCTAACATAAGGAAGAGAATAGAAAGGAGCAACTTGGTGGCTTACAAGGTTGAACTATACCTTCCGATACACCAGCGTTTGGGGAATATTTAGGGAGAACAGTGACGTCACCGTGATCTCACGGATGGCGTATTGCTATCGGTCACGCTATTGGTTGGCTGACGTATTGCTATCGGTAACGCTATTGGTTGGCTGACGTATTGCTATCGGTAACGCTATTGGTTGTCAGCTGATTACTACGTCAGTTCCGTGGTCAGTTCGTCGGGAGATTTTGCTGGAGTGGGTTCGCCATTTTTGTGTTGTCTCGCGATCGCGTTTTCTAAGCGTAATATTAAAATAAATAGTCCCGTGAATAACCTGTAAAATAAGATTTTGATATTAGCAGTGTCGTGTGCTCGATTGTGTTGACGATTTGTATTAAAATTGTTTAAATCCTGAAGTTGTTGCATTAAACTAAAAGCCGTTACTTGTGGTGGAAAATCAGTGCTTCTGCTTGTATATGTGGAATAATACAACATTTGGAATATATCGGTGAGTTTTTACGTTGTTCATACATATATTTTGGTTGTTGCATTTAATACGAAAGTTGTCTAAACGATAATATTACGTCAGGAACGGTGTTGGCGAATACGCCTGTTAAAATAGTAATGGATTTAGACAAATTGGCATGTACATGAACACCTGCAAAATAGATATGACAATGTTTTGTATTAGACCTATCGGAATCTTTAATTGAACTATATAGCTCAAATATAGATTTCGATACATAGAAAGAAAATGACGGTTTTTGTGTTTGCACCCAATATTGGAAAACATAAAAATACCAACCTATCGGAGGGGAGGGGGGGCGCAGCCCCCCCAGCAAAAACAACATTATTGACCACAATGTTTTATGATGGCATTGACCTGTATCGGAATCTTTAATTGAACTATATAGCTCAAATATATATTTCGATACATAGAAAGAAATTGACGGTTTTTGTGTTTTTCCACGCAAAAAACTCCTCTTACGTGAATTTGCGAATTCTTTTTATGTATCGGAATCTTTAATTGAACT
Source organism: Meconema thalassinum (assembly GCA_946902985.2). Taxonomy (NCBI): domain Eukaryota; kingdom Metazoa; phylum Arthropoda; class Insecta; order Orthoptera; family Tettigoniidae; genus Meconema; species Meconema thalassinum. Next base: position 415,364,142 of record OX336391.1, read on the forward strand.
ATATAGCTCAAATATAGATTTCGATACATAGAAAGAAATTGACGGTTTTTGTGTTTTCCATCCAAAAAACTCCTCTTACGTGAATTTGCGAATTCTTTTTATGTATCGGAATCTTTAATTGAACTATATAGCTCAAATATAGATTTCCATACATAGAAAGAAATTGCCGTTTTTTGTGTTTTTCCACCCAAAAAACTCCTCTTACGTGAATTTGCGAATTCTTTTTATGTATCGGAATCTTTAATTGAACTATATAGCTCAAATATAGATTTCGATACATAGAAAGAAATTGACGGTTTTTGTGTTTTTCCACGCAAAAAACTCCTCTTACGTGAATTTGCGAATTCTTTTTATGTATCGGAATCTTTAATTGAACTATATAGCTCAAATATAGATTTCGATACATAGAAAGAAATTGACGGTTTTTGTGTTTTCCATCCAAAAAACTCCTCTTACGTGAATTTGCGAATTCTTTTTATGTATCGGAATCTTTAATTGAACTATATAGCTCAAATATAGATTTCGATACATAGAAAGAAATTGACGGTTTTTGTGTTTTTCCACCCAAAAAACTCCTCTTACGTGAATTTGCGAATTCTTTTTATGTATCGGAATCTTTAATTGAACTATATAGCTCAAATATAGATTTCGATACATAGAAAGAAATTGACGGTTTTTGTGTTTTCCATCCAAAAAACTCCTCTTACGTGAATTTGCGAATTCTTTTTATGTATCGGAATCTTTAATTGAACTATATAGCTCAAATATAGATTTCCATACATAGAAAGAAATTGACGGTTTTTGTGTTTTTCCACCCAAAAAACTCCTCTTACGTGAATTTGCGAATTCTTTTTATGTATCGGAATCTTTAATTGAACTATATAGCTCAAATATAGATTTCGATACATAGAAAGAAATTGACGGTTTTTGTGTTTTTCTACCCAAAAAACTCCTCTTACGTGAATTTGCGAATTCTTTTTATGTATCGGAATCTTTAATTGAACTATATAGCTCAAATATAGATTTCGATACATAGAAGGAAATTGACGGTTTTTGTGTTTTTCCACCCAAAAAAACTCCTCTTACGTGAATTTGCGAATTCTTTTTATGTATCGGAATCTTTAATTGAACTATATAGCTCAAATATAGATTTCGATACATAGAATACGTGAATTCGCGGAAATTTTTCATGTATCGGAATCTTTAGTTGAACTATATAGCTCAAATATAGATTTCGATACATAGAATACGTGAATTCGCGAAAATTTTTCATGTATCGGAATCTTTAGTTGAACTATATAGCTCAAATATAGATTTCGATACATAGAATACGGGAATTCGCGAAAATTTTTCATGTATCGGAATCTTTAGTTGAACTATATAGCTCAAATATAGATTTCGATACATAGAATACGTGAATTCGCGAAAATTTTTCATGTATCGGAATCTTTAGTTGAACTATATAGCTCAAATATAGATTTCGATACATAAAAAAATTGACGTTTTTTGGTGTTTCCCCACCCAAAAACCCCTATTACCCAGGCTTTTCCCGTAAGCTTGCCAGAGGAGTATTTCGTGACGTCGTTGATGACGTCACGGAAGCCGCCATTTTGTTTTAGGGGAATTTCATACGCGGCCGTATCGCAATGTATAGTAGTCCCGCTTACAAGATCTTATATTCTCACTGTCGATACGTAATATTCTCTCACAAATGACCGACTGTTAGTAGAGGAGCAGTGCTCATCATACCCACTCCTCGTCTTTCTATCGTAACAAACAAACTGAAGAACATGCAATTTAAACAAATATTTCACGAAGGCCATGTCTCTAAATCAAAGTAGAACAGCATCATTTAACAAGTATGTAAATAATTAAACAATATTAACAGCTAAAATCAAAATAGTTGAGTCATCTAGGTCCAAAACTAGACTTCTACATCTGTCAATACAGTTCACTTTGTTTCATATTTTCCATATTTCTAAAGCAATGAATTGATTTGAGATTTTGATTACTTCAAAAATGCTTCTTTAGATTTGGAAAAGGCACTATATAAAGCAAAATAAAAAACACCAATAGATCTTATATTCTCACTGTCGATACATAATATTCTCTAAACAGGGTGATAAAAAGCAATGTGAATTTTATTGACATATGCTAACGTCCGTTTTGGAACTATACGACTCTGTTTCTATCTCCATGATTATTAATCGTCATATGAAACTATGTACACAGTAAAATCTGCCTAAACCAAAATCCCTATATACCGAAAACCTGGACAAATGGATAAAATAATTTGGAACGGAGGTATTTCTTATGTAAAATGATATTCTAAACCGGAAAACTGCGTAACACGAAAACTGAAAAAATCTTGGGAACCGTTTGCGTAGAAAACCTGACAAGACGGATTATTTTATCCATAAAACATAGTTACCGGTATGTAGTAAATTTTGAGTGTGACTGTACTTGCACCAAAGTTCGAGGAAACATTAACTCTAATTTTTCCTCAAGGGTGCAGTAGGTATGCTACATTTCACAACATTTATAATCGAATGGAATGTACCACTATTTCTTGCAGCCCTCATGTAATACCTCCAGTTTCGTTGTGACAAATGAGTTAGTTATTGAGGTTTTAAGGGGTGGAACAGCAAGGCCATCTGCCCCTTGTGAAAAATGAGAGTAGAAGAGAGCTTGAGTGATCTTTAAATGTACTGTATTTGTGTACGTGCTGTAATTTAGTGACTATAACTTCTCATCGGCCGATACTCGTATCCGAGTTTACGCTTCTCGCCTGCAGTTCAATAATCTTTAGTCCAGGTGATGAAGATGGCGCTGATGATTTATCTGGCCAATTCTTGCATAGAACTTGCTAATGACTTGTAAACATAACACATTATAGGAGAAAATTAAAGTAACTTAATTGAAGAACACGCAAAAAAGAAAAAAGAAACCATCAAGTTATGTTGATATGTAGACATTATTAGACTGGAAAGGGAAAATTGGTGATCTAGTTGCGGAATATGTACCTAGAAATGTGTATAATGGTGATGAAACAGGCTTATTTTTTTAGTGTTGCCTTCAAAAACACTGACTGTAAGTGGTGATAAATGCACAGGCGGCCAGCTGTCTAAATAAATACTTACATTATTTATTTGTGCTACTATGACTGGTAAAATTGAAAAACTCATAATGATTGGAAAATCAGCATGTCCCAGGCCTTTCCAACACCTGATTTCGTAATTCCCTCCAAGTGAATTGGTGATCTTATAAAAAAAAGGCCTTGATGACCAGTGCTTTAATGGAAGAGTGGCTTCTTTCTTTTAATGGAAGATAGAGAAGTCAAGGTCATTTTGTTCGTAGACAATGCAACCTGTCATCCAAGTATTGATTTGTCTAATGAGGGGCTAACGTATTTTCACCCCTCCCCAACACAACCTATGGATCAGGGTGTAATTTATACACTTAAATCCTTTTATAGGAAGTTTGTTCTGCAGCCACTTGTTGCTAAAACCGACACCTGTGCCAATGTTTTTCAACTTGTTAACAGATCAATGTCCTTGATGCTGATAACTAAATCCATCAAGCCAAGACAAAAATTCTCACCAAAGTGTTTCCTTAAAGTTGGTTTTCTTGCATAAACATTAGTGGATACACAAGATGTTGCAGTGGAAAACTTATGGGAAATTTCCAATCTCTATAAGCAAAGAAATCTGCCAGATGAAGCTGAAGATATAGTCAATTTTGAAAATGAACTTGCCATGACTGAAGAGATTCAAAATGCAGCTAATATTGCTGTCGAAAGCAGCAGGTGTAAAATCATGGAAGAAATGGATGACGATAATGAGGAAGGCAACAAAAGGGAGCCAAAAATATGCACTTTAGTGAAGCACTATCTGATATGAGTGACCATAAGGAATTTGCAGCTTCCAAGAATATTCCCTAACTTATGGAGTTAATGCAGTATGGAAAGGAGATCATACAAAGTTCCCTTGCGAAGAAGTCACGACTATGCAATTTGAAAGACTTGTGGAAAAAGAGATGGTTCTTTAGTTTAGGGGCTGCGACAACGTGGTCATGTAGCCCTGTGTACTTTGGGTGTGTGTAGAATCTGTCTGATAACCGGTGTGAATTGTGTTGGCTGTATTAGTGTGTGTGATCTGTAATTCAGGTAAGGATTGCAGACGATCAATTTGAAGTAGTTCCTACTTTTGCTACCATCAACGACACCTAGCTGTGAACTTGGCTACTAGATGGCACTGCTACCGGCACCTGGTGGTGAACATTGGTACTTATAGAGCATTAATCAAATTTAGCTTTGCACAAATGTAGTTAGTGGAAGGTTCTTTTACATGCCATAAATGTATGACGTGGGCCCACCGGCTTTACTTCCCCTCCAAAGGAAGGCATACTGAGGGATTTTTGAAGTTTTAAAAAAATCTGACAACTTTGGTCAGGTTTGAACTCACAATCTTGGGCATGGAAAAAGAGAAACTGAAAGTATTGTACATAAGTTGAAAATACAGTAACACCAGTTAAATACATGTGAACCTATTTTTTTAATTTAGAGACTTATTTTAAATTATTCTTTCATTGCAAGACTATGCGATAATATTTCTTGGTAGTGTATTTTGTTTTGTTAAAACTCTATCCTTTGTAAGTCGGAAACCATTGAAAACGGTGAAAAAAAAATCCGTAACGGTTACATTCCGTTTTAGGTAGGTTGGGTATATAGGGTAAGAATTTTATTTTTCATTGCTGTAAATTGATATTTAACACATGGAAGTAAACTTTTCAGGAAACAGATATATTCATATACTTCAGCTAAAATAATTCCGGTATTGAGCAATATATAAATAAGAGAAATGTTCCTTTTCTAATGTCTGCAATCGGTACTAGTATCGTAGATCGTACCACCAGTGTCCTAAGTTGCACCAGTATAATGAACCAGTGAATAAGTCATTGAATCAAAGTATTCAATAGAAATGAATCGCTTTACGTCAGATTTTACCGCAGTACACATTTCACGCACCCAGGTTTGACCATGCAATCATCTGTCCCAGTCTTCCACGAGTATGTTTCGTACATGGAACAAAGCCAATCATCAGGTTTTCCTGATGTGGAAGTTGCATCTGTATCTATACATAGGAATTTTAAACTCTTCCTCACACATGTAGGATCTCCCTTTGTCTTGGATTCCCTTTCACTTTTATTAATATCCATGTTCAGTTTCTTACTAGTTCTCTCCTCTGGGGACCTCGAATAATTATTGTACGGACCACTTGTCAATATGACGACTTGCTGGGCTCTCGGTTTTGCTTGTTTAAAAATGTTTGGCTATGACTTAGGAATTGGTGAGAGCTTCCATTCGAACTAGGACTTTAAAGGCACTATCCAGCTGAGCTAACCACACTGGGTCATCCAAGAGTTCATTGTTATTCTCGTTAAGACCTGGCCCTTTTGAAATAAGATAATCAGTTTTTACAAAGTCTTGAGTCACTAAAAATAATGTGATCTACTGACCACCAAGCACGAAACCCATTTATTGCTTTCTGTATAGTTGCTGCCCTTTCATAAGCATGCATGAGGAGTTGTGTAACATGAAATTGTGTAACGCACAACCCGGGATGTGTTCGCAGCCACTTTTCAACAGTGTAATATGTTCCAAGTTGTTTGAAGAATGACTTATCAAAGGGCTGAAGGTGATGAGTTGTGTGGGCAGGCAACTGAAGCATTCCATTCTATCTCGCTATGTCCAAGGCCTCCATATTCTTGTAATGTATGGTGTGGTTATTAGAATTTAAAAAACAAATTGTCAAAAAATAGGTATTACGACAGAAAATAATAGTTTTAATTATTCAACGAAAGGACATGTCATCGGTCCAAGCTCCATATTTCTCTTTCATCATTCGGTAACGTCCAAAAGGCACATATGTAATAGTGTGTTGTTATTATTTATTTTCTATGTTCGCTGATGGCAAACTTGGAACAGACACAATTTTGGGCCATAAATCATACCGGTGCGATTTGGGACACCATGTGGCAGTACGATTTACGGAACTAACTGTAGATGGAAACAAACACTTGAAACCTAACCTTAATTTAGTATTCCCCTCGCACGATATGTCACTTTTTAAAAATAAACGTTTATGGGTGTGAAAAACTTACCGTTTTGCTTCATACAGGCTTAAGAATGATGCATAAAACTACTTCCAGAGGCCGTAAAACAATATAACGTGAACAACGTGGGCCTACAGCAGTGTTACTATTCCTGACTGGCTGGAATATCAACTAGTTCATTTATTAACCGATAGAGCTTCATTATATCCACACTTCACAAAAATACAGTGGTGGAGCGATTTAGATGGTGGTACGAAATAGACAACCTTCCACACATATATATACACAGTCCAATGTAACCACCGCCTATGTTCGATGTTAATGTGCAATAATGCCACACAGACGGCAGGTCACAGCACTCGCAGTAGAGGGTATATAAAGCGTATTAGAGATATTATACATTTCAGGTTCCGTATTGACAGTAATCATTAAAATTAAAACTTACAATTTCCGCCTAGTCAATACTATACTTTTTTAAAATATTTCAAGGGTACATGTTTCAGGTCCCAATCTTTCTGGACCCTTCTTCAGCCCATAAAATCACACATGGAGCCCATCAAATCACAAAAACATCGATAAACACAAACTGCACACACACAATAAATAGATAAAAACACTGTAAAAACATCTAAGAGTCTAAAATCTAAAAATAACATGCATGTTTTACTGTCTTCAGGAACATTTTTACACTTGTTCTTCATCTAAGTAAAATGTCATTTGACGCTGTGAAACACTGGGCACATATTTTGAAGTCTATGAGTGGCGTGCTGTAAGAACTTGCTGTATATCTTGTACTGTTTTTGTGGCTGAAGATGGGTTGGACGTCAATAGCTACATGTTACAAATTCTTGTTTTAGAATTTTATGCATTTGGCAACTTGTCTTTTATGGATTAAGATAGTCTTCTGCCATACGGTATGGAAAATGTCAGAGAAGTTTGGTTGGCGTGTAGCTACATTTGAATCCGAAGTCAGTCTAGCCGAGCGGAGCTTGACCTCCACTTGTCGCCGCGGGGCTGTTCTCGTCTGACTTTGGATTCAAATGTAGCTACACGCCAACCAAACTTCTCTGACATTTTCCATACCGTATGGCAGAAGACTATCTTAATCCATAAAAGACAAGTTGCCAAATGCATAAAATTCTAAAATAAGAATTTGTAACATGTAGCTATTGACGTCCAACCAATCTTCAGCCTCAAAAACAGTACAAGATATACAGCAAGTTCTTACAGCACGCCACTCATAGACTTCAAAATATGTGCCCAGTGTTTCACAGCGTCAAATGACATTTTACTTAGATGAAGAACAAGTGTAAAAATGTTCCTGAAGACAGTAAAACATGCATGTTATTTTTAGATTTTAGACTCTTAGATGTTTTTACAGTGTTTTTATCTATTTATTGTGTGTGTGCAGTTTGTGTTTATCGATGTTTTTGTGATTTGATGGGCTCCATGTGTGATTTTATGGGCTGAAGAAGGGTCCAGAAAGATTGGGACCTGAAACATGTACCCTTGAAATATTTAAAAAAAGTATAGTATTGACTAGGCGGAAATTGTAAGTTTTAATTTTAATAATATATAAAGTGTGTCGAATGGGAGCGGAAAACAGTGCAGTCAATGTCGCAATGCAGACACTGAGCGATTTATCTGACGTCCAGAAGAGCATGGTCATTGGCTTTCGGGCCAAGGGTGGAAGCATTTCCGAAATGGCTACATTTGTAAACTATTTGCCTGCCGCCGTGGTTAAAGTGTACTGTGCATGGCACAATGGCGCTATTCAAAACCAGCGCCTAGGCAACTGTGGTGCACCACTAGCTATAGATGAGAGGGGTGAACGACAGCTGCGGAGATGTGTACGGGCGAATAGACGTGCAACTCTAGAGCAACTGACCACCCAGATGAACCATAGGGCCACCAACCTTGTCTCCTCAACGACTGTTCAGTGAACATTGCTGCATATGGGCTTCTGCAGTAGGCACCTAGTTCATGCACCGATGCCGACTGCTGTTCATTGGCGACGAAGGCAGAAATTTGCATGCCAATACCGGAACTGGATGTCCACTGAGTGGCGACAGGTGGCCTTTTCCAATGAATCATGTTTTATGCTGCATCAGACAGACGACCGTTGGCGTATGCGGCGTGAAACGTCTGAATGCAAACACCCTGCAACACCCACAACCGAGAAACCTAGTGCAGCTGGCCACGCCACTGGAGTTGGCATGGCTTCATATCCCTGTCGGTACCTTCCAGAACCTCATTGACTCTCTTCCCGCACGTCTCGCAGCGGTCCGCACTGCAAAAGGTGGTTATACAGGCTATTGACGGGTGGTCACATTAATGTGACTGGATAGTGTATATAAAGTTATTTCGCTTATTTATATTTATTTACATATGGGAAATAAATTTTTCTGCAGCAATCACTATGATTATGGCAATTTTCTTGTTGAGACTAATATTGACAGAGATATTAACTCGTTTGTGTTTGACCTTTCTGTAAATCCCCAGTCCATTGAGTGATTAAGAAATTCCATGTTTCTTGAAACCTGCTCCTAGATGGCTAGACTCTAATGTGACATTTGGTCAAAATATACATTCAGTTGCTTCCTCATGGTGGTGAAACAAACATTAAACATGAGAACTAAAAATCACTGATATGATCTTGAGTTGATCTGAAGCAGATAATAGAAACAAATGTACTTAAAAATTGTGCGTAGTTAAATTTGAACATTTCTTTTGTCACTGGTGGTTTGTCTTTTGAGCAGCTGTGTTGAATGCAGTGCATTATTAATGTTTGATAAATTTTGTGTGTGTGGTTTTTAAAATATTTCTTTATTATTATTTTTATTCTCCTGTGATCCAGTTTCAAATATTTTAGACATGGCTGGCTATCCAGAAAATATATCCTTGTTCTGATTAATGGAAAAAGTTAATGCTCTCTAAGGGAAGACTTGCATACAGCCATTTTGGAGAAAATTTTAATGGCTGATGACTTTTTGTCATTAAATTTATAGGCACAGTATGTTTATTGTGCACACATCTAAATATTAAGGGCATTTTACTGTGTGATGTGTGAATACAATTCATGAGCCTGAAAGTTTTTGAAGTTATGAGCCATACACAAAATATAGGGTATTAATGTTGTTTTATCAGGGAGTTAGAACAAGGTATGAAAGCATTTAATAAATTCTCATTTGATCTTCTTGTTTTTCTAATTTATTTTCTTTGTATTTTCAGGCCATCATCGCCTACAACTGTACTTCACATGGGTAAACGTCCACGTTGTGTACAAGAACATCAGCAATTTACCTGCGATAAATGTGGTGGAAGTTTCTCTCTACGCAGCGACTTAAATATACACCTTCGTAAGCATAGAAAAGAGCAAATATTTAAATGTCAAGTGTGTTCTCGTCTCTTTGTCAAACAAAGTTATCTCAGTACACACATTATGACTCATACCGGTGAAAAACCGAACAAATGTCATGTTTGTGGAAAAGGTTTCTGTCGTATGGGTGAACTCACAAGACATTTGCGTATTCACTCTGGTGACAAGCCTTTTCAATGTGCAGACTGTTTCAAAAGTTTCTCACAGCGGACAGAACTAACATTGCATCTTCGAACCCATTCTGGTGAACGCCCATTTAATTGTGATATTTGTGAAAAATCCTTTGCTCGTCAGGATCATCTGACAAAACACATACGGACTCATTCTGGGGAGAAGCCATTCAAATGTTCAACATGTGAAAAGCTGTTCTCTAACAGCAGCAATCTGAGCAAACATCTCAAGACTCATACTGATGATAAGCCTTTTGAATGTGAAATGTGCGGTCGACGTTTCCTGTTGAATGAATATCTCGTAAGACATGTCAAGTCGCACATGGGAGAACGGCCTCATGTTTGCAACGAATGTGGTCGATGTTTCATTCGACGATCAGAATTGACTGTGCACTTACGTAAACATTCCGGAGAACGTCCATACCGATGTGCGGAGTGTGGGAAAACATTTTCTCGTCACGATCATCTTACAAAACACTTGGACATTCACTCAGGCCTTAAGCCATACCGTTGTGACTTATGTAACAAGGTGTATGCTCACAGCAGTAACTTATCAAGACATATACGAACTCACTCAAACGAGGAACATCATAATTATATGCCAAATTTGTTGTGAAGAATTTTCTCTCAGTAGTAATTTATCATCATCATGATCATGTTGATGATGATGAGTAATTTAATGCAGTATTTTCAGACACACCCTAATGTTGGTCCCAAAATTTGTCAAAGATGATTATGTTACAGTGGCTTGCTATCAAAGTACAGTAGTTTTCAGTTAAATAGCTGTTGGTCCTATCGATGTTTGTTGAGTACGTTTGAGTCCGGAGCTCAAATCGGCCGTGTCGTAAGCTAACGCATGCTTTAGATTGGATAGCACTCGGTAGACATCGTGCGGATAACAAATAGCTTGCCATTTGAATTAACAAATTCACAACGAAATTTGATAAAATGGTCCGGCTAGCTCAAAACAGTTGCCAGCGTTTCGCCCCAGTGTACCAATGGGCTCTTCAGTTGGTTATGGTACACCTCACCAAGACGCGTGGCTAGTACATACTGTGAAGGCCGCTGCAAGGCACAAAATGTCGCCACGAGCAGCGCCAATGTACTACGGAAGTCAAACCTTCCTTTCAAAAATAATGTTAGCTTACCTTGCTAATCCATATTGGAAATATCTGTTCCCGAAGGAAACAGGATGTAAAATTGTCCGATTGAGCTATGTACATTAACAAATTCACAACGAAATTTGATAAAATGGTCCGGCTAGCTCAAAACAGTTGCCAGCGTTTCGCCCCAGTGTACCAATGGGCTCTTCAGTTGGTTATGGTACACCTCACCAAGACGCGTGGCTAGTACATACTGTGAAGGCCGCTGCAAGGCACAAAATGTCGCCACGAGCAGCGCCAATGTACTACGGAAGTCAAACCTTCCTTTCAAAAATAATGTTAGCTTACCTTGCTAATCCATATTGGAAATATCTGTTCCCGAAGGAAACAGGATGTAAAATTGTCCGATTGAGCTATGTACATTAACAAATTCACAACGAAATTTGATAAAATGGTCCGGCTAGCTCAAAACAGTTGCCAGCGTTTCGCCCCAGTGTACCAATGGGCTCTTCAGTTGGTTATGGTACACCTCACCAAGACGCGTGGCTAGTACATACTGTGAAGGCCGCTGCAAGGCACAAAATGAGCCACGCGTCTTGGTGAGGTGTACCATAACCAACTGAAGAGCCCATTGGTACACTGGGGCGAAACGCTGGCAACTGTTTTGAGCTAGCCGGACCATTTTATCAAATTTCGTTGTGAATTTGTTAATGTACATAGCTCAATCGGACAATTTTACATCCTGTTTCCTTCGGGAACAGATATTTCCAATATGGATTAGCAAGGTAAGCTAACATTATTTTTGAAAGGAAGGTTTGACTTCCGTAGTACATTGGCGCTGCTCGTGGCGACATTTTGTGCCTTGCAGCGGCCTTCACAGTATGTACTAGCCACGCGTCTTGGTGAGGTGTACCATAACCAACTGAAGAGCCCATTGGTACACTGGGGCGAAACGCTGGCAACTGTTTTGAGCTAGCCGGACCATTTTATCAAATTTCGTTGTGAATTTGTTAATGTACATAGCTCAATCGGACAATTTTACATCCTGTTTCCTTCGGGAACAGATATTTCCAATATGGATTAGCAAGGTAAGCTAACATTATTTTTGAAAGGAAGGTTTGACTTCCGTAGTACATTGGCGCTGCTCGTGGCGACATTTTGTGCCTTGCAGCGGCCTTCACAGTATGTACTAGCCACGCGTCTTGGTGAGGTGTACCATAACCAACTGAAGAGCCCATTGGTACACTGGGGCGAAACGCTGGCAACTGTTTTGAGCTAGCCGGACCATTTTATCAAATTTCGTTGTGAATTTGTTAATGTACATAGCTCAATCGGACAATTTTACATCCTGTTTCCTTCGGGAACAGATATTTCCAATTGCCATTTGAAAACCACCGTAGATCAGAATTAATGGCATAGGAACATATTCGGCCACTCTGAGAGAAATGAAGCAGTTTGTATCCATCAAGAAGTGACTCTGATACTGAGGAGAGTATGTGAGCCATGAATTGTGCACATTGGGCCGCTTCTTACCATTTCTGGTTACTAGTCTGCTCCTCACAACTCATTTCCTGTGAAGCGAAGTGGATCCTCCTTTCTTCGAACCTCCAGTAAACTGGCTTCTTCCCTACTGGGGAATTGAGAGCCAAAAGAGTGAGCTACGACATCATTCATATAACTCGAACCTAACGAAGTCTGAACTCAGTCGACAACTTTCTGAGAGAATGGGAGGGGCGTCTGACTCCTACAAGAATGATGGTGATAGTAATTTTGAGGGGTAGAACATCCAGGTCATATGCCTCTTGTAAAATACAATGTGCTACTGTTGCTAAGCAAAATTAAATACTGTATTTAGAAGGAAACAATAAATCAATGAGATGAAAATCTCAAATTACATGCTGAAGAAATTTGCTGAGTAAAAAGTCACATCAATTTAGAAAACCCTGTTTAACCCTCTCTCTCTCTCTCTCTGTATAAAAGTTTAATGGCTACTGTTATTGACTGCCACCCCTCAGATCCTAGGTTCGTTCTTGGTTCTGCCAAGATATTTAATTCTGGTCTGAGGGCTGGAATATGGTACACTCTACCTTGTGGAACAGACCTGAGAAGAGGTGGTTTTGATTCTCACTTCAGCCACTCAAGAAATGGTTTTCCATGGATTCCCCACTCCTACTCCTGGCATATGCTGAGATGGCATCTAACTTAAGACCCTGTCTGCCTCCTTTGCAGTCCTAGCCCCAGTTAAAACTACATTATACACATGAGTAAATACATCACAAAAACACGAGTTATCAGATTCCTCACACGCCTAAGTGCATGGGCTAAAGAGCATGATGTCACAAGCTCCTAAATGAAGACAATAAACAAATGAATTATGGGATTAGCAATCTCCTCATTATCACCTAGTATGAAACTGAACATTCCTGACAAATTGTGTGTTTTTCTTAGACCTGTGATATCCATGCACTCTGTTAAATTATGAACTATGGTGAGTATGGCTTCAAAACTATAAGATTTTACTTTCATTACATGCAAGTAAGTGGACCTACTATCCTACTTAAAAACCAAAGCCAACTCCATACAGGCCATAGAGGTCCTGGGAGTAGTGGAAGGTAGAGGCTTCCACTCTTTGTGACATTGGTACTAGATGGGATGGAGTTGTGAGCTCCACGCCCGGCCGTCTTTGCTCCCAGGAATTACCCTGGTACTCATTTCTGGTGTAGGCTGAGTAAAACCCCGGGGCCATTTGCGTTTTCAAAAGTGGTGGTTTTGTTTCTAAAATCCACTACCTGGGTGGGGATCGAACCCACTCCCTTTCAGTTGGTTACTATCCTTAATTTGTATAATAGTAGCCTACTGCCTCATCATCCCTCGTATTGCTTTCTGTTTACTGGGTTTTTGATCAGCCGACCTTCGATATTTCCAGAATGCCAATATTAGGCACTGTAACTAAGAGTGAACATTCCTAGTAGGTACTGTACCCATGTGATTAATTTCCATGGAAAACATGCTTCTGCCTCCAGCTAGCTTCAGGTCTCGGCGTGTACCGTTCTCCCACTGAGCAGTTGCATATTTTTGATTTGAGACTAAAAGGTATCAACTCTTCAATGATAAAGCACAACTCTATTCTAAAGACTTTAATTCAGCATTAAATCATGGCTTCAAACATCATCATCATCATCGGCTTTAACTCGAATCCGAGTATAAATATTCTTCCTTCAGTCCAGTTTGTGGATGTGTTTACGGTGACTAAAGAGTCCAATCCTGGCATGGAACAAGCGACCACACAAGTCGCATAGTATTGCTGGAGGAGGACGTGGTTGGGCTGCTCGAAGTTTCCTAGCTTGACGCTTGGCCTCTTCATGTATGCGTCGATCCCTTTCAAACGTCTTTACAGTATCCGAGATGGTACGGCGCCAAGTTGAGCGGTTTTCAGCCAACATGTCCCAGGTTTGTGAATCAAGACCTGTCAATTTCAGGGTCTGCTTAAATTGGTCCTTGTAGCGCCTCTTAGGACCACCATGAGGTCTGGTGCCATAGCATAACTCACCATATAGCATTTGACGAGGTAATCTCACATCATCCATCCGATGGACATGACCAATCCATCTAAATTGGTGACCTATTATGGATGATTCTATGCTGTTGATTTGAGCCTTTTCCAGAACAGCAATATTGGTAATGCGGTCTTCCCATTTAATCCTCAGGATTGATCGAAGTTTTTGTAGGTGGAAACGCTCAAGCTTCCTAAGATCACGTCGGTAAAGGGTCCACGTTTCACAGCCATACAACAATGTAGAAATGACTACTGCTTTGTACACCATAAGCTTTGTACTCATGGATAGATCTTTATTCATGAAGACCCGGTGCGCTAATCGTCCATACGCTGCATGGGCTGCGCCAATTCTCTTATCCACATCCTGCTCACAGGTACAGCTCACAGAAATGGTACTGCCCAGGTACGAGAAGTGGTCAACCTGTTCTAATGGCAAATTTGAAATGGAGATATTGAACTGAGGAAGAGGTGTGCCTGGTGAAGGTTGTGCCAAGACTTTAGTCTTATTGACATTTATGGTAAGACCAAAGCGATCACATGCACTTTTGTAACAGTTAACTGACTCTTGCAGCTCTTCTGGTGTGAGAGTTGGTGACGCAGCATCATCTGCATACAACATGTTAGTGACCTTAGTAACCTGAGTTTTCCTCAAGGAGCGGAGACGAGTTAGGTTGAAAAGCCCTCCATCAAAACGATACTTGATCTCCACACCTGGGATGTTTGTGGGTGAATCATAAAGCATTGCAGCCAAGTACAGCGCAAAAAGCGTTGGAGCCAGTACACATCCTTGTTTCAGTCCATGGGTAATGGGAAATTCATCGGACATCTTATTCTGATGGCAAACCTGACCTGTCATGCCATCATGGAGAGCTTTATTAGATCTACAAAACGCTGAGGGCAACCAAACCGCTTCAGCACTGCCCACATGGCTGGTCTTGGAACCGAATCAAATGCCTTTTCCAAGTCATAAAAGACTAAGAAGAGTGGATTCTGTTGTTCTCTACATTTTTCTTGTAGCTGTCTCACACAGAAAATCAAGTCAATTGTGCTTCTGGAAGTTCTAAATCCGCATTGTGACTCTGGGAGGATCCTCTCAGAGATAACCTTGAGGCGGTTAAGTAGAATTCTTGCAAGAATCTTCCCCACAATTGATAGCAGTGATATACCACGGTAGTTGCCACAAACACTGCGATCACCCTTTTTAAAGATAGTGACGATAGTGGCATTCTTTAGGTCTCCAGGTACCTTTCTTGATTCCCAAATTCTGAGGATAAGGATGAAAATTCTTGTTTTGAGGGAATGACCTCCGGCTTGAATTAGTTCCAGAGGGATGTTATCTGGGCCAGGTGCTTTTCTGGGTTTCAATTGGGTGAGAGCTGCACTGAATTCATGATAAGTAGGAGGTACTGCCAACCACAGTTGTTCAGGTTGTTGCGGCACATCACAGAGGAAGTCTTCAGCAGCTTCTGATGGACGATTTAGGAGATTGGAGAAGTGCTCCTTCCAGCGTTCCAAGATTTCTTGACTATCAGTAAAGGTAGTAGAATTATCAGCGCTTTTCAGTGTACCTGATGATGAGCGAGATGGTCCATATATTTCCTTGAGTACGGCATAGAAGTTCCTCAAGTCTCGAGCATCCGATAGTCTCTGCAGTTCCTGAGCCTTCTGTTGCCACCAAGTATTTTTAATCTGCCTTATCTGCGTCTGGCATTTACCCTTGAGTTCCAGTAGTTTATCTCTCTTTGTGTTGGAAGTTGGGTCTTGAAGATGGGCAAGATAGGCATTCCTTTTGGCATTGATGAGAGACAGAATTTCCTCATTGTTGTCATCAAACCAGTCTTGTCTTTTCCGCACTATAAAACCAATGGTTTCCTCAGCTGACTGTGTGATAATCTTCTGTAATGTGGCCCATTCTTGCTGAATATCATTTGTTACTGGGTTTTCTGATAACTGGGTGACGATCCTGTTTCCAAAATGTTTGTACATGGATTCATCCTGAAGTTTGGATGTATTAAACTTCTTTCTTGGCAAATTTTTGATGTTCCTAGGTGGTTTAGGTCTGATGGATATCCTGAGCTTACATATAAGAAGTTTATGATCTGTCCAACAATCGTCTATATTCCTTGCTGTTCTGGTAATAAGAGTGTCCTTCTTATCACATTGCCGGGTAATGATATAATCAAGAATGTGCCAATGTTTGGAACGAGGATGCATCCACGTGGTTTTGAAGCGGTCAGGTAGCCGGAACTGCGTGTTGGTAATGAAAAGTTCGTGTTCTGCACAAAGACCAAGAAGCAACAGTCCATTGGGATTACATTTTCCAAGTCCCTGTTTGCCCATCACATTATTCCATAGCCTGTGATCTTTCCCAACTCTGGCATTGAAGTCACCGAGGAGCAAGAGTTTATCTGCAGATGGTACCTTGGAGATGATTTCACTTAGCTGATTATAGAACTGAGCCTTTACTTCATCATCAGAATCTAAGGTAGGAGCATAGGCAGAGATGAGTGTCATAAAGGAACCTCCTGAGAGTGGTATGCGGAGAGTCATGAGCCTTTCGCTGATTGCAATGGGCGTAAGTTGGTGATAATTTACCAGTTTGGTCTTCACAGCGAAACCCACACCATGAATACGACATTCACCCTCATCCTTTCCTTTCCAGAAGATGGTATATCCTGTTCCAGATTCAGTAATCTTGCCTTCAGCAGACAGCCTAGTTTCACTGAGAGCAGCAATGTCAACGTTGAGTCTTGATAACTCATGGGTTACGAGAGCTGACCTTCTCTCAGGTCTAAGGTTATTGTCAAAATCAAGCAAGGTTCTGATGTTCCATGATCCAATAATCAAATTGTGATTCTTTACTGTTTTTGAGTTTCGACCGCATGAGGGGTGACCTGCTGAGTGCGGTTGCCCAGCCGGACCAAGATTGTGACTTCCGATGTTTAGCCCACCTTTTCTAGGGCCTTCCCCATGTGGGGTGGGCAGCGGTGATCCTAAATAGGCCTGCCCAAACACAGATGCAGGACCGAATTCCTGAGTACTCACAGAGTCTCCGGAAGACGACCATCACACATCTGCTGCCAACGTGCAGGTCCGAACTAGGGGCTTCCAGTTACACCCATAACCTGCCCCCACCGTCCATATCCCATCGCCGTTGGACTTTGAAAAGTGACTTTCGGAAGAAGTGCCACTGGCGTGAATTTGTTTAGGGTGGATCTCAGCTTGCCAGGACGAGACCCACACACTATGATCTCTGAGCCTTATCCTGCGGCTCACAAAGAATGAGACATGCAGGACCGAACACAGAGACTGCAACGAACTGCTGCATACTCAAGTACTACTGAGGTGCGCCTTTACAGCCAGTCCGTCTGGCGTGGCCTCTTCCGCCTCTATGACCGTTGGGAGCCATGAGAGTGATTGGCTCCTCATCCGCTCATTTTTCCGTTGGGCCAAAACCTGCCCATCATAACTATGGACAATAGTTTGCCCTATTAAACCTGAGCAATAGGCTGCCCCTTCCGCCAACCACACTGTGCCAGAGTTCACCTCTTTCACTGCAGGTACCGTTGAGGACTTCACCGTAACCCTGGCAAGGGACCCTAACAACGTACTACCAGCCGGGCCAGCTGGACCAAGGTTTTTTAAAGAGGTGTTACTCCTCTATCACTCCCTACTTGATCATACTATATATATATACTGTAACACTGTATAACACTACACTAGGTGCTATTGCACCACACTGTAACACTCACCTGGTAGCAATACCAACACTGTATAACACTACACTAGGTGCTATTGCACCACACTGTGTCACTCCACTAGTAGCAATTCCAACACTGTATAACACTACACTAGGTGCTATTGCACCACACTGTAACACTCCACTAGTAGCAATACCAACACTGTATAACACTACACTATGTGCTATTGCACCACACTGTAACACTCCACTAGTAGCAATACCAACACTGTATAATACTACACTATGTGCTATTGCACCACACTGTAACACTCCACTAGTAGCAATACCAACACTGTATAACACTACACTATGTGCTATTGCACCACACTGTAACACTCACCTGGTAGCAATACCAACACTGTATAACACTACACTAGGTGCTATTGCACCACACTGTGTCACTCCACTAGTAGCAATACCAACACTGTATAACACTACACTAGGTGCTATTGCACCACACTGTAACACTCCACTAGTAGCAATACCAATACTGTATAACACTACACTAGGTGCTATTGCACCACACTGTAACACTCCACTAGTAGCAATACCAACACTGTATAACACGACACTATGTGCTATTGCACCACACTGTAACACTCCACTAGTAGCAATACCTACACTGTATAACATTACACTAGGTGCTATTGCACCACACTGTGTCACTCCACTAGTAGCAATACCAACACTGTATAACATTACACTAGGTGCTATTGCACCACACTGTAACACTCCACTAGTAGCAATACCAACACTGTATAACACGACACTAGGTGCTATTGCACCACACTGTAACACTCCACTAGTAGCAATACCAACACTGTATAACACTACACTAGGTGCTATTGCACCACACTGTAACACTCCACTAGTAGCAATACCAACACTGTATAACACTACACTAGGTGCTATTGCTATAGGCCTACAGTGAAGGTCATAAGTGCCCGTTCTCTGGACGCATTCAGAGCCATTGAGATATTTTTAAAATTATTTTCGCCCTCTATACTGTGACCGTCAGCCGGGTGGCAACGGCACATATTTGTGAGTGACCTTCAGAAGTCATCCGGTAAAGCTGTCGGGATAGCCGACAACCGCGATGACTCTCCTAACATATAAGAACACAATCCCAACAAATATAATACACAAACAAACAAAATTACTCCCACAATCCACTAATTATTCACACATTTTAGCAAATTAAATCCATATCATTATTCAATCCTTTACCCTTAGGTTGCCTTCAAAATTCACTCTAGTGCGCTGATGCACATGTAACTTTCACAAAAACTGTGCTTTTACACTCATGCCACCTTGTGTGACTTCTTTTAATTTCACAAAATTACTTGTTTCTTACAACACATCTTAATTTACATCATGTGTACCGTTTGTGTTTTTGCCTCTCCCCACCAAATGCTTTATCATGCATTAGCCAACTCATGGGTTGGACTACAAATCTACTCGCAACTCCACAATTATGTAAATCTACCCCTCCACTTCCCTCTTTTTATAGTTCCACTGCATGCCGTTGTGTTTTCAATTCCAACTTCTGTTATCGCTGTGTCGGATGGTATTATTAAGCTACCCTTGCGAGCGTAGCCTGTGGCGTCAAGTGCCCAACTTCGTAAATTCGTGTCAGTGTCAGTACAAAATGCAACTTCCAACCATTCGTAAGATTGCTAAAATTATTAATCATCAGGGTGATCTATGATTACCAATGTGTTTTTAAACCACACACATTCATTACAAAAATTAAAGCACCACTTTTTTCAAAGGCCACCAAATTTGGAAATTTGACTGCACAAGGTCGAAGTCTCAGTATGACGTTTGCCCCGACGCCTACCAAGCACATGCTTCAGCACAACTCCCACACTTGTGTAGTTTCGGGATAGCGCCCCCAAAACCAGCCCATTTTTGAAAACCGTAAATTGAAGTTTGCGAAAAACGCTGTAGGACTTGTCTCAGGTTGCCAAAGCAGTCGAAAATGAATGAGTCTTGCTCTTAAGGTTCCACGAACACGTTGAAATCGTTACATTTGACGTTTGGGCATTTTCAACCCCCTTCATCATCCCCTAAACATGGACTACCATTGGGGGCGCCTGAGAAGGTACCGGATGTGTTAAACCACCTGAAAACCTGCACACCGTCCTCAGTTGCTGATTGCAGTAAGTTCTTAAGGCCTCCGGCAATGTTCACCCCTCCTAACACCCTCAACTGGCAAGGGACCAAACCACCCCGTCTTGATTTACCCCTAAGGAAGGTTTAAATCGAGATTTTAATCAGTGCTGCTAATGGGGGGGTCTTCCCCTAACGTTTCAAAAGAGGACCTGCGCCTGTGTCGCCACCCATTCCCTTGCTACCCCCTTTTGTATGATTTTTCGAATCAGGCCCTTTTTAAGGGTTGAAATGAGGTCTTAATCGCTGAAAGGGCTGTAAAGGTCCTTAGAAGTAGTGGTGACACGAAATCAACCCCTTCCGATGTTTGATTGACATTCCATCCCCCAAAGTTGACATTTTTGCACCCTCAACCCTCCCTGTCTGGACGCGTAACGCGTCATGGCAGAGTTTTCAGAGTTGGATCAAAATGAAGCTTATGGCCTGAAATGGAGCCCAAAACAGCAGGTTGGATGGAAATTCATCGGTAGGGTGGGAAACGGGACCAAAAAGTTTTCAAAAAAGTTAACAGCCTCTAGTAAGTACACCAATGCATAGGCAGCCCACATCACGTCATTTTTCTCCCATTGCCAAACTTTGTAACCTATTGCCGATCATAGGCAACCCACACGCACGGACGTGATGTGGGTTGCATATGCATGGGCGTACTTACTGTAGGCTGTACACTTTTTTGAAAAATTTTGGTCCCGTTTCCCAACCTACCGATGAATTTCTATCCAGCCTGCTGTTTTGGGCTCCATTGCAGGCCATAAGCTTCATTTTCATCCAACTCTGAAAACTCTGCCATGACGCATTACGTGTCCAGACAGGGAGGGTTGGGGGTGCAAAAATTTCGAATTTGGGGGACGGAATGTCAATCATCGATCGGAAGGGGTTGATTTCGTGTCACCACTACTTCTAAGGACCTTTACAGCCCTTTCAGCGATTAAGACGTCGTTTCAGCCCTTAAAAAGGGCCTGATTCGAAAAATCATACAAACGGGGGTTGCAGGGGAAGGGGTGGTGACAAAGGCACAGTTCCTTTTTTTGAAACGTTAGGGGAAGACCCCCCTCATTAGCAGCACTGATAAACATCTCGATTAAAACCTTCCTTAGGGGTGAATCGAGAAGGTTTGGTTTGGTCCCATGCCAGTTGAGGGTGTAAGGGGGTGTGGACATTGCCGGAGGCCTTAAGAACTTACTGCAATCAGCAACTGAGGACGGTGTACAGGTTTTCAGGTGGTTAAACACACCCGGTACCTTCTCAGACGCCCCCAATGGTAGTCCATGTTTAGGGGATGATGAAGGGGGTTGAAAATGCCCAAACGTCAAATGTAACGATTTCAATGTGTTTGTGGAACCTTTAAGAGCAAGACTCATTCATTTTCGACTGCTTTGGCAACCTGCGACAAGTCCTGCAGCGTTTTTCGCAAACTTCAATTTGCGGTTTTCGAAAATGGACTGGTTTTCGGGGTGCTACCCCGAAACTACTCAAGTTGGGGAGTTGTGCTGAAGCATATGCTTGGTAGGCGTCAGGACAAACGTCATACTGAGATTTCGAGCTTGTAGGTCAACTTTTCAAAATTTGGTGGCCTTTGAAAAAAGTGGTGCTTTAATTTTTTTGAGCAGTATAACAATGCTTCCTTTCATTACAAGCAAGGTCTCAAATCTGTCCTTTCAAAACGTTAACCTTCACGGTTCGTTTTACAACTCAGCCCCTTAGAGCTGCCCGCATACAATGGAGTGGGGTGGTCACAGCACGTGAACCGTCCCTCGCTTCCTGACTCCTGGCTTTCATCCCCCAAGCAGTAGCACGATTCTGAATACAATAGTGCATTCTCAAAGGTGCACATATCCCATATGATTTAAACTGAATGGTATGCAATGGGTTTTGGACGAGCTTAAGCATTTATTCCTAACATTAGGATATTAATAACTGGCCTCAATAGGTCCGTTTCATTATATAAAGGAACGAGATTCATCAAACACAGGTTTTGTTGGGTAGCCGGTATCTTACTAAATGCTACGGTCAGTCAGCAGCTGCCGTCAATAAGATTCGCTTCACAAGAGCCGAATCATTCAATAACAAGTTCTCGGTCGATCAGGTATGGTGCAGAGGTTTCCCTGTTCTCCTCTCACCTACCACAGGATTCGAACCCGGAACATTCCATATCCATCATCAGAGTTAGGGTACCACACTAAATACACTCTGGCATAAATTAAATATCTCTGTACGCCCAAGGCTATACGAGACTTTACACGCCGAACAGATCACCTGGCTCCATAACCTGATGCTATAATCTCGTCCTTTAATTATTAAGAGAAATCTATCAATTACTCTACAAGCTTATTCACAGGCTACAAATTCAATTCACTATTAAGCTCTTCCATTTCCTTGCATAATTATATTCCCCTTAATACAATATAATCTGATATCAACTCTTTTCTCGTCCCTTAATGTATTATCTACTGCTTGGATCGATAAATATTCCAATTAGCGTAAATATTTCTTGCTTACAACATTTTATCCTGATGTTTTCATTTCTACCTTTCATTATTATTATTATTATTACTGACATAAATTACCATAACCCGACACAACGTAACCATTTTAAATATCGAACATCCGCGTTCGTTACGTTAAGTTTTACATAACTGATTTGCCATTTTATTAATAGTGGTAACGATTAATCCACTCACTGATGTATAAAAACATCTCAACTCTACTGAAATCAAAACAACCATAACACTTGAGGGTCTACCTCCTAATATTGATTCTTACTGGCATATTTGATAATTCTGAAATCACATTACATGCAGTGGCTATAACTTCTATAACATCATGATTTGTGGGGTACTTACATAGGCTTATCCAGGTGGCTCCAACCACCCATATCTTCCAGTCTCGCCTGCCATTTGCATAATTAGCGAGGCATTTCCACACCGATAATACACATTTTATATGACATTTGCTTCACAAACCACACGACACTTTTCATTTCTATGCTGAAGCTATTGCTTCCTTCCCACATGACACTTTATAACACTTGTTATACTATTAATTTAAAAGATATTTTACATATGATCACTACAAAAACACACGTCACAATTTATATTCCTGACTGGTTGAAATATCCTGGCAAGATATCAGAATTGCAGGTGCGGACTCCTCCACGCTCCTACTACCTCCTGAATGAAAGTCTCGATCATCTGCCTACGGATTCACCAACTGTCGATCGATTATCCCTCGATAACCTTCCTGATTTGGCATGAATATGCTTACATATCGTCATGAACGTTAATTATTGGTATACTTATGGCATTTCACCAATCGCATCATAAAGTTTATCCCGGCGCAGTCCGACATATTAAGACATGTATAACCAATCAGTATTTTATACACTGCGCTCAAAATTGTACATTGTATTTACACAAATTATTACTTTCAACAGTTCTACCTAGTATATCACACGGTAATTCCTATGTGAACACTAACAATTGCTCGTACTGCCGACTATACACATACGGCACGACTGTCCTTAATAAACAGTATATAACAGTTTTACTGCACGGCTTCCCAAACTGAAGTCCGAGCCTCCCTCCTTGACTTCGGTAATACGCATTTCGCATAATAAAGTTTGTTGATTACCGTACTTTTAATTACTTCATGACTATGCATGATTATATTATCAATTGGTGCATTACACTGCACGGCGAATATACTGATTAACACTAAAATGTTTAAGTCTTTGTGTGCGCTTCTTTCCCTGGTGTCGGGCGACGTACGCTCCGCGCTAGGTTCTGGTACAACAACAACTATCCTCTGCCAAGGGTCCACCCCTTATATTCGTTTCACAAGAAAAAGTAGATCCAGAATTCCCTCGCAGATTCATCTCCTCTCCCAGGATGATTCTGGTCTTGGAATAACACTCATATTGTTCCTTTTTCCTCGCTGATTCCAAACCTGAATTCGTGCTCGAGGATCGATCGGCCAATTAATCAATATTAATTGCCTTATACATGGCGTGGGTACGCGGCGTTGCTTAAAAATCCCCGGCGACATAGTCAGGTCACGCCGCGAACACCAATAGTCCTGTGTTCTTGCGCACCCCATTAAATATGCCTTGATTTCACAGTTTAATGGCTCTATAATTAACCTCCTGGCTAAAGATTCACCTGTGCGCAACTCTCATGTCATTGCGTTGCTCCAATCACGAGTAATCAATGATTTTCACTTGTATCTCCCCGCTACACTCTCGTTCCTATTCTCAAACGGGGAAGAACAGGGTCATTATTTCACCCCCTGACCTGTTCCAGACGACATAAGTAGGTCGGCGAGAGTGACACGGCTCCATGAGTCTCCTCCCACAATTCTGGGGCCATTAGTAAAATGTCAAACTCCCCAACTTCTGTGTTCCAAGTCCAGCATAGCCTACTTCATGCAGTCCAATAATGCTATATTCCACTCATTTTCCCTGCATTATTTTAATAAATAATGTCAGTATCAATTGATCTCACTCCAGTGATTAAATATGTAATTTCCTCTAGGGGTTTTTACAACGAAACTCCCTCAACAGATCTCGGGTTCGTTCCCTGGTGGAACCTTCATTCTGAGCTCAACTTATCTCCGAGATCCACGTTCGATACCAGTCAGCCTGACCCCTCGGGTTCATATTCCCCTTGCAAAACTTATAGAAGTCAATTGCAAGTGACCTTCTTTAAGTAACCAGCTGACTGTCCCACTGTCTGTGTTTACATTAGGGGTCCTTCACCTCGTCTGGCTGTGAGTAGGTTAGTCTGGTTCCCCCCTTCCACTCTGCGCTCAGTCCTAAGCTGTGCATTCTCTAAACGGAGGGTCTTATTTATTGCTTCAACCTCTCGAGCTGCTTCGACCATTTCTTTGTAAAGCTCTTGCAGGCACTGGCATTCTAGCCGTACGTTCCTTTCACTGGGCAAGCTGTCTGTTTCTCGTTCCGTCTTGCTGCGCGAACCTTCAGGCCTGACTGCCTGGCTGACTTTGCTGTCCACGTCCATTTGGGTGTGTGCTACTAAAGCTTCCTCTTGTTTAGCATCTGATTATATCACACATAATCTGTTGATAATGCCTCTGCCTCTCTGTATATTGCAGTTCCCCTTGCTAAGCGTCCCTCGAAGTAATCGATCATCATCTTCAACCACGGGTCTTCGCTTTGTAGGTTGGTAAGATTCCTCAAGTCATCCAAGGTCTTCTGATCTCGATTCTCAATCTGGACAGCTAGAGTTTCCTCTTCTCTTGGGTAACGGCTTAATATGTCCGGTATTACATTCTCTTTCCCTGGACAGTATTTTATTTCCACATTGAATTGTTGAATATACAGGGACCATCTTGTCAACCTCTGGCTAGACAAGTCCGTCTTTAACAAAAATGTTAAAGCTTTATGGTCTGTTCTGAGGACTATTTGAAAGCCATACACGAGTTTACGCCAGTATTGCAACGCGTACAAAATTGCGAGCAACTCTATC
Source organism: Meconema thalassinum (assembly GCA_946902985.2). NCBI lineage: Eukaryota > Metazoa > Arthropoda > Insecta > Orthoptera > Tettigoniidae > Meconema > Meconema thalassinum. Next base: position 415,389,858 of record OX336391.1, read on the forward strand.
TCTGTAATCGTGTATTTTTTCTCATGGGCTTTCAACCTCCTACTTATAAAGGCAATAAAAACTTTCTTTTCCGGCTTATCAACATTTTCTTGGAATAGCATCGCTCCTATCCCAACAAGTGATGCATCCGTCTGTATGATGAACTTCTGGGTATAATCAGGGTATCCCAGCTTCATATATTCCAAAAGCATTTGTTTTGACCTCACGAATGCTTCTTGACATTGCTCCGTCCAATTCCACCTGCCGCCTTTCTTCAATAAATCCTGCAGGGGTGCTACAGTCGTAGTATAGTTTGGGCAGTGGTTCGAAAAGAATCCAATTACTCCCAAATACTGTCGGACGTGCTTTACTTTCGTGGGTCGAGGGAAATTTCGAATTACCTCTAATTTATCTGGATTTGGCTTAACTCCATTTTCATCAATAACATGCCCTAGGAATTTAACTTCCCTCTGACAGAAGTGCGATTTCTTGATATTAACCTTAAAATTAGCTTCTCGAAGGTTATCTAGCAACTTCTTCAGGTCTCTCATGTGCTCCTCCAGAGATTCTGATGTGAGTAGAATGTCGTCTACATATCTGATGGTACTCTCCTTAACATCATCTGATAGATTGCGATCTAACGCTCTTATCAGGGCTGAACCAGCTGTTTTCAAACCTTAAAAATGTATGTGTGTGTTGATCAAACATAAATCCTGTCAACATACTAGTTTTCTTCTCTAATTCAAGATGGTGGAAACTTGAAGTGATATCTAAATTTGTAAATATGGTCTTCCCTTTAAATTTCCTGAGGATTTCTTTAATAGGTCGAACTCCGGAATTACCTTCGTATTTAAGTGTCTCAGGTCCAGACATACTCTGACAGTCCCGTCTGTCTTAGGTACGATTACCAATGGGCTTACATAAGGCGTAGGTGTTTTCTCAATAACACCGGCCTCCAACATCTCCTGAATTGCCTCTTTGACCTTAGCATAGTGCTTTTCGGCTATAGGGTAGGGTTTCTGCCTAAATGGTGTCCAGTCACTGACTTGGAAAGCATAAGTGAAGTTCTTTATACGACCAGGTCTCGAGTCAAAGACTTCCTTCTGTTCCAATAATAATTTCTTTAAATTTTCTTTCTCTCTTGGCCCAATTTTTGCTTCTTCAAGTTTTTCCGAAATATGTTCTTCCAGTTCGGGTTCCAGTAGTGTTTTCAGTTCTTCTTCTAACTGCTCAATAGCTAACACTTCTTCCTCAGCCACGTCTCTGTATGTATGCCATACTTGTTCATCTGACCCTGGTTCATTCTGATTGAGTGCGACCTCTAAGCCTTCGGCTTCCTCGTTCACACGGAACATAACCCTGTCCTGTGATAGGTCTATTACCACTCTGTATTCCCTTATAAACTCTGCCCCAATAATGAGGTTAAAAGGCAGTTTGTTTACTAATAGAAAACTCTGAAAATATAGAGCCTCCTATCTGTAACTCTAGGAATACCTGATATTTGCATATCATCGTTCTGTCTGGAATTACACCTTTTATTTTGACACTTGAGATAGGTATTTTCAAAACATTTTCTCTCTGCGCTATCTCATTATACAAAGCTTGTGTCATAAGACATACTGTTGAACCCGTGTCTAACAGACTTCTTATTTTCAACCCTGCCACTCTTACTAAAATAATGGACAACTCTCTTTTGACCATGACCTGTGGTCCTCCCATATCCTCAATTAACTCTTCTGGTTTGGCTATCCAATTAATGATGTTGACCGACTTCCATCCATCATTCTCAAATTCTTCTAATTTTGGAGTTTTTTTTTCTATAGCGCCAGTCCCCTTAGAGTTTCTTCTCTCCTGTTCACTGCGCTGTAACTCCAGACTCTTGGCTCCGTCTCCATATCTGTCTGGCGACGTCCTATTCTGCATAACTTCTTGCCAGCGAACTTGTTGCTTCTGGGGCTCATCTCCCCTTTCATTGAGGTATTGCAATGAAGCGTGATATCGTTCCTCTACCTCGTCATCGAAGTTACGTCTTCTTTCCTGGGGTCTCCAATTCCTATTGTTGCCTGCTTGGCCATTGTTACCTCCATTGTTTTGGTACGGTCTATCCCTGGTATTCTGTTTATTCCAAGAATTTCGGCCTCCTCTTCCTCTACCAGCATTCCCTTTATACTTCGGCTGCCATCTTCTGGGTTCCTGTTCCCATTGACGTCCGATGGAATCTAACGTTTCAGTGCTAGTAGCTTTGTTGTTCTTTGGAGCTTGGTACTGGTCAGTCTGCGTGTTGGTCACGTGTACCTGTTCAACGGTTCGATTCTGACGCATAGTATTGGATGTTGTGAGGTCCAGTTGTCTAAGAACCGTCTCCATTTCCATTGCGGTTTTTGCATTTGCCGAGATTAGCAGCCTCTGGATTTCATACGGAAGCTGCTTGGCGATAGCAATACATAGCTCCAGCTCGCTAGGTTTTTGGTCAAGTTCCTTGAACCGACACATCTGAGAGATGAAGAATTCTGCGTACTTCGTTGGATTGTTGGTGCTGTATCGTTTTGAATACAAATCCAATCGTAAATTCTGCTGTGTTACTGGATCCCAGTACCGTTTCAAAAAGGCCTCGCGAAACTCTTCTACAGTATCGAAAGTATAACGGAAACTGCGAAACCATAACGCACATTCTCCCTCTGTTAGTTTTTCTATGGCTCGTAGCCTGCGCTCTTGTGGTATCCGCGCATCCTTCAAATATTCAGACACTTCTTTCAGCCAATATTTCGGTGTCATATTACAATGGCTACCTGAGAATTTCCTTGGTTTCTCTTCGCTTGCTCTGATTACATTTATCACTTGTGTGTGCATAGCATTTTCATGCGGCATAGAGGCTGCAACTGGTGCACCTGGCGTCATATAAGCACTTTCGCCTGGGCCTGTAGCACTCCTTATTATAGGTTGGGTTTCCAAATCTGCCCACCTGGGTTTCCTCATATCTTCCACGCTGCCTTCACTAGACTTAGGATCTTTCATAAGGGTTTCCTCTTGCGCGATTATCCTAGTCTCCATTTGATTGTGGCGCATCTCTGCTCTTTCCAGTCGAGTAATTACCTCTTTTTCTATTCTGGTAAGCCTATCTCTATTTTCTTCGGCTACTTGAAATATTTTCTGCTTATCTTCCTTCAGGCTTTGCTTGATATGGGATATTTCATCCTCTACATCTTCCTTTATTTGAGCAAGGGTCTTGTCGCTTGCCTCTGTCTTCTGGCCTTCTCTCACTTCGAGTTCTTCTCTCAACCCTTTAATTTCCTCTTGAATGTGTCCATTGACCTTTGACATTTCATTCCGAACCTTAATGATTTCTCCTCTGTTTTCCTCTTGCCTTTTATTAACGATAATAACGTCGCTTTGGATTCGGTCCAGTTCTTGATGGACTTTGCTCATCTGACCCTTCATGTTGCCTACCAGCTCTTTAATCTCGTTAACGACAGCCTTAATCTCACCTATTTCCTGACATTGATCTAATATGTTCTGATCCTGTTTCTTTAGATCCCCGTTAATCGCTCTAGCATAGCTTTTCAATTTCTCGTCCCACTTATTATCGTTCTCTTCTAACCTTTGATCTACCGTTCTAGTAAATTCTGAGAACTGTTTCGCTTGGCGTTCGAGATTCGCCTCATTTTGGATTTGAATATATTTAATGTCATTAGAAAACGCATCTAACCTACTGTTGGTTTCATCCTGCGCGTGTTTACATGCCTGTAAATTACTTTCAAGTTTGGCTTCTATAGCCTCGAAACGTTTATCTGTCTTAACCTGCATTTCTGATATAATGCTTACAACAGTTTCTGTTACTTCGGTCTTAATTCTCTCTTGCATTTGACCTAGCTTATCATTTATTTCAACCTTATTCGCCTCCAATCGGTTGTTTATTTCAACCTGATTAGCATTACTTGCCAGCTGATTGGCATCTAAACAATTACTCAATTCAACCTGATTAGCATCTAAACGATTACTCAATTCACTCTGGTTATTATTAATTGCCTCCTGATTGGCATCTAAACGATTGTTTATTCCATCCTGGAAAGCCTTGGCTTCCAGCTTATTCTGTTCATTAACAGCATCAAAATGCAGTCTTAACCCTGCAATCACCTGCAAAATCTCCTCTGTACCAGACATTCTTACAACAATACACTTTGAGATACAGGCAGGCTTCCTGGAAACATGCGTGGATACGTTTTGAAGAGAGACACAAAACACTGCACACATATTGCAAGATTGCACTAAACTTTGAATTTATGGATAAATTGTGGATTGGGTGCGTAGCGCTCATACCCTTGGGTAATTCTCTTCTCATTAGAGAGACTCTGCGTTACGTCAAAAGCCTACTGAACTCAAAAATCACTCAAACACAGTTTGAGGCAAAAAATAATTACTATGGTTTTCCCCATGAAATACCATAAAAATCTATGGGGTTTCCCTAAATCCCATAAGCTCCACAAACCTGGGCGCCATGATAATAAAACACAACACATGCTTAGCCCCACGTTGGGCACCATGATAATAAAATACACCTCTGCGCCTATGGTGACCTGTATTTTAAACTGGCCCACATACCAGCGCCATGATAAATTGGTAAGAGGTTTGCCATGATAAATGAAATAAAGATCAGATCTTGCAATGCCACGATATACATATTGCTCTACTGAGGCGATTCCACGATAGACTAATACCGCCCCATGTTACCGGGATCATGGTAATTAAGCTGTTTATCAAAATTTATATTGTTTGTATCGGAGCTTAGCTAAGGTTAGGTGCGGTCATCCCCTAATTCATGTTATTCGTTACTTTAATAGAGTTGTTTGCACTAAATCTAGACCGACTTTAGTTGTACCTATAGCTCAAATCACTGTACAGGACATCAATCTCCATGTACCTATGTGATTAATTTCCATGGAAAACATGCTTCTGCCTCCAGCTAGCTTCAGGTCTCGGCGTGTACCGTTCTCCCACTGAGCAGTTGCATATTTTTGATTTGAGACTAAAGGGTAACAACTTTACAATGATAAAGCACAACTCTATTCTAAAGACTTTAATTCAGCATTAAATCATGGCTTCAAACATATAAGAACACAATCCCAACAAATATAATACACAAACAAACAAAATTACTCCCACAATCCACTAATTATTCACACATTTTAACAAATTAAATCCATATCATTATTCAATCCTTTACCCTTGGGTTGCCTTCAAAATTCACTCTAGTGCGCTGATGCACATGTAACTTTCACAAAAACTGTGCTTTTACACTCATGCCACCTTGTGTGACTTCTTTTAATTTCACAAAATTACTTGTTTCTTACAACACATCTTAATTTACATCATGTGTACCGTTTGTGTTTTTGCCTCTCTCTCCCCACCAAATGCTTTATCATGCATTAGCCAACTCATGGGTTGCACTACAAATCTACTCGCAACTCCACAATTATGTAAATCTACCCCTCCACTTCCCTCTTTTTATAGTTCCTCTGCATGCCGTTGTGATTTCAATTCCAACTTCTGTTATCGCTGTGTCGGATGGTATTATTAAGCTACCCTTGCGAGCGTAGCCTGTGGAGTCAAGTGCCCAACTTCGTAAATTCGTGTCAGTGTCAGTACAAAATGCAACTTCCAACCATTCGTAAGATTGCTAAAATTATTAATCATCAGGGTGATCTATGATTACCAATGTGTTTTTAAACCACACACATTCATTACACAATATAACAATGCTTCCTTTCATTACAAGCAAGGTCTCAAATCTGTCCATTCAAAACGTTAACCTTCACGGTTCGTTTTACAACTCAGCCCCTTAGAGCTGCCCGCATACAATGGAATGGAGTGGGGTGGTCACAGCACGTGAACCGTCCCTCGCTTCCTGACTCCTGGCTTTCATCCCCCAAGCAGTAGCACGATTCTGAATACAATAGTGCATTCTCAAAGGTGCACATATCCTATATTATTTAAACTGAAAGGTATGCAATGGGTTTTGGACGAGCTTAAGCATTTATTCCTAACCTTAGGATATTAATAACTGGCCTCAATAGGTCCGTTTCATTATATGAAGGCACGAGATTCATCAAACACAGGTTTTGTTGGGTAGCCGGTATCTTACTAAATGCTACGGTCAGTCAGCAGCTGCCGTCAATAAGATTCGCTTCACAAGAGCCGAATCATTCAATAACAAGTTCTCGGTCGATCAGGTATGGTGCAGAGGTTTCCCTGTTCTCCTCTCACCTACCACAGGATTCGAACCCGGAACATTCCATATCCATCATCAGAGTTAGGGTACCACACTAAATACACTCTGGCATAAATTAAATATCTCTGTACGCCCAAGGCTATACGAGACTTTACACGCCGAACAGATCACCTGGCTCCATAACCTGATGCTATAATCTCGTCCTTTAATTATTAAGAGAAATCTATCAATTACTCTACAAGCTTATTCACAGGCTACAAATTCAATTCACTATTAAGCTCTTCCATTTCCTTGCATAATTATATTCCCCTTAATACAATATAATCTGATATCAACTCTTTTCTCGTCCCTTAATGTATTATCTACTGCTTGGATCGATAAATATTCCAATTAGCGTAAATATTTCTTGCTTACAACATTTTATCCTGATGTTTTCATTTCTACCTTTCATTATTATTATTATTATTACTGACATAAATTACCATAACCCGACACAACGTAACCATTTTAAATATCGAACATCCGCGTTCGTTACGTTAAGTTTTACATAACTGATTTGCCATTTTATTAATAGTGGTAACGATTAATCCACTCACTGATGTATAAAAACATCTCAACTCTACTGAAATCAAAACAACCATAACACTTGAGGGTCTACCTCCTAATATTGATTCTTACTGGCATATTTGATAATTCTGAAATCACATTACATGCAGTGGCTATAACTTCTATAACATCATGATTTGTGGGGTACTTACATAGGCTTATCCAGGTGGCTCCAACCACCCATATCTTCCAGTCTCGCCTGCCATTTGCATAATTAGCGAGGCATTTCCACACCGATAATACACATTTTATATGACATTTGCTTCACAAACCACACGACACTTTTCATTTCTATGCTGAAGCTATTGCTTCCTTCCCACATGACACTTTATAACACTTGTTATACTATTAATTTAAAAGATATTTTACATATGATCACTACAAAAACACACGTCACAATTTATATTCCTGACTGGTTGAAATATCCTGGCAAGATATCAGAATTGCAGGTGCGGACTCCTCCACGCTCCTACTACCTCCTGAATGAAAGTCTCGATCATCTGCCTACGGATTCACCAACTGTCGATCGATTATCCCTCGATAACCTTCCTGATTTGGCATGAATATGCTTACATATCGTCATGAACGTTAATTATTGGTATACTTATGGCATTTCACCAATCGCATCATAAAGTTTATCCCGGCGCAGTCCGACATATTAAGACATGTATAACCAATCAGTATTTTATACACTGCGCTCAAAATTGTACATTGTATTTACACAAATTATTACTTTCAACAGTTCTACCTAGTATATCACACGGTAATTCCTATGTGAACACTAACAATTGCTCGTACTGCCGACTATACACATACGGCACGACTGTCCTTAATAAACAGTATATAACAGTTTTACTGCACGGCTTCCCAAACTGAAGTCCGAGCCTCCCTCCTTGACTTCGGTAATACGCATTTCGCATAATAAAGTTTGTTGATTACCGTACTTTTAATTACTTCATGACTATGCATGATTATATTATCAATTGGTGCATTACACTGCACGGCGAATATACTGATTAACACTAAAATGTTTAAGTCTTTGTGTGCGCTTCTTTCCCTGGTGTCGGGCGACGTACGCTCCGCGCTAGGTTCTGGTACAACAACAACTATCCTCTGCCAAGGGTCCACCCCTTATATTCGTTTCACAAGAAAAAGTAGATCCAGAATTCCCTCGCAGATTCATCTCCTCTCCCAGGATGATTCTGGTCTTGGAATAACACTCATATTGTTCCTTTTTCCTCGCTGATTCCAAACCTGAATTCGTGCTCGAGGATCGATCGGCCAATTAATCAATATTAATTGCCTTATACATGGCGTGGGTACGCGGCGTTGCTTAAAAATCCCCGGCGACATAGTCAGGTCACGCCGCGAACACCAATAGTCCTGTGTTCTTGCGCACCCCATTAAATATGCCTTGATTTCACAGTTTAATGGCTCTATAATTAACCTCCTGGCTAAAGATTCACCTGTGCGCAACTCTCATGTCATTGCGTTGCTCCAATCACGAGTAATCAATGATTTTCACTTGTATCTCCCCGCTACACTCTCGTTCCTATTCTCAAACGGGGAAGAACAGGGTCATTATTTCACCCCCTGACCTGTTCCAGACGACATAAGTAGGTCGGCGAGAGTGACACGGCTCCATGAGTCTCCTCCCACAATTCTGGGGCCATTAGTAAAATGTCAAACTCCCCAACTTCTGTGTTCCAAGTCCAGCATAGCCTACTTCATGCAGTCCAATAATGCTATATTCCACTCATTTTCCCTGCATTATTTTAATAAATAATGTCAGTATCAATTGATCTCACTCCAGTGATTAAATATGTAATTTCCTCTAGGGGTTTTTACAACGAAACTCCCTCAACAGATCTCGGGTTCGTTCCCTGGTGGAACCTTCATTCTGAGCTCAACTTATCTCCGAGATCCACGTTCGATACCAGTCAGCCTGACCCCTCGGGTTCATATTCCCCTTGCAAAACTTATAGAAGTCAATTGCAAGTGACCTTCTTTAAGTAACCAGCTGACTGTCCCACTGTCTGTGTTTACATTAGGGGTCCTTCACCTCGTCTGGCTGTGAGTAGGTTAGTCTGGTTCCCCCCTTCCACTCTGCGCTCAGTCCTAAGCTGTGCATTCTCTAAACGGAGGGTCTTATTTATTGCTTCAACCTCTCGAGCTGCTTCGACCATTTCTTTGTAAAGCTCTTGCAGGCACTGGCATTCTAGCCGTACGTTCCTTTCACTGGGCAAGCTGTCTGTTTCTCGTTCCGTCTTGCTGCGCGAACCTTCAGGCCTGACTGCCTGGCTGACTTTGCTGTCCACGTCCATTTGGGTGTGTGCTACTAAAGCTTCCTCTTGTTTAGCATCTGATTATATCACACATAATCTGTTGATAATGCCTCTGCCTCTCTGTATATTGCAGTTCCCCTTGCTAAGCGTCCCTCGAAGTAATCGATCATCATCTTCAACCACGGGTCTTCGCTTTGTAGGTTGGTAAGATTCCTCAAGTCATCCAAGGTCTTCTGATCTCGATTCTCAATCTGGACAGCTAGAGTTTCCTCTTCTCTTGGGTAACGGCTTAATATGTCCGGTATTACATTCTCTTTCCCTGGACAGTATTTTATTTCCACATTGAATTGTTGAATATACAGGGACCATCTTGTCAACCTCTGGCTAGACAAGTCCGTCTTTAACAAAAATGTTAAAGCTTTATGGTCTGTTCTGAGGACTATTTGAAAGCCATACACGAGTTTACGCCAGTATTGCAACGCGTACAAAATTGCGAGCAACTCTATCTCTGTAATCGTGTATTTTTTCTCATGGGCTTTCAACCTCCTACTTATAAAGGCAATAAAAACTTTCTTTTCCGGCTTATCAACATTTTCTTGGAATAGCATCGCTCCTATCCCAACAAGTGATGCATCCGTCTGTATGATGAACTTCTGGGTATAATCAGGGTATCCCAGCTTCATATATTCCAAAAGCATTTGTTTTGACCTCACGAATGCTTCTTGACATTGCTCCGTCCAATTCCACCTGCCGCCTTTCTTCAATAAATCCTGCAGGGGTGCTACAGTCGTAGTATAGTTTGGGCAGTGGTTCGAAAAGAATCCAATTACTCCCAAATACTGTCGGACGTGCTTTACTTTCGTGGGTCGAGGGAAATTTCGAATTACCTCTAATTTATCTGGATTTGGCTTAACTCCATTTTCATCAATAACATGCCCTAGGAATTTAACTTCCCTCTGACAGAAGTGCGATTTCTTGATATTAACCTTAAAATTAGCTTCTCGAAGGTTATCTAGCAACTTCTTCAGGTCTCTCATGTGCTCCTCCAGAGATTCTGATGTGAGTAGAATGTCGTCTACATATCTGATGGTACTCTCCTTAACATCATCTGATAGATTGCGATCTAACGCTCTTATCAGGGCTGAACCAGCTGTTTTCAAACCTTAAAAATGTATGTGTGTGTTGATCAAACATAAATCCTGTCAACATACTAGTTTTCTTCTCTAATTCAAGATGGTGGAAACTTGAAGTGATATCTAAATTTGTAAATATGGTCTTCCCTTTAAATTTCCTGAGGATTTCTTTAATAGGTCGAACTCCGGAATTACCTTCGTATTTAAGTGTCTCAGGTCCAGACATACTCTGACAGTCCCGTCTGTCTTAGGTACGATTACCAATGGGCTTACATAAGGCGTAGGTGTTTTCTCAATAACACCGGCCTCCAACATCTCCTGAATTGCCTCTTTGACCTTAGCATAGTGCTTTTCGGCTATAGGGTAGGGTTTCTGCCTAAATGGTGTCCAGTCACTGACTTGGAAAGCATAAGTGAAGTTCTTTATACGACCAGGTCTCGAGTCAAAGACTTCCTTCTGTTCCAATAATAATTTCTTTAAATTTTCTTTCTCTCTTGGCCCAATTTTTGCTTCTTCAAGTTTTTCCGAAATATGTTCTTCCAGTTCGGGTTCCAGTAGTGTTTTCAGTTCTTCTTCTAACTGCTCAATAGCTAACACTTCTTCCTCAGCCACGTCTCTGTATGTATGCCATACTTGTTCATCTGACCCTGGTTCATTCTGATTGAGTGCGACCTCTAAGCCTTCGGCTTCCTCGTTCACACGGAACATAACCCTGTCCTGTGATAGGTCTATTACCACTCTGTATTCCCTTATAAACTCTGCCCCAATAATGAGGTTAAAAGGCAGTTTGTTTACTAATAGAAAACTCTGAAAATATAGAGCCTCCTATCTGTAACTCTAGGAATACCTGATATTTGCATATCATCGTTCTGTCTGGAATTACACCTTTTATTTTGACACTTGAGATAGGTATTTTCAAAACATTTTCTCTCTGCGCTATCTCATTATACAAAGCTTGTGTCATAAGACATACTGTTGAACCCGTGTCTAACAGACTTCTTATTTTCAACCCTGCCACTCTTACTAAAATAATGGACAACTCTCTTTTGACCATGACCTGTGGTCCTCCCATATCCTCAATTAACTCTTCTGGTTTGGCTATCCAATTAATGATGTTGACCGACTTCCATCCATCATTCTCAAATTCTTCTAATTTTGGAGTTTTTTTTTCTATAGCGCCAGTCCCCTTAGAGTTTCTTCTCTCCTGTTCACTGCGCTGTAACTCCAGACTCTTGGCTCCGTCTCCATATCTGTCTGGCGACGTCCTATTCTGCATAACTTCTTGCCAGCGAACTTGTTGCTTCTGGGGCTCATCTCCCCTTTCATTGAGGTATTGCAATGAAGCGTGATATCGTTCCTCTACCTCGTCATCGAAGTTACGTCTTCTTTCCTGGGGTCTCCAATTCCTATTGTTGCCTGCTTGGCCATTGTTACCTCCATTGTTTTGGTACGGTCTATCCCTGGTATTCTGTTTATTCCAAGAATTTCGGCCTCCTCTTCCTCTACCAGCATTCCCTTTATACTTCGGCTGCCATCTTCTGGGTTCCTGTTCCCATTGACGTCCGATGGAATCTAACGTTTCAGTGCTAGTAGCTTTGTTGTTCTTTGGAGCTTGGTACTGGTCAGTCTGCGTGTTGGTCACGTGTACCTGTTCAACGGTTCGATTCTGACGCATAGTATTGGATGTTGTGAGGTCCAGTTGTCTAAGAACCGTCTCCATTTCCATTGCGGTTTTTGCATTTGCCGAGATTAGCAGCCTCTGGATTTCATACGGAAGCTGCTTGGCGATAGCAATACATAGCTCCAGCTCGCTAGGTTTTTGGTCAAGTTCCTTGAACCGACACATCTGAGAGATGAAGAATTCTGCGTACTTCGTTGGATTGTTGGTGCTGTATCGTTTTGAATACAAATCCAATCGTAAATTCTGCTGTGTTACTGGATCCCAGTACCGTTTCAAAAAGGCCTCGCGAAACTCTTCTACAGTATCGAAAGTATAACGGAAACTGCGAAACCATAACGCACATTCTCCCTCTGTTAGTTTTTCTATGGCTCGTAGCCTGCGCTCTTGTGGTATCCGCGCATCCTTCAAATATTCAGACACTTCTTTCAGCCAATATTTCGGTGTCATATTACAATGGCTACCTGAGAATTTCCTTGGTTTCTCTTCGCTTGCTCTGATTACATTTATCACTTGTGTGTGCATAGCATTTTCATGCGGCATAGAGGCTGCAACTGGTGCACCTGGCGTCATATAAGCACTTTCGCCTGGGCCTGTAGCACTCCTTATTATAGGTTGGGTTTCCAAATCTGCCCACCTGGGTTTCCTCATATCTTCCACGCTGCCTTCACTAGACTTAGGATCTTTCATAAGGGTTTCCTCTTGCGCGATTATCCTAGTCTCCATTTGATTGTGGCGCATCTCTGCTCTTTCCAGTCGAGTAATTACCTCTTTTTCTATTCTGGTAAGCCTATCTCTATTTTCTTCGGCTACTTGAAATATTTTCTGCTTATCTTCCTTCAGGCTTTGCTTGATATGGGATATTTCATCCTCTACATCTTCCTTTATTTGAGCAAGGGTCTTGTCGCTTGCCTCTGTCTTCTGGCCTTCTCTCACTTCGAGTTCTTCTCTCAACCCTTTAATTTCCTCTTGAATGTGTCCATTGACCTTTGACATTTCATTCCGAACCTTAATGATTTCTCCTCTGTTTTCCTCTTGCCTTTTATTAACGATAATAACGTCGCTTTGGATTCGGTCCAGTTCTTGATGGACTTTGCTCATCTGACCCTTCATGTTGCCTACCAGCTCTTTAATCTCGTTAACGACAGCCTTAATCTCACCTATTTCCTGACATTGATCTAATATGTTCTGATCCTGTTTCTTTAGATCCCCGTTAATCGCTCTAGCATAGCTTTTCAATTTCTCGTCCCACTTATTATCGTTCTCTTCTAACCTTTGATCTACCGTTCTAGTAAATTCTGAGAACTGTTTCGCTTGGCGTTCGAGATTCGCCTCATTTTGGATTTGAATATATTTAATGTCATTAGAAAACGCATCTAACCTACTGTTGGTTTCATCCTGCGCGTGTTTACATGCCTGTAAATTACTTTCAAGTTTGGCTTCTATAGCCTCGAAACGTTTATCTGTCTTAACCTGCATTTCTGATATAATGCTTACAACAGTTTCTGTTACTTCGGTCTTAATTCTCTCTTGCATTTGACCTAGCTTATCATTTATTTCAACCTTATTCGCCTCCAATCGGTTGTTTATTTCAACCTGATTAGCATTACTTGCCAGCTGATTGGCATCTAAACAATTACTCAATTCAACCTGATTAGCATCTAAACGATTACTCAATTCACTCTGGTTATTATTAATTGCCTCCTGATTGGCATCTAAACGATTGTTTATTCCATCCTGGAAAGCCTTGGCTTCCAGCTTATTCTGTTCATTAACAGCATCAAAATGCAGTCTTAACCCTGCAATCACCTGCAAAATCTCCTCTGTACCAGACATTCTTACAACAATACACTTTGAGATACAGGCAGGCTTCCTGGAAACATGCGTGGATACGTTTTGAAGAGAGACACAAAACACTGCACACATATTGCAAGATTGCACTAAACTTTGAATTTATGGATAAATTGTGGATTGGGTGCGTAGCGCTCATACCCTTGGGTAATTCTCTTCTCATTAGAGAGACTCTGCGTTACGTCAAAAGCCTACTGAACTCAAAAATCACTCAAACACAGTTTGAGGCAAAAAATAATTACTATGGTTTTCCCCATGAAATACCATAAAAATCTATGGGGTTTCCCTAAATCCCATAAGCTCCACAAACCTGGGCGCCATGATAATAAAACACAACACATGCTTAGCCCCACGTTGGGCACCATGATAATAAAATACACCTCTGCGCCTATGGTGACCTGTATTTTAAACTGGCCCACATACCAGCGCCATGATAAATTGGTAAGAGGTTTGCCATGATAAATGAAATAAAGATCAGATCTTGCAATGCCACGATATACATATTGCTCTACTGAGGCGATTCCACGATAGACTAATACCGCCCCATGTTACCGGGATCATGGTAATTAAGCTGTTTATCAAAATTTATATTGTTTGTATCGGAGCTTAGCTAAGGTTAGGTGCGGTCATCCCCTAATTCATGTTATTCGTTACTTTAATAGAGTTGTTTGCACTAAATCTAGACCGACTTTAGTTGTACCTATAGCTCAAATCACTGTACAGGACATCAATCTCCATGTACCTATGTGATTAATTTCCATGGAAAACATGCTTCTGCCTCCAGCTAGCTTCAGGTCTCGGCGTGTACCGTTCTCCCACTGAGCAGTTGCATATTTTTGATTTGAGACTAAAGGGTAACAACTTTACAATGATAAAGCACAACTCTATTCTAAAGACTTTAATTCAGCATTAAATCATGGCTTCAAACATATAAGAACACAATCCCAACAAATATAATACACAAACAAACAAAATTACTCCCACAATCCACTAATTATTCACACATTTTAACAAATTAAATCCATATCATTATTCAATCCTTTACCCTTGGGTTGCCTTCAAAATTCACTCTAGTGCGCTGATGCACATGTAACTTTCACAAAAACTGTGCTTTTACACTCATGCCACCTTGTGTGACTTCTTTTAATTTCACAAAATTACTTGTTTCTTACAACACATCTTAATTTACATCATGTGTACCGTTTGTGTTTTTGCCTCTCTCTCCCCACCAAATGCTTTATCATGCATTAGCCAACTCATGGGTTGCACTACAAATCTACTCGCAACTCCACAATTATGTAAATCTACCCCTCCACTTCCCTCTTTTTATAGTTCCTCTGCATGCCGTTGTGATTTCAATTCCAACTTCTGTTATCGCTGTGTCGGATGGTATTATTAAGCTACCCTTGCGAGCGTAGCCTGTGGAGTCAAGTGCCCAACTTCGTAAATTCGTGTCAGTGTCAGTACAAAATGCAACTTCCAACCATTCGTAAGATTGCTAAAATTATTAATCATCAGGGTGATCTATGATTACCAATGTGTTTTTAAACCACACACATTCATTACACAATATAACAATGCTTCCTTTCATTACAAGCAAGGTCTCAAATCTGTCCATTCAAAACGTTAACCTTCACGGTTCGTTTTACAACTCAGCCCCTTAGAGCTGCCCGCATACAATGGAATGGAGTGGGGTGGTCACAGCACGTGAACCGTCCCTCGCTTCCTGACTCCTGGCTTTCATCCCCCAAGCAGTAGCACGATTCTGAATACAATAGTGCATTCTCAAAGGTGCACATATCCTATATTATTTAAACTGAAAGGTATGCAATGGGTTTTGGACGAGCTTAAGCATTTATTCCTAACCTTAGGATATTAATAACTGGCCTCAATAGGTCCGTTTCATTATATGAAGGCACGAGATTCATCAAACACAGGTTTTGTTGGGTAGCCGGTATCTTACTAAATGCTACGGTCAGTCAGCAGCTGCCGTCAATAAGATTCGCTTCACAAGAGCCGAATCATTCAATAACAAGTTCTCGGTCGATCAGGTATGGTGCAGAGGTTTCCCTGTTCTCCTCTCACCTACCACAGGATTCGAACCCGGAACATTCCATATCCATCATCAGAGTTAGGGTACCACACTAAATACACTCTGGCATAAATTAAATATCTCTGTACGCCCAAGGCTATACGAGACTTTACACGTCGAACAGATTACCTGGCTCCATAACCTGATACTATAATCTCGTCCTTTAATTATTAAGAGAAATCTATCAATTACTCTACAAGCTTATTCACAAGCTACAAATTCAATTCACTATTAAGCTCTTCCATTTCCTTGCATAATTATATTCCCCTTAATACAATATAATCTGATATCAACTCTTTTCTCATCCCTTAATGTATTATCTACTGCTTGGATCGATAAATATTCCAATTAGCGTAAATATTTCTTGCTTACAACATTTTATCCTGATGTTTTCATTTCTACCTTTCATTATTATTATTATGATTACTGACATAAATTACCATAACCCGACACAACGTAACCATTTTAAATATCGAACATCCGCGTTCGTTACGTTAATTTTTATATAACTGATTTGCCATTTTGTTAATAGTGGTAACGATTAATCCACTCACTGATGTATAAAAACATCTCAACTCTACTGAAATCAAAACAACCATAAACACTTGAGGGTCTACCTCCTAATATTGATTCTTACTGGCATATTTGATAATTCTGAAATCACATTACATGCAGTGGCTATAACTTCTATAACATCATGATTTGTGGGGTACTTACATAGGCTTATCCAGGTGGCTCCAACCACCCATACCTTCCAGTCTCGCCTGCCATTTGCATAATTAGCGAGGCATTTCCACACCGATAATACACATTTTATATGACATTTGCTTCACAAACCTCACGACACTTTTCATTTCTATGCTGAAGCTATTGCTTCCTTCCCACATGACACTTTATAACACTTGTTATACTATTAATTTAAAAGATATTTTACATATGATCACTACAAAAACACACGTCACAATTTATATTCCTGATTGGTTGAAATATCCTGGCAAGATATCAGAATTGCAGGTGCGGACTCCTCCACGCTCCTACTACCTCCTGAATGAAAGTCTCGATCATCTGCCTACGGATTCATCAACTGTCGATCGATTATCCCTCGATAACCTTCCTGATTTGGCATGAATATGCTTACATATCGTCATGAACGTTAATTATTGGTATACTTATGGCATTTCACCAATCGCATCATAAAGTTTATCCCGGCGCAGTCCGACATATTAAGACATGTATAACCAATCACTATTTTATACACTGCGCTCAAAATTGTACATTTTATTTACACAAATTATTACTTTCAACAGTTCTACCTAGTATATCACACGGTAATTCCTATGTGAACACTAACAATTGCTCGTACTGCCGACTATACACATACGGCACGACTGTCCTTAATAAACAGTATATAACAGTTTTACTGCACGGCTTCCCAAACTGAAGTCCAAGCCTCCCTCCTTGACTTCGGTAATACGCATTTCGCATAATAAAGTTTGTTGATTACCGTACTTTTAATTACTTCATGACTATGCATGATTATATTATCAATTGGTGCATTACACTGCACGGCGAATATACTGATTAACACTAAAATGTTTAAGTCTTTGTGTGCGCTTCTTTCCCTGGTGTCGGGCGACGTACGCTCCGCGCTAGGTTCTGGTACAACAACAACTATCCTCTGCCAAGGGTCCACCCCTTATATTCGTTTCACAAGAAAAAGTAGATCCAGAATTCCCTCGCAGATTCATCTCCTCTCCCAGGATGATTCTGGTCTTGGAATAACACTCATATTGTTCCTTTTTCCTCGCTGATTCCAAACCTGAATTCGTGCTCGAGGATCGATCGGCCAATTAATCAATATTAATTGCCTTATACATGGCGTGGGTACGCGGCGTTGCTTAAAAATCCCCGGCGACATAGTCAGGTCACGCCGCGAACACCAATAGTCCTGTGTTCTTGCGCACTCCATTAAATATGCCTTGATTTCACAGTTTAATGGCTCTATAATTAACCTCCTGGCTAAAGATTCACCTGTGCGCAACTCTCATGTCATTGCGTTGCTCCAATCACGAGTAATCAATGATTTTTACTTGTATCTCCCCACTCCACTCTCGTTCCTATTCTGTATGCCTCTCACCAAGGCGGTCCGGGTTCGATTCCCGGTCAATGCATGTGAGATTTTCGAAGTGAAATGCCATGTCCTGTGGTTCGGATTCCACGTAAAAAGGAGGTCCCGTGGCTCATGATCCCAAGATTGACGGTCACGTTAAACTACAAGCTTCCTTCCTTCCTTTTCTCGTTCCTATTCTCAAACGGGGAAGAACAGGGTCATTATTTCACCCCCTGACCTGTTCCAGACGACATAAGTAGGTCGGCGAGAGTGACACGGCTCCATGAGTCTCCTCCCACAATTCTGGGGCCATTAGTAAAATGTCAAACTCCCCAACTTCTATGTTCCAAGTCCAGCATAGCCTACTTCATGCAGTCCAATAATGCTATATTCCACTCATTTTCCCTGCATTATTTTAATAAATAATGTCAGTATCAATTGATCTCACACCAGTGATTAAATATGTAATTTCCTCTAGGAGTTTTTACAACGAAACTCCCTCAACAGATCTCCCTGGTGGAACCTTCATTCTGAGCTCAACTTATCTCCGAGATCCACGTTCGATACCAGTCAGCCTGACCCCCTCGGGTTCAGTACCTTCTGGCGGAAAATTTAATATGGACCACACATGTCTCGAACTTAGTGAAACAATATTCTCATCTCTTTAAACAAACTTAAATATGTATTTCTGGAGAAACTGAAAAGAACTAGAAGGCTGCGTAGCCCAGTTGGTAGAGGCACTGATCTTCTAATTGAAAGAGAGAGGGTTTGATTCCATCCTAGGTACTGAATTTTAGAAACAATACTACTTTCAGAAATGCTAATGGCCCTGGGGTATAGTCAGCCTATACTAGAAATAAGAATCAGTGTAATTTCTGAGAGCAAAGGCAACTGGGCATAGTGTTGACAACTCCATCCCATCCAGTGCCGAGGGTAGAAATCTCAACCTTCCACTGCTCCAAGGGACTTCATGCCCTGTATGGAGTTGGCTTTGCTTTTGCTAAGAAAGAACTATGATTAAATTTCTAGTTTTGCCTCATTTTGATTTCTGTGCCGATATGTGCAGGATCTGGCTTACAAAATCATCTGCAGCGAGGCAGAGCACTTATGTGCATTATATTCACAACTTGCAATATTTTGATCATGTGACACCAAAATTTACTCATCTTTGTGGTGTTTGAAGCCATATTTTCAGTGTTGCCTTAGTAAACAAGAGTTTAGTGCTTTTCAGTCGGTCAACACGAATGTACCCAAAAGAGATGGGTTATGCCCTAATCCTGAAATAAATTACAAGAGATTAATAAAACACTAGGACACATCCTAGTGTTGACCGACTGAAAAGCACTAAACTCTTATTTACCCATCTATTATAACCTCGCTTAAATATAGGGCACAGATATCATACTGTGAATGTCCTCCATCGAGTACTACACTCATCACAACCCTGTTACCTAAACTGCCATTCAAATATCTCTCTTCATACCATGACCAAAATACTCGAACTCATAATACCACCATCCTAGCCATAACTATTCGCAGAACAGTGATGTTCAGTGAATCGTACTGTATCTGCTTGTTGAGAGTAGAAATACACACATCAAAAAAAGTTTTGCATCACCTCGGTTCCCAGATCTCCGGCATATAGACGTTGACTGTGTATATTGTATCCAAGATACAGTCCCTTTGACTGTTCATAGATGTCACTAAAACTGCTCAAAGATGTAAACAACCATGCATGAGCAGGGCCTATTAGACGGAGGGGGTACGACAGCCGATCAGTTCCAGTCATTCCACCAGGACGAAGGTACGCTGCTCATGTTGTCTGTAGTTCTACCATGCCTAGAAGGTCAATACCGCAGTTCGATCGCGTCCGCATTGTTACTTTGTGTCAAGAAGGGCTCTCAACAAGGGAAGTTTCCAGGCGTCTCAGAGTGAACCAAAGCGATGTTGTTCGGACATGGAGGAGGTACAGAGATACAGGAACTGTCGATGACAGGCCTCGCTCAGGCCGCCCAAGGGCTACTACTGTAGTGGATGACCGCTACTTACGGATTGCCACTCGGAGGAACCCTGACAGCAATGCCACCATGTTGAATAATGCGTTTCGTTCAGCCACAGGACGTCGTGTTTCAACTCAAACTGTGCGCAATAGGCTGCATGATGCGCAACTTCACTCCCGACGTCCATGGCGAGGTCCAGCTTTGCAATCCCGACACCATGCAGCGCGGTACAGATGGGCCCACCAACATGCTGAATGGACCCCACGGAATTGGCATCACGTTCTCTTCACCAATGAGTGTCGCATATGCCTTCAACCAGACAATCGTCGGAGACGTGTTTGGAGGCACCCTGGTCAGGCTGAACGTCTTAGACACACTGTCCAGCGAGTGCAGCAAGGTGGTGGTTCCCTGATGTTTTGGGGTGGCATTATGTGGGGCCGACGTACGCCACTGGTGGTCATGGAAGGCTCCGAAACGGCTTTACGATACCTGAATGACATCCTCCGACCCATAGTGCAACCATATCGGCAGAATATTGGAGAGGCATTTGTCTTCATGGACGACAATTCTCGACCTCATCGTGCACATCTTGTGAATGCGTTCCTTCAAGATAACGACATCGCTCGACTACAGTGGCCAGCATGTTCGCCAGACATGAACCCTATCGAACATGCCTGGGATATGTTGAAAAGGGCTGTTTATGGACGTCTTGACCCACCAACCACTCTGAGAGATTTACGCCGAATTGTCGTTGAGGAGTGGGACAATTTGGACCAACAGTGTCTTGATGAACTTGTGGATAGTATGCCACGACGAATACAGGCATGCATCAATGCAAGAGGACGTGCTACTGGGTATTAGAGGTAGTGGTGTGTACTGCAATCTGGACCACAAATGCTGAAAGTCTAGCTGTATGATGGTACAACATGCAATGTGTGGGTCTCATGAGCAATAAAACGAGCTGAAATGTTGTTTGTGTTGATCTCTATTCCCTTTGTATTTAAAGGTTCCGGAACTCTTGGAACCGAGGTGATGCAAAACTTTTTTTGATGTGTGTAGTTCCGCAAGAATGTCAGAGCTACGAAGTATGCTTTTTAAATATGTCATCTTGAACAGTTTCCAGCCACTGGCCGGGTCTGTTTGGAACATAAGCCTCTCCATCATCTTCTGTCTTCCCACCATCTCACCGTCACCACCTTGGTACAGTCTTCTCCTTTCTTTCGCACGCAGTCCTCCACACCCTTCAGCCACTTATCTCTTGGCCTTCCTCTTGGTGTTTTTCCCTCCATTTTCATCTCGTGTATCTTCCTGGGTATCCTCCAGCCATCCATTCGCTTAACATGCCCATACCATTTAAGCCTTGATTCCTCTATCCTATTTAGTAATAATTGTGGCAAAAGTTCTGCCTATTGAATACCTTTATCTTGATAAATGATCACTTTGTGGTCATTGGGTACATGTTTCGACGCCTAACTGTTTCGGACCCTTCATCAGCCGATATAGATTAAAATATCAAGGAATAGCCTACAGGTGGTTGGAAAGCTTAACACTAAAAACATTCCCATCAATAACTCTATTATGGTGCACCATTAGGAAAGGTGGAAGATGCTTACCCCAAAGATACATTAAAAAATAAGTGACTGAATAGAAAGAAAGAAAGAAATGATGATGATGATAATTGCTGTTTTAAGGGGCCTAACATCGAGGTTATCGGCCCCTAATGATCTGGGTGATAGCGAAAATGATAATGAAATGGAAACCAGAACGAAAATTATGTGAGACGGAAAATACGTACAAAAAAGGAACTCGGATGGAAACAACTCACAATATGGTCTTACAAAAGGGAATTTAGAACGAAAAGAGGCACAAAAAGAAAAGATTGAAAAAGTCCCACAAAACGTAGGCTAGATTCAAAATACGTACAAAATGCAATGTAGCGTCGAAATACTTACAAAATGCAACTGAAATTCAATAAAATTACAAAATGCAAATGAGATCGAAAAAACGTACAAAATGCAATTGAGGTTCAAAATACTTACAAAATGCAATTGAAATTGAAAATACACAATGCAATTTAGATTGAAAAAGGCCGGTTCAGATTCAAAATACTCACAAAATGCAATTGAAATTGAAAATGCTTACAAAATGTACGGTAGATTCAAACGACTCATGTGGATTGACAATACTTACAAAATGCAATTTAGATTGAAAATACGTGACAAAATGTAATTTAGATTCAAAATATCCACAAAATGCAATTGAGAATCAAAATATTTGCAAAATGCCCGCCAAACAAAATGCAATTTAGATTCAAAATTCTTGCAAAATGCGGTTTAGGTTGAAAATACAAAATGCACTTGAAATTCAGAAATCTCACTAAAATGTCATGCGCCTACATTGAAAGACTTACTAAAAACAATTTAGATTGTCAATCTTTACAAAATGCAATTGAGGTTGAATACAATCGCGAGATGTAATTTAGATCGAAAAAACTTACAAAATGCAACATACATTAAAAATGCCTGAAAAAAACGCTCAAAGGGAATTTAGATACACGGTGAACCAAGTAACAAAAACAGTGCGGGAATCTTAAAGAGAAAAGGAAATATAAGGAAAAGAGGAGAGGAGAGGGTCCGCCCCAAAGGTAAGGGACGAAAGGGGAAAACGGACCCAGCTCAGGAATCTCTCGGGGTCGCCAACTCCCGAACTCACCAGCCGTGAGCCCCTGAGGGTGTAGCATTATCTAGGGTGCACCAGAGGTGGTGGGGCTACATACACCCTGCCTCCTTAAGGGCCTTGAGCACAAGGCAGGAGGTAAAAGGAAAAGAAAAAGAAGGCTGACCCCTCACAGAAGTAGGGTATCAGGAAAGATGAGACAAGGGCCAATTAAGGTGGGAAAGTGAAAGACTCCCTAGGCCTCGGATAACCTAATACCGTCGGGTTCGGCAGAGAACAAGAGGTGACCAAGGGAGGTCAACAGGAAAGAAGACGGAGAGGAGCCCGCCACAAGTGAGTGGAAGCAATGCCGGACTCAGCTGAGGTCCCGTGGTCGCCAACCCACGTCCCACTATATGTGAGCCCCTGGGAGAGAATGAAAGAAAGAAAGAAAGAAATAGTTGAAATTTGAAAACCAAAACACAATATGAACAAACTCTAAAATGTCACCCTTTCCTGCAGACCACTGTATTGTGCACTCTTCATATGGAAAACAGCCATGTGGTCTTATTTTGCCAAAAAAAAAAAATGCGGTTGGTTGGTTGGTTCCTTAGTTTAGGGGCTGCGACAACGCGGTCATGTAGCCCCGTGTACTTTGGGTGTGTGTAGAATCTGTCTGATAACCGGTGTTAATTGTGATGACTGTATTAGTGTGTGTATCTGTTTTTTAATTCAAGTAGAGACTGCAACTTTGAATTTTCAAATAGTTCCTACTTTTGCCGCCAAACGCCACCGTCAACGACTACTAGGCCTAGTTCAGAACTAGCTACTAGACGCCACCGCAGTCGGCTCTTGGCAACGAACGTAGCAACCTAAGAGCGTTGTTTACATTCTTAACCTATCCAATTTAGTTTCACACAGGTGTAATTAGTGGAAAGATCTTTAACATGCCATAAATCTATGACATGGGACCGCCGGCTTTACTTCCCCTCCGAAGGAAGGCATACTGAGGGATTTTTAACGCTCTTAAAAAATCCGACGGCTTCGGCCGGGTTTGAACCCGCTATCTTGGGCATAGAAGCTCAGCATGCTACCAACTACGCCACCGAAGCCGCAAAAAATGCGGCGACAATAACAAATTTAGAGACAAACACAGGCAGTATTGTGGTTTGCAGACACCAACGAAATGGTAATGGTTCAGCGCTGTAGCAGTTCTGCCTCACTGCGGTCTGCAGACGTTAACCGAGATATAATTTGTTCCGTGGCAGCACTCGAGATGATATCAACATGTCAAATAGAATCCACCAGTGACAATGGAAAATTATTGTAAAGATTATAATAATTCACCAGAGATGTAGAGCTCTAAAAACGATGAAGCCACAGTGCCGAAATAACATCTTACAAAGAATGCTCTGGAATACATAATTATGAAGTGTATCACTTCAAACTTATTCAATGATGGAATAGGCCTCTAGTTTGAGGTTAAACTATAAGTTTGTGTCCTGTTTGGAACATAAGCCTCTCAATCGTCTTCTTGGACACAAACTTATAGTTTAACCTCAAACTAGAGGCTTATTCCATCATTGTATAAGTTTGAAGTGATGCTCACTTATGTGCAGTAGTGGTTTGGAGGTACATAAAGGAGCATCGCTGTGAGGGGAACAATACCAAGTTTAAGTGTACATTATAATTATTTTTTTCCAATGCATGCTAAAAAATTTGTTAATTGATTTATTATTATTTATTTTGGGACAGAAACAATGAAACGGAAATGGATGGGACGGAAACAATGAGCGCGCACGGTGGCGGAGGTTGATACCACGATGTACTGACGGCCATGTGGCTATGTGGAATGTATATCGCCTACGGTTTAGTTCATATTTGCTGAAAACCGGTCAAGATTTGGCACTGCAGTTTTACAAGTAGTTATTTCAATGACAGACAGAGTTCACTGTTCTCCTAGCATACACATAGTCGGCCATGTGGCTAAGTGTAATGTACATCGCATATAGTTTAGTTCAAGGTTTGGAGGCCCCATTAAAGTTATTCCTACAATAATTCATCTTCAAGTTGACGTTCTTTGGTGTGAAAAATATTCATTATATCATATTTGCTGAAAACAATTATGATTTATTAAATCTTCATACTTTTGCTGTGTTCTTATTTAATGTAAGCACTCGAGATACTGTCGGCCATGTGAAATCTATATTGCATACAAAATTACTTCAAGGTTTGGTGGTCCCATTAAAGATATTCTTCCTACAATAAATCGTCTTCAAGTTGTCGTTGTTTGGTGTGAAAATATTCATTATATCATATCTGCTGAAAACCGGTCAGGATTTGGCACTGCAGTTTTACAAGTAGTTATTTCAATGACCAACAGAGTTCACTGTTAACAAGGGATAACATGTCACATGTTAAACATCATACGCGACTGCTGTAAGCCTCGTTTTTTTTTTCTCTTCAACAAATGTTCCCCATAACTACCATAGTCCTTTTCTCGTGAAACTTATGCTTTCCCCAAAAGATAAGCAGAGCATTGTTTCCATAGTTTCAGGACTTCAACCAATGAAATTCGAGAATGGACTTCGTTATCCCGTATCTTATGAAACATTCATATTTAAGATTTTATATTTTGTATCCAACGACTGATGGTGAAACTATTTTAATTAATTTTAAAGTAAATAGTTTTAAGAAAAATCTTATCTCCAGCATTTCGTTGGTATTTAGCATTTCAGAGTGAAAGAAACTTTTCGCGGTTTAAATATCGATAAAAATGGCATATTTGGAGTAAAGTGATAACATAAATATGTTTGCTGAAATATTTCGCAGGTATCATTACAACCCAAAATCCGCGACTCTACTTATACGATATCTTTAACATGCCAGTAAATTTACTGACACAAGGCTGTCGTATTTGAATATCCTTATTTGTCATCTGTTTGAGCTGGGATTGTATTTACAATATTTGGTTTTGAATTGTTGTTATGTTGTTAATTAATTTTAGGGACTTGGAATATCTATGATAATCAGCACTATGCACTTGGACATGTGTTGAATTTGTCTGGTAAACTTTTTTTCTGTGGTGCCTATAGTAGTGTGTATGGCTGTAATTTTTTAGGGTTGGGTGGGATAGGTGCCCTGGGACTTGAAACAATGTACTCTCTTGGCATTTAATAAGGGGCCATGTGGGGAAAACTACACTCAGGACAGCAGCTGTCAGCACTGGGATTTGAAACTCCAATTTCCAGATTTGCTACAGCTCCCCATCATGGTTGTGGTGCATGATTTAACTCACATGGCTGCAATGCAGGGTTATTAGATTTTGAAGGCCAGCATTTGACCTCTACCAGTCAGTAAAATACCAACTCTAGGAGGGGGGGTTTCAACTTGTGACCCTCCACCTTTTTCATTCATTTTAGGTTCAAGCCTTGGGCAGTTTTGTTTCACTATAAAGTTGAAACTACTCGTAGATATGTTTATTCCTTGTTCAAAATTCTTTTCATTTTCATCATTATTATTATTAGTAGTAGCATTCGAAGTTGTTGATAAATATATTTAGGTGAAATTATCACCTATAATCTAAAAGAGAAACCAACCTGGCAGAATAGAATAAATAAATTGAATAAAGCCAATTATATAACCAAAAATGCATACAACATAACAAACTTATCGATTGCAGCAAAATGAAGACAAAACAATTACACAGCCAGAGGTGACTTATGCTAGTGAAACTATTTTCAAAACTACTAATACAGCTGAAATAGATAAAATACTTTAAACAGAGCGAAGAATAATTAGGACATGCATAAATAAGCAATATCAAGTTATGGTCATTGGAGAATACTGTAGCATCAAATCGTCACCTTCGTCAGCTGTAACTCGATTCCGAGTACACATACTTCTTCCTGCATACAGCTTTTCAAACTAGCTTGTGGATGTGTTTCTGATGGCTGAACAGGCCAATCCTGGCATGAAACATACGCCCACATAAATTGCACTCGATGGTCGGGGGAGGGTGGGGTTGTAATCGACGAAGCTTCCTTGCTTGTCGTTTGGCCTCTCCATGTCTGCGACGTTCTTCTTCAAATAAGTTGACAGCGTTCGATGTAGTGTTCCGCCACAGTAAACGTGTAGCAGTTTTGCTAGCCCACACGTTGAGCGACAAGTGTAACGTTAATTAGTGCCCCATGTTGGTAGCGACAAATGTAACGGTTTGACTGCCCCTAACTGTTGGGAGATAAATGTAACTGTTTACCTTTGCCTAAGCTATGTTGTTTTAATGGGCGCCAAGACCTCAACGCAATGTTGAAATCTAAATTTGTATTTAACAACGTCTAGCTCTGGCAGAACACCTTCAAGACTCTATTCACTCAGATTGTGGTATGATTTGATCATTAACCCAACAAACAATTGTATCAGGAGAAGGAATTGGTCTATATCTAATGCTACCTACTGAAAGCAAAGATTGCATTGTAAAAGAAATGAATTTATTATATAAAACAAGAATAGCAAAATTAATAATAATAATAAGTTTAAAATTTAAATTGGAGCGTTGCGATTTTAATATTACCGATAGAAAATTACGTGAAAACGGAGTCTGATAAATTATTGATTTTACTCTTATACCCAAGCTATGAAGTTACTGAAATATGAAATATAAAACAAAGAGAAATGAGAGATTGCGTATTTCTGCGTCATTCGCGCTTACCACTGGAAATTGCCAAAGCATTTCCCTCGTACTGGATGATGCTGTGTGCTTCCCACAGTCTCCTGGACGTCGTCATCTCCGTCGATATTTGATGACATACTTGTAGATTTGGTGACTTTATGGTCCTAATATCGGAGCCATACCCTCGTACAACCACACTGGTTAAGTTTTAAACAGATAGTTCTCCACTCCACGGAACATCGGAGCGACACACACTTGCAACCGAACTAGTCAAGTCTTTCACAGATTGTCCCCCACTCCACGGAACATCGGAGCGACTCCCGCGTGCAACATACTCGGCAAGTTCTACACAGATTGTCCTCGTTCCACGGCGCGCTGAACGATATATCCACACGTCGGATCCCCACCACGGTACCGACTTCCAGCTTACGTGGTCTCCACTGATTGGCTGAGCACCCCGCTACTTCCCCTTCTCTGGCTCATTACACACGGCGCGCGAATGATGAAGTCGATTTCCGTTCCAACTATCCGCCTTTTCTTGACGCTGCAACCCCGCTTGCGTAATACTACGTTACAAGAATCATCCTGTATCTGAATTTCCAGCGAGTCATGTCTCTCATAATATCCTAACTGACGAAACTCCGTAAAATTCCGTAATCACATAATTTTCTATGATATTGTCGTTCGTAATAATTTGCTTGATAGCGTTTTCTAAGACATAGAAAACCTATCTGTATGCTTATAATTTTTATAAAATGCTCCGAAAATATCTTAATAATAATTATAATAAATTAATAATAATAATAAATTAACATGAAAAATTCTCTTGGCTGAACAATTTGCCGCGTAAATAAATATAGAATGGCTTCCTACTGACTTATCCCAGTGGCATAAAAACCCCTCGAAAAACACTTTACATATTCGCTTCGGATCATCGGATGATTTACCGTGACGACGGTCCATTATCCGATTATCCCAGACACGTTAATAAACCCCATCCAAAATACATATTACATAAATGAAATCACCCTAAATTACAGATATATACACTCATAACTTCTCTTCACGCACTTTGCGTCAAAGTTTGTTGTCACTATGGATTGCACTTTGCAACCAGTCCAATGTTTTACATATAGAATAGGGTTCCACGGATATTTCCGCCTCTCAAATTTCTCTATGTTGGAAAAATAGACATAATTAATGTGTGAGCACTATGTACTTATGATGTCATATCACACGCATTGAAGGTGTTCTGATATATTTATATCACCATAGAACTTCCTAATTTCACTGGAGGTTCCTTCCTTATTGTGAAATTAATCCCATTTATCACTGAGCACACGATCACACTATTGTGGCAGCGCCTCGTGACCATAATACTTGATCTCTCTTTATAAAAGATGAAATTAATATGCGCATTACATATAACACCAAATATTTCTGTGCCGTAATCGCCCTGTCTTGTTAAGTTCCCGTAGACCATATTATACTTAATACTAGTGCTCAACACAGACCAGTTCTCCTCACACAAATAATACCTTTGTACAAATTACCTTAAATTACACACTTACAAATCTTACGTGGCGAGGCCGTAAACAGAAATCACGTGTGCCGTTATGTATGAGTTTCATGAAGGACTGTCTCGCATTCTGATGGCCCATCTTTTGTCCCGTGGACGCCTTAAGCAAAAATACCCTGTACAAGCGCTCACCCATCTCTTGGGGACAAATGGGAATTCACCAGCGCTACCAAATTCTGGCCTTGGTGTATCGAGACATTTTAGTGCTCAAGAGCATCCGACAATCCCGTCATATTTCCCTGTACCTTAAAAACTCTCATTTACTTACATACTACCCCCCTGTGTGACTTCTGATACGCCTGCCTGGAAGACCATCTCCTCCCACGCACCAAATACCACACTTACTCATTTGATAGGCTGGCTCGCCAGCTAAACATCCTCACTTTATGACACATACTTTCGGAGACTATGTATATTATACGTCCCGTATAATGTTTCCCACACTATTCTCCAGCACATATGCTGTTTTGCCAATACGTTTGGAAACTATAAATGGGCCCTCTTAGAGATAAAAGAACTTGGACATGACTTTCTCTAGCTTATTTGACTGTTTCGGCACTCTAAGTAAGACTCTGTCTCCCGGCTCGAATAGGTCAAATTTAGTTTCTTTTTGTTGGCGAATTCTCATTTGTGCTGACTTAGATAAATTCTGTTTCGCCAACTGGACAATGTAATCCATCCCCGGTTGCTTACCCTCATTTAATCCCAACACCCTCGCTAGTTCATTTTGTGGTCTTTTTCCGAAGTGAACTTCGTATGGCGTCAATTTCGTGCTCTCATGCTGGACAGAATTCAGCCAAGTCTCGACCTTGGGAAGATGTCCAACCCAGGCCGTATGCTTGTCATGCACTAGAGTCCGAAAAAGACGAGCCACTTCCCTTAATGGACGCTCTGCAGAATTACCCTGAGGGTACCTTACAGAGGAATGAACGTGTGTTATACCAGCTTCCTGCATACTGGTTCTCCATTTCTTTGCAGTAAACTGTGGTCCACTGTCAGATAGTATCCTGAGAGGAATGCCAAACTCAGGTACATACTTATTAATGATCAGACGGCTACACGCTAGTCCCGTGGCTTTCCTTAGCGGATATAGCTTGACATACTTACTAAAAGCGTCAATAACTATAAAAATGTACTCGTAGCCGTACTGTCCTGTAACGATCGGGCCAAATAAATCCACACACAGTAGTTCGCCGGGACTACTGGTGAGAACTGCAGATCTCTCCCCCACTAAATATTTAACTGGATATTTACTCCTTTGACAGGTGTCACACTTAGCTAAAATCCTCCTAACGTCCCTTCCCATTTTACTCCAAATGAAGTCACGACCAATTTCATAGAAGACCTTGGCAGCACCAAAGTGTCCTAATTCCCTATGAATGAACCAAATTAGCTCCTCCCGCAAAGTGGCAGGAACACATATTGCCCACCGATTATTCCTACATTTCCTTGCAAGAAGGCCATCCTGCATCTTGTACGTGAACCGTCCTACTTTCACATACTCCTCTTCACCTATTTCCAACCTAGCCAGTGGCTCCTTTAACTTAACGTCATCACGTTGCTCCACTAGCATATTTCTCAGTGTCTGTAACGATGCCCTGTTGCTACTGTCCACACATGCACATATTAAAATACCGTCCTCTGCTTTAACCACAGGATAATCCCTACATAAATTAGTGTCCCTCGAAAGCATGTCTGCAAGAATGTTATCTTTACCTTTAATATATTTTACTGTGAATTCGTATTCCTGCAGAGCAAGAATCCACCTACTAACTCTGTTAGAACTGAGTTTACAAGTTCTCATATACAGTAATGCATGGTGATCTGTGTGGATCTCAAATTTCCCCCCTACTAAATACATTCTAAATTTCCCTAAACTGAAAACAATACCTAAAAGCTCTAACTCAGTAATCGTGTATCTTTTCTCTGCTGCTGTCAGTCCTCGCGAGGCTAAAGATACAATGCACAGATTACCCTCATCATCTTTCTGACATAATACTCCAGCAATGCCTATATGTGAAGCATCTGTCATAACCACATATTCCTTATCTTTTAACGGATATTTCAGCACTACAGCTTTCTCAAAACCTTCCTTCAGCGCTCTAAAAGCCTGATCATGCTTGGACTCCCATCTCCACCGAGTCCCACTTTTAAGCAATTCCCTGAATGGTTCTACCAACCCTGAGTATTTAAGAACGAACCTCCTGAAAAAGTTGCAAATTCCCAGGTAAGTTTTTAACTGTTTAACATTCTGTGGCACCTCTGCGTTAAGTATCTTATTAACCCTACTTTCTTCTGGTGTTACACCTCTACTCGACACTCTATGACCTAAAAATGTCACTTCTGACTGACAGAATGACGAATTAGACAGCTTCAAAGTGAACCCTGCCTGATCTAACCTCCGAAAAACTATATCTAAATGACGTAGATGCTCCTCAAAACTGCGTGAACTAATTACCATATCATCTATGTAAATGGTTACAAACTCTCCTGTGTCATCCCCTAATGCGATGTTTAAAGCCCTAATTAAAGCTGCTGAACTACTCTTTAACCCATAAGGTGTTCTACAAAATTGATAAAGGTTATATTTATGACTAAAAGCTGTAAATGGTCTATCTTCGTACATAAGTGGAACTTGCCAAAAACTGGAACTCAAATCTACACAAGTGAAATACTTCTTCCCTTCAAATGTTTGCATTAATTCCTCTATTGACATAGATTTCAGCTGATCTGAACTAATTCTACTGTTAACCAAACGAGCGTCTAAACAAATACGAACCGTGCCGTCGGTTTTGGGTACCGTGATCAAAGAATTAACATACGGACTGTTAGAGTGCTCAATAATCCCATCTTCAAGCATCTGGTTAATTTGTGCCTCAACTGCACTCTGATAAGCGAAAGGTACAGGATATCTATGTCCTGTGAATACTGACCTATCAATAACGGTCAATGAATGTGTATAGCAATTGGCCATACCAATGCGATCCTCAAACACTCTCCTATTACACCATAACACATCATAGAGCCGAACACATTGTTCCACCTCTATATTTCCCTGAAATGCAGCATCACGTAACGAGTCCTCTAGACTTCCGTTCGTAATCACACTGCCCACAAAACATGGAGGACCCCGCTCTACGGCTGGTGGGTAGTTTATTACCTGAGGAATAACCCACCCACCAAGGGAAGATGATTAAGAGAAGGAAGTAAATTTTGGATTGGAGAAAAAGGATAGAAAATAGGAGGAGAGTCCCACAAAAGTTATGAATTTGACTTTCAATACATTTAGAAGCGGTTGCCACCGCAAATCCGTGCTCGGATACCTAAAGTCGGTACGAGCTTGGTCGAAGCTGACGGGAACCGCAGCTAAGACTTGGGCAGTTTGCCAGAGAAAGGCTTTAGTGTATTTCCTTCCAAGCACGAATAAAAGTACTATAGGGAAGGGTGATGGTCTGGCCAGACAAATAGTAAAAGCTTTATTGAGTATGAACGAGGGCATAAACCTAGGAAGAGCTAGGAAAGCCAGGATCTTGCCTAACTGTAGTATCAGAGAAATGATGAATCCAGAAACAAATATTTAATTTATTTAACAATTTAAAGAAGTTTGAGGAAATTAACAAGCGTGTAATATAATTTGGACAAACATAGTTCATTTAAACTTTTCAACAAATGGGGTCGCAGACCTCTCAACATTAAACGTTTGCTCCAGGCAATTGACGATTTACAAGGTTTCAAACCTTACATGTTTCTAAAATCTTTATAAGATTTAAACAAATAAACAATGAAGTAATTAAAGTTGGAAAGTGAATTGTAGTACAAAGAGTGTACCTTAAGAAATTCTTGAGAGAATGTTCTAGAGAAAATGACAACTTCGAATATAACAATAATAAAAACATGAAAAATAAGATAGAAGTTCCTACAACTTCTTATATTTAAACAGGATTACTTTATGAGAATTATACAAAGGAGGGCAGGTCACTAACTGTGAAACCTGGAGAAAGTGAAAAGGAAAGTTCTAGACTTCCTATGTTTAATTAGGAATCACGAGCAAAATGGGGCAGTTTCCATTTCGTGAAACCTGAACATGACTCTCTCAAGAGTTTAAGGAATTGTTTTTCCTGATTATAGGAAAGGAACAATGTGAATTTGAATCGTGTGTTACACACGTAATTATACAGAATTTAATTAATGTTAAACTAGCAAAGTTGGAAGGGCACTTCGTAAGTGACACCTTATAGAAAGTTACAATTTTATTAATATGGGTGGTTAGTAGAAGGTTGAGGAAAGATCATTGGGATATAGGATCAATGTTCATGGCCGTATTCAAATATAAACGGACGATCGCGACGCGGTAGAAAGTTGAACATGCGCTGATTTTCACTATAGTTCGTTAAAACGTATGAAAAGTTCACTATAGAAACACGAAAGTTTTTGGTAGAGAAAGTTATTTCAATTTGAACAAAATGACTGGTTGCACTAAATGAACGAAAGTCTATTGCTTGAGAAAATGGTGGATTACAGTTAAATGCGCCATAGAACATTCCAGCGGTTCCAGCGGTGGAAGAAAGTTAGCTATTAAGCTTTTAATTCAGATAAGAAATTCTTCAATTTTAATTAGCATTCTCACAAGTGAGTGAAGATTTCAAAACGGCAGGACTTGTAGATGAAATACAGAATCTAGAAGGTTCCAGAACGACCTTAGCAGAAAAATGGGGTTGAGAAAATCCAACGGAGGAACTAGCTTTATAATTATAGACAGCGCGTATTAGATAATATCCCACGTAGCGAGAGTATTTCTCATTTGAATAGCTTAAGAAAAGCTCTTTTTAGTAAGGTTAGCTTATACAAGCAAAAGCTCAACATGGCAAATCCCACGAGGAATGATTTTTGCCCCAAAGTAAATACTTTCACACTGTCTATAAAATATCATTAGGAACACGTGGAAGTTAAAACCATGAAGATGAGGTTAAAACTTTTAAAATGGTACTTATCTTGATTTCATGTTGAAGGCGAAGTTCCGTATGACGACTACCTAGCCAACATGGCGTAGAAGAGTGTGTGCCTCTTGGTTTGAGGCTAGCTCGAGAGGAGCTTTAACTGATCGAGTCAACTGCAGACTGAGAAGTGAGACCTGCTCAACGGAGCACGGAGAGACCAAGGAAGGGGAACAGAGTGGGGGGTAGGAGACAAAAGGAGAACATATAAGCATTGCCAACTTTAAAACAAAAAATTGATCTCTTGCTGAGCCGGTCTTCAAAGAGTTGACAACAGATGATACTAGCGCAGCATGGTGAGTAAAGAAGTAGACGTAGTCCTCTTGCTCAAGGAGAAAATAGCTGGCGATGGTAACAGGATCTGGTGGCCAAATGGATAAGTAAGTCCTCCAGCACCAGGAAGAATTGAGGAGCTTCAGAGATTCGCTGTTATATGACGCTAGGTGGGTCACAGAATATATATCTGGAACAGACTCATACAAAATATAAGCGACCTGAACCCCTAAGAGAGAACAGAAGATCACTGTTGGTGTCTGACAAAGAGGAAGGAAAGAACATGCAAAAACATTAAAAATTATAATCTCAGGTACTGTGTATTCCAAGAATGCACCATACTGGGAGGGGAAGACACCAACAGCGAACAAGAAAAACAAGTACAGTAATAAGCAATTGCGGAGAAGTAGTCTTGTGATCTGACCATTAGTGGTCAAGACTCTGAATACCCTGACTCCTATCTCTTCCAGGGTAACACTCGGTCACTCTTCCAAAAGGCCAGACTAGGGGGGGGGGGGGGGGGTAAAACATCCCTAACTAAGACCAAGTCTCCCACTTGAATGTCGGGACTGGAAAGAAACCACTTCTGCCTCCCTTGCAAGGAAGTTAAATATTCCAAGTTCCACCTCTTCCAAAAGGAATTGCGGAGGGCTTCAAGTTTACACCAAACAATAGGTAGATTGGAATCCCTGTAAGAATTAGGAAGGGGAGGAGGGGCAGAGAGAGAAGTGAGTGTAAAGAAGCGACCAGGTGTAAGTGGAAGGAGGTCATCAGGGTCATTAGAAAGCGGAGTTAAATAACGAGAATTAACGACATCTTCCATCACAAAATAACTAGAAGCTGAGGGAAATAAAGCACTAGTAAAGATTGCGATACGATGAGAAAGAAGAATTGACAAGTTTAAACAAAGCGTATAGAAACACGTACATCTATTCAGGACAAGAATATACCAAATAAACAAAGAAACTATGCGAGTGGAAAGCAAGAACGCCATAGGTAACAAACGAGTAGCCATAAACAATGACCTCAAGTTATAATAAGCATCAAAGGGGTTACTCAGAAAAATACTTAAGTCAGCGAGAAACGTGACGTGACAAGTATAAATGCAAAAACACATCGAATGTGACGACGAGAAAAAGTAAGTTTGTTCATCAATGAACAATAAGATTTCAAAATTTGTAAGCAAAGTGAAATACATGAGCGCGTGAGAAATACGCAACGAAGTTTTGAAACAAGGATCGAAGCAGTTATAGAATACGAGCATGAGTAAGTGGAAGACGTAAGCAAGCGCGGCCTTGACCCACATAGTACAACGAGATAAGACATATAAATAGCTGAAAGAGTCCTTAACTGGAACAAGTTTATTTAGGAAGTAGGTGAACGGCTTCTGTACTTGCAGGAGCGGCTCACTAGACAATGCTTGGCAATCAGCCAAAGTTGAGATAAGAGAAACTTGCTTTGAACTGTGTCAAGCGTACAGGAAATAAACAGTGACTTGACCTTCCTCAGGCTTGTATATAAACAAGTCTGACAAACAAGCAGTTGAAAGTACACAAACAACATTTGTTGAATCAGCTGTAACTTAAAGCAGATATTCAGCTTGGACGGCATGCAGTCAATCGTAACTTGGACGTGAAAAAGCAATTTAAAGCCGTATGAAACAGAGTAGGAAATCAATTTCGCATAATTGAGAGGATCACGAAATCGGACAATTTTCAACAGAAAAAAGCTTGATTCTTCCGAAATAGGAAGTGAAGCCGGGACATTGAGAAGAAGGTTATGCATAAGAATAGTTGTTCTAGATGCTATAGAATTCAGATTTTCAAGCGGTTTCATGAGCGACTTCCAATTGTGAGGAAGGAGGGAGGAGCCGGCCGTGGCCATCCTTCTACATAGCGAAAGAAGTGAAACATAGCGTACAGCGAAGTGATGGAGACTGATAGCCATGGTTTTACACAAGGGGAAGATAGTTTTCGAGGAAGAGTTTAAGCAATTAACTGCTATAAAAAATGACATAAGAAGGTAGACGAAGTAACACAAAGCAAGGCGAACTTGAATGGCCATCTTGTGCGGGAAGAAGGAAAAACCATTTAAACAACTTACAGAGGTAGCGTAGTTGTTCACGATGAGACATCGTTTCGGCAAGTGTTTTTCAAAATTATTGAGATCTGAAACATGAGCGTTCTCTTTTTCAGAAATGAGATTTATGTCAGCTGTGACGAAATGACATTGCGCTTTGGTTTGAACACTGGGATATTGGATTTCACCAGTAATAACCCAACCAAAATCGGTGTCTCTGGCGACCACGGTTGAAGATAACTTGCGTGTTTGTTTGCGAAGGCACTTCCAAAAAACATTGGCACTGAAAAGTACATCAATGGGACCTTGAGCATTAAACTGAGGATCAGCTAACCTTAAGTGCGAAGGAATGTTTAAATCGGAAGTATTAATAGAGTGACTTGGAGTGTCTTTGCCAATACTGGTAAGAATGAGACAGTTTACATTAAGATTGGTGTTTCTTTGGCAAACGTCTCTGATTTTCAATTTTGAAGACTGCAAAATTTGAGTTTTCAAATTGTCAATGCCGGTCACATTGATAGAAGTAGGCGATGACGAAAGACCTAGTTTTTTAATCAAGGAATTAGACACAAAATCATGAGTTGCCGCTGAATCTAGAAGACCGCGTGCACGGACCCAGTTGCCAAAGTTATCCTGAACTTCAATTTGGACAGTAGACAACAATACTTGAGCACTGCGAATGGACTTGGCATTTTGAATATACGATGAGGCATTAGAACTATTAGCACTATCATTTTTAGGAGAAGTGGATGCTGTCGATGACCTTGCCTGATCATGACGATGTAGCAAAGTATGATGAGCCTTTTCACAATGGTAGCAAAGTCTTGTGGTCTTGCAATTAGAAGCAGAATGCGTGGGCGCTAGGCAGTTAAAACAATGCTTGTTTTGAGCAACTAATTTTCGTCTGTAGTCGACTGACATTTCTTTAAAGGATTTACAGAGGTATAGGGCATGGGGATCTTTACAAAGTATGCACTTTACAGGTTCGTTTAAACTCTTGCGAGGTTCGCTTTGAGTGTTTAAAACAATAGAGCTAGCAACACGACGTTCACTAGACCTAGTTGGGTAACCAGTAGTGTTTGATTTAAATTTGGATGAGCTGGACCCGGGTTTTTGGGTATTGGACGCTGAGCGTTCACTTTTGGGTTTGATGGACATTAATTCGAATTTGGAACTAGGAGATGAAGGTTCACTTTGATTAGCTAGAGCGGTTAAAAGTTGGCATCTAGCATTTATGAAAGTAACTAAATGCTCGTAAGTGTAGTCATCTTCTTTAGAAAGTTCAATTTCCCAAGCTTTGAGGGTAGCAGTATCAACTTTAGCAATCACTAAATATATTAGGAAAGTATCCCAATAATTAGTAGGTTGATCTAATTGGGACAGAGCCTTAACGTGAAGTTGTGTAGTGTCAACTAGAGTACGTAGACTAGTGACGTCATTGTGCTGTGACGCAGGTAGATTGAATAGAGCCTTTATATGGCGTTGAATACGTAACCGTAAATTTCCATATCTTTCCTTTAATAAGTTAAAGGCAATGGAATAATTTTCGGCACGCAAAGGAAGTGCTTCGACCAACTGCAAAGCTTGACCTCGGAGGATTGATCTCAAGTAATGAAACTTGTAAATGACTTGAATGTCTTCATTGTCGTGAACAA
This sequence comes from Meconema thalassinum, assembly GCA_946902985.2. Classification (NCBI taxonomy): domain Eukaryota; kingdom Metazoa; phylum Arthropoda; class Insecta; order Orthoptera; family Tettigoniidae; genus Meconema; species Meconema thalassinum. The sequence continues at coordinate 415,427,725 of OX336391.1, forward strand.
GGGAGCAAAATAATTCATAGAAAGAATCCCAAGCAGATTCATCTCCAGAAAAATGGGGTAAATCAATTTTCGGTAAAATTGGTTTGGGCTTGTGAGTACCCTCACGGAAAGAAGTTTGTGGTTCGTGAAGGGAACCGAGAACAGAAGCGTCCTTTTCTGCTCCTCTTCGAGTTGGCGTATTATTTTGAAAGCAGAACCTATGCCTTCGTAATATTGGTTTTCTACTTCAACTCGATCTTCGGTTTGATTGAGCATGCAAGTTTCTATTTCAGTTTGGATGTTACAATAATTTTCATAAGAACGTTCATAATCTCGTACACGATGTTTCAACAAGTCTAATTGAGATTCTGAGGGATCTAACTCTTTTATGTACTTTCTAAAACGGGTAATTTGTCCTTTATAGGATGCTCGTTTAGAAGTAAGTTTTTCATATTTATCCTTCTCAGTAGGAGCCATGTTATAAAGAATAGATTGGAATGTAACTCACGATACTGTGGAACCTTGGAAATGCTGTCAAGCTGGCAGCAGCAAATGGGTATAAAGAACAGGACACCCCAAAGGAGACAGGAGCGGCCTCTTTCCCGTTCACAGGCTTTGCATGATGTAGTTATAACTGAAAAATCCAAAGCAGATATTAATAATTTGCAAAGTATTGTCAAATGACACTTGACAAACAATAGAAATAAAAAATGGACTCTCCCGGGTTTCTGGTACCAAACTTTGGGTAGTTAATTACCTGAGGAATAACCCACCCACCAAGGGAAGATGATTAAGAGAAGGAAGTAGATTTTGGATTGGAGAAAAAGGATAGAAAATAGGAGGAGAGTCCCACAAAAGTTATGAATTTGACTTTCAATACATTTAGAAGCGGTTGCCACCGCAAATCCGTGCTCGGATACCTAAAGTGGGTAATAGCTTGGTCGAAGCTGACGGGAACCGCAGCTAAGACTTGGGCAGTTTGCCAGAGAAAGGGTTTAGTGTATTTCCTTCCAAGCACGAATAAAAGTACTATAGGGAAGGGTGATGGTCTGGCCAGACAAATAGTAAAAGCTTTATTGAGTATGAACGAGGGCATAAACCTAGGAAGAGCTAGGAAAGCCAGGATCTTGCCTAACTGTAGTATCAGAGAAATGATGAATCCAAAAACAAATATTTAATTTATTTAACAATTTAAAGAAGTTTGAGGAAATTAACAAGCGTGTAATATAATTTGGACAAACATAGTTCATTTAAACTTTTCAACAAATGGGGTCGCAGACCTCTCAACATTAAACGTTTGCTCCAGGCAATTGACGATTTACAAGGTTTCAAACCTTACATGTTTCTAAAATCTTTATAAGATTTAAACAAATAAACAATGAAGTAATTAAAGTTGGAAAGTGAATTGTAGTACAAAGAGTGTACCTTAAGAAATTCTTGAGAGAATGTTCTAGAGAAAATGACAACTTCGAATATAACAATAATAAAAACATGAAAAATAAGATAGAAGTTCCTACAACTTCTTATATTTAAACAGGATTACTTTATGAGAATTATACAAAGGAGGGCAGGTCACTAACTGTGAAACCTGGAGAAAGTGAAAAGGAAAGTTCTAGACTTCCTATGTTTAATTAGGAATCACGAGCAAAATGGGGCAGTTTCCATTTCGTGAAACCTGAACATGACTCTCTCAAGAGTTTAAGGAATTGTTTTTCCTGATTATAGGAAAGGAACAATGTGAATTTGAATCGTGTGTTACACACGTAATTATACAGAATTTAATTAATGTTAAACTAGCAAAGTTGGAAGGGCACTTCGTAAGTGACACCTTATAGAAAGTTACAATTTTATTAATATGGGTGGTTAGTAGAAGGTTGAGGAAAGATCATTGGGATATAGGATCAATGTTCATGGCCGTATTCAAATATAAACGGACGATCGCGACGCGGTAGAAAGTTGAACATGCACTGATTTTCACTATAGTTCGTTAAAACTTATGAAAAGTTCACTATAGAAACACGAAAGTTTTTGGTAGAGAAAGTTATTTCAATTTGAACAAAATGACTGGTTGCACTAAATGAACGAAAGTCTATTGCTTGAGAAAATGGTGGATTACAGTTAAATGCGCCATAGAACATTCCAGCGGTTCCAGCGGTGGAAGAAAGTTAGCTATTAAGCTTTTAATTCAGAAAAGAAATTCTTCAATTTTAAATAGCATTCTCACAAGTGAGTGAAGATTTCAAAACGGCAGGACTTGTAGATGAAATACAGAATCTAGAAGGTTCCAGAACGACCTTAGCAGAAAAATGGGGTTGAGAAAATCCAACGGAGGAACTAGCTTTATAATTATAGACAGCGGGTATTAGATAATATCCCACGTAGCGAGAGTATTTCTCATTTGAATAGCTTAAGAAAAGCTCTTTTTTAGTAAGGTTAGCTTATACAAGCAAAAGCTCAACATGGCAAATCCCACGAGAAATGATTTTTGCCCCAAAGTAAATACTTTCACACTGTCTATAAAATATCATTAGGAACACGTGGAAGTTAAAACCATGAAGATGAGGTTAAAACTTTTAAAATGGTACTTATCTTGATTTCATGTTGAAGGCGAAGTTCCGTATGACGACTACCTAGCCAACATGGCGTAGAAGAGTGTGTGCCTCTTGGTTTGAGGCTAGCTCGAGAGGAGCTTTAACTGATCGAGTCAACTGCAGACTGAGAAGTGAGACCTGCTCAACGGAGCACGGAGAGACCAAGGAAGGGGTACAGAGTGGGGGGTAGGAGACAAAAGGAGAACATATAAGCATTGCCAACTTTAAAACAAAAAATTGATCTCTTGCTGAGCCGGTCTTCATAGAGTTGACAACAGATGATACTAGCGCAGCATGGTGAGTAAAGAAGTAGACGTAGTCCTCTTGCTCAAGGAGAAAATAGCTGGCGATGGTAACAGGATCTGGTGGCCAAATGGATAAGTAAGTCCTCCAGCACCAGGAAGAATTGAGGAGCATCAGAGATTCGCTGTTATATGACGCTAGGTGGGTCACAGAATATATATCTGGAACAGACTCATACAAAATATAAGCGACCTGAACCCCTAAGAGAGAACAGAAGATCACTGTTGGTGTCTGACAAAGAGGAAGGAAAGAACATGCAAAAACATTAAAAATTATAATCTCAGGTACCGTGTATTCCAAGAATGCACCAGCTGGCGATATCTCATTTAAAGTACAAATCACACCTACAATACTACTCCTCTGAATATGGTCATTGAACGCTACTTCTACTTCAGCATCCCCCATTTAAATTTCAAACTCCCTACATCATAACATAAGTTACCAGACACTCTACTTAGCCACTCTGAACCCAAGATAACACTGATTACTAAATTAGGAATTACAAGGCAAATCTGCTTCTCTACATGATTATTAATTTTAATGTCTACTAAAACTTGCTTAGAAATTACTTTAGACCTCTTCCCAACAGCTGTGATAACAAAAGTGCTTTTAATTGGCATCTCCTCAAAATTTACTCCAGTTCCTTTCATTTTATCATAAAATGCACTACTTATGCAACTCTTCATACAACCACTATCAATTAAAACATCTGTGTACGCCTCGGACACGTTAAATTTAACTATGGGGCTCTTACTAACCACTTCCTGAATAATACCTTCATCATTTAGTTCATGTAATAATTCGTTTCTTACATTTAGGTCATAGGGTTCCTGTATAATTTTATGGACAGGGCATGCTACAGACTGAGATTCTGACCTTACTTCGCAGCCTGGTTCGCGTTTAAAGAACCGCTACAGCTGGCCGTAGTACTACTAACTACTGAACTGGTCTGGTTGTTCTGGGCTGTGTTGTCATTGTTTGGCTGTATATTACTACCACTAGGCTGTCCTCTTCCTTGACCCCTATTCTGGTTGTAATTATTGTCATTATAATTTCTCCCTTGATTTCCCCTGAAATCATTGTTTCTCCCTTGATTTCCCCTGTAATCATTGTTCCTCCCTTGATTTCCCCTGAAATCATTGTTCCTCCCTTGATACTGATTACCATAGCCATTTCCTCTGTTCTGATTTAGCTGATTATTATTATTTCTATTTTGAGCGTTGGCTCCTTCGCCACCGTTCCCTTGAACTTCTTGATGCCTGGCTTCATTAGGTCTATTATTATTATTACCCTGGTTCCGATTGAAATTGTCCTCATAACCCCCTCTCCCTAGTGCATCAAATGTGCTTAACAAATTTTCTACTTGTGATATAGTCTTTACATTCTGGATACAAGCAGCCTCCTTGATCCTATAGGGAAAGTGCCTAAGTAGCAACCTTACCACATCACTTTCCTCCTTCAAGCCATCCAGATATTTAAACACTAATACCTGCCCTAAAAAGTATTCGGTCATGGTGGAGCTTCCTTTAGGGTTATATTTACCACACACTACTCCCTCACGATGCTGCGACTGAATAACCTCATTCCAGAACTTTTCACAGAATTTCATTTTAAAATCATTAATATCAGTAAACTTCTCTCTGTAGACAGCAAACCAATTCCTCGTTTCCCCCACAAACACTTGTTCTAAAATTTCAACTACCTGGCACCACTCAATACTACCATTTTCCAACCTCTCCCCGAATTTATTTTTTATAGTGTTCATGAACTCCATTGGGCACCCCTGTCGATTGCTGAACTTACCCAGTTCTACCTCCCTGTGTGTGCTATTCACAAAAACTGGCCTATTCTGACTATTTTCTTGCCTGATCCTAGCTTTTAATTTTAATTCTAATTCTTCGATTTTCTCCTCAGCCTTCCTCTCAATACTGTTTACTGTTAATTTAATGTTTCCTTCTGATTCTTCTACTTTATCATATAGCTTTGCTTGTTTCTCTTCAATCTTGCTAATGCTCTCTCTATTATTCTCTCTCAAATCATTTACTTCTGCAACTATTTGCGAGTGGACTTTCTCAATTCTACCCCCCCCCCCCCCCCCAGCTGTTCCTTAACCTCTTTAGTTGCTACCTGAATTTTGTCAATTTCTCCCACCAATTGCTTTTTGACCTGCTGTGTTTCCGGTTGCACTAGTTCTTTTAAATTTTCAGCCTGTGTACTGATTCTAATTTCTACCTTCTCCTGTACTTTTCCTAATTTCTTGTCTACATCTGCAATGATCTCTTTAACCTTCTCTTCCATTACTCCTCTGATTTCTCCTCTAATCTGCTCCATTTTCACACTAATTTCCTTGTTGTTCTTATCTAATTTTGCATTATTCTGTTCTAATTTTTTATTTAAAGCTTCTGTACTTTCTTTATTTTCCCTACTGTTTTGTTCTAATTTTGCATTATTCTGTTCTAATTTTGCATTTAAAGCTTCTGTACTTTCTTTATTTTCCCTACTGTTTTGTTCTAATTTTGCATTATTCTGTTCTAGTTTTGCATTATTCTGTTCTAATTTTGCATTTAAAGCTTCTGTACTTTCTTTATTTTCCCTACTGTTTTGTTCTAATTTTGCATTATTCTGTTCTAATTTTGCATTTAAGGCATCACTACTAACTTTGTTCTGATACATGAACTCGAGAAGTAAAGTTTTTAATTCTGGTTGGCCGCCTACACTCCCTGTTTCTTTATCGGGATTTACCTCCGCTACCTCGGTACTACCATCACCCGACATACTGCTCGTATCATCACTCTCCAGTTGATGACCACTACGTAACCTCATCTGTCTTTCTTTCTCATCTCCCATAATGATATACACTGATAAAGACAAATAACCCCCAAAATACAGGCACAGAAATATATACTCTTCTCCTTCCACAAATGTTATTAGGTTTTCATCCCCACGTTGGGCACCAAATGTAATAGTAATTAATGCCCCATGTTGGTAGCGACAAATGTAACGGTTTGACTGCCCCTAACTCTTGGGAGATAAATGTAACTGTTTACCTTTGCCTAAGCTATGTTGTTTTAATGGGCGCCAAGACCTCAACGCAATGTTGAAATCTAAATTTGTATTTAACAACGTCTAGCTCTGGCAGAACACCTTCAAGACTCTATTCACTCAGATCGTGGTATGATTTGATCATTAACCCAACAAACAATTGTATCAGGAGAAGGAATTGGTCTATATCTAATGCTACCTACTGAAAGCAAAGATTGCATTGTAAAAGAAATGAATTTATTATATAAAACAAGAATAGCAAAATTAATAATAATAATAAGTTTAAAATTTAAATTGGAGCGTTGCGATTTTAATATTACCGATAGAAAATTACGTGAAAACGGAGTCTGATAAATTATTGATTTTACTCTTATACCCAAGCTATGAAGTTACTGAAATATGAAATATAAAACAAAGAGAAATGAGAGATTGCGTATTTCTGCGTCATTCGCGCTTACCACTGGAAATTGCCAAAGCATTTCCCTCGTACTGGATGATGCTGTGTGCTTCCCACAGTCTCCTGGACGTCGTCATCTCCGTCGATATTTGATGATATACTTGTAGATTTGGTGACTTTATGGTCCTAATATCGGAGCCATACCCTCGTACAACCACACTGGTTAAGTTTTAAACAGATAGTTCTCCACTCCACGGATCATCGGAGCGACACACACTTGCAACCGAACTAGTCAAGTCTTTCACAGATTGTCCCCCACTCCACGGAACATCGGAGCGACTCCCGCGTGTAACATACTCGGCAAGTTCTACACAGATTGTCCTCGTTCCACGGCGCGCTGAACGATATATCCACACGTCGGCTCCCCACCACGGTACCGACTTCCAGCTTACGTGGTCTCCACTGATTGGTTGAGCACCCCGCTACTTCCCCTTCTCTGGCTCATTACACACGGCGCGCGAATGATGATGTCGATTTCCGTTCCAACTATCCGCCTTTTCTTGACGCTGCAACCCCGCTTGCGTAATACTACGTTACAAGAATCATCCTGTATCTGAATTTCCAGCGAGTCATGTCTCTCATAATATCCTAACTGACGAAACTCCGTAAAATTCCGTAATCACATAATTTTCTATGATATTGTCTTTCGTAATAATTTGCTTGATAGCGTTTTCTAAGACATAGAAAACCTATCTGTATGCTTATAATTTTTATAAAATGCTCCGAAAATATCTTAATAATAATTATAATAAATTAATAATAATAATAAATTAACATTAAAAATTCTCTTGGCTGAAAAATTTGCCGCGTAAATAAATATAGAATGGCTTCCTACTGACTTATCCCAGTGGCATAAAAACCCCTCGAAAAACACGTTACAAACGGTTCACAGCAGATGTTTCCCATGAGTGGATATGTATACCAGTCGTCGTCATGATGTGTTTTATCTGGTCTTTAAAAACGCTTCAGAGGGCCCCCATGAGGTCTAGTGCCGGAGCAAAGTTCACCATAAAGGAATTGACGTGGAAGCCTGGTATCACTCTTACAGTGAACATGGCCTAACCATCTCAGTTGATGAGCGATGATGGTTGCCTCAATGCTATTGAGATGCGCTTTCTCGAGAACTGCAGTGTTGGTAATGTAGTCCTCCCACTTAATGTTCAAGATGTATCTCATCTTTTGTTGGTGGAAGCGCTCAAGTTTCCTGATATCACGGCGATAGTGTGTCCAAGTTTCACAGCCATACAGTAGCGTTGAGATGACGACAGCTTTGTACACCATGAGTTTGGTCTGCATCTTTTTGTCTTTATTCATGAAGACTCGGTGCATTAAGCAGCCAAATGCATCAAATAATACAGTATATAAGGAAATTGAACCAGTATTGAGTACAATTAGAAAGAAACGGATCTCATTTTTTGGACATCTTCTTCGAACACCGGAAACTAGAACTAGTAGAAAAATTGGAATAGCCATATCAGGATTAAATAGATCACAGAAATTAAGGATGATATTAATGAACTCCAAATAACACTTTACGACCTGAAGAATAAAACTGTCAGAATCAAAGTTTAAAAAAAAATACATATTAGACTTCTTATTTCTCTTTTCATCATTCCCACTCCTATGTGGGGTCGATGTTTCTGACAGCTCTCCTCCATTTAACCCGGTCATGCACATCCTCTTGTGACAACTGTTTTTCTCTGAGGTCCTCCTGTACACAATCCATCCATCTTCGTTTAGGTCTACCTCGCATTCTACCTGTATTCCTCCATTCTTCTCACATGCCCGTACCATTGAAGTCGCTTATCTTGAATCTTCTTAGATATTTCCACAACCTTCAATGTTCCTCTTATTTTGACATTCTCCACTCGGTCACGCTTAGTCACTCCACTCATCCACCTGAGCATTTTCATTTCCGTGACGTCAAGCCTGTTTGTGTGCGTTTTGCGTGCAGGCCATGTTTCAGAACCATACATCAATGCAAGTCTTACGACAGTTTTATATATTTTCCCCTTAACCTTAGGCTTGATCCTGCGGTCACAGACCACTCCTGACATTTTCCTCCAGTTCATCCATCCTACCTGAATCCCATGTGACACTTCCACATCCAGATTTCCATCTCCAGTCACCACCAAACCCAGGTATTTGAACTCATCCACTCTATTTTACGTTTCCCCTTGCATTCTGATCTCACAGTCTTGATCTGTATTGAACCTCATATACTCTGTCTTCTTCCTGCTAATCCTGAGTCCTCTGTCTTCTAAGGCTGCCCTCCACTGTTCCAGTTTTTCCTCTATAACATCTTTGGTGGTACTACACAACACAATGTCGTCCGCAAACATCATGCATCAGGGGGCTTGGTGTCTTAATCCACAAGACATTTCGTCCAGAATTAGGTCAAACAGATATGGACTTAAAGCCGAACCTTGGTGTAAACCTACTCGAACCGGAATCCAATCTGTAAGTCCAATGCTGCTTCTAACCTGTGTTCTTGTTTCTTTGTACATTTCATGAACCAACTGCACATACTTCTCAGGGACCCCCTTCACTCGTAAACATCTCCAGACTTCTCCCCGGGACACCCGGTCATATGCTTTCTCTAGGTCCATGAATGCAGAGTGTAATCGCTTCTGTCTTTCACGATACTTTTCCATTACTTGTCTCAGGGCAAACACTGTGTCTGTAGTCCCTTTTCCTGGCATGAAGCCAAATTGTTCCTTGCCAATGCTATTCTCATCCCGGATCCTCTTGTCTATCACTCTTTCCCGGATTTTCATGGTATGGGACATTAACTTAATGCCCCTGTAGTTAGCACAGTCCTGAATAACCCCCTTCTCTTTATATATAGGCACTAAAATACTTTCTCTCCATTCATCGGGTATTGTTTCCTGAGAGTACATTTTTTGCATTAAATCCAGCAACATGTCGATCCCATCTTTCTCCAAATACTTCCTCACTTCAACTGGTATTTCATTGGATCCTGTTGCCTTTCCGTTTTTCATTTTCCTAAGTGCTAATGTTACTTCTTCTCTTCTAATATCCATTGTCAGACTCTGGTGTTGTTCTCCTTCTCCTAAATATACCCTTGGGTTCTCTTCATTGAGAAGTTTTCCATAGTAGTTTTTCCATCTGCACTTGATGTCGGAATGGTCCGTTAATACTAGACCATTTTTATCTTTGATCTACTTTATTTGGGTGTAGTCCTTCTTGTCTTTATCTCTCGCCTGCGCTATTCTGAAAAAAAATTCTTTCACCTTCTGTAGTTTCCAACTCTCCGTACAGCCGATCCATCATTTGTGCCTTTGATTGTGCTACTACCTTCTTTGCTTTCTTATTACATCTCGTGTAGTTCTCTTTATCCTCTTGTCTACCTGACTTATCCCATAACTTCTTTGCATCCCTTTTGGCTTTCACGATCTTCTGTACCTCCTCATTCTACCACCATGTTTCTTTGTCAGCTAGCGGTTTCTTGCCAGAAGTTCTCCCTAGCACTTCAGTTCCTACCCTCCTTATCAAACTGCTGTTGTGCGCCCACCACTCCTGCACATCATTGCAAAGAACCACTCTATTGAGTACTTTCTCTTTAAACTGGTCCTTCAACTTCTCTTCATTTAATCTCCACCACTTAATTTTTGTTACGACTCACACAGGTCTGCCTTTCTTCGTATTCCTCATTTTCCAGTCAATGACTACCGTCCTATACTGTGCTGCCACTGCTTCGCCATTAAAAACTTTACAGTTTTGGATTTCCCTTAATTGAGACCTTTTACACATTAAGAAGTCAATCTGGCTTTCTCTGGTCCCACTCTTGTAAGTCATATATTGACCTGTGTTTTTCTCGAACCATGTATTCACAATAGCCAAATCACATGCCATCGCACAATCCACGATTCTATGTCCATCATTCCTCACTCCTACTCCCCAGCCTCCATGTACTCTTTCGATTGTATCTCGACTCCTTCCGACATGTCCATTTAAGTCACCACCCACTATCAATCTTTCATTCGCTGGTATATCTCCAAGCTCACGATCCATATCTTCCGAGAAGGATATTTTCTCTTCCTCATCGCAACCCACTTGCGGAGCGTAAACACACACAATGTTGACCAATTCTCCATCAAGACACAGTTTGATGCTCATTATTCTGTCACTCCTTCTCTTAACTTGAACTATGGTCTGCTTTATGTCTCGGGAGAGGATTATTCCCACTCCATTCCTCCCATCCTTGTCTGCTCCACTGTATAGTAGCTTATAGCCAGTACCCAACTCTCTAGCCCTATTTCCCTTTCATCTAGTCTCTTGCACACACAATATTTTCACCTTTCTCCTTTCCATGAGATCCACTAACTCCCTTCCTTTCCCAGTCATTGTTCCTACATTCAGTATGCCTATTCTTCGTAACTCACCATATTTTTGAGCTAGCCTCTTTAGCCGGGTCGTTCATGACCCAGTAGCCCTAGTCCATTTCTCACAGGGGTCGGATGAAATCTCTGCACGTCACTTCTGGGGTACGCCTTAGCATTTTCCGAGGCTAAACTAAGATTCGCTGTCATATTGGTTTTGGCATAGTTTTCCGGCCACATGCCCTTGCTGACGCCAAGACTTTTATACCTACGGCCAGGTAGAAGTAAATCAGCCGCCCCTCACATGGGAAACAGACGCTGTTTGTAGCCGCCCGCTCCGGGTCAGACGCTACAGTTGATATCTGTTTCTGAAGTGAGAGCGATACCTTTTACTCAATTTCCTGAGCACTGGGATGCCACTTCCGCCAACTGCACTGTACCGAAGGACTCCTTCTCCACTGCAGGCACCGTTGTGATCTTCACTCATAACCCCGAGCTGGGCCCTCCATATTTATGACCCCCGGAGAGAGGGTGTCCCAGCATTGTGAAGCCCCCAGGAATTAGGCTACCTGTTGGTCCGCTGGTTCTATTGGAGGGTATTTGAACCAACCCTACTAGTGCTGTAGGGGCCCCCTATCCGCCACCTGGGAACGCACCCTCTAGTGGTTACAGGTTCCCCCAAGGGAACTACCAACCAAAATTAATATAAGAGCTAAAGGAAGGGTGTTCTCTGCTGCAGACAAGAAGTTAACATCTGAGAGGATGAAAACCTATTGGCAAAATAGAAGAACTAAATTGGCTAAGGTTCTGATTGCAATGGTCCAATGTTGGCCATAAAATATAAAATAAATAAATAAATAAATAAGTTATTCACAGAACCAACTGTGTTAGCTCAGTGAGTTGGTGCACAAGACCAAGGGTCCAAGCTACCTCTGGACTTAAGGGATGACTCTACAGTCGGTCATCCTTCACATGGTTTACCGAGGTTTACTATTTTTGACTGTAAGATAACTGTTAATAGGTCATGGCTGCTTCTTTCTAACTCCTTGCCCAATTTCATTTCTCATCTCTCATTAGCTTCACTGATGAGGTAACCCCCCCCCCCCCCCCCGGAACTACAGCCCGTAAAGGGCCTAGGCCTACCAAGCAACCCCTGCCCAGCCATTTGGCCTGCAGATATTGGGGTCACGCGTGATCAGCGCATCGGGTCCCCTCGGCCGTTAATCTTGGTTTTCGTGATCGGGGAACTGCCTCACTGTCAGACAGATACTCAATTGTCCTCACAAGGCTGAGTTCACCCCATTCCAGCCTTCGTGTCAGTTTCTAAAATCCCTTACGGAGCTGGGAATCGAACCTGGGGCCTCCAGGTGAGAGGCTGGCACACTACCCTAACACCACGGGGTATTTATGTACAAGTATAATTTATATACCGGGTGAGTCTCTTGCCCCTTGTTTTTGTAGCCTATTTTTATTTTATGAAAATAGGCTTATGAGATCACCTTTTGTCCGTGTGTGTGTCCCCCTAATAACTTCTAAACGTCTGGAGCGATTTCAATGAAACTCGGTAAGGTCATAGCACCATTTCGGCTGACCCCGACCGTGCCCTTCAAATTTTATTATGTCTCACCAATCCAACATGGCGGCTTTGCGAAATATTTCACCAGCATTCAATATCTCCGAAACTATTACCGATATAACCCTGAAATCTTGTACGGTGATAAAGGGCACTAATAAAAATTCGCCTATGAGGCCTTCAAAAACCTGGTAACTACAAAACCAAGATGGTGGCCAAACAAATTTGGAACTTTTAAATAGACTTTTCTCGCGATTTAACCATCCAAACGCAATGAAACTTGGTACAGAAAATGTTTATACAAATTGCAATGTAGGCTACTAGCTTCTAATTTAGTTCAATTGTTTACAGAACCTGAAGATGGCGGCTGTGTGATATATTTCACCGGCAATCTATATCTCCGAAACTATTACTGATATCTCCCTGAAATTTAGTAAGGTGATCAAGGGCACTACTACAAGTTCATCTATGTAACTTCAAAAAACCTGTGAAGTACAAAACGAACAAGGCGGCCAAGCGAAGTTGGATCATTTTAATAGACTTTTCACGAGATTTAACCATCTGAGCGCAGTGAAATATGGTACAGTAGATGTTTATACACATTCTAATGCACTGGCATCTAATTTAGTTCAATTGTTTACATAACCTCAATATGGCGGCTGTGTGAAATTTTAAAATTAAGTTTTTATTTCTTGTGTCGTAATCTTGCGATCGAAGTGAAAGTTTGAATAATGAAGCTACGCAATAATTTTCCCTTAATGGTACATAACTCTATGGCCTATACATATAACAATCCAAAATGGCAACGATCCGGAATATTTAGACGGTTCTCAGTATCTACGAATCTTTTACAGCAATCAAACTGGTTTTTTTTAATGTTCGTACATAAGTTCACCTATAGACTTTCAATAACCTGGTGGGGACGCGAAGTATAAATATTTATATTTAGGACGTTTCTCGCGATTTAACCATCCGAGTGCAGTGAAACTTTGTACGGTAATAAATGCTTATACAAATATCAATCCACCATCTAATTTATTGCATAACCACAATGTGGCAGCTGTGCTCAATTTTAACATCTCGTTTTTACTTCTTGTGTCCTAATCATGCGATTGAAGTTTGAATACCACACGTGTACAGTAATCTTCATGTTTTCATTCTTTCTTCGGCTTTTCCCACTTAATTGGGGTCGCCGGAGCCAACCAGGCTCATTTTGGTTTTGGCTGGATGCCGGATGCCCTTCCTGGCACCACGTGATTTTTCAGGTGAAATTTACACCCCGCTGTCACCGGGATTCGAACCCCGGCCGTCTGGGTGAAAGACGAGCAGCTAAGCCACTGCGCCATACAGTTATCTTCATGTAATAGTACATAAATAAAAATCCAACATGGCGACCATCTGAAATATTTAGACGGTTCTCAATATCTACGAATACACCAATCAAACTGAAATTTTGTATGTTGATAGAGGCAATTAACATGAGTAGGATATATTGTATTGCCCTCGGGGGTGTAGCTCGAGTGAGGGCGGTATTTGGTGTAAGGGGTAGTGGATTGTCTGGAGGACAACACGTGCGTATAATTTGTACTACGAGTGTGACGTATGTCCGCTGAGTTGACGGTTGGTGGCCTTGCTTCAGTGCGTAAGTATCGGAATGCTGATCTAGCGACAGCGGGCGATCGAGCCGGCAGGTAGGCAGGCAGCGCGTGATGTAGAGGAACTGGCGGCTTGGAAAGGCCAAGAGTCAGGAGGAGGAGTTCGAGTGAGACGTTTAAAAATACGAGAGAGCAATCTAAGGGCGTATGAGTGGTTTATTCCACAAATGTAATGAATGCCGGACACTAAAAGGTCTCTAGTGACACGACATGTGATAGAGTGACGTGAAATGTAATGCAAGGCGATAACAGAGTAATTAGGTACGGAATTGGAAGGAAAGTCTAAAGGATTAACCTTGAGAGCAACTCTCATCTAGTTCGTAGACTTGCAGCGACGGTGACGGACAGCGGTTTCACAGGCGAGAGATCCCCACTCTTCTGGGCACCTCTATTTAAAGTAATTCCCACCGTGACGTAACCTGAGTCAGCGTTTCTAAGTGTTTATGTGCTATAGATAACGTAGGCTGTTCATTTTATGTCGAAATGTTGCTTCATGTGTGAGCTAGATTGCCAGTCTAGTTTGATTGTTGCTGTTGCTTTGCCTTATGGAGTTGTGGCGTGAAAGGGGATGATTACGCCCCACGGGGCTCGGGGCGTAACAATATGAAAATAGGCTGTATAGTTCTTCACGGAACTACTTGTCTAGTTTTCGGCCACACTTCTAATGTCTGATGGTAGCATAGTCAACAGTTCTCCGTCCATAGCCAAGCCACAATGACCCTAAACTACTTTACAAGATTTATAACGACATGGAAGCAAGTCCTTTACAACAAAAATTCCTCTCGGCACGCCGGAAGGCGGAGGTAGATTTCACCGGGCAAACTAGGGGATAGGCTATAATAGGCAAAATATGCAGGTTTTCGTAGGAGGATCAGACCTCATTTATTGCAAGAAAGTATTTTACAATTGGAGGTTAATTAACTTTTTTTTTCGTTTTTGTATACATATTTTTATCACTTTATTGTCTTATGGGGATGGTAACATTCTTGTCATTTGGGGTTCATTTTTATACTTGTGATCACAATGTCCTTGTGCAAGGTTTGGAACTGATGTGTAACTATCTAACAGTCTTACTTCTTCACGCAAAATTTTATCTCCCGCAGAGATGTTGGTTGATTCCTCAGTTTAGGGGCTGTGACAACGTGGTCATGTAACCCCGTGTACATTGGGTGTGTGTAGAATCTGTCTGATAAACTGTGTTAATTGTGATGACTGTATTAGTCTGTGATTCAGGTAAGGTCTGCAGACGGTCAATTTTAAGTAGTAGTTCTTAATTTTGTACCATATACTAACGTCAACGACACCTTGCTGTGAACTTGGCTACTAGATGCCACCGCATCCAGCAACTTGCAACGAACGTTGGAACTTCCCCTCCAAAGGAAAGCATGCTGAGGGATTTTTAGCGCTCTTAGAAAATCTGACGACTTTGGCCGGCTTTGAACCAGCGATCTTGGTCATAGAAGTTCAGCATGCTACCAGTTAGCCGCTTCCCACAGTTCCGATACTGAAGTCGCTTCCCACAGACAGATGGAAAAACTGAATGTGATCTCGTGCAGTGGCGTTGTCATAGCAACTGCTGATGGCTCATCCCTTATCAATTTAGTAACAGTCCTCTCGGCACGCCGGAAGGCGGAGGTATATTTCACCGGACAAACTTGGGGATAGGCGAAAATAGGCAGAATATGCAGGTTTTCGTAGAAGGATCAGACCTCATTTATTGCGAGAAAGTATTTTATAATTGGAGCTTAATTAACTTTGCTTTTCGTCATTTTATGCATATTTTAAACATTTTATTGTCTTATGGGGACGGTAACCTTCTTGTCGTTTGGGGTCCATTTTTATACTTGTGGTCACACTGTCCTTATGCAAGGTATCGACACTGATGTGTAACTATCTAACGGTCTGTTACGTCTTCACGCAAAATTTTATCCCCCGCAGAGATTTTGGTTGTTTCCTCAGTTTAGGGGCTGCGACAACGCGGTCATGTAACCTCGTGTACTTTGGGTGAGTGTAGAATCTGTCTGATAAACAGTGTGAATTGTGATGGCTGTATTAGTCTGTAATTTAGGTAAGGACCGCAGACGGTCAATTTCAAGCAGTAGTTCCTAATGATGCTACCAGATACTACCATCAACGACACCTAGCTGTGAACTTGGCTACTAGATGCCACCGCAACCAGCAACTCGCAACGAACGTTGGAACTTCCCCTCCAAAGGAAAGCATACTGAGGGAGTTTTAGCGCTCTTAGAAAATCCGACGACTTCGGCCGGCTTTGAACCCGCGACCCTGGGCATAGAAGTTCAGCATGCTACCAGTTACGTCACCGAAGCCGCTTCACACTTAGTCAGATGGAAATCTGAATCTGATCTCGTGCAAGTGCGTTGTCATGGCAACGTATGATGGCTCATCCCTCATCAATTTAGTAGTGTTGCCATGGCAACCTCTGATAGCTCTTGGCATTTTCTTATAAATCCGAAATTATTTTTCTCATCCCTTGGCGTAATGGTAGGTCATATCAAAAATTCTTTCAGACAAAAGTTTTAGGGTAATTATTGGGGGAATATTGTCCATTTTGTACGGTTTTGATATTGTGCCTATTAAGAGAGATATGATTAATGTTTCCCGAAAAACCCACTTTTTCCCAACCCTTTGGTCAATGGTTGGTGCTATAAAAAACTCTTCAAACATAATTTTTTGGGCTTTATCCGACACATAGTATGAACTTTGAACGGATTCGATATTTCACATATTAAGAGAGTTAAAGCAATATTTCACTTTTTCGAAAAAAGACCCCCATTTTCACCCCCTTCGACCGATTTAGCCCAGTAACGAACTCGACCGAGATTTTATAGGTATACATATTCGGTAAAAAATTCAAAGTGATTGGTGCAAAATTACGGCAGTTATCGTGTCCACAAGAAACTGATATGCATATATACTGTATATATACATACATAAATTATATATAAACTTTTGAACTGACGGTGGTTTTGGGGTCTGGGGGATGTAAAACGCGAAGATATGTCGAAATTTTCCGGAAGTCGAAACATGGTTCCCATTGCAATAGTTAGCTTTCTAATGAAATCTACCTAACATGTGTGCAACAAGTGATTATACAATGCATCAAACTGTCATACGGGCATGTACGTTATAAGTATTTCGTACTGCCCCCGTAAAATGAATTATCTGGGATGAAAATGGGAATATTTTTCGAAGCAAATGATAAAATTTAACCAAGCAATATCGAGGCTGGAAGTTGGCAGAAACCAGTCTCGTGGCGACGTCGAGCAGGAGGGAATTTCCGTCACGTGATTATATTACGCAATGGAAGGTTCGAGAAGCTTAGAATCGGCCTAGCAACAGCGAACCATCCCAGGAATTGTTTAAACATTGTTATATTTTTATTTATTTTTTGTCGTGTGGCCTCCTCAGAGGCCGAGTGCAGGTCTTTCTATTCGACGCCCGTGGGCGACCTGCGCGTCGGGATGGAATGGATGAAGATGAATGAAACTGGGCAAGGATGTGGAAGGAATCGGCCGTGGCCTATCAGAAGGTACCGTCCCAGCATTTGCCTGGTGTTGAAAATGGGGAAACCACGGAAAACCATTTCAAGGACGGCCGACGGTGGGGCTCGAACCACGCGTCTACCGAGTCAGCAGAGAGCTTGGTCCCATGACCTAATGCTGCACTTTAGCCAGCTGAGCCACTGCTGTCGGTATTGTTATAAATTATCCGATTGGATATGGGCCTACAGCCAATAAGAAGAAGTTTTAGAGGAGACAGGAGTTCCAGCAACTAAATTTTATAAATATTTATCACATTTAAGCCCCAAGAGAGTGAATTTACGTAATGGCAAAGTGAAGAAAATATTTTATAAGCCGACAGCAGGTCGCAATTCGAAGGAATAAGCAATTTGCTAGAGCCCGCTCAAATTCTCGAGGGAGCGAAAAAAGCGGCCAGAATCGGTGACTTGGAGAGGAGACGCCAAGCATCGAGGCTCTTGTTCATCTGAAGTTTGAACTGATCAGACGTGTTTTATCAGGAGAGATAGGAGTCCCGAGTGCATCATCGAGACCGTGGAAGGTTGACTTGTGGAGACGCGGTATCGCGAGGTTAGGAGTAGGAGATTGTCACGACAGTAAAGTGAGTGAAGTTGCGAGGAATATAAATGCCGCAATAACTTCGAACTGATCAACTTCAGAAACATTATTTCTAATACAGATTATAGCATACAATCTTGTGAAGTATATTACGAACTTTTATTGAATTCGGAAGAATATTTTGGGAGATATACACATTTTGTGAAGAGTTAGAAAAGTGTCCGAATCCAGCGCTATAAAACACTTTTGTTCGAGAAGACTACAGCGAATGCACAGATTCACGTGAGTAACAGTGATTGTTAGCATTGCTAGTGAGGAACTTTATGGTAACACCAGTATGGTGTCGGTGTATTCTCAACAGAAGAACATGATTAAGCCTTATAATATGATTACGATTATGGACTAAATTAGTATTGCGCCAGGAATACAAGCAGATAGAAGCAATATAGTCAACGATGGAGCTTCGTTAGAGGAGTTTGTTCATGACTGTTTACTTGACGAGCAAACATGAGACGTTATGTACAACCACATTCTAGTGCATTATCGTCAAACATGAGCTCGATATTAACACCAGCGACTACAGAACGATATTCATACTCCATCTCAATGAATATTCAGTATACGAGTGAGGTCCACGACTTCCTTTTCGAATTTATTTCGGAACGTGAAACTGAACTTTCGACACTTCTCGTTGTTTTGATGAAACTGTACCATGACGGAGTGAGAAGAGACAAGAAGATTGTCAAGAGGTCCAGGGTATACCCGGTCACAAAGAAGATGATGGTTGGCGGTCCGCAGTTCGATCCCGGTCGGAGCTTGCTGTTTTCCAGTAGGGGAATTCGTTCCTTTCCTGAGGTCGTGAGTTCTTGGAGACGTACTAGGATCCAACCCGGATCCTTGAAGGACGTAACAACTGAATATTTTACAATACTCTATTTGAAGGAAGCAAAGGAAGGAAGCTTGTAGTTTAACGTGACCGTTAATCTCGAGATCATGAGCCACGGGACCTCCTTTTTACGTGGAATCCGAACCACAGGACATGGCATTTCACTTCGAAAGTCTCACATGCAATGACCGGGAATCGAACCCGGACCGCCTTGGTGAGAAGCATACAGCTAGACCGCTGAGCCATCACGCCCCCCGTACTACTCTATTTGAACTTCTAGACTTCCAGACAAGCTAGCTGTGTTCATTAAACTTGTAGTTAGAGCATTATAGTGGCATTCTAGAGCAATTCCTTTATCCATATTTCGACACAACATTTATGTGTTCCATGTATAGACATTTTATTCTTCGAAATCATTTGTAGCCATCGCCTTTCGACGTGTTTAGCATTGCTAGTTTGCAATCCAGTTTCTGAACTGAGATTTTAACTTGTTTGAGGAACTAGTATTTTTGTCATTTCCTTTAATGAACAGTAATTTATTTTTGACGTTTATGAATTCATTTTGAATTCAGGTGATAGACATTTTCGTCTATGTTACCAATTAAATTAATTTATTAGTTTAATTTGGGCTTCTTATTCGTCGTGAAGTAACATCAAGAGAGAAGAATGAAACGGTGATATATTGTGAAATATCACAGCATCGTAACGATCTTAGCATCGTATTGGAAAGAAACATTTGACGTGGAAACGATGATTATCGTTAGAACTCATAGACATTCGTTCAGAATGGAGATAATACGAATATGACTAACTGTATGTTTTATTGAAGAAAGCTATGATCTTCCAGTCAGTTAAAATAATTTGAGAATAGAATCTTCTTGGAAGATCTTTATCATCCGACGTTAGGGAAGTTCTAGTTTGATTACCTCGTCGATATTGATCCTTATCAAACACACACAAATAATTTTTGAGATTATGTATTCACGATGGGTAATATGTCACATTGTAGACATGATATTCCTTCATCTGTGAAAGTGAAACCAGAAGTATGGAGTGACAGCACAGTATTTTTTATTAAATGTATACGCAACAGTTTAGAGATATGCTAGTAACGTTTTTAAAGTAATTGTGAGGAGGTCTTTCACGCTTAGTCCAAAGGTCGTTGACATGTATAAATTAGTGGATTAACAACTGATGTTATTGTTTGTTATACCAGCGATTGGTTTGACAACGCTGAGGAATTATGCCCTTTTAAGGAATGCCAGTTTGAAGGAAGTGAAGATGATAACCTTTTGACATTGGTTTATATGTTTGTAATTCCGTGGGCAGTTGGCATACGAGAGGCTTTTAGCGAAGGAGTTTCCACATTATAATACAGTCATTGCTTGGGCAAGACAATTTTTGGCAAGGCATAAGGTGTGAGTGAGTAGAACTCCTTTTATTTCATACACGACTTTGGATAAGTGAAGATAATAGGGTCACAGCTGAAATTTAGACGGGAAATTGGATATTGAAGTCTGTTACGTTTTACTCTTATTAACTTTTATTAAACCCATGTATGTAAATACGTATGTTTAACCTTTGCTGTCGAATATATTTGACTTATTTTGACGACAGACCAGAATTGAGTATAAGTGGTAGTATTTCTGAAGCTATGGAGAATTGTGAGGATCCCATTAAATTGCAATTGGCATTAATGCGAGATCGGAGCTTATGCTCGAGTGTAAATAGACATTACATTTTTATCTTGATATTAGTTCATGCTATTGAATGTATTTTAAATTCTTTTGTTATTAACTTTCATTATTTTTCAATCGAGGGTATAACGTGTTAGGTTTAGGAAGTTATTTGATGTTTTAGCATAGTGGATAGCGTATGAAAGTCGATGTGGTTGAACGCGGTTTGTTTATTGTTCAGTGTGTATGAAAACAACTCCGTTGGGATATCACAACGCGAGGGAGTGAAAGGAACAGTGTGTGGAAGTTTCATTTTGTTAACATGTAGGATGTATGGAGGATTTGCGTTTTTGTCTGGCGTAGATCAGATTTTTATAACGTTGCTTGTTGATGGCAGAAGTGTGCATTCGCGGTCAAGGGAGGCAAGCGAGGGTCTTCTTCAGAACTCGTTTTTCCAGCCAAGGCCAGGGCACCGCCACATAAATGAGTCGACATGTTGCTTGCCAACAGAGTCAATGAATGAATCAGCCGGTATTGGAGATTGTAACGGGCTGGGTTATATAATCTGTCACGTGGCTTGAGTCGCGCGCTGCAAGGACCCAGGTGTCCAGCGGAGCGTGCCATAGGAATGTGAAACACGCGGGAGTTTTAATTGTTTTAGATTGTTATATAGGCTTAGGCCGCCCCCATAATTTTGTCACTGTGTTCGTGGAACACAGGATTGTCAGCGGCGTAGATGTGAAGAGGTGAGAATGGGTGTGTGTTTTATTAAGTGTATGAATGTTTCGATATAGTTTACCTTTTGTTATTAAATTGTTTAGTTTTGTTAGACGCCGCGTCGTTTCGATTTTTTTTTATATAAAGAGATGCAACTGTGAAACCCATTTTAGGTCCAGTAGCTGACCACGAGATCCCCGAGAACGCAAGGTAGGTGCTCTACTTTGAGCTAAGTGCATATATGTAATTCACAGTTTCATCGTATTTCCCGCTACGTATATTTTTGAGGGTCATGTTGGAGTGGATTCTTAGCTAGTATTTAAGCTGGAGCAGTCAGGGTCTACAAATACCAAATACAGCTGTGCTCCGGATATCTGACAGACCGCCTCTCGAATAAACGGGTACAGTACATGCTCATTGTACGGTTTCAGTTGGATACGAAATTAATGCTGGGTATGGTGGCACACTGACAAAATAAACGTGAATGAATATTCTAAGCGGAAAGCTGGATCACAAATCTACTACTTGTTACTCCCATTTTCAACAAAACTTACTTTGTATGAGGCGTTATATCCTCTTCAGGTACATGTTTCAGCCTATTCAGTAAAGTCTCGGAACAAAAGCTGTAATAAAGACATTCAGCACTATCACATCTCATACGCTTTCAGGCAAGTTGAAGGGAAGAATAGCCGTGGTGCAATGGTCCAAGTGCGTTGAAGGTAGCGGACCTTTGTTTGGAGGTGGGTTCGAATTCCACCTCCGCTAAATATTTTTATGCACATTTTAAGCTTTGGGGATCAAATACAAAGGCATTCGTGCAACATTTGACCAATATCATGTGGTGTTTATTTAGGGTTCAATGTGTACTGGCTTGACACAGTGTGCAGCCTAGAAGCGCTGGTCATTTCATCGCCATGTTCTCAGCAGACGAGTAGTTGACATGCTGCTCATATACGGCGAAGCAAGACAGAACGCACAAGATACAAATACTGTACCTATAGGACGGTGGAGCGACGTTTGCGTATAACTTTGTCGCTTTCTCGAACACTTCCTGTTGGAGAGTCCCCAGGTACGTCAGGTGCTACTTGTTTCGGCCACTTTCCGGGACAATCCTCACACTAGTACCCGGACAGTAGCTCAACAGGCCAACATCAGTCAGTCGTTTGTGGTACGGATCTTGCATGATAGTGAAGTTTGTTTCATCAGTATCACCTGCAGCTACATCAAGAACTCCACGGACGAGATTTTGAATCTTGGGTTGATTTTTTTTTTGTGCATGGCTCCTGATGCAAGTGGCATATAATCACGCGTTTTTGTCTCACATTTTTATTTTCGGACGAGTCTCGATTCCACAATAATGGCTCTGTGAATCTTCACAACATGCACTACCGTACTGGAGTGTTGAAAATCCCCCACTGGGTATGACAGGCAGCATTTCAGGTCAGATGGGGAGTAAATGTCTGGTGTGGTATACTGGGTGATCACCAAATTTGACTATATTTACATTTGACGGGAGCCCGGAACCTACAGTTTCTCCAACTAGTGGGGAGGTTAAGACTAAAATCAATGGGGTACCGTTCATTTTTTGATAGAAGCATGAGACTTGGCAAACTTATAGTTTGGACCCTAAACTTTCGATCTGAGATGGTAGCCACTTCCGGAAGTCGCGCCGAGAGCCTATTTTGCAAGGTTGCCTACCCACCCGGAGTGAACTACGCTTCCCCGTGTGGGTGCGGGTTAGAATACACCCACGGTATGCCCTGCCTGTCGTAGGAGGCGACTAATAGGGCCGACATGGCCGAATAACTTGCCAGTTTTGATTTGTTCAGACCCCCTGTGGATGGGGAGGGCAGAATTCATCCACGGTATCCCCTGCCTGTCGTAAAAGGCGACTTAGAGGGGGCCTTATAAAGGTCGATTTTGGTTTTCTGGTCCCAGCTCTGGTTTGACCAATAGAAACAAACATGCATGCTGTTAGGGGAAGGGCCACCAGCTTGGCCATCTGGCCAGAAAGCCTAGACGGTATGCCCCATCCCGTCAGGTGGGTGCGCCATGTACCCTACAGTAGTATCCGCCTTACAACGAAGGTCCCTGCATGGCCGAATACTGGAGCTGAATAAATCCTGTGCATGCCGAGGGGGAAGTGCCTGTTCGAGGCACTGGGACCCCGGGCAATATCTGCTATGCCAGGTAGGTATTGCATTGGCTGGGTGGCGCCCACAGTGATAGCCCCCGTTTGGAGTGGGCAGTATTCGGGGAGGATTTCGTCCGGGATGCCATCAAAGCGATCACGGACACCTGTACAGGGTGGCACCCTTAAAAAGCCGTCTCTTGAGTGTCGAGCTAATCCCAAGGTGTATACGCCTTGGGATGAAGCCTTTAATAGAAGATTCCCCGCTGATAAGTCTCCTCGCTACCTGGTAGCTACGAGGACTGACGGGGGTGATTTTAAACTAGTAAAATCAATATTTTTTTCTGAGGAAATCGAGGGGAAATTTGGGGACCTAAGCGGGATTTCCAAGCTCCGGAACGGTCAGCTGCTGCTGCACACCGTTGATCGGAAGCAAACCGAAGCGTTGCTGGAATGCACGCAATTCGGCGAAATTCCCGTTAAGGTCTCAAAACACGAAACGCTGAATGAGGTCCGAGGAGTTATTTTCCATCGTGACCTCATTTTAAATAGCGATGCGGAATTGTTGCGGGATCTGGGGAAGAGAGGCGTCACCAAGATTAGGCGCATCACCCGAAAGATTGGGGAGAACAGCGTCGATACCGGCGCTTTTATTCTCCATTTTGAGGGTGATGTAGTACCTAAGCAGGTGAAGGTCACATCGTACCACTGCGATGTTCGACCGTACATCCCTCCACCTATGCGCTGCTATCAATGCCAGAGATTCGGGCATGTTTCCGCCAGGTGCACTGCCAAGGCCGTGTGTAGAGAGTGTGGCAAGGGGGCACATGAGGGTGAGAGGTGTACGCCTCCCCCGATTTGTCCTAACTGGCAAGGAAGCCACTCTCCACGATCGAAGCAGTGCCCTGAGTTCTGTAAGGAAGCAAAAATTCAAGAAATAAGAACTCTTGATAGGCTTTCATATCACGACGCTCGCAAGAGGTACCGTGATATGAATGCCCCCGAATTTCGGGTATCGTTTGCAGCTGCAACGACGCCCTCATTCACCCCTGCCGCATCTTTACCGAGTGTAGTACCCTCGACGCCCGTATTTTCAGCAGTATTGAAATCACCCCTCGCTGTACCAGCGAAAAATGTCAGCCCGAAGGAGGTACAACAACCTTCTTCGGCCCAGCAAAAGAAGGCGCTGGTTATACCATCTAAACCGGCGAAATCGGAGAAGAAGTCATCTTCTTCTCCGAAACGGTCGGCGAATAAGTCTTCCCCAGTTAAAGGGGGAAAGAAGACTTTGCCGACCAGGGCTGGTCCTTCTTCCAGCCCACCTAATACGAAAAATGTAGGGGAGAAGAGGGAGACGGTTCGTCGCCGTCTCTCTCGCCCTCCTGCTGACGGGGTGGCTACTGTCTCTGCTGGCCTTTCCGCTCCCACTACCACCAAGGGAGCGAAGCCTGCTGAAGCCAAGCCCGTCCGTATGGAGGAACTCCCCTATAGAAAAGAAAATAGATCAGCGGAGGAGAGGGGAACGGTTCAGCGCCGTTTCTCTTCCTCTCCTAAAGGCAGGGCTGCTCACGTATCTGCTGGCCATCCCGCTCCCACCACTACCAGTGGAGCGGTGGCAGCAGGAGCGACCTTGTTTTATAAGGACCCGGCGTCTGTGGGGAAGGGACCATCTACTTCCCCAAACACGCGTCGGCGCCGATCCAAGAAGAAATCTCTTCGGGACGTGTCGGGGACAGACACCCAGTCTTCGGACCGGGAGAAAGTCCCTCGACACCGCTCTCGCTCTTCCCCAAGAGCGAGACTCGTGAGGTCCGACGACGACCGCGCGCAACCCAAGAGAGCGCCCGCTCCATTTTCTTCGTCTTCGGACGGAGATGTGGAGATTGAGGTGTGCTCTCCTGCCCCATCATCTCCAACTAGAGATGGGGAAGGGTGGAAAACGGTCAAGCATAAGTAGAAGACCCACTTCTACTTTAGTCCACACCATGGCACTATTACAATGGAACTGTAATAGCTATTCTGTTCATCTCGCTGAGTTACGACAATTAATATCTTCGTTTTCGGCAACCATTGTCTGTCTTCAGGAATCCAGGTTTCGTCCTGGACATGAGACAACAATGCGTCACTTCAAACTCTTCTCTAAAGACCGGGTGGACGGAGCTGTGGCCGCTGGTGGCGTCTGCACTCTCGTCCACTCTAGCCTCTTTAGTGAAGAGGTGCCGTTGCGTACTCAGCTAGAGGCAGTTGCAGTTCGTACTTCGTTGCCAGTAATGGCAACAGTATGTAACGTGTACATCCCGCCTGATTCTCAGCCGGATTACGACCAGCTGGTGGATCTAGTCTCTCAGCTCCCCCCCTCCTTTCCTCCTTCTGGGAGATGTTAATGCCCACAACACCATCTGGGGCTCCGCTACCACTAGCGGTAATGGGAGAGATTTTGAGAGGCTGATCAGGCGGCTGGACCTGTGTCTGTTGAACACAGCCTACGCACTTCTCTATTGCACACGGTACTTATTCAAGTATCGATATTACCCTGTGCAGTCGTGCGCTGGTTCCCCTGCTACAGTGGGGTGTACACGATGACCTTTGTAATAGTGACCATTTTCCAATTATCGTTACTCTTCCGAACCAGAGAGCCATCGAGTTACCAAGTCGATGGCTTCTCCGTCGGGCTGATTGGCCAACATTCACGGCACGTGCGGTGTTTGCCGAATATACCTTTGAGAGTGTCGACGATCATACCATTCATATAACGAATGGTATTTTGGCTGCTGCTGAGGAAACAATACCTTCATCATCCGGCAACTCACGCCGGAAGCTTGTCCCTTGGTGGACAGCCGAGATTGCAGCAGCCATTAAAGATCGTCGACGTGCTTTCAAATGCTATCGGAGGCAAAACACTATGGCCAACCTTATCACCTTCAGAAGGATGCGTGCTAGAGACCGATATCTGATTCGGGAGAGTAAGAAAACGACGTGGGAAAAGTATGTGTCGTCCATGACGGCGCATACTCCTTCATCTCAAGTGTGGACTAAGCTTCGTCGGATCTCCGGACTCCCGACATCACTGTCGATACCCGGAGTGTCCATCAATGGAGACATAATCACGGACCATCTCGCCATTGCCAACAGCATTGGCTCGCACTTCTCCGATGTATCCTGCTCCGAAAGTTACGATCCTACATTTCTGACTCTGATGCGGGAGGCAGAGACTCACCCCTTGTCCTTTGCCACTGCTGCTTCGGAGTCCTATAATGTACCATTCTCTGAATGGGAACTGCGCAGTGCGCTTGCACTGTGCAGGGATACGGCTCCTGGACCGGATAACATACATAATCAAATGTTAAAACATCTGTGCGAATCCAGTATAAAGAAACTGTTGATCCTCTTCAATCGTATATGGATTGGAGGGGAGTTTCCATCTCAATGGCGAGAGGGGATCGTGATACCGATTCCTAAGGCTGGAAAGGATCCCAAGTTTGTAAGCAGCTATAGGTCCATTTGTTTGACAAATGGCCTATGCAAGCTGCTCGAAAAGATGGTGAACCGTTGACTGGTGTGGTTCTTGGAGGATAAAGGACTCCTGTCTGAGTACCAATGTGGATTTCGCTCTCATAGGTCCACCACTGACCATCTGGTGCGACTTGAGAGCGCCATACAGGAGGCTTTTTTCCGAAAGCAGCACCTAGTCACGGTTTTCTTTGACCTCGAGAAAGCCTACGACACCACATGGCGCTACGGGATCCTTTCCACCCTTCACAAGTGGGGACTCCGTGGTAACTTACCGACTTTCATTGCGAATTTCATGTCCGTCCGACTCTTCCGTGTAAGGGTCGGTAGGACATTATCGCAATACTATACCCAAGAAAATGGAGTTCCTCAGGGTTCAGTGCTGAGTGTCACCTTGTTCGCGATTGCCATTAATGGCATTGTTGCCGCCGCCGGGTCCGCGGTAGTTCCATCGCTGTATGTAGACGATTTAGCTCTGCATTACAGCTCTGGAAGTATGGCAGTCGTGGAACGGCAATTGCAGCTAGCTATCAACCGGGTCGACAGGTGGGCTCACGACCGGGGTTTTCGTTTTTCAGCAGCGAAAACCTCCGTCGTCCATTTTTGTCGGCTACGGAGGCTACATTTACACCCTGAACTACATCTCAGGGATGCTGCGTTGCCGTTGGTTGACACTTATCGCTTCCTGGGGCTCCATTTTGACAGCAAGTTAACGTGGCAGCTCCATATACGGCAATTGAAAATGACATGTCTCAGGAAACTGAACATGCTCAGGTTTCTTAGTGGCACTACGTGGGGGGCTGACCGTGCGGTGCTGCTATGGTTCTACCAAGCCCTCGTCCTGTCCCGGCTAGACTATGGTTCTGCGGCATACGGTTCAGCAAGGCCGGCAACCTTGAAAATGCTGGACAGTATCCACCATAGTGGCGTTAGGCTGGCTACCGGTGCCTTCCGGACCAGCCCGATACCCAGCCTACTCGCCGAATCGGGTGTTCCACCTTTAAATTATAGACGCCAACATATGCTTTTAGCATATGCTGCCAATGTGCGTCAAATGCCGCAACACCCGACCTATCAAGCTCTCTTCGGTACCCAAAACCACCAGGGGTACGCCAACCGGCCTCGTGCCACTCGGCCGGTTGGTATTAGACTTGATAGCTCGTGTACCGAAATAGGAGTGGCTGTAGGTCCCTGTATGATCCGGACATCTAGCGAGGTGCCTCCGTGGCAAGTCCCGCGTCCGGAAATTCGGTTAGATCTGCACCGAGGTCCTAAGGTGAACACGGATGCCTCCGTTCACCGGAGGCAGTTCCACAGCATAGTTCACCAATTTCCGGACGCTGGCATTCTATACACGGATGGTTCGAAGGTGGCCGAGAAGGTGGGTTGTGCTTACGTTATTGATGGTGCAAATACCAAGATCTCTTTGCCTGAGGCCTGTAGTGTGTTTACTGCGGAGCTCGTTGCCATCTATGAAGCTCTGCAGTTTGCACTACAGGATGCTCGAATCCACTTTCTCGTGTGTACCGACTCTTTGAGTTCGTTGCAGTCAATTGCTACATGTTTCCCGCAACACCCCCTAGTGCAGCGAATCCACGACCTACTAGCCGGGCTGTGCCACGCTGACACTCGAATCACCTTTCTATGGCTTCCAAGCCACATGGGAATTGCCGGAAATGAGTTAGCAGATCAAGCTGCAAAAGAGGCGGTATCACTACCACCTCGACCAATGGAGGTACCCGCTAGAGATATTCGCTCTCAGTTACGCCTACAAGTTCTGGCTTTTTGGGAGAGTCAGTGGCTAGCTGACCCACTGGCCAGTAAACTGAGAGCGATCAAGGGAACTACTCGCGTGTGGCGGAGCTCCTTCCGGGCCCGGAGAGAGTCCGTCATTTTGTGTAGGCTAAGGATAGGTCGTACAAGATCCACCCACTCGTACCTAATGAGAAGGGAAGACCCCCCTACTTTGTACCTGTGGAGCCGTATTCACAGTGGCCCACATTTTCACCGAGTGTGTGGATCTTGCTGACTTACGAAGAAACCTTGGTTTGCAGACGACACTCAAACTTATATTAGCCGATGACGCGGTGGCTGCTGATCGCGTTATCCGCTTTATAAGTGAGAGTGGGTTAGGGCCAGCAATCTAAATTTTCCAGTGAACTTTGACTCAACGACTTGTCCGTTTTTGAATGATAATGTTATGTTTTTTTCCCGTAATTTTTGTTTATTTGTATATATATATATATTTTATTTAATTGTTTGTTTTTGCTTTATTAATTTTTGGTCTTTTTAAATTTAGATGTCCACCTCAAAATTTCAAATTCAATTCAAAATTTGTATTCTTTAATCTGTGTTAAGAGGGGCAGATGACCTCGTAGTTCCGCCCCTTAAAACAACAATAACTAACTAACTAACTGAAATCTACGCTTAAGTCGATTACAAATGCTGTTTCTCATTTTAAAAACTCGCCAATGTATTTCTTATGGGTCCTCGCCTCTGTTTGGGACCGAGAATCAGACGACACGGCTGATGAAGCGAGATGCAGAAGTACGCGTGACGTCACACGCTCCTAGTCTC
This sequence comes from Meconema thalassinum, assembly GCA_946902985.2. Lineage (NCBI taxonomy): Eukaryota > Metazoa > Arthropoda > Insecta > Orthoptera > Tettigoniidae > Meconema > Meconema thalassinum. The sequence continues at coordinate 415,457,265 of OX336391.1, forward strand.
TATGCAGCTTGACGCGGGTAAGCGACGCAACGCTACTGCCGTATATTGTTGCGGTCAGTAACAGAAGCTTGGTGCTGGTGCTATGTTGTTTTGTTGTGTTTGGGGAACTGATTTATTGGAGATAATTGTGCGTCATTCATCCTGTGCATGCGAATATATTGATAAGTACATACACGGTATATATTTTATTTGCTTTTAAAGCTGTTGTCCCTCTTTTATTTCGACCATTCGTTACATCCCTGTGTTATAGGTTATGTATACTTACAGTTCAAAATAAATACCCTCTTTTTACGTCGGCTTCAAAAGCATCGCCGACCAAGACAAAAGAAAAAATCGCCGGCCTCAAAAACGACTGCAGTCTTTTCAGTAAATTATACATAGCTGCAAGTGAGCACCGATTGGGAGACCTAGACGTTTCTTCGCACATGAAAACCAACCAACACCACCGCCTCTCTCCACAAACCGCGAACTAAGACCAGGCAAAAAATCAGATCTTTTGAAATGTTTGATGGCTCCAAGTCCAGATGGCTTCCTCACCAGTGACGTACCCGCCGTACAAGCAAAAATTATCGATGGACCTGCCATATGCTACATCCCGGACAGTCAAGAACGTTTCAGGAATATGCCGACAGCATTTTTGTGCCATTACTCAGGAAATAACTTAATACTATTCATCGCGTTGATGTCATTTGGGACAAGTATTTACAGGATAGTCTGAAAAACCACACAAGGGCAGAACGGGGTGAAGGAATACGCACGAGAGTCACAGCTGGAACACGCATTCCGAAAAAATGGTCCAACTATCTGCGCAACTCCGAAAAAATGCGATTTGTTCCAATTCCTAAATACGCAAATACAAAAGATCACACAGGAGGGCAAAGAAATGTACAGTACACAGGATTCGTCTGTGTTAGCATCGCCTCATCGAGAAGATATGGACCATGCAATCACGAAGAGGCAGACACAAGGGTCATGATTCACATCACGGATTGTGTTAGTCAGGGATACCGGAAAATTCTTGTGCGAACTGTGGACACCGATGTCCTTGTATTGGCCGTGAGTATTATGCTTAAATTGACGGATATTGAAGAGCTCTGGGCCCACATTGGCACTGGAACGAACCACCAGATTGTATCTGCACATAAAATTGCCCAAGATTTAGGTAGGGACCAATGTCGGTGACAAAACATGTTATCATGGAAAGGCAATGGTGACTAAAGAGGCTTTACTTGTTGCAGGTCGTAACAAGGCTTTAAGTTTACCCCCTATTTCACGCATTTTCTGGATGTGATACCGTTTCCTCGTTTTCCAACAAAGGTAAGAAGAGTGCCTTTAAAGCATGGACGGCTTATCCTGACGCCACCAAAGGATTTTTGGCAGCTCAGGAGCACGATTTGGACAAAGCTTTACCTTATATGGAAAAGTTGGTAATCACTATGGATGTCAGGTAGGAAAAATTGATTCATAATCGTACCCGATGCGTTTTTGTTGAACTTCGTCGTTAACACTTGTGTTTTATTGCATTGTAGGTCGAGTTCAATTGTCAACGTAAATGCCTGCCGAAAGGAACTTTTTACCAAGAAAACCGATCTCTGGAGAGTATTCCTCCAACGCAGAATGCACTGGAGGAACACATCTGGCGTGCCATATACCAGGGGGTTTATGTGTGGGGACAATCTCTGAGCCCCATCCAGGAACTACCCTCACCGTCAGATTGGGGCTGGGAAGAAAGTCCATCAGGATGGACACAGCGGTGGACGACTATCCCCATTGCAACTAAGGCTTGCTTAGAACTAATCCGTTGCGGGTGCAAACGTTGTGCAACTAGGCCTCAGCAATGTGTATGCAGGAGGAGAGACTTGAAGTGAACGGAACTGTGCTCTTGTGACGCAAAGTGCTAAGTAATATTTTCTGCTTATTTTCTTCTTCCGTCTTTATTTTCTGGTGATGGCTGTACACTTAATAGCTAAGAGATTATTTTAATACATTTTTTTCGTTTTTTTAGGAAGTTTGTTGAGCCTCCAAGATTAGTTTTGGTGAGATTGATGCATAGGGCCACATGCATTACAAAACATGGACTTCTGCCTTCTTATTCTTTGTTTTCTCATGCCTTGTTATTCTTCCTTTTGTGCTTTTTCGTAAGTTATCAAAATGATTTGTTGTTTTTATTTAAAAAAAATAAAGCTCGAAGAATGTGGTGGTTTGTTTTTGCAGCTTTAGGAAAGATGCGCCTAGTAGGTAGGCGACCACACCACAATTTTAAATCCTTCCACACCAAATCGTGTTAACAACGTTTTCCAGCTGATTCTGAGTGCAAAAAGTATTCATCGCGAAGCAAAACAGGCATTTGCAATCGACTTAAGCGTTGATTTCGTAGTTCACTCCGGGTGGGTAGGCAACCATGCAAAACAGGCACTCGGCGCGACTTCCGGAAGTGGCTACCATCTCAGATCAAAAGCTTAGGGTCCAAACTATAAGTGTGTCAAGTCTGACGCTTCTATCAAAAAATGAACGGTGGTTTTACCTAACCTCCCCACTTATTTATTTATTATTTATCGTATGGCTTTTAGTGCCGGGAGTGTCCGAGGACATGTTCGGCTCGCCTGAGTCTGTAGCTGCTTCCAGCGGACACCCTAAAGGGTGAGCTACCAGTTCCGTTCAATTTCAAGTAGTTCCAACTTTCGCCACCAGATATCAATGATACCCACTAAAGACCAACTGCCAATGCTGCTAGAAGATGTGCTCCTGGGTGAGTGTGTATCCATGTGGTATCAACACAATGGAGTTCCTCCTCACATGTCAGCAGCTGTTCGCAACCACCTTAATGCTGCACACCCCGGTCGATGGATAGGAAGGGGAGGATCATCACCTGACATGCTAGATCACCCGACTTGACTCTACTCGACTTCTTCCTATGGGGCTATTTGAAAGATGTAGTTTACGCTCAGCAACCGGAAGATCCTGAAAGACTTCGAAACAATTTTACGGAGGCGTGTAACTCTGTAACACGTGCAATGTTCCAACGAGCCAAAATGTCAATTCAAGGGGTACTAAAATGTGCATTAATATAGAAGGCCATATGTTTGAACACTTACTTCGCTAAGAAACTTGCTCAGTCAAGCGAATTCAAACACCCTAATCATTCTGTGCTTATTCAGTCCCCATCTACAAACGATCCATGATAATCTGAACATTACCAAGTGAAATAAATGAATAAATATATAAAAATTAATTAATTAAACAATTGGAATTGTGAATGATTCTCAATAAAAATATTTAGCGGTGGTGGGGATTCGAACCCACCTCCCAAACAAAAGTCCGCTACCTTCTACACACTTGGACCATTGTTCCACTGCTAATCGTACCTTCACCTTGCCTGAAAGCGTATGAGATGAGATACTGCTTTTCACTTGGACGCTTCATTCATGTTGTTTTTATCAGTATGCCACCGTACCCAGCGTTAATTTCGTATCCAACTGAATCCATATAATGGGCATGTACAAAGTGCATGCTCGTATCACAGTTTGATGCACTGTATAATCACTTCTCGCACTCATGTTTTTGTAAAGGACTTGCTTCCATGTCGTCATAAATCTTGTAAAGTCGTTTAGGGTCATTGTGGCTTGGCTATGGATGGGGAACTGTCAACCATGCTACCATCAGACGTTGGAATTGTGTCCGAAAAAGAAAAATACGAGGCAAGAGACCCACCCGGTATATTCCTATAAAATAGTACAGTGCATCATTATTTAAAAATATGCCTTTTCAATACTTTATTTTCTTTCCAAAGATTTTTTGTTGCAGTACTTACATACAATAAATATAAATATTGTCATTTAGACTTTCACGGCCCGTGTTACTATTCATAATGTTGAATTTTGGGCTTATGCCGTGTTTTATTATATTAATATTCGACGCGTTTCGAAAGAAACCATGTCTTTCTTCGTCAGGAATAATCTGGAATACGACAATGTTGCTAAGAGAAAGCAACGAAGAACATACGTCGGTACAACATACGGACTGTATTTGGAACTTCTGTTTCTGTTAAGATTAGGCAACTCCTGCGACCAACTAAGGACAGTTTGCCTAAATTGCAACAACCGGGTATCTACAGAGTTCCCTGTACTTGTGGCAAGGTTTACATCGGGCAGACTTCGAGAACAATATGCACTCGCATTAAGGAACATAATAGATGTATCAGGCTCATTCAACCTGATAAATCAGCTGTTGCCGATCATACTTTAACACCTGGCCATGATGTCATGTTCCAAGGAGTGGATGTTCTTGCCCGTATAAATCAATATCGTCCCAGAATCATCAGGGAGGCGGTTGAAATACGTAAACACCCAGATAATTTCAACCGCGTCACCGGCTACAATCTCAGTGAATCCTGGCTACCTATTATCAGAACCATGAGAAAGTAATTTACTGCTGCTTTCCGTTGTCCCTAACATGGGGCTATAATGGCGTCCATCTTTGGGCACCTTCTATATGTTCTTCGTTGCTTTCTCTTAGCAACATTGTCGTATTCCAGATTATTCCTGACGACGAAAGACATGGTTTCTTTCGAAACGCGTCGAATATTAATGTAATAAAACACGGCATAAGCCCAAAATTCAACATTATGAATAATATAAATATTATTAACATCATTTTATCCAGCAAGTTCAGCTTCATCCCAGTGGTAAACGAGCAGTCATTTTCCTTGCCACCTTATTTGGCAGTATCTTGAAGCTATGTGATTCTTCATCGGGAAGTCAACTAGAGAAGTCTATCTCTCAGGCAAACTCTGCTGGGCCTCATTCTGATGGGAAATAGCCAAGATTAAACAAGAAACAGGACTGGAATTGACCATGAACGATGAGAAGAGCACAACCCACCATTTTCCGGGACATGAGCTGTAAATACACTGGAGACCATTACGAAGTAAACTCTAGTAAAACTTATGTTGGAAGCAGGCCCCGGGCTATAAACGGGCATACTGGGCATTTGCCCAGGGCGCCAAATTTTAGGGGGCGCCAAAATGTAGGTGACGCTGAACGCAGAAAATGGTTTACCCAACAATCCCAACATTAAAAATAAGTATGACATGGAAATCTTTAAAAAGTAGGATAAAATAACTATAATTTACGTGAATATCAAATAAAAGTAATATTAAATATCACATACATTCGTAGTATTTATGTTTAATCATGATTCTATTATAATATAATCAGTTAGTTAGTTATTGTTGTTTTAAGGGGCGGGACTACGAGGTCATCTGCCCCCTAACATAATCAGTATTATCTGTAAAGAATACTAGTGTTGGCAACAATACAGACAGTGATGCACGGTTGGCGCTGTTGACAATACTCATGGATTTACAACTGGCGCATGCGCCGCGAGATCTTGTCAACTTCCTAACATCAAAGGTTGTTTGTGTGTACTGCTTGTATTGCGTGTCAACTGTGATTTGTGAAAATGTGTCTACTTTAGTTATTTTAAAATGAACAAAAAATTAAGTGGATCAGAATTCAGGGAAGAGGACAAAGCTATGATAACGCGGCAAATATGTCTGGAGCTTACTCAAGCCTGCAAGCTAGAATTAAACAACACTGCCCTTTTGCTGAGTTTGTCCTTTGTGCAGCGCATTCTCTCAACCTTGTTGGTTCTTCTGCTGCAGAGTAGTGCACTGAAGCTATTGTGTTTTTTTGGATTCGCCCATAACCTTTACGCCTTTTTTTCAATTCAATCCATAGATGGGGTATTTTGAAAACATGTTTAGAAAACAGTAAAATTCCAATGTAGAAATCCCTATCTCAAACAAGATGGTCAGCGAGAGCCGATGCTGTAAAGGCCCTGGTCAAAGGCTTCAAGGCGATACATAAATCACAGAAGGAAATATCTCTAGACCCTACTCAGAAGCCTGTAGTCAAAGTTGATGCTTCAGGACTAGAAAAGAAGTTTGACAAATTTGAAATAGCCTTCCTCACTATTTTGTGGAGTGATATTTTGGAATGATTTGATAAAGTTAGCAACAATCTACAAGGTGAAACTCTTAATCTCGTAGTAGGTACAACGCAGCTTCAAACTTTGGAGAGCTATTTAAATGAAAAAGAAATGAGTTTGACAAGTATGAACAACACCAACTACAAAAGAATCAGAAACACTTTTGCGGATTAGAGCCTAGGCGATGAAGCTATTCTTGATGAAAGGTCACTTTTCAAGTCCCAAGTTTACATTAAAATCTTTGACTCTTTGATAAGTAACTTGTCAAGGCGAAAAATAGCGTATGAAAATGTATCTAACAAATTTGAAATACTTTCTATTCTTGTACAAATGGGATCGCAGAAAGGGGTCATATCACAGGCTGCGAATAAACTCTATGAGTTCTACTCTAATGACATCAGAAATTAATTTGAAAACGAATGTCAGCACTTCAAAATGTATGTGGAACAGGAAGAATTTACTAGCATTCTTGACATATATGAATACGTCAAAAATGATTTGAAAACTACTTTCTCTAATCTTGAGGTAGCAACTAGAATATTTCTGACATTACCTGTCACCAACTCCTCAGCAGAAAGAGGATTTTCTGTTTTGACTCGGCTAAAGAATGTGAAAAGATCGACTCTTTCAGACAGCAAACTAAATTGTCTATTGTTATTGTGTTGTGAAAAAGACGTAACCCTTAGCACAGACTTTTCTGACATGATAAATAAATTTGCAAAGTTAAAAGCCAGAAAAAACTTTGATTTGAAATGTTTCTGTATATTGTACTTTTAAAAAGTAACTTTTGAATTTGTAATCTTGGTTATTAGTGTGATTAATGTATCAATAAATGGCTACAAAATTGTATGAACGACTTACTTTTCTTAATATTTTCTGTGATACAATATTATTATTATTGAATCTGACTTATTATTAAATCATTACAAATACATACATTTTACAAAAATCATAATATCTGTACACATTTTATGAATTTTCTTGCACTTCCTACTCATTATTTAACCTGTAAATTTACAATTATTAAATTATATTGTTACAATATGATCAAGACAGGTCGAAATAGGATATCAAATTCATACAGAGCAGGAAGAGATATCACATATGCCACTAAAAGGTGCAACCTTGTGTGTGGCAAGCTTATCAATGATTACTATTTCTAGAAATTGTATAATGGCTTAGCCGAATAACACGTTCTATGTAAATGGTGTATACACAAAAAAAAAGAATAAGAAGGAAAATTGAATTTGTGTTTTATAAACTTGTAAGCTCAACTAATTATATTTTCAATTTTAATTTTGTTTTCTCTGAGAAAATGTTTTATTTGCATCTTCAGGTTTGCATGATTTCCTTTAAATTCTTTTAATTTAATTGGGAGAATGTTATATAATTTTGGTGAGAAATACAGAAAGTTACGTTTGGCTATACCTAACTTAGGTTGATATAAAATACAGTGATTCTCTGTAATACTTCTGGTTTCATACTCGTGGCTAACAACTTGAATTCTATTTCTATCTTTAAAAATGTATTTATATATTTCAAAAGCATACAATTGTTTAATGTTGAAGACCCTTGTCTCAGCATACAGTCTCATAGTCGGATATAATCTATCTTTCTTCAACATTATTCGTAATATGAGATTCTGCACTATCTGAACACTTTTTAGTACATTTTCATAGGCGCCTCCCCAGGCAAGAATACCATATGTAAGAACTGACTGGACTAGAGCATGGTAGATGTCTCTTATTAATTTGTAATTGACAATATGTTTTAAATTGTGAAATATATAGATTGTTCTTCTTATTTTACTTGTAAGGTGTTTGCATTGGCTTTTCCATTTCATGTCACTATCTATAAATAATCCCAGATATTTAACTGTATCCACTTTAGCTATTTTAGGACAGTCACAGTTCTGATTACAGTTCAAAGTGTGTATTTTTAGTTCATTAAAATCATCTTCAACTGCTTTTAAACTGAATCTTACGAACTTTGATTTATTTACATTTAAAAATAGTTCGTTACCATATTAGTAACGTAGTTGTTTGTAAAAAAAAACTATTACGGTATGCTATTTTTATAACACATAAATGAGAAAAAGGGCGCCAGTAGACCATTTGCCCAGGGCGTCTATCACCTTAGCCCGGGGCCTGGTTGGAAGCACTTGAAAATGAACAAATAGCTAACGTTACATTTTGAGACCAAAGTAAGGCTTTTGACACAGTAGACCATGCGTCCATGCATGATATCTTGCTAAGTAAACATGAATACTATGTATCTATCTGTGACACTAAACACAAATTATTTAAATCCTATGTCTTTAATAAACTCAAAATGTCACTATGTCTTATTGTGATACTGCATATATACCACCTGTATGTTTGAAAGGGTGGTAATATCACATACGGTCTTCTAACCTCTGTAGCATTAATGATACAGCTAAGATACAGTCGGTTCACCTAAAATAGTTTAATTACCGGTACACCGTAAAATTTCTAGATTTAAGCATTACATGAATTTGTTCCTACCCGGCCTAAGCTGGAAAACGGAAATTGATGATTAAAAAATGAATTTAAATCCTATAATGACACCACAGCACACAGTTTATTCCATCAATTTCTACTGGTATCTTTGAGAACTCTTGCATTGAAACTAGCCTAGTAACTGCACACTGGAAGCACTGCTGGCCAACAGCAAAGCACAATGCTTGGGGTTATCACCATTAGGGATTCCGGAATAGTGTGGGTTTTCGGGCACAAGATACGAGTACAGTAACAACTGGAAATATGGAAGAGACCAATGTTTAAGCTTAGTTTGCAGATTTATTTTAGATTCAATATTAATGAGAATAGCAATACTTCAATTGAAGATTATATTAAAAAGGTAATAATAAAAAGTTCATTGATAATGGTTCAATCAGGAAACAAAATTGTACTTTCTAACAAAAATTCTAAAACTTAACTAAAAATAAGGGTCCAATAAACGGAAACCCTATAAAATAAGCAGAATAAATAACTCTTCTCGAAAGAACATGCCATGGTTGCGAAGCTAATTGAGACTTATCTTTGTTTGGCGGACGAAAGTTCTTGAAGATTGCATTAAAACCAAATCTGTATACCACACTGACAATGAATGAAGAAGAATACGCCAGGACCCTTCAAAACCTTCCGATCGGAGTGGACCAGCAGCGTAGCGTCTCCAGTAAGTGAAGCATGATGCCTTTGCCCGCTCAGGGCTTGGAAGTGAGTAGTCAAACCTGCATCCTCAGAGCACCTGGGTTCAATTCCATTCAGGATAGACGTTAGTAGAACTCAACGTAAAAAATGTCACCAGAAGAGAAGCGCCTCTTGGTAATGACGCAACTCAGAACTGGTGCGAAATGTTTATACTGTAGCTGCATGGCAGAAATTATGAAGTCCAGCGGCGATGCCATGTCGCCCAAGGTGGAACCCAAGAGATGTTGCAGAGATGAGTGTAGATCAGTACCGGAGAGATCAGGAGTATTATGGCCGGCGTGACGTCACCAAAATGATGTCACCAGGAAGCAGCTGGAAGAAGCTGACAGCCAATCAGCGTATAGAAATGTCCCAGAGCCCGGTGAAGCAGACAGACCCGGTGTAGTATATGTGTGCGAGAAATGAGAAGAGGTATAAAAGAGGTACAGAAATAATCCGCGTTCTCGGGAGACTCTCGAGAACGAAACAACTGCACCGATGTGAAATATCAGTCAGGATGAATTACAGCGAATCTACCAAAACTTCCTAGGTTGGTGCAATGTGGTTTTGGAAATTAAAGGACAGCATTTGCAGCAACTACTCTGAAATTCATCTAATTATGGTTATTAAACACGTTCAGAACTGTAAAAGTATTAAACTAAATGGGTGCTACTCTTCTGCTAGCACCAGTTGGTATATTCCTTCAGAATATACGTTCACTGGTTTAGTAATTTCCCCAACATTGGGTTCTCTTTGATTTTCTTTCTTTCCATGCTAACCACTAACAAACTTGTTTATGTTTTTCTTTTGTGCATCCTCTTATGTTATCTGAAAGTATATTCCAGATTTTCGTATTTTAGCCTATTTTCAATTTTGTAAAAATAGGCTTATGAGATCACCTTTTGTCCGTGCGTGTGTGTGTGTGTGAGGTGTGTGTGCGTCCCCCCCCCTAATAAAATCTAAACGGCTTGAGCGATTTCAATGAAACTCGGTAAGTTCATAGTAATATTCCCGATGACCTCGACCGTGCCCTTCAAATTTTGTTACGTCTCACCAATCCAACATGGCGGCTGTGCGAAATATTTCACTAGCATTCAATATCTCAGAAACTATTACAGATATCGCCCTGAAATTGTGCACGGTGATAAAGGGCACTACTAGAAGTTCACCTATGAGACTTTCAAAAACCTGGTGACTACAAAACCAACATGGCGGTCAAGCGAAGTTGAGACTTTTAAATTGACTTTTCTCGCGATTTAACTATCCAAACGTAATGAAACTTGGTACAGCAAATGTTTATACACATTGTAATGCACTGGAGTCTAATTTAGTTCAATTGTTTATATAACCTCAAAATGGCGGCTGTGCGAAATATTTCACTGACATTCTATATCTCCGAAACTATTACAGATATCAAGTACAAAACGAACATGGCGACCAGGCGAATTTAAAATATTTTAATATACTTTTCTCGTGATTTTACTCTCTGAGCGCAGTGAAATATGGTACAGTAAATGATTTTGCAGATTGTAATGCACTGCCATCTAATTTAATTCAATTGTTTACATAACCTCAAGATGGCGGCTGTGCGAAATTTTAAAATTACGTTTTTATTTCTTGTGTCGTAATCAAGCGATCAAAGTGAAAGTTTGAATAATGAACCTAGGCAATAATTGTCCTTGAATGGTGCATAACTCTATGGCCTATACATATAACAATCCTAAATGGCGAGCTTCCAAAACATTTAGACGGTTCTCAATATCCATGAGTCTTTTACAGCAACCAAACTGAATTTTTTTAATGTTCATAGAGACTATGAACATATGTTCACCTATAGGACTTTCAGTAACCTGGTGAGCACAAATCTAACATGGCGGCGACGCGAAGTATAAATATTTAAATGGACGTTTCTCGCGAATTAACTATCCGAGTGCCGTGAAACGTTGCACATTAAATGCTTATACAAATGTTGATCCACTGGCATCTAATTTATTTCAATTGTTTGCATAATCACAAGATGGCTGCTGTGCGTGATTTTAAAATCTCGTTTTTACTTCTTGTGTTCCAATCATGCGATTGAAGTTTGAATACCACACGTACACAATAATCTTAAAGTAATAGTACAAAAATAAAAATCCAACCTGGCGACCATCTGAAATATTTAGACGGTTCTCAATATCAACGAATCTGTTACAGCAATTAAACTGAAATTTTGTATGTTGATAGAGGCAATTAACATGAGCAGGATATATGAAAATAGGCTGTATAGTTCTTCACGGAACTACTTGTTCTCTTTGCATAATTTTTTTCTGCAGTGTTCCTTGCGGCAGGTCGCTACTTCATCTGGATTCTACTCGCCTCAAGAATTAAATCAACATCTCGACACCAGAAGGCATCACTCTCGCCTTTACATCTTCTTTGAAAACTATACTGTTTTTCTTGGGCTCTTCCTAAAATTCTAATTATGTACATCACTTGATTTTTTCGATGTTGGTACTGTACCCGAATAATCATGAAGATGCACTTGTCGTTATCCGAAGATCAGCTGGATTGTAGAATCTCGAAGGTCCCCGGCTAGAAAATCCTGCAAGTCCTACCGACAAGCACAGCATGATGATGCAGCAGTCGTGCGATTGTGTTAAGAACTAACATACCGTGGTAAAGAATACTAGCTACATTAGGAGAGAGAGAAAGTTACCATTTCTCGGAATGGGTTAAGGGGCCATCCATATACCTGATCCATTTCCATAACACAGTCTCTCTATAATTAAAATACGTCACGTAACTCGATGTATAAAATGAACGAAAGAAAATTTATTAATAAGAAAAATGACAATTAATTAGAAATAAATTCTCCAATTAATTTCAATCAAAATAATGAATTATGACTCGCTTGCCATCAAATAAAATTAAACTTAACTCTCCATCAACAGCATTACTGTAGATATTCACGCCTGATCAGCTGTTCCGGAGTTCTCAAAATAAACATCCAGTTTAATAAGAATAAACTGTTAATATGCTCAATGCGCCAAATCCTCAAATTAACAATAGTGTTATTTAACTTATACAATATTAAATCCATTGTTGATACTTAAGAACAATATTCATAATAACTGTATACTTCCAACCTCTCAATCAACCTTCATTCAAGTCAACCATCAATGCTCAGCTGTTCCATTCTCATTCACAATAATATCCATGATCGAACGTTGACCTCAACATTTTACACGCATTTACGTGAATAAGAAATCTATTAACATTCTTCCTTCTCCTACACGTTAAAATACACTTAATATCACATCAAAACTTAACTTTCAAAAAACATGATCTTATCCACTACACTTCCGTATCATAATCCCTTTAAATGTTATTTATTTTACATGACAAGTCGTAAAACACTCCCATACTCTTCTTCTTCTCAAAACCTTCCTCTCATAAACCAAAGTTTAAGATTTATGTACATATTTATAACCTTTCTAATAATGATTTATTATTATTAATAATTGTTTATACGACACTAAAACTGGTTAATATTGTTTAAATATTTATTAAAATATTTATTCAGAATTATCACAAGTTTAAATGTTTATTCACTTCCATAACCGTTCATTCTTCTTTTTCTTGTTTCGTATAGGCCATCTAAGGACCACGACATTCAACTGTTACATTTGGAGTGGGCTTTGATGTTTGCCCAGTAGTTACGCATCCTCTGGCTGTATTGTTCCCTCCTCTCCTGGGTTCAGAGGGCACCTGTTTTCTTTCTTGGCGGTTTGTCCTGGAACCTCAATTGCTGAAGCATCTTCCTGAGAGATGTCCGGTCTTTTATGTCTCTTTCCGTCCCTCCAAGTTCTTGCAGATCTTTGCTCAATTCCCACAACCATGGTGACTTGGTTTTCCACTTTTGCCAGTAACCGAGGAGCTGGTTGGTCAACCTGGTAGGATGCATCATGTAGACGTGTCCGTAAAATGCTAGACGTCGTTTCCTAGCAACATCCGTGATTCCTTCACAGTACGTGTAGAGCTCTTGATTAGGTCGCCTTCTGTATTCATTACCTTCCTTAACAGGCCCCAATATCTTCCTCATTATCTTTCTCGCCTGCACTTCGAGTTTGTCCGTGAGTCCCTTCCGGTTGAATACCAGACATTCTGAAGCATATAAGGCTTCAGGACGTGTCTGGTAGTGTCTCATTTTTGTCTTTCAGGAGAGACACTTCTTATTATATTTTAGGTACTGGGATGAAGTATTATAATATAATAATAAATTATATTTGATGCTGGCGACTAGTAAAACTTTTATTCTCTCTTGATGCCAACAGAAAAACAAAAACACACAAAACAAGCACAGAGTAAAGAAACAATCAAAGAACTCTAAGTTCTCCAAGGAGCTCTTCGCTCATGGCCTCCACACACTCCTTCCCCAGTGGTAACGCTAAGGAAGCGACGAGGGAATGTCACTAGTCTGCCAACTCTTGTGGTGACACTGGGACGAGGCTCAGGATGTTTCAGAGGAGTAGCTGGATCCGGAGGTGGAGATGTTGCGGCAGTGTCCGTTGTCAACGTTGATTGGGGTTCCTTAGAAGGAATGCTGGCTTAAGTCGATCTATGGACACTGTTTGTGAGCCTGATGGAGTCTCGATATTGAAATGTTTGTTATTCCTTGACTGCACACGATATGGTCCGTTGTACACTGGTTGCAGAGGACGTCGGTATCCATCCTGCCAAATAAACACGTATTCAAACTTCATTAGTTCCGGGTGAACAAATATCTTGTTGCCAGAGTGGTGCTCTGATTGCACAGGTTGAAGTGTCCTGGTTTGTTCTTTCAGCTTGTATAAGAAAGTTGGAATATCTTCTGTATTTGAAGGTCCATTGAAGAAGTCTGAAGGTAGTTTAATTGGTGTTCCATAGGTCATCTCTGCTGGAGTTGTGTTGTGATTGGGGATGATGTAGGATCTCAGCCCTAACAGAACTAATGGAAGTTTGGGGACCCAGTCGCTTGTCAGGTGAGCTTTCAGAGATGATTTCAATTGCCGATGCCAGCGTTCAATCATCCCGTTTGCTGCCGGGTGGTATGCTGTAGTTTTGATATTTTCGACACCAAGTGATTGCGTGAGACATCCGAAGAGTTCACAGTCAAATTGTCGTCCACGATCACTAGTGATTGTATTGGGGACTCCGAAGCGGGCAATCCAGTTTAAGAGTACGGTGGATGCAATTGTTTCTGCGGTAATATCTTTTATTGGAACTGCTTCAGGCCACCGTGAGAACCGGTCGATCATCGTGAGTACATATGAGTAACCTTGGGATGATGGAAGAGGTCCAACAATGTCAATGTGGACATGGCTGAATCGTTCTGTCACTTGCTCATATAGGCCGATAGCGCTGTGTGTATGACGCCAGACTTTTGCTCGCTGGCAAGGGACGCATGATGATGCCCATAACTTGATATCCTTTTTCATCGACGGCCATACGTATCGTTGTTGGATGAGTTTGATCGATCCTTTTACCCCAGGATGTGACAGGTTGTGGATGGACTCAAATATGCGATGACGAAATGCAGTAGGGATGACTGGTCTGAGCTTGCCGATGGAATTGTCACAGATAAGTTCATGGTTATTGGGTAAAGGAAACACCTGGAATGTCAGAGAGCATGCGCTTGATTACTGCATATGTTTCAATTCCTCATCTGTAGCTTGAGCTTTGGCAATCTCCTCCGTAGTAAAGCGTAAAGGAATACTGATGGAAGAAATTCGAGAACAAGCGTCAGAAGCCGAGTTATTTGTTCCTTCCACATACCTAATGTCAGTGGTGAACTGCCCTATAAAGCTCATGTGGCGTAGTTGCCGAGGGGTAGCTTTGTCGGGTCGTTGATTAAACATAAACGTCAAAGGTTTATGATCCGTGTGGATTGGGAATTCTCTACCTTCAAGCATATGTTTGAAATGTTTGACAGCTGAATACACAGCAAGAAGTTCTCTGTCATAAGTCGAGTAGTTCTTCTGTGTGTCGCTGAGTTTCTTTGAAAAGAACGATAAGGTTTGGAGAATATCTCCTCCAACTTGGTGAAGTGAAGCACCGATAGCAAGGTCAGAAGCGTCGACTATCAAAACCAACGGTAGTTCATAGGAAGGATGTGCAAGAAGAGCTGCATTAACAAGACTGGTCTTCAAATCCGAGTATATCGTTCGAAGTTCATTTGTCCAAGTAATTTTTCTTTTATCGTTCTTCTTTGCTCCATGAGTGATGTCAAAGAGTTTAGCCTGCATATTGGCTGCATGAGAAAGTGCTCGACGATAGAAGTTGATTAGTCCTAAGAAACGACGCGTCTTGGATTGTTTCCGGTAGAGGATAGTCTTTGATTGTATGTACGCGATCTGGCAATGGAAGGATACCATTGGCAGAGATCAGGTAACCAAGAAATGGCACTTCTGACACTCCAAAGATGCATTTGCTAATATTGATGTTAATATTGAACTGACTGAGGCGCTCAAATAATAAATACAGGTGCCTTTTATGTTCATCTTCACTGGAGGAAGCTATGAGCATATCATCGATGTAGCAGTAGGTGAAATCAAAATCTCGTAGAATGTTATCCATATATCTCTGAAAGGTCTGTGCTGCATTGCGTAATCCAAACGGTAGGGAAACAAATTCAAACAGTCCGAAGGGGGTTATTACTGCAGTCTTCGGAATGTCGTCAGGATGAACTGGTATTTGATGGTATGTGCGTAGAAGATCGATCTTGGAAAATACTTTTCTTCCATCCAGCTGACTGTTGAAGTCTTGTATATTGGGTATTGGGTAGCGATCAGGTTGAGTGATGTTGTTCAATGCCCGATAATCACCACAAGGACACCAATATCCATCTCTTTTGGGTACAAGGTGGAGAGGACTTGCCCAACAGCTGTTCCAAGGTCGACAGATTCCCATATCGACTATCTGCTGAAATTCTGCCTTGGCAGCTGCAAGTTTCTTTGGTGGTAATCGCCGTGCCTTAGTTGAGACTGGATGTCCAGTTGTTATGATGGGGTGCATCACACTGGAATGTGGACTTGAAAAATTGATTCGTTCTTTAAGGAGATCAGGGAACTCTTTGATAATTTCAGCGTACTTTTGATCTGGAGGGATGGTATGGAGTGATTCGATCACTTCTGTTTTGATCAAGGTAGCTGGTGACGAGAGGTTAGTCGTACTGTCTGTGACACATCTGTTTTTCAGGTCGATGAGCAGGTTGAAATTGTGGATAAAATCAGCACCAATTATAGGTGTTTGTACTTCTGCTATCAGAAAATTCCAACAGAAATGCCTGCGTAAACCTAAATCTAGTTTGAGAAGTCGCTCACCACATGTTTTGATTGGACTGCCATTGGCTGCATACAGTTGCCTTTTTGACACATGCCCTTGTTCCTTGAAAGAAGTGATGTCGTGCAACGGAGAAGAAATACCTGGTCAGTCATTACAGATACGACCAGTGTCTCAAAACGACGCGGAGATAGCCCGTGTCGCAGTAAAAATTCCTCCTATCTGGCGCAAAAACGTCAAGGTTTGGGCCATGCAAATAGAAGCGCAGTTTGCTATAGCAGGGATAACGGCCGAACGTACCAAGTTTAATCATGTGCTAGGTGCGTTAGATGCCGATGTAGCTGAATTAATTTCTGATTTTCTGTGCAAGCCCCTGTCCAATACGTCTTTCTCCGACTTGAAAAAACGGCTTGTTCAAGAGTTCGAAGATTCGGAGGGACGTAAAGTTAACAAGCTTCTGACGGAATTAGACTTAGGAGACAAGAAACCGCCCCAATTGCTTAGGGAAATGAGAAATTTGACTGGAACACGAGCTAAGGACGATTTCTTACGCACGATATTTATCCAGCGGCTACCCGTCAATGTGCGTTCTATATTAGCGTCAAGTGGTGATATGTTGGACAATTTGGCAATAATAGCCGACAAAATAATGGAATTTTCAGCTCCCACACACAACATATACAGTACCCAAGCCACGCAGCAAAGTTTTAGAGACCAACCTAACCTCAACTTGGAAACAGACAGACTTTCACGCCTTGAAGCGCAGATTTCTCAGTTAACTTTAAGTATCAACGAACTGAGAACCAGATCTCATTCTAGATCGCGAGACTCAAGATCACGTCAGGGTCACCAATTTAGGTACTGGGATGAAGTATTATAATATAATAATAAATTATATTTGATGCTGGCGACTAGTAAAACTTTTATTCTCTCTTGATGCCAACAGAAAAACAAAAACACACAAAACAAGCACAGAGTAAAGAATCAATCAAAGAACTCTAAGTTCTCCAAAGAGCTCTTCGCTCATGGCATCCACAATATGTGTACTTGGTTAGTTGATAAGCCATTTCTAACTTGTTAACTCGAGTTGATAATGCCCTTACTTCCGAGAGATTCGGTTCCAGCCATTCTCCTAGGTACTTATATCTGTGAGTTTTTTATCTCTCCCTGTTCCAAATGCAGTGTACAAGGAGATTCACTGATGTTTGTGATGTACAGTGTTTTTTGAAGTGACACATGTAGTCCTACATTAGCTGCTTGTTGCGTGAGAACATTAAGTTGTTTCACTGACGTTTCTATTGAATGAGATAGAAGTGCCAGATCGTCGGCAAATGCCAGGCAATCAACACTGAGCCCATTGCACTTGTGTCCCAAAGTGATACCACTTGGTACCCCCTGACTACTTAGCTCCTTTCGCCAATCCCTTATCACCTTTTCCAGGGTACAGTTAAAGAGGAGAGGTGAGATACCATCTCCCTGGCTTACTCCTGACTTAATTTCAAAATTTTCAGAGAGGGCTCCTCGGAACTTCACTCGTGACCTGGTGTTATTTAAGGTCTGTTGGATAAGGTTATGTGTCTTCTCGTCCAGTCCTAGTTCGTGCAGGATCTTCATGAGAGTAGGTCTGTCAACCGAATCATACGCCTTCTTAAAATCAACAAAAATGATGACATATTTCTTACTAGCCATTTTTGCTTGCCGTAGCACTGATTTCAAGTTGTGTATATGTTCCGTACAAGAGCGTCCTTTTCTAAATCCTGCCTGGTATTCTCCTAGCCGAGAGTCTAGCTGGTGTTCAGCTCTGTTTAATAAGGCCTTAGAAAAGATCTTGTATGTCACAGGTACTAATGAAATTCCTCGATAGTTGTTGGTGTCGGTCAAGTCTCCTTTTTTTTTATGTAGGGGATGAATCAAAGCAGAGGTCCAGTCACTAGGCAATGTTTCAGTCTCCCAAATGTCATGGAAGATTTCTGTCAACTTGCCTATATTCCTATTCCCAGCTTATTTCTATAGTTCCGCTACAATTGAGTCTTCTCCTGATGCTTTGTTGTTTTTCAAGGACTTGATGATGTCTATCACTTCTTCTTTGGTTGGTGGTTGAGAGTTTGGTTGCCTGATGGTGTCTTCATAAGTGAAGAATGTGTCAGGTGATTCACAGTCATTGCAAATTAGGATAATTGTATAATTCTGGTTTATATTGCCACGCAATTAAGTTCAGCTCATATTTAATTATAGTCAAATCATTGATAATTAGGTTAATAAAAATTAACAAACAGTAGTTAATAACAACCTCGCTTACGCGTTTTCGCCAACAGCCTACTTGTCATACTTCCAAGATATTGTTATACCCTGGGGTTCCTACATGGTATAACAACCCCCTATCAGCCCCCATTCACCACTCTTCACCCCATCTTACGCCTAAAACCAAGGAACCAACAGCAACTACAACCATCTAGCTACCACAATTAAATCCAAACCAGACAGGCTAGCTGCCGCACACATGTTGCAATCTTTTCAACACTACATTAACGTAAGTAGCACAGGAATGCACCTACTTCTTTAGAACCCACCAAAGTAGCACGAGAATGTCTTGATTTCCTCACACAGCAGTAACACTTTCTATAAATACCCCTTGCCCCAAAGACCGGGGTCTGTCTCTACCCGTCATCAGCCGAGTACGACGAAGTGCTGACGACGACATAGCATATTGGGTGAGTGTGCACCCAAGGGCTTTTATCCCGAACATCTCCTTTCTAACACCAAACCTTTTAAACTTGTAATCATCCATCACTGTACTTTTTTACTTCACTAGATTTCAAACTAGCGAATCTGCACATCCTTTCACGATAAAAAGCAATTAAACAATTTACATTGTTTTAGTTAATTTGGTTGTGTTTCTTGCATCTTTATTTAACGCCTGTCGTTAGCCTGCAAGTCTTAGTCCGCTGCACCGCGTGCCCAGTCAAGGCACGGCAATTGTCCCGGTAATCTAATAAACAGTCGTCAGCATTTAAGTAACCGGCCTTTCCTGCCAGCAGTCTGCATGCTTTTTCTTTTCATTTAACACTATCTTTCTCTAACACGTAACACTCACGCTCTTGCCCTGTAAACAATTAACACCGTCCTTCAGACAAAATCATCCTAACTGATCTAATATCCCCAGGGTAAAACAGTTTACCGGAGGTACCGGGTAAAACCACTCGAGGGAGCTCAGGGGAAAACAACCGAGTGAACCTCAACAAACGCTGGAGATGCCGACCAATTCAGGGCAAAACTAATTTGGTGGACGCGCCCGGTAGTTGCAATCTAGGTCTCAAACAACGCACCAACTTAACTAGCCAAGCGAGTAAGAACATTTTTACCCACCTTCCCTAACCCCAAACACGTACACAAGCGCAGGACACCGGCCCTGACCACCAAAACAATTTGGTAGCCGGACTAGATTAAGCCAAATACATCGAACAGGCTTAACGCGACCCTGCAGCAAACTAATTAGCCAAGCGATTTTTTTACTTTCTCAATTAACCTCCCAATAGTGAAGCAAGTCAAACCACCCATAGTAAATACATTAACTCCCCCACCCTCCCGTTAAATATAGAAATTCCATTTTGTAAAGGACATAGTTCGTCCCAATTTTAATAAGGACAAACATAAATTGACTTGATACGGAATCGCACCTTTTAACGGTTCAATCTATTCCGGGCGGTCATCCCTCCTGCAGCTAAGCCAAGCAAGTGAGCCATGTTTAACATCTCTCATTTCTTTATTTTCTTTGGCGGCCGTCTCGGTTGACTCAGACGCCATGTGAGATGCTTTCTGTCCGGACGTGCCTTGAGGCTCTCCGCCTTATTATTTAAAATGTAATGTTTTTCCTTTTTATTTAACATTGTTATTATGCCGAAGCCTTCCATTTACTCATGTAAGTAATACATCTAACCTTGTGTCCACTATGCTCATTTCCTAAATTTAACTTTTCTTTTTGATCTTTGCCGTGTGCTTGGATTTGCTGTGGAACCAATCGTAATGGCGGTCTCCTGTTTTATTTTGTTTGAGTCTTCGTTTAACCTTTTATTTGTGCCGTGAAATATATCTGCGAGTGATTTTGTGAGTGTATGTTTTTCTTGCTGCCAGGTGCATTGATGCTGTTTTGATTGGGCATATCTTCGAATGGGTCTCCCGTGGTTTGTGGACGTTGGCGTTTCGACCATTCTCCCAACACGAGGCATGACACCATATATTTTAGCCCTTATGTTTTCCCTTCATTCCATGCTTCGGGCAACTGGATCACGGCGGTAACTTTAAGTAGGCCTTACCGTATTCAGCTCGAACTCGGAACGTAAGTTGGGGACCATATAGGTTTAGCATGTTTTGCTAGACTACCTACAAGCACGAGTTGCTTTGTGTTTTATTACTGCATCGTCGGCTAGCATTTTGTGTGTTTGATTGCGTGTATGTATCATGATATATTTCACGGGCACTTGACGTCATTTGTTTCTTCTTATAGTATCTTTGGTTTTGCTTTTCTTTTCTCTGGGGACTGCCAGCTCGATCGCATCCCCATTGCTCGCCACAGCCTTTGCGACGCGCACACAGCCTCTTGCTTTATCTTTGCTATGCTTGTTATTTGTGGTCGTCATGACAACCATCCATCTCTAGGCTGAGAAGTGATTGTTGTTGACCAGCGACCGGCTCCATTGCCTCTTGATCATTTTCTTCCTCCCTTTTTACATCGTTTTCACGGAAGTGAGCACAGGTATGAATTTAATTTGTTAACGTTATTTACTATCGTAAGCTATTTATTGTTATTTATATTTATCTTCCCCGTTTGAAAGTGACTTTATTTGACCCCTAGGTGAAGGGTATTCTTTTTTTGTGTGTGTTATTCTGGCCGGGTTTCTTTGTGTGTTCGGTTTCAATTCATTAAATTTCCATTTCTTTATCCATGTGTCTTATTTAGTAGTGTTTGGCGATCGGGGTGCTCGCTCTCTCTCTTCAAATCTAGGCCTAACTTATTCTAGCTTTCTAGCACCAGGAGGGTATTCCTACCACTCGTCGTGGGACCACCTTCACGGAGTCTGGAGTCGCTCGGCACATCTGGCCTGCAAGTACGGGCCCAGCACAGGTCAGAAATTAACATCCATTTCCACTGCGTACTCCTTTCTTTTCTAGTTGGTTCCAGTGATGCAGCTAGGAGGCACGCCAAGAATATGTTTATTATAAGAGGGCGGTGCAGATGGTAGCAGAGCGTGGTTAAGTCTCCTGGTCGCTTAGCCATATCAATTGAATTTTAATATTTCGCTGCATATTTTTCAATGTTGTTTTTATTCTGTTTCATGTTCCCTATTGCATACTATGCAAACAAATATTGAGAGTCAATGTGAACTTCCAAGGAGTATGGACCATAAAAATAACAAACTGTAAGGAGAGTGCAATGAGTTGGACCCTATCAACGAACCCCAGCATTGGTAATGTACTAAACAACCCTACTTCTTGTTTCGTACTCATTTCAGGCGCAAGACGGAGGCAAGACATTTGTAGTTATTGTTTTGAATTGTAGCTAGCAGTACTTCTGTAGTTTAGCCATGTATTCTCTCCCAGGTTGTAACGTGAAGAAGGAGCTCATCCAGTCTGACGATGATCTGCTATCGTTTGAAAGTGTCTGTGGGAAAGACACTAATCCATTGACTGAGGTGAAAGGCCATCGCAAGGGAGGCGTAGCCAATATAGTGTCCAAGTGGGGAATTTCATTTTCTGGTGAACTGGGAGTTTCGTCTGTATTTGAGTTCTTAGACAGGGTCAGTGAACTCTGCCATTGTTATGACCTCGAACCAGACGACATTGTTGTCTGCCTACCGTTATTGTTGAGTGGCTTAGCTTTAAAATGGTATCGACTTACCAACAGATCTTTCATCTCGTGGGTTGATTTCTGTAAGTCAATAAAGGAGCGGTTTACGACTTATGATTTTGAACATGACTTGAAGGCTGAAATTCATCGCCGTACCCAGGGTTTGGAAGAGCCTGTAGACGATTTTGTTACTGGGCTAATGACTTTAATAAGTAGGTTGTCGCAGCCCCTTCCCCTTATTGAAACTGTTGATATTGTGTATAGAAATCTAGCACCTGAGTACAAGTCTTTCATACGCCGGTCCAGTGTGTATAGTGTGGCTGACATTGTTGATCAAGGACGTGAATGCGAGTTCAATCGGCGCCTGCGCAAGTCATATGTACCCCCACCCCTCCCCTCTGACAGTTTGTTTCCAGAGACTGCATGCGTGCAATCCCAGATTCAGAGGACTGCGCACCCATCTTCAATATCTCGTCAGGAGGACCGGGCAGTTAACCGTCCCCACTCGCATAATGTCGGGAGTATTCCCAATGCTACTTCTTCTGCGAATCCCGCTCCTCAGGATCAACAGTTACCTCGAAACCCGAACATGTATAACCGTATAAAATGTTGGAATTGTGATCGTTTGGGGCATAATTTTAATTCCTGCCGTGCGCCCTCTCGTGTGTTTTGTCACACATGCGGTCTTCGTGACGTGACGCACATAGCCTGTCCTAGATGTGCTTCGCGTCAGGGAAACGAGCATGGGTCCCCGGTTTAGACCCGCCGGAGTGGCCATGCAATGAAGTTCGCCGGGAAATGAACATTTCCACGACTGGAAACTTCTGTCCTTGGGTCCCTGTAAGTGTTAAGAAATTGTCGATACCCGCTTTACTGGATTCTGGTGCTTCACGTTCATTTATTCAGCGCTCCATCGCGGAACAGCTTCCTGTTACTCAGATTTGTCCACAAGATGGGGGTTTGAAATTTTATTCTGCGGTGAAGTCATCTATTTCTGTTTCTAGCGTTGTAAAATGTCATATTAAGATATGTGGTTATTCTTGGGATTGGAACTTCCATGTGGTGGATGACTTATCTACGCCTATGATCTTAGGTTCTGATTTTATGCACAAAGCAGGGTTGAGGCTTGATTTTTCGGATCATTCCTTCAGTTTTTTGTTTAAATCCAAGGAGCGGTTTCATTTTAATACTTGTGAAGCGAGTGTTCCTTGTAATTTTTCTGGTATCTCTGCTGTTCTAATCCCTCCTACTTTATTCACGAGTCAACGTGACGCTTTATCTGATTTGGTGAATGAATTTCCAGATGTTCTCACGTCGGAACTGGGTTCCGCTATCGGCTACGAGTGTCATATTGATTTGACTGATGAGGTTCCAGTTAGGTCGGCGCCATTTTCTTGCTCTCCACCCAAACTCATTGCCATGAGAGAATATATTCATGATCTTAAGGCACGCGGTGTTGTGAGCCCTTCTAAGTCTTCTTATGGTAGTCCAGCATTCCTGGTGCCTAAGAAAGAGGGTACTTTTCGTTTAGTAGTTGATTATCGTCGACTCAATTCCAAGGTGGTGTTCGACAACTTTCCCCTTCCAACTCTGGAGAGCGCTTTTCAGCATTTTCACGGGGCGAAGTACTATTCCGTCCTAGATTTGAACTGTGCATATTATCAAATTCCTCTCGATCCCGAGAGCCGTAAGGTAACTGCGTTCTCCACTCCGTTCGGCCTTTTTGAGTTCAATAAGTTACCCATGGGCATTTCTATCGGCGGACAAGTATTGAGTAGGGTTTTGGATGAGTTATTTGGAGATTTAAAGTATTCATCTGTGTTTAACTATCTTGATGACCTCGTGATTTACAGTCAGTCTTTTGAGGATCACCTGATCCATTTACGTGAAGTCCTATGTCGTCTTCGCAGAGCCGGACTCACTGTTAACCCGGACAAAATCTCTTTGGCTTCGAAGCAAATCAAATTTTTAGGTCACATTCTTTCGGATGTGGGCATAGAAGTGAACCCTGAGCGTGTCCAATGTATCCAAGAGTTCCCTACTCCCACGAATGTGAAAGCAGTCCGACGTTTTTTGGGAATGGCAGGCTTTTACAATAGGTTCATTAAGGGCTTTTCGGACATTTCAGCGCCCCTGAATTATTTGAAGAAGAAGAATGTACGATTCGTGTGGGGCCCCGACCAGTGTCTCGCCTTTGAGAAATTGAAAGAATGTCTTTCTTCTGCTCCCGTCCTTCGAACTCCGGATTTTGGGAAAGATTTTATGTTACATTGTGATGCGAGTGATGTCGCAGTTTCTTGTGTGCTTAGTCAGCAGGTGAATGGTAATTTGGCACCCATCGCTTTTGCCAGTCGGATGCTTAATGATTGCGAACGCCGGTATTCCACTTTCGAGAAAGAAAGTCTGGCTGTCGTATTCGGCTGTGAACGTTTCAGATCTTTTCTAGAACATCGGCATTTCATAGTGTATACCGACAATGAAGCTCTGTCCTGGATGCGCTCGCATGTCAAAAAATTGGGACGTATAAATCGTTGGATTCTTCGTCTATCCTCTTTCAGCTTTGACATCATTCACGTCAGAGGCAGTGAAAATGTTGTAGCGGATTGTTTGTCACGCATGTTTGAGGAACCTCCTCCCATTGTTGAGATCCCCGAGCCAGTGAATCTTCTCCAACACATTCCATGGTCATTTACTGACATCCGTACGTACCAAGCAGATGACCCATTTTGTGTCACTTTGCGTGAAAAAATTCTCGGGAAAGATCCTGGTGTATCTGAGTTTTCATTGCGCAATGATGTTATAGTGCATACCGCTCCTCGATCTTCGAAATGTAGGATTTTCGTGCCAGAGAATATACGAAGTATGCTCTTGGCGTATTTCCATGAATCCTGTTTTGGATTACATTTAGGTATGACGAAGACTTTCCATAAAATCTCCCAGGAATTCTTCTGGCCTCATTTGAAAGCGGATGCTTTTGCTTTCGTCCGAAAATGCGTTACGTGTCAACGTTCTAAGCCTGCAAAGAATTCCCGCATTGGACTTCACCACGCTGACACGATGTCATATCCTAATGAGCGCCTCTTTATAGATTATTTTGGTCCCCTAGTTAGGTCATCTTCTGGTCATAAAGCTATACTTACTGTCGTTGATGGATTTTCAAAATTTGTATGGTTATTTCCTTTCAGGGAAATCACGACACGTACCACTGTTAGGCTTTTGACCAATCATATTTTTGGTGTTTTTGGTCCTCCAAAGTTTTTAGTGTCCGATAACGCGAGCGTTTTCCGGTCCAAGTCTTTTAGATCAATGTGTTTTTCTTGGGGAATTGATCATGTCTTTTTGGCACCCTACCACCCTCAGCCAAATCACGTTGAAAGGTTTCATCGTAACTTGAAGGCTTGCTTGAGTGCGTTCCACAACGCAGATCAGTCACGTTGGGACGCAAATCTTCAGTTTTTCTCCTTAGGATTTAACACTGCTCTTCATGAATCGACGAATTCTACCCCTTCGGAATTGTTTTTAGGAAGGCGTATTGTTGATCCACTTCAGCTTCAGTGGAAAATAGATTATCTGGCTGCGCCATCCCGCCGTACCTCAGTCAAAGAAAAATGGGAAGTTGCTGTACGGAATCTGAAAAGGGCACGAGATCGCGTGGCGTCTCGCTATAACAAGGGTAGGCAACCTGTTTGTTTTCAGGTGAATGACGACGTGCTAGTGCGCCTGCACCCACAGAGTTCGGCCAAGCATAAGGAGTCATCTAAGTTAATGCTTCGCTGGAGCACGCCCAAAACTATAACTAGATTTTTAACACCTGTCACTGTTGAATTGATCTCCAAGGAGAATCCCACCGACGTATCCAGAGCTCACATATCTCAATTGAAACCATTTATTGTGTAACCTTCTTATTTTCTGTGATTAATGTTGTCCTTTTTCTGCGTAGGTTAGCCAATCATAATTTGCTTATGTTATCCAAGGAAGCTAGTATTCAGATGGCGTCTCCTTGACCTGCCTATTATTGAACCAATTTTGACCGAGGCAGAATCAAGTACAAATTTACGAGCTCAAGAAAGAAAATAATACAAGAAGAAATAGGCCTACATACTCTGTGTAACTTAATATTTATTGTAAAAATATGTATTTTTGCGAATTCGGCCAGTAGAGAATTTATATTCTATAAATAATGGACACATTATATCGCTTCTTTGTTATTTTAATACGTCACTTTCATGATGGGTATAAGGAGAATGGCAGACTTCGGCGTCAAAGGGCGAAAGTCTTTTGTTTATGATTTTCGTCCGTGTCTCTATCTACTTTTCTTGTCATTGTAACGCGCAGGCGAACCGTAATACCATTATGACAAGCCCAGGGATCGTCAAAGGAACGCGCGCCTTTGGGGACCCCGAAGGAGTTCTGTCCTGTTATTGCGATCGCCGAAGCGATCTGATTATTTTTATATATTACTTCATTTTATAACTGTATTCTTTCTGATATGGCTCAATTGCTTAAGTGATTGTTATATCGATCACCCTCCCCCCTCATATTTTGTGTACTGTTATAGTTGTTGACAAACCACCTGTGTGATAAGGATGTTGTGTATTTTGGAATACTTGGGACATGATTGATTTCAAAGCGGTGGTGCTTAGTGATGTAAAAAGAAAAATCTTTTATTATTATAAATAATTTTTCTTTTGGGGGGGTGGTGTGGATCCTGAGCCATGTTTAACATCTCTCATTTCTTTATTTTCTTTGGCGGCCGTCTCGGTTGACTCAGACGCCATGTGAGATGCTTTCTGTCCGGACGTGCCTTGAGGCTCTCCGCCTTATTATTTAAAATGTAATGTTTTTCCTTTTTATTTAACATTGTTATTATGCCGAAGCCTTCCATTTACTCATGTAAGTAATACATCTAACCTTGTGTCCACTATGCTCATTTCCTAAATTTAACTTTTCTTTTTGATCTTTGCCGTGTGCTTGGATTTGCTGTGGAACCAATCGTAATGGCGGTCTCCTGTTTTATTTTGTTTGAGTCTTCGTTTAACCTTTTATTTGTGCCGTGAAATATATCTGCGAGTGATTTTGTGAGTGTATGTTTTTCTTGCTGCCAGGTGCATTGATGCTGTTTTGATTGGGCATATCTTCGAATGGGTCTCCCGTGGTTTGTGGACGTTGGCGTTTCGACCATTCTCCCAACACGAGGCATGACACCATATATTTTAGCCCTTATGTTTTCCCTTCATTCCATGCTTCGGGCAACTGGATCACGGCGGTAACTTTAAGTAGGCCTTACCGTATTCAGCTCGAACTCGGAACGTAAGTTGGGGACCATATAGGTTTAGCATGTTTTGCTAGACTACCTACAAGCACGAGTTGCTTTGTGTTTTATTACTGCATCGTCGGCTAGCATTTTGTGTGTTTGATTGCGTGTATGTATCATGATATATTTCACGGGCACTTGACGTCATTTGTTTCTTCTTATAGTATCTTTGGTTTTGCTTTTCTTTTCTCTGGGGACTGCCAGCTCGATCGCATCCCCATTGCTCGCCACAGCCTTTGCGACGCGCACACAGCCTCTTGCTTTATCTTTGCTATGCTTGTTATTTGTGGTCGTCATGACAACCATCCATCTCTAGGCTGAGAAGTGATTGTTGTTGACCAGCGACCGGCTCCATTGCCTCTTGATCATTTTCTTCCTCCCTTTTTACATCGTTTTCACGGAAGTGAGCACAGGTATGAATTTAATTTGTTAACGTTATTTACTATCGTAAGCTATTTATTGTTATTTATATTTATCTTCCCCGTTTGAAAGTGACTTTATTTGACCCCTAGGTGAAGGGTATTCTTTTTTTGTGTGTGTTATTCTGGCCGGGTTTCTTTGTGTGTTCGGTTTCAATTCATTAAATTTCCATTTCTTTATCCATGTGTCTTATTTAGTAGTGTTTGGCGATCGGGGTGCTCGCTCTCTCTCTTCAAATCTAGGCCTAACTTATTCTAGCTTTCTAGCACCAGGAGGGTATTCCTACCACTCGTCGTGGGACCACCTTCACGGAGTCTGGAGTCGCTCGGCACATCTGGCCTGCAAGTACGGGCCCAGCACAGGTCAGAAATTAACATCCATTTCCACTGCGTACTCCTTTCTTTTCTAGTTGGTTCCAGTGATGCAGCTAGGAGGCACGCCAAGAATATGTTTATTATAAGAGGGCGGTGCACAAGGGAAACTAAGCTCCCCCTCAAATCTTACGAAACATAGCCCGATGAATTCAAGCAGGCACACATTCACACAGGGACCATGGCTACACATTTAGCAAACTTAATTCCCCAAAACAGTGACACAAACACGGACACCAGTAACTATCAACACGAGCTATTGAAGACATGGCATAAAAACATAGGTGCGGACCAAACACGACTATGGCACATAGGGCACACGAATTATTAAACAGGGAACACACAAAAATAAAAATAAAATACACACGATTAGGTATATATCGCACGGCGCACAACACGACAGTCGCAAAATTCGACAACATATGCGCGCAATTAGAGCGAACACATGTGGAGATACACAGAGAACAAAGCCGATTAAATAAAGAACACTTCTTTCTCAACAGGGCGCACATGCAGATGCAAACAGCCAATGCACACTTCAGGGAGGAACTCACGCGATTAAGAATAGACCACGCGAGATTAAAAAGACAATACATGAAACTGCATGCCTTAAATGAACAATTGATCATAGCAATTTTTTTTTTCGTGTGATCTCCTGAGAGACCGAGTGCAGGTCTTTCTAGTCGACGCCCGTGGGCGACCTGCGCGTCGGGATGAGAGATGGAATGGATGAAGGCGAATGAAACTGGGCAAAGATGTGGAAGGAAGAGGCCGTGGCCTGTCAGAAGGTACCGTCCCAGCATTTGCCTGGTGTTGAAAATGGGAAACCACGGAAAACCATTACAAGGACGGCCGACGGTGGGGCTTGAACCCACACGTCTACCGAGTCAGCAGAGAGCTTGGCCCCATGACCTAACACTGCGCTTTAGCCAGCATAGCCACTCCTGTCGGTATCATAGCAATCAACCCACAGGTTACAATGCTACCTACCCCTAACAGGGAACACGGCATACGCAAACCTAGAATTACACTCTTACCTACCCCTAACAGGGAACACGGCACACACAAACCTAGACTTACACTCTTACCTACCCCTAATAGGTAACACGGCATACACAAACCTAGAATTACATTCTAACCTACCCCTAACAGGGAACACGGCATACACAAAACTAGAATTACACTCTTACCTACCCTAACAGGGAACACGGCATACACAAACCTAGAATTACACTATTACCTACCCCCAACAGGGAATACGGCACTAGCAAACCTAGGATCACACTATTGCCCACCCCAAACACACCAGACAGGCATAAAATGCCCAAGATCACACTTTTACAAACGCCACATGA
Source organism: Meconema thalassinum (assembly GCA_946902985.2). Classification (NCBI taxonomy): domain Eukaryota; kingdom Metazoa; phylum Arthropoda; class Insecta; order Orthoptera; family Tettigoniidae; genus Meconema; species Meconema thalassinum. The sequence continues at coordinate 415,487,072 of OX336391.1, forward strand.
TAGATATACTGGACCACCAAGATGGTTCCACGAACATCAGAACACTTACAATTTCAGGCATAACACACGCTACTAGTAACGGCCACAATAGGCAAAAAACGCCGGGGGTCGAACCAAGCACAGAAAAGGTTCAACTAAAGCCTAGGTAGTTAGCCCACTCTTAACACGGGTCACAGATAACACGATCACACAGGTTACAAAGGAACAGACACAACCCCTAACGTATAGTGATATCCTAGGAATAGCGCCGAACAATAGCCATTTTTCATCGGATTGAAGATAGGATGTTGCAGAGCGTTAATTCACAGTACTATGTGAGTATGTATGTATATTGTATGTGTGTTGTATTTTTGTATTTTTGTACTGCACCAAGTAAGGGGAAACCATTACAACTATGCCAACAAATAACACTGATTAGCATTGCCACATTCAAGTACACGGGGACACCTTCACAAATAAGCTAGAAAATACTTCAAAACCAATAGCAATAGGAAGACCAATGAACTTATAATGTATACAGGGGACCAATACGGCAAACTCATAAATACACAACACAGCACACAAGGGAGGCAAGTTAACATCCATATTCGCCACACTTAAATCAGACTGTACAAGGTAGACACATGTCCTGCAAGCAGACAGACAAAACAGAACGTAGGCCGACACCAGTCACCTCGCAGCAAACGGAAGTAGCAATACAATATTTACTCGTGTCAGCAATACGACCTCACAACCGTGCGCCAGGCACGTACACACACATAATGACATCACACACACACCGGCAGAGTAAGCAAAGCTTCAGGCCACATGAGGCCGGCATCCCGCAATAGTAGCATCGCCCGGAACAACGCAAGCTACCACCTAAATACACTATACATTTGCATATACACATTAACACAGACATTTAAACACATATCTACTCATGCAGAGGCGTGTCCAGCCATTTCGCAAAATGGTAACAGGCCTCCAAACTTGCGTAAACATTAAATACATTGTACACGAATCCATACGCACAGAGCCGTGATGGGCGTCCGCAAAAATGCCGACATGACCTAAAATATGCAGGCTATGTATAGTAGTCGCAAAAATACAGAACTACCACAACTTAACTTTGAGTAGTCTTCCCTAGGACCTTTTTCCATTTTCAAATGGATCATTTTCTTTTGCAAATTAAATCGCTTTAGCGAGCACAGTAGGGGGGTAAAGGCGTTACGATAAAACTGTGCGATTTAACTGCAACGATGAACTGTGCAGTAAAACTGAAAGTCCTATAGCATCCACACGGTACAGATAACTGCGTCGATCAACAGTTCTCATCAGACATTCAAGGCAACATGTCATCGACGGACGACGACGACGACGTACTAGCGGTGTTGGGCCTATGTGTGTGTATAATGAAAAAGCAAAAGAAGACACGTAGTGTGTGGTCTAAAGAGTGGCTCCTGCAGAGAAAGCAATATTCACACGTAAATTTATTAAATGAGTTACGCTTCGAACCAAAAGATTGGCACAATTATTTACAAATGGATGAGGAGACTTTCCTACACCTTCTATCATTGGTTACTCCATTTATAAAGAAAGAGACAAGCAGATGAGACAAGCTATAACTCCTCATGAGAGATTGTCTGCTACCTTACGATATTTAGCCACAGGTCGGTCATACGAAGATCTGAAATACTCTACAAGAATATCGCCACAGGCTCTCAGTTATATTATTCCTGAAACCTGTAATGCATTGTATCAAACTTTACGATGCGAATATTTGAAGGTAAGACATAAATACATTCTTTAAATTTAGAAATGTATTTTTAATTTCTTAAATGAACAAATACAAAATAGGCTACAAAAATATATCTGGAACACGTGTGAACAGGACTCACTTGAAATTAGGCTACATACATAGAAACATGATATGAAAATCTTGAATAATAATAATATTAATCATAAACATATTTGTATGAAGATAAATGTTTCCTTCACTTGTACATTCGTGTCATTGTTAATTTCTTCACTCGTCACTAAATGTACTCACATAGGAAGCAGCTGAATTTTCAGATGGCTGGGTGAAATTGGCATTGTGAGGTTGACTGGACTGGCTGGAATTGAGTTAGAACTTGTGTCTGTGGTGTGTATGGAGTTTGCATTTGGGTGTATGACTGAGAGTGATGAGACGAGAAAGTAGTGTTCATAAAATCAGAGCTTCTCACAGTGTGTGAGATAGTTCAGCAGTCCATTTCAGCCAAGTATAAAGTTTGGTTGACGATTTTCTCGGCGATTATTCTTTGCTGTTTAGGTAACTCTCTTAATTTCATACCTATATATGTTTGCCAAAGATATCGAAACGATCGTCAATTATAGGGCGTTTAAAATTATCATTTACAGTTTTGAGTACCTCGTCGGTCAATGTATTCGACATTTTAATAGGTCTGGGTCGACGAGTTGGTGTCGTTTTATATCATTCGTCTTCAGATTGGATATTGCTGCATTGTTGTGGCTGGTCTGGGTCGGCGTTGCTGGATAGTTGTGGCAAGTCCGGGTCGGTGTTGCTGGATTGTGGTGACTTGTGCTGTGTTTTAGTTGGCAACTCCTGTAAAGTGATTCATTATTAGAGATGTCGTATGTGCAATATGCAGTCTATTTATACTTTTGTTTCAGTTGCCACGTACAGAAGAGGAATGGAAAACAATAGCGAATAAATTTGAATGCAAATGGAACTTTCCGCACTGTCTGGGAGCTCTGGACGGTAAACACACAGATATCATACCTCCGAGAAATAGTGGTTCAGTTTTTTATAATTACAAGCAGAAGTTTAGTGTGGTACTGATGGCCAACGTTGATGCAAGATATACTGTATACTTATTTTGTGCGATTTTGGAACATATGGAACCGTTTCCGATGGAGGAGTTTTCCGGAATACAAAATTCTATGAAAAGCTAGAAAATGACGCGTTACATATTACTCTGGAAGAAAAAGTGAATAATAGTTCGCGAATACTCCCCTACGTGTTCGTTGCAGATGACGATTTTCCTTTGAGAAAAGACATTATGAAACCATTTAGACAAGCTATTTTGGTTAGTAAGATAAAGAAAGTTTATAATTACCGGTCGTCAAGAGCACGTCGAATAGTTGAAAATGGGTTTGGCATACGTGCAGCTAGATTCAGAATTTTTAAGACTCAAATAAATCTAGTGCCAAAAAGTATTGAATCAGTATGACAAGCTGCGCTTTGCACAATTACCTAATGTCCTCTTTGCCTAATTATTATGCATCAACAGAATGTTCCGACCGTGAACATTTAGAAGAAGGTATGGTCACAGTGGGTCTTTCAACAACAGATTCAACAATGGAGCCTTTACAAAGAACTCACCTAGGCGATTCCCCCAGAACGGCAAAAGAAATACGAGATGAATTCATGAGCTATTTCGTAAACGAAGGAAAAGTCCCATGACAAGTCAATTTCATACAGTCCATGAACATGAACATTCAGTATTGTTACACAAAGTTGCATCGCCATGTAGCTGTAAGTAGCAAGGGAATTCTCATAAATTAATTATATATTATATAGAAATTATACTAATAAATACTGTGAATGTGTGTCAAATAATGGCTTACCTCATTTTCATCGTCGCTCATGTTAGATGTAGAAGTTCTTGGAGTCTCTTGTTCATACAAGAATTGCAATAGATGAAAGTACCACAAACGCGGAGTGTATGTCTCGTCAGCACCTGTTCGCGTTATTTTAGACTGTTTAACTTTGTTTAACTCCTCTTTGTAGGTACTTCTAAGATTTTTAATCTTTTTGACTACTACTTCTCTGTTGGCTTTGCAGTCAATGGATTTATATTTCTCAATCAACTTATTGTAGGCGGCGTCTTTTGTGTTTCGATCGTCGTAATATTTAGATTTCGTCTGCCAGAGACGAGATTCATTTCTGTAGCATTCAATGAAAGCTTCCAATTGCTCACGATATCCGCTTTGGTCTTCCTGAGACATGTTGCAAATCACAATAGATTGTAGCACGCACTATCTCATCGAGTGACTCACTTGAACCAATACTCAGACCTTAATGCAGGTATCGAATCTGTGAAAATGGCGTATGTCGAAGCCAGATATATTGTTTGTTCACGTTCGTTGCTGGGATACAATATTAGGTTCGTTTGACGAAAGTTGGGATAAACTATCGCTCATTTGTAACGAAGTGTAACAAGTCCGATGACATGATCTTAGCTAATAGATGGGCATTTATCGCCGCCATGTTTTGTCTACACAAATAAGGTCTGTGCTGAAGACACCGTTCGTGATCACTCGCACTTTACGGGGGAGTTTCGTGGAGCTGCTCACAGCAAATGCAATTTAAACTTTCCAGCTCCTCGTTTTATCTGTTTCTTTTTCCACAATCTGGCGAATTATGACATTCAGTTTTTGATTCGTGAATTGGGTCATGTCAACAAGGGCTCGTTTACCATTATCCCCCAAAACCATGAGCGTTTTACAGCCCTGACATGGAGGTTGAGCGACTTTGGCATTCGATTTTTGGATTCCTTTAAGTTTATGGCATCCTCGCTAGACAGCCTTGTGAATGGCTTGAATCAGGAGGAATTAAAAATACTAGAATCCATTTTAATGATCCTGAGAAATTTCAATTGTGCATTCGGAAAGGTATATTCCCGTATGATTTCTGCAACAGCCGGGACGTGTTAAAGCATAGAAAACTCCCACCACAAGATAAATTTTACTCGAAACTAACACGCAGTACCTTTTCCAATGAAGACTATGCACATGCATGTCAAGTTGGGCGAGTGTTGGCATTAAGACGCTAAGTGAATATGCTTTGCATTACCTAAAACTGGATGTATTGCTGCTCACCGATGTGTTTGAAAAATTCCTTGAGTTGTGTCAACACATTTACGGTCTTGACCCGGCTCACTATTATACGAGTCTTGGGCTCTCGTTCGATGCCGCTTTGAATTACACTCAAGTGGAATTGGATTTACTCAATGATGTAGACATGGTTCTATTTTTTGAAAAGGGCATTCGGGGCGGCTTTGTGTCGCTTAACCAGCGCCATGCCGAAGCGAACAATGTCTACATGCCTGATTATTCACCAGACAAACCAGAATCATACTTAATGTACTATGACGTGAATAATTTGTATGGTTACGCCATGAGTCAGCCATTACCCTATGGGAAGTTTGCTTGGCTGACAGACAAACAAGTGTCAGAATTTGATGTGATCAAGGCTAGCCAAGAAACAGGCCGTGGATATGTGCTAGAAGTGGATATTGAATATCCCTCATCCTTGTATGATGAACATGCCGATTTACCATTCTGCCTTGAGCAAATGGTCCCCCCTGACAGTAAAGTGAAAATTGAAAAACTCATGGGCACATTTTACAACAAAAATCGGTATGTGCTACATATCCAAATGTTGGTGCAATGCCTCGCCCAAGGCTTGGTGTTGAAGACAATCCATAGAGGTATTTCTTTTACTCAAAAAGCATGGCTCGAGCCATACATGCGACTCAACACAGAGCACCGACAAATGGCAACTCAGCAGTTTGAAATTAATTTTTTAAAATTAATGAACAACTGCATCTATGGCAAGTCCATGGAGAATGTCCGCAAATACCATGACATTAAATTGGTCATTGTCTGGGAGGGGCGTTGGGGTGCCCGGCGGTACATTGCCAAGCCAAATTTTAAATCGATCAACATTATCGATGAGGATTTAGCCACTATTGAAATGAGTAAGACCAGCGTGACCATGGATAAACCCATTTACTTGGGCCAAGTCATTTTAGACTTTTCTAAATCGGTCATGTATCGATTCCACTATGAGTTTGCCAAACGCCATTTTGAGGACGTCTCTCTTTTGTATATGGACACGGACTCATTCATTTACCAAATTCGCCACTGCAACCCCTATGACGTCATGAGGCAGCATAGTGACTGGTTCGATACCTCTTGCTATAGCGTTAACAACGTGTTTCAGCTGCCCATAAAAAACAAGAAGAAAATGGGTGTTTTAAAAGATGAATGCGGTGATTCCATTATGACAGAATTCGTAGGTTTGGCTTCGAAAATGTATGCTTATCGCACACTCGACTGTAAGGAAGCCAAAAGAGCAAAAGGTGTAGGTAGGGCAGTGGTAAAATCGCTACGTGTTGATGACTATCTAGCGGTTTTATGCACTGGCAAAGCGATGTCTCATACACAGTGCAGGATACAATCCAGCAACCATCATTTGTATCTTGTGGAACAGAGAAAACGCACCCTCGCCTCCATGGATAGCAAACGTGTGTGGGCTGATGACCTGCTCACCAGCCTGCCCTGGGGGGTTATGATCGTAAGGAAGAGGAGGTGTGATTTTTCTGTTTGTTCGTTTAGGGACATGGCTTTTTGTAACTTGTAGATTTGGTATTTTGTAAATATTGGTTTTTTGTCATTGTAAATGGTAGATTTTGCAAATAGTGGCAACCCACTTGGACCTTTTGCTCTTTTAAAAGTTCTATGCATCCTTATTTTTTTTAAATTGATTGGTACATAGTTTGATTCTTTTAAAGCTGTACAAAAGCGTTATTTTTGTTTGTGTAAATATTTAATAAGTAATAGTATTTTTAGTAACTTTAATGACTAGTATTTAATTATTTTTTGTAATGTAAATGGTAAACTAAAAAGTTCTTTTGGGATGAGTGTGCATGTCGAGAATGTGCTTTTGGGAATAAATAAAGTGGTTGTGTTTGTTCCCAAAGACAGGTGTGAATGTATGAGTAGAGAGAGAAACTGGTGTGTATGTATGACCAGAGCAAACATGGTGAGGTAGGGTGGGTGGGTGGGAAATTGTCACATTTATACTCATTTTTTTGTCATTAGTTTTGTTTTTTCATTGAAATGTGGCAGACAATAGACATTATTTTTGTAAAAACAGTCTTACCTGCAGTAGTCGTAGACCTCGACGTTTCCGCAATCCCATAAGCTCACTGCAGCATCGCCATGGTCAAGCACTTGCATCAACATCATTGTCAAATCTCAACTTTCGACATACACCAAATGGAAAAAATGTGAAAACAGCAAAATGGGAAATCCATGTGTCCATATCACCAAAAACGCAAAACTTAAAACGGACATTTTTAAAAACTGGAAATGGCCATGTGTGAAATATGAAAATTCAGAAAAAAAATTCAAACGGACATTGTTTAAAAAGTGTCATCAGCAAAATGGAAAAATCCATATCATCAACAATGTAAAACTTGAAACGAACATTTTTAAAAACTGTAAATTGTAAATTGACAAATGGCAGTGTGTGAAATGTGAAATTGAAAAATCAGTCCATCAACATCATGATTTTTTTAAATAAAAAAAACTTTGTAAACCTTTGTTTTTATTTCATAACCATAAGGGGATTGACAAATGAAAATAGAATACAAACACATCCCAATTCCTCACTCCGCCATTCCTCAATGTTTATGTCCATGCATCATATACTTTCCTTTCATAGCACTCATCACAATCAGGGCTGCCATCCTTTCACCCACTGAGGCATCACAGGATGTGAAACGTTGTTTAGCTTTTTTCAATAACAATTTATCTGCCACATGTCTTAAACCAGGATAACTATGGCGATAAGATAGGTCATGTTCTTTGCATGCTTGATCCAAAAGATTAATGGGTACATCACCACGCTGCAAATGTTTTTCGAGACGAGTTCCAGGGCCACAAAAACGATAACCTGGAAGATGGATTTCAAAAGGTAAGTATTGAATCACTTTGTCAATGACGCCATTGCCAGTACAGGTCTGGCATATCCTTTTCCATTGATGGTGAAAAGGTTTGGTCCTCCTCTTCTTCTGTGGATGATGTTTGTGTTTGTTGTTGTTGTTGCGTTTTCTCGCCATGACACTCGTGGAATGATTCAACAAAGTCTTTACATGGACTTTTATGACCGTGATACAGTTTCACTAGCTGGCAAATCGCGCACTGACGCATAGACGGTATTTCTGCCATGGCCACTTGCTTATGGTGATTGTAATTCGTACAGGGTTGCAATTCAGGTTCTTGAGTCCATGATTTTGGTACATGTTGCCAGATTTCTTTGACCGCGTTGGCGGCCACATAATAAATGAACGACTTGGGCAGCGCCAATAGTTCCTCTTTGGTAAAACTGTCTAGTTTCTTTTTGCACACAAAGAACTTGCCGATGGCTTTGTCCGTAGCATTGCCTCTCTCCATGGTATCACGTGCTGTAGATGTTTACACGTCGCTTGTAGAAATCTCACTGGCGTCATTCACAGGTAAATCTTGAGTTATAATGTTGTTCAACAACTCCCAGCAGGCATGGGTGGTTAACCAATGAAAGAGATGCCACGCATGCGATAGGGCTGTATGGGTAAAGTTGCCACAGGAACAAGTATCCATGAGCGTTTGCAGGGAGGGGCAGTCCAACTCCATGAGGTCGATACATTGACAGTAAGATGCCAAAAATGGTTGCAACCATTGACGTTTTTCATTACCTTTCACAAATACCGCATTGGCCGAGGACAAGTGTGCTTTCATGACCACGTCCAAATATTTATAGGAAATGGTTCCCTGATTCCAGTCTATAGTGCGTATCTACCTTAAAAGACAGTACGCATTAAATGGAGCGCGCTGATGCCAGATCTGCTGCATATACAAAGTTCTGCAAGGCCGGGCACATGATGTAACATAACTCGTATGGGTAAAGTTGCCACAGGAACAAGTATCCATGAGCGTTTGCAGGGAGGTGCTTTTACGCAAAACTCGGGAAATTTCCAAAATATTTGTTTGTTGTACGGTATATAATTGTACCTCATGCCTTGAAGCGAAAGACGGTACAATATTTAGATTATGATACACCGAAGCTCAGAGCGCGATTTTAATGCACACATTATAATAATTTATAATTTTCAATTTTTCAATTATTCATGAATATGATAAGGACTTTTTCCCGAATATCATAGGTTATAATAAATTATAATATAATAATATATTGAGGTCCAAGTATTTTACCCAATTTTGTGTGGTCAAGTGGGGGTATGCAGCCGAAATTAAATTATTCATTTCTTGTTTCTTGAACGAGACTTTGTTCAATTTTATATAGTTCTTCACTTGCGCCCATACCATTTCGATGGGATTAAGTTCACTGTGGTATGGTGGTGTGGTAAGATGACAAGCAAGAACATATTTCTCTGCTGTGATAGTCCACATTGTCTATTACTAGGCTAGATCCTTCGGGAACATTGAGCAACAATATTGCTCGGCGAACCACTTTTCATATACTTCACCTGTCATTTTGTCGTGTGTGTCTACCGTGTTCTTTTTGGCACAGAAACGTTAACTCTGCACCATTAACGAACCCTTGTTAATTCCTGGGACGAACAAAGGCAAACTACGGAAACCACTTCGAGGATGGCTGAGGTAGGAATCGAACCCGCCTCTTCTCAGTTTTGTCTCATGGAGTTGAGTTCACCCCGTTCCAGCCCTAAGACCAGAATTACATTTCTTGGCAGAGCCGAGATTCAAACCCGGGCCTCCACAGTGACAGCACAGTGACAGCCAAGAATGCTAGCCACTACGCAACGAGGCGGACAATTTATAAAGAACACAAGCTCCATTTCATTTCACAGTTTAACTTCACACCATCACCTTCCATTCTTCAAACGCAGTCGGGCAGATAGCCTACGGGCCACATTAGTATAAACAAAGTTCCGGTGCGTCAGCGCTGAGCGGGAGGACTAAGCGAAGTGCTATAACTTATGAATGCTACCTAATATTGAGCTCTGGTTTGTTTTAAAAACTATTTCAGACATTAATGAACATTTCTTCTCGCTTAGTCACCAACGTAAAGTCAACAGGAAAAAACTTTCTCGCTAGCTAACTTTTATGTGACACCATCCCAGATTTTTCAAGTAACATTTAAGAAAAAAATCATACTTTCTTATTATGAAAATAATTACTGTCCTGTGAAGTAGGGTATATTCTACCAACATCAGGCAATTTTAAAAAAAATCTTGATCTGTTGCGATCATTAGTTCATTATCTATGGCGTGATAAGTTTTATAAATGCAAAAATATAGATTCGCGCTAAAATATCGTAATTGTGAAAATTGGGCCATGTGTTAATTATTTATGGCTTTTATTTTTACACCATCATAAAGAGCGGGAAATTCTCTATAATACCACGTAAACATTTTCTTAGATTTGTCACTTTCAATTATTGGGAAATGGCAACATCGCCGGGGTAGAAGAGGACGAAGCTAATTGCAGGACATAGGAGTGCGAGTGAGAGGCAAATACTACATTTGATTCCATACTGTCTTTTAAGGTTGAGACGCACTATAGTTGCCTATGATTTTCAATCCACTGGGTTTGTTTACGGTCTTTTTCACACAACAAATCAAAAGCATGGGGCGGTTTAAATAGCAAATGCGTAGATTGCGATATACAAAACGTGGTACAATCGATCATGGCCACTTGTTTAAATATAAATTTGTTGTCACCAATTTTAAACCCTTGGCAATCCACAATGAGTGTGCACAACATGTTGACGCTTGCCTGAACCAAGTTCAACTGATGACTGACTGACGATCAATGACTAAGGTGTGATCATGACATGGACTTACTTACCATGCTAGTTTGAAAAAAAAATTGAGGTTAGGGTAGGACAGAGGGACATGAAAAAAATAAGAATTTAAGAATTACATCATTTTATTATCATAACACGTCTTACAGGCCTTTGTCACATTGGGATAAGGACGATACCAACTGATACAACAATATAGTCTGTTGTGTTTGTAACGTCCATAACACCGATGATGTCCCAATGTCTCTAAACTAGGTGTTTTTGATGGTGAGCTGCTCACCGAAGCACCATGGACACCATACGGTCCACACATATCGTAACTTGTTTTTTCATTACCTAGAGACACAAGTGAGGGATAGCTTGAATGACAGGGTATATTTCCCAATTCCATTCTACACAGGTAGGGGCAGGTGGGTGACCAGCGCTGATGTTCCTGCATGGGTTCATCACCCTCCTGCCATTGGTCTATGATGATGGGACAAAAGGCAAATTTCACTTCATCTCTTGTTTTTAAATAGTAGAAGCCAGCGGCCGCCAAGGCTTGAGGGTTTATGAAAGGCACTGGCCATGTGGCAAACGTCTTGAAACGTTGTTCCTCAGAGTTTTAATTCATGGATGTAACGTCTCTTGAGGCTTTAAAGCAAGACATGACGAGCGGCTTGACGTGGGTTGACCTGTTATTTATACACTCGTCACTTGGTTGGACAGTGGATAATAGTTGACTTGTTTGTGATGAATAATCAAACAGTAGGCCGTCGTATTGGCTGGTACATTGTCATGTGTTTCAAAATCTAGTCGAATGTCAATATTGGATGGCTTGACAGACTCTTCCAGGTAAGAACAGTCAAAGACAATCAGTGGCGCCCTTGCCTTAAAAGCTTGGGGTAGCAGCATGGGGCCGTTCTCTTTTTGATAATACGACCATCGAAATTTACAATACAAGTCGTACAGGGGGCCAAACTTATTTTTTGAAAAATCCAAATCCAGTCCTTCATAGGGAAACACAGCACCGTTGAGAAAAAGACGTGCATTTCTCAATTGCAGGTGATCAAATTGCGTGGCATCTTTGGTTTGTTGATACTTGCGATTCGTTTGAAAACCCACGATCAGGTAGAGATGTCTCTCTGTATAGCGAGCTGTTTTACAGACCAACTGTGTGTGTTGGTGGTGGGCAATAGCGGTTACTCATGGAGTGCCCAGCTTCTAAATTCCATGGGTTGAGGCATATCTCTCTTTACCATTTTGAGTATGTCCAGTTTTTTGCTATCGTCAAGGGTCACATGAGGCACTTTCCATAGCAAGCGTTGTAGTTGAATTTTTGAATCTATGGGAGCATTGTCAGCTCCCTTGAGTGAATTATTATCACTCCTGTCTCTCACTAGATAAAGCACTTACCATGCATTAACCACAATGCGCTGGTGATCTTCGGAAAAGCCTAAAATCAGTTTAAGAGGTAAATATCCAGTAAAGGTCCCATCGGTGTGTACCATCCAGTCATTGGTCGAGTCAGGGCACCAACCTGCCATGCAAAGTGTTTTACCTTCTTCCTCACTATAAGAGGGGTATAGTTTCATGACACTGGAAATGCCCACATTTCGAGTGCTATCCACCACGATATCGTTAATGACATAAAGTACTTCAGAAAAAAGACAGGCCAAACCATGGTTGGCCAACTTGGATGTGGTGGGTGTATAGCCATCGGCTTTGGTGAGTCGACCTTCAATCTGAATGACACTTTCATGCGGTAGGGTGTAAATATCTTGGTTGTTGATAACAAATTGAATTTCATCATTGTTATTGAGTCCAGGTGTTTGAGCTTGATAGGAATGGAGATCAATTCTTACCACTCCTGGTTGCTCCTCGATGTGGTTCGCTACCTCAAGGATAGAATTAATCATGGGGGTTGACGTGGTAACGCAAATGATGTAAAATCTGCTTGTCCTTAGATGTTAACGTGTACTAACGTGGCAAACAACTAACGCCATTCCTAGACGTTGTTGTTGCTTTTTATACAAACTTCATAGTGGCATTAGCACCAACTTGTAAGTCACTGGTGTGGTAGAATCTAGATCAATGAGTTGTTGATCTCTATTGATCAGTCTTAATGTTATATTACTAATACTATCGACAGCCACAGAATGAAAAAGCACCACTGGAGGGTTTTCACGAGTAATATACCCATTGGGCGATGTCACAATAAAGTCATAAAGCGAATGCGATGGTTCTTGATTGGTGTACACTTGGCTAATAATATTACACATCACCGACACATGATGGTCCTCAATGAATTTCACTTCATGGTCTGATTCATGTTTTTTGTTGGGCTCCAACACACGAGGTTTAAATCCTAGTAATGGACCAATGGAATCGGGGCGTGTTTTAAAGTCAATGTTGAATGTAGAGAAAATACTGCAGCCATGAGTGTTGGTATTGCCTACAAGTTCAAACTTGCGCGTTCCATCGAGAAATGACTTTAAACCATATTCATTGATCAACACCACATAAATGTGTTCATAAATGTCATCGATCGTGTATCCACCAGAGTTCAGGGTGAGCACAGAATCATCATAGTAAAACTTGTTGTTCACATTCTCAGGTATGTTGTATATTCGATTGTAGATTTCAAGAAAAACAAGTCCCAAACCATAGGGTTTTTCACTCAATTCGATAGGCGGGTAAAAGTCTAGGCTGACTTGAGGTCCACGTCCATGCAGTGTAAACGTTTTACTTTCTGCCGACATACTGTTGGCATTTTTGTTTATGCTGCGTCTTATAAAAAAAAACACAAATGTCCACACTGTTGGCTGTTAAACGTTTGCTCACGTTTCACATTATAACATATCTTCATCCTGTTTCCAAAGTAGGTTACTAGTTCCATGGGCGGGGGCAAATTCTCAAAACTGTCAAAGTACCATACGGTGAATCCCTTTCTGACATAAGCTACATAATGCGTTCCTGGTCCTCGGTGATCATCCAAATTGACAACAGCACATTCCTGTTTCCAGGGTTGTCGGGGTAATTTGTTTCGCATAAACACACTTCGAAAATGAGAAAGCTTTAGTTGTTTAGCATAGCTTTCCACTTGTACATGCGTCAGGGCATGTCTTGCTATGGCTGAGGTTAATTTTTTTATATTTCGAAATGGTGAAATCCCAAATCCTTGTTGATAAGGGGCTGGCTTTAAATTGGCATTTCTAGCCCCCATCGCAATTGCTTCCATCGTTTCTTTATGTCGATGACTTTCTTTTAGTTGTTGCTTGCCCTGCTGTGTGGCTTTGATGGTTTTCGCCACCGCACTGGCACCGCGCAAAAGTGAACCCAGAGCAGCCAAACCGGCAAATAAACAGGTAAAAATCCCGCTCGTTTGGGGACGGGAATCACTCGCCCTTGTTTTGAACCCTGTCGCTGACGTTTTTGAATAACACGTCTCTGTGCTGCTCGAAGAGCTTTCCTTATGGTCAATACATAATTATTTTTTTTCTTTCGCAACGGCTTGTCCATGAATGTCTTTAGCCCAAGCTTTGCCAAGGACGAAGTCCTTTTTTAGACTTTCTCACCACATACCTTTGTTTCACCATGATGATAATGACCAACAACCTTTCACAAAAAGGTTAAATCACAACTAACGTTGTTATTTCATGGCTGTATATTCCAATTCCACATAAAGTGGGAAATCGTTTATGGTTTTCCCGCTTGCTTTTCATCTAATGTCAACATAAGATGAAAGGATAATTCGTCACCTGCATTGACCATTTCATGGTTATGGACCAACTTCCTATGACCGTTTATCTTTATTTGTAAATGGTTCTCATCAGGCATCGCGTATTTGATGTGAATGCTTCCATCATAGTGTAATCGATAGTGGCTTAAACCTGAAGCAAGCACATAGGTCAAGCGCTGGTCACGAGCTAGCGGTAAATGGTTTCTGTCATTCACAGTTTTTTTTTGTCAGATACACTAAAATTTACAGATGGGATAAATTTATAAAGCCTTTTCATTTCATAGGTCACGTAACGCTTGGTACAGACATCGTCTTCGTCTTGCGGGTCTTCCACGTGAATAATCCTATGGTGATTAGCGCTATAGCCATTCACCGTTAGCTGGGGCACTTTGTCATAAAACTGATGCACTTTGTTATCCACATACTTTTTCGTAGTAACGTCTGTAGACACTTGAGGATGTTTTACATGTGTTAACCGCTTTCCCTTAAAGTCATAATCTCCCTGTTTTGTGCGTGGCACTACAGACCTATCCTCGTAGTGCTTATTAGCAGGATCTGTTTCTTGTTTAGAATCATGTATGGGAACTGACCTAGCTTTGGCCATCAACACACGTCCAAAGACATCCATTGTCAACCTGTAGTACGAGTCTACTGTATCTATGACAAGGCTCGGTGTCCTGTATATAGACAGCCTGCTTGCTTGGCTAAGCCTTAGTTGATATGAAGATTATTAAGCAGCAAGAGTCATTCTCCGTGGGGGACATGGTTTCCCATCTCTGTCCCACATCACGTGAACAACGCCATGGTTCACTGTTTCCATCTTCCATTCGCTGCATCATTGTGGGACCTTCCGGCTATGGAAAGACCAATCTTTTGCTGACGCTCATTACAGCGCCCAATGGTCTGCGTTTTCAAAATATTTATATTTTTGCAAAAATCTCTCTACCAACCCCTCTACGTGTTTCTGGATCAAGTCATGTCTGGATTACAAAAAGAGAATATGGGTTATTTCACATTTTCCATGCAAGAAAATGTGATTTCACCGGATGAGGTAAAGCCAGATTCACTCATGATTTTCGATGATGTATCCACTCAACGACAAGGTATCATTCAAAGCTATTTCAGCATGGGTCGTCACAAACGTATCGATCAGTGGCGGCCGGTAATACGGTTGCAGTGTTGCACAACGACCAGATTAATTCATGAAAAACAATTAATACCGCGATAATATTTTTAGTATTAAAAGCTATATGTTTCCTGTTATATGTATAGAAATTCATAATTCTGTTCTTTAATAATTCAGGAAATCTCATAGTAAGTTACAGTATTGTGAACTGACTGAGAAAGTGAAGCGCGCCAGCCGTCTAGGAGCGCTCGTCCGCTTGGTCGTTGCCAGCCCCAAGCACCGACCAGATCTCAATAGTGATGGGTATGGCAGAGATGCTAGATCGGGTAAGCCCTATCCCAACAGTTAACACGGCTAGTCGTTGCCAGCTCATTGCAACCAGGAAGCCGAGGCGCGGCCGGAGACATCCGAGATGCTCCGTCAACTGCCGATACTATGTTTTGCAATGTTGGGCGTACTTGTAATACTCACTCTCGTATATAACTTACATTGTTTTGTTCTCATGAAGGTTTTCATGTGGACTAACTTATATTCCATTTAATCCGATGAAAATGTGATGTCTCTGAACTGCGGCATTCGTTATGAATGAGGTACCGGTACATCCGTTTTACCGCGCAATTGAATACAGTTTTCTCCGATATCAAGCAGTCCTATCACCTCATGGGCGTCCGCAGGAGGGGGGGGGGAGGGCACAAGGAGGCGCCGTGCCCCCACCCCCCTGAAATTGTTCATTGTCACACCAGTTTATTTCATAAATTGAAGTTACTAATGGTTAACTGATTTACATGTAGGGATAAACAGTTTTATTTAACTTAGAAATTTTGGATTATTTGAGAATATCTTCAGTTTCGGTATTTAGAAAATCGGCGAACTGGATTAACATTACCATTTTAATGAACTGCTTGATTTTTATTTTTGTCGGTAGGCCTACATGGTGATACAACTACTTTTGCCTGTTTAAAATAAATTATTTATGACGATGATTCACAAAGAACTCCTATGGACAAAAACTCTGAACTAAAAAAAATATTCCTCCCATTCATGCCATAAAGATCATGTACCCAACGGTTTAAGCGCAGCCAAATAATGAATATCACGAAGCAAGTAAGAAATGAAACGAAAATTGCGCGGGGGTGTACGTCTCAATAACACCTAGTGACGAGGTAATGAAATGAAAAACACATTACTCCCCCACCCTTGAAAAAATCCTGCGGGTGCCCATGTACCAACTTAACCCCCCCCCCTTAATGAAAATAGCGCAACACCCAGAACAATTATCCATCAGCCGCCACTGATATCGATTGCTTCTATCTTGGACAAACATATTCTAAAATGTCCAAACAGTTGATTCGTGACAATGCCAATGTCATTGTTTTATTTCGCCAGGACGAGAGGAACAGTCGTCTCATTTATAATGAAAATGTGAATCTGGATATGACCTTTCAAATGTTTACAGAATTGTGTGCCAAGTGTTGGAACACTCAACGTCATGCCTGTTTAATGATTGACATACAAAGTGAACTCAACCAAGGACGGTATCGCTTAGGGTTTGATCATTTTATTGTTATTTAAGGCCCTGTCTCATTCCCTGTCAAGTCATTTGTCAAGACACCATGGCGTTAGCAGAGAGAGAATTGAAAAACCATATTATTAGAGCAAAAAATACTGTTCGCCAAAAGTTTCGTCAATTGAAACGATCACGTGCAAATCATGCTTTGTTTATTCAACAACATTTAGCACCTCCGCTAAAAGCCATGTTGAAACCCTCTTTCGGCTGGCTGCGTGGCTCAGGGGTAACGTTCCCGCTTGCTGAGCCCAAGGTTGCAGGTTCGAAACCTGGCGCAGTCAGCTGGCATCTGAGGGTGCGCAAATGCGAGGGAGCCGTGTCAGTACATTTACTGGCACGTTAAAGATCCCCTTCGGGGCAAAATTCTGGCACTCCGGCGTCTCTAAAAGCCAGGGTAGTTAAAAGGGACTTAAAACCAATAACATTATTATTATTATTATTATTATTGAAACCCTCTTTCAAGCCATCTGAAACGCTACCAACCGTTTCACATGCCACTCAGACGCTGCACGAAGACCCTGAGGAAGAGGAAGAGGAACAGGAAGATTTGACTAGTGTTAGCGAAGTTGAGGATGACGAGGAACAAATGTATACGCCTCAAAAAAAGTCCTCACCCCTTGCAGAGTTTGTGAGAAAAAAGAAATCCTTGACCATGGTCGAAACACCTTGCCCTTCCTGAGCGTCTCCGTTTTCACAACTCTTGGCCACCCCTCAACATAAACTCAAGTGAAAACCATTTTAATAAAATATTATGGATCAACATTGTAACCCTATTTATTGGAAACACAGATACCACGTATGGTGTTCGCTATGAGGATGATAGTTTTAAAATTGGCGATTCACCCATTAAATTTGCTCGTACTAAAGCTGTAATTAAAAACATCAACAATAAATTAACGCCAGGACTGTTAAAGCTGCTCTTCTCTCGGACTCCCTCTTCCCATGATTATACGTCAGAGGACCTTGGCAAATATAAATCCATTTTATTGGACACCCATGCCCATAAAAGACAGTATGATCCAGCTCAACAAGTGAATGCCAATATATCTCAAAAATATAAAACCATCATTGCAAAAATGTTTCCCACCAGTCAAAGTACTCGTCGTAAAGCATCCGCTTCGGGAGTGACATTTAAACCATTAAAACCCCTTGTGGATGTTACCTACTGGCACAATCCCAATAAGCTCGTCCAGCGGCTACAGTTGTTGCATGCTTCACGTCAAGCTGGCCTTACCGGTCACGATTGGGAAATTCAAGAAATTGAACAAGAACAAGAACAAGAAATGCCAAAATTATTGTTTAAGCCCTCACCCATTAAAATGGGTATTGCTCACGAGTTGCATCGCCCAGCTAGGCGTCACTATCCACGACTCAAGGTGATTTCACGAGGTGTGGATGAACTTTGGCAGGCTGACTTGGTTGAAATGATACCCTATGCTGGCGTTAACGACGGTGTACGCTATATGTTGACCGTCATTGATGTCTATTCCAAAATGGCCTTTGTTGAACCTGTGCGTCGAAGTCTGGTCCACTAGTTACCAAGGCCTTTCAACATATTATTCAACACTCCAAACGTCAACCTCAGTTACTACAAACCAACCAGGGGAAAGAATTTTTCAACAAGGATTTCTCCAGTTTTCTCAAATCTAAGGATATTCACCATTACACCACGTACATCAATCTCAAAGCCAGTGTGGTCGAGCGGTTCAACAGAACATTGAAATCCCATATGTGGAAAGCGTTTACCGCTCAGGGCACGTATCGCTGGTTGGACATGTTACCAGAGCTAGTATCACGTTACAATGACACCAAACATAGAACGATTGGAACAAAGCCACGCCTCGTGACAGAAAATATTCAGCGATTGGATAAACTGTTTAACCCCATAAAACAGCCGATCATAAATGTCACCGACTGAAAACTGGGGATTTTGTTCGTGTGAGCAAATTTAAGTCTGCCTTCAATAAGGGCTACACGCCACAGTGGGGGAATGCACTATTTGGAATTCGTCAAGTCAACTTGGACAGTCCAGTCACCTATTTACTCGAGGACCTCAACCATCAACCCATAAAACGTAGATTTTATCTCCATGAGCTTCAGAAAACAGCATTTCCTAAGCATTATCTTGTGGAAAAAGTGTTGAAACAAAAAGGAAATAAACTATATGTCAAATGGTTAGGATTTAACTCTACGTTTAATTCCTGGATCAATAAATTGCATGTTGTGTGAACCTGTGTACTTTTTATTTATTTATTCACACATGTTGTACAAGAGCCCTGTGTACAGCGCTCCACGCTTCGTGCATGTTCATACATGTTTGTCTTTCTCTTTCCACCTTTGTTCTCTCATACATAACCCCTCCCCCCTCTCCCCCCTTCACCACCCACCACTGCTGTTCGCTGCTCTTGCCTATCTATTGGTTGTGACATCATTTCCACAAGTTGCATCATACTTTTTACTGATTCAGCAATTCCCACGCTTTGAACATTCTGTTATCATGCACGTGGACAGCTAACACCCAAGGTGAACACCTGTGCCGGGTCAAATTTCACATGAACTTGCATTTTGTCACGAACGAAGCAAACAGGATGTAACTGGTTTAGCGTACATGTCATCTCAAACGTGTTCACATGCCTTTCGCTCTTCCCTGCCACAACGGTGGTCAGATTATTTCACCGTGAAGCGTCATCCGCGTCTTTGTCATTTTCCATTGCACTTGTTGTCAAGTCAGATCAGCGCATTCCAAAGAGCTCAAATGACATTCGCCTCTTCCTCGTCTGCTCCTCTACAAGTTTGTTTTCTGTACTCGCTTCGGCCAACATAGAACCAAGTTCTCATCATCGTTTACACGTTCAAGATCCCCCTTCGGGGGTAAAAAATCTTAGCATGCTTCACACATTTTCAAATATTAGCCTCCATCCATCTGCCATAGGAAAGATCAGGAAAACGAACCCTCGCTCTGTCATAAACCGACCCGCCGAAATATCGATTGTTCTATTAAGCATGGTCATTTTGGTCAGCGACAGATTCGTTGAAACACACACACCCAGCAGTATCGTCTCTCTCAATCACCACGCTTCACGAACATTATAAAAGGTAAAGAAAAAAGGTTTTTTCAACAAAAGTGTCATTAGGCCCTTTGTGAATTATTTTTTGAAAACAATATCTACCACATTCGAAAGGGGGCGTTAGCCCGAGTCCTAGGACACCTCATACACGTCTCTAGCGTTATGGGTTTGCGAGATAGAGCAAAAAGTCTAAAATCACGGTTTTACCTCAACATGATTTCTCATTCCTGCTCAACACGAACATCCTCGTCAAGAGGGCAACTTGACGGAAAAAATGACACCTCGTACACGTCTCTAGGCTAATTGGTTCGAGAGATATCAGCAAAAATCACAAAAAACACCTGTTTACCACAAAATCGAGTTTCCAATTTGTTTAATATAACGAGTGGTCCATAGCAAAGAGGACGTCACCCCGAGTCCTTGTACCCCTCGTACACGCCTCTAGCATGATTGGTTCGCAAGATAGAGTAAAAAGTCTAAAATCACGTTTTTAACTCCCATAAAGCCATGTTTCCAGCATTTCACCTTTTCGACACCTACATTAACGTAAAGAGCACAACGAGACGAAAAAAACGAATCCAAGCACGCCCTCCTAGCATGACTCCTTCCATTCCAAAGTCGCAGGGACTCACAACTTCCTAAGTGGCCCAGCTCTGTCACTACCACACTACTGTCAGGTTTTTATCCTAGAGACTTGAAATTTATTTTGGTGGTAAAAGGCGTAGGGACCTTCCATTTATGTCAAACAATTTTTTTTGTGCCGGCCCCGTGGTGTTGGGGTAGAGCGCCTGCCTGTCACCCGGAGGCCCCGGGTTCGATCCCCGGCTCCGTCAGGGAATTTAAACTGACGTGAGGGTTGGAACGGGGTGCACTCAGCCTCGTGAGGACAATTGAGTAGCTGTCTGACAGTGAGACAGTGCCCCGGTCACGAAAACCAAGATTAACGGCAGAGGGGACCCAACGCGCTGACCACGCGTCACCTCAAAATTCGCAGGCCAATTGGCTGGGCAGCGGTCGCTTGGTAGGCCTAGGCCCTTCAAGGGCTGTAGTGCCACGGGGTTAGTTAGGTTAGTTATTTTTTTGTAGAATTTCTAGTTTCCAAAATATAGGATTTTCAAAATTCGAGTGTTTAAAAAAACATAAAAGATAAAAAAGTTTTATTACAGAAAATAAAGGACATAGAGACCTTTCGTTTGAACCATGGCACAATGTTCTACCATGTTTGGTTTTCAAACTATCACCTACTTTCGAAAACAAAAATTTTCAAATATTTTTTTCAAAAATATAACGAGTGGTCCATAGCAAAGCCCCCGTCAGCCCGAGTCCAACGACATTTTATTCGTGAATCTCCGACCATGGGTTCGGGAGTTATCGGCTTAGACTCACGCGGCGGCCATGACACTCGTTAGAACCCGCCTTACCCCCCTACTGAGCACATCATTGATACCTAACTGAACAATTATGGTTAATTCCCATCCCTTGCATCTCATTTTAGTCTTCGAAGCGGGGCCTACTATCTTGAGTAGTGGAGTGGTGCCAAGCGCCTTTACCCACCCTAGGGAACTCACCCTTAGCCTACATAGCAGGGCTTAATGCCATCGTGCAGTATTGTGGTGTTAATCGCCTTACCTGCAAGTTAGGGATCATTTAATCTTAGTCCACGTGTAGGGCCTATTTCCTTGAGCAATAGTGCGGTGTTAATCGCCTTACCTACCCTAGGTTCCATATTTTTCATCTAATGCTGAATGGACAGTAAGCGAATGAAACTATAAATGTCAGACACGTATCTGCCAATCATTACTAAATCCTGTATCAATACATATCTATGCGATCATATCTTTTGATTCTTGCCCTTGATCAATTAGTTTCTCACGTCATTATTTCATTTTGGGAACAATAATTCATATATTTTTGTCGATTGACTTTAAAATAGGACCAATAATTTTTGGAATAGGTAATTATTACCGCAGACATGTTCTTAATCAGACATACAACTCATATAATCAGGAATATCACAGGGATAGGACAGGGACATAGTTTAAGGACACTTTGCGAGGACACTATGGACATACACATAACAATGAAGGCAACAGTTGAGCACAACAATATAAGTAATACGGGGACTCCATAACGCAAATTAACACAAAGTATACATGTACACAGACGAATCCAGCCATTATACGAGGGTAACATTTAAAACATAACCCCAAACAACAATGAAAAGAGAGCAATGAAATTTAAAAAGTTGCATCGCAGTAGCTAAAAAGGAATTAATTTAAAACAGTCAAATTACAAAGGCAACACGACCAGGAAGCCCGTAATAATATCAGATATACTTAAATTTTCCCTTCCATAGAGTACTTAGACAAATACCTGCCAATCTTTCTTGACACTGACTATTTGCTAGAACAAGCATTGTTATCATCCAGAGCAGATTAGAATACCTTCCCTAAAAACAAAGGCAATTGCACAAAGCAGGTCCAATATTTTTAACAAATTAGAAGCATTAGCCCTAATAAAATCATCGCTACTTTGATATTTTGTTATTATTCTTATTATTATTCTTGCTATTGTTATTATTATTATTATTTTATTGTTCTTGCTACATTATTGTTAATATCATTATAAGGGGAATTATTATTTGGATCAGTATTATTTTTTTAAAGAGATTAATTGCAAATATTAATATCTACACAAAAATTATACGGTAGAAGAAAGAAAGAAGTTAGTCAGTAAGTCAGTATTGTTTTAAAAGGAGGAACATAGAAGTTACCTAATAGGAAGTGATAGGCGTACGTGTAAAATGCCACAGGGTGTTAGAATATAATATAGTTATTAGTGTTTACGTAATAGAACATTATTATTATTATTAATTAGCAGACAACACATTCCACTCCAAGAGATAAAAAGGAACAGAGTTCGAATACACAAACACGCTAGATAACCTCGATCCAGCTATAATATTAGTTGCATTATTATTATTATTATTATTATTATTATTATTATTATCACTATAGTCATTATTGTTTCGCATGATCACTACGGCCATCACTAAGTAATACCAATTTAATTCCACTACCCCCCAACTAAATCCAGGAAACGTTTTAATTAGCATCAGCAGAACGCAAGGAGTGACTAGCGAAACATTACTTAACAAGCCGCTTGTGCGGGCCAGCGCAGATAAGACGAGGCGAGCCACTCAGTATACGCAAGGCCAAGAGCACGACACGGACTGAAGCCGCCAGTCAGTGCCAATTTGAAACACGCCCCTCCCACCAGTTCTCAGCCAGCAATACGTCATACGCCTCCCGCACATGTGCCACAAAAGTCACGTCCATATGTGACGTCAGATTAACATGAGCCGCTTGAAAGCAAGCGCGTTGTTTAAACGAACGGACTGAGCGTACTCAGCAGAGTAACAGTCCAGAAGTACTATTTACATGCATAGTCATTTTCCTACTAACGAAAATAACAAAACCAAGTACCCAAATAATAAGTTAGCAAACCCTATACCCTATTAACAATAACAATACTAACCATACCGCCATCCCGGCACCTAACCAAATTCCTAACTAACGAACCTAACAAACTAACAAATCCTATCCAGCCTTCCAGGCAACTACCAAATCCTACCCAGCATTACAAGTAAATAACAAACTAACGAACCAGCTGCATGACTAACAATCTTCTAACTACCTAACTAACAAACTACCAAATACTATCCAGCATTCCAAGTAACTAACAAACTAAGGTCCAAAATTATATACACATGTATAAGTACATAATTGACTAAGTAAAGCAGAAATCACAAGTACAGTTTTACATACTACCGCTCTGCATCACCCATCACTATAACCGATGAGTACACGCCACCTAGCTACGGACGTCGAAGGGCAAGACGCACTCGCAGAAGGCAGCCCAAACATTAGGGTAAAATAACCACGTGAAGGAAATTAGCCAGCCAGTGCACGCGGGGACGATAGCTCTAACACACTGGCAATTCGGCCGAGCTGAGTGATGACGTCGCTGCCCAACCAGCCAGTCAAAATAGGAAGAAAACCCCAAAATATGTGCCCGCACACCGGACAGAGGCATAACTGCGCAATCACGCACAAACACATACACTAACATCGTACCTAGAAATTAAGAAAGTAAGAAATTCGTATAAATATTGAAGAAATTTCATAAGAGCTCAACTCACTCAACACTCGAGAAACAAGTCATATATATGATAGCGTCACAAACAATTTGCACTACGTTTTAGAGCCTAAATATTAAATGCCGCTATATGCGAAGTATATATGCCGCGATAATGCGAAGTAATATTCGGCACATCACAACAGTACAAAACATAGCGTGCACCCGTTCGACAAGTTACACACCGCCCTTGACCGAAAAAGGGATGATGCGATGCCAAGGAAAAAGGGCGAATATTAATTTAGAACAGCCTGCGTACACAAATCATCAGCGTAAAAACACACACCTACTCGTAAGATTGAGATTTTAAGAATATAAGATAAAGAATATAAGAATATGAATTATGAAAAGAAAAGCGACAACACGATACTCAAATTTGCTAGATGTACCACACAAAAAGCACGGCAGAAGTTGCCAGAAGATGAGCGGTTCCAACTCTCGCCAGAGAAGACATGCTATGTATTCACAATAAACCCATTCGTCGGAAAGGTCGACCCGACCGTACAACGAAAAACGAAATCAGATGACCTTACAAGGAAAATTAGACGAACTTACAACAAAAAGCAGACGACCTTACAACAAAAGTCAGTCGGCCAACAGCTGCACTATTGACAAAGATGTAATAATTGTACTTTCAATTCCAGACAGCTCGAGTTACGGTCAGAAACACGAGCCGCAGAGCAGACATACATGGATTTGACAGATTACAGTATTTTTCTTTACAGATCATCAGATTGGATTACACTCTCTTTATTTTACAGATCATCAGATTGGATTATAGCATGATAAAGGGTCACCAACATCATAATGCCCGATATCTGTAGGGTATCTAACATTAAAACAAATATTTACATGCACATACTTCACACCACAATTACACAACACACGCGGCAATAATGCGGCAATACAAATAGCAGTGAGAGACGGCATAGTCTGTAAATGACGCCTCTCGCTGTTAAAATACGCTCCCCTGCCTATAGAAGGGAAGTTTAAATTAGCGTGGCCACAAAATTCATAAGTTAGGCTTAGTACGGCCGATTAGAATATAGGATATAAGAGAACTCATAGTACTAACTAGCGCAGCGCATAAGCTTAGAATTAGGACGTCACCATAGTTGTAAGTTACTGCTAAGCGCACATACTTATCCACATCTTTGGCACCAACGCATCACCTGTCTATACATTTACTTATATATGAAATTTCCAATGTCCATCTCATTCAATAATGAACTTCAGATTTTCACGCCATTTCATAACCATACAAGAGCATTTCTCAGCACTGTATTACACTGTATTTCATTGTTTTTTCCTACTTACTTGTTATTTAACTATTGTATTGCCTTGTATTTCACTGTTATACTGTCAGTAGTGGGATGAGGGGAAACCTGCTACACTTAGGAACTTGTGAGCCCCTGGCAGCCTTGGGAAGGAAGGAGTATTGCTAGGAGGGCGTGCGTCTCGTTGTCTCTTTACGGGAATGTAGGTGTTGAAAAGGTGAAAAGCTGGAAAAAGTTTTTTTGGGGGGGAGGGGGAAAAACGTGATTTTAGACTTTTTGTTATATCTCGCGAACCAGTCATGCCAGAGGCGAGGGTTTCAAGGACTTGGGGTGACGTCCTCTTTGCTATGGACCATGTATTTTTTAATTTTGAAATCTTTTGTGTTTGAAAGTAGGCTATAGTTTGAAAACCAAACATGATAGAACGTTGTGCCATGGTTGAAACGAACGATATATATGACCTTTTTTTTATAATAAAACTTTTTTATTTTTTGTGTTTTTTAAAACAGTTTATTTTTGAAATTCCTATATATTGGAAACTAGGAAGTTTATACAAAAACGTTTGTTTGACATAAATGAAAGGACCCTACTCCCTCTACCATGAAAATAAATGTCAAGTATCTAGACAAAAAAACTGTGCTTTTTAAAAACTTTGTTTACCTGTTTTTATTTTATTTTTATTTTTTAAATGAAAAGTGGTGATAGACAGAGAGAGACGATACCGCTGGGGCGTGTGTTACAACGAGCCTGTCGCCGGCCGCGATGGTGGTGGTGGTATTTGTAATAGAACAATGGATATATCGAGGGGGTGACAAGACAAGGGATCGCTTTTTTCACATATTTACTATGACGAATGAATAAAGGCGAATATTTCGAAAATCCCTCATGGCGATCGTTGAACATGTTAGTAAACGGGTGATGGGTAACCTGATAAAATGATAATGATAATCAGGCGAAGTTGTCAACAACTTTAGGAAGAACTTGTTTTGTATGTCTCACTGGCAGCTGGATAGATTATAAGCTGAGGAATAACCCACCCACCAAGGGAAGATGATTAAAAAAAGGAAGTAGGTTTTGGATTGGAGAAAAAGGATAGAAAAATAGGAGGAGAGTCCCACAAAATTAATAAGTTTAACTTTAAATACCTTTAGAGGCAGTTGCCACTGAAAATTAACTCTTTGATACCTAAAGTAGGTACGAGCTTGGTCGAAGCTAACGGGAACCGCAGCTGGGACTTGGGCGATTTGCAAGAGAGAGGCTTTAGTGTATTTCCTCCCAAGCGTGTATAAAACTACTATAGGGAAGGGTGATGGTCTGGCAAGACTGATAGTAACAAATTTACTGTATGTCTTCTCAAAGAAATTCGTTTTTGCAAAATAATTCGAAGAATGAAAATGATTTAACTCAGGTTTGGTATTTTCAATTTCCAAAATTATAGAGTTCCTGTAAAGGCGACCAAGTGTCTCTAAGAGGGAAAATGATAAAAGATTATACCTTACGGAGTAATTTTGGTAAATGAACCAATGGTTGCATTGGAAAATGGCTAAGCTTTTACTCAGCGAGGAGCTGGCTAGAAGTTTAGACAAAAAGAAACACTTATCTTTTAGAAAACTGACCATAAGTTTTCGGAGAGGGTCTCCACAAGCAGGTAGCTGGCTTAGCGAGCTTTACTTGCCTTACTGGCCAATTAGAATTAGCTATTAAAGCTAAAAAGAACTTTAATGAGGTGAAAATTAAGAGTTCTTGCTCAAATGCAACGAATGGTGAAAGCCCTATTAATGATTTTAATGGCATTGAGTAGGGAGAGCCAAGGAAGACAGGATTTTGCCTAAACTTTGTATTAGAAAATGGAAAAGCGAAAAGAAACGCTTCATTTATTTAACAATTCAAAGAAGTTTGAGGAAATTAACAATTATGTAATATAATTTTGACAAACATAGTTCATTTGAACTTTTTAACAAATGGGGTCGCAGACCTCTCAACATTAAACGTTTGCTCCAGGCAATTGACAATTTACAAGGTTTAAAACCTTACATGTTTCTAAAATCTTTATAAGATTTAAACAAATAAACAATGAAGTAATTAAAGTTTGAACGTGAATTGGAGTACAAAGAGTGTACCTTAAGAAATTCCTGAGAGAATATTCTAGAAAAAGTGAAAACTTCTAAAATAACAATAAGAAAAACATGAAGAATAAGATAGAAGTTCCTACAACTTCTTATATTTATACAGAATTAATGTTGGTTATTATGCAAATAAGGGCAGGTCACTTACTGTGAAACCTGAAGAAAGTTAAAAGGAAGGTTCTAGACTTCCCAAGTTTGAGTAGGAATCACTAGCCAAATGGGACAGTTTCCATTTCGTGAAACCTGAACATGACTCGCTCAAGAGTTTAAAGAATTGTTTTCCCTGATTATAGGAAAGGAACAATGTGAATTTGAAACGTGTATCACACACGCAATTATGCAGAAATTAATTAATGTTAAACTAGCAAAGTTGGAAGGGCACTTCGTGAGTGACACCTTATAGAAAAGTTACAATTTTATTAATATGGGTTGTTAGTAGAAGGTTGAGGAAAGATCATTGGGATATAGGATCAATGTTCATGGCCGTATTTAATGTAAACGGACGATCGCGACGCGGTAGAAAAGTTGAGCAAACACTAGTTTTCACTATAGTTCGTTGAAACTTATGAAAAGTTCACTATAGAAACACGAGAGTTTATGGCAAAGAAAGTTGTTTCAATTGAAAAAAAAATGACTAGTTGCACTAGATGAACAAAAGACTATTGCTGGAGAAAATGGTAGATTACAATTAAATGCGCCATAAAATGTCCAACGGAGGAAGTAAATTCGCTATTTAGCTTTAATTCCGAAGTGAGATTCTTCAATTTTAAGTAGCATTTTCACAAGTTAGTGAAGATTTCATAACGGCAGGACTTGTAGATAAAATACAGAATCTAGAAGGTTCCAGAACGATCTCAGTAGAAAAATTGGGGCTAATGTAAATCCAACGGAGGAACTAGCTCGGTGAATTATAGACAGCGGGTATTAGGTAATATCCCACGTAGTGAGAGGATTTCTCATTTGAATAGCTTAAGAAAAGCTCTTTTTTAGTAAGATTAGCTTATACGAGCAAAAGCTCAACATGGCAAATCCCACGAAGAATGATATTTGCCCCAAAATAAATAATTTCACACCGTCTATAAAAGTATCGTTAAAAGCACGTGGACGTTAAAACCATGAAGATGAGGTTAAAACTTTTAAGATGGTACTTATCTTGATTTCATGTTGAAGGCGAAGTTTCCTTTGATGACAACTACCTTGCCAACATGGCGTAGAAGAGTGTGTGCCTCTTGGGTTGAGGAGACCGGCTCTAGGTGAGCCCTAACTGAATGAGTCAACTGCCGATTTCGAAGTGAGACCTGCTCAACGGAGCACGGAGGGTCCAAGGAAGGGGAAAAGAGTGGGGGACAGGAGACAAAAGGAGAACATATAAACATTGCCAACTTTAAAACAAAAAATTGATCTTCTCTTGCTGAGCCGGTCTTCAAAGAGTTGATAACAGATGATACTAGCACAGCATGGTGAGTAAAAGAGTAGACGTAGTCCTCTTGCTCAAGGAGAAAATAGCTGGCGATGGTAACAGGATCTGGTGGCCAGATGGAGAAGGAATTCCTCTTGCGCGAGGAAGAGTTGAAGAGCTTCAGATATTCGCTGCTATATGACGTTAGGTGGGTCATGGAATATATATCTGGAACAGACTCATAAAAGATATAAGCAACCGGAACACCTAAGAGAAAATAGAAGATCACTGTTGGTGTTTGACAAAGAGGAAGGAAAGAACATGCAAAAGCATTCAAAATTTTAATCTCTCGTACCGTGTATTCCAAGAATGCACCAGCAGCCATGGAAGAAAAATCTGTTGAGGCTGGCTGGCCGGCTGAGAGCCGGCTAACAGAATGTATCCTCTTATCACGTTTCAGGAATGTGAGCCAGAGCTGACAACAGGCCAATGGGAAATTACAGTGTCGTAGGGGTCACTTGAAGGTCGAACAATATCACAACTACGTCAGAGAGATAACAGCCAACCAGGCAAGCAGACAGTAGCGGGGCGGGTGGTCCACAGAGAGGAAAGGGGAGAGGGGAAAAGGGGGACGCAAAGAGACAATGGGAAATCACATGACCACTGCAGAGCGGTCAGGAGCGGTGTCAGAGGGCCGGGGTTAGGTGAGGTAAGAGAGTATTGAGCTTGTCATAGCGCCTTGTCTGTCATTCCTGTGTTGAAGTCTATAGTGTACACACATAGGCTGTATATTGACCGTGTGAAAAGTGGACAGATTCGTGTGCTCAACACTCAATTAGTGACCCTATTGCATACATTATATATTTGAGGTAAGTGTGGGATTAACACTGTTTATTTTATTTTAATGCTGATTAATGTTTAAATTATAATTGGTTTGCAATTTTATTGATGGATTGTTACTTTGTTTTAGATAATCTGCATACCCGTTGGGGTAAAAGTGGACGAGACGGATAGTCACACAGACACAAACCATTCCACTCGAGCTTAGGAGAAGTGAAAAGCATAGCTTTTTACAAAACCCAGGTAAGAATTTTTGAAAATTATATATAAAAAAAACTGTTTTTTATTTTATTTACTTTGTTTATGAAAGATGCTATTTGGAATTGATATACTCATGGTGGTTTATTTTATTTCTTTCTTTAGTGGGTTGGAAAACGCTTGACCACTATTGATAACCAGGGACGTGTGTGTTTGGGACCATTGTTTACCAGGCCGTCTACGGCTGAACACTTGGGTGAGATTGGTTTTAACTTAAGAACCCATTGCGTCCTGTTTTAAAAAGCGTGTCTGCTCTGGCCGCGTGGTCAATGTTAGGGAGATTTTAATCCCAAAAGACTTTATTGAATCTTGTTTCGAATTTTTTTAAGAAAAAATTTGTACAGCGCAAAGGGTGCATACGACTTTAAAGGTCATTACACAACTCTTGTGCGATTTCATATATAAAAACAAGGACGGTGAGCATAAAAAATATTTTATATTGGCAGTAAAATGCAAGAGCTTTTGACAGCCGATAATCTGAAAGAGTAGTATCATAGCCATGTGGTGAATGCCTTGCTATCAAAATTTGATAAACGGGAACAAGGACCCAGTGGTTTAGCATTAGACAAAATTCATCGTCTACAAATCAACATTTGTCATTTCAACCCATTGAATGCTGGGTATAGCTATATTAAAACACCACCAGCAATAGCTTCGAAAAAGGCTGTGGTCAACATTGAAAACAAAGACGTTAAATTTTTACTGTGGTCTGTGGCTGCATATTTAAACCTGTACAACAGAATAGTTGTCGACCAGGAATGTACAAGGATGTATTTAACCATTTGATTGAAAATTTAAATTTAACGCGAGTATCATACCCTATGGACTTAACCGACTTCCATAGGTTTGAAAAAGATAACCATGACTTTTCGTTTATGGTGTATGGTGTTAATGGTAATGAGATTGTGGGTCCTCTTTATGCTACAAAAAACCGAAACGACACCAGATTCATCTTTTATATTTGTCTGTAGGAGAAGTGAATCACTATTGCCTCATTAAGAATTTGAGTAGAATGCTAAGCAGTCAAGTGCCCAATCACAATGGAAAAATGCATATTTGCGATCGTTGCTTGCAATATTATCAAACCCCAACGCTTTAGGAACGACATTGGGTAGATTGCGTTTCTCAGGAAGCGGTGAGACTGATATTGCCACAAGAGGACAAAGCTGTGTTGAAATTTAACAACATTCACAAGCGTGACACTGTCCCCTATGTGGTGTGCGCAGATTTTGAAGCTCTCACCACACCCATGGCGGGATGTGAACCAGATCCCGCCATCAGCTCAACCACACCCATTCAAAAACATGAACCATTTGCCTTAGGATTTAATGTGGTGTGTGCCTATGACCCCACACAATCCGTTTACAAATCCCGTGAGGGGCCAGATTGTGCCAGGTGGTTCTTGGATGTACTTGTTAAGTTGGCTCATCATGTACAGGAATTACTGGACCACTCAGTACCCATGAGCCTAACTCAAGAACAGCAGCAGCAGTATGAGCATGCCACGACATGCCATATTTGCGAAAAGCCTATTTTAGGCGGAGAGGACAAAGTCAGAGACCACTCGCACTTTACGGGAGAGTTCCGTGGAGCTGCACACAGTAAATGCAATTTGAACTTACCAGCTCCTCGTTTTATTAGTGTCTTTTTCCACAATCTGGCGAATTATGACATTCAGATTTTGATTCGTGAATTGGGTCATGACAACAAGGGCTCGTTTACCATTATCCCCCAAAACCATGAGCGTATTATAGCCCTGACATGGCGGTTGAGCGACTTTAGCATTCGATTTTTGGATTCTTTCAAGTTTATGACATTCTCGCTAGACAGTCTTGTGAATTGCTTGGATGAAGAGGAATTATAAAAAAAAACAGAATGCATTTTAATGATCCTGAGCAATTACAATTATGCATTCGAAAAAGTACATTCCCGTATGATTTCTGCAACAACTGGGACGTGTTAAAGCAGAAAAACTCCCACCACAAGACAAATTTCACTCGAAATTAACACGCAGTACCGTTTCCGATAAAGAGTATGCACATGCATGTCAAGTTTGGCGAGAGTTTGAAATTAAGACGCTAAGTGAATATGCTATGCATTACCTAAAACTAGATGTATTGCTGCTCACCGATGTGTTTCAAAAATTCAATGAGTTGTGTCAGCACATTTACTGTCTTGACACGGCTCACTATTATACGAGTCCTGGGCTCTCGTTTAATGCCGCTTTGAAATACACTCAAGTGGAATTGGATTTACTCACTGACGTAGAAATGGTTCTATTCTTTGAAAAGGGCATTCGCGGTGGCTTTGTGTCGCTTAACCAACGTCATGGCGAAGCGAACAATGTCTACATGCCTGATTATTCACCAGACAAACCAGAATCGCAATTAATGTACTATGACGTGCATAATTTGTATGGTTACGCCATGAGTCATCCTTTGCCCTATGGGGAGTTTGCTTGGCTGACAGAGAAACAAGTTTCGGAATTTGATCTGAACAAGGCTAGCCAAGAAACAGGCCGTGGATATATCTTAGAAGTGGATATTGAATATCCCTCATCCTTGTATGATGAACATGCCGATTTCCCATTCTGCCTTGAGCAAATGGTTCCCCCTGACAGGAAAGTGGAAATTCAAAAACTCAAGGGCACACTTTACAACAAAAATCGGTATGCGTTGCATTTCCAAATGTTGGTGCAATGCATAGCCCAAGGCTTGGAGTTGAAGAAAATCTATAGGGGTATTTCCTTTGCTCTAAAAGCATGGCTTGAGCCATACATGCGACTCAACACAGAGCATCGACAAATGGCAACACAGCAGTTTGAAATTGTTATTTTTTAATTAATGAACAACTGCATATATGACAAGTACATGGAAAATGTCCGCAACTACCGTGAAATTAAATTGGTCAATGTTTGGGAAGGACGTTACGGTGCCCGGCGGTACATTGCCAAGCCTAATTTTCAATCGATCAACATTATCGATGAGGATTTGGCCACAATTGAATTGAGTAAGACCAGCGTGACCATGGATAAGCCCATTTACTTGGACCAAGTCATTTTAGACTTTTCCAAATCGGTCATGTATCGATTCCACTATGAGTTTGCCAAACGCCATTTTGAGGTCGTCTCTCTTTTGTATATGGATACGGACTCATTCATTTACCACATTGGCCACTGCAACCCCTATGACGTGTTTCAGCTACCCATAAAAACAAGAAGGAAATGGGTGTTTTAAAAGATGAATGCGGTGATTCCATTATGACGGAATTCGTAGGTTTGGCCTCGAAAATGTATGATTATCGCACATTAGGCTGTAAGGAAGCCAAAAGAGCAAAAGGTGGAGATGACTACCTGGCGGTTTTACGCACTGGCAAAGCTATGTCCCATACACAGTACAGGATACAATCTAGCAACCATCATTTGTATCTTGTGGAACAGAGAAAACGCACCCTCGCCTCCATGGATAACAAACGTGTGTGGGCTCATGACCTACTTACCAGCCTGCCCTGGGGTTATGACCGCAAGGAGATGGAGGTGTGATTTTTCTGTTTGTTCGTTTAGGGACATGGCTTTTTTGTAACTCGTAGATTTAGTATTTTGTAAATATTGGTTTTTGTCATTGTAAATAGTAGATTTTCTAAATAGTGGCATTTCACTCAGGCCCTTTGCTCTTTAAAAAATTCTGTGCAAACTTATTTTTTAAATTTTTGATTGGGTTAGGAATTTGGAAATCCTGCATGGTAAATGGTAAATAGTTTGAATTTTTTAAAGCTGTACAAAAGTGTTATTTGTTTTTGAGTAAATTTTCAATGAGTAATAGTATTTTTGTAGCTGTAATGACTAGTATTTAATTTTTTGTAATGTAAATGGTAAACTAAAAAACGTTCTTTTGGGATGAGTGTGCATGCAGACAATCTGCTTTTGGAAATAAATAAAGTGGTTGTGTTTGTTCCCAAAGACAGGTATGGTTGTGTGTGAATGTATGAGTAGAAACAGAAAACTGGTGTGTATGTATGACCAGAGCAAACACGGTGAGGTAGAGTGGGTGGGTTTGGGGAAATTGTCACTTATATATATAACGGTCAATAGTCACTTTGTTTTGAATAGTTTTGTTTTCTTTGAAATGTAGCGGTCAACAGACATTATTTTTATAAAAAAACGTCTTACCTGCAGTAGTCGTAGACCTCCACGTTTCTGCAATCCTCATAAACACACTGCATTTTAAAAACTGAAAATGGTGATTTGTGAAATATGAAAATTCAAAAAACTTCAAACGGACATTTTTAAAAAGTGTAATCAACAAAATGGAAAATCCATAATATCAAAAACACAAAACGTGAAACGAACATTTTTAAAAATACTGTAAATTGCAAATTCGCAAATGGCAATGTGTGAATTGGTCATGTGTGAAATGTGAAAATGAAAAATGAGCCCATCAACATCATGATTTTTTAAAATAAAAATAAAGAACTTCGTGCTCTGGTAAACCTTTGTTTTTATTTCGTAACCATAGGGATTGACAAATGAAAATAGAATACAAACAAATCCCAATTACTCACTCCTCAATTCCTCAATGTTCATGTCCATGCATCATCAACTTTCCTTTCATAGCATTCATGACAATCTCTCACCCACTGAGGCATCACAGGATGTGAAACGTTGTTTAGCATTTTTCAATAACAATGTATCTGCCACATGTCTTAAACCAGAATGACTATGGCGATATTTGCATGCTTGATCCAAAATATTAATGGGTACATCACCACGCTGCAAACGTTTTTCGAGACGAGTTCCAGGGCCACAAAAACGATAACCTGGAAAATGGATTTCAAAAGATCAGTATTAAATCACTTTGTCAATGACGCCATTGCCAGTACAGGTCTGGCATATCTTTTTCCATGGATGGTGAAAAGGTTTGGTCTTCCTCCTCCTCTGTGGACGATGTTTGTGTTTGTTGTTGTTGTTGCTTTTTCTCGCCATGACATCCGTGGAATGATCCAACAAAGTCTTTACACGGACTTTTATGACCGTGATACAGTTTGACTAGCTGACAAGTTGCACACTTCCCAATCCTCCTTCCACAAAGTATAATACCCTACAGTGGACTAATTTTGATGCGTGCTATATGTTACTCCTCCGGTGGAATTGCCGAAGTATTTTAAATAAAAAGCATGAATTACTGCATTTAATCCAGGAGTATGATACGGATATCATATTCCTACAAGAAACATGGCTCCGTTCCTCGTATAACTTTTTTATTCCCAACTATCAGGTTGAACGTCAGGATGGTCCAGGATATCGTGGCATCATGACGCTATTCAAAAATAACTTACGATACACTCCCCTCTCTAATCAATTCAATATTCCTCACAGTTATCATCACACGTTCCTTGTGCAAGATCTCCATGTAAGTCATATTTATTGTCCCCCCAGGTATACAAGGTTCCCGTCGGCAATGGCATGCATATTTCCGGTTCATACAACAATTTTATAAACATCTTACAGTGGGGGATTTTAATGCACATCCTTGTGGGGCAGTGGCAGAATTAATCCGAAAGGACGTCACATCGCTGCAGCTATACAGGAATTACACCTACACCTATTAAATTACGGATCACCCACGGGCATTACCCCACCAAACAGTCCCCAAAGCGCGGTGGATTTAAGTGTCACTACTTTAGACATATCTCATAAGTTGACATGGAAGACCGTGAAGGATACGCATCAAAGCGATCATTATCCAATTATAATAGACTATGATGTCTCGCGTACCCGACATATCCCAAAAAAACGTATATAAGGTTATGAGAAATTTATGACTTTTTGATTATGAGTTGTTTTCTCGCTTTTTAGAGGATAGGCTTTCTCAGCATTCACAGGTGCCTAGTAACAGTTATACCTTTTTATTAGAGAATATCCGAGCCTATTTTGATATATATCACCCTTTAATTACCAAGACAGGTCCTCCGAATAATCGTGGTGCCTTACCCTCATGGTGGGATCAAGAATGCGGACAGCTGGTAAGACGGCGCAAGGCGAGTTTAAAAGCTTTTCGACATTATGGCTCTTCCACATCTTATTTGAGATACAAAATCTCACTGCGCAAATCCAACGTGTATTTAATCATAAACGACGTGAAGCGTGGAAATTATACATTACCCAATTAAGCAGTACTACGTCCCTAAATAGTATTTGGACGGCGATTAAACATTTCTCTAATACTCGTAATATTCCTTCCCCCTCTCAACTTTCGGCGCTGGGATACCATGACCTCTATCATACTTGGACACCGGCTATAGTTATTCGCTTGCCTACATCTTGTACCTCTGGTTCGCTGGACCGTTTTTTTTTCAGTTTAATGCAGCCTATTACGAGTAGCGAATTACGTCACACATTCCGTCACAAAAAATCATCCAGCCCAGGGATTGATGGAGTGACTTATAAAATGATCGCTCGATTTCCAGTAAACGCTCAGGGTATGATTCTTCAACTATATAATTCCATCTTACGCACAGGGCCCTTCCCAGAGGATTGGAATGTTTTTCAAACTGTACCGATTCTCAAACCTATGAAGGATGCACGATTACCGATTAGTTATCGCGGTATCCAACTTGGATCTTGTTTCCGAAAACTTTTTCAACATATTCTTCTCCGACGGCTACAATGGTGCCTAGAATATTATAACCTGTTTCCTAAAACCCAATTTGCATTTAGAAAAATCTTGGTGCATCTGACCCCTTAAATATATTACTTACTGATCTACTCCTAGCAAAAGGAAAGAAAATGCACACAGTAGCTGTGTTCCTTGACCTAAAAAATGCATATGATTCTGATGATCCATATCTTCTTATTCAACTTCTGAGGGTTCTAAAATTTCCCCTTCCCTTCTGGTGCTTAATACACAATATGCTATGCCACCGTCACATAACTTTAAACTCCCCAGCCGGTGTCTTTGATTTTCGACATATCCTTCTTTACTCCGGATTTACATATCTCACTTCAGTATACTTTACCCCCAGACGTTACGATATTTACAGCCGAAATTTTTGCCATCCGTCAGACGTTTTTTTATATTAAAAACATGACATTTGTCATTCTTTAATTTGTACCGACTCAATGAGTGTAGTGCAAGCACTTCAAAATGTTCTAGAGGCCGATAATTGTTTTTTATGTCAGTTAGTGCAACAATTGTACACTTTACAAACGGAGGGGTTTGAAGTCAGTATCACGTGGGTACCAGTCCATTCTCACATTGAAGGTAACGAAATAGCGGATAACCTCGCCAGAGATGCTGCTAATGGCAAAGGCAAAGCTTACAACATAGCCATACCAATGTCTGATTTGCGTTCTATAATTCGTTCGACGATACACGATGACTGGCAAGTGACGTGGACTAACTATGCAGAATTAAGGCCAAACACTATTTTGGGATACAACAGACTATTTTAAGCAAACCATGGTTTCAGGGAGGGAAATAAAAACGCGACATATCATTACAACCATTCGTCTACGTTTTAACCATGCATTAACACCGGTGTATTTATTCCGCATAAAACGACATGATGATCCTCTGTGTTCGTGTTTACAAATGGAGGGTTCCTTAAATCATATTTTCTTTCAATGTCCACAATATGACTATCAACGTGCCTTAATGTTGCGAGCTTTATATGATTTAGGTTATGCACTTCCTTTAAATGTTGCCACATTAGTACATACGCCTACAATTTCACTGGTTAGTAACATCGTAGCATTTTTCGACAATATTGATTTAAAGAATTGAATGGGTAATCCTTTCCCATGATCGATATTTGTGACCCGGTCATGTGTGTCTATGTGTAGTGAGTCACCAAGGTGGGTCACTTCGGTGTGAAGAGTTAAATACCATTTGTGTCCTCGTCTCTATTCCTATGTTTTCCGCATATGTATCTCTCTGCGTTGCGTCATACTCTTGTTTGCGATTACCCGCTACTCACTGGTCTAACGCCTTCAATCGGTAGTCGACGGTTACCCAATGATACATTGCACTGCACAGTAGCAATTGGGTAAATAGTTTACTGTGCCCACTACCGTACCAAGAGAAAGAAAGAAAGAAAGAAAGAAGATTGCTGAGCGTTCAAGATAACGTCAACGGTTTGGTCTAGCCGTAGATGCTCACTGCGTTTTCCCTTTACGTAATTAAGTTCGACTCTTCTGAAGTGTACTAAGCTATTATTATATTATCACTAACTAGCAAATCATTGCGGTGTATATTCTTGCGACACTTTTATTATGCTTTAGTCTTAGGTACTTCAGCATCCGAAGTAAATGACACAATGCCATCGGTTGACTGGACAATCATCACACAAACGAACCAGTCCATATTAAGCGTATTATCACATATTTACATACGATTGCAGTACATTAACGCGAACTGGAATTTACAGACATACAGAGACACTAAAAATTACAGATGAGCGACAGTTTATCCCAACTTTCATCAAACGAAGCTGATCAATGCTAAAGAGTGTATCCCAGCAACGAATGTAAACAAACAATATGCCGGGGCTTCAGCATACGCCATTTCCACACTTTCGAGACCAGCATTAAAGTTTGAGAATTGTAGTTGGTCTTGGATAGACAGCCCAAGTCCATGGTGTCGATACATTGACAGTAAGGCGCGAAATTGGTTGCAACCATTCACGTTTTTCATTACCTTTCACAAATACCACATTGGCCGAGGACAAGTGCGGTTTCATCACCACGTCCAAATATTTATAGGAAATGGTTCCTTGATTCCAGTCTAGTAGCCTATGATTTTCAATCCACTGGGTTGGTGTACGGTCTATTTCACATAAGAAATCAAAAGCATGGGGTGGTTTAAATAGCAAATGTGTAGCTTGCGATATCCAAAAAGTGGTACAATTGATTATGGCCCCTTCTTCAAATCTAAATTTGTTGTCACCAATTTTAAACCCTTGACAATCCACAATGAGTGTACGCAACATGACGCTTGCCTGGACCAAGTTCAACTGACGACTGACTGACGATCAATGACTAAGGTGTGACCATGACATGGCCTTACCTGCCATGCCAGTTTAAAAAAATTGAGGTTAGTGTAGGACAGGGGGACATAAAAATAATAATAACAACCAAAAAATATTTTTATTACATCATTTTATTGTCATAACACGTCTTGGAGGCTTTAGTCATTTTGGGATAGGGACGATACCAACTCATACAACAATGCAGTCTTTTGTGTTTGTAACGTCCATAACACCGATGATGTCCCAATGTCTCTAAACTAGGCGTTTTTGACGGCGAGCTGCTCACCGAAGCACCGTTGACACCATACAGTCCACACTTATCGTAACTTGTTTTTTCATCACTCAGAGGCAAGAGTGAGGGATAGCTTA
The DNA here is from genome assembly GCA_946902985.2 of Meconema thalassinum. NCBI lineage: Eukaryota > Metazoa > Arthropoda > Insecta > Orthoptera > Tettigoniidae > Meconema > Meconema thalassinum. The sequence goes on from OX336391.1 coordinate 415,526,644, forward strand.
AATGACGGGGTATATTTCTCACCTCCATTCTGCACAGGTAGGGGCAGGCGGGTGACCAGCGCTGATGTTCCTGCATAAGTTCATCGCTCTCTTGCCATTGGTCTACGGTGATGGCAGAAAAGGCACATTTCACTTCATCTCTTTTTTTAATAATAGAATCCAGCGGCCGTCAAGGCTTGAGGGTTTATGAAAGGCACACGTCACGTCGCAAAGGTCTTGAAACGTTGTTCCTCAGAGTTTAAATTCATGGATGTGGCCTCTATTGAAGCTATAAAGCAAGACATGACTGAGCGGCTTGACGTGAGTTGCCCTGATATTTATACACTCGTCACTTGGTTGGACAGTGGATAATAGTTGACTTGTTTGTGATGAATAATCAAACAGTAGGCCGTCGTATTTCCTGGTACATTGTCATGCGTTTCAAAATCTAGTCGGATGTCAATATTGGATGGCTTGACAGACTCTTCCAGGTAAGAACAGTCAAAGACAATCAGTGGCGCTCTTGCCTTAAACGCTTGGAGTAGCAGCATGGGGCTGTCTCTTTTTGATAATACGACCATCGAAATTTACAAAACAAGTCGTACAGGGGACCAAACTTATTTTTTGAGAAATCCAAATCCAGTCCTTCATAGGGAAACACAGCTCCGTTGAGGAAACGACGTGCATTTCTCAATTGCAGGTGATCAAATTGCGTGGCATCTTTGGTTTGTTGATACGATTCGTTTGAAAACCCACGATCATGTCGTGAGGTCTCCCTGTATATCGGGCTGTTTTTACAGACCAACTGTGTATGTTGGTGGTGGGTAATAGCGGGTACTCATGGAATGCCCAACTTCTAAATTCCATGGGTAGAGGCATATCTCTTTTTACCATTTTGAGCATGTCCAGTTTTTTGCTATCGTCAAGGGTCACATGGGGCACTTTCCATAGCATGCGTTGTAGTTGAATTTTTGAATCTCTGGGGGCATTGTCGGCTCCCTTGAGTGCATTATTATCTCTCCTGTCTCTCACCAGATAAAGCACATGCTTTGCGTTGATCACAATGCCCTGGTGATCTTCGGCAAAGCCTAAAATCAGTTAATCACATAACGCACTTCAGAACACAGAAAGGAAAGAGCATGGTTGGCCAACTTGGATGAGGTGGGTGTAGAGCCATCGGCTTTCGTGAGCCGGCCTTCAATCTGAATGACACTTTCATGCGGTAGGGTGTAAATATCTTGGTTGTTGATAACAAATTGAATTTCATCATTGTTATTGAGTCCAGGTGTTTGAGCTTGATAGGAATGGAGATCAATTCTTACCACTCCTGGTTGCTCCTCGATGTGGTTCGTTACCTCAAGGATAGAATTAATCATGGGGGTTGACGTGGTAACGCAAATGCTGTAAAATCTGCTTGTCCTTAGATGTTAACGTGTACTAACATGGCAAACAACTAACGCCATTCCTAGACGTTGTTGTTGCTTTTTATACAAACTTCATAGTGGCATTAGCACCAACTTGTAAGTCACTGGTGTGGTAGAATCTAGTTCAATGAGTTGTTGATCTCTATTGATCAGTCTTAATGTTATACTAGATGAAACCCGTCAAAACATGACGGACAATGGAAATATATATTTACTGAAGAAGCTTCTTATATAAGTTACATTCTTTGTACGATTACTTTTTAGCACTATTGCAACTTAAAAGGCGTCAAAGGATAGCACTCTCAACATTGCAACATAATGCTGGTCATGACTGAAAACGTGATGAGGTAAAGAGCCCAATACGTTCCAGAGTTTCTCCTTGAGCTTGATTGATTGTGATAAAGTTGGCCGAGCGAATAAGACATTGTTGCCTATTAAAAGAAAATGTACTGTACCTGCAAGTGTTTTATCGGAAGGTGTTAAATCAAGTCGTAGGATTTGACCTCTCTGCCTAATATTACTACACCTATTATATCCGAATCCAAGCAGTTTCTTACATATTTCTTACAATTTATATATTTCCATATATGAGTCCTTGGGAAACATTCAGATTTCTAAGGAGCATAACTATGGCTCAAACGTTCGGAGTATGTGGAAGCGAATCACTTAATTCCAAGGAATTGAAGAATTCTATATTAGGGAAATGAAGTAGCTGGCTTTCATATTCAGTATCCAATTTGTTAACGCTGGTGTATGTGTTTGAACTACTGGACATAAGTTCAATGACTTTTAAATTAATATCATTACAATGTTGCAAATTTGCAAATACATGTATTATACTGTATATTCCAGCATATCAATTTTACCATCACAACAGTAAAGGCCAAAATAACCACGCGTATATTTTACGCAAGAGAAATACAATTTAGAACAATGTTTACATTTGATCGTCAAAGACCTTACACTGTACTGCATAATATCTGGAATTGTTTCTGAAATGGCCTATTTATATTGGATTTTAAATGTGGCTTCGTATTATTCGATAACACTATAGTGTCCTGCAATAACGGAGCCGCTAAATATTAAATGGCAAATAATACTTCCATTGCCGAAATCAACTGCGTAGTTAGACTCAGTACTCTAAACAAATAATCATTAAACAATTGTCTTATACAATGAAGTTCAAGATGACCGTCCAGAGACTTTCATACTCAAGTTGGTTGGTGAGGAGAATGCGATGAGACTGATCGCTTAAAATAAATTCCTTATAATTGTTCCTGCCAACGAAATGTTTTGCAATAGCTTGAAAACGCAGCTCAGAATGACGTTCTTCATTTTGTTATAAACAGTACAAAACTGCTCTACATAAGCAATTTCCATCACCTGTTATAGGTTATGGCGGTACATTTTGCAGGGGAACATAGAATCACTTCGCCAACTACAAAAATGACCATAGGCCTATACTCAATACTCACTTCGGCAGTCACCCTAATAGAGGCAGTTTTTGAAATCTATGTCCCGTGCATGTCAAAAATCGTATTAACACATGGAAGCCCACCCATTCTTGGCTATCGCCTCGGAGACCCGGGTTACATTTCCTGCTCTGCCAAGAAATTTAATTCGGGTCTGAGGGCAAAAACGGGGCACATTCAGTCTCTTGAGGTATAACTAAGAAGAGGAAGGTTTGATTCCCACCTCGACAATCTTGGATGTGGTTTTTCGTGGTTTCCCACTTCCACTCAAGGCAAATACCGGGATGGTTCCTTACTTAAGGCCTTGGCCGTCTCTTTGCCATTTCCCACCTTAATTACAAATACACACATTAATGCAGCCATCACAATAACGCAGGTTATCAGAGAAAATTTTACACATACACACCAAAGTACACGGGGCTGAGTGACCACGATGTCGGAGCCCTTCAAACGAATTATGTGTGCCAAGTGTCTCTCGTGGCGAAAGCAATTGTGGACACGCGCTAGTGCCTGGAAAACTTCTTTTTTCTTTAATAATTTAAGAGTATATCAACGATGCATAATTATAACTTTTAGTCAAGGACGCTAATAACTTGACCTCCGAAGCATTGGGAAGAATTGCAATATTGAGGTACATAAACAACATAGCCTACACAATCAACTGTCAGTTAATGTTCTTCAACATTTCCCTTCTTAAATATTCCCCTCCTTTATAATTCTCCATCACGTGAAAACGCGCCATGTCTTGTGTTTTAAATATAGCAATGCAATGGTGCTGCCATCTGTTGTCAGTTACAGGAAATATATGGGCGAGGTACTGCCATCTGTTGTCAGTTACTGGAACTGATTGCAGATATTCGAACGGCGTATTGAGGACAACAGTTAGCTCTCTTGATCACATGCTGTAATGCAATGGTAAAACGGAAATAAAACATATTGAGAGGGAATGTAGAAATATGTATCTTTAACAGACATAAAACCTTACTAATACTCCTTGATTAAACAATATTTCAGTGGTAAAAAAAAACTGGCGAGTGATGGGATCGAACCTGTGCTCCTTGGATCCATAGTCAGTCGCCTTAACCACATAACTACCCGCGCACTCTCATTCAGCAACAGACAAAAGCATTCACTACATTCAAAAGCCGCTGTCTGTAGGAAATAATCCATTTCGTTATCAAAAAAATCAATGTTGCACATTCGTATACGTTCATAGCCTACTGTTATTATATTTTATAGTCATAACTTGGCTAATGTATGATTTCAATTACATGGAAGCTTATTAAATAACTTACATTTTATTGGACTTCTCACCGCCATTTTGTCATGAGCCCAGGCGGATTGTGCGCATGCGTGAGGGCTTAGAATTCTGCTATTTTCTATATTAATTTAAAAATATACCGTAATATATTTGTTTATTTTAGAGACACTCTGCAAAACTACAGACCAAGAGCTTTCGTTAGAGTGCTCTACGAAGTAAATCGGTTCTGTCGTTCTCTCAATCTCGTGATAACAAAAATCACCTTACTGTTTTAAATATATAGATTACCGGGTGAGTTAGCCGTGGTGGTTACGGCATGACTGATGGCAGTCGCTCACATCCGGGAGGCGAGGAGGTTCGAATCCCCCCGCCGGCAACCTTGAAGATGGTCTTCTGTGGTTTCCCATCTTCCTTCCAGGCAAATGCTGGGGTTGGTCCCTTACTATAGGCCACAGCCGCTACCTTCCAACTCCTCGTCCTTACATTCCAACTTCCCTCCTTCCCTCCCCAACGGTACTTGTAGCTCACCCATTGGGTGTCCGTCTCGAAGCAGCTACAAAAAAACTGGCGAGCCGAACATGTCCTCGGACACTCCTGGCACTGAAAGCCATACGCTAAAAAAAAAAAAAAAAAAAAAAAAAGTTATATTACTAATACCATCGACAGCCACAGAATGAAAAAGCACCACTGGAGGATTTTCATGAAAAATATAGCCATTGGGCGATGTCACAATAAAGTCATAAAGCGAATGCGATGGTTTTTGATTGGTGTACACTTGGCTAACAATATTACACGTAACCGACACATGATAGTCCTCAATGAATTTCACTTCATGGTCTCATTCATCTTTTTTGTTGGGCTCCAACACGCGTGGTTTAAATCCTAGTAATGGACCAATGGAATCAGAACGTGTTTTAAAGTCAATGTTGAATGTAGAGAAAATACTGCAGCGATGAGTGTTGGTATTTCCTACAAGTTCAAACTTGCGCGTTCCATCGAGAAATGACTTTAAACCATATTCATTGATCAACACCATATAAATGTGTTCATAAATATCATCTATCGTGTATCCACCAGAGATCAGGGTGAGCACAGAATCATCATAGTAAAACTTGTTGTTCACATTTTCACGTACGTTGTATATTCGATTGTAAGTTTTAACTGAAACAAGTCCTAAACCATAAGGTATCTCACTCAATTCGATAGGTGGGTAAAAGTCTAGGCTGACTTCGGGTCCACGTCCATGCAGTGTAAACGTCTTACTTTCTGCCGACATACTGTTGACGTTTTGGCTTATGCTGCGTCTTATATAAAAAATTAAACACAAACGTCCACACTGTTCGCTGTTAAACGTTTGCTCACGTTCCACATTATAATATATCATGATCCTGTTTCCAAAATTGGTCACTAGTTCCATGGGCGGGGGCAAATTCCCAAAACTGTCAAAGTACCATACGGTGAATCCCTTTCTGACATAAGCTACATAATGCGTTCCTGGTCCTCGGTGATCATCCAAATTGACAACAGCACATTCCTGTTTCCAGGTTTGTCGGGGTAATTTGTTTCGCATAAACACACTTCGAAAATGAGAAAGCTTTAGTTGTTTAGCATAGCTTTCCACTTGTTCATGCGTCAGGGCATGTCTTGCTATGGCTGAGGTTAATTTTTTTTATATTTCGAAATGGTGAAATCCCAAATCCTTGTTGATAAGAGGCTGTCTTTAAATTGGCATTTCTAGCCCCCATCGCAATTGCTTCCAACGTTTCATTATGTCGATGACTTTCTTTTAGTTGTTGCTTGCCCTGCTGTGTGGCTTTGATGGTTTTCGCCACCACACTGGCACCGCCCAAAAGTGAACCCAGAGCAGCCAAACCGGCAAATAAACTGGTAAAAATCCCGCTCGTTTGGGGACGGGAATCACTCGCCCTTGTTTTTAACCCTGTCGCCGAGGTTTTGGAATAACACGTTTCTGTGCTGCTCGAAGGGATTTTCTTATGGTCAACACATTATTTTTTATATTTTATTTCGCAAGGGCTTGTCCACGAATGCCTTAAGCCCATGCATTGCCAAGGACAGAGTCTTATTTTTAGTCTTTTTAGTCTTTCTCACCAGATATCTTTGTTTCACCATGATGATGACCAACAACCTTTCACAGGAAAGTTCAAGTCACAACTAACGTCAGCTTGTTATTTCTAGGCTGTATATTCCAATTCCACATAAAGTGGGAAATCGTTTATAGTTTTTCCCGCTTGCTTTTCATCCCATGCCAACATGAGATGAAAGGATAATTCGTCACCCGCATTGACCATTTCATGGTTATGGACCAACATCCTATGACCATTTATCTCTAAATGTAAATGGTTTTCATCAGGCATCGCGTATTTGATGTGAATGGTTCCGTCATAGTGTAATCGATAGTGGTATAACCCAAAGCAAGCACCTAGGTCAGGCGCTGGTCATGGACTAGCGGTAAATGGTTTCTGTCATTCACAGGTTTTTCATTTGTCAGATACACTAAAAATACAGATGGGATAAATTTATAAAGCCTTTTCATTTCATAGGTCACGTAACGTTTGATACATACATCGTCTTCGTCTTGTGGGTCTTCCACGAGAATAATGCGGTGATGATTAGCGGTATGGCCATTCACTTTAAGCTGAGGCACTTTGTCATAAAATTCATACACTTTGTTATCCACATACTTTTTGTAGTAACGTCTGTATACACTTGAAGATGTTTCACATGAGTTAACCGCTTTCCCTTAAAGTCATAATCTCAATGTTTTGTGCGTGGCACTACAGACCTATCCACATAGTGTTTATTAGCAGGATCTGCTTCTTGTTTAGGATCTTGTATGGGGACAAACCTAGATTTGGCCATCAACGCACGTCCAAAGACATCAATCGTCATCTTGTAGTACGAGTCTACTGTTTCTATAACAAGGCTCGGTGCCATGTATACATGTATAGGCAGCCTGCTAGCCTGTCTAAGCCTTAATTGAAATGAAGATTATTAAGCAGCAAGAGCCATTTCCTGAGGGGGCCATGGTTTCCCATCTCTGTCCCACATCACGTGAACAACGCCATGGTTCACTGTTTCCATCTTCCATTCGCTGCATCATTGTGGGACCTTCCGTCTGTGGAAAGACTAATATTTTGCTAACACTCATCACAGTGCCCAATGGTCTGCGTTTTCAAAATATTTATATTTTTGCAAAATCTCTATACCAAACCCTCTACGTGTTTCTGGATCAAGTCATGTCTGAATTACAAAATGAGAATATGGGTTATTTCACATTTTCCATGCAAGAAAATGTTATTTCACCGGGTGAGGTAAAGCCTGATTCACTCATGATTTTCGATGATGTATCCACTGAACGTCAAGACATCATTCAAAGCTATTTCAGCATGGGTCGTCACAAACATATCGATTGCTTCTATCTTGGACAAACGTATTCTAAAATGTCTAAACAGTTGATTCGTGACAATGCCAATGTCTTTGTTTTATTTCGCCAGGAAGAGAGGAATAATCGTCACATTTATAATGAACATGTGAATCCGGATATGACCTTTCAAATGTTTACTGAATTGTGTGCCAAATGCTGGAACACTCAACGTCATGCCTGTTTGGTCATTGACAAACAAAGTGAACTCAACCAAGGACGGTATCGCTTAGGGTTTGTTCATTTTATTGCTATTTAAGGCACTGTCTCACACACTGTCAAGTCATTTGTCAAGACACCATGGCGTTAGCAGAGAGTCAATTGAAAAAGCATATTATTAGAGCAAAAATTACTATTCGCCAATAGTTTCCTCAATTGAAACGATCAACGTGCCGATCATGCTTTGTTTATTCAACAACATTTAGCACCTCCGCTAAAAGCCACGTTGAAACCCTCTTTCAAGCCATCTGAAACGCTACCCACCTTTTCACAAGCCACACAGACGCTACACGAGGACCCTGTGGAAGAGGAAGAGGAAGAGGAACAGGAAGATTTGACTAGTGTTAGCGAGGTTGAGGATGACGTGGCACCAGTGTTTACGCCTCAAAAAAAAGTCCTCATCCCTTGCAGAGTTTTTAAGAAAAAAGAAATCCTTGGTCATGGCCGAAACACCTTGCCCTTCCAGATCGTCTCCGTTTTCACAACTCTTGGCCACACCTCAACATAAAGCTCAAGTGAAAAACATTTTAATAAAATATTATGGATCAACACTAGAACCCTATTTCACCGATCTATTTATTTGAAACACAGATACCACGTATGGTGTTCGCTATGAGGATGATAGTTTTAAAAATGGGGATTCATCCATAAAATTTGCTCGTATTAAAGCTGTCATTAAAACATCAACTATAAATTAACTCCAGGACTGTACACCCTCTTTCCATGATTATACATCAGAGGACCTTGGCAAATATAAATCCATTTTATTGGACACCCATGCCCACAAAAGACAGTATGATCCCGCTCAACAAGTGAATGCCAATATATCTCAAAAATATAAATCCATCATTGCAAAAATGTTTCCCACCAGTCAAAGTGGTCGTCGTAAAGCGTCCGCTTCGGGAGTGACATTTAAACCAGTAAAACCCTTTGTGGATGTTACCTACTGGCACAATCCCAATAAGCTCGTCCAGCGGCTACAGTTGTTGCATGCTTCACTTCAAGCCGGCCATACCGGTCACGAATGGGAAATTCAAGAAATTGAACAAGAACTTCGAAATGCCAAAATTATTGTTTAAGCCCTCACCCATTAAAATGGGTATTGCTCATGTGTTGCATCGCCGAGCTAGGCGTCACTATCCCCGACTCAAGGTGATTTCACGAGGTGTGGATGAACTTTGGCAGGCTGACTTGGTTGAAATGATACCCTATGCTACCGTTAACAACGGTGTACGCTATATGTTGACTGTCATTGATGTGTATACCAAAATGGCCTTTGTTGAACCTGTGCGTCGCAAGTCTGGTCCACTAGTCACCAAGGCCTTTCAACATATTATTCAACAATCCAAACGTCAACCTCAGTTGCTACAAACCGACCAGGGGAAAGAATTTTTCAACAAGGATTTCTCCAGTTTTCTCAAATCTTTGGCTATCCACCATTACACCACGTACAGCAATCTCAAAGCTAGTGTGGTCGAGGGGTTTAACCGAACATTGAAAACGCATATGTGGAAAGCGTTTACCGCTCAGGGCACTTATCGCTCGTTGGACATGTTACCTGAGCTGGTATCACGTTACAATGACACCAAACATAGAACCATTGGGACCAAGCCACGCCTCATGACCAAAAATATACAGCGACTGGATAAACTGTTTAACCCCATAAAAACAGCATATCCTAAACGTCACTGACTGAAAATTGGGGATTTTGTTCGTGTGAGCAAATTTTATTCAGCCTTCAATAAGGGCTACACGCCTCAGTGGGGGACTGAACTATTTCGAATTCGTCAAGACAACCTGGACAGCCCAGTCACCTATTTACTCGAGGACCCCAACCATCAACCCATAAAAGGCAGGTTTTATCTTCATGAACTTCAGAAAACAGCGTTTCCTAAACATTATCTTGTGGAAAAGTGTTGAAACAAAAAGGAAATAAACTATATGTAAAATGGTTGGGATTTAACTCTACCTTCAATTCTTGGATCAATAAATTGCATGTTGTGTGAACCTGTGCACTTTCTTTAATCAATTTATTTATTTATTTTACTGATTCATGTTGTACAGGAACCTTGTGTACGGCACTCAACACTTTAGGCATGTTCATACAGGTTTTTTCTTTCTCTCTCTCTACACCTGTGTCTCACTCCTTGACTCCATGTTGACATACAACTCGTTCGGCTATTGGCTGTCATGGGTTCTCTACTCCTCCCCTCACCTCTCCAAGCCTCCTCAGACACCGCCCCTCACCGCTCTGCAGTGGTCATGTGATTTCCCGTTGTCTCTTTGTGTTCACCCTTTCCCCTCTCCCCTTTCCTCTCTGTGGACCCCCTGCCCGCTACTGTCTGCTTGCCTATCTGGATGTTATCTCTTTGACGTAGTTGTGATATTGTTCGACCTTCAAGTGACCTCTACGTCACTGTAATTTTCTATTGGCCTGTTGTCAGCTCTGGCTCACACTCCTGAAACGTGATAAGAGGATACTTTCTGCTAGCCGGCTCTCAGCCGGCCAGCCAGCCTCAACAGATTTTTCTTTCTTGGCTGCCAGTGAGACATATAAAACAAGTTCTTCTTCAAGTTGTTGACAACTTCGCCTGATACCATTATTATCATTTTATCAGGTTACCCATCACCAGTTTACTAACATGTTTAAAGATCGCCATGAGGGATTTTCGAAATATTCGCCTTTATTCATTCGTCATAGTAAATATCTGAAAAAGGGATCCCTCGTCTTGTCGCCCCCTCAACATATCCATTGTTCTATTACAAATACCACCACCACCACCACCGCCGCGTCCGGCAACAGGCTCGTTGTAACACACGCCCCAGCGGTATCGTCTCTCTCTGTCTATCACCACTTTTCATTTAAAAATAAAAATAAAGTAAAAACAGGTAAAAACGTTTTAATAAATGCACAGATTTTTGTCTAGATACTTGACATTTATTTTCATGGTAGAGGGTCCTTTCATTTATGTCAAACAAACGTTTTTGTAAACTTCCTAGTTTCCAAAATATAGGAATTTCAAAAAAGAATTGTATTCAAAAAACACAAAGAAATAAAAAAGTTTTATTATAAAAAGGTCATAAGGATCGTTCGTTTCAACCATGGCACAACGTTCTATCATGTTTTATTTTGAAACTATAGCCTACTTTCAAAAACAAGAAAAATCAAATTTAAAAAAAAATAATACATTGTCCATAGAAAAGAGGACGTTACCGCGAGTCATTGGAACCCTCGCACACGCCTCTGGCATGACTGGTTTGCGAGATATAACAAAAAGTCTAAAATCACGTTTTTACCCCCCCCCCCAAAAAAAAAACATATTTCCAGCTTTTCACCTATTCAACGCCTACATTCCCGTAAAGAGCACAACGAGACGAAAAATAAACGAATCCAAGCACGCCCAAGGTCACCAGGGGCTCACAACTTCCTAAGTGCAGCAGCTTTCCCCATGGGCGCCCGGAGGGGGGCATGCCCCCCCCCCCCTGGGATCTTAAAAAGTAAAACTATGTGAAAAATAAACTGAGAACAAACATTTTTTTGCAAAAGTGCGTACTGTATTCTAATGAATTTTGTGCTAAATATAGAAACTTTAGTTATTTAACCTTCCGTCGGGTGCAACATTATATAGCAACTGTGGGTGCATGGCACACCTCGGAAATCTGAATTTTAAAATATTACAATATTTGCTGAAGAAGAGTTTTGCTACAATTAGTGAATACACTCATTCTTTCTCTACATATTATGTAATGGTGCTCGATCAGGCGCAATCTGCCAGGCAGATCACTTTTGCAACGACAGCAAATGTGTAGGAGGGTCATTGACAAACTGGCCGATATGGACTTGAATGTCATGTGGAAAGAGGTAACTACTGAAAGGTGGATAGTCAACTGACAACTGTTAGAACAAAAAGTTTCTGTAATGTTGCTGAATGGTTCTAATGATAGCATGCACTCTGCCACCAATGGATGATGATGATGATGATAATTGTTGTTTTAATAGGCCTAACATCTAGGTTATCAGCCCCTACCACAAATGGAAACATAGCTCCAATTTCCAACACGGTTATGCCTAGTGTTAAATAGCGTATGTATCCCCAACACTATCTCGAGTGGCTACTACTTTTGCCACCTCACTATGGGGTGATATGAAAGCACGTTCTGGATATATTTTTAGACATTTCAACACCTCTAGCGGATCTTAATCCCTAAAATACGTTTTTTTTATGCTGACTAGTAAAACACTGGTCCTGTAAGGTCGTGCTTGCAACATTGGATATTTAACTGTATTCAGGCCCGTATTTACGGGGAGACAAACTTGGCAACTGCCCAGGGCGGTAGGTTTCATGGACTGCAAAATTTCTGGAAAACTGCACAAAACTGGTTGGCCATTAAACTTCAAGTTATTAAAGTTTAACCCCTCCTCAAGAGAATATAATTTGGCAATATTGATTATTTAAGGACATGAATAAAAGGATCGTCTTCTAGTCACCTTGGTGTTCATGCTATTGATCTGACTTGAATGTGAAATTGTACTAACTTAATGAGGAAATCCTAACGATGTTAGAGGTATTTTAATAATTGTTTTGCACACGGTTATATATGATATCATGTTTCATGTTCCGGGGTACTCATCTCAAAACTACAGTACCGGTACTTTGAAATAACATTACTTACACACACTCGCCTACTGACACCACAGGTTATTACATAAACTGGAATTTCACTCAGAGTCAAGTACAAGGGGTGAAGTTTAAACCTGTTCACAAATAAAGCAACAACATTTACAACAATGCCAGTTATTGAATATAAGAAGGTTAATTTTCCCCTCTTTAAGGGTAGCCTTAACATACAAAAAATAATAAAACTCAAAAGTATTTGTATTAGATTGGTTAGACAGTGTAGCCTATTTACGTCACAGTTACAAAAGCATACTCGCTGGCCTGGTAAAAGTAATCATCCTATGTAAAACGCCGATCTGCGCATTTCTTCTAAGCCGGTCGAGTGTCACGACGCACTCGATCTTACAGCATGTCTTAACATTTAGAAACAAGATGTTCAGTAAAGAACATATAGCCTACTTTCTCCTAAAGGCATGGGTATTGTCATAACTCTTTGTCCTTTTCAAGGAGTATAATTGAATGTTGGTTGTAGTAGCTTGTTGAAATACGTGCTATACGGATATTAAACATGAATATGAGGTGCCCTTTGCTAGTGCTACCTCTGTACAAAAATTCATTCAATTCGGTTTCACCGTGCTTGATTTGATATGGGGAATCGATTTGCACATATACATGGCCGCTATCTGCAAACAATTGGGCTGATGACCACGTAGTTCAGTCAAAATATGCTTCCCACAAAAAGGTATATTGTTGCAAAATTTGGTAGAGATCAAATGATTAGGTTGGTCGTAATTTGATTTAAGCTTTTAACATTTGGGTGGCCGCCATTCCGTTTCCGTCAATATGGCGGCGATATAAAACATGATACCGAGGATCCCTTTGATAGTGCTACCTCTGTACCAAATTTCGTTCAATTCGGTTTTACGGTGTTTGAATTGATAGGGGGAATCGATTTGCACACATACATGGCCGCCATATGCAAACTATTGGACCGATGACCTTATAGCTTGCTCAAAGAACGCTTCTCATATAAAGGTATGTTGTTGCAAAATTTGGTAGAGATCAGATGATTTGGTGAGTCGTAATTTAATTTAAGCTTTGAACATTCGGGTGGCCACCATTACGTTTCCGTCAAGATGGCGGCGATATAAAACATGACACTGAGGTGCCCTTTGCTAGTGCTATCTCTGTACCAAATATCGTTCAATTCGGTTTCACCGTGTTCGAATTGATACGGGGGGGGGGGACAGAGTACACAAACACACACACACAAACTCACAATTTTTGGCCCTGTGTAGATCTCATAAGTCTACTTTCATTTTTTTTTGCAAAAATCGAAAGTAGGCTAAAAATAATATGGCGAAATATTACTTGTTAAATTTAGAAAACTCTACGGAATTATACAATGTCTACAGAGAAAAGCTTGAGCATAACGCTCAATTACACATTGAAAGCAGTGGTTTGTTTGGCAGCACCGTCACATGAGAACGCGAATACTGGCTGTAAGAGGTACGTGATATAGTGGTTTTTATCTATTTTACTTACTGGTTAGTAATAATCAAGCGAAATATTTTATTGCCAAAACTAATTTTTACTATAACCATAGCCTCACGCTACGAGGTTATCACTTCGTAGGCTACAAGTGTTTTATGATTCTAATGCGAAGTATCTCCGATTGGTTGTGTAGAAGAGGAAAAACGTGACGATCTGCTGTAACGGCCAGTACAAACTAGATACCGTACCGTATTTGGAAACAGTGCTATTTAAATAATAAATTGGTCTGATTCAGATGTAGGGATATTTCCACAGTTTAATTTAACTTAGTACTTTGGGATTATCTGAAAATATGTCCAGTTACTTAGAAAGTTGGCGAAATGGATTAACAATACAATTTAATAAACAATGGTATTTGATTTTTATTTTTGTCGGTACCACTAATCTTTACCTGGTTTTAAGAACTGAACATTACGACGATGAATCATGAAGAAAAGCGAACTTTAATGGACAAAAACTCAAACAAAATATTCCTCCCATTCTTGCAACAAAGTAGCCAACGGTTTCAGAGCAGTCAAATAATGAATTTCACGAACAAGTACGAATTGAAACGATTTTTAGGGGGAAGGATAAGAGGGGGGAGGGTGAGGGGGGGCGGGTGACAGGTATGTAATGTTTTTTTTTTTGCTTGACCCCCCCCCCCCCCCTGAAAAAAATCCTGCGGGCGCCCATGGCTTTCCCATCATCCTACTAATACTGTCTGCCATTTCTTACCATTGTAACTGTAAATTGTCAACACCATGTAAAACAAATGTAAACATCATCATCTCATAATCATCAATCATCACTATACAAAAAAATGTTCCTTCCTCAAAAACCTAGCCCAACCCGAGTACACAAACACGATACCAGCATCTACCCCTACATCTACGAACTAAGACTACACAACTATACGACAAAGAAATACCAGGACAGGAGGAGGAGAGGACCAAGAAGAAGATGAAGGAGACGGTACCCCCACGACTTTTCCAATTGTTGAGGACAACAATTAAACAACAATTAACCACCTCCCATCAGCCCCCCTTCACCACTCTTCACCCCATCTTACGCCTAAAACCAAGGAACCAACAGCAACTACAACCATCTAGCTACCACAATTACATCCAAACCAGACAGGCTAGCTGCCACACACAAGTTGCAATCATTCCAACACTACATTAACATAAGTAGCACAGGAATGCACCGACTTCTTTAGAACACACCAAAGTAGCACGACAATGTGCTGATTTCCTTACACAGCAGTAACACTTTCTATAAATACCCCTTGCCCCAAAGACCGGGGTCTGTCTCTACCCGTCATCAGCCGAGTACGACGAAGTGCTGCCTGACGACATAGCATATTGGGTGAGTGTGTTCTCAAGGATTTTTATCCCGAACATCTGCTTTTTATCACCAAACCTTTTAAACTTGTAATCATCCATCACTGTACTTTTTTACTTCGCTGAAGTTCAAACTAGCGAATCTGCACACCCTTTCACGATAAACACAATTAAACAATTTACATTCTTTTATTTAATTTGGTTGTGTTTCTTGCATCTTTATTTACACGCCTCTCGTTAGCCAGCGATTCTTACTCCGCTGCACCGCGTGCCCAGTCAATGCACGGCCATTATCCCGGTAATCTAATAAACAGTCGTCAGCATTTCAGTAACCGACCTTTCCTGCCAGCAGTCTGCATGCTTTTTCTTTTCATTTAACACTATCTTTCTCTAACACGTAACACTCACGCTCTTGCCCTGTAAACAATTAACACCGTCCTTCAGACAAAATCATCCTAACTGAGCTAATAGCCCCAGGGTGAAACAGTTTACCGGAGGTATCGGGTAAAACCACTCGAGGGAGCTCAGGGGAAAATCATTTGGTCGAGGCACCGAGTGAACCTCAACAAACGCTGGAGATGCCAACCAATTCAGGGCAAAACAATATCATTCAAAAATATTTAATAGCACTGAGTTACAATAAATAGCCCATCTCCACATACCAACATTGCTTCAACAAGCATTAACCTCATTCTTAACACAATAATGCAATTCTCTATAATATGTAAACCAACTCGTATTAGAGCTCAAATATTACATCGCAGATCCTTCTTTCAATATTACTTATATATGGCATTACAATTCCTCGTATATCCAACCATAAATTCACGTAATATATTCACTTCTATTTCCACATATTTCTTCACATAAAACTTGCATTATTCTTTCTACCAAAATATTCACGTTGTTATTTCAATACTCCTTCCAAAAATGATACTTGTATTTAAATGAAGGACCTCCGATGGTTTGCTTGGATAGCTACTATGCTTATAACAATTGTTATTAACATTTAATAATAATACTTAAATGCGACACTCCTTACTGATTGTTCTTCAGAAATTGCTAGTGTTGTTGGCATAATATTGCAATAAGATTTAATAACAATAATGTTATTCAGTGTCCAATATGTCAAAATTCTCACTCGATTTAGAAATTCACTAAATCTCAAATATAAATTGTTAATATCTTCAAAGAAGAAATATTACTGAATATAATTAAATTAATGAAAGAACAAAGCTTTCAATCAAAGTAATAAATTCATCATCTCAAAAATATGAATACTATTCAATATCACAAATCTTCATTGCAGTAGAATAACTTAGCATTAATATGACGTAGATATTCTTGCAAAGATCATCGTAATCGCATTCGTAAAACAACACAATTATATTCAATTCCATATTAATCGTGGTTATCTTCTCCCCATCTAGATCTTCTTACAACTAAGATTCCCAAATTCATTATTCCAAACGAAGGTTGAAATTCATATCGACGAAATCAATCTGAATTATAAATTCAGAATGAAAATCAAAACGATGAAAAATGATTTAAGAAAATTTCTTAAATCTCGGAAACGTAAATCCGAAATTCTAAAATTCCAAAGTTCCACTTCAAAAACTATTAAGTCGAAGCCGTAGTTAGAAATGGTGAATGAAAATCATCCATCAAATATCTACGTAGATGAGCATCAAAATTTATTTCAATTTCAAAATACATTAAATGCAAAGAAACATGGGGAAAGGGCATCAAACTACTTCAAATACTACTGATAATAAATCTCATCGCTCTACCTTGCGTTGCATCTTGAACTTCAATGATATAGGAAATACCGTGATGATCCAAGTTCACCTTGCTGGTGAAGCTCGATCTCCACTCCATTCCACCGTATATACAGCTTCCTCGGGATTCGAACTGCGTTACCTTCGGTCCTTGGATTCGAATACCAAGCTTCATGCTTTAGACTGGGATGACCCGTGTCTCATCTGCTTCGTTTCTTGTTAGCACAGATCTTCGAAGGCGCCTCCTCTTAAAATCGACGATTATTGCTGAGTATTTTCGTTTATTAGCCATTATAATTGCAAATTATTAATAATTTTGTAGCTGGTGTTATTACTGCAGTTACTCAAAGTGATCATCTTCCTCTATCAAATGTGTCCCAAGCGTATAATTATCGACTACTTACTATCCCCTTCCATAATGCAATTATTCAACATTCCTCTCGATCATGAATTAACAATCATAGTGTAAATTAAAGAATGTAAGATTCCACTATTCAACAATATACGGTAACACCAATGTTCATGTAGGCACGTAGCTGTAGAAATATCACTAGCTTGATGTCGTTGCTATACATTCAAATCGTAATTTGCAGCTTTGTAATAACTTCAATGCGAAGCACAATGTTCGTAGGACACTTCCGAATACGTTCGCTATCTTAATAATGGCGCAGAATTGTAATGTCAACTGCCTCAAATATTCGTAATATATCCTGGCGAAAGTGTGTAGCTATATAATATTCTTGCTTTCACTACGTTTCACTTGTAATATAATTCTTCACTGCGAAATACACTCGCGAATCGACACTGTAATATCACGCTAGTATGGCTTGATGATGAGTCCGCCCTTACATAAATTCTGCCCACATTGGAGCCTCGCTCGCGATCAAGAGTCCACGCACTCAATAAATGAACCTCTCTGGAGTTAAATAGTCAAGCAGCACGTCAGCTCTTCCTGAGCGTTCCAAACGAATAAGACCTCGATCCTGGGATGATTCCACCCTCCAAAACTTATTTCACCGCCATTTGAAGAAATCAGCGGGAACATTACGCGGTTACTTGCAAAAGGCAAATATTCATTGTACAGCGTATTTCTCCACAAAACAATGGTTTTGACAATTTTCCTCCTCCCATAAGGTAACTTCCTATGTTGAATAATATCATTTACAGGTAATGGGAGTTATTATATCATGAAAACAATTAAATCATGAGAAGCTGTTCATTTCAATAGACCTCTTCTAATTGGTCAATTGGCAGTACCCAATCACACTATTTCTTCCTTTGTATTCCTAAGAATTCGCGGCAATCATTGTCTCTATGTTTCAAGGTGACCTTGCTTGCCTTCCCATCATGCTATATTATCACGTGATTCGACCTGTCTTCACAGTAAAAACTCGTTCTTGACACAAATCCAGGATTCATATTTCAATGCTATTTTCTTATCATAGGGACCGAAATTATGACAATTTTCCTCCAATAATTATTCAAAATCGAGTTCAGTACTTCATACGTCATTCCTCTTTCCCTTCCCCTCACCTTCTTCGCCTCGCCTACCGTGCCCCGTGTGTGCTCATTCACTCGACTGGAGTCAGTTCAACACACAACTTGTGTGTCTCTCTACAGGGACAATCTACCCACTAACGGACATGTTGTCATGTTCTGACGATATCCTTCATCTCTAACCATGAAATGGTTAGTTGTGCATATAATCACCTGGTGTCTTCATACCTGCAATGAAAAGATAAGTAATATTTCAGAACGTTTAAAATCTTCTTTTGATGGGGCATCAATTCCAACCACTTTCTTGAAAATTTAAACTGATTACTGTTTTCAAACCGCTGGATGGGTCTGCAAATTTTAGTGGCCCTGGATGTACAGAACTAGCACCGATAGAGCGCACTGCTGTTGTACTGGGTAAGCGCAAGGCCCTCTTCAGTTGACTCCTGTGTTCACATGCCGCAAATATCCACGAATTAAAGTTGTTTACTTTGTTATTTTCGTGACTATGCCGAGCTATTGAGTGTTCCACATTGCAAAAATCAGGGAAGCCCGTTTCCCTATGACCAATTTCCACAAAATAAAGAAATGAGGAAAAAATAGTTATATGCTATTAGAAGGAAAAAATTCGGTTAGAAAAATCAGACCGAAAATATTGAAGTGTGTTCCCATCATTTTCAACGGATGACTTCACGAAAACGTAAGTGTGATGTAAAAATAAGGGAAATAATTCCTATAAACTGATTAGACATTTCGATAACAATCTATGCGTTTGTATTTGAAGGTGAGAGAGCAAGATTAAAACCGGGCGCACGCGTTTTCCGTGGACCACGAACACAAAAAAGGAAGAGGCCAAACACAAGAAAATTGCCGGATTTCCACGATAATCCCCATTGAAATGTGGGAAGAAGTGAATATAACATTTGTGACTCCCATTTTCAAAGGCATCAATACTCGGACAAATAATTCAAGAATAATTCTCGCAACATTAAGTCACAAACGTACTGTACCCGAAATCACTTATCAATACCTGGTGAATTCCCTCGATGACAACTGGATCGTAAAACCTGAAAATGCCCGGCTCAAAATCCCCCAGGTCCTACCACCAAGTAAAGGAGTAATAGGGTAACTAGCCTTCCTAACAGGTTGTCTTAAGAATGACCATGGCTTTGAAGGAGATATAAATAAAATAATCTAGCTCAAGAACACGAAAAACTACTCATAAGAGAACGATCTCAAGGGTGGGATACCCTGAAAAGTCCAAGCGATGGCCTTCTTAACACGACCTCCCATCTCTTCGTTAAAATATCACGCCATGATTTAAAAATGGGAAAACAAACTTTATTCCATAAAGGACATGACAACAGTAAAAAAAAAATAAGGTACCTGTCGCCAAAACGACCAAAGTCGCAGTTACAAAAACTGTCACTAGGAAACAAAATCCAGAAGTGGATTATGACTATCACCTTCTGGATGGGGTGATCATAAAAATATAACTAGCATATTAATACAAAAATGTTAAGTATCAATCTCAGAATTATATTATAGAATTCAAATAATAGACTGGACGACGAATAAACATGAATTAGCACAAATTGATATATATATATATATCGTCTTAAACGATTCCCTAATGCTGTAACATTCATTAAATATTATGTACAATAAATTTACAAGAATTTATACAGACATGTGTCTCTGGACACTCAAATGTTTTAGTTTTATAACTGTTCTGGATCATATCATTCGCATAATTACAAATAAAAAAACCTATTTAACAGGGTTATATTTCACCAAGCAATTAAACTAAGTAGAATATTAATGGTCTACGTTCATGTTTCATGTATAGAATAGGATTGTGCAAGATTGTAGAGGTTTCGATTATCAGCTGTGGAAATATCTTCAATCACATAAACAGGTGATCCAAGCATTGCTCATAATTAGGTGAAGAAAAGCATGCAGGCTTGATCTAGCAAAGATCAACAGCTGCCAATATCTCAGACAGACATGAAAATACAGAAAAACCCAACTAGGTTTATATTACACCAAACACGGGTGTTAGACTACTCGAAGTCAAAAACAGATTGGCACTCACTGGCTCACAAACTCTTACTGGCTCAATCCAAAAATACCCTAATGCTTCAACAAGCATAAAATCACAAAAATACAGCATAATCCCGGATATGCATTCGATTCTCGAAAACAGGTTACAACAACCTTCAAAACACTATTATCAAATATAATTACTATCACAAAAACCTACAATACATGCTTAAAATACACACTAACCTAAAGTACGTTGTTCAAAGTTATGGAACTAAAGTACTTCACTAGCCAAAAAAATATATATATATTTTGCCTCACAATAATGTACAACTAGTATACTGCTTATCTCTCTTGACTTAAAGTCAAGCTTCCCTGGAATAATTTAATCAAAATTCAGGATGGTGTTCAAAAATGCTGTACTAATATCACACACACAATTGCACTAAAGTCAATTATTTACGTTAAGTTTATAGAATATAAATGTCTCGGAATGACATCTAATGTTAAGCTGCTCTCAAATTAATGCCTAATAGAAGGTTAAACTGATCCTTCCCTAAATTAGGATAGCCTCCAACTTCGGTGGGTTTAGAAATATCAATGGATAAGACCTACACCATGAAAGCAAGTTAACTTGACCGGTTAATCCAATGACAATCATTAGGCAAATCCACTAATAAATCCTCACGCACAAAAGCTAAGTGCTCTCCATGAACACGATCCAAAAAGTGGATTAAAACTGTCAAGGCATAGAACACCAAGAAAAAGTTTCCAAATTTCAAATCGCTGCGAGGAAAACAAAGTTCCTAACTCAAATGCAGTACATGGAAACATGTACTGGCCACAAGAAAAACGCGATTATTGGCAACTCAAACAAACACTTGGGGCGCTGCGGTCGGTCTGGATAAGTAGGGTAAAAATACTCAATAACACGCGTTTGATATGGAACACTTTTTATTTTTCGGTTATAATCAGTAAATGTGGTCCCTAAAATAATGACAGTGTTATTTTTAATTGTATATATGTATAACTGAGCGACACACGTGATCTAATTTGTGTGTTTCACTGGATTTTATGTGTCAATTGCATATTATCAAGCATCGGTTGTCTGCTTGTATTTGTTTTTGAGCAGTTCGAGTCATGGCGCTGTTACGTTTAAGAGCTATATATGAGTTTGCTCACTGTGCCATAGACTCTGAAAATTATTTGCTGCTTGGTAGGGCGATGGGATGAGTATAACTTGTATTAAAACTCGGGGGAGATAGGAATTGCATGATTTGTATGGTCTGGTGTTGAATATCGGACTGGTAGCAGGTTCCCGCAGAGTAGATATTTACCCTGCGAAGTCAAATTAGGCCTATATGACTCGTAGTGGAATGGCTCGGATATCGCAGAGCAAGGTGATGGCGGTTGGTATGGTTATTGGAAATGAACTAGGGAGTGGGGAAGGATACCTGGCTGTCCTCGTCTAGTGTAGGCTTGGTTGTCTTGGTACGGCTTGGCTCGGCGAGACTGTGCTTGGCAGTCTAGGTGTGGCTTGGCTCGGCGTAACAGTGAACAACCCGTCCTGTCGTCAGTGAGTGTAGTGGTGAGTGGTCCAACCCGCTCCTGCTGCCCGTATATATTTGGAATCGTCACCTTTCGGCTATTGCTATTTGCATCTTTTGGAAAGTGATGAAAACTTATATCCGCAGCCCTCTTATACATCGACTTACAGCCGTAAACTGAGCAATATACTTTCCTTTTACTCATTTTGCACTCTATCAACGAGAAAAACGTATTACTTATGTATAAAGACACGAAGAATTTACCGCGATCTGCTTACCAATACAAGAACCATATACAAACAGTCACCACGTGACAAATGTACCCTACTTGGTAAGTTACTCATGCCCATTTAATCTACAAAAGAAGAATTTGTGATTGCTAACAAATGCCCTCACTAAGCTACGATAAATGAGATGCTGTTCTAGTACATTTCGTTGCTTCTTGTAGCGTCGTAAAAAGGATATAATTATCCGATTAGCCTCCATGTTACAATCAGATAATTCATACTTCCACCTTGGATCTGGGATTTGAACCCGGGAACGCGCCGCACACGAACATAAGCCGGGTGGCACTCCGTTCCCTCACCGTTCATGCCAGGAATGTTTTACACGCCCGTGAAATCGCACTGTCCCGCATGTTGCAGCTCGCAATAACATCAGCTAACAACCACTGGAGTACTTAGAAAGTATGTTCCTTTCCTTAAAGGAAAATGCAGTTTGTAGATTGTATGCATCTCGCTCATGCATTTCACACGTAGTTACCCCAAATCATTCTAACCTGCCATTCTGGGAATTATAAAAATAAAGTCAATCTTCCCCACTGACATCTCGAACAAAATATGCCTTTAATAATCCGCATAATGCAATGTACATCAAGCCTTGATGTTGGCATGTACAGTACTCGAGAATGCACGTTGCTGAAACACGTGGAAGATTCCACACTAGGATCTCGTAATGGCTGCTTTATCATGGACACCGCTGGACATGGAAATATATCAGACCGCGTTCCAATTATAAACTGGTCTTTCTTTCCCAATTCGACACTCTGCACATGGATTGAACTACAAGTCTCAACTCCATTGCTATATGGTAACTGCGTTATAAACTCGCACACGGTACACGGTCACTTGTTAAGACATAAAACTGCGTCCGGAGAAAACACACTTTGAAACGCGATCGGACCTAGCCGAGTATAATGCTGGCCGCCTCAACACGTTGGAGTTTTAACTGGCCTGGCGCTCACGAATAGCTCACCAGCCGAGTTCAGTAAAAGCACATGTGAAAACTGTAAAATGAGTGAGTCTCTCCTGCTGGCTGCAACTCGCCGAGGGAAGCTACCCCCTCTCCTTTCCTGTATAGATATATCGATATGTCAATATCTCGTTTGTAGCTTTGATCAAATAGATGTTATTTCTGCATTTCACTTGCTAGGTTCTATTTCTCATATATAATAGCTTTCTGCTATGGTAATACACATTCTACACTCTTCATAATATCTTTAATAACTCTTGTTTGCTTCATATCTGAAACGATAATCCTCAAGTTGTGGTCGATGCGTGACATTACGTCATGTATGGAATTATTGATTGGCTGGGCTTGGCGTCGTTCATTCGGAAATGCTCGTGGCTCCGGATCTGTAACCGAATGACACTTCTTATAATATTTGCGCCGCATAGCATGACTTGTCTCGTGAGATTTACTGCGTCACGCCACCTGACGTAACTATTTACAGTACCTGGACTAAAAACCTTATGATAAAAACGGTACATTTCCCCACTGATATCTCAAATAAGAGTCATCTGAGCTTTTATTTGCACCAATCTAGGTAATTTCGATATATTGTGCCCATTCAACAATGAAATATGCAAATCACAGTTTGCCAGCAGTGCTCAATCGGGAGTATCGGGGTTCATGGTTTGTTCTCCCACTCTGTGACTTACACACTTTGGATTAAGCAGAGGATACACTTCCAAAAATAAACAAAAAATCAACTCCTACTATTAAAACATTTAATTATCCAAATATATGGCGCTACAAAAATTAAACAAATAAAATACTGACACTCCACTTCACACTTGTCCAAAGTTGAACAAGGAATACATATTAAACAATTATAAGATCATAATGACTGGTTTTCCACAAACCAACAAACTTCTACTAAGTTTCACTTCCATATAGTGTCACTTCAAATTCTTTAAAATAAGAGCTCCAAACGGCTCGGTAATGTTTACTTACACTGTGTTATCAATTTAATACACATCCATTACTATTTATATGAGTATATCTTTTAATCATAAATATCTTAATTACCAAAGTATGGTTAATCATTACTTAATTTGGGCTTTCACAATGCTCACATGTTACCATCCCTCTCTCTCAAGTCAACAACTCACTACTGTGATTGGGAAAAATTTGCGTACTCCCGAGCTACAGAAGACTACTGAACAAGTCAAAATTAAGATCACTCCTGGAATCTAATGTCTTCAATAGAACTCGTGAATCACTGAATCATATAATAATTAAGTTAGGGATTTATCATTATTTGTCTTTAAAAGACCATTATATCATAAGAAAGCAACGATCTGAACTCTGCATGCGATAATCATTTATATAAAGGGACCTCGGTTCCAAGACCGGGTCGTTAAAACAATCTCTAAACACTTCTGTGTATTATAACTCAAACAGACCGTTCCCCGACCTACCGCAATACATCGAGGGTGAGGTTCTAGCCTTGACTACTTAGCGTGATTTATTGCAGGGAGACAGAGAGTCCACAGTCTCTCTTCTACAAGAGACTGGCTACCATCAGCTTTCCTTACAGCCGTTTCAAATGGAATTATCTGAATGACAACGCTTCTAATACAGATTCTTAAACAGCATAATTAGGCTCAACAGACCTATTCTCTTGGCTTCAGTGTATAATAATTATGAAGTGTCCTCATTGGCGGGTAAGAAAAATTCAATAATGCAACCAATATTAAGGGGCTTCAACACCGACGACTCTGAGTTCGATCCTTTCAAATGCCTCGGGAACCGTATCCCAAATTGGAGGACTTATAACATTTGTGACTTAGGGCAGGCCTTGCCTTATACCAGCGCTCATAATACAACATAAATAGCACCCTATTTAACAAACAACATACAATGCCTCGTGATCACTATCACAACTTGTGAGGACTTACCATAGTTCAATCACCACGACCAACTGTCCCTCATAATTAGTTTTACCGAGCATTTCAACGCATTCCTAGCGTGACAAATTACTTCAATGCGCTACATGGCGCTTATACATTAATTAGCCAAGTTGCCTTCAAAGAACTAATAAATTCAAAATCAACGTTTGATCTACATCTCAAGATATATATTACTCTTCTCCCTTGACAATAATCATTTTTACCATAAGAACATGTATTCATAACATGTATTAATTCATCTAAAGGTGCTCGGAAGCTACTACTTTCAATATAAAATTCATCATAATATTCATTCATTTATATTATTATTATTATTATTATTACGATTGTTTTCTCATATTTATATCATTTATCAATTACTCTGATATTTTACTGAATACATTCCCCAAGGGATTCATTTACATTTCACATATTTATTATCTTTATCTCAAATTAATCGTTCAGATCGCGCTATTATTCTTTTACTTGTTATTCAACATCCCTACTCTCTCTCTCATGAGGATTCTACGCAAATCTTCCCAAACACATATCATAATGAAATAGTTACTCACATGAATATACGGTCAGCGACCGAATCCTCCAGCGATGGAACATTTTTGCCCACTCACTGCTTTTAAGCCATTTCCATAGATACACTTACACTCAATGACCCTTCTTTAGCAGCATATAAAATATTTACCTTAATCACTTGGAACACAATGAATACCATTTTGTATTCGTTTCACTTAACACAATATAATTCACTAAAAATATTATACTCAAAATTTTTCACTATATTTACATAACATAACCATTTTACCACTTGAGCGTTAATTATTCGCCTTACACACGTGATTTCTTTTCTTTCCCGTTTCCAAGGGTGACACTTATAGAACGTTGGCTTCCTAATCTGACGAGATGATGGAAAGTCTCGATCGAACTACTCACTGAAACGGCTGATCTCCAAATCCGGGTTTTGACTATCGGCTTCTATACTTTCCTGCACGATGTCGTTTCTTACTAGACACTAACTTGTTCGTCTAGATAAAATCTGTCCTTAATGTATTAGTATTACGGCCGCTCGAATAGTTTATCGGTGACCTAGTAATTTCCTTGCATTACTTGCTATTACTTTAATTCGTAGCTTATTGGAGTCCTCCCCAATGTTTACTGTTCATTTGTCTACTTAGACAAAGCCTGGAACTACAATTCCGATTTTCTATCGTCCTGGGCTCTAGTCCCTACATTTCCGGAACACTTGGCGTTACTTATTTTGTTCGACCCTGATCGGGTTCCTTAACGTCGATAGAACTCTCTATTTCACTTTCCTTGGGTACTTCGAAACTTTATGATGCGTTGTTTCTTTAACTGAACTATTATTCGAGTACCTATCGCCTGTTATTTCTTCAAGTCCACAGCCTAACTTTGACTATACTGGTGAACTTTGACGATAATTGTTTCTGCGTGCAGCGTCTACGCGCTCACTAAAATAACTTGTTATACTTTGTGACACAGTATTACGCTCTCGGGCGTCTTTTATAACTGAATATACTTTGATGCAGCCTCTCCTGTACTGTGCCCAACTCTAGGAATGGGTATTCCAAGATTCAGACACCTAGATATCAAGGGAAAGGCTGTAGCCGCTTTTGAAAGTTGAGATATTTGAATATCGCGCTACATTGCTTCTCGAAGCAATTGGAAAGAATTTACCGATACTTGGATGTCAAGTGACGTAGCGAGTAATAGCAGAGGTTGAGGCTATTTATTGATTAAATAGTTAACCATGGAGTAGAGACTTGAGACTGGGATCAGATTACTGGCACGGCCAAATGAAAGAGAATGCACTTAGTATCAAGTAAATCGGACCAGGGATACAAGAGATATGAGGATTTCTAGATTTCAGCTGATGCGGCGTGACCCTGACAGTTTTGAATAAAAGCCGGCTGGCCGAAGCATCTATAGCTCATTTCAACACAAGCACTTGCCGAGCAAGTTGCTGCGACGCTGAGCCAAGGCACATGGTTGCCGGATCTACGCAGAAGTTCTTTTCAAAGTCGTGATAGTCACGAAAGTGCTGCGCTACGAGGTGGAACTTAGTAAGTTTACGGCGAGGAGAATCACTGAGGTGTTTGATTTTTCTACAGACATTGGTGGAAATATTTATATTTCTACATGGACATATGCTAGACTTTGTCTAGAATTAGTACTTTGTCACAGTCCAGTAATAACTTAATACTTGGATATTTAAATCCATTTCAGTCAGTTTTCATATTTGTAACTAGTTAACCACTTCGATCTATCAGTACACTGAAGACTAGTCTATAACGGTGGCGTTCATTAGTCTACGCAAGGGAAACTACAAGTTGCTTAGCGCATGGTAGATGGCGAGAAGCCATGCCCAGGGAACGATCTTCAGAACAGCCGTTGATTGGTTAGACTGTCAGTGTTTTTCTTGTACTGATAAGATTACCGTGAGTTATGTTACAACTGACATATCTAAGAATAGATCACTTAGAACTGACCCTATTTAAACAAACTGTTATGGCTTTGATAGAAGCCCATATTAAAATGGAACAACAGTTAATTCAAACGTCAAAAGATACTACCACTATGTCTGACTAGACGGATTGTGGGTATATAATGGCGGCCGATACAAGGATTATACGTACTTGTCCAATAGGGCATGTCTATGGATAAATCTGGTACAGACCAGGTTTACTTCGCTTCAAGACTTTCAAGAAATGTAAGCCACATTTGAATTATATTATGCCTAGCTAACTGGAACAAACTATTTTTCTGCAGATGACCAACACATTTTATTTTTTTCGTCGTATTTAAATCGTGCAATGATTTACGCACGACTTATTAGAGTTATTCTGAGTATTTTTAGCACTCAGAACAGTTTAGGATCGATGACCGAGCATTTCGAAGATTTATTTGAATTTTTCATATTTTAGGGAAACCACGGAGAACCGTCGATGTAAAGGTTGAGTTAAATTATTTTTGTTGAGGAATGGATATTTTTTCCATATTCAAAGATTCGAACATGTAGATTCTCACATAATGAGATGATAATTAAACATATTTAAAATGATATAAATAATAATAATAATAATAATAATCCACTGATAATAATAATAATAATTTTTATAATTTTTCTAAATAATTCTTGGATATTATATTTTATAATAATCATATGTATTGAGAAAGAGCCTATGAAGTAGTTTAATAATTTCTAGTCTGGAACAGGAGATTTTCCGAAGGAGAGTGGTTAGCGCAAGCCCGCATTCAACCAACATTTCAGTTCTGGTTGAACAGTTGATATTTGCAATGAGCAAAGTATATTTTTCAGATAACACGGAGAGGCATGAAACGGGAAGCAAATGATATTTGTATCAAATAGGATATTTCTGTATTTATATAAAATCATGACGTAAATACACTCGAAAGTGAAATAAAGATTTTCATAAGTATGGCAAATTCACGGGTTGAACTGAATGGTAAAATAAAATAAACTTGTCAGTTTATTAATCTTCCAGTGTTGATAACAAGCAGAGGCTTGATTTATTGTATAAATTTTGGGAAGAAAAATTATATGTGTGGAGTAGTTGAAATGCCATTCCCAGGTGCGCATGTTTAAGTCGCAGGAATGAAGAGGTTTTTTCGAGCATCAATCAAATAGCAGGTTCGATGGCTCAGGTTTATAGTAGGAGTATTGGAACTACACATTTCGTCGGATGAATGACCCGAAGGTTATTTCTTGAAACCATCAGTTCTTATTTCAACCTTGTTTACGAATTCCATTTAGACTTTGATTTTGCTAGAACCCGGATGTGTCATGATAGTAGTTTATTCTTCTTCAGAGGAAGACCTTTGCCGTTGTTGTTGTAATATTGTGTTCTTACACAAATAGTAGAATTGGCCACTGCCAATTAAAAATAATTCTTTAACCACGAATAATTTGAAGGATATTTTCAATCCTAGTGCCATGAACTAAATGAATTTATTATGAAGCTACAATTCTAATTTCCGCATTCTGTCGAAGAATTGCAAGTTGTAAAAATTACTAAAATGGCCATGAATATAAATCTTTTTTCATAATAATGATTCCAAGTGGGAAATTGAATAGTTGAATAGTTCAACAATTTAGTGATCAAGTTGATGATTCAGAAATCATGTATTTTGTTAGAAACTTGAAGTTCATAATCGAGTCACTTCTCGAAATGTTTAATGTCAGAAGAACAATTAATTGTTGTTGTGCTTCGCACAGTTCTTCGATGCTATGCTCAAGGTCAAATACTTTTCAGATGTTATTAATATGTGTAAATAATGTGTGTTGATTCAATGATAATAATATTTTTCGACGATATATTTTTGAAACTGGAAAATAAGTGAAAGTTTAAAATTCTATGAACATTTATTCTACGAGTGTTAATATCATGTAAATATTCAAACAGTGATCTACGATATTTCCAGTAGAGACAATTAACTTTGAACTGGAATTAATCATAAATAATTTTGGAACACAGTCTACAGGACTATTAATCGGACTTGTGTTTCCAAAAAAGATTGTCAAATGTGTTTGGAAAATTTCCGTATATTGTGTAAATAAGAGTGTGGATCGCCACACGTGGATGATGCTGCTTTGAGCATCTTTGCAGTCAATTTTAACTTCAAAATAAACTGAGATAATTTTACCAGATGTGTTATACCCAATTAAATCTCCTTCTATCCTTATTGTTGCATTGAGCCAAAAATCAGTAAAGCATTTTTTTCATTTGATGTCGTTTTTGCGATCTGCTTTAACCCATCTGGCGCTCCGGGATATTTTGACTCTCGTGCTGACTGATTATTGGTAAAATGCATATGTGGTCGTGCGGACTCTGGTCTAAACGGGCACATAAAATAAGATAGAGAGAGAAATGGCTTCGAACGTGGGTCTCGATTTAGACATGGTCAATCGCATGCCGATTTGAAATTGTGATAATTTTTATAGAAATATTTTGGGAGTTGAGAGATGTCTGGTTTGGATGAATAAATTAGTAGGAAACCCAATTAGTGGGGAAAATTAAAAATTTAACTTGGTTAATAATTAGAATGGGTTTGATTATTTTTGATAATGGCTTAACCATTAGGGCGTCAAGTAAATTCAGTAGTAAACGTTCGATGACTGGACATACACATTATTAGAATCCAGGTGGAGGATATTTGAGAACTTGCATATTTTTCTTGTGATAGTGTGGTAAATGTAATTCGTAAAAGTAGAGAATTTTGTTTTTCCATCATGTCGACATTAGGACAAATCTCATTTTATTATAGTGTTCCAATTAGCTATTCATATTTCTTGTTCTAGTTATAAGCTTGTGTTTGCCAATATTGTATACCCCTAAGTTTTGAATAATAATTGAAATTATGGAAGAAATGATGAGGTTGATGAGGAGTTTGGAGGAGAGTTCAAAAGAGGCTGGACTGCGTGTAGCAGCCATTATGAAAGAAAATACTGAGGCTTTGGAAAGGAAACTTAAAGAAAATTCTGATTCTTTAGAAAATAAACTTAAAGAAAATTTAAACGATAAACTTAAAGAAAATTCTGATTCTTTAGAAAATAAACTTAAAGAAAGTTTAAACGATAAACTTAAAGAAAATTCTGATTCTTTAGAAAATAAACTTAAAGAAAATTTGAATGATAAACTTAAAGAAAGTTCTGATTCTTTAGAAAATAAACTTAAAGAAAATTCTGATTCTTTAAAAAGTAATTTGAAAGAATATTTAAATTGTAAATTTAATTCAATGGAAAGTAAATTTAAAGAGAATTCCGAAATTTTGAAAATGTCACTTGAGAGTAAAATGAATAAATTATGCGAAAAAACACATGAGCTCGAAACTTCATTAGCTACTAACGCAAGTTTAATGGACGAAAAATTTCGCGATGCCGATCTTCGATCCCAAAGCTTAGCTGATAGGATAGAACATGGTCTTAGGAAAGTTGGTGAAGACATGATCGACCTAGAAGTCAGAGTGAAGGAGGAGAGTAATGAGATGGGAATTCTAGTTGTTCAACGTTTAACGGAACAATTCAAAGAACTTGTCATGGGAGAAATAAGAGAAGGTGTGATTAGTGAGTTGCAAACTGAAATCAAAACCACAGTTGTCAATGAAATTAAAGACACACTCAAGCTGGAGAACCAAGAGGGAATCAAGGAGATTAGGGAATCTTTGTCATCCCATATTCAAATAATTTCCAAAGATATCCAAGCAACTCAGAAGGACATATCAGATATGACAGGGTCATTGAAAAGTCATGAGACTGTTATGAACCAGATATCCATTGATGTTAAGGAGAATTGTAAAGAAACTGAAGCAATTAAGAAAATGGCAGAAGAAAACCAGAAGGAACTTGAGGCCATGAAAACTCAAATCAAGGATGAGAAACAGTCTGATCATCTGTTGAAAATGCCAAATGTAAGGGGAAAGGAACAGATACAGATAAATCTAGGAGCAGCTAGAGAAACGGATAGTCAAAGACAGGATAAGGTCAGGACAGTATTTCAATCCAACCCCATAACTGTATTTAAGAATGTAGAGGATAAGCCTTCTAAATTTTCAGGGCGAGATTCTGTGACACCCGTAGAATTCTTGAGAGAAGCAGGTGATTACCTGAAAGATTCCAAGATCCCTAAAGAAAGACAGATCCGAGTGATAGGGAAGTTTTTGGAAGGTCCTGCACTTCTTTGGTTTAGAGCTTTTAGATCCACTCTAACCACTTTTGAGGAGTTTTCTCGTGGGTTATTGAAAAAGTTTTGGTCCCCGGAAACCCAACAGCAAGTCAGAGCAGAGTTATATTCGAAGAGATTCTCGACGTCACAACCTACTCGATACTCTACGTACTTTTCTGGACAGCTTTCTAAACTGCAACATTTAGATCCGCCGATGCCAGATAACGAATTGATTACTGCATTGATACGTCAGTTTCCAGCAGACGTCCAGAGGACTTTGATCGCTGCTGATATCTATAATATGGAACAATTTGATGAAGTATTACAGAAGCTGGATCATACGAACGCTCAATTCTTTCATCAGAAGGGAGGAAAGAGTAACAACGCTGTGAATGCTGTTATGGCTGATAGTTATTCTCAAACACCTCGAGAGATTCGAGAGGGGCGAGAAGAGAAAACGCCGAGGGAAGATCCAAATAAGAGAGGATGGAACCAGTACAGTAACAGATACAGTTACAAGCCTTATGCGAGACCAGATGGTGGAAATCGATACAATACTCGATGGAGAAGACCACGAGATAGTCAAGGAAGGTACCAGGAAAGAAGATCCTATGGTAGAAATAACTACAATAACAGAGGGAATGTGGATACTCGTCAGTCCAATGAAGAGTTCAACAAGGAGACGAGGAAAAATTTGGAAGCAAGACACCAAGATAACTTGCAGTTTTTGGAGCAGAGGCCCAATGAACCAGGTCCATCGGGAACACAACAATCCCGGGGGAATGGTAATGAAAAAAAACCTTCGAATTCACAGTAGAAGATAGAATTTTGAACACTTTCACTTCCAGAATTATTAAATGGCAAGGAGAGGATGATGACTTAATTCAACAGAATGACGAACGGAAAGAAATGGGTACAAGAATTAGAATGCCAATCATATCATGCGAAGTATTCGGTATGCCTGTCGATACTTTGATTGATACTGGGGCTATGCTTTGTCTTGTGAGTGAGAAGCTTTATATTCTGTGGAAGCTCAAAGAGAATTTAGAGGAGATTCCCGTATCAGGAATTAAGATCCAAGGAATAATACCCAACAAAATATCTCTGTGTAAAACACAATTATACTTATGTATTACGATTGGAGGACATGATTTCCGACATGTATTTGTTGTAATGAAGGACATGGCTTTTGACATGATATTGGGAGCAGATTTTATTCAGAAATATCAAGCAGTGATAGACATGAAGACAGAGACGATCAGATTCAAGAATACCGAAGAGATTAACTTCGAGGGAAAAGAAGAGGAAGACATCGAGGGAGATGTTCAATGGTCTCTGATTTTTCATGAAGCTGAAGGAAGAGAAGTCTACACTGAGAAGGAGCCCCCAGAGCAAGGGAAAATTTTGGAAGAGTATCACGATATTTTTGATATTAAACCTGGTGAAATTAAAGATTTTGAATATCATATTCGTGTAAATGATGATGCACCTTTTCATGCTAAATTGTATCCAGTAGCAGAAAAGCATCGAGAAAGAGTAAAAGTGCTTATCAAGGAGATGGAAAGCAACAATGTGATTGAAAGGTACACTACATCTTATGTCAATCCATTAGCAGTAGTGTCTAAGCAAGATGGAAGTCTGAGACTATGTTTAGACGCGCGAAATTTGAATTCAAGATTACTGCCAGAGTATGACAGACCACCAATCATTAGGGAACTGTTAAGGAAATTCCAAGGCAAGGTCTGGTTCTCTAATATTGATCTCACTTCGTCTTACCATCACATTAGGCTTAGTGAAGATTCCAAGAAGTTTACAGGATTTATGTTTGACCAGCAGACATATGTATTCCGCCGTCTACCATTTGGAGTCAAAACATCTGGATCCGTTTTGATCAGAGCACTGGAACAAAATTTGAGTCCTGAAGTAAAAGAGATAGCAATTCGTTATATTGATGATATCTTAATTGCATCTGAGACTAAGGAGGAACATTTGTTACATCTTCAAATGTTATTCGCAGATTTGAGAAAAGCGAACTTCAAAGTAAACCTTCGAAAATGTCAGTTCTTTCGGAAGGAAATAAAATTTTTGGGTCACATTTTGGATGGAGAAGGATACCGTCCCAATGAGACGAAGATACAGGCAATTGCAAATTTCCCTAGACCTACTAGAGTGAAGAATGTCCGCAGTTTTCTCGGGACATGCCAATTCTTTGCAGGGCATTGTCCAAACTTCACCAAGACGGTAGCGCCATTGCAGGAATTATTAAAGAAAGGAAACAAATGGAAATGGGATAAAGATTGTGAACAATCATTTCAAGATGCCAAGAGGTTATTGGTAAACAGTGTGAAATTGGAGTATCCTGACTTTACCAAGAATTTCATCATAGAACCTGATGCATCCACCGTAGGGATTGGAGCTATTCTACTTCAAGAAGATGAAGACCACAAGAGACATTACCTGGCGTTCATTAGCAGGAAACTTCGTCCATCAGAGAGGAATTATTACACCACAGAGTTAGAAGCACTTGCTGTAATATTCGCGTTGGAGTCGTGGAAGAAAATGTTAATTGGACATTCAGTCATTGTGAGGACTGATCACCACGCATTGGAGTTTATCTTGAGAACAAACTTTGCCAGTGATAGAATAATTAGATGGTCACTTTTTATTCAACAATTCAACCTAGTTATTGAACACACTCCTGGAAAGTTGAACGTGGGAGCTGATTTATTGAGTAGAGCAGTGGAGTCTACATCTAAGGTTTTTCAAGTTAACCTGACGCAGGAAGATGAAGATACCTTGAGAAGGTTAAGGTTGTTGCATTTATCCCAGAGGAGAGACCGACGTCTTAGAAACATTTTTCGTTTTCTACAGGGAGATATGGATCCAAATGATGATGATTTTGTGGAAACTGAAAGGATTTCATGAGATTTTATGACGTTAGATGGTTTAATCTACAAGTTTGCAGATCCCGACCATACGAAGCTGAGAGTAGTGATACCTCCGCGAATGCAAAAACCCATTATTTGGATGGCACATCGAATCGCAGGTCATGCTGGAGTAGATAAGACAGTCAGCATGATTCAAGAGAAATTTTCGTGGGAGCGAATGCGACAAACTGTCAGAAACACTATTCGAGAATGCGACTTATGCCAAAGGAGTAAACATAATTCTAGATTACTGAGAGAATTACCAAGGCCTATTATTCCTTCTAAGCCTTGCGAAATCTTCGCGACTGATTTATATGGTCCTCTCCCAAAGTCTAAAAGAGGTAACCGATATATTTTCGTGACTATGGATGTTTTCAGCAAATACACCATGTTACATCCAATTCAGAAGGCAAACGCAAAATATTGTGCGAAGAGAATTAGAGATAGCCTAATTCCGGAAGCAGGCAAACCGGAATTCCTTTTATCAGATCGTGGACCTCAATTTACATCTTTAGAATTTCGAACCATCATGAATAATCTTGGGATTAGACAATTGTTTTGTTCTATTAGACATCCAGAGAGCAATCCAGCGGAACGCGTGATGGCTGAAATAGCAAAATTTTGCCGCCTCTATTGTCCAAATGAGCATTGGAAATGGATGGATGTTCTTTCTTTAGCATCCGAATCCATCAACTCTACAATTCATGAGAGTACTGGACAGATTCCCATGTTGCTTCATCATGGAATTAAACCAACAAGATTATGGGATCGAATCATCTCTATTCCACCTGAGATTGAACCAAATCGTCAGATGAGGGAAACTCTAGCTTTAGACAAGTTAAGGAGCCAAGCTGAGAAAAGAGAGCGCAGAGTGAGAGGAAAGTGTTTTCGCAGACCCTTGCGCGTAGGAACTCTTGTTTTAGTGAAAAGACCTACACCCTCTGACGTGCAAAATCGAGTATACTCGAAATTTGCAAGCCTTTACGCTGGACCCTATCGTATTGTGGAAGTAAACAACAATGGAAGTTATGAAGTCGCTAATACACGAACTGGTAACATCGTGGGAACTTATAATGCATCGAATTTGAAGATTTATTATTCAAGAACCAGATGATTTAATGTGTAGATAGGAAAAATAAAAATTTTTCAATTTTTATTTTTTGCTAGGTGTGGGGTGGATGTGCCCAACTCTAGGAATGGGTATTCCAAGATTCAGACACCTAGATATCAAGGGAAAGGCTGTAGCCGCTTTTGAAAGTTGAGATATTTGAATATCGCGCTACATTGCTTCTCGAAGCAATTGGAAAGAATTTACCGATACTTGGATGTCAAGTGACGTAGCGAGTAATAGCAGAGGTTGAGGCTATTTATTGATTAAATAGTTAACCATGGAGTAGGGACTTGAGACTGGGATCAGATTACTGGCACGGCCAAATGAAAGAGAATGCACTTAGTATCAAGTAAATCGGACCAGGGATACAAGAGATATGAGAATTTCTAGATTTCAGCTGATGCGGCGTGACCCTGACAGTTTTGAATAAAAGCCGGCTGGCCGAAGCATCGATAGCTCATTTCAACACAAGCACTTGCCGAGCAAGTTGCTGCGACGCTGAGCCAAGGCACATGGTTGCCGGATCTACGCAGAAGTTCTTTTCAAAGTCGTGATAGTCACGAAAGTGCTGCGCTACGAGGTGGAACTTAGTAAGTTTACGGCGAGGAGAATCACTGAGATGATTGATTTTTCTACAGACATTGGTGGAAATATTTATATTTCTACATGGACATATGCTAGACTTTGTCTAGAATTAGTACTTTGTCACAGTCCAGTAATAACTTAATACTTGGATATTTAAATCCATTTCAGTCAGTTTTCATATTTGTAACTAGTTAACCACTTCGATCT
Organism: Meconema thalassinum; assembly: GCA_946902985.2. NCBI lineage: Eukaryota > Metazoa > Arthropoda > Insecta > Orthoptera > Tettigoniidae > Meconema > Meconema thalassinum. Next base: position 415,563,514 of record OX336391.1, read on the forward strand.
ATCAGTACACTGAAGACTAGTCTATAACGGTAGCGTTCATTAGTCTACGCAAGGGAAACTACAAGTTGCTTAGCGCATGGTAGATGGCGAGAAGCCATGCCCAGGGAACGATCTTCAGAACAGCCGTTGATTGGTTAGACTGTCAGTGTTTTTCTTGTACTGATAAGATTACCGTGAGTTATGTTACAACTGACATATCTAAGAATAGATCACTTAGATCTGACCCTATTTAAACAAACTGTTATGGCTTTGATAGAAGCCCATATTAAAATGGAACAACAGTTAATTCAAACGTCAAAAGATACTAGAACTATGTCTGACTAGACGGATTGTGGGTATATAATGGCGGCCGATACAAGGATGATACGTACTTGTCCAATAGGGCATGTCTATGGATAAATCTGGTACAGACCAGGTTTACTTCGCTTCAAGACCATCAAGAAATGTAAGCCACATTTGAATTATATTATGCCTAGCTAACTGGAACAAACTATTTTTCTGCAGATGACCAACACATTTTATTTTTTTTCGTCGTATTTAAATCTTGCAATGATTTACGCAAGACTTATTAGAGTTATTCTGAGTATTTTTAGCACTCAGAACAGTTTAGGATCGATGACCGAGCATTTCGAAGATTTATTTGTATTTTTCATATTTTAGGGAAACCACGGAGAACCGTCGATGTAAAGGTTGAGTTAAATTATTTTTGTTGAGGAATGGATATTTTTTCCATATTCGAAGATTCGAACATGTGGATTCTCACATAATGAGATGATAATTAAACATATTTAAAATGATATAAATAATAATAATAATAATCCACTGATAATAATAATAATAATTTTTATATTTTTTCTAAATAATTCTTGGATATTATATTTTATAATAATCATATGTATTGAGAAAGTACCTATGAAGTAGTTTAATCATTTCTAGTCTGGAACAGGAGATTTTCCGAAGGAGAGTGGTTAGCGCAAGCCCGCATTCAACCAACATTTCAGTTCTGGTTGAACAGTTGATATTTGCAATGAGCAAAGTATATTTTTCAGATAACACGGAGAGGCATGAAACGGGAAGCAAATGATATTTGTATCAAATAGGATATTTCTGTATTTATATAAAATCATGACGTAAATACACTCGAAAGTGAAATAAAGATTTTCATAAGTATGGTAAATTCACGGGTTGAACTGAATGGTAAAATAAAATAAACTTGTCAGTTTATTAATCTTCCAGTGTTGATAACAAGCAGAGGCTTGATTTATTGTATAAATTTTGGGAAGAAAAATTATATGTGTGGAGTAGTTGAAATGCCTTTCCCAGGTGCGCATGTTTAAGTCGCAGGAATGAAGAGGTTTTTTCGAGCATCAATCAAATAGCAGGTTCGATGGCTCAGGTTTATAGTAGGAGTATTGGAACTACACATTTCGTCGGATGAATGACCCGAAGGTTATTTCTTGAAACCATCAGTTCTTATTTCAACCTTGTTTACGAATTCCATTTAGACTTTGATTTTGCTAGAACCCGGATGTGTCATGATAGTAGTTTATTCTTCTTCAGAGGGAGACCTTTGCCGTTGTTGTTGTTGTAATATTGTGTTCTTACACAAATAGTAGAATGGGCCACTGCCAATTAAAAATAATTCTTTAACCACGAATAATTTGAAGGATATTTTCAATCCTAGTGCCATGAACTAAATGAATTTATTATGAAGCTACAATTCTAATTTTCGCATTCTGTCGAAGAATTGCAAGTTGTAAAAATTACTAAAATGGCCATGAATATAAATCTTTTTTCATAATAATGATTCCAAGTGGGAAATTGAATAGTTGAATAGTTCAACAATTTAGTGATCAAGTTGATGATTCAGAAATCATGTATTTTGTTAGAAACTTGAAGTTCATAATCGAGTCACTTCTCGAAATGTTTAATGTCAGAAGAACAATTAATTGTTGTTGTGCTTCGCACAGTTCTTCGATGCTATGCTCAAGGTCAAATACTTTTCAGATGTTATTAATATGTGTAAATAATGTGTGTTGATTCAATGATAATAATATTTTTCGACGATATATTTTTGAAACTGGAAAATAAGTGAAAGTTTAAAATTCTATGAACATTTATTCTACGAGTGTTAATATCATGTAAATATTCAAACAGTGATCTACGATATTTCCAGTAGAGACAATTAACTTTGAACTGGAATTAATCATAAATAATTTTGGAACACAGTCTACAGGACTATTAATCGGACTTGTGTTTCCAAAAAAAAGATTGTCAAATGTGTTTGGAAAATTTCTGTATATTGTGTAAATAAGAGTGTGGATCGCCACACGTGGATGCTGCTGCTTTGAGCATCTTTGCAGTCAATTTTAACTTCAAAATAAACTGAGATAATTTTACCAGATGTGTTATACCCAATTAAATCTCCTTCTATCCTTATTGTTGCATTGAGCCAAAAATCAGTAAAGCATTTTTTTTCATTTGATGTCGTTTTTGCGATCTGCTTTAACCCATCTGGCGCTCCGGGATATTTTGACTCTCGTGCTGACTGATTATTGGTAAAATGCATATGTGGTCGTGCGGACTCCGGTCTAAACGGGCACAGTACTAGGAGTTTATTTGTAGCTTATCTTGTAGTCGATACTTCATCGTGCAGCGTCTCGGCGCTCACGGAACTGGATTGTTGTCGAAACAGTGCCATGTGCTCCTGCGCCCTTGGTAGACTGAATACTCTTCCTGGCACCTCCAGGGTTTTTATACAAATTGGCGGCAAAAAGATAAAATCCGCATCTTCTCCAGCACTAACTTTTGAAGTAATCGTATAATTTTGAAAAATATATCTCTGGAACGCTCTTGTTCTAAACGTCAACTGGTTTCTTTGATCATGAAAATCGATCACACAATTCCAGGATATTAAATAATTTTGCTCTTCAGATAGGTGGGTGTTGCGGTTTATTTTTCCATCCCTACCAACTCTGGTCTCGGGGAATTACTAACGACGTCATGCCACGTAGGCACTTCTTTCCTGTGCAAATATTATAAACTTTTTCCCCACACAAAAATCTCTCTTCCAGAATGATCCACAATGGTGTGTTTCTTTCATTAATTAAATGCTCGCAAATGGCTTATTTCTAATTATTTCTCTTCTTGCGCAATTGTGAGGTTGTCATTTTATATCTGAGTAAGGTCTATTTCCGAAACCTCTTCTCTCTTACACGCAGTGGAAAGTTTTTATCGTTCTATTAATAATAATGAGTCGGCTCCTTATCGATGCGTCAAGCATGATACCACGTCCGCATGACTCGTGGTCACCAATTCTTGCGCCACGTTATAACAGCCCAATCCTAAAATCTTTCTAACTCATTCTAAAGACTGTAATTTTTCCTTTTTTCTTTTGCCAATAAAATATGGATTCGACTCTTGAACCAATAGCATATGGGTTCAATATGTATCGTTATTTTTTATCCAGTCCTTAAACAATCTTTTCTACAAATCCCTTAAGGTTTTTAGCATTGAAACGTCCTATAACTTCTCTACCATTAATGCTTACGATCTCGTAGTAGTTATTTCCAAAGGCTCTCACAATCATATAGGGGCCATGAAAGACATGTGAAAATTTCGTGTGTATCTTCTTTTTCACGTCGGCTTTTGATGGTTTCTTGATGAGGAATAAATTATTCACTCTCAACCGTGGACGATATATTTTATTCTTAATCCTTTTCTGCTGCTTCTCGGCTGTATCCATCAGATTCTCTCTTGCCGAATGTATTCGTTCTTGCTCTGTGGGATCAGTGTCCTTTGGCAAGAATCTGACAACTTCTGTCCAAGCTCTCTCTGGCATTCTGTTTAAATGGACTACCATCGGAATATCAGCCAAACTTTCATGGAAAGTCGAAACCAGACATTCTTCCATGACTGGGACATACTTGACCCAACTTGCATATTTATAACAGGTAACTCTACCGTACTTCCTGTAGGTTGATACTTTTGCTCGAATAGCAAATCATCATCCGTTGTTTCAAAAATGTCATGTATAGTGATTAAATGCGAATGTATGTCAGCGTCAGTCTCCACCCTTATTACGAAATTGGAGTTTTTTTCTCTGTCAGTAGTTCTTTCCTGACTTCTGTCCTTTCTACTGGTGCTGGCTTGTGCTTGATCTCTCACTCCCTCCTTTCTCTCCTTTGACCTTCTTCGTCCCTCTTCTGAGGACTTATCTCGCCCTCTCTTGAGCCTATCTTGCTGTTTCTTTCTCTCATGTTCCTCTGTTCTGTAATTTTTATACCTGGTGTAACCTTGGCTCTGTCGGTTATCTCCTTGATTCCTGTTGTACGGAGCTTCTCTCCGGTCCCTGTCATACGGAGCTTCTCTCCGATTTATGTCATACGGACCTTCTCTCCGATTCCTGTCATATGGAGCTTCCCTCCGATCGTCTGATTATACCGACTGTTATAAAAGTTTCTGTCGCCAAGGTCTGCCACGATCATCTCTGTGTTGGTCATTCCATCTCCTATCGTTCTGATAGCTATTTCGGATTGGACCTGGTCTATTCTCATTTCGAGGTTGGGGACGCACGGTTTGTTGTGTCCGATTCATCATGACGGCGTTTACGGTCTTAGGCTCCTGTCTAGAACTCTTGGTGGCCTCGGTCGCATCATTAGACTGATATGGTCTAAGCAACGCAATAGATCGGCCATCGATGCTAAGGTCGAGATACCAGAGGTTATGAGTGATTTCCTGACTTCCGCCGGAAGCTGTCGCGATATAGCTGCTACTAATTCTGCCTGTGATAAGGGTGGCTGAAGAAACCTAAGTTTCGTTAACTGACAAGCGAAGTATTCTGCATAGCCAGTCGGTCCTGTAGTAGCATACTTCCTTGAATAAATCTCGGATCTTATGTTCTGTTGGACCTCGATAGACCATAAACGCTGAATAAACGCTTGTGAGACCTGGTCAAAGTCTTCAAAGGTATACCTGAATGCTTTAAACCACTGTAGAGGTGCGTCAGATAAAAAAAAAACTCTCTACTACTCGCAGTTTACGTTCATGTGGCACATGGGATTCCACAAAATAATCTTGGATTCCTAATAAACTCTATGGGAGTGGTTAAATCTAGATTATTAAACTTTCGGGGCTTATCTTCAAAGTTCCTAATGATGGTTATGTTAGATGCCCTATCTGACGCTCTTATGACATAACCACTTGCACCTGCATTGGGACTTGAAGAAGTAAAGTCTTCCGCTCGAGTTTGGAATTCTAATGCGCGAGGTGTAGCCCTATTCGATTGTTCCATCGGACTAAACTGAACAGTTGTTGGAGCATTAAAAGATTCCTGAATGTCAGTTCTTCTCTGTTCCTGTACTGGGTTAACGGGCTCATCTATAGCGACTCTAAAATCAGTATTTATCAGCAATCGCAATTGGTCCTTAGGTGTATCCAAATTGATACGTCCTTCTAAATTAATACTCTCGAGGCCTTTCCTTAGCTCATTGATCTTGGAAATTTATTTTCCCTTATCTCGTTTATTTCAATCTGTCCCTGATCAATTTTAAGTTCTACGGTTTTAATTCGATTTTCTAAACCGAAAATATTATCAATCTGCTTTTCCTGAACAGCATCCAATCTTTTGCTTAAATCAGTCCTTACATCTATAATTTCCCTGCTAGCAGTGGAAAGTTTGATGGCAAGACTTTTCTCTATACTTGAATTAGCGTCGTTAAAACTATCCTCATAAACCTTACTAAGATCCTGTTTTATAAGGACAAGATTTTCATTAATGATTGCTTTAAGGTCGATGTCAAAGTCTTCCTTAATTAATTTAGTATGATCAGTCACTTGAGTCTGCAACGTGCTCATTTCACCTTTCAAATGCTCCAAACTCTTTTGCGTTTGACTGGTGTCGTGAGTGAATTGCGACTGTAGTGCATCAATAAGATCTTTACTTTCCTTTTTACCCCTTTCGAAATCCAATTTGATTTCACTACGAAAACTGGTATTTGACTGTTCCATTTCATATAATTTTATTTCTGTGTAGGCTTGACTTGACTCGATCTTATTAACTTGGGACTGGATCTTAGTTTGTTTCGACTCAATCTGATTGACGTCATTTTGAATGTTCTTCATCTGAAATTGAATTTCCTTTTGTGTGGTTTCCACTAGACCCACATCTGTTCTCAGATCGTTAACCTGCACCTGCATTATTCTAACATTGGCGATAACATCTTTAACAGTCTCTTCAACCTTCTTTTGACTTTTCTGCACTTTATCAAGATTAGTCTTAACATTAGGAATTTCTTTCTTAAAATTAGCCTGAGCATTCCAAACTTCTACTTTAACATTGCCAATGTCGGTCTGAAGACTAGTTTGAACATTACTAATGTCATTTTACCATTGCTAATGTCAGTTTTAAGGTTACTTTGAACACTATCAATGTCAGTTTTAAGGTTACTATGAACATTATCAATGTCAGTTTTAAGGTTACTTTGAACATTATCAAGGTCAGTTATAAGGTTACTTTGAACATTATCAATGTCACTTTTAATGTTGGTTTCCATAGATTGCTGATTCGACCTAACATGACTAACATTAGCCTGAATTTTTTTAGAACTGTCTTTAATTTATTTCATGGATGTCTGTAGGCTATCTAATTCACCCCGGATGCTCTCCCCCTACTGCATCCTTCAGAATGTCATGATTACGTGACGCATTTTCATATATATTATCAAATGTAGTCTTGGTTTGAGATTTGATATTTTCGATGTCTTGGTTGAGATGCTGTAACTTTCCTTCTATCATCTCAAACATTTTTTAAAGTCTGCCACAGTGACTGCTTGGTTATCAGCCATAATTTTACAAAATACACTTGTCACTAGAGAACATGGGAATACTACATGTGAAAGCATAGCGAGAACATTTGCACACAACCACCATTTGCCATATAGATGCTTATTTTTATTGCCTTGCGTTACCTTATAATTAAACTTAAAATAAATTCATGTTGTCCAATATTATTCTGAGATTGCCTAAACCTCCATATGCGTGACATTTTAAATCAGAGATGGTCCTTGATTCTACAATAAAACGAAATTAAGTTTCGAAGAAGCATCCAATCTTATACATGATGTCAGCAAATATCATCAGCCGGAGTAAATTAAGACAAATCACCTATATGTAACTCACACGTGTGTTACAATAAGCGTCGAACCCGACTGAACATGTCAAAGAAGATTACTGTGAATAACTCTCATTGAACAGGTTCTAGTCGTTTATCACAAGAATACCAAGTGTGGCACCACTTCAATGCATTTAAATCAAAATCTGATAATGGTTGCAATACTACAAAAATAATTCAAGTAGTTCGAGTAACATCGTAATTGCTTTATTCCACAGGAATTTCAATAATTTGTGCCAAAATATTGATTCACCTTTATCTATTTGCCTTCACCACTACCATAACGAATCACGACGTCCTAATTCGTGTTCCGTATAGCATGATCATACAATTGGTCTCCATTATCTGGTATTACAATTTTATTTTAGGCCTACAACTGTGGCTCCCCCTTAACTAGATATCAACACGGAATTCCAGTTAAACGAGGCCCCAAACGATAGCGCGCCACATAACTATGGCTATAAATCTGGTATTCCAGTTTTATTCTCGCCCAAACGTTGGCCGCCACATAACTATGTACCCGAAATCACTTACCAATACCTGGTGAAATCCCTCGATGACAACTGGATCGTAAAACATGAAAATGCCCGGCTCAAAATCCCCCAGGTCCTAACACCAAGTAAAGGAGTAATAGGATAACTAGCCTTCCTAACAGGTTGTCTTAAGAATGACCATGGCTTTGAAGGAGATATAAATAAAATAATCTAGCTCAAGAACACGAAAAACTACTCATAAGAAAACGATCTCAAGGGTGGAATACCCTGAAAAGTCCAAGCGATGGCCTTCTTAACACGACCTCCCATCTCAATGTTAAAATATCACGCCATGATTTAAAAATGGGAAAACAAACTTTATTCCATAAAGGACATGACAACACTAAAAGAAAAAAATAAGATACCTGTCGTCAAAACGACCAAAGTCACAGTTACAAAAACTGTCACTAGAAAACAAAATCCAGAAGTGGATTATGACTATCACCTTCTGGATGGGGTGATCATAAAAATATAACTAGCATATTAATACAAAAATGTTAAGTGTCAATCTCAGAATTATATTATAGAATTCAAATAATAGACTGGACGACGAATAAACATGAATTAGCACAAATTGATATTATATATATATATATCGTTTTAAACGATTCCCTAATGCTGTAACATTCATTAAATATTATGTACAATAAATTTACAAGAATTTATACAGACATGTGTCTCTGGACACTCAAATGTTTTAGTTTTATAACTGATCTGGATCATATCATTCGCATAATTACAAATAAAAAAACTATTTAACAGGGTTATATTTCACCAAGCGATTAAACTAAGTAGAATATTAATGGTCTACGTTCATGTTTCATGTATAGAATAGGATTGTGCAAGATTGTAGAGGTTTCGATTATCAGCTGTGGAAATATCTTCAATCACATAAACAGGTGATCCAAGCATTGCTCATAATTAGGTGAAGAAAAGCATGCAGGCTTGATCTAGCAAAGATCAACAGCTGCCAATGTATCAGACAGACATGAAAATACAGAAAAACCCACCTAGGTTTATATTACACCAAACACGGGTGTTAGACTACTCGAAGTCAAAAACAGATTGGCACTCACTGGCTCACAAACTCTTACTGGCTCAATCCAAAAATACCCTAATGCTTCAACAAGCATAAAATCACAAAAAATACAGCATAATCCCGGATATGCATTCGAATCTCGAAAACAGGTTACAACAACCTTCAAAACACTATTATCAAATATAATTACTATCACAAAAGCCTACAATACATACTTAAAATACACACTAACCTAAAGCACGTTGTTCAAAGTTATGGAACTAAAGTACTTCACTAGTCAAAAAAAAAAAAAATATATATATATATATATATATATATATATATCTTGCCACACAATAATGTACAACTGGTATACTGCTTATCTCTCTTGACTTAGAGTCAAGCTTCCCTGGAATAATTTAATCAAAATTCAGGATGGTGTTCAAAAATGCTGTACTAATATCACACACACAATTGCACTAAATGCAATTATTTACGTTAAGTTTATAGAATATAAATGTCTTGGAATGACATCTAATGTTAAGCTGCTCTCAAATTAATGCCTAAGAGAAGGTTAAACTGATCCTTCCCTAAAATAGGATAGCCTCCAACTTCGGTGGGTTTAGAAATATCAATGGATAAGACCTACACCATGAAAGCAAGTTAACTTCATCGGTTTATCCAATGACAATCATTAGGCAAATCCACTAATAAATCCTCACGCACAAAAGCTAAGTGCTCTCCATGAACATGATCCAAAAAGTGGATTAAAACTGTCAAGGCATAGAACACCAAGAAAAAGTTTCCAAATTTCAAATCGCTGCGAGGAAAACAAAGTTCCTAACTCAAACGTAGTACATGGAAACATGTACTGGCCACAAGAAAAACGCGATTAAAGCTATACTTATACAAACATCTGGAGTTCTTCTCCTGATCCTGCTTCTCGGCAATAAAACTACGCACATCTAATTAAATGACACTACTGAATTTACTAATTAAATTTCAAAACTATCAATACGCAAGGGATGAATTCATTAGGTGAGTACATAATCCCGGGTATGCAACAAATCAGTTTCGACTGAAACATCGAACCTAAACTTATGCATGCCCATTTAATCTACAAAAGATAAATGATGACAATTGTGATTGCCAACAAATGCCCTCACTAAGCTACGATAAATGAGATGCTGGTCCAGTACCTTTCGTTGCTTCTTGTAGCGTCGTAAAAAGGATATAATTATCTGATGAGCCTCCATGCTACCATCAGATAATTCATACTTCCACCTTGGATCTGGGATTCGAACCCGGGAACGCGCCGCACACGAACATAAGCCAGATGGCTCTCCGTTCCCTCAGCGTTCATGCCAGAAATGTTTTTACACGCCCGTGAAATCGCACTGTCCCGCACGTCGCGGCTCGCAATAACACCAGCTAACAACCACTGGAGTACTTAGAAAGTATGTTCCTTTCCTTAAAGGAAAATGCAGTTTGTGGATTGTATGCATCTCGCTCATGCATTTCACACGTAGATACCCCAAATCATTCTAACCTGCCATTCTGGGAATTATAACAATAAAGTCAATGTTCGCCACAGACATCTCGAACAAAAATATGCCTTTAATAATCCGCATAAAGCAATACATATCAAGCCTTGATGTTGGCATGTACTGTACTCGAGAATGCACGTTGCTGAAACACGTGGAAGATTCCACACTAGGATCTCGTAATGGCTGCTTTATCATGGACACCGCTGGACATAGAAATATATCAGACCGCGTTCCAATTATAAACTGGTCTTTCTTTCCCAATTCGACACTCTACACATGGATTGAACTACAAGTCCCAACTCCATTGCTATATGGTAACTGCGTTATAAACTCGCACACGGTACACGGTCACTTGTTAAGTCATAAAACTGTGTTCGGTGAAAACACACTTTGAAACGTGATCGGGCCTAGCCGAGTATAATGCTGGTCGCTTCAACACGCTGGAGTTTTAAGTGGCCTGGCGCTCGCGAATAGCTCACCAGCCGAGTTCTGTAAAAACACATGTGACAACTGTAAAACGAGTGAGTCTCTCCCGCAGGTTGCAACTCGCCGAGGGAAGCTACCCATTCTTCCTTCCTGTATGGATATATCGATATGTCAATATCTCGCTTGTAGCTTTGATCAAATAGATGTTATTTCTGCATTTCACTTGCTAGGTTCTATTTCTCATATATAATAGCTTTCTGCTATGGTAATACACATTCTACACTCTTCATAATGTCTTTAATAACTCTAGTTTGCTTCATATCTGAAAAGATAATCCTCAAGTTGTGGTCAATGAGCGACATTACGTCATGTATGGAATTATTGATTGGCTGCGCTTGGAGTCGTTCATTCGGAAATGCTCGTGGCTCTCGATCTGTAACCGAATGACACTTATAATATCTGCGCCCATAGCATGACTTGTCTTGTGAGATTTACTGCGTCACGCCACCTGACGTAACTATTTACAGTACCTGGACTAAAAACCTTATAAAACAAGATGTTCAGTAAAGAACATATAGCCACTTTCTCCTAAATGTATGAGTTTAGTTATAACTCGTTGTTATTATCAAAGAGTATAATAGAATCATTTCTTGGTTGAAGACCTTAGAAACTATTTACCTCTACCAAACGCCACAACCTAGAAAAAAAAACTACTACCATCATTGAAGAAAGATAGATAAGAATTATATCAAGAATGTTATGGATCTGGGGACATAATTGACCGGACTGGCTGCGTGGCTCAGCGGTAACGTTCTCGCTTGCTGGGCCCTAGGTTGCAGGTTCGTATCCTGGCGCAGTCAGCTGGCATTTGAGGGTGCACAAATGCGAGGGAGCCGTGTCAGTAGATTTACTGGCACGTTAAAGATCCCCTTCGGGCCAAAATCCCGGCACCCCGGCGTATCTAAAAGCAGCAGTAGTTAAAAGGGACGTAAAACAAATAACATTATTATTATTGTTATTATTACATAATCGACCTGCCGTTGGCAACATCCAACTTTGAGTTGAGGCATGTCTTTACACGTCTGGTTGTGCATGGCTTTCACAACCCTAATTGAATTAAAAAATCTTTCCATGACCCTACAGAGACGTGTGTAAACAAACTATGTGGATATTTTCGATTGCTATTTGCCTGAAATAAAAGTATTAATTAATAACCTGAACTAGCACCAACGGCTAGAATTCAGTTACTATGTGAAATAGTTTTGTTCTGTACTTCAAATAACATTTTCAAATAACGCACAATAGGCTGTTACAAACCCTTTAAAATAAAAAGTAAAAATTTTTCGTAGTATCATCTTGCCATTCTTCAAGTTCGGTGCGCATAGAATGCCAATGGTATGCGGTACTAATCAATGGAGTCCCACGTAGACCAGTCGTGACATCTAGTGGAGAAGTATCGAACAATATAACCCTAACAGGGCGAGTGCATTCTAGTGGCCATAAGAAGAAACTTTTCAATAAAATCTTGAAGTTAATAAGTAGGCTGCTAGATGTCTCGAGCAAATCTGCTGGTGAATTATGTTTTAATTATATATATATATTTTCCACCGTAATATCCACAATATAACGCTTAATTTTAAAACGTCTGAATCATTACAAAACAATAAATATATAAAATTTCAAGCAAAAAAGAAATAACTCTGAAGGGGTTTGAACCATAGGCATATGAGCGATAGGTCAACGCTTTACCACGGAGCCATTTGTGCCATCGAATATCGTTCTATATAAAATGACTTACATATAACTTGTTAGCAAATAATGATTTAGACTAAACGATTTCATTAGTGGAGTATATTATTTATTTATAAAGCATTTCATACAAAGTTTATTTATTTTGTATCATTACGCTATATTGCATGCAATACTCAAATTAGTGAAATATAAGTCAGGCACAAGATATCCGCTGCCATCTTGTCTTCTTACCGAGACGGCTCAGCTTTTTAAAATCACTTCTGCACTATAGTATTACAAAATAAACTTTTAATTTCGAACGTGCCTCTTCCTTTAGAACAGTTAATTCGATTCTCGGCTCGATAATCGGAACTGGTGGGTCCCATGATATGGATTATAAAGTATGCATAATTTGCACGGCCGACATCCTGAAATGGTACGGCGGATGACCTTGTAGTTTGGTCACAAGACGCGTCCTATATGAAGGTATGTTGTTACCAAATTTGGTAGAGATCGGATAATTTGGTTAGTCGCTATTTGATTTTACGTTTTGAACGTTTGAGTGGCCGCCATTCAGTTTTGGTAAAGATGGCGGCGATATAAAACATGACACTGAGGTGTCCTTTGCTTGTTCTACCTCTGTACCAAATTTCGTTCAATTCGGTTTCACCGTGTTCGAATTGATAGGGGGAGGGACAGACATTCAGAGTACACACACTCACACACACACAGACTCACACACACACACACACACACAGACTCTCTCTCACACACACACACACACACAGACAGACACACAATTTTTGGCCCTGCATTGATCTCATAAGTCTACTTTCATTTTTTGCAAAAATCGAAAGTAGGCTAAAAACGGTACAGTACTATGGTTGGTTTCTTGAAATCGGAATGCATTGTCAACTTCCATCTGCCCGACGGAGAATGTGGTAGCGACTGACTTCTACATTCTTGAGACACTGTCAGAACGGAAACGGTTCGTGGCCCTAAAGCAGGGATTCTCAAACTTTTTAAAAATTGTACCCCTAAGTCGTTTCCAATGGGTACGGGTACGATTCTTATTGAGAAATTGACAAAATGACATATGAACCAAACGTTGCAATGAATTTTCGAAGTATACATTACCGGTATCAACTTTCTTTGATTATGTTTACCTTAAAACAAGACAGTTTCATGTAAGCTATCAACCTAAAAAAAGGACATTAATCGAAGTCTATAAGCAAGGAGAGCAAGTGAATATTTAAATCGCTATTTATGATTTAAGTCTTATGGAAATATATTCATCAATATAGGCCTACAATACTCAAGTAATTGTAATCTTTAGAAGAAAGCATGCTGAATAATAAAGCATGTTAAAATTTTCTTATTACCGCCGTATTAATATTCTTCTTTCCTCCCGCCAGTTTTAGCGCCTCTAGTCCGTAGCTCATTTTGCAGATGTTTAACGCTTAAACGCTGAAAATCGTCCATAATATATTAGGGTATATAACTATAGAATTAATTAATATAGTCTTGGAGTAAAATTAGAGAAGATATAATTTACTTAAGCTTAGAAATCTCTGTCACAATCTATACATTCCTCGCAGCTGACTAGGAGAAACATAAGAAGATCGCCTTGCGCTTACCCAGTACTACACGAGCACTATCCGGCCCGAACTTTCTCCAGCTACATCCCTATTCGCCTCCACCGCGGGAATTTTACAATGTGCTAAACCGATTGATCAATATTACGTGAAACCTTCAGCTTTGCCTCACGTAACTGTCTAATGGGGGTCTTCTCCCACACCGAGGGATTTAACTTGAAGAATTTACGCTTTTCATAGTCATCTATTTGACTCATCGTGGGAATTTCTTGTAACCTTTTAAACTGCAAACCAGTAAACTTCATGGGATCACCCCGTACTCTCTGTTATCCCATTCAAATTGGGCTTCGAGGGAATCTAACTGGTGTCAACTATAATTACATAGCCTATCCAATGTGAAACATGAACTAAACTACAATAGACTAGAAAACTCCATACATAAGGATCTAGCAACATCTCCTTCTGTTTGAATTTTATGACGTCACGAGTAACCGTCTAACTGGTCACCTCTGCCTACAGTAAACATTACTAAAAACTGCAAATTGCTTCAACTATCACCGTAAAATTCTCTCCGCTGAACTATAAACTTTCTAAATAGTGACAATCAACAGATGTTAATACCACCAAAACGTTCAGTGCTACAACCAGTGTTCGTTTAACTGTCTCTCCGGGTCGCGTCGTGATGTGAAAAACGAGGTTGGCCAGACTATAATCTTCCTATTTCCTCTATCCCCATTTTCCTGCTACTAACACTTTAGATTAATTTATTTGTTTGTACTTTTTTTTCTCTCTATGAGGCTTATTAGTCTATTAAGACTTCCTCCCAAGTTGAATGTAACACATAATTAATCTCTGCGTAAATATCTTATTCTCCTGTTGTTCCCAATATTTAAGGATTTATAATTTTATATTTGCCTAAATCCTTTATTATGTTTCATTATGTACGCACTCTAGTTAGGAAGTTGTTAACTTAATTCATTTAAAAGAGATAAATTTATATATTTTATAGGGTTTTCCTGGTAATAGGTCTTAGACCTTCAATCTTTAGCAACATTGTTCTTAAACATTATTAGTGGTGAAGCAATTAAGATTGCTCTCATTTTTTAGCTGTACTCAACTTATAGGCTTTAGGCCACGGCCGCCTCCTGAAAAATAGTTCACGTCGCTGGCGTATCATTGCTCGAGTGGTATTCTATGTTTAGGATTATCTTACCCATTTTTTCATGCTGCTTTCTTCACTTACCGAAACAATTGCAAATACTTCATGCTCATTGCACGAATATTTCCTATCATTTGTTGTGTTCAAGGCGATACTCTCATTGATGTTTTCCATAATGTTTCTTCTTGTAATTCCTTTAAATTGTTAAATGCGGGTACAGTTCGCTCAGTAAACTTCCTACCCGAGTAGTTGTTACCTGGTCATGTCAATTTATGCTTATGGATTATGGTTTTGCTTAATTTAAGGTGTGCTTAGTTCATTCTTCCGCTAAACTTCTAATCAGCACCCTGTTGGGTAAAAGTTTAGTATACTTTGAAAACAACAATTGTTCTCCTTTTGTATTTACGCTTAACTATAACATATTTTATAAAGGCCACAGGCGCCTCCTGCCTTTTTCTTCATGTTTTTGATTCTCGCTAGAATTTTTTCAACTAATTACAGTGACTATTTGAATTATAGCTCTTGGCTGCAATTTGTTGATGCACCACGACGAGTTGGGTGTTTAATCATGGGCGCCCGCAGGATTTTTGCCAGGGGTGGGGGGCAGTAAAAATTTAGGTTTCATTACCTGCCTGTTACCATCACCCCCCCCCCCCCCACACACACACATACAAAAAAAGATTCTCGTTTCAATTTTTACTTGTTAATCCAGTTCGCCAACTTTCTATAGGTATATAACTCGACGTATTTTCAGATAATCCCAAAGTACTAAGTTAAATTAATCTGTGGAAATATCCCTACATCTGAACCAGACCAATTATTTAAATAGCACTGTTTCCAAATACAGTACGGTATCCAGTGGCGGCTCGTCAATTTTACCGAGGGGGGACTCAGCCGTTTAAGGTGTAAACAGTTTTTGTGATGCTTTTCCAGTAATTGACAGAGATGATTTCATACATGAATTGTGTTTTTCCTTCTCACATATTTTTGTAGCTTGATTTCCTTATTTCGTTTGGACTAGGCACTACTGTTTTTAAAGAAATAACAAAGGTATTAAACATATTTGCCCCCAGTCACTGGAAAAAGAAGAAAACCGGACCCAGATCAGGAATCCATCAGGGTTGCCAATTCCCAAGCTCTCTGGCCATGAGCCCTTGAGGGTGTATCCCCACCACAAGGGTTCACAACTAGGCCTAGTGGGACTTGGGTTGGAGACCATTGGACCCCAGCCGAGGCGGTTATTATTTCCACTTGTGCCGGGCTCTTCTCTGTCATCTACCTGTCGACCTCCATTAGTCAACTCTTGTTCTCTTCCAACCCTGATAGCACTAGAGCAACCAAAGTCTAGGGAGGCATTCATTTTCTTGCCGTAACTGACCCTTATATCATCTATCCTGATACCCTCATTCTTCGAGGGGTCAGCCCTATTCTTTTAGTTTCATAACTTCTAATGCCTTTTACACAAGGCCCTAAAGGTGGCAGGGTGATTGAAGCTCCACCACACGTAATGCACCCTGGATGGGGCTACACATTCAAGAGCTCAGCTTTTGAGCTCGGGAGTTGGCGACCGTGATGTGTTCCAGAGCGAGATCCATTTTCCCCTTTTTGCATTGACTTTGGGGTGGACCCTCTCTTCTTTCCCTTTTCTACCTGCCTTTAATGGCTCTAGTAGTTTCCAAGCACCTCAATACTCATTCTTCGAAGATTGATTCTTGTTTTAAGGGGATGAACAGCAAGGTCATCTGCCCTTCGAAGATAGAGGGCATTTCTTTTCCGTCATTTATTTCCCTTATTTGTTTCTTTCTTTTATTATTGTCGTTTTCTTCTTCTAGTACATAAGTTAGTTGTAAGTCAGTAATTAGTGAAGCCTAGCTGTAGATTTCATTTCATCATAATTTCTCACCATCACCTAAACCACTAAGGGTGGATGGCCTAGATATTTCTCCCCTTTAAACAACAATTATCTCCATCATTGAAGGTGTATCGATATCTAAGGTGCACCGTGCATAGTGGGACAACACACATCCTACCTCCTTTAGGGCCTCTTAGAGAAGGCAGACAAAAGGACAAGATGAGGTCTGATCCTACAAAAATTAGGGCATCAGGAAAGAAAAAGACAAGAGCCAATTAAGGCAGGGGAATGAAATACATCCCCGGCCTCCGATACCCTAATAACGTTGGGGTGAGAGTTGACATGAAAGATATAAGAGAGGAGCTCAGCTCAAGGAAACTCAGCTGGGGTCCCATAGTCGCCAACCCATATCCCACTAGTTGTAACCAATTTGATAATAATTAATGTGATCTGAAGCTCTCAGGAAGAAAATGAAGACTACACGCAACAGAGCGATCAGAAGGTAACCATTTGCTTCCTGTCTTGTCACCTTCTCTGGAAATTCCACGTAGCCACTTCTCTCGCAATGAATTGTCCAATTATATCTCATGAAATGAGATTCCCCGGTATTCTAACTTGCCCAGTTCTGATTTACAAAAGGGCACGCAGCAGTAAAACATTATAAAATCATTCAGAATACATTCCAACTTCGCCATTAACATCAATGCAAAACTTATGTCTGCTGGGTGCTGCTTCCTAGCGCCTTGTTAACAATTGAATGGCGTGCAACCAGTGAAGTATAAGCAGTTGATATTTCGTGGATTAACTGAAGAAATAGTGTGTATATGAATCGGTGAATATTATTAGGAGAGAAGTTTATATCCGTGTAAGTCAGGAATCATTTTTTTTGTTAAGTCCTATAGAATCATCAATTAAGAGACTAATTTAAGTATTTTAGTGGGTACTGGATACAAGTTTGACATTTTGTCACCGCCCTCTTAGAATCCCAGTAAATATGCCTGACGTAAGCATCCAACATGTATCCACATCGCATGATTTGACTGATGTATGCCCCATCTGTGAAAGAAAATGTGAAGACGAGTTAGCCGTCGCATGTGATGGTGTGTGCCAGAGATGGCATCACTTGAGCTGCACAGAATTACAACAGGGGCAATTCAATGCTCTTAAAACATCAAACAAGAGGAAGTCTAAGCTTCTATGGCTATGCTATAAATGTGAACAGGATTTTCAACTGTTCAAAGCAAGTAAGGGATTACGGAATGAAATAGAA
The DNA here is from genome assembly GCA_946902985.2 of Meconema thalassinum. Classification (NCBI taxonomy): domain Eukaryota; kingdom Metazoa; phylum Arthropoda; class Insecta; order Orthoptera; family Tettigoniidae; genus Meconema; species Meconema thalassinum. The sequence continues at coordinate 415,581,816 of OX336391.1, forward strand.
TCCATCAAAACTGACGTGAACGCAAAATTAAATAGCTTGTCTGATGCAATTCACAAGCTAAATCAGGCATCCGTCAAAGGTAGCTCTAGCGAAATAGTTAACAGAATTCCACAACGACGAAGAAATAATCAGAGCCAATCAGGATCACCGGTAATTAGGAATACCCAAGGACAGCGTGTGGAACCAGAAGTTACTACAAACAACCGCTCCTTCATAGAAGTGGGGCAGTACGTACAGAAAGAACCTGAAGGTGATAAGGGTGGAATAATGGCCGAATCAAATACCAGCAATGGGTTCATTAGCGTAGAAGGAAGAGAATTTGACGATGAGGACGCTGGAGCTTTTACCCAGGTTGTGAAAAGGAGGAAACGTCCACGCCAGCACTGCCAAGTTATAATAGGGACTGGGGATGAAGGGACAGAGTTGTTGCAAGCGGGGGAGAGAACAGCGTGGCTATATGTAGGTCGTATCTCTTCCCGTGTCACAGAAGAGAAAATTAGAAATTTCCTCCAGACGAGAGGGCTTGAAAAAGCACATATGACTTGCGAGGAATTGAGAACACGAGAAATGAACAAGGCGTTCAAAATTGGGATACCATTTAATCGCCTTGAAGATATTGAGATTCCTCATTTCTGGCCAAAAGGGATTCTTGTGCGTCGGTTTCGCAGACCATTCGTGCGAAATCAAGGAGTGGACCTCTTTTAGTAGCAGGAAAGACGGTCTTATCGACATTATGTTGTGGAATGTAGAAGGGCTCAATACAATTATGAAAATAGCCACACCGAACTTCTTCAAAGCAGACATAGTAGTATTAGTGGAGACTTTCTTAACCAGTAACATTAATGTTGAAAACTATTACAACTGTCATAACCTTGCTCTACAAGGAGATACAGGGAGAGCAAGTGGAGGGATATCGTGTTTAATTAGACCATGGCTAACTCCTCACGAATTAGTATATAGGACCATAAACCTATTAGCAATATATGCCAAAGGACTGACGATTGTCTGTGCTTATTTTCCCCCAAAACACTCCGCTCAGGATATCATTTACAATCTATCAGAAATGCTGTCAATTATTGGACACCACCGTGGATCAGTCATAGCAGGAGACTTTAACTGTCGTGTAGATAAGGAATGTACAAAAAGTAAAATGGTTGTAGAATTTCTGGAGGCAGAAGGTTTCTATCTATTAAACAGCAGAACAACACCAACATATATATGTCATAACGGTATGAGCTCAGTGGATTTAATCTTTGCGAACACATACGGTACGTTAGGACAATTAATATCAAGACACTCTCCTCAAATTCTGTGATACCATTAAGGAAGCACCTACCAGTCGTTGCTAAAATTAAAGTAAATATTGCACCATCAGAAAGAAACATAAGGAAGCCTGTAATAATCAAACGCTCCCTCGACATCAACTACCTAGAAGAAACTTTAATGACTTCAAAAAACCACATCCTAGATTCGGCGAGACAAGGAGAAATAGATGCTGCAGCATTCAGTCTTGAAAAGATTATAAAGGAGTCCCAAGTTAGGATGCCTCCAACAGAAAGGAAATCTCAACCGTGGTTTGATGCATACTATTTTTCGGTAAGGAAAGACGTCCTAAATTTGCTTCATAATGTTCGATACCATAAAACAGAAGAAAACCTCAAGAGGTATAGCGACCTAAGACGATCCTACAAAAAAATCCTTATGGAGAAAAGAGCAGCTTGGTTGGAAGAGGAAGGGAATAAACTAGTGAAGAGAGCAATGGACAATCATTTTCTAGCACTACAGCCCAGAACCCAGAAGTTCTTGCAGACTATCAGTATGGACGCTTGGGAAAGGCATTTCCAGAATATTTTCAATACCGGTAACTCTTGCAGGGTAACGACTCTTTATGGACAAGCTGATTTCCCTCCAATCACTGAGGTGGAGGTTGTGAAAACTATACTCAGTCTTAAAGCTGGCAAGTCCCCCGGGCCTGATGAAATATTTAATGAACACTTGAAGGAGGCTTTGCCTTACTTTCGTGACATATTGCCTACACTTTTCAATAAGTGTCTTGAAGCCTGTACAATACCGTCATCCTGGAGAACGTCATTTATCAAACTACTTTATAAAGGGAAAGGAAGTGCAGACTCTCCGGATTCTTATAGAGGAATAGCGCTCGAGAACGCAATATTCAAAGTATTCACAAGAATTCTGACGGACAGACTGACAGAAAAAGTTTCTGACAAGATCCCAGACCAACAGTTTGGTTTTCAGAAAGGTGAATCAACTCTACAGGCAATCGGAAACCTACTGTCAGATATTGATGAGGCACTTCGTCACCATAGAGGTAAATTTCACGCCATCTTTGTGGATTTTAAGAAGGCCTTCGACCTGTTAAGTCGACAGGTCATAGTTGAGAAACTTCAGACTATGCTCGGTGAATCTGATTATCTGACACTGATATATACGCAGATGATGTAGTAATTGGAGCAAAGAGTTTGGAAGTTCTGCAGGAATGTATGGATCGTCTGCTTCTCTGGGCCGAGAGGAACAAATTACAGATCAACGAAAATAAAACAGCCCACATGGTCTTCCGTAAGGGAGGAATGATTTCGAATAGAGATAAGATTTATTACAGACCTGGAGATTTACCGATAACAACAGTCAAGAATTTTAACTATTTAGGGTTAATTTTCCAGACGACAGGAACTTCTTTCACAATGCATATGAGAAACAGAGCGACTGCTGCACTAATAGCTATGAACAACATACAGCATTTGCGTAAACTATCTTTAGTTACTGCTATGAAGCTCTTTGTTTCCACACTGACACCTATTTTAACCTACGGTCTGGAACTGATCTGGCCTCATCTGACTAAAACCAACTTAAAGGAAATAGAGCAAGTAAAGTCTATCTTCCTAAAGAAAGCATTGTGTGTATCGAAATTTACTCCGACCCGGCTAATGTATGAGCTGTCTGCAGAGCCATTCTGTATTGAGCAAATCAGACTACAAATGCAGCTTCCATCTAGCGCTGCCTATCAGGAACTTCTTGCGGAATTTCAATCAAAAAAGAAAGAAATATGGTTGGACTTCTATGGGACAGAAGCGATGTTATCGTCTGACTGGAAGAGAGCAGACTACGATTTACGACACACTGTGACGCGTTTCGTAGTCCATGGATTTCATTTCAGGTGTTGCGGAAGAAAAGACTTTCACACTCCAAATGCAGCTACATGCATATGTGAATTGTGTAGCGAGCCCTGTGACCGATATCATGCGGCATATTGTAAAAGAAGATTAACTTCCCTGACGCAATTTTGTAGCGACTGACAGTACCTGCATTGTATTTTTTTACTTTTTCAATGGCCATTGGCTGCATTAAAACTATTATTTATTTGGAAACGAGGTTGTACGCATAAATCGTTGAATGGGCAGGCAGCTCCTTGGCTAAGAGGGAAGCTATCCAGTGGCTGCATCAGACCGGCATTAGACTCAAGCTGACTGAGTCCGCACACTTCGTGACGTAGCGTGTGAGGGGTTAGAGGGGGATGACTGGAGGTATGCGTTGTCATGGCAACGTAAATAACAAAGCGGGCGACTTTTGATGAGTCCACATGAGTATACGGTGCGCTCTACCGACGAGGAGAGGAACTACACATTGTGTCACGATAGCAAAACATGGTTAGGTGCGAGGAGAGAGATCATTGGGGCGGATGAGGAGGGAGGAGGGTCGGAGGGCGGCGTCCTTGAGTCCACTATCACCGGCCGCCCCTGACGGTATCTAGTTTGTACTGATAAACTCGTAGCGTGAGCCTATGGTTTTAGTAAAAATTAGTTTTGGCAATAAAAATAATTCGCTTGATTATTACTAACCACTAAGTAAAATAGATAAAAACCTCTGCATCACGTACTTCTTCCTACCAGAAATCGCATTCTCAAGTGGCGGTGCTGCCACTTTACTGAAACAAGAGGAATGGTGATACGAACGTAAACAAACTACTGCTTTCAATGTGATTAATAATTGAGCGTTATGCACAAGCTCTTATGAAATTAATAGACGATAAAAAGGAACTAACAGATATTGTACAATTCCGTAGAGTTTTTTTTAAATTAACAAGCGATATTTCACCGTATTAATTTCCTAAATATAAGACATACTGTACGATCGAGTGCGTAATGCCACTCGACCGGCTTCGAAGAAATACGCAGATCGGCGTTTTACATAGGATGATCACTTTTTCCTGGCCAGTGAGTATACTTTTGTACCTGTGAGGTAAATAATATACTGTCTAACCAATATAATACAAATATTTTTGAGTTTTTTAAATTCATTTATGTTACGACTACCCTTAAAGAGGGGAAAATTAACCTTCTTATATACAATAACTGGCATTGTAGTAAATGTTTTTGCTTTATTTGTGAACAGGTTTAAACTTCACCCCTTGTACTTGACTCTGAGTGAAATTCCGGTTTATTTAATAACCTGTGTGGTGTCAGTAGGCGAGTGTGTATAAGCACTGTAATGTTATTTCGGAGTACCGGTACCCTAGTTTTGAGATGAATGCTCCGGAACATGAAACATGATACAAACGTGATATTTCCCTGAAGGTAGAGTTGCAAATATCGTGCTAGGGATGGCTGCTGTCAGCGTCGGCAATCTAATTTCGAATATTCAGGTAACCAGTCCTCATCGTGGAGCTTAAATTGAGGTACTCAGCTACACAGACGGGCTTAAGGATCAAATTACTACATTGTGTCCTTTCTTACAATGTATGGATTTACGTCGAATCGGAGATATTTTGGCAAAAAGCAAAATAGCAGGTCTTCCAGAATTTTGATAGGAGCCTGGAAAGGAAAAGCGCTACTCACGCAGCCATTTAACTTAAAACGTACAATTTTATACCCTTCATTTATAAGTTTCAATTTTACACTATTTCCCAGAATTGTCAGTCTAAGGCACAGATTAGGCCTAGATATGCAATTTATTCGGGGCACAAATAACGATCGCGGAAAGGCAAGCTGGGGTAAGCAATTGCGAGAGTATAACAAAGTCAGGCCCATATTTAGGGTTCTTGACGCCTCTGGGCAAAACAAAATAAGACAACTTTGCTTCCCCCGACTTGTAATACGTTATATAGATTTATTATAGTTTCCATAACGTATGAGCTCTTTCTTCACCGGAGTGTGTATTTAATTAATTATGAGTGTCATACACTATAAATATGCACAGCTTCTATGCCCAAGGTCGCGGGATCAAACCCGGCTGAAGTCGTCGGAATTTTTAAGAGCGTTAAAAATCCCTCAGTATGCCTTCCTTCGGAGGGGAAGTAAAGCCGAAGGGCCCATGCCATAAATTTATGGCATGTAAAAGAATCTTCCACTAACTATACTTGTGTGAAGCAAAATTTGTAGGTTAGGTTTGATCAATGCTCATAAGTTCCAACGTCACCGGGCGCTGGTTGCGATGGCATCTAGTAGCATCCAAAAATTCAGAGCTGGGTGTCGTGGAAGGTAGTATTTAGTGGTGAAAGAAGGAACTACTTGTAATTATCGTCTGCAGTCCGTACTTGAATTATAAAACAGAAAACACGCACTAATACAGTCATCACAATTAACACCGGTTGTCAGACAGATTCTACACACACCCAAAGTACACGGGGCTACATGACCGCGTTGTCGCAGCCCATAAACTAAGGAACCAACCACTATAAATATGCGTTTACTAAAATTACAAATAAAAAAATCTTAGTAGAAAGAATTTACATTAAATTTTATAAGATATTGTTTGATATATTTATGGTGGTTATCTAGATGCTAGAAGTAAATAAAGATTCTATACCTATAGCAGCGTGACTATTTTATTAAGAGTAACAGTGTCACAGAATAAATGACAAAGAAGATGTAGCGGTATTTCAACAATACTGTATATTATGAACTGCCACCTAGCGGTTATATATGGTAACTAGGATATGGCAGAAACTATATTGCCGACACTCCCACTTAGGTTCTGCCTTTAAAAACAATACTTGGCAAATTATTATGTTGCTACACTTATTGCCGCCCTCATCTTCTCAAACCTATTCTTTAGCAACGGCTTGGTGAATATATCTGCTTCTTGGTTCTCTGAGCATATATATTTTACGTCCAGTTCCTTGCTGTTGTAATTTTCCAGTATGAACTTGTACTTGATATCAATATGCTTTGACCTTGCTTCAAAACTATCGTTTTTGATCCAAGTGATTGCACTTTGGTTGTCTACGAAGAGAGTTGGACTTCCAGTTTTATATCCTACTAGTTGTGTCACTAGTTTGTTTAGCCAGACTAGGTTTGTTGTAGCGTGACAAGCCGCCACAAACTCTGCTTCCGCTGTGGAGAGAGCCACGGCCCTTTGTTTCTTGGCTCCCCACATCACTGGTGATTCTCCGATCTTTAGCAGATAGCCTGATCTTGACTTCCTAGTCTTCGTGTCTCCTGCAAAATCAGCGTCCGAGAAAACCTTAGTTTCAATGCCTGTCTTCCGTCCATGGAACTTAATTCCGTATGTAACTGTACCCTTGAGGCAAGGCTTATAAACTACAGAGGTTGCCTCAATTTTCACTCACCAATCAGCGCTCACAAGGCGGATGACGTCACAAGATACCTAACGCGCCATGTGGAGAACGTAACGAAACTGTCAACATCAGCTGTTGAGTACGCAAATAACAGTTTATTTTCATGAAATTATTGGTAAATGGGTGATAAAATAACTGAATGTAGCCTACTTACATTTTATGTTGTGATCTTCTTGAATTTCTTGGAAATTCGCCTAGACTCGGTAGCAGTATCGTGGGTGTTAGTGACTTCCAATAGCCACTTCTTATGCAAGATAGAATTGGAATGTTTCAATCTGATGAAGAAAATTATTATCACAGCTGCCTCAACCCCACCAGACGGTACGTCAGGAACTTCTCTCGACACAAAATCTGTCGTTCTTCTCAGAACGTTCTTGCCTCGTTGAAATCCGTATTTTCCGTGAAATGTGACGAATTTTGCTGAAATGGGCCGGAACTGGTTTAGCCAAGTTTCTGAGGGATCGGTCATACCACCGTATGACAAGTGTTTAATCCAGGTTGGTAATGCATAATCGTGTTGATTTTACATTCCATAGGTTAAGTTCCCCAAGTTGTGAACATTTATCTTGGAACTTGTGGGCTACATAACCTGCAACATAAGCCTTGCCATCTTCCTCACTTTGTTCCATGATATTGACAACGAAGGACTCTGGTTGCACATTGCTCCGTAAGGTTGGTCCTGGAAGCACGTTACTTGATTCAGACACTATGCCAGCTTTGTTCAGTGCTTTAGCAACTACATATTCATCTGAATCTGGATCAGCAGTGTTTGTTTGCGTTTGAACAACTCCTGGATTTTTTCCTAAAATAATCATCCTCAGTCTGTAAATGCAGAAGGATGGTCGTGTAAGCCACCACGGGTTCGCAATTGTGAAAAGAGGTTTTTCAGTAGGCCTACATCTTGATTTAGCCTATGTGTGAGAATATACTTTGTGTTATGCCTACGGGGTACGGGCCATATCTTGGTACAGAAGTCGAAGGGATTTTATTGAAATGATGACTGCTTTCTGGAATATTTGCAAAGAATTTTTACCAATGCAAAGAGAATTACTAATGAAATTTTACATCTTGTCCAAAAACAAAATACCATGCATGGGCGTATATAAGGGGGTGGGGGTGAGGAGGCTCCAGATCCCCCCCCCCCCCCCGTAAAAAGCCAACTTGGGTACAACATACAATGTATTTCACAGTAGTCTACTTTTAAGAAATAATTATCAATTTGTAAAAGAAAATGAGTGTTTACCTTTCTGCTTAATAAATTGACAAGTAGCCCATTTAGATATTTTCCATTCATACTCCATAGACTATAATAGAAAATTCATTAAGTACTCACAATTTTCCACGATAGTCAGCCCCCCCCCCTCGAAAAAATTGTATATACGCCCCTGATACCATGTACGAAATATGTCAAAAAATATTAACAGCTTTAAAATCATCCTAGCAGGTCATCAAAACTTAAGAGTCGGCCAGCTAGGCTCACTTACCATTTGGTTTTAGATTCCTTGGAAATCTTGGCTTTATATTAAGCAATTCGGCCCTATAGTCTAATTCGAAGTCTTCACTCTTAAAGTGGAGGGATCATATCCTACTTGTTTGAGGGTTGCAATGATCTTTTCGCTTACATGCAGCAATCCACTGATTGCGAAGGCATGCGTCTTTAGGCATCGTGAAAAACGACACGTCATTTCCAACTTTATAATAACTGTAACAAACTACCACAGCACATCTTTGGCCTGGCATGATTATAAACAAAAGGGCTTAAAACACGTTTTTAACCCACTGCAATCCATACAATATAATGTGTGGGAAAGTTGAATTTCCTTGCATATCTCGCACCTCGCGGGTTACGAGGAAACGTGTGACGTCACGTCCTTTCCCTTCCCTCCGCGATCCCCTCACCTAAGAGCTCCATATTGAGGCAACCTCTGTAGTTTACTAGCCTTGCCCTTGAGTAGGGTGACCAGATCCAGTACTGTGAAATAGAGGACAACAAAGGAAAAAATTGAGGACATTATGTGAAAAAAGAGGACAAATCTAAAAGTAATAGAACCATATAAGATACGATAAAAATTGTAATGAACTTCAAAATGTATTAATTATTAATTACATTAATAAACTTAGAACATTGCCACTGAACATTTATATTATTTTGAAATTAAAAACATGAAATTACACTTTATTTGTATTTATCTGAGTATGATATTCCAGCCAACAATTTAGGTCTGCCCAAAATATATTTATAGAAGTCCTGACAAGAGTATTTCTTAAAATTTTACTGCACTATTAATAGACCTTTCACAGATTCTATTTGCAATATATTTCTTTCATCTGTCCATTGAGATGAAATCAATGAGAAAACCCTCCCCACATTAGCATTGTGACCTGTGATACAAAAGAAATATTCTGCAATTTTAAGAAGCTCTTAGTAGCATTCAATATTTTCACTATCATTGAAATATTTTGCCCATTTCGACTACAAGTTAATTTAAGATATTCGCTGTTATTTGAAAACTTCTCTGTAAATTTACTCAGATTACAAAACTGATCAAAGTATTTTGCATCATCAACGTGAATACCCTTCCCTTGTAAATACATAATACTCTTTTCACCATCAGTGTATTCTATCTTCTTTAAAGTTAAACTCATCCACATGAAACAACTGAAATCATCAACATATGTTGCCCATTTTGTCAAATATTCCAAACATACTTTATATAACATCGATGCTTCAATCATAAATAAATCTGCTTCCTTATCATACCCCTATTTTCGAACAGTTTCTACTACATCTTTCACCTTCAATTTTATGAAAGAACCTTCATATCTATTTTGAAGCATAACCTTGACACTCTCCAACACATTCATGATTTCTAACACAGAACTCTCTTATTTCTCTATTATCAAAGTCTTTGAGTGAAATATTGACATTAGAGAATGCAGGTGACACAAATAAGCTTCTCTCAAGTTATTTCCAAAAATATTAATGAGAAGTTTTGGAAGATTTGGCACTGACAAGAAGTAAGACTTCAAGGGAAGAAACATTTCCAATAATCTCTCAACAGCGGGGAACAGAGATAGCCATCTTGTCTTGCTGTGGGAGAGTAATTGTTTGTAATTGGTATCAACAAATTCACAATATGACTTGAATACTTCAGTTCTTACAGTGTCAAATTGTGAAATAATTATACAACTTAACAATAAGACAATCTATGTCCACAGATAAAACATCAGTTCCACGTTGAATTGTATTATTCAATATATGAGCTGGGCAACCTATACCTACCATATTCCTATTGACAACATCCTTTTAAGTTAGTAAATTCGTTCTTGCCTTCTCTACGATTTAAACCACCAAAGTTAGTGTTCGTGTTGTCACCAGAAAAGGCCACACATTTCTCTACAATACGTAAACTAGACAAGGTATCCTTAATATACCCTGCAATATATTCAGCCTTCTCATTAGGAGTTGCCTTTAGTTCTACAACCTTAGTTTTAATACCACCTAGTTTATAATCGAAATATTGAATGAGAATAGGAAACATTTTCAGACTTTCATGATTACTTCCATCCGTACACACTCCATAACAAGATATACCTTTCATACTCCCTACTATAAAATCAACAGCATGTGGGCCTATTAGTCTTTTTATTATATTTTCAGTTTTGGTTCTAGTTGAAGAAATTATTTTGGTCACTTCCGAATCATTGATCTGTAGGAGGAATGATGACGAACGGTATGGAATGATAATGCTCTTTCCGCAGCTAAAACGTGATTCGTTAATGCTGTAGTTGATATGGAAAAAAGCTTATCTATAGTTTGCGAACTGTCGCAGCCTTGTACACTGTTTTGTGTTTAATTGAAGAAATGTGGCTATCCAAATCTTGAGAACCTACGAAATTAAATGAAAATTTTATATAAATAAAGCTGTTTCAATATTTGTAATTTATTAACTAAAACAATAAATTATAGAACTTACCATGATTTGCTACCGAGACGAAAGTTGCAGTTGGGCAAATTTTACATTCTGCCTCAAAATCATTACGTCCAAGCTTGAAAGCAGGATTTGATTTTCAAAGCATCTGTAAACTTGCACTTTCTTTCAGGCATCTTGAATGCGAGCACATTTTAAACTGGCAAACACACAACCACGCCGTAAGACTGCCATTTCAACAGAGCACAAACACAGAAACACATTTCCAAACCCAGCCTAGACCGGAAACAAAAATAGTAGCGCTGCACATCGGTAAAAAATTAAACTATTGCCATGGCGCCAATATAAACTGCGAAAAACGAAAACTTACATACATACATTCATACGATGATATAGTAAATTAATAAAAAGGAGGACATTTAGACAATTTAAAAAGATGTTCGCGGACGGAGGACAGAGACGTAAATTGGAGGACATGTCCGCGGAAAAGAGGACGTCTGGTCACCCTACCCTTGAGGTACTTAAATATCCTCTTGACTGCTTTCCAGTGCATTAAATTTGGATTTGAGCAGTGTTGACTCACTCTGTTCACTGCCAGTGCTATGTCAGGGCGCGTGATTAACGATAAAAACAATAAACTTCCCGCGGCCTCTCTGTAGGGCACTTTTGGTGACAGTTTTTGGCTTTCACTGTTCGCTGCTTGACTATTCAAGTCTTGGTGATCGTATGAGAAGCGCAACATATGCGTTGATTGTCCTTCTAGGATAATTATTATATTTCGCCTATTTTAGCATGTATTTTGAGAAGTTTTTCCCTATATCCACCCTTCTACTGTATGAAAAGTACGGTGTGGAGTTTTATAAATGATTGGTGTATTGACTCATGTTTACCATACCTAATTTTACGATGCACCAAGCATCCGAACACGATTTATAGGCGTACATAAAGATACACAGAAAGACAGACAGACAATTCTATTGTCTACAACATATCACCCAGATATCCAAATACGGGTATATCTACCATACAGTATCAAACAAAATCATCCTTACGATGAACCCGTATGTCGACAAAAAAAAAGATTAGTTAAAATGTGCTCTCAAACTAAATTCACCTAACGTGTACTTCCTGACATGAAATAGAATTGAAAGCCTTGTAGATGAAACGCAATACACGTCACATAAAAACTGACCCTCTACTGAACGTTGTGTTGGGTCCCCATACACAGGAAGACCTCTATCACAAATTATAAAAGCTTGTGGTGCATGAAAATTCAGGTTCTTTAGTCTCAAATGGCCCAAATTCCTAAAAGCCGCAAAAAATGCTGATTAAATTCAGGAATTTTTGAAAATAATGTTGCTGTTTGGAGATATAATAGACTTTCTGTACTATATGTCGCACGTGAAATTGCATGAAAAATTTCTAGGTTACCCCCCTTAATTGCATTGACGAATTATACAGTCTACGTTGGTTCCGTGATAACCTTATAGCCATTTGCAAACTTTCACAGAAATGTAATAAATGGAGTAGGCTAATAATAATATCGTATGGCCTCGGATGCCGGGTGCAAGCTTCGTAATTTGACACCCAGAGGGTAGCTTGCATGTCGAAATTTCGTTGTTCCTTGAATCACTATGAAAGTCAATGAGGGTAGATATCTAAGCTCCTTGAACACTATAGCGCTTTCTAGTAGAGAAATGAGGAACTCTGTGTTGGCGGAAACTCCCGAGATTAATTTTGCCATTATGAACTCGGCCTACTGAATTCAAATGGGTTCTTTGACATGCCAACATCGTATGACATGCGAGTCGTATTTTTGCCGCCTTTCAAAAATCACTTACCACGGCCAGGAGTGAACCTGCAATCTTGGGGTTAGTAGACCGACACGCTATCCACTCAACCACCGTGGCAAGGTATAAATGGAGTGACATTGCTTCTTACTGAAATAAATGGAAAGTTGGATGTCACGACTTGAGATAATGTTGTCATGGTTACCGATTTCCATTCCTTCATTAGTGTGTTAAATTAAATTAAATTACATTAGTTTTCTGGGAATATTTCAGATACTGTTGGTTTTAGAGCCTTATAATGTAGTTTTCGAGGCCCCCAAGTTTTGTTTCTGGCACCGAGGGGCTTTGTCTCCTCGTTGTACGCCATAATATAATACTAATAATAATAATATAATATAGGGATAGGAATATAATAGACCTGCCGTACCACACCCGCAGGTGTAAATCACGTGAAAAAATTCTAGTGTACCCCTTGACCCCCTTAAGCGCATTATACGTATTGATGAATTTTACAGCTTAATTTGGTTCCGTGATAACCTTCTAGCCGTTTGCAAACTTTCACACCAATGTAATTAATGGAATTGCATTGCGTCTTACAGCAATAGATGGACCTCTGAGAATCTGTTGCCATGGTTACCGGCTTGTATTCGTTCATTAGTTTATTTAATGAAATTAGTTTTCTGGGAATATCTCAAAAACGGTTGGTTTTAGGGCCTTAAAATGTGGATGTAGGGCCCCCGAATTTTGTCTCTCACATTGAGGGGCTGAAAATGATCTTTGTCTCGTCCTTCTACTCCTATTTCAGCATGTATTTTAAGGGGATAGGCCCTCTTTTATGAGAGGTACGGAGAAGGGTTACATCAATGATTAGTGTCGTGCCTCTGATGGATATCTGTACCAAATTTTACGTTGATACACCCAGCCGTTCTCGAGTTATAAGGGAACAAAGTTGTCCACAGACAAACAAACAAACCGACAGACAGACCAAAAAATTATTTTCGCGCGCATCCATAATAAAACAGTCTGAAACGCGTAAATAACTCAAATTTCCGTAGAAATTGCGAAAAAACATACAAACTTTAATTTTTATGTATGTAGAGATATATTGCACCGCTCGGTGTTGACCGTGTGTTATTGCACAAATATAGGTGTTACTCGCTAACCGTTGGAGATACACGAAAAGTGATAAGGACCTTTTGGATAGAAAATTAAATGTTAAATCTTGTGTATGTATCAAAAGTTTGCTATTTCATAGCGTTCTCTTTTTATTTGAAATGGAAATATGAAATTTTGAAACCAAAGGGTGTAGTGACGTCACATATGTGGGTTTTACTCGCTAACCGTTGGTGATACATGAAAAGTGATAAGGACCTTTCGGATAGGAAATTAAATTTTAAAGCTCATATGGTCCATCAAAAGTTTGCTATTTCTTAGCGTTCTCTTTTTATTTGATATGGAAATATGCAATTTTGAACCCAAAGGGTGTATTGACGTCACTAAAATGGTCGCCATTTTTTAATAGTTGAAAATATCGAAATTAAAAGTATCCTATATGTAAACATGGTAAATCAGCTACATCCATGAAAAATTTCATTTAAATCGGACCAGTGGTTATTGCGTTATTGAGTAACACACAGACAGACAGACACACACCATCTCATTTTTATATATTAGTATGATTTTCATAGTGTACAGCTTTTGATCAGCTGTTATTGATCCATCGGATAGCCTTGTTAGGTTGATTCCTAAGAACATGCCCAATGGTGACACTATTATCTCAACTTCCTTCCTCAGGTTATCAAGGAGTCTCTTGATCATGTCCTTTTTCATGCAAACAACTAGTCCATCATCCACGTGGACTGATAAGATAATGCATTCATTTATGATGCCTGGTGATTTGAACACGTATGGATCAGCTTCAATTGGTTTAAGGTTAAACCTCTTAAGACAATTGGTGAACTTTTTATTCCAGCATCTCGGTGCTGGCTTTAAGCCGTACAGACTTTTGATCAGTTTACATACTTTGTCGCTGCCATCATCAAACCCTTCTGGTTGTTCCATATACACTTCTTCTTCCAGGTCTCCATGTAAGAACGCTGTCTTTACATCAAACTGCTCGACGTGCATCCCATGTGCTGCTGCTAGCGACAGTATAGCTCTCACTGAATCATACTTTACAACTGGGCTGAATGTTTCATCATAGTCAACTTCAGCTCTTTGTTGGCATCCTTTGACCACCAATCTTGCCTTGTATCTAAGATATTTTTCCGTCTGATTTCTGCTTTAGCTTGTAAACCCTTCTGTTACTTAGAACATTGGCTTTCTTTGGTCATTCAACTCAAGTCCAAGTGTTGTTCATTTTCAGGGCTTCCATCTCCTCTTCCATGGCTTTTCTTCAGTTTTCATCGCCCCTGGTTTGTTTCGCTTCTTGAAAGCTTGTCGGTTTCTGGCTCAGTAGAAGATTTTGTTCTGCTCCCGTGCATTTATTGCAGATATAGTCGTCATCCTTATTGTAGTGTTCCTTGTCAATACCGACACATTTGTTGTGATACCATTTTTCACAACTATCACATTGAATCCAGTCAATCAGTCTATCTTGTATAGTTGGTATTATACAGTTGGGTGCACTACATTCATTGCCATCGTCTGTCACGATGCTGACGTCTACTGCTGTATCTGGTACAACAAATGCTCCGTCATCTTTGAGCGTGTCCTCTTCATCAGAAGGAACTTCTTCTTCTTCTTCTGGTACATCGACCTCGTTTCCATCTTCCTTTTCTTCAAGGTTTCCTGGGTCTTCCTCAATGATGTCATACTTCGATGGTTTATTGTACATCTCTTTCTCTTTAAAAATTACATCACGGTGTACTTCAACTGTATTTCTTTTTGGGAACCAGATTCTATACCCGTTGACAGTGTCGCTGTATCCGACCATAATTCCTTCTTCGGCTTTCATGTCCCATTTTTTTCCTCTTTTGTTTGGGAATATGTACCATCACTTTACAGCCAAACACTTTGAATTTATTCAAATCTGTGTTTCTCTGAGTACAGACTTCATACGGAGTTTCATTTTCGTTTGAGCTTGCTCCCGTATGATTTAACACGTAGACAGTCGTGTTGATTGCTTCAGCCCACAATGCCTTTGGTAGACCTGCACTGAGGATCAACGTTCTTGCTGCTTCTACTGCAGTTCTGTTTTCCCTTTCAGCTCTTCCATTTTGTTCTGGTGTATATGGTACAGTCTTTTCGTGTTTGACACCTTCCTTGAACAGAATTTCTTTCAGTTGACTGCTAACAAACTCCAATCCATTATCTGTTCTTAGAGTATTAACCTTTTTCCTGGTTTCTTTTTCAATTCTGACCAGAAAGTCCTTTACGCAGTCTGGCACCTCACTCTTGACTTTTAGAAAGTAAACCTGGCGGTAATGAGAAAAGTCGTCTTTCATTAATAGAAAATACCTGGCACCTCCCAGTGATTTTGTTTCCATATACCCACACACATCAGCATGAACAACTCCTCCAATGTCTGTCGCTCTGTTGTTGGTTTTACGATATGGTTAACGGTGCATTTTCCCTAGTATACACGCTTCACACGGTTCTTTCTCTCCTGCTGCGCGAATATTTTTCATTTTTAATACTTTGCTGACATGATCATAGTTCTGATGAGCTAGTCTTTCATGCCATTGCTGTATGCTCACTTCCTCGCTTGCTCCCACTGCGATGAACGCTCTTTGCTTCGCTCCCACTGCGGTGAACGCTCTTTGCTTCGCTCCCACTGCGGTGAACGCTCTTTGCTTCCCTTGGGTTATCTGTCTAAATTTCATTATAAAGAGCTTGCCTGCTCTTTCTCCCACTGCACATGTACTGCTGCCATGTACGAACCTGCAACTGGTTTTGTCTGTTTCCACTTTATAGCCTTTATCCAAAATTGCACTCATGGATACTAAATTAAATTTTAAATCTGAAATGTACAGTACCTCATCTAAGTGTTTATCTACCCACTTTGAGCCATTGTATGCTTGCATGTGGATAAATCCCTTTCCAACATCGTAGATTGTTGTACCATTTCCAATTTGGATAGGTATTTTGGGATTTAAACTCACCAGGTCTGTGAACCACTCCTTTCTCCCACTCATATGGCTCGTGTCTCCAGAGTCAAGACACCATCTCTTCTTCATCATGTTGGAATCTAAACCTGACGACAACATTACGTTGATAAAGGCTCTACCTCCCTTTTTATCACTTGATGATCTAGAGTTCTCATTCTGGGTAGACTCTCTTTGCTTTGTTCGGCATTCTTGTTCCCAATGTCCGGGCTTTCCGCAGTAGTTACAGATTCACTTGCGTTTCGGTGTTTTTCCGTCCCTTGTATTTTTCTCTAGCTGCCAGTGCTTCCCCGGTGACGGCTTCCTCATGGATACCCAATCTTGTTTCCTCCATGCCCAACCGTGCTATTAGATTTGGCAGAGTTCGGTCAGCCTGAGCTACCGACTCCTATACTGAGACAAAATAGTAGGGGAGCAAGGCCGGTTTAAACCCCCCACCACCTTTCCCTCTGACGTCACATACTAACCCGCAATACATTCAGGGGCAAAGCTGATATCTCGCGAGCCTATGGCCCGATTTTGACATGCGACATATCGTTGGACTCGGGCTGACACCCTCTTTTCAAAGGACCGCTCGTTATATTTTTCAAAACACTTTTGAAAATTTTGTTTTTGAAAATAGGCAATAGTTTAAAAACCAAACATGATAGAACGTTGTGCAGTGCTTGAAACGAGTGGTCCTTATGTCCTTTATATTTTCTTCTTCTTCTTCCTTCGATTTTGGCCTACTGTGGACCACGGAAAACAACTGATTTGTTGGTTAGTCTTTTTTTCTTCTCCCAAAATTTCTTCATCCTTTCGCTGTGGTTCCTCCTCCTCTCATCTGACCAGGTGTTTTTGGCCCTTTTACATTGCTTTTCCTGGAACCCCTTGAATTTATCAATCTTAGCTCGAAACACATCTCTATTCCAAATGTCTTCTGGATTTATCCCCACTTCCTCCATGTCTTTTCTCGTTTCCTCTATCCATAATGTAGTTGCCTTGATCTTGGTGATGTAGTTAAAGATTCTCTTCGTTAGTCGACTCTCGCTCATTCTCATGAGGTGTCCATAAAACTTCAATCTCCTCTTACGGATGGTGTCTGTGATTTTCTCTGCCTGTCTGTAGAGATCTTCATTTCTCCTCTTCCTCCATGTACCATCTTTTTGTTTTTCAGGTCCTAGGATCTTTCTCAAGATTTTCCTTTCCTTCTTCTCTAAATCCATGATTTCCCCTTTCTTATTCAATATCAAGCATTCTGAGCTATAGAGTCCCTCTGGCTTGACAACCGTGGTATAGTGTCTTATCTTTGCCCTGTAGGATATAGTTCTCTTGTTGTATCTATTTTGTACTAATTTATAGGCTAGCTCCATCTTTCTAGCTCTTCCTCTATTTGCTTCTTTATCAAGTCCATTCGGCTGGATCCATTCTCCAAGATATTTAAATTTATCAGCTCTCTTGATTTTCCCATATCTTGTTTCCAGATGCTTTTCTTTATTGTGTTTGTACTCCATGTACTCTGTTTTTTCGTATGAGATCCTGAGTCCAGTCTTCTCAGCTATTTCATGTAATTTTTCAAGCATTATTCGAGCTTCGTCTTTTCCTTTGGCTAGCAATGCCATGTCATCAGCAAATGCTAAGCAATCCACCTTTACACCTTGCTTTTTTGTTCCTAAACAGATTCCTTCTATACCTTCTTCTTTTATTGCTTTCCTCCATACTCTCATTATTTTTTCCAGGACGATGTTAAACAAAATTGGTGATAGTCCGTCTCCTTGTCTGACTCCTGTCTTAATCTCAAAAGCCTCTGAGATTTCTCCTTGAAATTTTACTTTGGAGACGGTTTCTGTTAGTGTCTGTTTTATAATTGCCCGCGTTTTGCCATCTATTCCAAATTCCTCCAAAACATTGAAGAGTGTCTGCCGGTCGATGGAATCATATGCTTTTTTGAAATCAATGAACACAACTACGGTGTTTTTGCTTCGTAGAGCTCTTACTCTCAGAATACTTTTCAGACCAAAGATCTGTTCCACACAGGATCTTCCCTTTCTAAAGCCCCCTTGATATTCACCTATTTGATGATCCACCTGTTCTTCTACGATGTTTAGCAACGCCTTGGAAAGTACTTTGTAAGCAATAGATAGTAGCGAAACTCCCCGGTAGTTGTTTGGGTCAGTCCGATCTCCCTTCTTATGGAGCGGATGTATAAGTGCGCCTTTCCAGTCTTTGGGTATTTGTTCATTTTCCCAAATATCACAGATTAGACGGTGTAAGTTCTCCGCTAGCTTATCTCCTCCAATTTTCCACATTTCAGCTACTATACCATCTTCTCCTGGTGCTTTGTCGTTTTTGAGTTCTTTAATGATTTTCTGTATTTCTATGAGGCTTGGTGGTTTAGACTGTGGATTCATCTTTGGTGGCTTCTCGAACTTCAGTTTTTCCAGTGGTTCCTTGCAGTTTAGCAGGCTTTCAAAATACTTGGCCAACAGGTGGCAATTTTCGTTGTTACTCAATGCGAGTGTACCATCCTTCCTTTTAAAACATAGACTTGGAGGTTGGTATTGTTGTAATTCTTCCTTAAAAGTCCTGTAGAACTTTCTGGTGTTATTTTTCTTGAAGTCTTCTTCTATACTTTCTAACCGGTCTTTATCATATTGTCTCTTTTCTCCTCTGATGATCTTGGCAGTGGCTTTCCTTTGTTGACTGAAATCATTCCAATTTTCCTTCGTTGGGTTGGAATACCACCTCTTCCATGTCTTCAGCCTCTCGTCAACAGCGTTGTCACATCGTATGTTCCACCACCTGTGTTTCTTTTTTCTTTTTCGCTGCCCCACGTTTTCGACCGCTTTAGTTAACGACTCGCTAATTTCTTCCCAGTTATTCATTTCCAACTTTGGCAGGTTTTCTTGATAGATATTTTTGTTTTGTTTCAGAATTTCCGTGTCGATCCTTGGTTTCCTTTTACCTCTCTTTTGATGCCTATTCGGTTGAAATTTTACTTTAATTTCTGACAGAAAGTGGTCTGTGACGATTTTCAAACTTTTTCTCACTTTTACGTTCATGATCTCGCATCTGTTTTTTGTTGTAATTGCAACATGGTCAATTTGAAAATCGCCTAATATTGGATTGGGCGAAATCCATGTTTTCTTCTTCTTTGGGAGGGCTTTGAAGTGCGTAGACATAAGTTTTAGGTTGAACTGCTTACAAAAGTTGATTAATCTCTCGCCGTTTCGATTTGTTCTGTTATGTGCAGGATATTCTCCAACAATCCTTTTGTATTTTCTTTCTTTTCCTATCTGGGCATTGAAATCACCAACCAGGATTTTTACATTTCCAAGGGGAATTTTTGATGTCTCATCTTCGAGTGTTTCCCAAAAGTCTTCCACTTTCTCCTTGTTCCTTTTATTGTCTTGGTTAATGGGAGCGTGGGCATTGATGATTGTGTAGGATTTGTTCCCTGATCTGAATGATAGGAATGAGATTCTCTCCGACGGTGAGCTAAATTTTGTGAATGAATTCATTAGGCTTTTCTTGACCACGAAAGCTGTTCCTAGAATTGGCAGTCTCCCATTTGAGATTGTATACCCGGGTTTGCCCTTGTATATTCTAAAGCCATCCGACTCCATTGTGTCTTCATCCAGAAATCTCGTTTCTTGCAACGCTAAAATGGATATGTTTCTTTCTTTCAACAATGTAGTCAATTGTCTCAGTTTTCCTGTTTGACGGAGTGTGTTAATGTTCAGTGTTCCAAGCAGATGTTTTTGTTTAGATCTTATTTTCTGTGATGGGGTTCCAGGAAGCTCCGACTCTTCCTTACATGACGATCCAAGCTCTCCAGAATCCAAAGGCCTGGTTGCACCACCCATGGTGGTGGGGGATTTCCGTTTCCGGCTGCCCCCTGGAGTAGTTTTCATTGAAGACGTTTCCATCATGTCAATTGTTGAAGTCATTGAGAAAACAGGAAATCCTGTTTTCGGAAATAGAACTGAGGTTGTAAGCCCCAGAGCCCTTTTCTCTCGGGGTGGGTATTTTATAATACAACTTTTTTATATTTGATGTGTTTTTGAAAAGAGTTCAATTTTGAAATTTTTATATTTTGGAAACTAAAGAGTTTGCAAAAAAATTAGTTTGACATAAACGAATGCCCCCCCCCCCCTTACCCGAAAAATAAATTTCAAGCCTCTAGGACTAAAACTGAGCAGTAAAGGGGTGCAGAGAGTCGCCCCCTACTTTCATATAAACTTTGGGCGATATCTCCCGAACGCGTGGTCGGATTTTAACGAACGAGGTATTGTTGGCGTTGGGATGACGTTCTCTTGGCTAGGCATGTGGGTTGGTATTTAAAAAATTGAAAATGTTTTTTTTTTTGGATTGGCACTATTTTGGAAACGGTGAAATGGAAAAAAAGTTTGTTTGACGTTAATGAAAGGTGGGTATGCCCTCTAGGCGGGCAGCAAGTTTCAAGGGTGTAGGAGGAAAAACAAAATGATAGCCTACTTTCTCGCGAACATTGGTGATCATTGGCGAACGGATGGTCGGATTTTAACAAATGAGGTGTCGTTGGACTCGAGCTGAGATCTTATTTCCTATAGACCCCTAAATATATATTTTTCATTTTTTTTTGAAAAATTTTGTTTTCGAAAGTAGGCGATAGTTTGAAAAGCAAACATGATAGAATGTTGTGCTATAGTTCAAATCAATGGCCTCTAAGACCTTTATTTTTTATAACAATACTTTTTTTATTTTCGAGACTTTTTCAAAACACTGAAATTTTGAATTTTTACTGTTTTGGAAACTAACACGTTGACAAATAAGTTTGTTTGACATAAATGAAAGGTCCCTACCCCCTCTACCACGAAAATAAATGTTAAATCTCTAGGACAAGAATTATGCATTTTTATTTTTTTATTTTTTTTAATAAAAGCGTGTTTGTAGACAGAGCCGGTAGCGCTTGACGTATGTTACAACGAGGAAATGACTGAGCATGGTGAATACAGGAAATGGCTATTTCAATGGGGCGATGTATGGCAAAACGAGGGGTCGCTTTTCGATATATTTTACTATGACGAATGAATGAAGGTGAATATTTTGAAATGTGACAAGCATGCTAAGATTTGTTTACCCCTTGAGGGGATCTTTAACGTTTTAGTTAACGGTGATTAGCGAGATCGCTCTCTGACACAACAGACGGTTGTAGGATATGACAAAGTGATTCTTAGACGTTGGCGATCTCTGTGACCGTGCCCGGAAGAAATGAATAGCTATTTTGGTGGGATGGCGGGGGCAGCTTATGACGGTTGGTTTTGTGACATTTCCTATGACGGATGGAGGCGAATAATTGAAAATGTGTTAAGTGTGCTAGGATTTTCTTTTTACCCCTGAAGGGGGTCTTTAGCATGCTAGTGAACGGTAATAAGCGAGACTGCTGTCTAGCACAGTAAATGGTTTTAGAATATGGACACCTATAACATTTGCTCGACCAAGTCATGTGCATGTACGCATAGAGACAAAACGGCAATGACATTGGCCTGAAATGTTATAAACTAAATATTCTGGGTAAAGTCATGTGTTTTAGGGTGAAAGTATGTAGTTAACATGATCATGTATTGAGGATGGCCGCTTGCTAGTAATTATTCTTACCGTAAAATGTTTAAGAATAATAATAATGAGACACACACATGTTTTGAATGGTAACACGCACACAGTCCAGCTCACTGGAGACTGAATATTGTACCTAGCCAGAGGCCTCGTGAGAGCTTTTGCAGGAGCTGACGAGGCAGGAATGTCTACGTCAGCAGGAAGTGTGATTATCAGCTTACTTGCCTCGTGGTGGCTAGCAGGTCTGGCGATTTAAGGGACAGAGAAACCGCCATTTTGGTTCCTAGACAGCCATACTACCGAAGTATAAGAGGCAACCATTTTGGCTCTTTATTAAAAACATAAAACTAGTATAATGTATACGAATTTTATTCAGATTGAGGAATGTGACGAGGCGTGGGAACACGTGCGAGAGAGACACAGAGAACCATTCAAGGTCAAAACGCTGAGAAAATACAACTTTTTCTGTTGATAGGCTAACTGCTAACGATTGCGTTAGTCATGCACTTGCCATTTTAGCACACGGACGTATACAATAGAGCTGTGGAAGAAAATTCCTTTTATTTTTTGGTAAGTACCTATGAGTGATTATTTTAATAATATCATGCTAATGAACCTTAAATTTGTAGTTATTTATTAGGTAATTATTGTTTTTTTAATTTATTTATTTGTTTGCAGATAACCGGTATACCTTACTTGTCTGAGATACAAGAAACCAGTTTACTTTTGAGCCACTAGAAGTAAACAGCAACAAGCCACTGCAAGTGAAGGTGGGATTATTTTTTTAAACTAACTTGTTTCATTTTTTGTTTCATATTTTATTTTATGAAATGCATGTATTAACCTGAATTTAGGTATTTACAACGGTTTATTTTATTTATTTTTAGAAACTTGGAAAGAATAGCCTTACCACCGTAGCAGTCGCTGAAAACCCGAGACGCAGTAAAGTGCAACCATTGTTTCCAGGCAGTGAACTATTTAAAACTCAAGTAAGCCTAACATAAAATGCTATTCAATTTTACCACTACTGAAAACTCGTAGACACAAAATTCATTACCTGTACATGACTAGGACGATGATTGCTTTCTTGATTAATGACTATGTATTGGCAACCGGTACAAGCCCATATTGGTTGTTTACCGGGAAAGTATAAGGCCATATTGGATTTTGTAAAAAAAATATATCTGACATGTCGTTCCCTATAATTATAATAATAATATAATATTAATAATAATATTAATATCGTATGGCCTCGGATGCCGGGTGTAAGCTATGTTATTTGACACACTGGGGGTAGCTTGCATGTCGAATTTAGATGTTCCTTGACTATGAAACTCAAGGAGGTTAGATGTTAGATATCTAATCTCCTTAAACTCTATAGCGCTTTCTAGTAGAAAAATGAGAAAATTTGTACCCTATGAACTCAACGAATATTCACAGGTTTGAACATGATAATCTGAACAAAATGACATGACATTATTATTTTTTGTTTATGTATTGGTTAAAGGGGAATGTAAGTGACTGCAGCTTTATAAAAAGAAAATAAGTACATGGGTTACTGTTAGTGCCGACATACAGTTTATTATAATTTTATGGTGTTTTGATATATTAATGCCAATTAACGTTAAAGTTTTATTTACAAGTATTGATTGATTGGTTATTTTGTTTGCTTTTAGGTGTCGTCATGCGCCATTAACGTAATGAACAGACAGTGAACAAGCATACATTGTGCTTTAAAGTACTCTGTGCAACGTTAATAACTTACAATAAGAAAAAGTTTTATTATAACACATGGCGAGCATATATGGGTGCAAATGTGGGAGCAAAAAAGTGGCAGGAAAAAGTGGGAACAAAAATTGGGAGCAAAAAGTGGGAGCAAAAAGTGGGAGCAAAAATTGAGAGCAAAAATTGGGATTAAAACAGTAGGAGCAAATATGGGAGCAAATGTGAAAGCAAAAGTGGGGGCAAGTATGGGAGCATATGTGAAACAAAAGTGGGAGCAAAAAGTGAGAGAAAAAAAAGTGGGAGCAAAAATTGTAAGCAAAAGTGGGAGCAAATATGAGAGCAAAAACGTAGGAGCAAGTATGGGAGCAAATGTGAAAGCAGAAGTGGGAGCAAAAAGTGAGAGAAAAAAAAGTGGGAGCAAAAAGTGTAAGCAAAAGTGGGAGCAAATATGAGAGCAAAAAAAAGTGTGAGCAAATATGGGAGCAAAAAGTGGGAGCTAAAAGTGGAAGCAAAAGTGGGAGCAAAAAGTGGGAGCAAAAATTGGGAGGAAAAGTGGGATCAAAAAAAGTAGGAGCTAGTAGGAGAGTAAATGTGAAAGCAAAAGTGGGAGCAAGTATGGGAGCAAATGTGAAAGCAAAATTGGGAGCAAAAAGGAGAGAAGAGAGTGAGAGCAAAAAGTGTAAGCAAAAGTGGGAGCAAATATGAGAGCAAAAAAGTAGGAGCAAGTATGGGAGCAAATGTGAAAGCAAAAGTGGGAGCAAAAAGTGAGAGAAAAAAGTGGGAGCAAAAAGTGTAAGCAAAAGTGGGAGCTAAAAGTGAGAGAAAAAAAGTGGGAGCAAATATGAGAGCAAAAACGTAGGAGCAAGTATGAGAGCAAATGTGAAAGCAGAAGTGGGAGCAAAAAGTGAGAGAAAAAAAGTGGGAGCAAAAAGTGTAAGCAAAAGTGGGAGCAAATATGAGAGCAAAAAAAGTGTGAGCAAAAAGTGGGAGCAAAAAGTGGGAGCTAAAAGAGGAAGCAAAAGTGGGAGCAAAAAGTGGGAGCAAAAATTGGGAGGAAAAAGTGGGATCAAAAAAGTAGGAGCAAGTATGAGAGCAAATGTGTAAGCAAAAGTGGGAGCAAGTATGGGAGCAATTGTGAAAGCAAAAGTGGGAGCAAAAAGGAGAGAAAAGAGTGAGAGCAAAAAGTGTAAGCAAAAGTGGGAGCAAATATGAGAGCAAAAAAGTAGGAGCAAGTATGGGAGCAAATGTGAAAGCAAAAGTGGGAGCAAAAAGTGAGAGAGAGAAAGTGGGAGCAAAAAGTGTAAGCAAAAGTGGGAGCAAATATGAGAGCAAATACGGGAGCAAAATTTGGGAGCAAAAAGTGTAAGCAAAAGTGGGAGCAAACAAGTGTGAGCAAATATGGGAGCAAATGTGAAAGCAAAAGTGAGAGCAAAAAGAGCGAGCAAAAGTGAGTGCACAAAGTGGGAGCAAAATGTGTGAGTAAAAAGTGGGGACAAATGTGGTGTTTTACTAAAACAATCTCCCCTAACCTAACCTAACTTCACCTAACTTAACTTCACCTACCCTAACTTCACCTAACCTTCCAACTCTCAGATCAAAAATTAAATTCTGGCCATACTCGAGTTGGAACCCAAAACCTCTGGGATAACACCCAAGTATACTAGCCACTACACCCCGAGATGGGAAATTTATCATGCAACACAACACAAAAATAAAAGTTTCCTGTAGTGTAACTCATTGGCTGGCAACCATAGTCGAGAATCCAAACCCAAGACCTCAGGACTTTTGTTTTGAACATTATCAGAAATATTATTCCATTTACATTTTGCTGTTGCTTATAGTTATAAGAGTTGGCATTAATATGGGAGCAAAAGTGAAAGCAAAAAGTGGGTGCAAGCATGGCTGGTTGTTGAGACTTTCATATCAACTAATACACATAAATTAAATTTTAGTAAAGTGACTTGGCTAATAATAATAATAATAATAATAATAATAATAATAATAATAATAATAATAATAACTATTACCCGTCGCATACAAAATTTTCTCCAAAGCCCTGTTAAAACGGATAGAGCCTCAGATAGATCCACAGATAGGAGAATACCAAGGAGGGTTCAGGAAGGGAAGATCGTGCAGTGAGCAGATTTGGTGCCTGAGAACAATACTAGCAACGAGAAAAACCAGGAACACAACAATCACATTCGTCGACTACAAAAAAGCGTACGACTCCATAGATAGAGTAACACTTTTTAACACATTAGAAGAAATGAAGGTCGACAATAAGTCCAGAAAACTAATCCAAGAAACATTAACAAATACAATATCCAAAGTTAAATTCATGGGAGAGATCTCGGAACCCTTCAAAATTAATACAGGAGTGCGACAAGGTGATGGTTTATCACCCATTCTATTCAACTCAGTTTTGGATAAAATAATCAAGACATGGGAAAAAGGAGTCAAAGACATAAAAATGGCAAAACACCAGAAAAGGACAGTCAACATTAAGTGTCTGGCCTTTGCCGATGATGTAGCGATTATAACAAATAACAGAAAAGAAGCCAAAGAAGCTCTAGAGACGCTACATGAAATCTCTGCCAAAACAGGGTTACAAATCTCATACGAAAAAACACAGTTCATGGACACAAAATCTACAGACAAGCACCCACTGGAAACCAAGTATGGAAAAATAACACAAGTGGAAAGTTTCAAATATCTAGGAGAGATTTTACAGAAAACAGGACTGAACTTGGCATCCAATGAAGACAGGATCGCTAAATTTCAGAAAGCATACCGACTTACATGGAACCACTACAATAAAAAAGTATTTCCATCGATGACAAATTACGACACTACCGTACAGTAGTCTTACCAGAGGCCTTATACGCTTCAGAAACAACAGCAATCAAGGGGCGAACAAAAATCAAGGAATTAGAAAAACAAGAGAGAAAAATTCTCAGAAAGATCTACGGGCCAGTTCAGAAAGAGGGAATATGGATGAAGAGACCGACAATAGAACTGTACAAACAGACAGAGACGGTTACAAACAACATAAGGAAAAGAAGGGCAAAATTTTATGGACATATACATAGGATGACCGAAGACAGACTGACCAAGAAAAATTTTAACATAGTTACGAATAGCACACTAAAATCCAATTGGGTAAAGGACACCGTGGAAGACCTTAAGAAACTAAACATCTCTACAGAAGACATCGCAGACAGGAGCAAATACAGAGAAAAACTTAGACTACAGAAGTTTGAGCAAACTCCCAAAGAGAGACAACCAGCAAAGAGGTGGACAGAAGAGAGAAAGAGGAAACATAGTGTGTATATGAGAGGTTTTTGGGAAAAAAGAAGAAAGGTCCAGAATTAAACATGAAAATTGATTGTGTTGTAACGCTCTCCTTATGGGGAATTAACGAATAAATAAATAAAATAATAATAATAACAGTTTATAAAAATTCAAGGGGATTGATATTTTTAGGGTGTAATTTCCAAAGTACTGTCAAGAATAATAATTACATGAACAGATTCCAAGAACTCTAGAGTGCTTTTAAGGTTAATGATTGGCTAGGAGTGAGATAGAGCTAGCAAACCTAAGTTAACCTCAGCTCACTAAACCTAACCTTGTCACATGACATGTTCTACAAGTATAGACTTGCTTTGAGACTGTCTATGACGTCACCTTAAAAGCACTCTAGAGTTCTTGGAATCTGTTCATGTAATTATTATTCTTGACAGTACTTTGGAAATTACACCCTGAAAATATCAATCCCCTTGATTTTTTAAACTGTTATTATTATTATTATTATTAGTAGTAGTAGTAGTAGTAGTATTATTAGCCAAGTCACTTTACTAAAATTTAATTTATGTGTAATAGTTGATATGAAAGTCTCAACAACCAGCCATGCTTGCACCCACGTTTTGCTTTCACTTTTGCTCCCATATTAATGCCAACTCTTATAACTATAAGCAACAGCAAAATGTAAATGGAATAATATTTCTGATAATGTTCAAAACAAAAGTCCTGAGGTCTTGGGTTTGAATTCTCAACTATGGTTGACAGCCAATGAGTTACACTACAGGAAACTTTTATTTTTGTGTTTTGTTGCATGATAATTTTCCCATCTCGCGGTGTAGTGGCTAGTATACTTGGGTGTTATCCCAGAGGTTTTGGGTTCCAACTCGACTATGGCCAGAATTTAATTTTTGATCTGAGAGTTGGAAGGTTAAGATAGGTGAAGTTAGGTTGGGTTTGGTTAGGGGAGATTGTTTTAGTAAAACACCACATTTGCCCCCACTTTTTACTCACACATATTGCTCCCACTTTGTGAACTCACTTTTGCTCGCTCTTTGCTCTCAGTTTTTGCTCCCATTTTTGCTTTCACATTTGCTCCCACATTCTGCTCCCATATTTTCTCACACTTGTTTGCTCCCACTTTTGCTTACACTTTTTGCTCCCATATTTGCTCTCACTTTTTTGCTCTCATATTTGCTCCCACTTTTGCTTACACTTTTTGCTCACACTTTTTTTTCTCTCACTTTTTGCTTCCACTTTTGCTTTCACATTTGCTCCCATATTTGCTGCTACTTTTTTGCTCTCATATTTCATCCCACATTTGCTTACTCTTTTGGCTCTCACTTTTTTTCTCTCACTTTTTGCTCCCACTTTTGCTTTCACATTTGCTCCCATACTTTCTCCCACTTTTGCTTTCACATTTGCTCTCATACTTGCTCCTACTTTTTATCCCACTTTTTGATCCCAATTTTTGCTCCCACTTTTTGCTCCCAATTTTTGCTCACTTTTTTTGCTCTCATATTTGCTCCCACTTTTGCTTTCACTTTTTGCTCCCACTTTTTTTCTCTCACTTTTTGCTCCCACTTTTGCTTTCACATTTGATCCCATTCTTGCTCCTACTTTTTTTGCTGTCATATTTGCTCCCACTTTTGCTTACACATTTGCTCCCTCTTTTTTTCTCTCACTTATTGCTCCCACTTTTGCTTTCACATACGCTCCCATACTTGCTCCCACTTTTGCTTTCACATTTGCTCCCATACTTGCTCGTACTTTTTTTTGCTCCCACATTTCGCTCTCAATTCTTGCTCCCACTTTTTTTCTCCCACATGTGCACCCATATATGCTCGCACATTAAACTATTGTTCTTATTACCAAGTTGTCTTTACTAGAGCTTAGTCTATGCTTGACAGTTGATGTGGAAGTATCTGTGACTAGGTATGGTAAGCCTCATGCATTCTATAAATGTAGTGTACTGCATGAAACACTGTTGCTGTCTACAGAAAATCATGAAAGTGTTAAAAAGCGAGTACAAGAAAATAATATTGCTGCTAAAAATAGTTCAATGTTCAAAAAACCCTTAACATTATCAAAAGCCACTCAGACTCTATCAGAGGACACTGTAGAGGAAGAGGAACAGGAAGAGGAACAGGAATATTTGACTAGTTTTAGTAATGTTGAGGATAATAATGGTCATTATAATGATAGTCATAATGCTGCTTATCATTATGATAGTGATAATGACGTTTTATGCCTATTGTTCGCTGTGGAAAAAAGATCTACAACAAGTTTTGTTTTTAAAACTATATCACACTATCGTAAAGGCAAAGACTTGTATTAAGTATGCATTTATTGTCATAATCATGTATACTCCGCAATGTTAAATATTCTAACTTTGTAAAAAATAAAACAGCATTGTACCATTATTTACATTTATTTACAAACTTTATATACATTTTTTGGTTTCATCATAATATTTTTAAAGGCAATTCTAAAAACTAAAACATTATTGTTCTATACACACATTTTTTTCTTTCAGTCTATTGTCATCACTTATATTTTTCCATTATTCATTCACATTTGTTTTGTTTTTTTATTTAATTAAAACGAACCATGCACCTATTGTTTTTAAAACCTTCATAAATTAAGTGTACAGGTTGCACAGCATTGTTGACTTAATCAAAAACACTCTCCGACATATCATTAAAACCGTATAGGCAGAAATGTCTCAAAGTTTTCACATACACAAAGTACACAAAGTGCTGTTTTCAATTTCCGAATCTTGATAATGCGGAATGGAATATGCGTTGGTAATTCGCTGAGCTTCTTTGTATCTAAGCCACACGATTGTCCCACAGCATTCAAATCATTCATTGTAGTAGTCTATAAACAAAACAAAAGCATATCTATTACACTCTAAAACAGCTTTAATAATATTGTGCAATTAGGGATTTTGCACTATCCATGGCTAATAAATTATACTAGTTATGCTAGAAATGCCCTAACTGTAGCAGATACTACTTTTCTGCATATAGCACAAGTGTTAAGTTCTAATGCACGCTTGACACAAGCTATGGTGTGTCCACAAGGCAAAAATTCAACACCTAGTTCATCTTGATAACAAATTTTACATTATTGTTGGTCACACTTTTGTATCTGTTCGTGAGACAAGTCTTTTTTTTTTCAGCCTCATGTATTTGCTCCGCGTGTTCTAACTCTAAAGGCACTTATATGTCTTGTGCTGCAATCACGTTTTCTTTACGAATAGTGTTCACAAATTCCAGACCTTTAAGCAACACCATGTATCTACAGTTAGGTAACCAACGAGAGTGTTCCACAAAAGGGTCATCAGTCATTTGCCAATCCTTTAAAGCAAATCCACAATAAAACATATTGTTTTATCCCCTTCACCAGTATAAAAAATCCAGCTTCACTTAGCTGTTTGGTAATGTGTTTTAATATTAATGGCCAAACATTTTTTAAGATTCTAAACTTTTTTCAACAGAGCTGTACTCTGGGTGTGCTTGTGCTTTAGTCTTGCAAACTCCCAATTTTTCAAAAGCACATGCCAATTCATCACTGTCTATGGCATATGGAACACATATATCGACACTACCGTTGTTGGCTGGTAATACATCATTATATTATTATTATTATTATTTATTTGTGATTCAGCAACGTAAGTAGCGGCCAATGGTCTTGTGGTTCGGTAAAATGAATACACGGGTATGTTACCCAATTGTTTTCCAAGTATCTAAGGACAACAAGGAGACCATCGCAAATGGTATCTAAAGGGATCATCCCCTTCTTCCCAGTGTGAAAGTTCAATACGACAAAACACACTGCGCACCACATTTTCTTGGTTCAAATAAAAAAACGGCTTTTGCAAGTTTATGTGTCGACAAAAAGCCTGCAGGCTAGGATTCAAAT
Source organism: Meconema thalassinum (assembly GCA_946902985.2). Taxonomy (NCBI): domain Eukaryota; kingdom Metazoa; phylum Arthropoda; class Insecta; order Orthoptera; family Tettigoniidae; genus Meconema; species Meconema thalassinum. The sequence goes on from OX336391.1 coordinate 415,612,765, forward strand.
GTTAACCAACGATCATGTTCTGATTTTAAATTTAACCCACGTTGTAAACCAACTTGCTCACTTGTTGTATTTGGTACCAACGCCATGTGTTATAATAAAACTTTTTCTTATTGTAAGTTATTAACGTTGCACAGAGTACTTTAAAGCACAATGTATGCTTGTTCACTGTCTGTTCATTACGTTAATGGCGCATGACGACACCTAAAAGCAAACAAAATAACAAATCAATCAATACTTGTAAATAAAACTTTAACGTTAATTGGCATTAATATATCAAAACTCCATAAAAATTATAATAAACTGTATGTCGGCACTAACAGTAACCCATGTACTTATTTTCTTTTTATAAAGCTGCAGTCATTTACATTCCCCTTTAACCAATACATAAACAAAAAATAATAATGTCATGTCATTTTGTTCAGACTATCATGTTCAAACCTGTGAATATTCGTTGAATTCATAGTGTACAAAGTTCCTGATTTTTCTACTAGAAATTGCTATAGAGTTTAAGGAGATTAGATATCTAACATCTAACCTCCTTGACTTATATAGTCAATGAACAACTAAATTCGACATGCAAGCTACCCTCTGTGTGTCAAATAACAAAGGTTTCACCGGCACCCGAGGCCATACGATATTAATATTAGTATTAATATTCTATTATTAATATTATTATTATTATAATTATCATTATTATTATTATAGGGAACAACATGTCAGTTAAATTAAAATTTTGTTTTTTTTTACAAAATCCAATATGGCCTTGTACTTTCCCGGTAAACAACCAATATGGTCTTGTACCGGTTGCCAATACATAGTCATTAATCAAGAAACAATCATCTTCCTAGTCATGTACAGGTAATGAATTTTTTGTCTACGAGTTTTCAGTAGTGGTAAAATGGAATAGCATTTTATGTTAGGCTTACCTGAGTTTTAAATAGTTCACTGCCTGGAAACAATGGTTGCACTTGACTGCGTCTCGGGTTTTCAGTGACTGCTACGGCGGTAAGGCTTTTCTTTCCAAGTCTCTAAAAATAAATAAAATAAACCGTTATAAATACCTAAATTCAGGTTAATACATGCATTTCATAAAATAAAATATGAAACAAAATATGAAACAAGTTAGTTAAAAAAAATAATCCCAACTTCACTTGCAGTGGCATGTTGCTGTTTCTTTCTAGTGGGCTCAAAAGTAAACTGGTTTCTTGTATCTCAGGCATGTAAGGTATACCGGTTATCTGCAAACAAATAAATTAAAAAATCAATAATTACCTAACCAATAATTACAAATTTAAGGTTCATTAGCATGATATTATTAAAATAATCACTCATAGGTACTTACCAAAAAATAAAAGGATTTTTTCCACAGCTCTACTGTATACGTCCCGGTGCTAAAATAGCAAGTGCATGACTAACGCAATCGTATCAGTTAGCCTTGCAACAAAAAATTTGTATTTTCTCAGCGTTTTGACCTTGAATGGTTCTCTGTCTCTCTCTCGCACGTGTTCCCACGCCTCGTCACATTCCTCAATCTGAATAAAATTCGTAACCTTATACTAGTTTTATGTTTTTAATAAAGAACCAAAATGGTTGCCTCTTATACATCGGTAGTATGGCTGTCTAGGAACCAAAATGGCGGTTTCTCTATCTGTTAAATCGCCAGACCTGCTAGCCACCACGAGGCAAGTAAGCTGATATCACACTTCCTGCTGACGTAGACATTCCTGCCTCGTCAGCACCAGCAACAGCTCTCACAAGGCCTCTGGCTAGGTACAATATTCAGTCTCCAGTGAGATGGACTGTGTGCGTGTTAGCATTCAAAACATGTGTGTCTTATTATTATTATTATTATTATTATTATTGTTATTAAACATTTTACTGTAATAATAATTACTAGCAAGCGGCCATCCTCAATACATGATCATGCTAACCACATACTTTCACCCTAAAACACATGACTTTACCCAGTTCAATATTTAGTTTATAACATTTCAGGCCAATTAACTTACCGTTTTGTCTCTTTGCGTACATGCACATGACTTGGTCGAGCAAATGTTATAGGTTTCCATATTCTAAAACCATTTACTGTGCCAGACAGCAGTCTCGCTTATTACCGTTTACTAGCATGCTAAAGATCCCCTTCATGGGTAAAAAAAATTCCTAGCACACTTAACACATTTTCAAATATTTGCCTCCATCCGTCATAGGAAATGTCACAAATCCAACCGTCATAAGCTGTCCCCACCATCCCACCAAAATAGCTATTCATTTCTTCCGGGCACGGTCGCAGAGATCGCCAACGTCTAAGAATCACTTGGTCATATCCTACAACCGTCTGTTGTGTCAGAGAGCGATCTCGCTCATCACCGTTAACTAAAACGTTAAAGATCCCCTCAAGGGGTAAACAAATCTTAGCATGCTTGTCACATTTCAAAATATTCACCTTCATTCATTCGTCATAGGAAAGAATATCGAAAAGCGACCCCTCGTTTTGCCATACATCGCCCCGTCGAAATAGCCATTTCCTGTATTCACCATGCTCAGTCATATCCTCGTTGTAACATACGTCAAGCGCTACCGGCTCTCTGTCTACATACACGCTTTTATTTTTAAAAAATGTAAAAATAAAAAATTAAAAATACATAGTTATTGTCCTAGAGACTTGACATTTATTTTCATGGTAGAGGGGGTAGGGACCTTTCATTTATGTCAAACAAACTTATTTGTCAACGTGTTAGTTTCCAAAACAGTAAAAATTCAAAATTTCAGTTTTTCAAAAAGTCTCAAAAATAAAAAAGTATTATTTAAAAAAATAAAGATCTTAGAGACCATTGGTTTGAACTATGGCACAACATTCTATCAAGTTTGATTTTCAAACTATCGCCTACTTTCGAAAACAAAATTTTTCAAAGAAAATTCGAAAAATATAACGAGTGGTCTATACGAAAGAGGATGTCAATTCGAGTCCAACGACACCTCATTTGTTAAAATCCGATCATCCGTTCGCCAATAATCACCAATGTTCGCGAGAAAGTAGGCTATCATTTTGTTTTTCCTCCTACACCCTTGAAACTTGCTGCTCGCCTAGAGGGCATACCCACCTTTCATTAAGGTCAAACAAACTTTTTTTTTCCAATTCACCGTTTCCAAAATAATGGCAATCCCAAAAACAAACATTTTCATTTTTTTTTAAATACCAACCCACATGCTTAGCCAAGAGAACGTCATCCCAACGCCAACAATACCTCGTTCGTTAAAATCCGACCACGCGTTCGGGAGATATCGCCCAAAGTTTATATGAAAGTTGGGGCGACTCAGAACTCTCTGCACCCCTTTACTGCACAGTTTTAGTCCTAGAGGCTTGAAATTTATTTTGCGGGTAGAGGGGGTCAGGGCCATTCATTTATGTCAAACAATTTTTTTTGTAAACTCTTTAGTTTCCAAAATATGAAAATTTCAAAATTGAACTTTTTTCAAAAAACATTAAAAATAAAAAAGTTTTATTATAAAATATAAAGGACCACTCGTTTCAAGCACGGCACAACATTCTATCATGTTTGGTTTTTAAACTATTGCCTATTTTCAAAAACAAAATTTTTCAAAAAGTTTTTGAAAAATATAACGAGTGGTCCATTGAAAAGAGGGCGTCAGCCCGAGTCCAACGATATGTCGCATGTCAATATCGGACCATTGGCTCGCGAGATCTCAGCTTTGCCCCTGAATGTATTGCGGGTTAGTATGTGACGTCAGAAGGATTGAACCTTTGATATGTGCATTGCGATGCTGGCTTCGTTGCTCTTCTTCATCATGTACCACTGCTGGTGTAGCATGTAGATCCCTGTTTCTGTCCTACTATCGTAGATCTTATGTAGTCGGTCCCACATCTCCTTGGCAGTCTCGCAGTTCACGAAGTGTAGCATGGCTTCTTCTGATAAACCTGACGTTATCAGGAACTGAGCTTTTGACTCTGCCTGCGTCCACTGTTTTAGTTCGGTCTTGTATGTTCTCACTGCAGCTGCAGTTTTGGCTGGTTCGTTCCATCACTGGTTGGCTCTTGTGGTTTTGGGTTGTCACTTGTTGCAACCCCCCAGACATCCTTGTCCATCAAGGCAATTCTGGTCTGGAACTTCCACAAAGCCCAGTTCTCCAACCCACGCAGTTTCATTACTCTGTTTGCTTCGTGATCAATTTCCATATTTTTTTGTGATAGTTGCACTTTCGCACGCGGGGTGGCTAACCACAAAAAAAATGTAGTTTCACTAGTTACTTCTCGGAAATACCGTATTAAATAAATTTATGATTCAACACCTAGATCCATCCACCTGGGCCGATAACCTGTTGGATATTTATGGTGGTTATCTAGATGCTAGAAGTAAATAAAGATTCAATACCTATAGCAGCGTGACTATTTTATTAAGAGTAACAGTGTCACAGAATAAATGGCAAAGAAGATGTAGCAGTATTTCAACAATACGGTATATTATGAACTGCCACCTAGCGGTTATATATGGTAACTAGGATAAGGCAGAAACTACAGTATATTGCCAACAGATATCATATACAACCAATGTGCAAAACAATTATTTAAATACCGGTAACAACTGTAGGATTTCCTCATCAGCACAATTTCACATTCAAGTCAGATCAACAGCAAGAACATCAAGGTGCTACAACGATTCTTTTATTCATGTCCTTAAATAATCATCAATGCCAAAGTATAATTACTCTGATATAACAGCTTAGGCGTAGCGGAACTCTTGAAAATGCCGGCCGCAGTTTCCGGTGAAACGTCGGGAGATATCCTGTCTGGACCACGGCCTACAAGCCTGAAAAACTTGTAATTAATTATACTTATTCTATTTAATTACTTGACGTTTACTGGCCAAGCAGTTTTCCAGAAATTCTGCTGTTCCTCAAACATGCCGTCCTGGGCAGTTGCCAAGTTTGTCTCCCCGTAACTTAGATACGGGCCTGAATACAGTATCCAATATTGTAAGCATGAACTTACCGTACCAGTGTTCTACTAGTCAGCATAGAAAACCGTACTTTTTAGGAGTTAAGAATCACTAGCGGTGTTGTAATGTCTAAAAGTATCTTCAGAACGTGCTTTCATATCGCCACTGCCGAAGTGAGGTGGCAAAAGTAGTAGCCACTCGAGATAGTGTTGGGGAAACATACGGTATTTAACACCAGGCATAACCGTATTGAGCCTCGGTGGCTTACGCGGCAGCACGCCGGCCTCTCATCGCTGGGTCCGTGGTTCAAATCCCGGGCACTCCATGTGAGATCTGTGCTGGACAAAACGGAGGCAGACAGGTTTTTCTCCGGGTAATCCGGTTTTCCCTGTCAAAAATTTCATCCAGCAACACTCCCCACTATCATTTCATTTCACCTGTCATTCATTTAGTCATTGCCTCAGAGGAGTGCGACAGGCTTCGGCAGCCGGCACAGTTCATATCCTCGCCGCTAGATGGGGGCTTCATTCATTCCATCCCTGACCCGGTCGGATGACTGGAACAGGCTGTGGATTTTCATTTTCATAACCGTATTGAAAATTGGAGCTATGTTTCCATTGGTGGTTACTGATAACCTAGATGTTAGGCCCCTTAAAAGAACAATTTTCATCATCCATTGGTGGCATTAGAACCATTTTTAAAATTGTAAATACAGTACATATTACGTCTGCAACATTACAGCAACTCTTTATTGTAACAGTTGTCAGTTGACTACCAGTAACTTCCATTTATGAAATGAACTGGTGTGACAATCAACAATCGAATTTCAACATTCTCGAAAGTCCAGAGGGGGAGGGTGGGGGGGGGGGGGGGCACGGTCCTACCTTGCTCCCCCTACCTCTACGGGTGCCCGTGAAATTAACCCATGCATGAGTGCAAAATGGCCGAACAGACCCACATAAAGCTTGAATATTCAAAGAACATTTCTTAGTGAGCAAACTGAAAGTAATCAACATGCAAAATTTCAGTTTCATAGCCCTTGTGGTTACAAAGATGCAATGTCAGCGATGATTAGCGAGTCTGTACTTCGTTTTGGATTATACCGGTATAAGATAACATTATATTACTTACCTTTAATTGAAATATAAATCCATTCGTAGAGGATGCACACGGAGTAAATAATACTATAAGCACACAGACACAGTCTAGATTGCCGTTCCTAGTAAGCACAATACACACGAATGAAATGTACGCGCATATAAATTACAATATTCCTTTGTAATATTACTCAAGTGTCTCATATAAAGCGAAGCAACCCAGCACCATTGCGAAACTGAGATATGTAGGATGATTTTAACGTTCCGGTGGGTGCAACCGATCAGACAGGCACACGAGTTAATTCGTATCTCATATTCGTAATTCGCGGGGGCGAAGGTACTTCAACCTTTCAGTAGTTGCCTCTTTCCACACGACATTCAAGTCCATATCGGCCAGTTTTGTCAATGACCCTCCTACACATTTGCTGTTCTTGCAAAAGTGATCTGCCAGGCAGATTGCGCCTGATCGAGCACCATTAGGTAATATGTAGAGAAGAAATGAGTGTATTCACTAATTGTAATGCCCCTCCCCCTGCAGGCGCCCAAATGTTTAACCCTTTCTGCTTTTGTGTTTTATTACATTCCCTTTTTTTGTGCTAAACTATAGCATGCTTTTCTAGTAATATACTCTAGCTTGCGGAGGTATTTACCGGTTGATCGTTTGTGATCAATAATAATAGCAATTAAGCCCCACTATTGTAAATGAGCCACGAACTCCCCCTTCCTCTGTAGATTTTGTGACAGACTTGTTCAAGCTTTGACATCTTGAACCCTTTAGACTTCAGTTACCTCTATTGTTCCTTAATCTTTGTTTTGAATAATAAAAGTGTATTTTGTAGGGTCAGTGCCTTGCTCCTGATCTTGTTCTTTCGTTCTTCCTCAATCCTCACCTTCCCTTATGGTAGTTTTTGGGATTGATTTCCAATTTCCCCATATTTTTGGTCCCAGAAACCCTAGGACCCCATTTGTCAGTAAATTGATGACAAACTCATCGCCAGACGTTCCTCATACAAAGGGCAACTAACTTCGCTTAAAACTTTTCTCAAAGATTTTCTCCAGCTGATTATAATTTAGACATAATTTCGCAACGCTTGAAAAACTACGAACAAGCCTATGATAGATATGATGCGTGTCAGAGAGAGATCGAAAATGTCATGTTTAATCAAGATGGAGATAGGGAGGAAGTCGAACCCTTATATTATGAAGGCATTGGTACCACCTACGCTTTAATTCGCACACTTACCGAAGAGCAAAAATGGACATTCCGGTTCCAAACTCACATCAAGTGCAACAAACCTCGTCTCGTGAGGGCACTCTCAGGGCTAGACATTTACTTCTCAAAATAGAACTGCCCCATTTCTCAGGCGACGAACGTCAATGGGACTCTTTCTATGAGATCTTTTGTTCCCTCATTCACGATAATGAAGCCATCACGGCACTTCACAAATTTCATTATTTGCGATCGTCTCTTCATGATCAGGCGTTGCAGTTGGTCGAAGCTCTTCCAACTGCAACTGCAACATGCAGGAGATGGTAATTTGTTCAATTTGAACATCGCATCAGCACAAACATCATGGCCAGTCCGTATTCTGTTCAGTCTAGTCCATGTCCTTCTGGGTAGATTGAATTCAGGGTCCTTCACAGTTACGGATGACATTAGTGGCGTAGCCAGGGGGTTACTGGGGGTTAGAACACCCCCACCCCCCATTGGAAAATCTGCAGGTTGTGATTTGTGTCTATTTCACCACCGCGCCGACTATTTGGTGATGTACTGTTGTCGCCTTTCGGCCCGGGTCCCCAATTGAGGCTACACAGAACGACATTCAGAAACTATACAAATACACAATATCATGCTTCAATGAAGCAGTCAAGAAATCACAAGAAGCAAGACCACAGGGAAAAAGAAGGAACAATCTGGAAATATCAACAATCAACATGATAGAACAAAGGCAAAAACTGAAGGCAGTTAAAGACACAACCCCGCAACAAAAAAAGGAATACAAACAATTGAACAGGAACTTACTTACTTACTTAGTCGGTCCTCTTCTACCGGTTAGTGTCGAGGTTTCACAGAGAGATCTCCATCCTTTCCTGTCTTGGGCCTTGATTCGAGCTGCTGTCCATTGAATGCCTCTTGTTCTTAGACTGGCTGCAATATTGTCCTCCCACTTGGTGCGTGGACGTCCTCTGGTTCTGGGACCCTCACTCCTAGCCTGCCATACCCGGTATGGTAGTCGTGTTTCAGGCATACGTGCGACATGGCCATACCACCTCAATTGGGTTTTCTCTATGATTGATCCCAGCGGTTTTACACCAAGCGTATTTCTTATGGTGTTATTTCTGATGCGGTCTCTTCTCGTCTTTCGTTTTATACGCCTCAAGTATCTCATCTCCATTGCTTGTATCCTACTTTGATGTTTAGTGCCTAAGGTCCATGATTCCGAGCTATATGTAAGTGTTGGTACATATGTTGACTTGTACACAGCGAGCTTGGTCTTCTCGCTCACTTCTCTTTTGCTAATAAAGTTGCGGCTTAGTGAGTAATAAAGTCGTCCTGTTGAAGCAATGCGGCTATTTACAGGGTGCTTCAAAAAAATGTATACACACTTTGAACTTCCATAGAAAATTTATTTACTGTTCTACAAAGTTAAATTTCAGGAAATTAGAAAGCTGAAAGTCCAATGTAAATGAAACATAAATAACAAATGTTAATACTGTTCAAATTGGCGACCTGCAGCATCAATACAATTCTGAGTACGAGTCACCACTGATTCTGTACATCGTATCAAAACGTCCAATGAGATTTCTCTACACATGGCTTGAATTTCATTCCAAAGAATGTCTAGGTTACGTGGTTTACGTTTGTACACCTCATCTTTTACTGTGCCCCATAAGAAGAAATCCAGTGGTGTAAGGTCTGGAGAGCGTGCTGGAAACTCGACTGGCCCCCTGCTTCCTATCCACTGGCCCGGCAAATTTTGATCCAGGTAAGCTCGTACGTCCCTGTGATAGTGCGGCGGGGCACCATCTTGTTGAAAATAAAAATTATCATTACCGTATAATGCACGAATGGCAGGAAATATGGAATCAGCAAGCATTGTTAGGTAAGTTATACCAGTTACAGTGCCTTCAAATCGAAAAGGTCCAATGAGTCCCCTTGAAGACAAACCGCACCACACATTTACACCAGGCAAATTTACAGCTTTTTCAATTGTAATGTGAGGATTTTCTTCACCCCAGTAAACACAATTGTGCCTATTGACAGTTCCATTAAGTTTGAATTGGGCTTCATCCGACCAAATGATGCTACCCATAAATCCCGGTTCACGTATCACCATCTCCTGAACCCATTCACAAAATTGCAACCTTCGATCTGGATCGTCGTCACTTAGCTGTTGCACCAGCCTTGGAATGTAAACACGATACTTGCCTCTCTTCAGAATGCGTAGCACGCTGCTAGCACTTACATCACTTTCACGTGCCCCTTGCCTTGAAGATTTGTTAGGAGAGCGTTGAAACAGTTCCAAGACTGCCGTTGATGACTCATCACTTGTAGCTGTTCGAGGTCGACCTGAATGACCTTTATGCACATCACACACTGTTCCATGAACTTCGAATTTGTCTTGTATGCGTGTAATTGTTAATCTTGAAGGTGGTTCTGTATCATACTCCCTTCTCCACTGTCCTTGAACTTCATTTACATTCTCAAACTTCCAGTACCACTTAATAACCTGCTTACGTTCTTCAAAACTCAAACGTACGTCCGCCATGTTGATATTACAAATTCCAACTGACAATATAACATAGAGGGACGATTATGCTGCCATCTGGCGAAGAAGTATAACATTAGCCTTGTAGAGCGGGAAAACTACGATAGTTTAAAGTGTGTATACATTTTTTTGAAGCACCCTGTATTTCTGCGTCCATCTTTCCATCTTCAGATATCATGGCCCCTAAGTACTTAAATGTTGGAACTTGTTCCAATTCCTTGCCATCGATCTCGACTTTCAGCACTCTTCTCTGCCTTGACACAGCCATCACTTTGGACTTCTCTGTACTGATTACCATGCCTAGCTTCTTCAGTTCTTCGTTCCAGATATCCAAATTATACTGAAGCTCTCGAGGGGACTTGGCTAATATAACAACATTATCTGCAAATGCCATGAATGTTATGTAAATAGGTTTTAACTTGTAGTTCCCAACTTTAAATTTCTTGCTGCGTTCCTTACATCTCTTCATGACCTCATCCAAAAGTATGATGAACAAATATGGTGACAAAATGTCTCCCTGTCGCACTCCTGCTGTTGATATGAATTCTGTGGACGTACAGTTCGATGTCCTTACTTGATTTCTGCAGCTTTTGTGGAAGCTCCTAATTGCTTGTATAAGGCAGGATTCCACGTTCCGTTGCTTTAGGACTTCCCACAGGACTCTCCATGGTACCTTGTCAAATGCTTTCACTAAATCAAGAAAACACATATACGTATCTCTGTTGCGTTCTATGTTCTTCTCACACACTTGACGGATTGTGAATATTAAGTCCTGAGTGCTTCTTCCTGCCCTGAATCTACATTGTTCTTCTTCCAATTGTACCTCTACTTGGTTTCGTAGTCTTGTTTCAAGAATCCTTGAGTATATTTTCCCCGGTACACTTAGCAATGATATTCCTCTGTGGTTGTCGCATATTCGGTTATTTCCCTTTTTGTAGATAGGTATAATTGTTGCTAGATGCCAGTCTCTAGGGATTTCTTTCGTCTTCCATGCTATGTTCATCACCTGCAGCAATAGATTTTCCCCTTTTTGTCCCATATATTTGATCATTTCTGGTGAGATTTGATCGTGCCCAGCTGCTCTCCCAAGCTTTATCTTTCTGATTGCTGCCCTCAATTCTTCTAGTGCAATATATGTACTTTCAACTTCCTCTTCTACCGCTGTATCCTCTTCTTCCAATCTTTCCTCCACATGCTCCTTTTGTTCGAGCAGTTCCTCGAAGTGCTGCTTCCATCTCTCCATGATCTCTTCCTCTGTTATTAGTAACTCGCCATTCTTATCTTTAATATATTTCAGGGGGCATTCCTTCTCGTTTCTCCAGTTCTTCAGGATTTTATAGAACAGTTTTTGATTTTCGTCATGGGATTTTTCCATAAACTCACCAAACTTTTCCCAACTTTGTGTCTTGGCAACCTTAACAATCTCCTTTACCACTATCCTTTGGTTTTTGTACCTCTGGTAGTCTTCTACTGCTTTCGTATTGAGGTATCTTTTCCACAACTCTTTCTTTTCTTTAACAGCCTCTTTTACTTGGTCATTCCACCAAGATGTTATCCTTTGTTTTGAATTTCCTGTTGTAACTCCACATATTTCAGTTGCACTTTCCCGGATGACTCTTTAAAACATATTCCATGTGGTTTCTAAATTTCCTTCCTCACTTTCTTGGTTCATGTCTCGTAGTTTTGTATTGACCTTATTTTGAAACTGTTCTTGTATCTCTTTCGCTTCCCTCAGTTTATATGCCTTTATACTTGGCTTTGCTCTTTCCTTTCTCTTCCTTGTTTGTACCCGTTCCTGTGTTCTCTCTGTCACATATGTTAATACCTGTAGTAGATGATCACTCCCTATCTCGGGTCCTCGTACAACTCTTGCGTCTCGGACGAATCTCATTTGATGTCGCTTTACAATTATATAGTCAATCACTGACTTTTCTGCTCTGGCTGGTTCTACTCTTGTATATTTGTGGATGTCCTTATGGGGGAACTTTGTGTTTGTTATCATTAAGTTATTGGCCATACAATATTCCAGAAGCCTCTTCCCATTGTTGTTTGTCTTGCTTTCACCTTCTTTTCCTATTACGTTTTGCCATTTTGTAGGTTCATTACCCACTCTTGCATTTATATCTCCAAGTAAGATGACATCTTCCCCTTTAACTTCGTCCATTGTACCCTGAAGTTGTTCGTAGTACTCATCTTTCTTTTCTTCCGTCTCATCATCATTTGGTGCATATGTGACAATAAGAGATATGACCCTTCGTTCTTCCTCTATGTCTATGGTCATTATACGTTCATTAACAAACTTCCAGTTTTTGACATTTTTTGTTCTTTCTTCTTTAACTAGGAGTCCTACTCCAGCTTTGGCTCTTTCCTGTTTTGGTACCCCAGAGTAGATGAAAAGAAAGCCATCCTCCCACTGCTCACAGCCCTGACCTTTCTTCTTTGTTTCGGTCACCGCTAGGTATTGCACTTTGGTCCTCTGTATTTCCTTCGTCAACTCAATTTCCTTCCCATTTACTCCTCTAACATTCCAAGTACCCAAATTCGTTATCCTTAATCCGCGCCAGTTTGTTGTCTTCTTGATCAGTCCGGTTATCTCTCTGTGTTTGCTTTTAGTATGAGTGGTTTCGGAATAGCAGGTAACTGGCCTACTGATTCCTAGCCTGATGGGAGGACTGCTCCATTCTGGCATCCAGGCTTACCATCTGGTTGCTTCCTTGCTAAGGTGTTTCCGTCAATTACTTCCTGAGCCAGGGAATTTGTCAAGCCCCACTCAGGCGCATCCCAGAATCACTCCTCCTTTCTCAACACGGGCTTGGGACCGGCTAAGGCGGAGTTATTGAACAGGAACACTAAGAGAAAAATACGGAGAGACTTGCGAGAATATAAGTACAACCAAATTAAAGAAGTCATGAAAAACTCAAAATCTATATAAAAAAAGAAAACGGACCAGGGAAAGCACGCACTGGATGTTGGGAGTCAAAGGCAGCACAGGTCACAAACTAACCTCAAGAGAAGAGATCTCAAAGGATGCTACCAAATTCTATAGCCAGTTATACTCCAGTACGTCACAGAACACACTATCCCTCATGAACCAACTCACAAGATCCACAGAGGACATCACAAACATCCTCCCAAGTGAAGTAAGGACGGCTATACAAAGCTTGGAAAATGATAAATGTCCATGCGAAGATAATATACAATGAATTCCTTATCTTCGGAGAGGAAGAATTAATACCAACAATCACGGAACTATTCAATCAGATCATCGCAAGGGAAGAAATACTAGAAGATTGGGGAAAAAGTTTGATTATATTGTTACACAGAAAGGAACCCGGGACAATATAAACAACTACCGACCAATTAGCCTGTCTGCAAACCTATACAAACTATTCATAAAAATAATAAGTAAAAGGCTTGAGAAAACACTTGACGACAACCAACAGAACAAGTCCAACAGATCCAATTACAGCACCATCGACGACCGTGCCACCTCCAAACCATATGCCAACTAACGGAAAAGGTACAGGAATACAACCAGCAAATCTACATCGCCTTCATCGATTATAATAAAGCCTTTGACTCAGTAGAGCACGAAGATGTGCTGCAGGCCTTAAAACAACAAGGTATCCCCATCAAATACATAAGGTTATTAGGTAAAATATACCAAAATAGCTCAGCAAAAGTAAGAACAGAAAGAGACGGAGAATGGTTCCAAATCAGAAGAGGAGTGAAACAAGGGGACCTCTATCACCAAAATTATTTACAAGTGTGCTGGAACATCAATTCCGAAAAATGAAATGGAAGCACAATCACGGAATAAATATAGACGGCCAGAAACTGACACATCTAAGATTTGCGGACGACATAACGCTAATAGCAAGGTCAGCAAAATCACTAGAAGAAATGATCAATGAGCTGGACAAAATATACAGAGAAGTAAGCCTCACAATGAACCCCACAAAAACAAAAATAATGACAAATGGTATACAAGATCTGACACGTGGACGGCCAGCGTGAATGGGCCTACTTACCTGTATTTAGAGGTCCGCCTCGCTTCAGCAACAAAATCACCTCCAGAAGACATGTCCCAACAGAAGAACACCAAAAGGGGTGGAAGGAAAGTGGAGAAGGGGAACGCGCAGGCTATTCTACAGACACCCCCCAATAACCGACAGAACTCCTGCCGACGAAATAATGCCACAACAGCTGCTTAAAAATAAAAATAAAAATTTAATGTTAAAATTTAAAGGAGCACCTCCACCAGAAACAGAACATGCTTGCTTGCAAAGCAAAAAAAAGGGACAAGAATTAAATTAAAATTAAAATGTTATAAAGTCCAAAGATTAAAATAAAATTACAGGCATAATTAAATGAGAAAGGGCTTGATAATTTACAAGGGAATGCAATACCGATCCGACATGCGGAGATCCAGGCCACGATGAAACGAGAAATTAAAAATTAAATTAACAAAATAAAATAGGATCAGAAAATAATTCCATAACTTGCATGACGGAGAAAAACACAGGAACATTTACCAAAAACACAAAGTAAACCAACAAGATTAAATAAAAAAAATATTAAGCTAACACCACAACACTTTTGAGTTTCACGGTCGGCGCCAAGAGACTGACCTCGAGACCAGAATGCATTTCGGCAAAACAAAACAAACATGGCCACGAAAAACAGGAGACCGCATGTCCGATCGAATTACGGCAAACAATTTAGCAAAACTAAATTTTAAAATCAGCAGAAAGAAAAGAACGGAGGAAAACAATTACGTCTAAATACTATTAACATGAGGGCGGAGCCACGGATCGTAAATCAGATAAATAATATGCCAATCCCAAGATTGCCAAAGGAAAATAAATAATAATTTAAAACGTAAAATAAACGTAGAAATGTGTCTCCAGAAGGTACGAAGAAAACAATAACATTTTTTTTTAATATCAGGTAACGTTGACAAACAGAAATATTAGGCCTATAAAACAAAATAAGGTACAGAATTAAAACATTACTATAAGACGATATTGGAGCTCCATAACAATAATAAATATAAATGTATAATGCAACGTACCTTACATCCTTCTCAGTGGAGACACAATGAAAATAAAATAATTAACACACAATATAAATAAAATATAATACGGCACTAAATTGCCTTGAAAATGGCCCACCCAGCACATGCTTCGTTTTGGCATCACAAGCACTGATCTGCATCGAGATGCGCTCTTCATTCCGTACTTCCTCTTCACGGCGAAACGATGAAAGTTAAAGCCTTAAGAGCACAGGCAATTTCTTAGTAAAATTGGTATTCATATTTGGTAAAAGCTGGGGGCCAATGCCCCCTAGCCCACGAAGAGATACTCTCTCACACCAGCTGGCAAGTTGCTTCTTAGACGACAGACAATTAACTCCACAAGATGGCGGAGAATCGCGCGTCAGATCCCGAACTGCGTTCATGTAAATAATTATCGTCCAATCAAGGCTTGACACATCAATCAACAATGTCATTAGTAAGTAAATAATTTGGCGGTATCATGAATACACAGTCCTTTGTTTCATGACGTAGAATATAATAAATGCCCTCAAACATGACTGGAATAGGATGAGTTTATTAGGCACCCCAACACACTCTATCGGAGAAGAAGGAACCACGTGAAGATACCCCGAAGTCCGACAGCAGCTACCATCTCGTGTTCACAAACGGAATCAAGTCACCAGGCGGTCGATTCAAAATGTCATGAATTCCATCCAGGGGTAGATACATGTTTGAAACGTTGGGACGGGCTCTTGCACGTAACAGTCTCCCTCCCTTAAGCGTGAACACCGTTCACGAATATGCCTAGGCATAGGCAGAACTCCTTAACTAGTCGATTCACCAAGCATGTTTCCAGAAGATAATGTTCACCAGTTAACTCCAATTGATGGATAAAACCGCATCGTTTTGGTTAGGAAGAGTGCAGGGTCAGATTATCAGTGATGGGATAATTGATCACCTCGCAAACCACTTAGTCAACAGCATCACTGTGTCCATAAGTCTCCAGAAACGCAGAACACCAGCACCAGCAGTGCTTTCATAGTCCGAGACACGTTAGATAAATTTTTCAATAAGTCCAATGTAGATCGCTTTAAACGAAGTAGGTGGAAGCAATGTGCCATATATCATGCGACGCGTGGCCAGCCATTTACAAAATAGAAGTTAATCTAATTTCAAAGATAAAAGTTTACAGAATTACAATTTCTTACTACATTTTACAAAAGAGAAACAAAGTTGAATTTATATGAAGAAAATATTTCTGACCATGCCCTAGATCCGTGCTTACAAAATTTCATTAACAAATTTACCTTTTTACAGACTAGAAGTACCTTTCAAGATTACATGAGTTAAACGACTATACATTTAGAAGGAACTACGGTAGAGGAATGACCACTTAAATTCCCAAGGAATCATGTATATAAATTTTACCATGAGTTATGTCTCCCACCGAGTCCTACTTACATGCTAGCATCTTTTATGAAAACATCAAACTTTAGTTTCAATTTTACAATATACCATAAAATGGGAATTACCCAACAGTTACAGTTTGTATCCCAGCAGAGTTTTCATATCCAGTTCAAAATTCCAGAAGGAACAGATGCCTGAAGGCATCAAAGAAGGTTAGGGATACTCTACATTATACAAAATCGTTTTACAAAATTTATGGTAGCATTTCCTCATTAGAAACGTCTCCACCTCGTTTAATGTGCGACAGATGCACTCTGGAAATTTAGTTTGCCTTAGGGTTTTCAAAAGTAAAATTAATTAATCTGACATGAATGCCTCTACATTTGTTGGTTCGTGATCGCACGCATTATTTGGCACGGGGACAATGAGGAATAAAAACGCAGATACAGTAACGAAAAAACGAAGAGGAAATGGCAGCGCAGAAAACAAAACACCAATACACTAACACAGGGAACGATATTGAGGTTCGACACCAGATGACTATACAGCCGACATCCGCCTGGGTGAGAAAAATCCAACATAAAAAGAACTAAGTTCAACAGTACACGAGGTACAAATGAGGTTTCCTCGTTCAGGTTTAAGACACGAACACGTACAACCAAAGGATGCCTAACATGGTCCGAAAATACGGTTAGATGAGAAACAAGCCGCTCTTGTCGAAAGACGAGGCTAACAGGGAATACTAACGCACGATTCCTAACGATTTAAGCAGAAAAAATTTGAATTACCAGTTAAAAGCAGAAAATTTTACTTAAGTTACAGAGGCTGATGACCGAGATTGCCATAGCATGAACTAAAACAGAAGGCCTATGTCATTTACAGTTAGCATAAGGCAACTGATGACCCTGATTTCCAGCAACAACAGATTACTGGCTTTAAACGTAAAACAAGCTGACTTACAGAAGCTGATGACCACAATTTCCAACATAAATTTAATCCCAGTAAATTTTGAAGACCCTATATTAATTAACTAACCAGAAAAGCACATTACATTATGGCTGTTCACGAACTGAGACCTCATATTCACAACAACATATTCATCGCACACATACTCAAATAACAGCGATACATAATTTTTACCACCCACAAAAATAATTCCCATTAATACTCAAATATGCAAGTTATGTAGTCGTAGAGACATCATAACACAAACAAATACAATTAAAAACACAATACCCTTACAATTACATTACACGACACATACTTGCATGTCAGCGAACAGACCAGTCCCATACCAAGCCAGTTCGGATCGTGCAAGTCCTATATACAACCTGTCCAGGGATCAAACCAAGAAAGAATCCCATACTTCTAATTCTAGCTAACCCCAGACAGTAGATATCTCCACGTAAAACACACCTACATATTATGTTCAGTTCAAAATTACAAGGAAAGCAACTAATAAAAATACGATCCTAGGCCTACTTTTGCAAACACAACAAACCCTGAATTACCCCACCCTACAAATCTAAATCAACATCTAACGTTAACACATACATCCAGACACGATTTTCACACGATACACACTTATCCCAGAACGACTGCAGTATAATGTAAGTTTGAGAACAAAAAATTACAAATCGCACACTGAATAAAAACACCTCAAAACAAACACTTACCTTGAATGAGTTTGGGAAGAATCCCTAGCCAAATAATAGTGACATGCATGTTAAATGTGCCTTTGGCTCCACACTAGGGTCATAGGGAGGGCAGATTACCATGGGTTGGCCCTTTTAATCGGACTAAACTTCGCCATAACACCAATAGGCGTGATAGTTGCATAATAAAAATATCACGAGGACAGCGTATCATAACAGAATTCCATGCAAAAGAAACATACAGGAACACAACAGTCTTCTTAAGCACCGACACTGCCTCGACACCTGAAATTTCGACAAATAAACATGCACAGCGTTGCTCAGGATAGCAGAAGTCATCGCTTGCTTGGCTCGAGAACAGGAAGCTAAATTACAAAAATTGCCACAAAGCACATGGCGAACAGCTACAGACAGGGCTCCAGGATGTCTTCACTCGTAGCATGTAGGCTATCAGAATATTACCAAACAAATCCCCATTTCCCATGCCAAGAACACATGTCAGTCACTCACCGAGCTTCTTTTTCAGTGGGGATTATGCATACAAACAGGAAAACAAACAGCAGCAAACACCTCGCTTGGAACAGGTCACATTCATAACAGCACATGGATATTCAGAGGCAAACATGAAATTAAACAAACGACAAGGATTAGCTTTACATAACATCAAGTGCACTGGCATGACAAGATCCCATCAACAACCGCCCCATCAGCACTAGAAGGGTCCATAAAACGAGCCTGCGGGTATTGAGGAGGGCATAGTTACGGAAGCGAACTCGAGCGCGATCTGCTACCAAAATGACACGTGGACGGCCAGCGTGAATGGGCCTACTTACCTGTATTTAGAGGTCCGCCTCGCTTCAGCAACAAAATCACCTCTAGAAGACATGTCCCAACAGAAGAACACCAAAAGGGGTGGAAGGAAAGTGGAGAAGGGGAACGCGCAGGCTATTCTACAGACACCCCCCAATAACCGACAGAACTGCTGCCGACGAAACAATGCCACAACAGCTGCTTAAAAATTAAAATAAAAATTTAATGTTAAAATTTAAAGGAGCACCTCCACCAGAAACAGAACATGCCTGCTTGCAAAGCAAAAAAAGGGACAAGAATTAAATTAAAATTAAAATGTTATAAAGCCCAAAGATTAAAATAAAATTACAGGCATAATTAAATGAGAAAGGGCTTGATAATTTACAAGGGAATGCAATACCGATCCGACATGCGGAGATCCAGGCCACGATGAAACGAGAAATTAAAAATTAAATTAACAAAATAAAATAGGATCAGAAAATAATTCCATAACTTGCATGACGGAGAAAAACACAGGAACATTTACCAAAAACACAAAGTAAACCAACAAGATTAAATAAAAAAAAATATTAAGCTAACACCACAACACTTTTGAGTTTCGCGGTCGGCGCCAAGAGACTGACCTCGAGACCAGAATGCATTTCGGCAAAGCAAAACAAACATGGCCACGAAAAACAGGAGACCGCATGTCCGATCGAATTACGGCAAACAATTTAGCAAAACTAAATTTTAAAATCAGCAGAAAGAAAAGAACGGAGGAAAACAATTACGTCTAAATACTATTAACATGAGGGCGGAGCCACGGATCGTAAATCAGATAAATAATATGCCAATCCCAAGATTACCAAAGGAAAATAAATAATAATTTAAAACGTAAAATAAACTTAGAAATGTATCTCCAGAAGGTACGAAGAAAACAATAACATTTTTTTTATATCAGGTAACGTTGACAAACAGAAATATTAGGCCTATAAAACAAAATAAGGTACAGAATTAAAACATTACTATAAGACGATATTGGAGCTCCATAACAATAATACATATAAATGTATAATGCAACGTACCTTACATCCTTCTCAGTGGAGACACAATGAAAATAAAATAATTAACACACAATATAAATAAAATATAATACGGCACTAAATTGCCTTGAAAATGGCCCACCCAGCACATGCTTCGTTTTGGCATCACAAGCACTGATCTGCATCGAGATGCGATCTTCATTCCGTACTTCCTCATCACGGCGAAACGATGAAAGTTAAAGCCTTAAGAGCACAGGCAATTTCTTAGTAAAATTGGTATTCATATTTGGTAAAAGCTGGGGGCCAATGCCCCCTAGCCCACGAAGAGATACTCTCTCACACCAGCTGGCAAGTTGCTTCTTAGACGACAGACAATTAACTCCACAAGATGGCGGAGAATCGCGCGTCAGATCCCGAACTGCATTCATGTAAATAATTATCGTCCAATAATGGCTTGACACATCAATCAACAATGTCATTATTAAGTAAATAATTTGGCGGTATCATGAATACACAGTCCTTTGTTTCATGACGTAGAATATAATAAATGCCCTCAAACATGACTGGAATAGGATGAGTTTATTAGGCACCCCAACACACTCTATCGGAGAAGAAGGAACCACGTGAAGATACCCCGAAGTCCGACAGCAGCTACCATCTCGTGTTCACAAACGGAATCAAGTCACCAGGCGGTCGATTCAAAATGTCATGAATTCCATCCAGGGGTAGATACATGTTTGAAACGTTGGGACGGGCTCTTGCACGTAACAAGATCCAATCGAAGTTTACAAGATGGCGACAAGTGACAAATCAACGAAGTGTGGTCTGTGTGAAAAATGTGTAACTGATAACGAAGACTACATAATTTGTGATGGGGAATGTGGTAAATCATACCACAGAACCAGTGTAAACATAAAGAAGAAAGTTTTTAACCGGCTTTTGTCCTACAAAGCCAAGCAATGGTATTGTGTCGAGAGCAGTGCAATAAGTAGGTCAACTACGGAAAAGGTTTCTAAAATCGCCTCGCCAGACGAGAATGTAAGTAACCCAGATTTAGAAGATTTTGTTTGTGAAATCAACCTCCGACTGATAAAACTCGAAAACATTGAAAAGACTCAGAATGACATGCTTAAGTCCGTGACATACTTTTCTGATTGTTTCGATAGTATGAAAAGTGACATTTCAACTGCCGCACAAACTCTGAAGCAAGCTTTGTCAGAAATAACAAAGCTCAGCCAAAGAGTTTGTGAGTTAGAGAAGGATAAGGATGTAGTGGAAGTGAACTATCTTCTGACAAGTGTAGTGGTAGTGAACTATCTTCTGACCAAAGAAGTGCGGTCAGAGAAGAAGAGAGACTACCTTCTGTTGTTTTTGTATATATTTCATGTTCTTGTTCCTGCCTGAGTTGTTGTAAGAAATAAAACAGAGTTTTCAAGTGCAGTCTTGCGTTAATTGTGAATACCTACATATAGATATCCACATTGGTGACCCCGACGTGATGCCGCAAGAAAACGAAACAGCAAATAGCGGACAAGAAAATGTGGTAGAGCGCGTAAGTGTTAAAGTCCCACCATTCTGGAAACCAGACCCCAAAATATGGTTTATACAACTTGAAGCTCAGTTCCGTACGAGAAACATAACACGAGATGAGACGAAATACGACACAGTGGTGAGTTCAATCGACGCGGAAATATTAACCCAAGTGACTGATATTCTGATTAAGCCGCCCGACACCGGAAAATATGACGCAATTAAGGAACGACTAATTTCAGTTTTCGCGGATAGTGAGACCCAAAGAACACAGAAACTGTTAACGGAACTGGAGCTTGGGGATCGCAAACCCTCCCAGCTGTTGTGTGAAATGAAGAACTTAGCCGATGATAAGTTTGGTGAACAGTTCCTTAAGACATTATGGTTACAACGTCTGCCTCGCGACATGCATACTATTCTATCAGTGAGCAGTGACGAACTAACAAGGCTAGCCACCATGGCCGATCAAATTTGGGAACTGAAACCAACTCCATCCTTCCAGATAGCACCTATAAATGTTGTCAAGTCCCAACGAGATGACATGGAAGACTTGAAGAAGCAGGTATCTGAACTTTCCATTCAAGTGTCAGAATTAAAGAAGCAACTACAATCTCGTTCTCGTCAGCGGTACAGATCAAATTCAGGCAGGAGGTCCAACAGCCGTAATTCCCGTGCTACTCCAAACGTGTGTTATTACCATTCGAAGTTCGGTGAACGTGCGTATAAGTGTCTGCAGCCATGCAATATGAGTACGGCACTGCAAGCCCAGCCAGATAATTCGGAAAACTAACCGCCCGTCTCTCCACGGCGACAGAGAGTCAGGGGCCTCAGCTGAGTCGCCTGAAAGTTAGTGACAAGGAATCAGCAGCCCTTTTCCTGATAGACACGGGAGCAGATATTTCAGTGGTCCCACCTTCGAACGATGAAAAGCAAACTGTAAGTAATCTTGAACTCTTCGCAGCCAATAACACTAAAATTAAAACATATGGCCAGAAGTTGTTAAAGCTCGATCTTGGGTTACGCCGAGAATTCCAGTGGCCTTTCATCCTAGCTGATGTAAGTAGACCCATCATTGGAATGGATTTTCTCTCACATTATAACCTGCTGGTCGACAGTCAGCGCAAACGCTTAGTCGATGGCAATACGTTATTGGTTGCCAATTGGATAACTTGCCAAAATAGTGCAGAAGAGGTTAGAGTAGTAGAACATGGGAACTCGTACCAATCTATCATAAATAAATTTCCAGACTTAACACGTCCCAATATAGTAAACAGGAAAATCAGAAGTCACAACATAGAACATCACATCGAGACTAAAGGTCCCCCTGTATTTGCCAAACCAAGGAGACTCACAGCTGAGAAGTTGAAAGCAGCCCGACAAGAATTTGAATATATGCTCAAGCAAGGCTTATGCACACCTTCCAAGAGTAGCTGGTCCAGTCCCCTACATCTCACAAAAAATAAGTCTGGTGATTGGAGACCCTGTGGTGATTATAGGGCCCTCAATAGTATTACAGTTCCCGATAGATACCCTTTACCCTTCCTCACTGATTGCAGCCATGTATTGTCAGAAGCCAAGATTTTTTCATCCATTGACCTGACCCGTGCTTACCAACAAATACCTGTCCATGAAGCAGGCATCCCTAAAACAGCAATCACCAATCCATTTGGGCTATTTGAATTCCCATATATGACCTTTGGACTAAAAAATGCTGCCCAAACCTTTCAAAGGTTCATGAACACTGTGTTAATGTGACTCGATTTCGTCTTCTGTTACTTAGATGACTTACTCTTGGCTTCACCTGACAAAGAAACGCATGAACGTCATCTTCACACAGTTTTTGAAAGACTGGATGAGTATGGTCTCTGCCTTAACATCGCAAAATGAAAGTTTGGAGTAGAAGAAATACAGTTCTTGGGTTACTTAATAAATCAAAATGGTTTGAAACCACTTCCGTCAAAAGTAGAAGCCATCAAGAACTTCCCCAAACCTCAGTCAGCCACTTCGTTAAGACGTTTCCTTGGGATGTTCAATTTTTACCACAGATTTGTTCCAAACTGTGCAACCATACAGCAACCGCTAACCACCATGTTAACCGGACATAACAAGAACAGCACGAAAGCACTGGAGTGGACTGACGAAAGAAGAAATGCATTTTCTGCAGTGAAAGAGGCCCTCTGCAACGCGACTCTACTGGCCCATCAGCAACAACGAGCTCCCTTATCTTTGGTTACTGATGCTTCGGACAGTGCGATTGGGGCAGTCCTCCAGCAAGAAGTCAATGGCGTGAAGCAGCCCTTACATTTCTTCTCCAGAAGCCTAACCACGACACAAATGAAGTACAGTGTCTATGACCGTGAACTTCAGGCTATCTACAGCTCAATCAAACACTTCCGGTATTTATTGGAAGGACAGAATTCCACAGTATTCACAGATCACAAACCATTAGTTTATGCCTTCCAGCAAGACTTAAACAAGGCACCTCCCAGGCGAGCCCGACAATACAATATATTGCCGAGTTCACCACAGACATCAGGTACATCTCTGGAACAGAAAACGTGGTTGCAGATGCACTGTCACGCAAAGGCACAATTTCTTCACCTACACCCCTAGACTATGATGCCATGACAGACGAACAGAAAGACGACGATCTAGAAGTGCTCAAGAAAAGTAACTCCTTGAAGATGACAAAACTTCACATACCTAACTCCAATAAACTTATCTACTGCGACATATCAACAGGCTACATTCGACCTTTAACTCCAAAATTCCGAAAAACAGCGTTCTCAGCAATACACTGCTTATCTCATCCTGGAATCCGGGCGACAACACAAATGGTCACTAAAAGATTCATTTGGCCAAACATAAGACAAGATTGTAAAGTGTGGTCTCGAACGTGTTTGGAATGCCAGAAATGTAAGGTCAATAAGCACACGCAATCAGCTCTAGCAGATTTTGCAATACCTAATGAACGGTTCTCACACATCAACGTGGACATTGTTGGTCCCTTACCACCTTGCAGGGGATTCCGATATCTATTAACGCTTGTGGACAGGTTTTCCCGCTGGCTAGAAGCAGCACCCATAGAAGACTAAACAGCAGAAACTGTTACCAGAACCTTAATTTCGTGTTGGTTCTCAAGATTTGGTATACCAGCTCGTATCAACAGACCAAGGTCGAGCAACACCACTACCGCCTACCACCCTCAGGCAAATGGACTTATAGAACGCCAGCACAGAACATTGAAAGCTGCCCTTAAATGTCATCTGCTCAAATCACATTCTTGGGTGGAGTCACTACCAATAATCCTCTTAGGTATTCGTACCGCAGTCAAAGAAGACTTAGGATGTTCACCTGCAGAGCTAGTCTATGGCACAACCATCCGACTTCCAGGCGAATTTCTCTCCGAGACCCCTAACATCACCCAGCAAGACTTCGCCAGACGTCTTCAGGAGACAATCCGCTTGCTGAAACCTGTTCCTACATCTAAACACGGGAACAGAAACGTTTTTGTCTCCAAGGATCTGACAACATGCTCCCATGTGTTTGTATATCAGAACGCTACACCAGCACCACTGCAGCCAGTGTACACAGGTCCTTACAAAGTGAAGAAGCGCAACCAGAAGTATTTTGAATTCGAGGTCAAAGGGAAGGTTACGAAGATCACTATCGACCGCTTGAAACCAGCCTTTATACTCGAGGAACATTCTTCAACAACACAGCACCCACAGTCAGATACAGACAAAATTCAACAAACAGATTACCCACCAACAACCCCTGTGCCCGTAGCAGCTGAAAGACCTATGAGAAAAACTAGTTCTGGTCGAACAGTTCATTTTCCCAGCAGATTCCTGGACTCACTTGTGGTTATTTAGGGGGGGGGGGGGAGTGTGTAGTGGAAGTGAACTATCTTCTGATAAGTGTAGTGGTAGTGAACTATCTTCTGATCAAAGAAGTGCGGTCAGAGAAGAAGAGAGACTGACTTCTGTTGTTTTTGTATGTATTTCATGTTCTTGTTCCTGCCTGAGTTGTTGTAAGAAATAAAACAGAGTTTTCAAGTGCAGTCTTGCGTTAATTGTGAATACCTACATATAGATATCCACAACGATATCGCTTGCAGTGAGGTTAAAATGTTAAAGCAAGAGAGTCTCGAGCTTCAACAGTACGTTCGGCGAAACAATCTAGAGCTTCATGGCGTGCCGCACACGTCAAACGAAAACACCGTTCAGATTGTCAAGACTATCGCTGACCAATTGGGTGTCACAGTTGTTGAGTCCGATATTGACGCCTGCAATCGGCTACCACAAAGCAGAGAAGGTCTTCCACCTCCTTTACTAGTCAAATTCTGCAGCCGGCTGAAAAAGAGGCAATTTTAAAAGGCAAAAGATCCAAACCCAACCTGAGCTCAAGTGATGCTGGAATCAATGCAAAGGCTAGGCCTATCTACATAAACGAGCATTTGACTCCAGGTAATATAGTCAGTAGCGTAGCGTCAGGGCAGACAAGATAGACACTGTCTATCTAAATTTACGAATCAAATGACAAGTTATATTATTATTTATTGTAATGTGTTTTTTTTAGAGTTCTTAAGCCATACTAGTAATTTTCATGACTTGAAAGATTCAGCGCTTGTACATACAGTAGGCTACTGCGTTCCAACGAGGCAGATAGACAGTTTGAGAAATGTCTCTCCTTGCTTCTTGTCAACGCATGCGAGACCGTGCGCGCGCCGCTCTCCCCTTCCCCTCTCCCCCGTAACCGGTAAGAATAGACGATCGAACATCTGGTCCAACGCTGTCCTCTTTATTCGTACCCTGACATTCCTGACGATTTGTTTGCTCTCGCACCCGATTTAACCGAATGGTTGAGAAGGATGGACTTTAAAGTTTGATTATACCTTCTTATGTATAATTGTATATTGTATAAATTACCATACGATTAAATAAATAAATAAATAAATTCACGAATCATTTTGAAGCAATCAATTTATGTCGTCAGGATAATGTTCACAAACTTAGATGTGGTACACTGTTAGTAAATTCTCTTATGAAATACCTGGTCTCCCACATGGTTGCTGTGAAGGTACGGTTCACAGTTGTTATTGCCGAAATTATTTGTAAAATTGGCATTGTAATATTTTGTCAAATTCAGGAATGAAAGGTTTCAAACCCACAGAAAAAGTACGAAGTACCTACAATTGAGCCATTTAAGACCTTAAGATTTTTTTATATTTTTCGTTTCACAAATTACACTGGTATTATTAATAATTAACTATAATGTTACTTAATTTTACGGAATAACTAGCTATTGATATGGTTAAGAATTTGATATTATATTATACCCATACTAGCTACTCGCCCCGGTTTTGCCCGGTATCTTAAAGAGTTTACCCAGCGTGAGCTTATAAGGCGCACAGACGGCAGGTCCTAGACGCAATTCAGAAAAGCTGAGGTGAACTCTAAACAAATATAGTCTACTCTTCTCTGAAGTATTAACTCGACAAGACTAGACAGTCGTTGCTGGCTGAAGCTCGCTTCGAAGCCAGTAATTTAAATTTTCACTGAATGGAGATTGTTGGAAGAAATGAAAACGTAAAATCACTTATTGTGGGCGATGTATAGAGAGATGATGTCCCGGACTGTTTTTGTAGAACTTTTCATGTTGAACAATTCTTACACTCATATTATACAGATATTTTTAATTGTTTACCCAGCGTATGCTTAAAAGGCGCATGTACGGCAGGTTTTTCTTCGACTCGATTCGCTGGAATCGTTACTGCTCGGTTTCCTTTGGTTATAAATGAATGTTTTCCTACAGAAACTTTCCTCGTGAAATCCTTTACTGAATGGTGAAACCCGCATAAAAATCCATTCAGGGTATTTCGAGATTACCGTTACATCCAAGAATCGGGGACTTAGTTTTATACTATCATTGAAACAAATACATGAATGTATAACTAATTTCGGCATGGGCAACACAAAACAAAGTTGTGTTTAATAAGCAGAAATCTCAAACAATGTTAATAACACGCAGAAGACCCGGTGTAAGGCAGAACCTGCAAATATATTTCAATAACAAGACACTGAAAGAAGTATCGGCACTTATGGAGTTTAGGTGGTACGGAATATTATACTTCTTCTACAAGTTCGTAAACTTACCAACTGCGCAGGCGCGGGTTACGAACAAATGACATGCGAGTGATTCACTAACACAGATGTTGGATAGCAACACAATCGCACAGCACTCTCTTGGCATTTGTCACCCATAGTTGCATTATAGTTGTTGTTATAATTAATCTGTGCTATGGGGAGGCCCTTATCATTCGTCGTTCGTGGTTCGTGGTTCGTCAGTCTGGGGTCTCAATCAGTAGTAATCCACGCGAGGAGTATCCCCTGATTTCGCTACTGATTGATAGTTGTTGACGGTGTGATTTTTCCAGTTGAATTGTTGAGGTGTTGTGGCCTGGCCCACGCAAGCGAAGTCGGCTTCGCCGACTTCGTTGCGTATTAATTTGACCTGTCGACCCCAAAGGGGCCTTAAGTGTCTTATCTAAAAGATGATTCGACCAGCAGCATTTGATTGTGGGGGCTTGGGTGATTACCGTGAGTCTAATTGGCCAGGATGTGACCCAGTGCATTTAAGCATTTGGAAGACAGAAGTTAGAAAGGATAGTAGAAGTAGAAGATTCAAGAGAGAAATTCAGAAAGAGAAGTGTTAAATTTGGAGTGAAAGTAAAAGTGCTAGATAGCATGTTAAGTTAAAGTGCTATAGTAGCATGTAGAAATTTATTCAATAAGTATACGGGGGCGTTTATGGCGGTTCCCCCTGGCTCGGTAATCACCCAATCTGTTAATGAGTGGATTCCTGTTTTGTGTAGCTGTACGATAGAATTGAGTTGCCTGTCCTCGGATTCGCTCCTGGATGGTAGCGAGGTTGTAATCTAAATGTAATTGTGCGTTACGAACATACCAGGGGGCGCCTGAGATCATTCGCAACGCACGGTTCTGAACAACCTGGAGTCTGTTGATGGTGGAGGGTGCAGTAAATCCCCATGCAGGTCTGGCATATTCCATAATAGGTCGTATGACGGTTTTGTAGGTAAGGAGTTTGCTTTTGTCGTCTAGAGCTCCTTGAGACCTCAGTAAGGGCCAGAGCTGAGCTTGGATCCCTTTCGCTTGATTCGCGCGATCTGTGACCTCCTTAGCGAAAGTAAGGCCTTGATCCAGCGTGACACCTAGATATTTAGTGGCTGACTGCCATCTGATTGCTTCACCGAAGAAGTTGAGATCCTGGACTTCGGTGTGTTTACGTTTCTTTGCAAACAGAGTAGCAGAACATTTACTGACGTTAATTTTAGTTCTCCATCTCCTTAGCCAGGGTACTAAGGTGTCGAGAGCGACTTGGAGATTATTGCAGATTCTATGTCCTTTCCAGGAGGTTGTAGAGATGGCAGTATCATCTGCATATAGGTGGAGACTGGTAGCGTCTGTAGTGGGCATGTCAGAGACATAGATATTGAAGAGGGAGGGAGCTATGACGGTGCCCTGCGGTACTCCGGCTTTGATCCTTCTTATAGAGGAATGGGCATCATCCACCTGGACATAGAATTTCCTGTGTTTGAGGTATGATTGCACGACCTTTAATAGGTGGTCTGGGAAGGCAAAGTGCTTCATCTTGTACAGCAGACCACTGTGCCAGACTTTGTCGAAAGCACGACTAATATCTAGGAAGCAAACTCCTGTCATAAGATTTTCATTAAATTGGCGCGTAATGAGTTCAATGAGTCTAAGTAGTTGGAGCACCGTGGAGTGGCCTTGTCGAAAGCCGAACTGCTCGTTATTAATTATATTAACTATGTAGATCTTCAGCCTGGCAAGAAGAGTCAATTCAAAAAGTTTAGAAATTATAGAACGGAGGCTTATGGGCCTGTAATTTTGCGGAAATGTGGCGTTAGAATTTGGTTTAAGAATCATTATTACTTTGGCTAGTTTCCAGGCTGAAGGGAAGTAACCAAATCTGTAGATGGCGTTGAAGAGTTTAGTGAGACATGTGAGAGCGTTTTTGCTCAGGTTCTTCAAAAGTGAAGCTGAGACGTAGTCGGGGCCAGGGGCCTTACGGGTCTTCAACTTCTTAATGTAATTGAGCAGTTCGGTAGGCGAGACAAATCTAAAGCCCTGGGGAAGTCCGCCCTGGAAGCCGCCACGAAGGTCATGTCGAACTTCGTGAACAAAGTCGTCGTCACAAGGTTCCTGGTTAGGCTCACAGGCTTTTTCAAAGGTATCCGCCAGGGCGTTAGCCTTATCGACGTTATTGAAGACCATTCCACGTGTGCCATGTAATGGAGGGATGCCAGTCCTTTTCCTTAGCAATTTTCTGGCCATACCACACAGAGAGCTGGAGTTGCCAGCCATGTTCCCTAGTTTGGTTTGCCATGATTGATTTCTGAGGTCAAGCATGGCAGTATGAACGATGCGTTTAAGACGGTACCATTCATGCTTGAGGCGAAGATCACGAGTAGTTTGCCACCTCCACCTATACATATTTTTCCGCTTGATTGTGGCAAGATGGTGAAGGACTTAGGTTTTCTGTATTGAGGACCAATGGCTGCAGTGCGGGCGGCGTGTAGGAGTGATTGAGTGAACTTCTCTGTGAGGGAGTCGATGTCTTCCTCACAGCGAATGCTGGGGTTACCAGCAACGGATTGTGGAGGTTTAGACCCTTGTTATGTAGGAAGTGGTCGGACCGAGCAGTAAAACGGTCACCCGCTTGGTACTATCTGGCAGCTACTGCCAGCCAAAGTTGCTTAACTCCTAAGAGCAAGCTATGTGTTTGGCAGTTTACTGTTGTAGATTTAAGTACGAAGAGATGTTGTTGTTGTTGTTGCTGCTAATACGATATAGTACCTCTCGAAGTTCCGACGAATGTCTTTTTTTTAAGTGCGCTCTTAACTTGGGAGTGACAAGACTAACACGGCTTTTTACTCATCAGTGACAATTAATGGCCAGTAAGTTGGCGGGAGCACAGGGGGATACACATAGGAGGGGGAAAAACGTTCTGACTAATAGGAAAGGAGAACCATGACCCATTAGCCAGAGCTGAAACCCTCAAAAAGAAAATCAAAAACTATCTTAGGATAGTGGTAAGTGATGGGGATGGAAAGGACTAGCAGGAGAGAACAAGAAGAAATGTTGCAACCAGCCATGCTGAACAGCCTAACAACCAGCCTCAACGTTTGTATCAATTAATGGGCCAAACGGGTGAAATTAAAATTTCTCTGCTCCGCGATGCCGCAAGCTGCAAGGCTCGTTCTATATGTTGCTGAAATGTCAGCTTTTTATCTAATAGGATTACTAAATATTTGACACTATTAGACCAAGGTAAGACAGTGTCATGAATTTTAAGATGACTAAGCTGAGGTCTTCGCCTAGTAAATATAACTGCTTTGGTCTTACTATTATTTACTAGGACTTTGTTAAGAATGCACCATTCCGAAAACCTAGTTATCCAATCTTGCAGCACACGAATGACATCGCAGTGTCTACGCTTGGAGGCATAGATTGCGAAATCATCTGCTTATAGCTGCAGACTCCCGCTATTCTCGGAAGATCATTCAGGTATAGACTAAATAGCACCGGCGAGAGGACTCCGCCCTGTGGGACACCAGCACGCAGGGTGCGAACTGTAGACCTCTCTCCATCGCAGGTGGCATAAAAAGTTCTGCTCCTTAAGTATGAATAGACAACCTTTATCAAGTAATTGGGGATGGATCCCAATTTTATCAATTTAACGATAAGATTGTCTAAGTATACGGTGTCAAACGCCCTCTCTATATCGAAAAAGACGGACGGAACATTACGTTTTAAATTGAATGATCTTGAGGCGTACTGTACTAGACGCAGCACTGCCAGAAGGGTCAGGTACCGTTGCGGCTATGCGCTACTCTGCCTGGTGTATTTTATTTATTGGACGTAAATTTTAACTTGTTTAGTAAATATAATGTAGTTCTTTAATATAATTTTTTACCGTGTATAAATTGGTAAAATGGTTTAAGTTGCCTGTGATATAAGTTGCTATATATAAGTAAAAGATTTATTATTTTTGTTTTCGTGGAATAAATAGTTGTCATAGCAGACAAGCTTGTTAGTTTCTGACTGCCTGATGTTCTGGCTCTAATATGTAACGTTCGCCATGGCCGGCGTCGCAACAGCTTCAGCTTAGTAATAATAATAATAATGAATGGTTTGAAAATTTAAGTTTTAAGCTTTAGGAAGGAAGACAGACCTCTAGTGGGTTGGTGTTTGATAGTATGAAATGATGGATAGACCTGTAGTAGGTTAGGTTGTTAAAAATTTTAAAATGATAATACAGTAATAATAAGCCTCGCTGTTTGGGTATAATGATGAATTCAATGATTTCTATGAGATGTATGAGCTGTGTGCTGAGCTGGGCTGTGATTGGCTGTATTTGATTGGTTGTTTGGTTTTTGGCCTATTTTGCGTAATTCTGAGTTGTATTTTGTGGTTTTCAATTTAAAATGTGTATTTTGGGAGTGTAGCTACACTGTAGAGTAGTTTTGGTTTGCCTAAAATGTTGAAATATGGGTGTAAAAGTTGGTCGGACGTTCCATGTTCCCAATGAGTGCCTATGATTGGCTCTCCGGGTTCTGTGAATCTGAGCTGTTTTTCGCTAGTGAATATTCTAATTTGTGTTTCTATATGGACTTGAGAAAGACTAATTTGGCATGTTCAGTATTAATAGTTTAATTTTTGAGTTTCGGAACTTGTAGAGTAGGGTATAGGCCTAATATGAGCTATGCGTGGTCCGTCAGCCCGCAACGCGCCATCCCAGTCGATTAGGCTTTCGCCCCATCACCCGGGAGACCCGCCACGAGCCAGCGGGTCCTGAGTTCGACTGAAGTAATTGGCTGATAGGTTTTATGGTTCGAATGAGCTTGTAAAAGGGAAAGTTGTTGTTCTGCAGGGGTAACGGGGTTAATTAAAATGGGGTCTTGTGTCTCCCAGTTGGGCCTAAAATCAGTGGCCTGGGCTCGAATGTCATAAAATAAGTCATCGTCAGTATCGTCATTTAAGTCTGGTATATCGCATTGACTCTCAATAGAGTCTGCGAAGGGCTCTACTTCCTCAAAGGTAGAAAATACAAGTCCTCGACGACCGTGAAGGGCTCGTCTAACGTTAGGAGGGCGCCTCAAAGAACGAGCTACTCTCCAGAAGTCGATTTTGAGGTGTTTTCAGAGAATTTATTGCAAGTCTCTTCCCATTTTTCGATCTTACTTTCCAACAG
This sequence comes from Meconema thalassinum, assembly GCA_946902985.2. Taxonomy (NCBI): domain Eukaryota; kingdom Metazoa; phylum Arthropoda; class Insecta; order Orthoptera; family Tettigoniidae; genus Meconema; species Meconema thalassinum. The sequence continues at coordinate 415,645,350 of OX336391.1, forward strand.
TCTATCGTAGATGATCTTCGCTATTTCGCGGTATCCAGCGTGATCAGTAGGATCTCGGTATCTTTGCCATTGCTTGCGAAAACGATTTTTGATTATAATCAGATCTTTAATAGCATCAGGGATACAGAGACTTGTGGCAGGAGAGTTAGCATGTGACTGGCGGCTTTTTTATTTATTCGGGGGGGGGGGGGGGGAGGTTTCCGCACCCCCCGCGTGGCACCTGACCTTACTACTGGTGCCTCCGACATGCAGTTATCTACATAGTAGAAGAGAAAACATAGGGGTTTGGAAAAGGATCGCCCTTTGAGGCTTAGCGCCTGTCGGATCGCGGTCGCGATTTATCAGGCATCATGGGTATATATTAACATTGGTATATTTTACATATATGCATATATAAATATGTGCATATACGGCCTGAACCCATGCAGCAAAACCGGCGTAAATCAGGGTGGCTGATCACGAATATACAATTAGTTTTGCCATAGTTTCCTATACCAGAAAACTAGCTCTTTCCCAGATCAGTTGGTGGCCCTGAAAAGGGCCGTTTATTTTGGTGGCCCTGAAAAGGGCCGTTTATTAAGCCAAGGCTCGACCGAGGAGACAGCTTTTCACAGATGCTAATCGTCAATGGCAGCTTCAGGGTACACTGATCGAACATGTTCGACAAAATGGTGAAAAGCATTTGCCCCAAAACGCTGTCACCAGAGAAATTCTGCCAAATAATTACTGATCATGGCTCGGTGTGTGCCATAACGGCGCTTATTTCCTTCCTTGGCTTTCTGCCACACAGATTCTACATGGTTTGTGGTAGCATGTGTAACAGGGTCGACAAAATTCAAGGAGTGATTCACCGTTAAATGACGGTAGCCTAGGTTGTTAAGGGCATTATACGCCCCCCACATATCAGACATTACAGTAGTGCCTGGAAGAATATACTGCTGAATGATTGGAAGTAGAGTTTGGGCATCTCTTCGTTGAACAGCAACCATAAAACTTTCCTTAGTTTCAACATCATACCCTCCAAATACCCACTGATCACGTACTAAGCGTCCTCTATTGTATTTACGTCGAACAAAACAGCTTTCATCGATTTCCACTGTATGGCCTACTCCTCCCAGCTGAATTGGATTCTGAATGAAATACTCATGGCATATATCCCGACAAAACTGTTTCCAGTCGACTATAGTTTTGTCACTTAAATTCAATTCTCGCATCAGAAACGATTGCTTGTCAACTTCATATGACCAACAGTAAGCCAAAATTATGATATCAGCAATAGGCAGATGACTACCACTAAAAAAAGAATCTTTTCTTACTGAACAGGTTTTTCTACAAGCACGCCCGGCTGAGCAGCGCCAAATGGATTCATCTATCCCTGGTCTGGTTTCCAATCTCATTTCATTGCGTCCCACGCAAGTTCCACCCTCACAAACCACTACACGTTTCAAAAGTCCATGATCACGTGCCCACTGGATAGCTTCAGGAACTGTTGCTGTGGCCAAGAATAGATCTCTGATTCGTAATTCGGAAAGATCCGGGAAAACTCGAATTATATTTGCCATTCTGACAAGTATTGCAACGGGACGCAAGCAACTACTGAACCGTACAGAAGAAACGTCAACTATCGAGTGTCGTTCGACAAATCGCAACAATGGCTACAATGCCTACAATGGCTACAATGGCTCCCTGTCAACAATGGCTACAATGGCTACCTGAAACTGCCTACTTTAAGTTATGTGTACAATTCTTACTTTGTTCAATTTTTGCACTTTGAAGTAAAAATAGTATTAGCTGTATGAAAAGTCACACCTAACGCCCTTGGGGACGAGGGTTCGATTCCCCTCCCAGCTACTGTCATCCATTCGAATTTGTCGCGTGGTTGTCTAGTACGGCTGAACTATTGATATGGGTGAAAAACTAATAGTGTATTCGTGATCAGCACCCTCGATTTACCCATAATTGATGAAAAAATTCACATTTCGAGAAAAATTATCCGTACCACCTCAACTCCATAAGTAACTAAGTCCCAGGTCATAAATTCGAATTTGTGACATGTAACCCAGAAAGTTACGGTATTGTGTTCATATAAATAGTATGGAGACGTTAATAATATGGAGACGTTAATGTGGAAACAAATGTGGTCCCTCCGCCTCTCAAGACCTCACGTATTCCGCCTGTAGTGGTGGCTGATAAGTAAGGTTCAGATGTTAAGGATAAGTCATATTCTTTTTCCGAGCTCATTTTACCCGAAATCTGCAAAATAAGTTTGAATGACGGGTCTTTGACCACGTGTAAAGCAATTCGATGTTGTCTATAAATGCATATTTCGGGCATTTTTATTGCTTTTGTCACATTTGGTCATATTTTAGTGATATAAGGTCATATTTGATTATAATTCCAGCATTGTTGTTTAAATTGAGGCGTCGTGTTATCTGCGTCGAGTTTCAAACACAGGATTTCCGAATTGTGTAATGGATATATTTTTCTTTCTTTTCCCGGAACAGGCAGATAGTAGGTTTAGAAGACCTGATTCCAAGAAGGCGCTCTTCTACGGACGTCATTTAGCATTCACTGTATGTTAGTGATAACCTATCCCAAAAATTCATGTCATATTTCCTATTTTTTAGGTCAAATTTTATAGATTATAGGTCATATTTAGCTAGTTTTAGGGCACATTTGCTTGCATATTTTGTACTTCTTTAGGTCTTAAACTTCCGAACCCTACTGATAAGTCAGAGTATCAGCGCCACTACAGGTACTTAAAATCTGTCTGCTCAGGTGAAATCCTGGTCACCAATACCCGGGAGTCTCTGAAGTTCTTCGTTGATTCTGTGGATGACTACCACCGCGTGAAGCAATATTTCGAGGATTCCAATGCCAGCTTTTATACACTTCAGTTACCCTCTGATGAAAAAAATCCACAGCCTGCTTCCAGTCTCCGACCGGGTCAGGAATGGAATGAATGAAGCCCCCATCTAGTGGCGAGTATATGAACTGCGCCGGCTGCCGAGGCCTGAGTTACCCTCTGATAAGTGTCTAAAATGGTGATCAGGAATATTGTTTCAACGGTGGGAGTGGATTGGGTACTTGAGGAGCGTACGGCACTCAGTTACGAACCCAGAGACGTGTACCAGTACACTAAACGTGACCAAGCCACGGGCTGGTCCACGCCTGTGAGCGCAATGAGTGTTACTCTTCCCAATACCGATTTCTCCAAAACGACATTCTCTCTCCGGTACCTTTGTGGAAACAGGGTTACCATCGAATTGTACAAGGGCAGGACTGGTCCTGCACAATGTTACAAGTGCCAGCGGTATGGGCATACTGCAAATTACGATGCGTTAAATGTGGTGATGCTCACCGAGTATGGAGACGTTTCTTACGTTGGCTGTGCGAAAAATCACAATAAACGCCCATGGGTAAGAGGGATCGATTCCCTCCCAGGTACTAAGTCATAAATTCGAATTTGCGGTGTGTAAAACAGAATGTTACGGTATGGTGTTCATAAAAAATAGTATGGAGACGTTCCTTACATTGGCTGTGCAAAAAGGCACACCTAACGCCCTTGGGGACTAGGGTTCGATACCCCTGCCAGGCCCTAAGTCATAAATTCGAATTAGCGGCGTGTAACCCGGAAAGTTAAGGTATTGGGTTAATAAAAATAGTATGGAGATTTCCTTACGTTGGCTCTGCGAAAAGTCACACCTAACGCCTTTGGGGACGAGGGTTCGATTCCCTCCCAGGTACTAAGTCATAAATTCGTATTTGCCGCGCGGTCATCTAGTACAGCCGAACAATTAATACGGGTGCCAAACTAACAGTATATTCGTGATCAGCAACATCGATTTTCCCATAATTCATGTAAAGAAGTCACATTTCGAGAAAAAATGTCCGTACCACCTAAACTCCATAAGTTACTAAGTCACAGGTCATAAATTCGAATTTGCGGCATGTAACCCAGAAAGTAACTGTATGGTGAACATAAAAATAGTTTGGAGACGTTCCTTACATTGCATGACCGAAAAGCCACACCTAACGCCCTTGGGGACGAGGATTCGATTCCCTCCCAGATACTGAGTCATAAATTCGAATTTGCGGTGTGTAACACAGAATGTTACGGTATGGTGTTCATAAAAATAGTATGGAGACGTTCCTCACATTGGCTGGGCAAAAAGGCACACCTAACGCCCTTGGGGACTAGGGTTCGATTCCCCGCCAGGCACTAACTCATAAATTCGATTTTGCGGCGTGTAAGCCGGAAAGTTAAAGTATTGTGTTAATGAAATTAGTATGGAGACGTTCATTACGTTGGTTGTGCTAAAGTCACACCTAACGCCCTTGTGGACGGGGGTTCTATTCCCTCCTAGGTACTAAGTCATAAATTTAATTTGTCGCGCGGTGGTCTAGTACAGCCGAACTATTAATGCGGGTGCAAAACTAATAGTATATTCGTGATCAGCACCTTCGAGTTACCCATAATTCAAGTAAGGAAGTCTCATTTCGGGAGAGAATGTCCGTACCACCTAAACTCCATAAGTTACTAAGACCCGGGCATAAATTCGAATTTGCGGCGTGTCACCCAGAAAATTACGGTATGGTGTTCATAAAAATAGTATGGAGACGTTTATTACATTGGCTGTGCAAAAAGGCACACCTAGCCCCCTTGGGGACGAGGGTTCCATTCCCCCGGCAGGCACTAAGTCATAAATTCGAATTTGCGGCTTGTCACCCGGAAAGTTAAGGTATTGGATTAGTAAAAATAGCATGGAGACGTTCTTTACGTTGGCTGTGCAAAAAGTCACACCAAACGCCCTTGGGGACGAAGGTTCGATTCCCCTGCCAGGCCCTAGGTCAAAAATTCGAATTTGCGGCCTGTAAGCCGGAAAGTTAAGGTATTGGGTTAATAAGAATAGTATGGAGACGTTCCTTACGTTGGCTGTGTGAAAAGTAACACATTAACGCCCTGGGGACGAGAGTTCGATTGCCTCCCAGGTACTAAGTCATAAATTCGAATTTGTCGCGCGGTGCTCTAGTACAGCCGAACTATTACTACGGGTGCAAAGCTAATAGTATATTCGTGATTAGCACCTTCGAGTTACCCACAATTCATGTAAAGAAGTCTCATTTCGAGAAAAAATGTCCGTACCACCTAAACTCCATAAGTTACTAAGCCCAAGGTCATAAATTCGAATTTGCGGCGTGTAACCCAGAAAATTACGGTATGGTGTTCATAAAAATAGTATGGAGACGTTCCTTACATTAGCTGTGCAAAAAGGCACACGTAACACCCTTGGGGACCAGTGTTCGATTCCCCCGCCAGGCACTAAGTCATAAATTCGATTTTGCGGCGTTTGAGCCGGAAAATTACGGTATGGTGTTCATAAAAATAGTATGGAGACATTCCTTTCATTAGCTGTGCAAAAAGGCACATGTAACACCCTTGGGGGCCAGTGTTCGATTCTCCGACCAGGCACTAAGTCATAAATTCGATTTTGCGGCGTGTAAGCCGGATAATTACGGTATGGTGTTCATAAAAATAGTATGGAGGCGTGCAAAAAGGCACACCTAACGCTCTTGTGGACGAGGGTTCGATTCCCCTGCCTGGCACTAAGTCATAAATTCGATTTTGCGGCGTGTAAGCCAGAAAGTTAATGTATTGTGTTAATAAAAATAGTATGGAGACGTTCCTTACGTTGGCAATGCGAAGGTTCAATTCCCCTGCCAGGCCCTAAGTCATAAATTTGAATTTGCGTCGCAACGTCCTTGGGGACGTGGGTTCGATTCCCCCGCCAGGCACTATGTCATAAATTCGATTTTGCGGCGTGTACCCCGGAACTTAAGTTGGCTGTGTGAAAAGTTATACCTAACGCCCTTGGGGACGAGGGTATTTTAGAAGACGTTTAATAATACATGCTTATTACATATGAACAAAAGACTGCAATTGTTGAGAGTTGAGAGAGTGCCGCGAGATTGTGTTGCTATCCCGCACCTCTGACGTTTGTCTGACGCATTTACGTGCTTCATTTGTTCGCAGTCGTCCGGTTCTCTATTACAGCCGAACTATTAATCTGGGTGCAAAACTAATAGCATATTCGTGATCAGCACCCTCCTTTTACCCATAATTGATATAAAAATATCACATTTCGAGAAAAAATATCCGTACCACCTAAACTCCATAAGTGCCGAAGTATCTTGGAGTCGGTATAGACAACAGATTTAAGTTTGACCAGCACATAGAATATGCAACTGAAAAATACTCGAAAGTTATTCATGCACTTTCTAAGTCTGCCAAAATAAATTGGGGACTTCGCCCTGATGTTATGAAAATTATATATAAAGGAGCTATTCTACCCATCCTGTCTTACGGAATACCATTATGGATACAATTAATAACCAAGTCGTATAATGCGCTGAAATTAAGAAGAGTGCAACGACTAATAAACATTAAAATAGGTAAGGCCTACCGTACAAAATCACATGAGGTGGTGTATTCTTGGAATACACGGTACGAGAGAATATAAATTTTAATGCTCTTTTCTTGTTCATTTCTTCCTTTTTTATCAAACACCAACAGTGATCTCCTATTTTCTCTTTGGTGGTCATGTCTCTTATGTTCTTTGTGAGTCTGTTCTAGATATATATCTTCCATGATCCACCTAGCGTCATCTAGTAGCGAATCTCAGAAGTTCCTCAATTTTTCCCTGCACAAGAGGACTTACTTATCAATTTGGCCATCAGATCTCGTTGCCATCGCCAGCTATTATCTCCGTGATCAAGAGAACTTCGTCTACTTTTTCACCCACCAGGCTGTGCTAGTATCGCCTGCTATCAACTCTTTGAAGACCATTTCCTCAAGAGAATTTAAGTTTACAATATTGGTCATGCTTATATGTTCTCCTTTTGTCTCCTACCCCCACTCTTTTCCCTTCCTTGGACCCTCCGCGCTTCGCTGAGTGGGTCTCACTTGTAAGTCGGCAGTTGACTCGGTCAGTCAAGGCTCAACTAGAGCCAGTCTCCTCAAACCAAGAGACACTCTCTACATTCTACGCCATGTTGGCACATTAGGTATCCGTCAAAGGGAACTTCATCTTCGCCATGCAACAAAGATAAGTACAGACTTAAGGTTTTTACCTTATCTTCATCGGTTTTAATTCTACATACTTCAATGATAATTTTATAGGCAGTGTGAGATTACTTATTTGGGGCAAAAATCATCCTTCGCGGGAATTGCTATGTTGGGCTTTTGTCTGTCTAAGCCAACCTTAATAAAAAGTAGCTTTTCTTAAGCTATTTAAATGAGAAATCTTCTCACCACGTGGGATATTATCTAATACCCGCTGTCTATAAAATACCAAGCTAGTTCCTCCGCTGGATTAACTTTGGCTCTATTCTTCTACGTATTAGGATCGTTCTGGAACCTTCCAGATCCTGTACTTTATCTACAAGTCTTGCCGTTATGTATTTTTCACTCACTTGTGAGAATACTATTGAAAATTGAAGAATCTTCCTTCTGAATTAAAGCTCAATAGCTAATTTTCTTCCACCGTTGGAATGTTCTATGGCGCATTTAGTTGTAATACACAACTTTCTCAAGCAATAGACTTTCGCCTATCTAGTGCTACCAGTCCTTTTTCATCATTGCAATAACTTTCTTTGCCATAAACTTTCGTGTTACTACAGTGAACTTTTCATCCATTTAACAGACTATAGTGATAACTAGTGCTTGTTCAACTTTTCTACCGCGTCGCGATCGTCCGTTTACCTTAAATAAGGCCATGAACATTGATCCTAAATCCCAATTGATCTTTCCTAAACCTTCTACTAACAAACCATATTAATAAAATTGTTACTCTAGATCATTTTCAATGAGGTGTCACTCTAACGAAGTGCCCTTCCATCTTGCTTGTTTATCAACAATTAATTTCTGCATAACCACGTGTTTTATACACGGTTCAAATTATCTTGTTTCTCCCTTCTGATTTAGGGGATACAATTTTTTCAACTTATAAGTGAGTTATTTCTAGGTCTAACGAAAGGGAATCTGCCCCATTTGTCTCGTGATTCCTACTTGAACATAGGAAGTCTAGAACCTTCCTTTTGACTTTCTCTTCAGGTTTCACAGTAAGTGACCTGCTCTATTTTGCATAGCTATCATAAAAGTAATTCTGCATAAATATAAGAAGTTATAGGAACTTCTCTTTCATTCTACCTGTTCTCTTTCTTTGTTATTTTGAAGTTGTAACTTTTTCTAAGATAGGTACGCAGAGATTTCTTATAGTACACACCTTGTACTCTATTTATTGTTAAACTTTAATCACCTTAATTGTCTTTAAATTTTGAATTTTTATCTTCGCTATTTTAAATCCTTGCTAGGATTTTATAAAGGTTGGAAACCTAATAAATTGTTAATTGCCTGGCGCAAACGTTTAATGTTTTCTGAGGTCTGTGACCCCAAAATTGTTAACCAAATTGAAAATATATATTTGTTAAAGTTATCAACTTCTTTTGCCTTGTTAAATAAATTAAATATTTGTTTTTGGATTTATCATTTCTCTAATACTACAGTTAGGCAAGATCCTGGCTTTCCTAACTCTTCCTAGGTTCATGCCCTCGTTAATACGCAATAAATCTGTTACTATTTGTCTTGTCAGACCATCACCCTTCCCCATAGTAGGCATATGCATGCTTGAGAGGGAATACGCTAAAGCCATTCTCTGGCAAACCGCCCAAGTCTTAGCTGCGGTTCCCGTTAGCTTCGACCCGGTCCTTACCCACTATAGGTATCAGAGAACGGATTTGCAGTGGCAACCGCCTCTAAGTGCATTTAAAGTTAAATTCATAACTTTTGTGGGACTCTCCTCCTATTTTTCTATCCTTTTTCTCCAGTCCGAAACCCACCTCCTTTTCTTTATCATCTTCCCTTGGTGGTTAGGTTATTCCTCAGCCAATAATCTACCCATGAGGCACTTTGTGTCTTAACAGGATTAACTCCCATCATGATACAACTTGGAGAGATTGCCAGGTATTATGACATACCGGTAAGAAAACGCACTGGAGAAATGATAGTGGGAGAAGAGGCATTGAAACTTAATACCATGAATTGTTATAAACAGTGGTCGCACCCGGCTCAGCAGATTAAAATATAGGTCAAAATTAATGACAAACACTACCCATTTCAAATATATTCAGATGGCAGCAAAAGTGACTCAGGAGTTGGATCTGGAATAACTCTGTGCAGTCATTATGAACCTCCTCATTAATATCAATTCAAATTACATCAAACCTGTTCCAATAATCAAGCAAAACAATACTCCATACTGAAGGCCCTGGAGAAATTACAAGACATCAGCTACGTAATTAGAGCAGAGAAGGTAGCAATTATATACACTGATAGTAAAATAACCCTGGACCTACTCAAAAACTACGGGAAAAGAAATCATCTAATTGAAGAGAACAGAAGGAGGGTGAGAGACCTGCAACTTCAAAACTGGGAAATACACTTCTCAAGGATTAAGGCTCATGTCGGCACGGAAGGAAACGAAATAGCCGATCATCTGGCAAAACAAGCAGCAGGCAGGACATACCTAGAAGTGGCTTTCGATAATATTCCTGATAGTGTAGTGAAAAAGGTATTACGTGAGAGAAGTTTACAAATGTGGGAAGAAGAGGGGAGAGAAAGTTCCAATGGATCCATGACAAAAAAGTACTTTCCAAGTGTTCAAGCGAGACTTGCCTCAAAAATTCTCCTAAGCCATAATATGATGGGTATGATGACAGGACATGGAAAAATATCTGTATAGGTTTAAAATACAAGAGCATATGACGTGCCGGCGTGGTGAAGAATCGCAAAGTGTGGATCACATCTTATATGAGTGTGAATTACTAAATCACGAAAGGAAAAAAACTGAAGACAAATGTAATGAAATCAGGAGGCCACTGGCCAGCAAGGATGAATAAACTAGTTGTTAAATATATCAAATTCTCTAAGGTATTTGTGCAGAGCATCAATTTTGATAACCTGATGTAGGACATAATTATATCAAGCAAGAAAACTGAAACATTATATCTAGGCTAGTCACACTACAATCAACCATGTAGATATAGGTTACATAATGTAAAGAAAGTTATATCATACTTACATACAGTGCTTGATTTGTAAAAAAAGAGGTTCCGGTACTGTGGGCTACCGGATGGTGGTGGGAATGGGGTGAGGGGTGCTCAAAACGATATTTTTACACTTTTCTGATCACCTTTAAAAATTAATCAGCTGACAAAATAGCAATATAATTTTCATTGCAATTTTAAATTAAATTGAGACTGCTGTAGCAACATTTATCTTACCATTGCCGTTGGCCTATATTACATTTTAATGTAGGCCAACTAGGCTACCATTCAAACAATGTACATTATTCCAGTTTAATTGTTTTAAGTAATTTTGAAAAATAAATACATTCAGTATGAAAAATAAAATACATGTTCACCAACAATCTTTTATTTCTTGTTTTATAATTTTGACTTTACAGTTTTCTAAAATAATTATCCAGTCAAAGACAAAGTTGACCTTGAATTACAACTAACGTTCCACAGTTCTAAAACATATGTTATGGATCCTGATTGGGCATCAAATACAGAGTTGGATAGGGGTGGGTGTAGTGTTGGATAATGTTGTAACGTGTTTTTCGAGGGGTTTTTATGCAACTGGCATAAGTCAGTAGGAAGCCATTCTATATTTATTTACGCGGCAAATTGTTCAGCCAAGATAATTTTTCATGTTAATTTATTATTATTATTAATTCATTATAATTATTATTAAGGTATTTTCGGAGCATTTTATAAAAATTATTAGCATTCAGATAGGTTTTCTATGTCTTAGAAAACGCTATCAAGCAAATTATTACGAACGACGATATCATAGAAAATTATCTGATTACGGAATTTTACGGAGTTTTGTCAGTTAGGGTATTTGAGAGACATGACTCACTGGGAATTCTAATACAAGCTGATTCCTGTCGAGAAGCATGACGCAATCCTGGGTCGCAAGGTCTAGAAGAGGCGAATTGTTGAAACGGAAAACGACTTCTCCCTCTCGCCCGCGGAGTGTAATGAACCGGAGGAGGGGAAGATAGCGGCGTGCTCAGCCAATCAGCGGAGACAGCGTAAGCTAGGAGACTGCTCCGGAGTGGGGGAGCCGACAGGTGAATATATCGTTCAACGCGCCGTGAGACGGAGACTATCTGTGAAATACTTGACGAGTATGGATGCGCGTGCGAGTGGCTCCGATGTTCGGTGGAGTTAAGGACAATCTGTGTAGAACTTGCAGTGTACGGTCGCAAGTGCGTGACGCTCCGATGTTCAGTGGAGTTAGCGACGAACTTTTGTAAAACGTAACCAGTGCGGTTTTACGAGAATATCATCAAATTTCGACGGAGATGACGACGTCCAGGAGACTGTGGGAAGCACACAGCATCATCAAGAACGAGGGAAATGCTTTGGCAATTTCCAGGGGTAAGCGCTAATGACGCAGAAATACGCAATCTCTCATTTTTCTTTGTTTTATATTTCATAATTCAGTAACTTCATAGCTTGGAAATAAGAGTAAAATCAATTTATCAGACTCCGTTTTCACGTAATTTTCTATCGGTAATATTCAAATCACAACGCTCCAATTTAAATTTTAAACTTATTATTATTATTAATTTTGCTATACTTGTTTTATATAATAAATTCATTTCTTTTACAATGCAATCTTTGCTTTCAGTAGGTAGCATTAGATATAGACCAATTCCTTCTCCTGATACAATTGTTTGTTGGGTTAATGATCAAATCATACCACGATCTGAGTGAATAGAGTCTTGAATGTGTTCTGCCAGAGCTAGACGTTGTTAAATACAAATTTAGATTTCAGCATTGCATTGAGGTCTTGGCGCCCATTAAAACAACATAGCTTAGGCAAAGGTAAACAATTACATTTTCTCCCAACAGTGTGGGCTAGCGAAACCATTACATTTGTCGCTACCAATATGGGGCACTAATAACCATTACATTTGTACGCTCAACGTGGAGCAAAGTAAATACCGTTTCACTTGTCATCCCAGCCTAAGCAAGACCATTACATTTGTCGCCGACAACTTGGGGATGAAAACCTAATAACATTTGTGGAAGGAGAAGGGTATATATTTCTGTGCCTGTATTTTGGGGGTTATTTGTCTTTATCAGTGTATATCATTATGGGGGATGAGAAAGAAAGACAGATGAGGTTACGTAGTGGTCATCAACTGGAGAATGATGATACGAGCAGTATGTCGAGTGATGGTAGTACCGGGGTAGCGGAGGTAAATCCCGATACTGAAACAGGGAGTGTAGGCGGCCAACCAGAATTAAAAACTTTACTTCTCGAGTTCATGTATCAGAACAAAGTTAGTAGTGATGCTTTAAATGCAAAATTAGAACAGAATAATGCAAAATTAGAACAGAATAATGCAAAATTAGAACAAAACAGTAGGGAAAATAAAGAAAGTACAGAAGCTTTAAATGCAAAATTAGAACAGAATAATGCAAAATTAGAACAAAACAGTAGGGAAAATAAAGAAAGTACAGAAGCTTTAAATGCAAAATTAGAACAGAATAATGCAAAATTAGAACAAAACAGTAGGAAAAATAGAGAGAGTAATGAAACTTTAAACGCCAGATTAGAACAAAACAGTAAGGAAAATAGAGAGAGTACTGAAACTTTAAATGCTAAATTAGAACAAAACAGTAGGGAAATGAGTGACAAATTCGAACTGATTAGAGGTGAGATCAGAGGAGTAATGGAAGAAAAGGCTAAAGAGATTATTGCAGATGTAGACAGAAAATTAGGAAAAGTACAGGAGGAGTTGGAAATTAGAATCAGTACACAGGCTGAAAATTTAAAAGAACTAGTGCAACTGGAAACACAGCAGGTCAAAAAGCAATTTGTGGGAGAAATTGACAAAATTCAGGTAGCAACTAAAGAGGTTAAGGAACAGCTGGGGGGTAGAATTGAGAAAGTCCACTCGCAAATAGTTGCAGAAGTAAATGATTTAAGAGAGAGTAATAGAGAGAGCATTAGCAAGATTGAGGAGAAACAAGCAAAGCTATATGATAAAGTAGAAGAATCAGAAGGAAACATTAAATTAACAGTAAACAGTATTGAGAGGAAGGCTGAGGAGAAAATCGCAGAATTAGAATTAAAATTAAAAGCTAGGATCAGGCAAGAAAATAGTCAGAATATGCCAGTTTTTGTGAATAGCACACACAGGGAGGTAGAACTGGGTAAGTTCAGCAATCGACAGGGGTGCCCAATGGAGTTCATGAACACTATAGAAAATAAATTCGGGGAGAGGTTGGAAAATGGTAGTATTGAGTGGTGCCAGGTAGTTGAAATTTTAGAACAAGTGTTTGTGGGGGAAACGAGGAATTGGTTTGCTGTCTACAGAGACAAGTTTACTGATATCAATGATTTTAAAATGAAATTCTGTGAAAAGTTCTGGAATGAGGTTATTCAGTCGCAGCATCGTGAGGGAGTAGTGTGTGGTAAATATAACCCTAAAGGAAGCTCCACCATGACCGAATACTTTTTAGGGCAGGTATTAGTGTGTAAATATCTGGATGGCTTGAAGGAGGAAAGTGATGTGGTAAGGTTGCTACTTAGGCACTTTCCCTATAGGATCAAGGAGGCTGCTTGTATCCAGAATGTAAAGACTATATCACAAGTAGAAAATTTGTTAAGCACATTTGATGCACTAGGGAGAGGGGGTTATGATGACAATTTCAATCGGAACCAGGGTAATAATAATAATAGACCTAATGAAGCCAGGCATCAAGAAGTTCAAGGGAACGGTGGCGAAGGGGCCAACGCTCAAAATAGAAATAATAATAATCAGCTAAATCAGAACAGAGGAAATGGCTATGGTAATCAGTATCAAGGGAGGAACAATGATTTCAGGGGAAATCAAGGGAGAAACAATGATTTCAGGGGAAATCAAGGGAGAAATTATAATGACAATAATTACAACCAGAATAGGGGTCAAGGAAGAGGACAGCCTAGTGGTAGTAATATACAGCCAAACAATGACAACACAGCCCAGAACAACCAGACTAGTTCAGTAGTTAGTAGTACTACGGCCAGCTGTAGCGGTTCTTTAAACGCGAACCAGGCTGCGAAGTAAGGTCAGAATCTCAGTCTGTAGCATGCCCTGTCCATACAATTATACAGGAACCCTATGACCTAAATGTAAGAAATGAATTATTACATGAACTAAATGATGAAGGTATTATTCAGGAAGTGGTTAGTAAGAGCCCCATAGTTAAATTTAACGTGTCCGAGGCGTACACAGATGTTTTAATTGATAGTGGTTGTATGAAGAGTTGCATAAGTAGTGCATTTTATGATAAAATGAAAGGAACTGGAGTAAATTTTGAGGAGATGCCAATTAAAAGCACTTTTGTTATCACAGCTGTTGGGAAGAGGTCTAAAGTAATTTCTAAGCAAGTTTTAGTAGACATTAAAATTAATAATCATGTAGAGAAGCAGATTTGCCTTGTAATTCCAAATTTAGTATTCAGTGTTATCTTGGGTTCAGAGTGGCTAAGTAGAGTGTCTGGTAACTTATGTTATGATGTAGGGAGTTTGAAATTTAAATGGGGAGATTCTGAAGTAGAAGTAGCGTTCAATGACCAAATTCAGAGAAGTAGTGTTGTAGGTGTGATTTGTACTTTAAATGAGATATCGCCAGCCGTAGAGCGGGGTACTCCATGTTTTGTGGGCAGTGTGATTACGAACGGAAGTCTAGAGGACTCGTTACGTGAGGCTGCATTTCAGGGAAATATAGAGGATGAACAGTGTGTTCGGCTCTATGATGTGTTATTGTGTAATAGGAGAGTTTTTGAGGATCGCATTGGTATGGCCAATTGCTATACACATTCATTGAACGTTATTGATAGGTCAGTATTCACAGGACATAGATATCCTGTACCTTTCGCTTATCAGAGTGCAGTTGAGGCACAAATTAATCAGATGCTTGAAGATGGGATTATTGAGCACTCGAACAGTCCATATGTTAATTCTTTGATCACGGTACCCAAGACCGACGGCACTGTTCGTATTTGTTTAGACGCTCGTTTGGTTAACAGTAGAATTAGTTCAGATCAGCTGAAATCTATGTCAATAGAGGAATTAATGCAAACATTTGAGGGGAAGAAGTATTTCACTTGTGTAGATTTGAGTTCCAGTTTTTGGCAAGTGCCACTTATGTACGAAGATAGACCATTTACAGCTTTTAGTCATACATATAATCTTTATCAATTTTGTAGAACACCTTATGGGTTAAAGAGTAGTTCAGCAGCTTTAATTAGGGCTTTAAACATCGCATTAGGGGATGACACAGGAGAGTTTGTAACCATTTACATAGATGATATGGTAATTAGTTCACGCAGTTTTGAGGAGCATCTACGTCATTTAGATATAGTTTTTCAGAAGTTAGATCAGGCAGGGTTCACTTTGAAGCTGTCTAAGTCGTCATTCTGTCAGTCAGAAGTGACATTTTTAGGTCATAGAGTGTCGAGTAGAGGTGTAACACCAGAAGAAAGTAGGGTTAATAAGATACTTAACGCAGAGGTGCCACAGAATGTTAAACAGTTAAAAACTTACCTGGGAATTTGCAACTTTTTCAGGAGGTTCGTTCTTAAATACTCAGGGTTGGTAGAACCATTCAGGGAATTGCTTAAAAGTGGGACTCGGTGGAGATGGGAGTCCAAGCATGATCAGGCTTTTAGAGCGCTGAAGGAAGGTTTTGAGAAAGCTGTAGTGCTGAAATATCCGTTAAAAGATAAGGAATATGTGGTTATGACAGATGCTTCACATAAAGGCATTGCTGGAGTATTATGTCAGAAAGATGATGAGGGTAATCTGTGCATTGTATCTTTAGCCTCGCGAGGACTGACTGCAGCAGAGAAAAGATACACGATTACTGAGTTAGAGCTTTTAGGTATTGTTTTCAGTCTAGGGAAATTTAGAATGTATTTAGTAGGGGGGAAATTTGAGATCCTCACAGATCACCATGCATTACGGTATATGAGGACTTGTATACTCAGTTCTAACAGAGTTAGTAGGTGGATTCTTGCTCTGCAGGAATACGAATTCACAGTAAAATATATTAAAGGTAAAGATAACATTCTTGCAGACATGCTATCGAGGGACACTAATTTATGTAGGGATTATCCTGTGGTTAAAGCAGAGGACGGTATTTTAATATGTGCATGTGTGGACAGTAGCAACAGGGCATCGTTACAGACACTGGAAAAAATGCTAGGTAGTGCAACGTGATGACGTTCGTTTAAGGGAGCCACTGGCAAGGTTGGAAGCAGGTGACGCAGTACCATTTATAGTTTCCAAACGTATTGGCAAAACAGCATATGTGCTGGAGAATAGTGAGGGAAACAGATTATACGGGACGTATAATATACAGAGTCTACGAAAATATGTGTCATAAAGTGAGTGTGTTTAGCTGGCGAGCCAGCCTATCAAATGAGTAAGTGTGGTATTTGGTGCGTGGAGGATCTGGTCTTAAGGCAGGCGTATCGGAAGTCACACAGGGGGGTAGTATGTAAGTAAATGAGAGTTTTTAAGGTACAGGGAAATATGACGGGATTGTCGGATGCTGTTGAGCACTAAATTGTCTCGATGCACCAAGGCCATTTTGGCAGCGCTGATGGGTTCCCATTTATCTCCAAGAGATGGGGGAGCGCTTGTATAGGGCTTGTTACCTTAAGGCGTCCACGAGATAAAAGATGGGCCATCAGAATGCGAGACAGTCCTTCATGAAACTCATACATATCAGCACACGTTATTTCTGTTTACGGCCTCGCCATGTAAGATTTGTAAGTGTGTAATTTAAGATAATTTGTACAATGGTATTATTTGGGTGAGGAGAAATGGTCTGTGTTGGGAACTAGTATTAAGTAGAATATGGTGTACGGGAACTTAACAAGACAGGGCGATTACGGCACAGAAATATTTGGTGTTATATGTAATGCGCATTTACTGTTTTTTTTTCAGAAGTCAATATTAATTTAATCTACTTTAAAGAGAGATTAAGTATTATGGTCACGAGGCGCTGCCACAATAGTGTGATCGTGTGCTCAGTGATAAGTGAGATTAAATTTCACCATAAGGAAGGGACCTCCAGTGAAATTAGGAAGTTCAATGATGATATAAATATATCAGAACACCTTCAATGCGTGTGATATGACATCATAAATACATAGTGCTCACACATTAATTATGTCTATTTCTCCAACATAGAGCAATTTGAGAGGCGGAAATATCCATGGAACACTATTCTATATGTAAAACATTGGACTGGTTGCAAAGTGCAATCCATAGTGACAACAAACTTTGACGCAAAGTGCGTGAAGAAAAATTATGAGTGTACATATCTGTAATTTAGGGTGATTTCATTTATGTAATATGTATTTTGGATGGGGTTTATTAACGTGTCTGGGATAATCGGAT
This sequence comes from Meconema thalassinum, assembly GCA_946902985.2. Taxonomy (NCBI): domain Eukaryota; kingdom Metazoa; phylum Arthropoda; class Insecta; order Orthoptera; family Tettigoniidae; genus Meconema; species Meconema thalassinum. Next base: position 415,662,883 of record OX336391.1, read on the forward strand.
AATGGACCGTCGTCACGGAAAATCATCCGATGATCCGAGGCGAATATGTAACGTGTTTTTCGAGGGGTTTTTATGCAACTGGCATAAGTCAGTAGGAAGCCATTCTATATTTATTTACGCGGCAAATTGTTCAGCCAAGATAATTTTTCATGTTAATTTATTATTATTATTAATTCATTATAATTATTATTAAGGTATTTTCGGAGCATTTTATAAAAATTATTAGCATTCAGATAGGTTTTCTATGTCTTAGAAAACGCTATCAAGCAAATTATTACGAACGACGATATCATAGAAAATTATCTGATTACGGAATTTTACGGAGTTTTGTCAGTTAGGGTATTTGAGAGACATGACTCACTGGGAATTCTAATACAAGCTGATTCCTGTCGAGAAGCATGACGCAATCCTGGGTCGCAAGGTCTAGAAGAGGCGAATTGTTGAAACGGAAAACGACTTCTCCCTCTCGCCCGCGGAGTGTAATGAACCGGAGGAGGGGAAGATAGCGGCGTGCTCAGCCAATCAGCGGAGACAGCGTAAGCTAGGAGACTGCTCCGGAGTGGGGGAGCCGACAGGTGAATATATCGTTCGACGCGCCGTGAGACGGAGACTATCTGTGAAATACTTGACGAGTATGGATGCGCGTGCGAGTGGCTCCGATGTTCGGTGGAGTTAAGGACAATCTGTGTAGAACTTGCAGTGTACGGTCGCAAGTGCGTGACGCTCCGATGTTCAGTGGAGTTAGCGACGAACTTTTGTAAAACGTAACCAGTGCGGTTTTACGAGAGTTTGGGTCCGATGTACGGACCATAGAATTATCTAATCTACCAGAATATCATCAAATTTCGACGGAGATGACGACGTCCAGGAGACTGTGGGAAGCACACAGCATCATCAAGAACGAGGGAAATGCTTTGGCAATTTCCAGGGGTAAGCGCTAATGACGCAGAAATACGCAATCTCTCATTTTTCTTTGTTTTATATTTCATAATTCAGTAACTTCATAGCTTGGAAATAAGAGTAAAATCAATTTATCAGACTCCGTTTTCACGTAATTTTCTATCGGTAATATTCAAATCACAACGCTCCAATTTAAATTTTAAACTTATTATTATTATTAATTTTGCTATACTTGTTTTATATAATAAATTCATTTCTTTTACAATGCAATCTTTGCTTTCAGTAGGTAGCATTAGATATAGACCAATTCCTTCTCCTGATACAATTGTTTGTTGGGTTAATGATCAAATCATACCACAATCTGAGTGAATAGAGTCTTGAATGTGTTCTGCCAGAGCTAGACGTTGTTAAATACAAATTTAGATTTCAGCATTGCATTGAGGTCTTGGCGCCCATTAAAACAACATAGCTTAGGCAAAGGTAAACAATTACATTTTCTCCCAACAGTGTGGGCTAGCGAAACCATTACATTTGTCGCTACCAACATGGGGCACTAATTAACGTTACAATGTGAGAGGGTGTGAGAGTGAATGTTCAGTGTTTGGAGTGAGTAGGTGTAATTCGAGGGAGAGCTCCAGTGATTCTGATCAGCTGGATAGCTCGGGGGTGTGTTGGCGGTGGTGAGTGTTGCTTTACAAATAACCGTTTAGAGCACTATGATGTTGCTCAGCTTGCCGGTAGCACGTATGGGCTGGCGAAGGCTGAAGCGAGTAAGCTGACGCTAGCGCAATGGCGATGCGCCAAGTGATGGCTCAGCTGACTCCTTGAAACATTTTACACTAGGATGTAGAGTGTCCTGCTCAGGTGAGGTCAAGGGAATAGGACCTTTTCAACTAGAGAAATGAGTCGAAAGAACGGTGAGGTGTAGACTATAAATTTAATAAATACAACTGTAAAGACGTGTAACCGATTCTCAGATCAGTTCTTAGTGCTTTGAATTTAGATGCGCTATGGTACAAGTAACAATGAATAAGGGGTGAGGTGAAGGGTACAGGGATGTTTCGGATAAGATACTCGCAAATACACTCGCCCGAATGGCAGCCAGTCGTGGAGTCACCTTTCAGAAGTTCCACACTACATAGGCCCCGAGCCCCGGGTGCTGCTGGTCTTTTATAGTTTATAGTCCGCTGTGTGTGCAAAATTGCACGTTCTTGCCAGGCTAATACCCTTGCCGGGGTCATGGCGGTTTATCCGGAAGCTCACCGGGGTTAAGACAGTTCATGGGTGGTGTGAGATGTATTGGAAAATGTGTAAGTGTTTGGGGACGGAAGGTGCGATGTATGGGATAGTGGTTGTTTCTACCCCTGGGGGTGTGAATGGTAGGGCGAGGGCGCGTATCCCCTAGGGATACGACAATATTCGACTTTTCCCTCGATCAGAGGTTTCGGTACGGCGTACCGGAGCGTACCGTCACAAATCCAGCCATGCTTACATATAAGATCGGAGCATGCTGTTAATAAATATGATGTTAAATAAAAATAAAAACAAGATGTTCAGTAAAGAAGATATAGCCTACTTTCTCCTAAATGCATGGGTATTGTTATAACTCTTTGTCCTTTTCAAGGAGTATAATTGAATGTTGGTTGTAGTAGCTTGTTGAAATACAACGTGCTATAGGGATATTAAACATGAATATGAGGTGCCCTTTGCTAGTGCTACCTCTGTAAAAAAAATCATTCAATTCGGTTTCACCGTGATTGAATTGATCTGGGGAATGGATTTGCACACATACATGGCCGCTATTTGCAAACTATTGGGCTGATGACCTTGTAGTCAGTCATAAGATGCTTTCCACAAAAAGGCATGTTGTTGCAAAATCCGGTAGAGATCAAATTATTAGGATGGTCGAAATTTGATTTAAGCTTTTAACATTTGGGTGGCCGTCATTCCGTTTCCGTCAAGATGGCGGCGATATAAAACATGACACTGAGGTGCCTTTTGCTAGTGCTACCTCTGTACCAAATTTCGTTCAATTCGGTTTCACCGTGTTTGAATTGATAGGGGGAATCGATTTGCACACATACTTGGCCACCATCTGCAAACTATTGGGCTGATGATCGAGCAGTTTGGTCAGAATATGCTTCCCACATAAAGATTTGTTGTTGCAAAATTTGGTAGAGATTAGATTATTAGGTTGGTCGTAATTACATTTTAGCCTTTAACATTTGGGTGGCCGCGATTACGTTTCCGTCAAGATGGCGGTGATATAAAACATGACACTGAGGTGGCCTTTTCTAGTGCTACCTCTGTACCAAATTTCGTTCCATTCGGTTTCACCGTGTTCGAATTAATAGGGGGAATCGATTTTCACACAAAGATGGCCGCCATCCGCAAAATATTAGGCTAATGACCTATTAGTTTGGTCAAAGGATGCTCCCTCCATAATGGTATGTTGATGCAAAATTTGGTAGAGATCGGATGATTAGGTTAATCGTAATTTGATTTAAGCTTTGAATATTTGGGTGGTCGCCATTACGTTTCCGTCAAGATGGCGGCGATATAAAACATGAAACTGAGGTGCCCTTTGCTAGTGCTACCTCTGTACCAAATTTCATTCCATTCGGTTTCACCGTGTTCGAATTAATAGGGGTAATCGATTTTGACACAAAGATGTCCGCCATCCGCAAACTGCTAGGCTAATGACCTATTAGATTTGTCAAAGGATGCTTCCTCCATAAAGGTATGTTGTTGCAAAATTTGGTAGAGATCGGATGATTAGGTTAGTCGTAATTTGATTTAAGCTTTGAACATTTGTGTGGCCGCAATTACGTTTCCGTCAAGATGGCGGTGATATAAAACATGACACTGAGGTGCCCTTTGCTAGTGCTACCTCTGTACCAAATTTCATTCCATTCGGTTTCACCGTGTTCGAATTAATAGGGGTAATCGATTTTGACACAAAGATGGCCGCCATCCGCAAAATATTAGGCTAATGACCTATTAGATTTGTCAAAGGATGCCCCCTTCATAAAGGTATGTTGATGCAAAATTTGGTAGAGATCGGATGATTAGGTTAGTCGTAATTTGATTTAAGCTTTGAACATTTGGGTGGCCGCCATTACGTTTCCGTCAAGATGGCGGCGATATAAAACATGACACTGGTGTGCCCTTTGCTAGTGCTACCTCTGCACCAAATTTCATTCCATTCGGTTTCACCGTGTTCGAATTAATAGGGGTAATCGATTTTGACACAAAGATGGCCGCCATCCGCAAACTATTAGGCTAATGATCTATTAGATTTGTCAAAGGATGCTCCCTCCATAAAGGTATGTTGTTGCAAAATTTGGTAGAGATCGGATGATTAGGTTAGTCGTAATTTGATTTAAGCTTTGAACATTTGTGTGGCCGCCATTACGTTTCCGTCAAGATGGCGGCGATATAAAACATGACACTGGGGTGCCCTTTGCTAGTACTACCTCTGTACCAAATTTCGTTCCATTCGGTTTCACCGTGTTCGAATTAATAGGTGCAATCGATTTTCACACAAAGATGGCCGCCATCCGCAAACTATTAGGCTGATGACCTATTAGCTTGGTCAAAGGATGCTCCCCCCATAAAGGTATGTTGTTGCAAAATTTGGTAGAGATCGGATGATTAGGTTAGTCGTAATTTGATTTAAGCTTTGAACATTTGTGTGGCCGCCATTACGTTTCCGTCAAGATGGCGGCGATATAAAACATGACACTGAGGTGTCCTTTGCTAGTGCTACCTTTGTACCAAATTTCGTTCAATTTGCGCTCACCGTGTTCGAATTGATAGGGGGGGACAGACATTCAGAGTCCACACACTCACACACACACACACACACAGACTCACACACATACACACACACAGACAGACACACTTTTTTTCGCCCTGTAGTGATCTCATAAGTCTGCTTTCATTTTTTGCAAAAATCGAAAGTAGGCTAATAAACTAGTATGGGCTATTAATTCTACGTAAGACTCATTAAATACGTCATACAACTGTACCTAGGGATACTTGTAGAGGACTGAACTAATAAAAACTTACATTTTTTAATGTTCCTATGAATTAAAAGTGCACACAGTATATCAACATTGTGGCTTTTCTATTCTGCAGTAGTTGGTGATTTAGCATGACTTATGTTTACATATGGATATATAAGGCCATGGCCTCTTGAAGTGTCACAAGACATGAATAAATACCGTTAAAATAATCTCATGTTTGTTTACACACCAAAATAAGTAAATTTACGGCTTTACCTTAAAAATTATCTGTGAAAAACAATAATTATATACTGTGAAACGGAATGCATAGGTATAAAATAAATAATTACCAACAAGGAAACGTGATAAAACCTAATAATAGTGTATGGTGTCTTACGTAACTAACGGAAGATGCAATCTGGAACCGGGCAGCAGCGGGCACCAGTATCGACTTGATGCACAGAGCAAATGATGCTTTAGATGGATCAAGATCGAAAACTCATGGGCGGAATCAATCATAGTCTGGTTCTTCGGTCATGATACTGCGATGTGGAAAGGAAATGGAAAGACTACCACATTATTATATTTCCTGAACGTCGGAGGACGGAGAATAGATGATGGCACTTCCTGGAATAAAACGTTCCAGAGGTAAACTACTCCCCCGATCGGATCTCCGGGTGGGTAGTACCTTAGGGGATGTCATCGAAAGAGTTGAACATTTTAATTTTAGGATTGGGACATGGAATCTAAGAACACTTCGAAGAGCAGGGAAACTGGAAAATTTGAAGAGAGAAATGGAAAAATGTGAAGTTAACATAATGGGTTTAAGTGAAGTGAGATGGACAGATAGTGGTGAAATAGTGTCAGGTAATTACACAATGTTCTATTCAGGTGGACAAGGTTTTGAACGTGGTGTAGCAATAGTGATGGACAATCAACAAGTGCACAGTGTGACTAAAGTGGTGTGCCATAGCGATCGTTTAATGTTTGTGAAATTAAGTGCACAACCAGTGGACATTATGATAATTCAAGTGTACATGCCGACATCAGATCATGACGACGACGAAGTGGAGAAATGTACGATGAAATAGAAGATATAATTCACTCTGAAGGCAGAGGAAGAGTAAACACCATAATTATGGGTGATTGGAATAGTGTGGTTGGACAAGGTAGAGAAGCAAACATTGTGGGACAATATGGATTAGGCAGAAGGAACGACAGAGGAGGGATGCTAGTGGAATTCTGTCAGAGAAACAATTTAGTGGTGATGAACACTTGGTTCAAGAAAAGAAAGAGCAAATTATACACATGGAGGAGCCCAGGAGACATTAACAGATATCAAATAGACTACATACTTGTTAAACAGAGGTTTAGGGGCAGTGTGAAAGACGCTAGGACTATGCCGGCTGCCGATATCGCCTCGGATCACAACCTTTTGGTTGCAGACATCAATACAAGGCTGAAGAGGATTCGACAGTGTGGGAGGAGAAAGCAGAGATGGGACCTGGAAAAGTTAAGAGTGAACAATGAGAGAGTAGGAGAATCATTGGAGCTGCAATTTAGTGAAATGAGAGGTGAAAATGCAAGTACAAGTGTGGAAGTGCAATGGCGAAATGTTAAACTGGTTTTGTTGAATACTTTAAAGAGTGAAGTTGGGAGGGAAGCAAAGAGAGCGAGGAAACCCTGGATCACCAATGAGATGATGGAGAAGATGGAGGAAAGGAGGAAGTGTAAAAATATAAACGAAGAAGAATACAGAAGACTTAACAATGCACTCAGGAGAGAAACAGACAAAGCAAAGGAAAAGTACATGGAAGAAATGTGCGATGACATAGAGGAACTACAAAGAAGAGGAAGGTACGACCTCATGTACCAGAAAACGAAGGAGCTGGGAGGAAGCGAGAACAAAGGAGTAAGGTCATTCGGAATAGAGGACTCTAGAGGACAAATGGTTTCTGAACAAGCGGGAGTGCTGAAAATATGGGAAGAATACATAAAGGAACTCTACGATAAGGAACACCGTCCGCAAGACATCGACATGGAGACAGAGGAGGCGATTGATGAAGACGAGAAAGGGCCCAGCATACTGACAACGGAAGTAGAGAAGGCAATTGAGGACATGAAAAAAGGGAAAGCTACAGGAGAAGACGACATACCGGTGGATTTGCTGAAAGAAATCAGAGACGGAGGTCTGAAAGTGCTGACACAACTTATCAACAACATTTATGAAAATGGAGAATGGCCTAAAGACTTTTTGGACGTCACAATGGTTCCTCTTGAGAAGAAAAAACAAGCTACGAAATGTAGTGATTACCGAACAATTAGTCTGATCTCACATGTGGCGAAGATCATTGCAAGAATACTCAATAGACGGCTGGAACACAAAATTGAAGAAGTAATGGGAGAGGATCAATTTGGATTTAGGAAAGGAAAAGGAACCAGAGATGCTATCGGTATAGTGAGGATATTGTCGGAGAGAGTTTTGACTGTTAACGAAGAAGTTTGCGTTTGTTTTATAGACTGGCAGAAGGCCTTCGACAGAGTCAACTGGGCAAAATTGTTGAACATCCTTAAGGAGATAGGAATCAACTGGAGAGACCGGAGACTAATTTTTAATTTGTACCTGGGACAAAGAGTAAAGGTGCGACTGAAATACGGAGAAACGAACAGCGTGGAAATAGGAAGAGGAGTCAGACAATGATGTTGTCTATCGCCAAGTCTCTTCAACCTGTATGGTGAATGGCTGGTGAAAGAAGCTTTGAAAGGGTGCGGAAATTTCAGGATAGGAGGACGCCTCATAAACACCATCAAGTATGCAGATGACCTAGTAGTGCTCGCCAAAAATCAAAGACAACTGCAGCACATGATGAACCGGTTGGTGGAAACTGGAAGGATATATGGCATGGAAATCAACATCGAGAAATCAAAAGTGATGCGGATTTCAAAACGGGAGAAACCTTTGAGGGTAAATATCGACAATCAAGAATTGGAGAATGTGAAGCAGTTCAAGTACTTGGGAAGCTTGCTGACAAAAGATGCTCAATGCACAAATGAAATTCGCGCCAGAATTGCCATTGCCAAAGCCGCATTCAACAAGAAGAGGACTCTGCTCACCGGAAAGTTGAGTTTAGAACTAAGGAAGAAATTGGTGAAGTGTTACATCTGGAGCATTGCACTGTACGGGGCAGAGACGTGGACAATGAGAAAAAGGGAAAGAAAATACTTAGAAAGTTTAGAAATGTGGTGCTGGAGGAGAATAGAGAAGATCAAGTGGACAGATCGGGTGACAAACGATGCAGTACTGAGAAGAGTAGGTGAGAATAAAACTTTTCTGAATACAATTCTTCAGAGGAAGGCCAACTGGATCGGGCACATACTTAGACATGAGGGGCTCATACACGACGTCATTGAAGGTAAGATCAAAGGAACGACAGGACGGGGAAGAAGAAGAATCCAACATTTGGATGATATGAAAGATAGAAAGAGTTACAGCAGACTGAAGAAAGAAGCTGAAGACCGGGAACGTTGGCATCAGAAATTCTCTGTACGAAGACATGGACCTGCCACTAGGCAGAATACTGTATAATAATAATAATAATGTTTACAATGGAAATAATCAGTCAGGTGAGTTAAAATTCGTAAAATTCCTGCAAGAGTGAAATCATCTGCTCCACGAATAACGTGCTCAAGACAGTTGCCGCGAGCGCTAGTGTACGTTCACCTATCAAGAGATTGCAATTTCGTAACGCAGCGAGCTTCGTGACTGTGTATTTTAAGTTGTGGTAATACAACTCCATCCTACCAGGGTTGCCAATCTAACTGTTCCCCCGCAAAATATAGCTTATTTCAAACTGAAGCTAGCGCCAAATAATTTTGAATCCCACATAACGGGACAATATTTTCTTTTTTTTTCTTTTCTTGGCGGGAGAGAAGTTATTTGTAAATTCATTTTTTTAACTAAAAATAATCCGTTTTAAGAAGGACTTAGAAAATGCTATGGGTACTGTCCCCGTTTACCCGGATAGTAGGCTGTCAGATATCCGCCCCCTCAATCGGATTGCCAACAATCAATCGCACCGGCTCAGCTGCACCAATGAAAATGGCACTGACAGATACTATCGAGGTTTGAACACAGAAGTTACCAAGAAAATTATTGTGGAACACACCAAAATAGACGGGGGTTCATACTTACTTTTACTTACCTCTTAAAAATTATCTCGGGGGTTGGGTTGACAACAGGATCTCTAAAGTATGCTCCCACAATAATCTTGACCAAGACATTTAAAAATGAACCAAAACGAAGGCAAGAACTTTGAACTGTACAAAAGCTTTATTTCAAATAAAGGGTATGACTTTAACAAACTCAACAAAATAAATGTGGCTATCTGTAGCCCATGTCAATCTGACTATGTCCTCCTAAAGGACTTGCAAAGTTATCAAACAATATGTTAGCTCCCACGAGCTCAAATAACGTAACATTCAAAACACATTTGGATTGGATGAGGAAGTCAGGATGAGACATATATAGAGCATTTGGTTTCTTTTAATAAACATGACACTTGTATTAATAGGCGCATGGCCAGAGTATCGACCTCGCCCGCTGATAACCAGATGTCGAGCCAGCTGCGATCTACTCTTCAACCTGACGCATGCCTGTCAAATGGGGCTCACTCGTCACGCCACACTGCGTAAGAATTCAGCTCCTTCTCAAAAGCTTTAAATGTCTACAAGACAACTCATATATATTGACGCAAATCTTTCAAATGCTTAACTCACATCCCACTGGATTATTCTGACAATCCCTAAACTTGTTAAGTTATCATCCAAATGTTTAATTAGCATAGTTTAGAGTATCAAACACACTCTTAAATGTTTATAACAAAATCATATAAATTATTTATAACAATTAGAAATTGTTTATAATATTGTCGAAGATAATTACAAAAATTTTAAACACGCCTTTAACATTACTTTCGTTCCATATTATTGTCAAAGATATTTACATTTTTTTTTACAATATTAACATTTAAATTATTTAAATTATTAATTTAAGAAATACATTGAACCACATGTTCATCCGGTTGGTAATTTCATAATCGTTTCCATATAATCGACCAATGAAGGTTAGCTATACATGTAAATGTCACAATCTGGTTTAATAAAGGTTGTAATAATTATTATTATTTGTGACGGTAATCTTCATTCAAAATCTTATCTCAAATTCTTTCAAAATTCTTGTTAATTATAACAGCAAATTCACTTGATTAATTTTCAACGAACTATGACAATACACTCTAGCGGAAAATACTTCGCTTACAAAATAATGCACAAAACTGCATTAAAAATTAGGCCCAAAATTCATCATATATTAAAATATACGGCATCAAAATCTTCCACAGAATTTACAAAAACCTCCACTAACACAATCTTTATCATCATTAATTACTGTGGGAATCTCCTTCATTTATTTAAGGGCATTATACATCAGCGACTTTCAACATGTCCGCTGCACTATCGATTATACATTCATAGTTCCACTTAAAAATTCTTATAATCATTAATTGTTTCAAAACTGTTGTCATTTAACCTTCGTGGATTTCATTCATGAATCGAATTGAAGTAAAAATTTGCCAATCACAAACAAATTTAATAGTGAATACGCTTATATACGCCTGTCTGGTCTATCAAAATTTAAGATTAACATTTTAAAGGAATTGTAGTATAAAAATACTATCATCTAAATAAAGTGCGACTAAGCTGCAAAATAGTCGAATAGAATCCAATTAGACTGGGGAATGCAAACATCATTATATAAATCTCTAAATGAGAAAACTCCTAACACAAGTTTATGACTTTAATGCATTCAATAATTCATAATTAAAGTTCATCTTTCACAAAATGGTCTATGATGCAATGATCGTTCATAACTGACGATAAATGTCTGTGTTGCAATCAATTCAAATAACGACTAGTATTTCCAAGATCGTCGACAACGTAATGGATTTTAACGCTCTAAAATCAATTAAATGTTCTTCCTTCTTGATGATGACAGAAAATTGGTCAAAGTAATTAAACTGGGGTAGAATTACTTTAATAAAGTGACACGCTGTCTGAATTTAAATCTGCCATAAAAATCATTAACTTACAGTCAAATCGAGACTACAAAAAAAATTAAGCAAATTACTGAAAAATCTAAATATCAGTCTCAACTGTTCCGAAAATCGTTTAACTATCCCCATGACATAACAATGTCTTAATAAATCGTCGAAAAAGGCATAACTCATCAAGGTGTACTGAGAATAGGAATCTCAAACAAGAATATAGGCAAAATACATGAGGACAAAAAAATGGGAAAATGGTTGCTCAAATATTGCTAAGAAACTCAAATACAATAAACGTTCACGACTACCTTATCTGCCGATTGACGTTCCAGAGGAAAATTCCCCAAAGAAGACTGTTGATGGATCCATTTCACCAAGTTAAAGCTGAGCTCCATCCTCGAAACAAGAAACAGCACCCTTGGAGAATCGAACTGCTTCACGAAGACGAACGACATCCTTCCGGCAATAATCTTCTTTGTGAGTCGGGACAACCCTGACCTCTCTTGAAAAATCCCTGAAGTTCCATTAGAAATTCGCCATGAAGTTTTTGTAGAAATTTCCGAAGAAATATTCATATTCAGTGAGTATGAAATCATTTCCATTGCTGTTTGATAGTATTCAGCCTTTAATCACGAAACATGGGTGTAGATGTTTGTTCACCACATGTTCGCTTTTGTGGAATAGCAATTAGCGAAGTTCCATGTTGCTATCTTACTCCGTTGAAATATGTCCCAATTGCATTAAAGTCCTTTAGCCTTCCATCTTATCTTCGGTTATAGTAATAGAAGAACAAACTGCCATATTAAACTGTTCCATAATACTGTAGCGTTGTGTCACAAAAGCAATCTGAAGTCTCCCTATTTCACTAGCCGTGTCAGCCGTGGCGTAGATTCTGGCGATAGAAAGTGTTTCTCATGTAGCGAGAAAATCACTTTTGTCAGTCGTCTAAAACTGCTAATATCTTCCAAAATAATTACTCGAAATTGTTCAACTTTTCTACACTGCTAACTGTAGCAATGCACAATAGAATTAGCTTATAGGCGACCGCTAACTGTTCACAGCTAATCTCGTAGACGCGTTATAATGGTCGTTTCAACTTCACCTAGATTTACACACAGTAAACCTGCACTGCTTGTATGTTCGACTCTCGTTTTAATGCAGTGGGTTCACCACGCGTTATAAAGACGACTCTTACTAATAATCTCACTCGACGTTTCACTGAAATAACTATTAGAGATCTGACGATTGAGAATGAGGCTCCTCTCTTCTGCGCAAGGCCTTTTATGAACTTCATGAGGGGCGTATCCATCCCTTCCATCGCGTGTTACTGCGTCATCGCTAGAAGTTCCAACTTCGTCAATACATGACGGATTTTCAAAATTCAAAAACTGAAAATAAATTTCACCAAAATTCCAGATCAATGCCTCTACTGCAAATGGATTTCCACAATTCTGCATTCCAAAAAGTAATAAAAATACCATAGTTTCAGCAATCTCCGTCTTCCTTCAGACTATCGTTCATTGGTTCAAGCCTCCCCTCCAATAGCATAACTTTCTTCCTCAGCAGAATTCCACGTTTCCTGCGACTGCGTCGTAGATCTCGGATCTTTCTCGAATAAATGCTGACGTCACTGAGAATCTCAGCTCAAGTAGCCTGCTGGCATAACGTCTGCGTCATCCGTGCTTACGTCATGACTACCCACGTCCTAACTATGACAGCCATAACTTTCTTTATAATTTCCAATATAGCCACCGTGGTCTCTATATAATTCAATTACGGGGGCATTCTCCTCTCACCACGTTTTAAAAACAGTTGCAAATTGTTTTTAAACTCAGTGTTATAAGTACCTCAACTCTCTTGAACACGAAATTGAATTATTACTGGCTTACTCTAGTATGATATTTCCTCTATGTTCCTTAATCATAAATCTCTTCTACTCTGGGTTGTGTGTGGTTAAATGCATTCTCTCCTCTCTACTTTCTCTTCTGTCCAGTATTTCTATTTTCTAAGTTCTGCTGGCTCGTAGAAGGCCCAGGATCGATTACAACATCCTGCATTTTCTTTTGGTTGTCGGCTTCTTTTTCCCGTAATTCTTTCAGGTATTGCTGGCTTTCCTTCTCTCTTTCCTGATACTGATCGGGTGTCATAACCTGACCTTGAGGATTCTGATTTCTGTTTTGGTTCTGGTTATTCCTATTATAATTTCGGTTATAACCATTATTGTTGTAATATCTGCCTCTTCCATTGTTGTAATTTCCTCGACTATAGTTCCAGCCTCTTCTCTGTTGATACGGTCGGTAACCTGGCGATCTGTTATTTCGAAACTGATTATTCCTGTGAGGACCTACATTGTCAGTTTTCTCCTCATCTTGCTTGTCAGTTTGTTGGACTTGGTCCATATATACAGTATTTATTTCTTTGAAGTCATGCCTTTGACCTTTCTGTACCACGTCAGGCATTGGACTTGTGTAGTCTAATCTCCTCAGTAATTCATCCATGCTGGTTAAATCCCTGATGTTTGACGAAATTATTAGTCTCCTCACCTCCACAGGTAGCATACGAGAAATCGCATCAATTAATTGCTCCGTTGACAATGGGGGTTGCAAAAATCTCAAGCGGGATAATTGACTCGTAAAGAAATCAGCGTACCGCGTTGGAAGAGTACCTGAGTATTTTCTTGAATACACCTCCGCTCTTAACGAATTCTGCGCTTCTATGGACCAAAATCGTTTGATTAATGCCTCTGCAAACTCTTCAAAGTTACTGAATGTGTATCTAAATGCGCGAAACCATTCGAGGGGTCCTCCAATCAAAAATCTCTCCACTATCTTCATCTCTCTCTCTCTGGGAATGTGAGCTTCGATGAAATAATCTTTGAGGTTCCTTACATATTCTATAGGTGTCAAACTATCAGTGTTGCTGAATTTTTGCGGTTTATCTTCAAAATTCCTGATGACCGTCACGTTCCTCGGATATGAAGCCGGGTAGTTTTTCCCACTATCTCGATAGTTCCACTCAGGTTCCATATTCCTCTCGTCATCTTCCTCCCTGAATCTGGATATACGTTCTTCAGGAGTCACGTCTCTCTCTTCTGGATCTAGGTTATATCTTCTGGCATAATTCCTATTGGTTTCGCAAGCCAAGCCTTCTGTATCCTTGTCAGTGATTTCCGTTAAGACTTTCTTGATTAACTCTTCTTTGTAGGTCTCCATCAAACTAGCCTCTCCTAACTTTAAATTCTGCAGTTTGCTCGACGTTTCATTCACATCAGAGACAATTTTATGAATCTGTTCCTCTAATGCAGATTTTAATGTTTGCACATCCCGATCTAGTTGTGTTCTATCTTCAACTTGTCTTTCGGATAGCGAATCCATCCTGACGCTTAAATCTTTCCTAATCTGTACTACTTCATTGTTAATATCAATTTGAGTACTGGCAAGTTTTCTTCCAATACGTTCCTGAATTTGGGTTACATGTTCCCCACTTGACCTATTCCACTCGTCTTTCCATATTGCTACATTTGCCGTTAACATTTCTGCTATGTCTATTTCGATATCTTCTTTCAATACTTTATTATGGTCTAATACTTGGGTTCTCATGACCTCTACATCAAACTTTAAACCTTCTAAAGACGCTGTCGTTCTAACTGACTCATCAACTAGCCTAGTCGTTAATGCACTTATATTACGTGTACAAAGGGTTTTCGAATTTTCTATCTCTTCCCTGACTTTATTTACATCAGTTTGGACTTTAGCAACATCTACGAAAACTGTGTTGACCTCTACTTGAATTTTATTAATGTAACTTTGCATCTCGTTTACATCCGAATGAATGTTATTAATATCAACCTGAACATTGGACACATCAGTTCTAACATTTTGGATTCCTCTTTGGACTTCCTCAACCTTGTCTTGGACAGTCGCAACGTCATTTTTAACAACAACTACCTCAGCCCTAGCACAAGAAATATCACCTCGGACATTAGCTACATCTAGATTCAACATTGTAAGATCTTTATGCACATTAGCAACATCAATTTTAACATCAGCAACATTTTTATGCATATTAGACACATCTATTTTAACATTGGACACGTCTGAGCGCATGTCAGTTACAGCATTCTCAATTCCTTGGGTATTAATCTGTAAACGCGACATATTATCCTCTAAGTTAGCAGAACTAGTCTGAAGACTCTTCAAACTTTCATCCATGCTAGCATTCAAATTAGCAGACAAATTACTAGCATTCTCCTCCATTCGACTAGTATTCCTAGCTTCCATCTCCTTCATACTTTCATTCAGCATCTGCTTCATATTACTATTCATGCTTGCTTTCAAGTTAGCAGACAAATTACTAGCATTCTCCTCCATCATCTGCTTCATATTACTATTCATGTTAGCAGACATCTCCGCTAACATCATCTTCAAACTTTCATCTGCCATTACAATATTATTCAAAAATAGACTGCTGTAGGGACATACATCAAAAGAGCAAAATAACAACATTTGAGCAACACTTTTCACCATATATAAATTTGATCAATTTTCTGTCTTAAATCTAACTTATAACTACCTTATAATTAACTTTCGAAGACACTTCATGTTGAAACAAACTCAAGCACATGTTCAAATTTTCCTGGCCCATTTTAAAATATCCTAACACAAATAATTTACATTTACAATCCAAATAATTTAATTTTATCTTTAATATGACTAAAATGTCATAAGCCGGTCAAATAAAATAAGATTCCAGATCATAGGCGATTTTCCTAAGTTTCCAGCCTATTTAACCTTTCTCAAGTCGTATAAGATCTGATCTTTTCTGAGTGTAATTTTCCTAATACAATGCAACATTTAATTCCTATATAATCACACTCTTAAATTCTACAATTGGCCTAGACATCTAACAAAGAATCAACCTCTTTATTTGAGTCTAATCGAACCACACGTTTTAGGTTTGCCAATCCTACTGTTGACTCAGTCCCACGTTATAGGTTCGCCAATCCTTCTGTCCCCGTTTACCCGGATAGTAGGCTGTCAGATATCCGCCCCCTCAATCGGATTGCCAACAATCAATCGCACCGGCTCAGCTGCACCAATGAAAATGGCACTGACAGATACTATCGAGGTTTGAACACAGAAGTTACCAAGAAAATTATTGTGGAACACACCAAAATAGACGGGGGTTCATACTTACTTTTACTTACCTCTTAAAAATTATCTCGGGGGTTGGGTTGACAACAGGATCTCTAAAGTATGCTCCCACAATAATCTTGACCAAGACATTTAAAAATGAACCAAAACGAAGGCAAGAACTTTGAACTGTACAAAAGCTTTATTTCAAATAAAGGGTATGACTTTAACAAACTCAACAAAATAAATGTGGCTATCAGTAGCCCATGTCAATCTGACTATGTCCTCCTAAAGGACTTGCAAAGTTATCAAACAATATGTTAGCTCCCACGAGCTCAAATAACGTAACATTCAAAACACATTTGGATTGGATGAGGAAGTCAGGATGAGACATATATAGAGCATTTGGTTTCATTTAATAAACATGACACTTGTATTAATAGGCGCAAGGCCAGAGTATCGACCTCGCCCGCTGATAACCAGATGTCGAGCCAGCTGCGATCTACTCTTCAACCTGACGCATGCCTGTCAAATGGGGCTCACTCGTCACGCCACACTGCGTAAGAATTCAGCTCCTTCTCAAAAGCTTTAAATGTCTACAAGACAACTCATATATATTGACGCAAATCTTTCAAATGCTTAACTCACATACCACTGGATTATTCTGACAATCCCTAAACTTCTTAAGTTATCATCCAAATGTTTAATTAGCATAGTTTAGAGTATCAAACACACTCTTAAATGTTTATAACAAAATCATATAAATTATTTATAACAATTAGAAATTGTTTATAATATTGTCGAAGATAATTACAAAAATTTTAAACACGCCTTTAACATTACTTTCGTTCCACATTATTGTCAAAGATATTTACATTTTTTTTTTACAATATTAACATTTAAATTATTTAAATTATTAATTTAAGAAATACATTGAACCACATGTTCATCCGGTTGGTAATTTCATAATCGTTTCCATATAATCGACCAATGAAGGTTAGTTATACATGTAAATGTCACAATATGGTTTAATAAAGGTTGTAATAATTATTATTATTTGTGACGGTAATCTTCATTCAAAATCTTATCTCAAATTCTTTCAAGGAAGGAAAAAGGAAGGAAGATTGTAGTTTTACGTGACCGTGAATCTTGTGATAATGAGCCACGGGACCTCCTTTTTACGTGGAATCCGAACCACAGGACATGGCATTTCACTTCGAAAATCTCACATGCATTGACCGGGAATCGAACCCGGACCGCCTTGGTGAGAGGCATACAGCTAGACCGCTGAGCCACCACGCCCCCAAATTCTTTCAAATCTCTTGTTAATTATAACAGCAAATTCACTTGATTAATTTTCAACGAACTATGACAATACACTCTAGCGGAAAATACTTCGCTTACAAAATAATGCACAAAACTGCATTAAAAATTAGGCCCAAAATTCATCATATATTAAAATATACGGCATCAAAATCTTCCACAGAATTTACAAAAACCTCCACTAACACAATCTTTATCATCATTAATTACTGTGGGAATCTCCTTCATTTATTTAAGGGCATTATACATCAGCGACTTTCAACATGTCCGCTGCACTATCGATTATACATTCATAGTTCCACTTAAAAATTCTTATAATCATTAATTGTTTCAAAACTGTTGTCATTTAACCTTCGTGGATTTCATTCATGAATCGAATTGAAGTAAAAATTTGCCAATCACAAACAAATTTAATAGTGAATACGCTTATATACGCCTGTCTGGTCTATCAAAATTTAAGATTAACATTTTAAAGGAATTGTAGTATAAAAATACTATCATCTAAATAAAGTGCGACTAAGCTGCAAAATAGTCGAATAGAATCCAATTAGACTGGGGAATGCAAACATCATTATATAAATCTCTAAATGAGAAAACTCCTAACACAAGTTTATGACTTTAATGCATTCAATAATTCATAATTAAAGTTCATCTTTCACAAAATGGTCTATGATGCAATGATCGTTCATAACTGACGATAAATGTCTGTGTTGCAATCAATTCAAATAACGACTAGTATTTCCAAGATCGTCGACAACGTAATGGATTTTAACGCTCTAAAATCAATTAAATGTTCTTCCTTCTTGATGATGACAGAAAATTGGTCAAAGTAATTAAACTGGGGTAGAATTACTTTAATAAAGTGACACGCTGTCTGAATTTAAATCTGCCATAAAAATCATTAACTTACAGTCAAATCGAGACTACAAAAAAAATTAAGCAAATTACTGAAAAATCTAAATATCAGTCTCAACTGTTCCAAAAATCGTTTAACTATGCCCATGACATAACAATGTCTTAATAAATCGTCGAAAAAGGCATAACTCATCAAGGTGTACTGAGAATAGGAATCTCAAACAAGAATATAGGCAAAATACATGAGGACAAAAAAATGGGAAAATGGTTGCTCAAATATTGCTAAGAAACTCAAATACAATAAACGTTCACGACTACCTTATCTGCCGATTGACGTTCCAGAGGAAAATTCCCCAAAGAAGACTGTTGATGGATCCATTTCACCAAGTTAAAGCTGAGCTCCATCCTCGAAACAAGAAACAGCACCCTCGGAGAATCGAACTGCTTCACGAAGACGAACGACATCCTTCCGGCAATAATCTTCTTTGTGAGTCGGGACAACCCTGACCTCTCTTGAAAAATCCCTGAAGTTCCATTAGAAATTCGCCATGAAGTTTTTGTAGAAATTTCCGAAGAAATATTCATATTCAGTGAGTATGAAATCATTTCCATTGCTGTTTGATAGTATTCAGCCTTTAATCACGAAACATGGGTGTAGATGTTTGTTCACCACATGTTCGCTTTTGTGGAATAGCAATTAGCGAAGTTCCATGTTGCTATCTTACTCCGTTGAAATATGTCCCAATTGCATTAAAGTCCTTTAGCCTTCCATCTTCTCTTCGGTTATAGTAATAGAAGAACAAACTGCCATATTAAACTGTTCCATAATACTGTAGCGTTGTGTCACAAAAGCAATCTGAAGTCTCCCTATTTCACTAGCCGTGTCAGCCGTGGCGTAGATTCTGGCGATAGAAAGTGTTTCTCATGTAGCGAGAAAATCACTTTTGTCAGTCGTCTAAAACTGCTAATATCTTCCAAAATAATTACTCGAAATTGTTCAACTTTTCTACACTGCTAACTGTAGCAATGCACAATAGAATTAGCTTATAGGCGACCGCTAACTGTTCACAGCTAATCTCGTAGACGCGTTATAATGGTCGTTTCAACTTCACCTAGATTTACACATAGTAAACCTGCACTGCTTGTATGTTCGACTCTCGTTTTAATGCAGTGGGTTCACCACGCGTTATAAAGACGACTCTTACTAATAATCTCACTCGACGTTTCACTGAAATAACTATTAGAGATCTGACGATTGAGAATGAGGCTCCTCTCTTCTGCGCAAGGCCTTTTATGAACTTCATGAGGGGCGTATCCATCCCTTCCATCGCGTGTTACTGCGTCATCGCTAGAAGTTCCAACTTCGTCAATACATGACGGATTTTCAAAATTCAAAAACTGAAAATAAATTTCACCAAAATTCCAAATCAATGCCTCTACTGCAAATGGATTTCCACAATTCTGCATTCCAAAAAGTAATAAAAATACCATAGTTTCAGCAATCTCCGTCTTCCTTCAGACTATCGTTCATTGGTTCGAGCCTCCCCTACAATAGCATAACTTTCTTCCTCAGCAGAATCCCACGTTTCCTGCGACTGCGTCGTAGATCTCGGATCTTTCTCGAATAAATGCTGACGTCACTGAGAATCTCAGCTCAAGTAGCCTGCTGGCATAACGTCTGCGTCATCCGTGCTTACGTCATGACTACCCACGTCCTAACTATGACAGCCATAACTTTCTTTATAATTTCCAATATAGCCACCGTGGTCTCTATATAATTCAATTACGGGGGCAGTACATTAACACTAATTTTGGGATCGTTATTAACTTCTTGAGCATGAGATAACCGTCAGCCGAGTTGCTTCATATTACGTAAATATAAATCCAGCAATTCCCCGAATTACGGTTATCTCCCAGTAACGAATGAGTGAAATTTGTCGCATGTGTAGTGTAAGCAAATAAGCCTTTTTCCGGCTGCATGTATCATTTTTAAGGAATGAAAGACCTTGATAGGTGACAAAATTCTTCGAAAATGATATTTTAGGCATTCAGGGCTAATTGCAATATGAAGCACAAGATCTTGTTGGAAAAACTGAATAAACATAAAAACGAGTATTGAATAACTCATAAATCAACATGTTTCATCGTGAGGGGACATGCCCACTTATGCTGAGACCTCTGTAGACTATATGTTTTCTCTTGTTGTGAGATACGCAGTCTTCATGTTGGTAGCACGGATAGCTTAGAGTTTATTTTGTTCCTGTCAGGGGAACATGAACGTTCTAGATTTACCATTGAGGTGAGACATTTTAGTCAAAGATTAACTTAATTTTTTAAAGAACTGCTTTCTTTTTGCCTTTTGTGGATATTGTATTACTCGAATACTTCGGGATCAAAATACATTAAACTTTTCTTGTGTAATAATATCTAATTGAGAATTGGAAATAGTTGTAGAGTTGTTGTTAATTGATTTGAGGGGCTTGAGACATCTTGGTATTAGCCCCGTGTAGTTGGGAGTATGTTGAAGCAGTCTGGCAACCTGTATTGCTCTGATGATTGTAGTTGTGTGTGTAAATGTATCTGGGGGAGAGATGGGGTAGACGCTCCGGGACTTGAAGTATGGCACTATCCCAGCAATTTCCTGTGGGGAGTGTGGCAAAACCCGCTGTCCACCGGGATTCGAACCTACAATATCTGTACTTACGGCAGCTGCCCTCGCGGCCATGGTGCACGTTTGACGAGCGCGGCAAAGCCGCGGGACGAAATGCTTGTAGAATTTGGCTTGAGTAACTATAACCCTCCCCATTGGTCGATCCTGGCTACGCTACTGGATGGCATATCACGGAGCTCTGCAGTACAAGTTGAGTTCCAGTCCGTAGTCCATTGATTCATGCATGCCATCAAAGTTTCATCCACTAGTTTCTGAGCTGTATGTAATGGTGGGTTCCTCGATTTGAGCCTCCTAAGCTGTAGATCAGCAATATCAGAATGAATAGGCAACTGTTGATGAATTGATAGTCTATGATATTCCCTTACCAAAGCATGATGTCCGCGAATTCGCGGAGGAGCAATGTGACTGATCACAGGAAGCCATGCAGTTGGAGTTGGCTTTATAGTGCCTGCGATTATTCTCATGGTATTATGGAGTTGCACATCAATTTTCTTTACAAATGGGCTGTTTAAACAAACAGGGACACAATACTCAGCAGCAGAAAATACTAGACCAATAGCCGAGCACCGACGGGTAGTGACATTTGATCCCCAAGTTGTGCCACAAAGCTTTCGGAGGATGTTATTCCGAGTGTTTAGTTTGGCAGCAGTGCATGTCAGATGATGCTTGAAGGAGTGTGTTCTATCTAGAAAAACTCCCAAGGGTCAGGGGCGAATGCTGGCCATGAAAGTCAGGCTTGCTCTTCCATTCATGAAAGTTAGTGGGGGTGGGACATGCATAGTTCTGAATGAATAAAATTAAAAAAAACAATAATTGCTAAATCACATGAACATTTTAATTATCTGTTACATGAACATATAGGGGCAGATGACCTCGTAGTTCCGCCCCTTAAAACAACAATAACTAACTACATGAACATGCATTCAAACTGGTTTCGTTGCACCTTTAATTCAAGAAGGGCCAAAATATAACAAAATTTCACAATCAGACTCATTTTATAATTATTAACAAATTATGACAAGACAGTGATTTTATAATTTAAACAAGTAAACGTACCGGTACACAGAAAAATTGCAACTATTTATAAGATCTACCTACTTGAAAACAAACTCTACTCTGCGGCTTTTCTTTACAAAACCATAAATAACTTCATCATAGAAAGAGGATTGTAATCTATTTTTTGCAAGCAATCCTTTTTCAATCGACAACATAGCTAATGATGATAGCCTCTCCTGAACTTGAGTCGATCTGCAATATGTATTAATGCGTCTCAGTGTTGAAAAAGAACGTTCTGCAGAGGATGTAGCAGCAGGAATTGTTGCTACCAGTTTGATGAGCTTGAAAATCACTGCCATACCCATGTACAATTTGTTAGTAAGCATAAACTGCATTAAGTCTGAAACACTTTTCTCTTTAAAGTCAGAAGATGAATACGGTACATCACACTTAATTCAGTTAAGCAAACAATGTCGAAAAAAAATGATCCATAGGTCTTTTCTAGGGCAGTAACACCGACAGCAGTGGCTACGCTGGCTAAAGTGCACCGTTAGGTCATGGGGCCAAGCTCTCTGCTGACTCGGTAGACGCGTGTGTTCTAGCCCCGCCGTTGGCCGTCCTTGAAATGGTTTTCCGTGGTTTCCCATTTTCAACACCAGGCAAATGCCGGGACGGTACCTTCTGACAGGCCACGGCCGCTTCCTCCCACATCCTTACCCAGTTTCATTCATCTTCATCCATTTCATCTCTCATCCCGACGCGCAGGTCGCCCACGGGCGTCGACTAGAAAGACCTGCACTCGGCCTCTCAGAAGGTCACACGACAAAAAAAAAGGGCAGTAACATAACTGTCTGGAAACTTATTTCTGTGCTTCTCAAACAAATCACAATCCTGCAGCGAAAAGAACACACATTTATTTATACAATTAAAACGCTCTCCTATTTGGACAAGTGCATTGTCAATAATTTCATTGAATAGGCGTTATTATTTTGATTTTTCTGGTTCATCACTAATTGCACGCTTTTTAGAGCACGGCTGCCCTCCATAAACATCGATTTCAGTATTAACATGTCCATAAAAACTATCAAAATCTCCATATCTCATAGACTGGATATTTAAAAAGAGCTCCTCAACCTTCTTGCCACAGTACTGTATATCCAAACCTTTTGTTTGTAAAATATTGAACACTGTATCGGAGAATGAAAACATCTTGGAGAACATTGCCAACAGAAATCTAGTGTTGAAATTAAGTAAGAAGAACAAATTCCTTGTGCTATCAATGTAGTGTCTCCATCCCTGTAGATCTGTAGCTCTCAGACCAGAGCTTCCAACTGCAAGTTACAAACGTGACAGCTCACAGCCGGCCTTGGACAGAAGAAACCTGCGCACGCATACATTTCTCGCTGTGTCGACTGCTCCGCTGAAGCAAGACCGACTACAATATCTCAGACCGTAACATCAAAACCAAGATGGCGGAAATCGTAGGGGAACAGCTGTAGCAACTGGCGGGCATGGCGCCATCGAAATAGCGGCAAATTCGAAGACAAACATTCGCATATTTGATTAAATTCCGCCAGAAATTACAGGTTTTTATGTAATAAGGCACAAATTCAATATGAAACCCTGACGTATTTCGCTACAAGCAACGAGAACAGACAGTAGCTAAAAATACAGACATAAATAAAGCAGAGGTAAGACATTATGTTAAAAAATGCAAATATTTCTAAATGGAACTACAAGAATAGTCAACCAACAACAAAGTCAACCCCTGACACTATTCAGCCCATGAAGGGCCTAGGCAAATATAAAATGCAAATATAAATGGTTGTTGCTTATATTAGGGGCTACGACATCGTGGTCTTGTAGCCCCATGTATTTGTGTGTGGAATTTGTGTGATAACCTGTGTTATTGTTATGGCTGAACTAGTGTGTTTATAAATTGGGTATTGTAGTGGGAAGGAAGCGGCCATGGCCTTAAGTTAGGAACCATCATGGCATTCGCCTGGATTAGAAGTGGGGAAACCATGGAAAACCACTTCCAGAAAGACTGAGGTGGGAATTGAACCCTCCTCTACTAAGTTGCTTCATGAGGCTGAGTGCACCCCATCCCAGCCCTCACATGAGAATTAAATTTCTTGGCAGAGCCGGAGAATCAAACCCGGACCTCCGGGACGACAGCCAAGAATGCTAGGCACTACACAACGAGGTGGTCTAAAACAGAATGGTACCACTGAACGAAAGTAGAACGAGCGATAATATTCTCTATAGTACATTAATTAGCCAAAATACCTTATCAAACAACGAGAAATAAATCAGGGAATGATGTTTTAAAAGATGCTTCCTCCTCCGCTGTATGTGACCCACCCAGCCATCCCAAATAGCATTGTGACTCACAATTTGGCTTTAGGAGAGAAAGATGCACAATCCAGGCAATTCGAAGTCTTCAAACTGAGATTGCGTCTACCCTGTCGGTACCGAAGGGAAAGTTACAATCCATATTCATTGACTTCTCTAAAGCTTTTGACTCGATTAGCAGGAAGAAAATATTGGAAAAACTAGACAGACTATTGAGAGGTAACAGCTACACTAAACATCTTGTCAAAAGTATTGTGACAGACACGTGTGAGCGCACCTGGTGGCAGACTCGTGCGAGCGCGTGGCGCGCTGGCTGCAATTGTGAGTTGGGCCGGCAAGCTGGCAGTGGATGAATCGAGAAGGCGACGATACGACAGAGAAGAGATTTAGGATTCGGTGAAAAGGCAGTGTTGAGATTTGGAGTGTAGTAGTTTCAGAAAGACTAGAGCTCGACGTTCCCAGTTTAAATATTAATGAACACTACTTTAATATTTAGTAGTGTAAGGTTTGCTAAATAAAGAAGTACGGTAGTGTATTTGTATATGCCTGACCGGTTATTTCAAGAACCGTAAACGTAACAACTGGTGTCAGACGTGTGGGGTCAGGCTATAGAGTAAATACATAGTGAAAGTCTTGAGGTACCGCATTTTAGAGTGTGAAATGACGACCAGGAAAGTTAAACTTTCAGCACTGAAGGTTTCGGAGTTACGTCAGGAACTGGAAGAAAGGGAAGTTGATTCTACGGGAATAAAATCTGTGCTGCAAGCGAGGTTAAGACAGGTACTGGTGGACACAGGTGAGGATCCAGAAACATTTCTTTTCGAGATTACTGGTGGGACTGAGGGTTTGTGTCAGGTATTAGAAAACATGGAAAAGAAAATACGAACAGAAAATTCAGAACTATATAAAAATTTGGAAAAGAAAATAGCGGGAAACTCAGAGAATTTGGAAAGGAAGTTAATGGAAAATACTGCCAACCTCGAGAGGAAACTTCAAGAAGTAACGCTCACTACCGAAACCAAACTGAGGGAAGAATTTCAAGAATCCCTGCGGAAGTTTGAGGACGAGCTTGCGAGCGGTGTGCTTCCAAATAAAGACAAGCAGGAAAACGAAATCATTACCGCTGGTGGACCATCGGAAGGTAAGGAGCGTATACCTGTTTCCGCGTTTGGTCGGACTGACCTGCCGACTTTCGATGGGAAGTCTGCGTGGGAAGAATACCTCACCTTGTTCGAGACCGCGGCCATGATTAATGGATGGTCGGATGCCACGAAGGCTTCATTGATGAGTTTGTCGCTGCGCGGGGAGGCCCTACGAGTCCTGCAGGCTGTTCCCTTGTCGGAAAGGCAGAACTACAACATTCTTGTACAGAAACTTGAAATGCGGTTCGGTCATCGTCACATGGAACAGCTGTATCGCTCCCAGTTGAGAAACCGTTGTCAGAGACCCAACGAGAACCTACAGGAGTTCGAAGCAGACATAGTACGTCTCGTTAGGAGCGCCTATCCAACAGTGCCCAGCGATGTGTATGAGAGTCTTGCTACCGAGAAGTTTCTCGATGGGCTCCGCGAGATTGAGACGCAGCGGGCTGTGAAACTGGCGCGTCCGCAAACATTGAATGATGCCTTGACTCTGGCTCTTGAGTTTGAGGCTGTCGAACAATCCGTGCGCGGCCAGGCTCGCATTCGAGCTCTGGAGAGAGACAAGGAGGTCCAGCCAGTGCCTTCCATAGAAGAAATCGTGGAGAAAGTACTTCAAGTCTTGCAGTCCAAGAAGAAACGGACGAGGTGCTGGGGCTGCGGGGAGATGGGGCATCTCAGAGATCGATGCCCTAAGTTTATGAACGGGAAGCACCAGCCACAGGAAAACTAAACAGGGTTGCTAGAAAGGGGCGACTGTCAACCAGTGGCAACACCAGAAATGCCCCCACTTCTATCGTCGCGTATCTGGGTTGTCAAGCCAAATCTATTTTTATTAGTGGCCATGTGGACGGAGAGCCCAGAGACCTACTGCTGGATACAGGGGCCACAATGACAATAATCAGACCAGGCATCGTGAGACGAACAGTAACAACCACGAGATGGACACTGCGAACGGCTACGGGGGAACCAGCCAACGTTCACGGGGAGGTAGACGTCAACTTCGTCATCGGTGATACCCAGTTTCGCCATCGTGTCTTGGTCGCTGAAGTGGAGGAGGACGTCATTCTCGGGATGGATATCATGACTGAGTATAAATTTAGACTGGACCTGGAGAGTGGGATTTTGAGAGTCGGAAACGAGGAGGTAGTGCTGCAGAGGAGGAACGCCTCATCGGTACGGGTGATCGCAGCGGTAGATGTTGTACTACCTGGGCTTAGTGAAGTGATGGTAGAAGGAAAGCCGGATGGTGGAGTTCCTCATGGCTGTGTCGTCATGGTAGGGCCTAGGTTTGCTGACGATGAACCTGAACGTGGAATACTGGTAGCCAGAGCTTTGGTCCGTGCAGGGGAGAAAATTCCTGTGCGAGTAATGAACCTTAATGATCGCTCGATAATCGTTCGGAAAGGAACCAGTTTGGGAAGCTGTTCGTCTGTGTCCTCCGTCGTACGCCAAGTACAAACAGCTACTTCCTCATCCGATATATCTTCGGTGTGGCTCGACGGTCTTATCGAGGCAGCGTGTCAAGAGCTTAATCCTGGGCAGAGCCGAGAAGTGAGGGAACTTCTTCGACGTCATAAGGATGCCTTCCAGGACGGGACCAGTAACGGAAGGACGAATGTGGTTCAACATCGCATCGATACGGGTGACTCAAGACCAATTCGCCAGACTCCCAGAAGATTACCACTAGCCAAGCGAGAGGAAGCAGAGCAGATAATAAATGATATGGCTCGCAATGGGGTGATTGAACCTTCAAGCAGCCCATGGGCTTCGCCAGTGGTCCTGGTGAAGAAGAAAGATGGATCTACACGGTTTTGTGTAGACTACCGTCAACTTAACAATGTGACGAAAAAGGACAGTTACCCACTACCACGCATCGATGACACCCTAGACACCTTGGGTGGGAGCACGATCTTCTCCACGTTGGATCTCAAGAGTGGATACTGGCAGGTAGGATTGGACCCCAGGGACAAGGAGAAGACCGCTTTTACGATTGGTTCTGGGCTTTGGGACTTCACAGTTATGCCATTCGGACTCTGTAATGCCCCTGCGACCTTTGAACGACTGATGGATCGCGTTTTAAAAGGGCTGTCTTGGGAAACATGCTTGGTCTACCTGGATGACATCATCGTTCTGGGAAGAACTTTTGAAGATCACCTGAGAAATCTCGACCAGGTGTTCTTACGTCTTAAGCAAGCCAACCTTAAGCTTAACTCCAAGAAGTGCTTCCTGTTTCGGAAACAAGTTAACTACCTCGGCCATGTTGTTTCCGGAGAGGGAGTCACCGCGGATCCGGAAAAGATTAACACGGTGAAGGAATGGCCAGTACCGAAAGATAAGCAAGAAGTCAGGAGTTACCTCGGACTGTGCACCTATTACCGTCGATTCGTGCCAGGATATGCTAACATTGCTAAGCCTCTAACCAGACTTACCGAGGAAAGTCGGAGTTTTGTGTGGGACGCGACCTGTCAACAAGCCTTCGAACAACTGAAGGAGGTATTGACCAACGCTCCTATCCTGAGTTACCCACAACCGGAAGGACTATTCGTTTTGGACACCGATGCTAGCAATGTGGGAGTAGGTGGCGTGCTTTCCCAAATGCAAGGTAGGCAAGAAAAGGTGATTGCTTACTTCAGCAAGGTTCTTTCTAAACCGGAGAGGAACTACTGCGTAACTAGAAGGGAATTGCTCGCTGTAGTGAAGTCAGTGGAGCATTTCCACAAATATCTCTATGGGAGGAAGTTCCTTCTACGGACTGATCATGCAGCGCTTACGTGGCTACTGAGCTTCAAGAACCCGGAGGGACAGGTAGCCAGGTGGATTGAAAGGCTCGAGCAGTACGACTTCGACACTGAACACAGGGCTGGCCTTAAGCACCGAAATGCTGATGCTCTGTCAAGGAGACCATGCGCACAAGACTGCAAGCACTGCAATCGGATTGACGAAAAAGTTGCAGCAGTGAGAAGAAGCACTGTGATCGACGACCACTGGAAGGATGAGGAAATCCGTAAGGATCAAGAAAATGACCCGGACTTAAAACACCTACTGCGGTGGAAGACGTCTGAGCAACGACCGACTTGGGAAGAGGTAGCACCCTACACACGCACTGTGAAAGCCTACTGGGCTCAATGGAATTCCGTGATTTTGGAAAACGGGGTGCTAAAGAGGGTACTGGGGAGAGAGGACGGGGCTCAGGAGAGGCTACAGGGTATTGTTCCACGAAACAGAGTGCCCGAGGTACTACAGTTGCTGCATGATGGAACCTCTGGGGGGCACCTTGGAGTTCGAAAAACCATGGAGAAAGTTCGAGAGCGGTTTTATTGGGCTAATTACTCAGATGACGTACGTGAATGGTGTAGGAAGTGCGTGGTTTGTGCCACTGCGAACGGGCCACAGAAGAAGGGAAGAGCAGCGATGAGACAGTACAACGTTGGTGCCCCGTTTGAACGGATCGCCATCGATGTAGCGGGCCCTTTCCCTACGACTGAGAGTGGGAATAAATACATCTTGGTGGCAATAGATTACTTCAGCAAGTGGGTAGAGGCATATGCGTTGCCCAACCAAGAAGCTGTGGTGGTTGCCGAGACGCTAATAAAGGAGCTGGTGAGCCGATTTGGTGTACCCTTGGAACTGCATTCCGATCAGGGGCGAAATTTCGAGTCGTCGGTGTTCCAGGAGATGTGCCAGATTCTCGGAATCCGGAAAACGAGAACGACTGCCCTGCACCCACAGTCCGATGGAATGGTGGAGCGCATGAACAGGACAGTAGAGAAATACCTGTCGAAAATTGTCTCCGACCACCAGCGGGACTGGGACAAGTTTCTCCACTTGTTTCTACTGGCATATCGCTCTTCTATCCATGAGACTACAGGCCAAACACCAGCTAATGTGCTGTTTGGCCGAGAACTGCGGTTGCCGTGTGACCTGGCGTTCGGTTGCAAACCTGAGGATAATGTCGTTGGGGAGGACTACATCTCCGGCCTTCGTCGAAGGATGGATGACATTCACGACCGCGTTCGCACAAACATTCAGAATGCGAGCGACAGGATGAAGGAGCGATACGACGTAAGAGCCGAATCAGGCGGGTACCAAGCAGGAGATCTAGTCTGGCTTTTCGACCCTAAACGACGGCGAGGGTTCTCTCCAAAGCTGCAACGCTCCTGGGACGGACCATATGAGGTACTGAAGAGGATTAACGACGTCGTCTACCGTATCAGGAGGAGACCGAATGGCAAACCCCGAGTGGTCCACTTCAATCGGCTGGCATCGTTCCTGGGCGACAACCATGACGAGGAGCACGGGCAACTCGCCCGTATATGTCGAGTCCCGGAGTCGGAACGATCGTTCGAAGAATTCATGTCCCAATGTGGTACTGACCGCAATGTTTGTTATGGCGTCAGTACTGAGATTCGGCAGGATTTATTCCAAACCTCCAGTGAGTATGCCTTGGCTCACTCTGTGGCTAAGGACCTGAGGATGAGCCGAGGAATCGCCCAAGTATTCCGGCGGAAGTATGGTGGGATTGAAGAGCTGCAGCGTCAAGAGCCTCGTGTCGGAAACGTGTTGTATTTACCCAGGAACGAGCGATCGCTATTCTATCTAGTGACGAAAGAACTTTCCCATCAGAAACCGACCTATCGTGCCGTCTGGGATAGTCTACTTGCGATGCGAGAGCTCCTACTGCAGCGGAACATATCCAGATTAGCTGTGCCCAAGTTGGGCTGTGGGCAGGATGGATTGGACTGGAGGATCGTAAGAAGCATGCTAGAAGAAGTCTTTCGGCGCACAGGGATTGAAATTCTGGCATGCTGCTGGTCCCAAAGACGAGGTGTCTGCTCCGGGACGGAACAATCTTAAGGAGGGGACAGTGTGACAGACACGTGTGAGCGCACCTGGTGGCAGACTCGTGCGAGCGCGTGGCGCGCTGGCTGCAATTGTGAGTTGGGCCGGCAAGCTGGCAGTGGATGAATCGAGAAGGCGACGATACGACAGAGAAGAGATTTAGGATTCGGTGAAAAGGCAGTGTTGAGATTTGGAGTGTAGTAGTTTCAGAAAGACTAGAGCTCGACGTTCCCAGTTTAAATATTAATGAACACTACTTTAATATTTAGTAGTGTAAGGTTTGCTAAATAAAGAAGTACGGTAGTGTATTTGTATATGCCTGACCGGTTATTTCAAGAACCGTAAACGTAACAGTATTTTAGGCTCTAACAATATAGTCATTAACGATGGCATTACAACATCAAGCCCAATTGAGCAGACTACAGGCATGCTGCTACAAGGAGACCCATTAAGCCCTCGTGTTATTTATCACTGCTATGGCAGATAATATCACAGATATATTATCAGAGCGGGTAATCTCATTTATATACGCAGATGACATGGTGCTCGCTTCAAGTTCACAGGTCGAATTGCAATCTGCTCTCGACCCCTTTGAATTATGGGTGTTACACAATGACCTTAGGTTAAACAGAAACAAGACTAAATCTATGACCTTTAGGAAAGGGGGAAAGCCAGCAATTTTCCACATTGCAGGAAAACCGCTTGAGGGTGTACCACATTACAAGTAGTCCTACTTAGGTCCTACATTAGTCAACTGACAATGTTTTCACACTGCAAATCAAGGATAGACCCAGCGTCACTACCAAAGCCTTCAACGACATAAAACATTTGACTAAGCTATCTATAAAAACAGCCTTAAAACTTTTGCGGTTAAATGTTACCCGTATTGTGACTTATGGACTGGAGAGCATTTGGACACATTTAAATATGAAGTATTTGGAACAGTATGGAGAAAATGAAGGCGACTTACATAAAGAAGGCCTTGGGTTTATCAAAGTATACACCTTCAAGACCGGTGTAAGAGGTGACTCGCGAGGTTTATAATGTAGAAGAACTCAGACTTCAAATGCTGCTACCTTCTACTCCAGGATATGTAAAACTCATGGACACACTAGAGCCAAAGAACATTGGTAGGATTTTTGCGCCACGGACACTATGATTTTTGACGATTGGAAGAGTGTGGGGGGGGGTGCGAGCTGAGACCATTGAACTGTCGGTACTATTGGAACAACTCCTCCCATGGTAACCCTCGCTGAAAACTGCTTCCTGGTGCACTGCCAGGCGTAACTAGTCGCACCAAAAACTGTCATACCATTTAACTCTAGGTTGCATGTCAGCTGATATGTCGTGATTCTTTTCATATATTTGAACGTACGTACCTCTGTGCAACGTTAAATGTATGGTATTTTCCAATAATACGGTAGGTTTACGGTCTACTTTATTTCGAAGTAGCCTATTCTGCGTTTATGGATATGTCTTACATCAAATTTTGACATAGGCCTAAATAGCACGTATGACAAATACACGTAGGCCCTATTGTAGGTTATAAGTTATTAAGTTAGTCACAGAATTATAACCTACGTCTAGCTTATATTACAGATTTCCATGGAAACGCCCAGATGTAGGCCTATTAAAGAAATGGGTTATAGCTGTGAAAACTTTTATAAACATGCTACTTGTTTCATTCAAATAGAAACAAACCACTGCTTAAAGATGATGCGGTACCTGCAAATTGCAATTTCCCACAGCATCGGCTTCAGCCACCCAAGAAAAGACCGAGAGTTATTGAACGACAAGTAGCCTAATATTTACTGTTACTTTCTTCATCAGCATAGGCATAAAATTTCACATTTTCCAGTATACTTTTATGATGTCAGTCTTGGAGACGATAAAAATAATTCGGCTTAAGGGATCTTCCCTGCAGGACCTGTTCGTTTGCTGTATGACTTATGTGAGGTCGAAGTTTCGACCTGCTTTGAAGAAAAAGAAGCTTGTAGTTTTTACGTGACCGTTAATCTTGTGATCATGAGCCAAGGGACCTCCATTTTACGTGGAATCCGAACCACAGGACATGGCATTTCACTTCCAAAATCTCACTTGCAATGACCGTGAATCAAACCTGGTCCACCTTGGTGAGAGGTGAATAGCTTGACCACTGCGCCACCATGCCCCATTGCTTTGAAGAATATTGAACATGTGGTTGTTTTGTATAAATAAAGCAGGCTATGTATTTTTGTTCACCAAGCATCTATTTAATTGTTTAGTTATAGGCTTATGCATATTCACACACATATGAATGTTGAATACCAATTAACATACTTTTTCTTCTTTATTGTTAGTCATTACCAGCCTAACCTTATTTTTATTTTATTTTAATGTATGTACGACTTGTATTTTTTGCCAGTAGGCCTATAACTTAGTTATTGTGTATGCTGCCTTTGATCGAAGGATAAAATGATGAACAATCAGGCTGCAATATAATATTTAATTTTGGCATATATTCCTAGCCATTTTAAGTATCAAATTACTATGATATTTTGAAATATGTATTTCGGCGTAAGTTCAGTTTAGTTTACCATTCGCCTAAATGTTCAAAAGTACCTCTTTTACTTGTATCTCGTCGTACATATGTACGTCATCCTTTTGTTCGTATACGTCAAACGTGAGATCACGGTGACGTCACTGATCTCCCTAAATATTCCCCAGATACCGGTGTATCGGAAGGTATAGTTCAACCGAAGATACCATGCCATATTCTGCACATTAAGACATGAATCTTTGATATTCCTAGGGAATAACAATTAGTTTACTGTATGATTTTAGATTTTATTCATTATATGCATGGGCATTGGCTGCAATAAACCCCTTATTATTATAGGCTATAGGTGAATTTCCAGCTGTGGATGCCATTAATCACATCAACCATCGTCAGAACAGTACTGCCAACCTCACCATTACGGTACTAGCCGCACCAACACTCGACCATTCTAACCTACGTTTTGTCCAATCCAATGGTTACAGCCTAACACGTCCAGATCAATGGTTTTGTATCAATCTGCCCCGATAGCTGCGCACAATCAAAGCCGCAGCCTTCGATTTGTCCAATCCAATGTTTTTTTACAATGGTTACAGCTTAACGCATCCAGAACAATGGTTTTTGACAATGGTTATAGCCTAACGCGTTCCGATGACTGCCTTTTTTTTAACAACAGTGATCTGCTAATAGATGTAGTCTCCTCCGCTGTCTATAACCCACCCACCATCCCAATTTATAACACGACTTAGGGCTATATAGTGAAATTTCAGTTGTGTCGGCCAGTGGGCGTGGCTTATTTGACAAATAAGATATTGCCAACCCTATGTATAGGTAAACACGGCCGTAGGTTGTTTGTTTTGAGCGTAGAGAGCTGTGAGATCGCACTCGCTTCTATCTGTATCGGGACATCCTGAACTAACTCCAACAGATGGCGCATAAGTACTCTCATTAGTACTTTATTTCAAATAGCATTTGCCAATAACACACAATTGATGTTACAAACTCTCTAAAATGAAAATTTACTGTATTATGAACTTGTCATTCTTCAAATTCGATGTGTATAGAATTCCAACGGACATACATTCTATCTTATTAATGTTTTTAATACAAAAACAAACCTAACCAGCAACTAACGCCCCAGTCCCCCTTGCTTGTGGTAGCCTACTAACAGTAATTTTCGGCCAGGCAGTAGGCCTACCTAACCTAGTAACAGACAAATGTATATACAAAAACAAACCTAATTTGGGGATAACTCCCCAGGCCCCCTAGCTTATGATACTAACAGGAGCATAATTCTATTTACATACCTGTTGCATTTAAAATCACTGCTTCCATCAGATTACAGTGCCCACTTGAAATTTTCCACAAGCACACAAAGATTATTGATTCATGATTCTTATAGAATATATTTACACTTAAAGAACTTGACACTTTAGAAGACACTGACACTGCTGGTATGTCATTAAAACTACCATCATCTACTTTAACAAACAGGAGTTGTGTAGGACGGTTGATTTGGGAAAATTGTCGAAATGGTATCAGGGGTTAGTATGGCAATTTTCATAACCACAAATTTAGGTTCGAAATGTTTAAGTTAACAAATACAACTGTTTTAACTTCGAAAATGATCCCGGTGAATATTTCTCATCCACTTCTCTTTCAAAGATTTGTCTTTAGGAAATTTAAAAGTTGAAGTATCTTCAGCAGTATTAAATTTACAGGCAGGTACACAGTAATGACAATAAACAGCCAATGCTTCTCACATTACGTATCTTCGGCATTTATAATTATTCACAGTGCACTTCACTACTTAAGGTACACTATTACAATATATAACAGCTCGAAATCACTTGAAATATGCGACATTTGAACGAAATTCTCGCAGCAGACCCACTTAAATGTTGGTTGACCAAATGTAAACAATCCCCTACGATTACCGCCATTTTCTACGATTTCGATAGTGGCATTATGGTCTGATTTATTGTAGTCGGTCTTGGCTGAAGCTCCTAGGACACGAGCAAGCCTCGCTGTACTCGCCAAGATATATGCAACATGCGATTTGTGTGACGCAGATCTATTACAGATACGGTAATTTTTTTAACTCGCCTGCTTTAGAAAAATATTGCGCTTGCGCAGCAAGCGTAGCATGCTCGGAGAAATCGCCCCTGCCAAGGGTACTATAGAAACGTGTGGCTTATTCACAAAATGAACATTTCATTGATAACTCTTTGTGCCCCACAATTGTTAAGATGAAAAGAGGAAACTTCTGTTTTGGTCTAACTAGGCTGGAGCCTCCATTTACAGAAGAAATTTCTAAGTATGGAGAGATCTTCAATGGCTTCAAAGGTGGAGTTTCTTGTAGCTATTGCCCAGTCATCCGCATGACCGCATAACCAAATTTTCTGAACCTCGTCATCGGCATGTCAGCAATATACAAACTGAATAGTTGTGGGGCAAGCACCGATCCTTGAGGAAGACTATTACTATTCTTCTATTATTCTTCCATGGTAAGGTACAGTAATCTGTGAGCGTGACTATGAATGATCATGGCCCCTGGTGACCAGTTGTGACACTACTGGCAGGTGACGTTGTGAAGCATGGAAATCTTGCGTCCCATATGTGGATATTATTATTACCGAGTTTGGTACTCATAATACTATAACTAGTTTCATTCATAGAACATGTTAAATAGGGAAAGCATAATTATAAACACCCGGTATATATAAGGGAATCAATATACCTGGATTGGAGGCTAAACCAAAGAGGATATATGGGCTAAACCCTAGTATGTATATATATATATTTATTTAAAACGCTTAGCTGTTTTTTTTTTGTTACTGCGAGATTGAGAGAACGGCAGAAACTATTCACATCGTACAGCAATCTGACGAAAGCTCTTGGCCTGTAGATTTTCAGAGTGTCTTTAAAATAAACAAATATGTTACAGAATAGTTTTAAATTAATAAACAAAAATTCAGAAATCCTGCTACTCACGCATGCGCACAATCGCCTTGCGCCATGACAGACATGGCTGTTCGAAGTCCATCGCGTTTTAATTTGATGGTTATTTATAAGAATTATAAAGGAGGGGAACATTGTTTATAATGTTTCCACGATATATACTGGAATAGAATAATAAAAGATGGGAAATGTTGAAAAAATTAAACTGACAGTTAAGTGAGTATGTTGTTTAACTAACTTAATATTGCGCAACTTTGCCAGTGATTTGGTAGCTGGTAGCGTCGAAGACTCTTAATTTATGCATCGCACAATGGAAGGAGTTCGAATCCCACCTCCGGCATGTCTTTTTTATTTCCGTATTATTCTTTCTTGCTATTGTTGTAACATATTTTACTCTTAGCATTACCGTAAAATAAGGAATTTTACGCGATTTATGTTGCCATATATATATTATTTAAAACACCAAGGTAACAAAAATATGCGTTAACAGATTAAATAATTAAGATGAAAGGCAGCTACTTCAATTTCCTACAGAATTCTTGAATTCCTTGGAATTAAGAGAGTTGCCTCCACATATTCTTACTCTAAATGTTCGAGCCATAGTTATGCTCCTTAGGGATCTGAACAATTCCCAAGGGCTGCCTAAATGGTGCCAGATTAATTGTAAGAAGTATGTATGAAAATTGCTTGGATTTGGAAATAATAAGTGCAGATAATATTGGGCAGAGAGTTCTAATCCTTCGACTTGATTTAACACCGTCCGATGAAACACTTCCATTTTCTTTTTAGAGGCACCAATTTCCAATCGCTTGGCATACTTCGTCACAATCAATAAAGCTCAAGGGGAAACTCTGGAACGTGTAGGTTTGTAGTCATGGCCAGTTATATGTTGCAAAGTCGATCTTTCTCTGTAATCATACAAAGAATGCATATAAGAAAATCCTTCAGTAAATATTTTCCCAATGACCGTCATATTTTGACGGGTTTCAACAAGTTATTATTATTAAGGATAAGTGACGGCAAGGCTTACAATATAGCTATACCCATTTCTGATTTGCGTTCTATAATTCGGTCGACGATACAGCAGGACTACTTATGCTAAACTTAAGGCCAAACATTCTTTTGGGATACAACCATTTTACGCAAGACATGGTTCCAAGGTGGTAAATATACACGACGACACATCATTACAATCATTCGTCTCCGCTTTAATCATGCATTAACGCCGGTGTATTTATTCCGCATAAAACGACGTCAGGATGCCTTGTGTTCGTGTTTGCAGATGGAGGGTACTTTAAATCATCTTCTCTTTCAATGTCCGCAATATGATTTTCAGCGTGCCATAATGTTGCGCAATTTATATTCATTAGGGTACTCACTGCCTTTAAATGTTGCCACATTAGTTCATACTCCTACACTTCCGCTGGTTAGTAGCATAGTATCATTTTTCGACAACATTGATTTAAGGCTTTGAATGTGTATTCCTTTCACCTGGTCCATACATGTGACCCGGTCATGTGTGTCTATGTGCCGTAAGTCACCAAGGTGGGTCACTTCGGTGTGAAGAGTCAAATACCACTTGTGTCCCAGTCTAGTCCATCATATGTGTTCCTCCTAACTATTATGTCTCCTCGTTATACCCCGTTTAGACGTCTCGGTCACGATCCCGATTATCTCTGATCTGGATAATGTCCAATCGCGATCAACGGCATTTGTCATTGGTACGTGTTTAGACGTCCCATCATGAAACAACAGGATACTCGAGTAAAACAGCATGACATCGCTAAGGTCTGCCAACTTTTAAATTCCAAGTGTTATAGCAGAAATTTACAGTAGTTTGTTTCCCGCAGTTTTGAAGTATTTCAGTTATTCTTTATACATAATTCAACCTGCTAATGTATATTCTTAAATATATACAAATCCTAAGGAGTCGTGTAGGCAAGGCCTACTCTTGGTGTGGAAATAAAAATATTTTGAAATATTCATGCACAGGTCTAGGATATTTATTGCATAAATACTTCTTTGTTCGTTCAGAGTCATTTGGCCCTATCGGAATCCCTTCTACGTCTATGACAATAAATTTATGTCTTTGTTAATCGTCTTCATCGACTTTCCCCAACGCTAATATTTTTTTCAGCGTTTAAACACTGATATGTTTGTCTCCATCCATCATTTTGTGTCTCTCAATCTTCATATATCTGATATCAACCAACATAAATACAACCATCATTGCCAACATTACGTACTTCTCGCTTTCAAAATACCAGACATACAAAAATGGCCATCATTTCCACTGCCTACTTCACTCGCACAACAGGAGGATAGAACACGTCGACGATCGCATTGGCCGCGAACGCGATTATCTCGTTGTGGGACGGGATCGGGCTGATCCTGTTGGAGGGAAAGTTGATCGCGATAATGTTATCCTGTTGCGTTTAGACGTCCCAACTTAATCTGGATCGGCGCCTGATCGCGATCGCAACCGGGACGTCTAAACGGGGTATTACGTCACACTCTTTGTTTGGATTCACCTGTTCGTCACCGGTCGCACGCCTTGCCACTGTACAGTAGCAACTGGGTAAGGGTAAAGTGTTTACTGTGGCCACTACCATAATGAGAAGAGAAAGAAGAAGAAGAGGAAGGAGAAGAAGGATAGTGCGCACCTTGGGCTAAACCAGCGAAGACGTTCCATGGTGTTCTATCTTTGAATATTGTGTATCTTTGAAAGTCTGATTCAAGTTAGATATGTCCATTCCAAATCCAATTATTACTCATCAAAGGCAGGTTGATCGCACTCCTATTTTATTTAGACAGGGAGCCATAGAGGTGGTTCGAAGCATCACATATTTGGGATTACATATTGATGACCAATTACTGTGGTCGCGCCAGGTTCAAACACTCACGGTTCGAATTGAAAAAAAGTCCTCTCGGCACGCCGGAAGGCGGAGGTAGATTTCACCGGACAAACTTGGGGATAGGCGAAAATAGGCAGAATATGCAGGTTTTCGTAGAAGGATCAGACCTCATTTATTGCGAGAAGGTATTTTATAATTGGAGCTTAATTAACTTTGTTTTTCGTCATTTTATGCTTATTTTAAACATTTTATTGTCTTATGGGAACGGTAACCTTCTTGTCATTTGGGGTCCATTTTTATACTTGTGGTCACACTGTCCTTATGCAAGGTTTCGACACTGATGTGTAACTATGTAACGGTCTGTTACTTCTTCACGCAAAATTATATCTCCCGCAGAGATTTTGGTTGGTTCCTCAGTTTAGGGGCTGCGACAACGCGGTCATGTAACCCCGTGTACTTAGGGATGGCTGTATTAGTCTGTAATTCAGGTAAGGACTGCAGACGGTCAATTTCAAGCAGTAGTTCCTAATGTTGCTACCAGGTACTACCGTCAACGACACCTACCAGTGAACTTGGCTACTAGATGCCACCGCAGCCAGCAACTCGCAACGAACGTTGGAATTTCCCCTCCAAAGGAAAGCATACTGAGGGATTTTTAGCGCTCTTAGAAAATCCGACGACTTCGGCCGGCTTTGAACTCGCGACCTTAGGCATAGACATTCAGCATGCTTGCTACCAGTTACGTCACCGAAGCCGCTTCACACTTAGTCAGATGGAATTCTGAATATGATCTCGTGCAAGTGCGTTATCTTGGCAACGTCTGATGGCTCATCCCTCATCAATTTAGTAGTGTTGCCATGGCAACCTCTGATAGCTCTTGGCATTTTCTTATAATTCCAAAATCATGTTTCTCATCCCTTGGCATAACGGTGGGTCATATCAAAAATTCTTTAAGACAAAATTTTAGGTAATTATTAGGGGAATATTGTCCATTTTGTACGGTTTTGAGATTGTGCCTATTAAGAGAGATATGATTAATGTTTCCCGAAAAACCCACTTTTTCCCACCCCTTTGGTCAATGGTTGGTGCTATAAAAAAAACTCTTCAAACATAAATTTTTGGGCTTTATCCGACACATAGTATGAACGTTGAACGGATTCGATATTTCACATATTAAGATAGTTATAGCAATATTTCACTTTTTCGAAAAAAAAGCCCCCCATTTTCACCCCCTTCGACCGATTTAGCCCATTAACGAACTCGACCGAGATTTTATAGGTATACATATTCGGTAAAATATTCAAAGTGATTGGTGCAAAATTACGGCAGTTATCGTGTCCACAAGAAACTGATATGCATATATATATATATATATATATATATATACACACACATATACATACATAAATTATATATAAACTTTTGAACTGACGGTGGTTTTGGGGTCTGGGGGATGTGAAATGCGAAGATATGTCGAAATTTTCCGGAAGTCGAAACGTGGTACCTATTGCAATAGTTAGCTTTCTAATGAAATCTACCTCTGGTTGGTTCCTTAGTTTAGGGGCTGCGACAACGCGGTCATCTAACACCGTGTACTTTGGGTGAGTGTAGAATCTGTCTGATAAACGTTGTGAATTGTAATGGCTGTAGTAGTCTTAATTCAGGTAAGGACTGCAGACGGTCAATTTCAAGCAGTAGTTCCTAATGTTGCTACCAGGTACTACCGTCAACGACACCTAGCTGTGAACTTGGCTACTAGATGCCACCCTAACCAGCAACTCGCAACGAACGTTGGAACTTCCCCTCCAAGGGAAAGCATACTGAGGGATTTTAGCTCTCTTAGAAAATCCGACGACTTCGGCCGGCTTTGAAACCGCGACCTTGGGCATAGACATTCTGCATGCTACTAGTTACGTCACCGAAGCCGCTTCCCACTTAGATGAAAATACTGAATCTGATCTCGTGCAAGTGCGTTGTCATGGCAACGTCTGATGGCTCATCCCTCATCAATTTAGTAGTGTTGCCATGGCAACCTCTGATAGCTCTTGGCATTTTCTTATAATTCCGAAATCATTTTTCTCATCCCTTGGCATAATGGTGGGTCATATCAAAAATTCTTTAAGACAAAAGTTTTAGGTAATTATTAGGGGAATATTGTCCATTTCGTACGGTTTTGATATTGTGCCTATTAAGAGAGATATGATTAATGTTTCCCGAAAAACCCACTTTTTCCCACCCCTTTGGTCAATGGTTGGTGATATAAAAAACTCTTCAAACATAAATTTTTGGGCTTTATCCGACACATAGTATGAACGTTGAACGGATTCGATATTTCATATATTAAGAGAGTTATAGCAATATTTCACTTTTTCGAAAAAAAGCCCCCCATTTTCACCCCCTTCTACCGGTTTAGCCCAGTAACGAACTCGACCGAGATTTTATAGGTATACATATTCGGTAAAAAGTGATTGGTGAAAAATTACGGCAGTTATCGTGTCCACAAGAAACTGATATATATACACTTTTGAACTGACGGTGGTTTTGGGGTCTGGGGGATGTGAAACGCGAAGATATGTCGAAATTTTCCGGAAGTCGAAACATGGTAGCCTACCCATTGCAATAGTTAGCTTTCTAATGAAATCTACCTCTGGTTGATTCCTCAGTTTAGGGGCTGCGACAACGTGGTCATCTAACCCCGTGTACTTTGGGTGAGTGTAGAATCTGTCTGATAAACGGTGTGAATTGTAATGGATGTATTAGTCTGTAATTCAGGTAAGGACTGCAGACGCTCAATTTCAAGCAGTAGTTCCTAATGTTGCTACCAGGTACTACCGTCAATGACACCTAGCTGTGAACTTGGCTACTAGATGCCACCCCAACCAGCAACTCGTAACGAACGTTGGAACTTCCCCTCCAAAGGAAAGCATACTGAGGGATTTTAGCGCTCTTAGAAAATCCGACGACTTCGGCCGGCTTTGAAACCGCGACCTTGGGCATAGACATTCTGCATGTTACCAGTTACGTCACCGAAGCCGCTTCCCACTTAGTCAGATGTCAAAGTCAACCCCTGGCACCATCCAGCCCATGACGGGCTAAGGCCGACCAAGCGACCGCTGCCCAGCCATTTGGCCTGCAGATATTGGGGTGACGCGTGATCAGCGCGTCGGGTCCCCTCGGCCGTTAATATTGGTATTCGTGATCGGGGTGCTGTCTCACTGTCAGACAGCTACTCAATTGTCCTCACGAGGCTGAGTGCACCCCGTTCCAACCCTCACGTCAGTTTTAAAATCCCTGACGGAGCCAGGGATCGAACCCGGGGACTCCGGGTGAGAGGCAGGCGCGCTACCCCAACACCACGGGGCCGGCTTAGTCAGATGGAAATACTGAATCTGATCTCGTGCAAGTGCGTTGTCATGGCAACGGCTCATCCCTCATCAATTTAGTAGTGTTGCCATGGCAACCTCTGATAGCTCTTGGCATTTTCTTATAATTCCGAAATCATTTTTCTCATCCCTTGGCGTAATGGTGGGTCATATCAAAAATTATTTCAGACAAAAGTTTTAGGTAATTATTAGGGGAATATTGTCCATTTTGTACGGTTTTGATATTGTGCCTATTAAGAGAGATATGATTAATGTTTCCCGAAAAACCCACTTTTTTCCACCCCTTTGGTCAATGGTTGGTGCTATCAAAACCTTATTTGACATAAATTGTTGGCACTTATCCGACACATATTATGAACTTTGAATGGATTCGATATTTCACGTATTAAGAGAGTTATAGCGAAATTTCAATTTTTCGAAAAAAGCCCCCCATTTTCACCCCCTTCGACCGATTTTGCCCATTAACGAACTCGACCGAGATTTTATAGGGATACATATTATGTAAAAAATTCAAAGTGATTGGTGCAAAATTACGGCAGTTATCGTGTCCACAAGAAACGGATATACATATATACATGTATATATATACATACATAAATTATATATAAACTTTTGAACTGACGGTGGTTTTGGGGTCTGGGGGATGTGAAACGCGAAGATATGTCGAAATTTTCCGGAAGTCGAAACATGGGACCCATTGCAATAGTTAGCTTTCTAATGAAATCTACCTAAAAGACTACACGTTCTCCGAGCGGTAGCACGCCGGGGTTGGGGGGCGGATCCTCATTTATTACTTACGGTATATAAGAATAGTATTCGTTCCCAGATGGATTATGGTTGCTTTTTCTACGATATGATGGCGAGTAGTCGGTTGGTCACTTTTGACAGGTTGCAGTATCGGGCTTTACGTATTATTTTGGGGGCGCTTCCGTCCAGTCCCACTTGCGCATTACTAGTTGAA
This sequence comes from Meconema thalassinum, assembly GCA_946902985.2. Lineage (NCBI taxonomy): Eukaryota > Metazoa > Arthropoda > Insecta > Orthoptera > Tettigoniidae > Meconema > Meconema thalassinum. The sequence continues at coordinate 415,705,900 of OX336391.1, forward strand.
TCTGGGGAATTACCTTCGCACTTACTACGGAGATTTTTGGCCAGTAAGTACCTGGCTTCTAAAATGTCATTGTCGGCGTCACCGATTCTCAGTAAAGTACAGCTACTGGTGGAGTATTATGCACAAAATCGCTTTGCACGTCCGCATAAGCCGGCTTTGGTATTGGCATATGAAATCTTGCAAGCATTTCGGTCAGATATACTGCAAACGCTCAAACCTTTACCATACACGGTTTCATATAGGGTCCTACAATCCCAGCCAAATATATTGCACACTTCCTTACCGGCGCTATTCCGGATGTATCAGCATTTTCCGCACGTAATTTCACGATGCTTTCGGGATATTGTCAATTGCTATTCCCATTATACTATTTTTATACAGATGGCTCAAGAATGTTGTCTCCAGATGGAGTGGGGGTGGCATTTTATGCTCCGGATCGACAGATTATACGCACATATAGTTTGCCAAAATGTCTAACGATTTTTACAGCTGAAGTATTTGCCATTCGTCAAACTTGTCAGTATATACGTACACACAGAGTTTCCCCGACAATGATTTGCACGGATTCAATGAGTGTCATCCAGGCTTTATCGAATCCGAGTAGCTCTGACAATTGGTATGTGTATCAAGTTGCGCAAATGTTGTATGATTTTCAGACCATGGCTCAGAAGGTTATGCTCACTTGGATCCCGGGGCATTCGGGTATCCAAGGAAACGAGGATGTGGACCGCATGGCAAAGTGGGCAGCACAGGGATATGGAGTCGTTTATAATATCGCTGTACCTTTTACGGACTTCCTGCCTGTTATTTATTCCCAGCTACTCAATGAATGGCAAACTGAATGGTCTAATATCGCGCCGATTAAGGCTCGTAATTATTTTCTGGTACAACCCACTATCCGAACAACACCGCGGTTTCGGGTAGGCAGATATACGAGACGGCACATTTTTACTATAATACGTTTGCGTTTTCAGCATGCTCTGACGCCGGTGTATATGGCACGCATGAACCTTCGCGAGAATGCTAGATGTGTGTGTGGTCGAATGAGGGGTACACTTAGCCATCTTATGTTTAGTGTGACGTTTTCAATGAACCGAGGATAGTGATGCTCAGAAAGTTAAGATCGTTAGGTTATACATTGCCCTTAAATATGTCCACTATGTTGCATAATCCTGTAATTCCAGTGGTCGAGGCCATAATGGAGTATTTGGACCATCTCCCTTTTACCTTATAATTTCTGGTCCCCTCTTTCGTTTGCTGTATTTTTCTACGTTTTACGATTTGACACGAAGTATGTGTGTGTTGAGTTTTCCTTAACCCTTCTTAGAGTATCGTGCATATCTTTGTGCTACGGACCATATGGATAGATTTTGTAGGCGAATGGTTAGGTTAGCAAATTTCTGTCTGTGTTTACAAACATTACGTGTGACGGGTATGTGCTACTGTGGTGCAATCTGTACAGAAGCTATTGGGCGAAGAGGCAACTGTGTCCAGCAATCTTACCAAAACAACAACAACATTCGCTGCTCGGTTCCCGTAGCGAGCGGACTTGTGTGCTGTCTCGTGCGACTCTATGTGGTTGGAAGTTTGTGCGTTCACCCACGTGGGTAATATTCGTGAGTGATCTAGTCGTAGTTTTTATTTTGTGTTAAATTATCCTTTCGGGTAAGTGTTTTCGTAACTGATACAATCTTTTGATCCCCATGTCCCTTCCCGGGGATGGGGTCAAGGACAAACCTCCGGAGTTTGCCCCTCCTGAACCTGTCCGTCAAATAGAACCAATCCTGGTAGAAACTGTTCCTATGGAGACTACACTAATCTTAAATGAACGTGATATCCTCCAGACTGTTGCTGGTTCGACAACCTCTCAGGAGGTTTCTCAGCCAACGCCACCTCTTACTATTCCGAAATTGGTTCCTCAACACACATACTGTGCTCACCACTCTGGCCCATATAACGTCTTTATCGAATCAACTAACCCGAAACAAATCGGTAATGCTCACCCAATGGCTTTAGGCCGTCTGTTTTACCAACATAAGGTCCCGGACATTGTCTCCATGAAACGCAAGGGCCGGAATCGCCTTGAAATCCTGTTTCGAACCCGTACCGCAGCAAATTCCATGCTCAAGCACTCACTGCTCACGGAGCGTTCCCTGCGGGCATTTATCCCATCCTCAAACGTTCATCGCGTGGGCGTCATTCGTGGCGTCGACACCACACTCACTCAAGACAAAATCCTAGAATTCATTCAGTCACCTGTCCCTGTGGTTGCCGCGCAACGCATGAATAGGAAAAAATATGCTGATGGAGTTCCGGAATATATTCCTACAGGCACCGTGAAAATTACCTTTGATTCGCAAACTCTCCCTACTAATGTATCCCTTTTCAGTGTTTATTTGGAGGTCCAAGCCTTCATATTCTCCCCTATTCTATGTCGTTACTCTCAGCGATATGGCCACGGTAACGATAATTGCCGTTCTCGCGAACCCCGCTGTGGCACCTGTTCCCTCAACCATAATACGGTTGACTGTACACAGATCATACGTAAGTGCGTTAATTGTGGTGAAAACCACGCAGCGGGTTCCCCTCGTTGCTCTGTAAATCAACGACAACTCGAAATTAAGAAGCAGACGTGTCTGCAAAATAAATCCTACTTTGATATTACAAATGCGTCAAATGCGCCTCCTGTCTTCAACCCATTGTTGGTGCCCCAACAATTCCCCGCTTTACCCCCCTCTCAATCTCCCCCGATTGAACACGCCCGTAAAAGAAAATTCACTCAGGTGATCCCTAGCTCCCCCAAACTGACACCCCAATTAGGGTACGACCGTGCTGCGTACCTCAATATCTTACGACCGACCCCCTTTCCTTCCTCCTCACTTTCTACTTCTACCACTCTTCCCTTTCCTTCTCAGCCTCAATCATCCACCTCCCACGACACCTCGGTGCGTGGTCCTTCCTCCGACACCACACCTGGTTTTCCCAGTGTGCATAACCCTTCTGCAGAAATTACCTACGATTTGCCCAATTGTTGGAGTTATTAGGCTCCAATACTCAATGGGTTTATTTGCTTCAACGATTGCGTGACAAGGTACTACCCTTAGTTAATCTTCCTTCCGCTGACCCACCTTGTTAAATGCGGTTATTACAATGGAATTGTCGGAGTGTAAATAACAAACGACATGAGGTACTATCTCTCTTAAATTCTTTCCAACCCGATTTATTTTTACTTCAAGAAACGTGGTTAAAACCACATTTTAAATTCAGCATTCCGGGATATAATACCGAACGATCCGATGGCAATGGTTTCGGGGGCATTCTTATCCTTACCCGCAATACCATTCCCTACACCCGTCTTCTCTTATTCAATACCCTTCCCTCTACCTTTCTTATTGGTATTCGTATCGATGCTCTTACAATACTCAATTTCTACTGCCCTCCTAGCGTACATGGCAATCGATTCCAATGGCAAACCTTCTTTCAACAGTTTTCTCATCTTACCCACTTCCTTCTTGGGGGTGATTTTAACGCCTATCACCTCTCTTGGGGCAGTGAAACAATTAATGACAAGGGCCGCCACGTTCTTCATGCCACCACTATGTTTCATTTTTCTATTTTAAATGATGGCTCCCCGACTAGAATTTCCATCCCCAATCGTAATAAAAGTGCTGTCGATCTTTCGATTGTCACAGCTGACTTACGTCCGTCCTCTACTTGGTATACTCTATCTGATACTCATATGAGCGATCATTTTCCCATATTAATCGACGTTACTCGCGGTACTCTCCCCCACCCCCCTCGTTCCCCTCCCTCTCAGTCCCGCGTGCTTAGTAATTTTGATGCTGCATTTTTTCAAACCTGGCTCACTGACCATCCTTTGGATACCCATTCTTCTCCTTCCGTTGATTACCAACGGTTGATTCATCTTATCACCACATATCTCGATACATACCACCCTATCACGACGCGCTCTTCAAACAGTGGACCACGTCACTATCAAATTAAATGGTGGGATAATGAATGTACAGCCTGGGTGAAACGCCGGAAATGCTGTTTAAGAGACCTTCGTCGCCACAATACTTATGAAGCGTACGTCAAATATAAAAATTTAATAGCCAAGATCCAACGTGGATTCAATTTAAAACGTCGTACAGCATGGAAAAACTTCACGGAAACCCTCTCCCGCCAAAGTTCCTCCTCATTCATTTGGCAGTCAATTAATTCTATCAACCGTACTCGATCTCGACAAGCCCACCCTCCTACTTCCCCCGCTGTTTACCTTCAGTTGCTATCAACGCTCACTCCCGATTCTGTTCCACCTAACATTCCAATTCCTATCGCCCCTGTCCACCTTCATTTTCAGACCCTCATTTCACCATTAGAACTTTCTGAGATTGACCGCGCCCTCTTTTCCAAAAAATCCTCCTCTCCTGGTCCCGATGCAATTACGTATCAGATGCTCCGCTTGTTGACTCCCCCTGCTCAAAGGGTGTTACTTGCATTCTTCAATTCTATTTTATGTGGCTTTCGCGTACCTACGTCCTGGAATTTCTTCCACTTAATCCCCATCCTTAAACCAGGGAAAATTCCTTCTGATCCGTTGAGTTACAGAGGAATAGTTTTAGGTTCTTGTCTTCGAAAATTATTCCAAAAACGCTTACTAAATCGTTTAACATGGTGTATGGAATACTATTTCCAACTTCCTAAATATCAGTTTGCTTTTCGGCGGGGAAAAAGTACGGTGGATGCTCTTAACCTCTTTATAACTGATCTCTTTCTCGCTCACAGTCGAAAAAAATCTACGATCGCAGTGTGTTTAGACATCCAAGGTGCTTATGACAATGTTCATCTCCCACAACTCTTCTCTAAATTACATTCTTTCCACTTCCCCAGATGTATTCGTTCCATTCTGCTCCAATTACTCACGAACCGTCAAATCATGTTGAAATACCACGATACGACCTCTTCGATTCAATATACTTCTCACGGCTTGCCCCAGGGTGATATCATGAGCGGGTTTCTCTACCTTCTCTACACCGCCGATCTTGAACGTTTAATTTCTCCTCATGCTCGACTTATTCAATTTGCTGATGACATTCTTCTCTATAAAACTGCGAACACGGTAGACGAATGTATTATATCTATTCAAGATGCCTTATTACTCCTTCATAACTGGTTTTCCGAACAAGGCTTTCAAACCTCTTCACGGAAAAATGCCGCTATGCTTTTTACCTCTACTCGCCACCCTCCCCCTCCACAAGTATATATTGGCCCTCATACCATACCTTTTCGCACTTCCTTTAAATATCTAGGGCTTCACATTGATACTAAATTAAACTGGAATGCCCATTTCTCCGCCTTACAAACACTGCTTCATCCGAGAATCAACATCCTTCGCTCGCTTACTCGTCGTCATTGGGGCGCTGACCCTTCTGTCCTCCTCCGTGTTTATCAAAATATCATTCGCTCTGTCTTAGAATATGGGTGGCATTTCTTCGACTTAGCCCCTAACCGGTCGTTGCAAAAACTAGATACGCTACAATTCCAAGCTCTACGCATAATTACTGGAGCTTTATCTTCTTCCCCCACCAACGCCTTATTAGTCGAGACAGGCGAATACCCACTCCATGTACGTAGAACTTTTCTCTCTAGCAAATATCTTTTAAAAAATTTATCCTTATATAACCATCCTTTACTTCCCAAACTTCAACTCATGAGTGAATACCGCCTCCAAAACCGGTTTTACTCTGTCCGCTCCCCTTCGTTGCTCCTTGCTTATCACTTTCTTCTTCCCCTTAAACCGAATATCTTACAAACCCGTACTCATCTGTTACACAGCGGCAATTATCCCGTTCAATTTTTCTCCCCCTCCGTCTTTCTGAATGTTTTTCAATCCTTACCACCTCCTGTTAGAAATCTCCCTCACCTCTGTCACCAACAGCTTCAGGCTTTCCTTCATCACTTCCCTAGTCACATCCACTTTTATACTGACGGTTCCAAACGATCTCAAGCTCCCTTTACAGGCGTATCAATCTACGCCCCTGCTCTTGATCAAACTTTAACATTCTCCTTACCGTGCGATATTTCGATTTTCACCGCAGAAGCCTTTGCTGTTCGTCATGCCTTACAAGTTATTAAACAATTATCCATCAAACAAGCTATAATATTATCTGACGCTCACAGTGTCTTGTCCGCTCTCCTTTCTCCCTATTTATCACAAAACTGGTATATTCATTCCATTCAAAGATTATCTTACGAATTATCCCACGCCAATTTTGACATCCTCTTTGTATGGATTCCTGGCCACGCTTCGATCCCTGGTAATGAAACAGCTGATACACTCGCCAAATCCGCGACCCTTGGCCACGGCACGTGTTATAATATTTCTGTCCCGTCGAGCGACTTGCTTTTAAAATCCAAACAACACTTCCAACAATCATGGCAAACCATTTGGGATACATCCCCTCGGTTCAAGGGTACCTTTTATTACAGACTTCAGCCCCATATCCCGATCACACCTTGGTTTTCCTCCTGTACTTACACACGTCGTCATATAACTACCATAATCCGTCTCCGATTTAATCACTCCCTTACCCCGGGTAGGTTGTTCAAATTTAAACTTCGCGCCACCGACCGGTGTGACTGTGGACAATCTATCGGTACCATCCAACATCTTTTATTCCAATGTAGTCTATTCGAACGCCCTCGTATAAACTTCATTCGTGAATTGCTCCAACTTGGATTTGTACAGCCCTTGAATATTACATGTTTTCTACACACTCCGACAATTCCTATTGTTCGTGCGATCGTCTCTTTTTTAGACGCCTGCCACCTTCAATTATAACGTTGTAAATAAATGGTTCCCTTATCTGTTGACCCGGTGTTCTACGGGAGGAATGGCAAGGCACGTGGACTAGCTACGCCAGAATTAAGGCCAAACACTATTTTGGGTTACAACCGACTATTTTAAACAAACCATGGTTTCATGGAGGGAAATACACACGACGACATATCATTACAATCATTCGTCTACGTTTCAACCATGCATTAACGCCGGTGTGTTTATTCCGCATAAAACGACGTGATGATCCTCTATGTTCGTGTTTACAAATGAAGGGTTCCTTAAATCATATTCTATTTCAATGTCCACTATACGACCATCAACGTGCTTTAATGTTGAGAGCTTTATACGATTTAGGATATGCACTTCCTTTAAATGTGGCCACATTGGTACATACGCCTACAATTCCACTGGTCAGTAGCAAAGTGGCATTTTTCGACAATATTAATTTCAAGATTTGAAAGGGTAATCCTTTCCCATATCCATATTTGTGGCCCGGTCATGTGTGTGTATGTGTAGCGAGTCACCAAGGTGGGTCGCTTCGGTGTGAAGAGTTAATACCATTTGTGTCCTCGTCTCTAATTCCTATGTTTTCCTCATATGTATCTCTCCGCGTTGCGTCATATTCTTGTTTACGATTCCCCGCTACTCACTGGTCTTACGCTTTCGGTAGTCAACGGTTACCCAATGATACATACCACTGCACAGTAGCAACTGGGTAAAGAGTTTACTATGCCCACTACCGTACCAAGTAGAAGAAGAAGACCCGGTGTTCCCCAGTTTGTAGTGAGCTACCAGAATGGGATTGACAGTTCTCGCCTCGCCATGTGGTCAGGGAACGAGGTTGCCAAATGCTCGCTCCTGACGCGGGGGCAAATTAGTTAGTTCATTCAACTCGCTATGATGTAAGATTTAATAATTATTTCAGTGATAAGCTACAGAATTATTTAGAATCTAGAATAGTTGCTACAGATGTAGAATATACAATATCTCCTTATTTTTGCGATAATAGTAATGGCTTCAAGAAAACGCTGAGTTCGATAACTTACAATAATGTTAGCTTACAATTTTTCTATGGCATTCTACTGCTTCAGGTTTAAAAGAAGATTTTGCTCCTATATTGCGTACGAAATGCTTAGGCCAGGTTTGCACTTAAACCCGAGAAATATTTACTCACTTGCTTTTAACGTTTTTTTTTACTATCTCCATCATTGTCACTGTCACTCTCGGAACTATCACTTGAAGAGCCAACAGCTGTCAATCGCTTGTTCTAAAATGCCCTCGTTTCTTCCCTCGTATCTTCTTCCTAGGAGTGCTGAGCTTGACACATTTATTTTGACTTTCCTCGAGCTGGAATCTCTCCTTGCAGATCTTCACTACTGTATTCTTATGTATGTTTAGGGCATCAGATGTTCTCTGGATAACTTTACTATAAGGCACCAAAGGACCGCCGTTATCTCTCTCCTTCTCGAAATATTCCCGTAAAGTACATACCAATTCACGGGACTGACCTCGCAGAACGATTCCTCGCTCAGTGGTTTTTATTTCACCCTTTTCCTTAGCCACCGTACCCGCCTCCGACATAGCAAAATATAATATGAAAACTGAAAACTGAATAAAGTCACAAATATAAATTACTAATTACTTTTAACTACTGCTGTTCTACTCTACAGTACTACACAGACAATTATTAAAGCACTATTACTATCACTAAAGCACCAATACACGGTTAGAATAACAAGCGATCACACTGTACAAGCAGGGCCGTGGAGAGCGGCGACGGGCCCTGGGGATGGAATCTCTCGGGCCCCCATGACCCAAGAATTACTGCATGTTGAAAGAGTTGGAAGGGGTATACTGTACACTGTGCAGTACTACGGCCTCTGTGACATATGATGTAATCTCTTCTCATAATGAAAACATGATTTTTTCACAAAGACAAGGCGTAGCCTATTTTAAAATACGTCTTACATATAGGGTTTTTATGTTGACATTCTTAAAACTTGCTGCCCTTCAAGAATCACGCCCTCGGGTCTCAGCCTAAACACTGATAAGTGTTTTGGTTCAACGGCGATCACACATCTTTGTACATTAAACAAAGCAAAATATATTTTTATAATTAACCACAGGTATACTCATACGTAAGTCATGTTATTGATTATGTGCTATCAGTAGATTGCAGCTGATCAGTGATTGTTTTCACAAAAGAAGAAAATGTGAATTTGAACTATATTTTGTAATTTGCAGTCAGTGGGCTTCTTATAATTTAATATTGCTTTGCAGTAAGCAAACCAAGAGCCAGGTTCTCCTAAAACTCCCCAATCATATCAATGACTGGTGACCATCGGGGGCCGATTTAAGCCAAGATTATGGAGCAGTGGACACACCGGGGATCTGGGGGTAGGCCTATGGAATATCACCAAGCTCAAGAGTGGGTTACGGGGGTCCTCCTCCGGAAAATTTTGCAAACTTAGTTCCAAATTATTGACTTATAGGCCATTTGGGTGATTATTTTTGTGATATTTAGGAGTAGGCCTACAAATTTGGTGACCATTGATATTTAGTGGCTATAGAAAAGACTCCGTAATTGAAGTAAAAGCTCTCGCACCTTCAAGTAAGACCCCACGGTGTAGTTCACCAATGACCGTGATGGGGATCTACAGCAAGTCTGCAGATCAGAGATTCGAATCCCGGTGCTGACAGCGGCTATCCTGAGTGTGGGTTTTCACACTCCCTCCAGACAATTGCCGGGATAGTACCTTATTTCAAGTCCAATGACACCTACCCTACTCTTAACCCTAATAATTACAATAATAGTCGCGACGGGCAACGCATTCTCACTTTTCCCAGTCGGCAACCTAGTACACGGCATGCGATTGATCATGTCACAGAGGCCATAGCACAGCACAGTGTATACCCTGCTTTTCGTCCAGCAGTGGGTGGTTTCAAGAGGGTCTAAGTTTCTACTCTCCAAGACAAATAGTTACAACAATGTTGCCAATACACCTCTCCAATTATACAACAGCCACTAGCCCCCTCCTCCCCCCCCCCCTCCCTTTCAGTCTATACAATTCGTTCGTTTCTTGGTTTTCTATTTTGTTCGCTGTTTGAAAATCTTATAATTTACTTCATTAATATTTGTGAAAACTACTGCTTTACAGTCAACTTCATTCAATAATGTGGAGGCCTTCAGAAATAAACCGGAAAATTAACGCGTCAGCAAATACTGAAATATAGGCTATCTACAGTACTAGTTGATGCAAACGATTCCCAACCGATCGCCAATGGTTCATTGCACGCCAGTGATACTAGACCTACTAGCTACCAAGTACACGGGTTAAATGTGGCAAGCCCCTAAATGAATTAACAACTGTAACGACAAATAGGCCTATTATTAACTGTTGTGTAAGACTACGAATGACACCGCAGTCGGTAAGCCGAATCCTGCATTCCTGCCGCAGCTTCGTCAGGACCCGGAGTCATTTCCAAGTCATACAGTAGATAAAGGTAGCAACTCATTTTATGTTTAACGTTACTGAGACGTTAAAGCGTGTCACTAAAGGGAAAATATCTCCTCGCGACCTGAAAAATAAGTGCTTTGCAGATCGATGCTGCTCTTTGGAATAACGGCGTAGAAATGTCCAATAATAATTACAGTCACTGCACCAGCTCAAAACAAAATTGTATTTATATTAATATTCGACAATACTTCATCTAAATTTTCTTCTAAATTAAGCAGGGTTCAATATTTGGCCTTAGGAAAGTCTGCGCGGTTGCATACATGCAATATACTGTTTTAATTTCTCCATCGCCATGCACACCACTGACGTTACTTATTGTTTTAAGGGTCGGAACAGCTAGGCCATCTGCCCCTACCACAGACGTTACTTATTGTTGTTTAATGGGGCGGAACAGCTACGGTAGGTCATCTGCCCTTACCACTGACGTCCCAAGAAAGTTGAGTGGTTCAGTGTCCTAGCTTAATTGTCATTTTCTCCTGGTTAATTAAACACTCAGTCAAGAAAAATACTGGAATATTACCTTAGTTTCAGTCTTTGGATACATTTCCCAACTCTAGTACCAATAGTAATATAGGTTTTCAATAAATCCCTTAATCTGAAATGATTTGCGCACGAACAAAATACCTAGGATTGTTGATCGTATTGAATGAACCAGTTATAATAATAATTATACTGCACCTACGCATACAGATTATCCAAATGTTAGCATTGTTTTCTCAATTCAGTATACGAGAAGATGAACAATTTCACATGCACTTCTTCTATCTACGTTTGACAACAGAATCATGCCACCCTTTCGAAATATATTTAGCCAGCAATGATAATTTGTCACATAGTGCGAAAGTGAATTACTAGGGAACAATGACCTCGCTATTCTGTCCCTTAAATCAAATATAAAGTGAATTACTGGTTGGACGCTACTTTAAAATAAAATTTACTTGCCTGCCTGCACGGCATACGATACGTCTAGTTAGCCAATATATTCATTTCAGACACTATCACCTCTAAATATCTAACAAAGCTCGACGTGACGCGCCAAACTTGAAACTCGTGAGCTTGCTGACCAAACACACCAGGGTAGCCCAGGCTCTCGTGGACTTGGCAAGATAAGTGAAGGGATGAGAAAGTTATTTGAACGATTGGTGCATAAGCCGAATAATAGAAATTTAGAATAATGGAATGCTCTCTCTGTCTTCAGGTCGTTTCTGAGAACAATACATAGAGAAGTAAGTTGACAACTTTGAGACAGTTGTTCTTCCCACAAGCGCTTTGTAGAGGAAAATATCGTCCACTTGACATAATAAGTTTCTCAATCCTTGTAACATTGTTCACAGACAGTTTATTGCATTCACTAAATGATAGCCAGTAGCAAATTCAAGTCACATAAAGGCAATAATAAATCAATGCCCGATCAGACCCATCCTCAGAGGACGCCGGGCCCCCCTGGAAGGGTCGGGCCCCGGGGCACCAGCCCTGCCTGACCCCCCCTCTCGTCGGGCCTGTGTACAAGTCAGAGACAGGGCTAACCAGACACTGAAGCACGTGGACTGTGATATTGCAACGCAGAGTATTATGACATCAACTCTGTGATCATGGATTGGTCAAGAGGCAGAGAGGTGATGACTGAGGTGAAACATCCGGCCAAATGTCAATCCTATTCAAGCAGCTCACATAGTATAGTCGCCTTGGTGGGTCACAAGGATCATGTAAACTATGGGTCACTAGGCGTGAAGATTTTGCACCTTGTGTTATATTCCTCCTTTTTCACTTATCTCTCCAATTCTTTTGTTTTTTCCTTTTATCACTTTTCTTTTTTACGCTTTCTTCAATCTTTTCATTACAACGGTTCTGTATCATATATCCTCCTTGATCATAAGTGAGTTTATTCTACTTCCAACCACATCGCGCGGTTCTCTCCCTCAAGAAGTATTTATCCCCTCAACTGGTGACTGGGTGAAGTGCTCTCGAAGGCCCAAAAGATCTCTTATAGATAGATATTTTATTCAATTGAAAGAAAGAAGAAAAAAGAAACAACAACAACATTCCAAATCTTGTTTTATACAGTAACACAAAAGTGAGAATACATTAACAAAAAAGAAAGAAAATAGTTAAATAATATTGTTTTACATATTTCTTACTAAAAGCTTGATTACTTCAATTTATAGAGGGACATGTTGACTTAATAGTGTCCGTATTTTGTCCACCGTGGTTCCTGTCATTAATTGTAAAAAAAAAAAGTTGAAAACACAGTCGGTGTAACAAGTTGTGGAAGAATTTAGTCTTAAAATGCCTAGTTTGGTCTATATTATGCCAAAGGCTTTACTAGTTTTAATTGTAGTTTTGCTAATTAGTTTGATTGCTAGTGCGGAATGGAACACGAAAGATTACATGAAGCGAGAACATTCCCTGATCAAGCCATATCAAGGTATATAATGTATAGATTAACCTGGTCTTTCCTAAACATTGTAGTTCCTTGGGAAGTAATTCTTTTGCATCTTCTTTCTTTCAGGCTCGGGAATGACTATCCCATATTGGGATTTTATGGGCAGTACAATTGTTACAAACAATTACGTCAGACTCACTCCTGATGTACAAAGTAAACAAGGTGCTCTTTGGAACTCGGTGGTACGTTTGTTTTCTTCAATATAATACATTAGCTTGAAGAATAGAAGTGAAATATTGGAAGCTATAAAGGGCAACTGGTCAATAGTCGAAGGAATTGTTATGTTTTCGAGTAATATTGTGTTGTGCAGGACTTATTTTATTGGTAACGAATAGGCCTAATTTAAGTTTCTTCATTGTTGCTGCTCTAATTAGACTCGTTAAGGGGCGTAGTAGCAATCTCACCAGTTTCATATTGTACTTTTCCTTCATTAGGATCTATAGCCACTGCCTTATTGTGCTGACAGTCCTAACAGAACGTCTTGAAGCTATACTCTGAATTACCAATAAAGCTCGCTGACAGCTGTCAAAGCTAGCACATGGGGAAATGCTGTGTTGCCACTGAGGCAGATCATGACTCATAAACATTTCAAGAGACTTGCAGGAAGACACAAATACTGCCTGGCGCTCTAATGACCGTGACAAGTGAAGACACACTGAGTCAAAACATGTGCTTACTGCTGTGTCGGCATACGTTGCAACATTGCTCACTGTTGCCATAGAGACCGTTACCCCTCTCGTCTCCACTCCTCACCTCACCTCACCTATCAAGCGTGTGACAGCTTTCACCGAGCATCTTTTGTAAATCAGATTATAATTAGTGTCTATTGAAAGAGATTGGCTATGCTATTTTTGAAAATTTTTGCGGTAGCCTATTCATGTGATGTCTGTGAAGTGTAGAATCTGTATTTGGCTCCGCTCAGATCTTCGTGGCTTAATTTGATCTTAGTGTGCCTGTTTGCCATCTCTTGATGAATGCAGCAGTGGCGGTTCTTGCTATAGCGCAATGGCACAATGAACCCCCACTAAATTTGACAATATATTTATCATTTTGTCCCTCTACCTAACAGAAATATTTGTCAGAAAACAGCGCGGAGTTCAAATGCAGTTAACGAGCACGAGGATGTCAAGCCGGCGCAAGAACTGGTTTGAACCCCCAGTCTTGGCCAATCTTTCGTGCAGAGAATAGGCGAGTAACGTAGAGTGGTGGCATGGGACATGAAGCGGGGGTTAGAAGGGAAGGGAACAGTGGATACAAGCCAAACGTGTATCCATCCTACACGCATGCGTAATAAGATTGCTGAATTCTTTCATTAGCCCAGCACAAGCCCTTCGAGGTTGCGGAAAAGCTATACAATCCGCCATCTCTTGACGTATTTTTAAAATAAGGGTGTCCAATGTAAACATACAGCGAAAGTGCTCTCTAGGGGCGCTTTTGAAAGGGTGCTTCATGGCTGCCACATTAGACTGTTTATATGTGCCCGTAATTTATCCATGAATGTATCTATATACAGTAAACTACCTAGCTATTTGTTGTATTTGAAGACTAAATAAACGATTCAGTTAGATTTAAATAATACCAATAAAATAGCGGAAGAAGGTGTCTTGTTATGCTCCGGAGTTACCCAGCTCACTACTGTAGTTCCACTATTTTCTCATGTTTGAGTTCATGACACTGTCAAGAGCTGGAACATAAATTACTTTCAGTATTTCCTTGTGACTATTAACTGCGTGAAATTAGTGACGGTGTAATTCGATTATTTTTCCGCGTGTGCTTGTGTGACAGCCCAACAGGTTGGGAGAAACAATATGGCTTTAAATAATGTCCAAAGGCTTATGAGAACTAACTTTTCCTCAGTTACGTTAGAGCAAAAAATAGAGATAAAAGCAGTAGGGCGGCCAATGCCGGATCTTGATTTAACAAACCAGACTAAAAATAAAGATAAGAGGACGTGTACAAGAGAGCTGAATGGGTTTATGGGTGTAATATTGTTAATAGATTTTTCTGTTTCCCGTGTTTGTGTTTCTCAAATGGGGATGGAGAAAGAAACTGGACAACAGTAGGTGTCACAGACTTTGGCCATTTGTCACAGAAATTAAAGAAACATGAAAGTTCAAAATCACACAGGATTGCTCAGCTTGAATTTGATCTCCTGGGAAAGCATGATATTCGATAGCAGCTTGACAGTGCCTACAGGCAATCTGTGGAAAGACACAATGATCAGGTGCGGAAGAATCCTTATATACTATCAAAAATCATTGACTGTGTAAAATTCTGTGGTGCCTTCGAGTTTGCACTTCGTAGACATGACGAGACAAATGAATCGTCAAATCCTGGCATATTTAGAAGCCTCGTCAATTTTAGTTCAGAGCTAAATGTTGCGCTTAGAGATCACATTTCTAAAGCAACAGTTTTTAAGTGCACCAAGAAAGAAATTAAGAATGAATTACTCTCTTGTATGCTTGAAATCTGTCATGAGAAAATAATTAAATAAATATTCACAGCGGACTTGATCTCGATAATAGCAGGCGAGACCACCGATGTATCAACGGCTGCGCAGTTGGTCATCGTGTTGCGTTACGTTCTTCCAAGTGGCAAACCAGTTGAACGATTCTGGAGTTTTCTCTCACCCGATGATCATAGTGCTAAAACATTAGCAGAATGCCTGAAATCTACTTTAAACAACGTACTAGACAATCCGGATAAATTAATTTCACAGAGTTATGACGGAGTAAACGTAATGAGTGGCCACCATTCAGGAATTCAAGCTCTAATTCGGAAAGATTTTAAGTATGCACACTATGTTCACTGCTACGCTCATGAACTTTATTATGGCACAAGCTACGAGTCAGAATACCGAAGTACGCATATTCTTCGCAGATCTGAATGAAATACCCAGCTTCTTTCATAACTCCCCACAACGATTTGTGGTACTGAATGACGTTGTCGGCAGGAGGGTTCCTCATGCTTCCAGTACAAGGTGCAATTTTAAATCTAGGACCGTTGAAGTATCGTATGAGAATAGAAGCACTCTTATTGAGTGTCTGGACCAACTCGAAAGTACTTCTCAACAGCCTCCTACAATTACGCAAGCAAGAGGATTGCGTTTAAAATTAGAACACTTGTCATTTCAATTCTGCTTGGCTGTATTTTACCAAATTATGCCTCATGTTGACATCTTGTATAATCAGCTGCAAAAGAGAACATCAGACTCTCTCGAGACCAGAAATGCAATTTCGTATTTCGAGGCTGCTATTAAAAAAAATTAGGGACCGTAAGATTGATGAAATTGTTGATGAACATGAAGCCTTACCTCCACCGGCCAAGTTACAAAGAATACAGCCATGAGTTCCAAAAAGTGTCGCTACGAAAGAGATTTGTGATACAGTCTTATTTCACGCCAAAGAACGGTTCGAGTTCACTAATCACCTTCCTGCAGGAAATCTTTTCTCATCAGAGAGTTTTGCCACGTATGAGAAACAGTTTCCACATGCTATTCTTCACAAAGCCTGTGAATCATATCCATTCCTCAACAAAGCAAAACTTAGAACCGAATTAGAGATTCTGTATATGTGAGAAGATTTCCGGGCTGTTTCAGGCGCTATTCACCTCTTGCAGTTTCTCCTAGAAAATAGGTTAGCAAATACCTTCAGTGAATGTGTCAAACTCTTGAAAATTATTGTTACCATACCTTTGACAACATCAGAAGCTGAATGGTGCTTCTCAACTCTGAAGAGAAGACCTTCTTACGCAGTTCGATGGCTGAGAACTGACTAACAGCATTTGCTATGCTATCCATAGAAAGAGAGTTTGTCAGGGACATTGTGGATTTCAATGAAGCAGTGATAGACAAGTTTGCCTCTATTAAGGAGTGTAGGATGGATTTTACATACAAGCTGTCTGCATAGGGTGAGTAAATCTATTAACATTTCTAATACTCTCATTATATGCTGTGTTTGCACCTTCAATTGATGTAATATTTGAAGTGTTGCTTGTTCTTAACCAGGCTCATTACCAGATGGAGCCTGTCATACAGGTGCATGTGTTTGAGAGAGAGATCGAGAGAGAAGACTTTGATCTTCACTAATAATGCTGATCCAGGGTTCAAGTTCTGGTTGAGGCGAATGATTTGAACTCACTGTGTTTGAAATCGCTCATTGTAATGTTCATAACTATCTGTACGAAGTTTGAGATACCAAATTTATACTGTTTATCTTTGTAGTAGATTGAGGATCCACCGCTTGAGCGAGTGCTCTTTTCTATTGAACCCCCAGTCCAGAAAGTCACGAGCCGCCACTGGAATGCAGTACATTTGCATTTGTCTGTTGGCACAGGCTAGAGTAAAATGTGGCTTTTCATCGATGTCTCAGTCTCACTCATGGCTGTGATTATATAGAAGCTACTGAGGTATGGGTGGTGCTTAGTAATGACATTCAGGGCACAGTCAGGGCCTGTTGATGCTGTGAAAGGTTCTACTCATAGGGTTAGTAGGGTAGATGTACCTTGTTGTGGCCACTGTCCCCGTTGTGGCCACTTTCAAATTCAAACTGATGAAATAAGGCTACATTTTCAAACTAACCAATAATTAGTCTTGTTTCTGATAGCTTGGGCTTTCATCTTGAATGTTAATATGTGATTGGTTGAGAAATTTCCCTCCTGTTTCACAAAGAATCAGTTAAATGTTAGTTGGTTTGTGAAGGCCATGCTGCTTAGTGCTGGGAGTTAAGAAGCTGATAACTTTGCATCAACTACCATGTTCATTTTCTACAAAAATCCGAAAACATTATATATATTTCTGTATAAAGGTAAGTTGAAATGTTCATTACATACTATTATTTTTATGCTGTTAGCCTTTATTTCTGAAATACAACACATCGCCAAAACTGGAACATAGGGCCCTAAGACTGGAGTATACACTAAATTAGTTTCATGTTATGTCTCCCAAGTGGAATATACCGATATCTCAAGAGCGAACCAAATCAAAAAGGAAGTTGTTCTTGTATTTTCCAACTAAGCTGTAAGAAATGGTTCCATGTCAGTAATACCTTCAAGGTGCCTAAGACTAGTCTTCGAAGGGAACTGTCTGGGGAAAGCACAGAATTTGTAGGAAAGACAGGTCCAACTCCAGAACTTGGACATGAAAATGAAGCAAAATTAAGGGACTGGATTCTGGAAAATGCTAGGTTTGACTTTCCAATTAACAAAACCATACTGTTTGATTCTGTTCAACAAATTCTGAAGGCAGGAGGGATTGAAACGAAGTTTTCTGAAGCAGACCTGGGCGAAAATGGTTAAATGGGTTTCTGAAGCATAGCGACATTAGCTACAAGCATTTAAATTCGTAAGTAAAGTTAGGAGGGATGTTACGGAACAGAACTTATCCTTTGGAACCCAACGAGTAACACTGTCTACTTGAAATTTTGGACAGACCACCCCATACCCTGCATTTAGGCCCTTTGGCACAAATCTACACCGTTTCACCGATCTGAACCAAAATTTGTATACTTACCCTTTGGGACCCTACGAGTAACACTGTCTTCATGAAATTTCAGACGGGCCACTCGATTTCCTGTATTTAGGCCCTTGGTACAAATCTACACCGTTGCACCGATCTGAACCAAAATTTGTATACTTACCCTTTGGGACCCTGCGAGTAACACTGTCTACATGAAATTTCGGACAGACCACTCCATTCCCTGCATTTAGGCCCTTTGGCACAAATCCACACTGTTTCACCGATCTGAACCAAATTTTACATACTCTTTGGAAACCTGCGGGTAATGCTGTCCACTTGAAATTTTGGACAGACCACTCCATTCCCTGCATTTAGGCCCTTAGGCAAAAATCTACACCGTTTCACCGATCCGAACCAAATTTTGCATACTTACCCTTTAGAACCCGACGAGTAACACTGTCTACCTGAAATTTCGGACATACCACTCCATTCCCTGCATTTAGGCCCTTTGACATATTGTTGTTTTGTTTAGTGTGTAAGGCAAGGAGTAGAGTTTGAGTTTAGTGCGATTAATAACAGGTGGCCACAACTAGCACGGAAGATGGCAAAAACTGGTGTACAGGTGGCCACAACTGGTGAAAATAACAGTTTTTCTTATTAAGGCTATAACTTGGAAAACCATCAGAGTAGTTTATTTTCTGATGAATGAATGTTGTAGAGCAATAAATTCCTTACATACTAACATATAACATGATTGTTCTTTCTCAACAAGGTAAGGTTTTAAGTTCCTGTAAAAATAAAATTTCCTTAAAGTGGCCACAAATGGTACATCTACCCTATTGCTGTTGTGACTCAGTGAGGATAGCAATGGCAAACTACCTCACTCCTCATCTTGCCTAGTACGCCTCAATATAGCACTACCTTGTTTTTTTTGTGGGTATCTACCCACATAGCCTAACAGCGATACTATTTGAGGATCCAACCAGCCTTCGGGCTGATTACCAAAGAGACAGATTAAACAAATCAAGAGTTGTGAAAATGAGAATAGTATACTGATTTTAGCTTTCTATCTTCTTTAGCCCTTTGTAATTGTAGTGGAGTGCAGGGGCGGTTCTAGGCGTAGTGCCACCATGCCATGGCACTGCCCTCTAAGAGAAAATAAATTATGCATAGTCCTGAAAGAATAATTTCCAACGCCTACGTTTAATACCGATATCTAATTAGTTTCAAATTACTTTGTAGTTAAAATATTCCGTCCGTAAAGTATGATCATTGATTCCATCTTCGCCCCAGTAATATTTTGAGCCGCGGTCTATACGGCACGGTTGACGCATGCGCAGTTCAATATACGATCTTTTCCGTAGCCTCTCTCGTCACTCGCTATGAGGAAATATGCTGGTTTCCATGCCGAATCGAGTTTGGCTCAAAGCGGTACTGAAAGTGAAGTGCAATGCTATCTGGCGGTCATTACGAGGTACTGGGCCAGCGACATGCCTGTCACGAGTAGTAGGTAATCTGTGTCACGAGCTGTCACAAAGGGAGGAAGGGAAGAGGGTGTGGGCCGATGGCCTGATTGGCTGGAAGTAATTTGACTCATTGGTTATTGGTGGGGTGGGGCGTTGCTTGACACAAATTGACAACCAATCGCTCACAAACAATGAGCATTAATTCTAGATTTCTCTGAAAGGGGGCTCTGCGTCCAACAGTGAAATTTAAAATTACCGTAATAAATAGTGAAAATAATATGTATGTATTTATTAATTCCTTATTTGGTAAAGTGAATAACTAAGCGAATGAATAAAAGAGAAAGAAAAGTAAGATCATGACTGCCATGTTAAAGCTTCACGGATTACTCTCGGTAGCTAAATATTTATGGTTGATAAACCATCTGCAACTGTCAGTTCAGGTCTAGTCTATCTTCAGTTCTTGTTAACGGTTCGTGGTTATTTTTGGTGAGTCAAGGTATTAAAGAGTCAAACATTGAGTTTGAGTGAATGGTTGAGTGCTGAAAAAGTTTCTTTTATATACCGGTATTTTAATATATTTTTTTATCGTATATATTATATTCGGTAAGTCCCGATGTGAAATGTGAATATTTTCATATTTTTTACTTGGCACTACCCCTTGTGCGGGATTGGAGCCGCCTCTGGTGGAGTGCTGATCCTGGTTTCTACACTTGCACTTTTATCTTGCTCATTCAATGACAATTGCCAGTAACGCTGAATAAGATGTCACTCGTACGATAAAGTTTTCTTAAGTACTGAAATTAGCCAAAATATGTTTTCTAATAATTAAAAATAAATCAGAAAATGATATAACAGTAGATAGGCCTATTTACTCCTCCGCTGTCCATAACCCACCCACCATCCCCTTTTTAGATATGAGGGCTACACCAGTCAAATATATACCCCTGGATTTTGTCACGCATCAATAATCTGTAGGTAACTCTGAATGAATTTTTTGTTTGTAACAGTAACATTTCGGCTCTCGTGTATTCTCCGGTATCCGTTTTCAAAGTGCGTTATTTATGTTAGTAGCGCTCTGAAAATTGTTTCTACTTACTGTGCCACGTTATTGAAGCCAACTGCTATTAACAAACACCACGTTTACACTTTAAAAATAAGGAGATTGTCAACATTAACTTTCAAGTAATAAATAATTTTATTAATGCAGCCAATGGCCATGTACTTTTTCTTTTCAGTACGGGTCAGGGAAGGGATATTGGAAGGAAATTGGCCATGGACCTATTGAAAGGAACCGTCCCGGCATTTGCCTGGTGGTGAAAATGGGAAACCACTAAAACCATTTTCAAGACGGCCGAAGTGAGATTCGAACCCACGCTCTCCCGATGCCAGCGAGGCACGAGGTAGCGCGTTAGCGCTCTCGGCCACCGTGGCCGGTTTTCAAGTAGGCTAATAAACTTACCAAAAGATCATGTCGCCATGTTTGATTAGGTCATGCTGCCAATTTCACTTCCCCGGCGACTCTCTGGATGAAATTATTTGTGAAAATTACTGATTGTACTACTAGGCAAAACCATTGGTCTGGATAAAAATTATTGATGCGTGACTACCCCCACTGTGCGAGACAAAAAAACAGGGGTGTTTATATTAGCTAACCATTATTGGTCTAGGCGAAAACCATTGGTCTGGATGAAAATATTGTTCTGGAAACAATAATGTTGGCACTCTGAAAAAATGCAATAACACCCTGTAGGCGATAAAATATCAAACTCCTGTGTCTTACTAACATTAGCCATTTCTTAGAAAATTTTGCAGATTTTCATGGCGGCGGACACCGGACAATGCACGAGTTCCAAAATCCATACCAATGGCTTTTGCCTCGACCAATAATTGTTAGGTAGCACGGCCCGGGTAAGCCATATAATTATACACCCTTTTTTTTGTCATTCACAGTGGGGTACTCGTGCATCAATAATCTTGATCCACACCAGACCTGTGTGATGTATTTTGTATCCCACATGTTGGCAACTAGAGTAACGTCGGTGTGTGTGCCTCGGTAACAGTTGAAGAGACCTCATGCGCTCTGGAACATGGTTGCCGTCGTTGAATTAGCCAATAAGTAAAAACACATATTTACGTAATTTCGCACATATTTCCAGTGCTGTAGTGACTAGGGTTAGTAATTTCAATTAGTAATGTCCTCCAGAAGATGAAACAAAGTATGAAAATAATGTATTATTGAAATGTAAGGGAAAAATTTATGAGTGAGGTGTCATTCAAAATTAATCAATTACCATGTTTGTCGTGCTCATGAGGTTTCTTCAACTGTTAAGGCTTACCCACAATGCGCAGTTGCTAATTGACGGTCGGCAGTCACGGCCGTCCCCGTGTATACTATAGGCACCATTCACAACATGTAGTTGCAGTCGCCAGCTGTCAGTTGGCAACCTGTAGTCGGCAGTCAAAATTTCATCTCTGACTGCCGACTGCATATTTAAGTGCCAATCAGAATAGATCACAAGCTGACGTCACTGTCGTTTTCCCGGTCGTCATATTCTTTGGTCATCAGCTGTAGTAGTTGTATTCGGGGTATTCTTCGTTGTTGTATAATAAACTGAACCAAATATAAAAAGATGATGACGGAATGTGCTGACTTATTAATAATGTGGAAGATATTTTTATAGATCTTGTCAGGGAACGCCGTTGGCTCTATAATATGAGTGACCCCAAGTACAACAAGAAGTTCCGTGAAGAACTATACAGCCTACTTTTCATGCCAATGATTATTCTACAGAATATGAACCTATCTAGAATAATGACGAAATTAAGTTGTTAATATCGAAATATCTAATTAGTTCAAAATATACCTGGTATAATGTAGCCTAATAGAGCACTACAGTTGGCAGCCCTGGTGACTGAATATATTCTTAGTTCCATCTCTTAAGGTACAGAATACAAAATTAGGTTGGAAGTCCAATGGACGTTACATGCAGTTAGACATTGGATCTATCAGCATGCGTAAAAGCATGTTGGCAACAATGTCATGTGTGTTCTGGTCAGAAATAATCTGAAATATTATATCTTTTTTTGCCAATTTTGGATGAAATACATTTGTTAGTATAGAAGTTACATGTATTTTAAAATTGGACATACCAGCAGGCATAGAATCATGTTGGCAGCACTGTCTTGTATTAATTACTCCAAATTAATCTAGAATGTCAGGTGCTATACGTGTGCAAAGTATAGAGCTGTTGGCTTGCATACTTTCTGATATATTGATATTAGGGTAAAAAAATAAAGACAGCATTTATTAACAGTTGGCAGCCCTGATTGCTCTTAACAATACTAATGGTAATATCTGTTATGGTACACATAGCACATACGAAATTTGGTTGAAATCCAACTGATAGTATAGAAGTTACATGTATTTAAAAATTGGTACTATCAGCAGGTTTATAATCATGTTGGTAGAACTGACGTATAAAAGTTACTCCAAATTAATCTAAAATGTCAGAATATACGTGTGCATAGTTTAAAGCTGTTGGCTTGCATACTTTCTGATATATAGGTATTTGGATGAAAAAAATAGAGAGAGCAATTATTAACAGTTGGCAGCCCTGGGGGCCTTAAGAATACACTCAGTCATATCTGTTTATGTACAGATATTACATACAAAATTTGGTTGAAATCCAATTGATAGTGTAGAAGTTATATGCATTTAAACATTGAACCTATCAGAAGGCTTAACATTATTTTGGCAACACTGTCATAGTTGGCCTCCTGGGAATTAAACTGAAATAGTCTTATCTACATGTGTGCCAATTTTGGAATAGCTCCCATGTATACCTTGCAAGATATCCAACATGGAGCTCAAATTTCTAGTGCGTATTTTCAGCAGTTGGTAGCACTGACATCATTTTCAAATATGGACGTGAGATATTCCGGTGCACATCTTTACTCATACTAAATTTGGTTTTGATTGCTGCAGCCGTTTAGGAGTTGATAGGGGGGGACACACACACAGCCAGACAGGACAGACGGACAGACAGACAGACACACATTTTCCCGGATCGATCTCATAAGTCTACTTTTTCCTCATTTTTGCAAAATGTGAAAAGTAGGCTAATAACCTACGTGGAGGCTGATTGCAGATGCAATGGGTTCGAAAGGTAGATCACAATATTTAATAGCAATTTAATTAATAGCAGACCTAGTCACTAACATGTAACATCAATAATAATTAAAGTTATCTGAATTTTAACAATGCAAACAATGTACTCTCAGGAAACAAAACCCGATGAATGGAGAGAAAGTATTTTAGTGCCAATATATAAAGAGAAGGGGATATTCAGGACTGTGCTAACTACAGTGGCATTAAGTTAATGTCCCATACCATGAAAATCTGGGAAAGAGTGATAGACAAGAGGATCCGGGATGAGACTAGCATTGGCGAGGAACAATTTGACTTCATGCCAGGAAAAGGGACCACAGACGCAATGTTTGCCCTGAGACAAGTAATGGAGGGGGTTACACTTCGAATTCAGGGACCTAGAGAAAGCATATGACCGGTTGCCCCGGGGAGAAGTCTGGAGATGTTTACGAGCAAAAGGAGTCCCAGAGAAGTACGTGCAGTTGGTTCATGAAATGTACAAAGAAACAAGAACACAGGTTAGAAGCAGTGTTGGACTTACAGATTGGATTCCAGTTCGAGTAGGTTTACACCAAGGTTCGGCTCTAAGTCCATATCTGTTTGACCTAATTCTGGACGAAATGTCTTGTGGATTAAGAGACCAAGACCCCTGGTGCATGATGTTTGTGGACGACATTGTGTTGTGTAGTACCACCAAAGATGTCGATAGAGGAAAACCTGGAACAGTGGAGGGCAGCCTTGGAAGACAGAGGACTCAGGATTAGTAAGAAGAAGACAGAGTATATGAGGTTCAATACAGATCAAGACTGTGAGATCAGAATGCAAGGGGAAACGTTGAATAGAATGGATGAGTTCAAATACCTGGGTTCGGTGGTGACTGGAGATGGAAATCGGGATGTGAAGTGTCACACGGGATTCAGGTAGGATGGATGAACTGGAGGAATATGTCAGGAGTGCTCTGTGACCGCAGGATCAAGCCTAAGGTTAAGGGGAAAATATATAAAACTGTCGTAAGACCTGCATTGCTGTATGGCTCTGAAACGTGGCCTGCACGCAAAATGCACACAAACAGGCTTGACGTCACGGAAATGAAAATGCTCAGGTGGATGAGTGGAGTGACTAAGCGTGATAGAGTGGAAAATGTCAAAATAAGAGGAACATTGATGGTTGTTGAAATATCTAAGAAGATACAAGAAAAGCGACTTCAATGGTACGGGCATGTGAGAAGAAGGGAGGAATCCTACATGGGGGAGGAAGATGCTAGACATGGAAATACAGGGAGTGAGAATGCGAAGCAGACCTAAATGAAGATCGATGGATTGTGTACAGGAGGACCTCGGAGAGAAACAGTTGTCAGAAGAGGATGTGCATGACCGGGTTAAATGGAGGAGAGCTGTCAGAAACATCGACCCCACATAGGAGTGGGAATTATATAAAGAGAAAGAAGAAGATGGTCTGAATTTTAACAATGGGCGAGTTCAGCAGGGTCAGCAATTTGCTAACCTGCTAGCATGCTACTAGCTTGTTGCTAGGCTAACATGTGTGTGCCCGCCTGAACGCATTACTGCCAGCTGACGCGGGAATTTCAGAACACACAATTCCTTTGTAGCATCTTTTGTCTTCTGTGAGGTTGTCCTCATTCATCTTTGGTGGTTGGGAAGTTGTCGTTTCCAAAAATTCTGCCGAGCCGTGCCAAGACTGCTGAGTGATATTCTACAAATGGAAATTAACAACAATTTTGTTCGACTTATTGTAGCGGATTATGAAGTTAGAGAGAATTTCCAGCTGTAGATGTTTTCTTGAGAGCAGAAGAGCGTCTAGAATACGTGCCTACAAGGAACAAAGGATATTATGAGGAAATTGTCCCAAGATATTCTCCTGATAACTTTCGAAATCACTTTCTTATGTGTTGAATTACCATGCAGGTAGGCTGCTGGCATTTGTTTATATTTTGTACAATGCAATTTATTTGTAGGCCTAAGAAAAATATATCTATAGATAGTCCTAGTTCTGTAACATATTTCTTTTTTTCTGTGTAATCAAAACTGTTTTTTTTTAGAATTAAATATGTGGTACAATTACAAGGCATGATTTGCAGCGCAGTAATTAGGCTACAGCTTTCAAAATCGGGATCTAATTAGGAAGAGACGACAAAAAGCGTAGAAACAGGAAGACTTACGGATTCCATAAATACCGTTACTGGATAGTAAACTACCCACATAATTTGGCCATGGGAAACGTGACAGTTGTGTTTCTATATAGCCTACACGTACATTTTAAAACATATTTCGGTACCATACTTGAGATGGTACTGAAACTGCAGGACAGGATAGAAACAACAAAGTTAAAGTGGTATGGACATATGATGAGAATGGGAGAGGAGAGAGTACCAAAGAAAACTTTCTGTGAAAAGATGACAGGGAAGAGACCACGAGGAAGGCCCCGGAAGAGATGGGCAGATACAGTGTGGGAGAGTGTAGAAAAGAAGGGAGGAAAACCCGAAGATGTACTAAAATCAGGAGAGGAGTGGTGGAGAGACAGGCAACGATGGAGGTCCTTAATTCACAACCTGACCCAGGAAGCTGGAAACGGGAAATGAAGATGATGATGACTTGAGATATGCTACTGTTCTACATCCGGTAACACATTCACACGCTACCACGTGGCATTTAATCTCAATCTGAAAGCATGTAATGGGATTAAATCATACACCAAAATAGAAAAAGAATAATTAACGAGCCGGATTTGCCTTGACCAAACTAATTCCTTAATACGAGAACATAAAATAACTATATTGATCATCATAAAGATACTAGGCATAATGAGGTCAAAGTTCAAGTTTAGAAGCATAAAACGTCCAATTAAAACAATTATTATACTTTAAAAAAAAGTTATTATATTACCTGACGCCATTCTCAAGTGAAGGTCTTCATCTCCAAAAACTTCCTAGGTCATATCGTTCAAAGTATACAACATAGCAATTTGACTTGCCGCCATTTCTAGTGGAGGTAGCAAAACAGACCAGCAGCCTAGCAGGAAAATGCTTGCTAGCTGTGCTGAGACTTTGCTACCTACGTCACATCCGCTAACAAGCCCGCTGGACGGCACCTAGCAGAAACTGCTGACCGTTTGCTAGCTAGCAGTGTGCCCGCTGAACTCGCCCAATGCTGTACCAGTTACCAGCAATAAAAATAAGCCGTAAAGCTCCAAGTCTTCCATCTTTGCAAATTTCCTAATTTTAGGTTATCTACAAGAAAATTGACAACTTTCTCAAGGCATAAATGAAAGTCAAGTTATTATTTTGCTCCTAGCATTTTAACGACTGCTCATTGTGGGTGGCTAGGTTGTGAACTACCGACTTCAGCTACGGACTGCCAACTACCCACTGCTGACTGCGCATTGTGGATCGACCTTTACCGTTTCACGCACATTGATGTCACATTACTATTACCAACATGTGGGATACAAAATACACATTGTAATTATGTGAATAAGCATTAATTGGCAAAACGATTGGTCAGGATAAAGATTATTGATGTGTGAGTACTCCCACTGTGTGTGACAAAAAACAGTTGTGTATACAGGGTGAACGTAAAATTCCGCACTTGGAGGTCGGCATGCGATTCCTCATCCAATTGCAAGACAAAAGTTTCTATAGCAAAATCGGATCGGGTGCTGTTTAAAACCACAAGTATGAAAGCGAGGAGCTGGCAACACTGTCACATACTGAAGCGCATCGGAATGTTCAGAGAAATGTGTATCAGCCCGTAATACCGTACTATTCTTCGCAGCTCACTGAGTAGACTGTTGAGTTATCAAACCCACATGCACCATCGAGCTACGGTTCGAATCTACGTCAGGGTGTTTTTTTTTTTTTTTTTTTTTTTTTTCCTAGCGTGTTACGTCAGTTCCCGTCGTTTACCTGCATTTGTAAGCATGACATGACATAATTTTGTCACATGACAGTGTGAGGCACCTCCGTTGCGTAGTGGTCAGCGTGATTAGCTCCCACCCCGGAGGTCCGCGGTTCGATTCCTGACTCTGCCACGAAATTTGGAAAGTGGTCCGAGGACTGGTACGGGGTCTACTCAGCCTCGGGTGGTCCAAATGAGTAGAGGAGGCTTGATTCCCACCTCAGCCATCCTCGAAGTGGTTTTTCCGTGGTTTCCCACTTCGTCTTCGGGCAAATGCCGGGATGGTACCTACCGTAAGGCCACGGCCGCCTCCTTCCCCTTTCCTTGCCTAACCCTCCCACTGTTCCCATCCCTTCATCAGGCCCCCGTTCGCTTTGCAGGTGAGGCCGCCTGGGCAAAGTGCTAGTCACACTCCCCAGTTGTATCCCTGACTCATAATCCCAAGCTCCAGGACACTGCCCTCAGTGGCGGTAATGGTGGGATTCTCGCTTAGTCCGTAAAACGTTAATGGAAAAAAGAACAAACAGTGTGGTCCATTAAACGGCATGCATGAGTCGACTAACCACGCATTGCACAACCATAACTGGTGCTGTCAAGTTCATGTAGGGTGGCTTCATGATGGAGTTCACAAATGGTGAATACGTCGATATGCTTTTAGTGTTGGATGCTGCTCGTGAGTATGCGGCACGGTACCCTCAAAGGCGCCATCCGATAAGAATGTTTTTCGTTGCCTTGAGCAACGCCTGTGGGAAAACGGTAATCTTCGCCCACAAGTAGTGGACAGAGGTCGTCCAAGGACTAGACGTAGCCTACTCCACAAACGGAGGACGCAATTCTTGAAACTGTTCACCAATCACCTCAGCGAAGTACCCATGATATTGCAAGGCAGTTCCAGGTATCTCCAACACTGGTTGTTGACGTGTTGCACGGCGAAGAACTGAATCCATATCTTTACACGTTAACTCAACACCAGCGGCCAGAAGACCACATTCATCGAGTACATTTCTGTGAATTGCATTTGCAATAAGTTAAAGATAACGAATATTTTATCAAGAATGTGCTATGGAGTGACGAATGTAGCTTCACTCGGGAAGGTATTTTCAACCATCACAACAGTCATTATTGGTCTGACCACAACCCACATGTCACCCGTGAACGTGGCTTTCAGGCACATTTTGGCATAAGCCTGTGGGCTGGAATCGTGGGAGGAGTGCTTTTAGGCCCTTACCTATTGCCAGACAAGTTTATTACCCCCCTCTATCGTACGTTCCACTTGGTGTTCGGCGACAGCTATGGTTTCAACATTATGTTGCACCGCCACACTTTGGAATGACTGTGCGTAACTGTTTAAATGAAGCGTGTTCAGGGAAATGGATTGGTCGTGGAGGTCCAATGTTCTGGCCGCCACGTTCCACGGGCCTTAATCCACTAGATTTTTCTTTGTGGGGACACTTAAAGGAACAAGTTTATAGTACTCCACCCATGGATGTACAAGACCTATTAGCTCGCGTGCATGCTGCATCGGTAATGGTGAATGCAGGTGTGTTGCATAGGGCCCGGAAAAAATATGTTCCAACGAGTGGCGAAGTGTTTGCAAATGCAAGGAGGTCGCTTTGAACATCTGCTGTGAAGTGAAGGTGTTGCTGGTAAGTGTACGTACCGGCTCTGTGAAGATATGACTGGACGTCAAACATACACTATGGAATTATGGTGCGTAGCATAATGGGCAATCTAGTGTAGGCTACCTACAGTATTGTGCTTCTTTGTACCGCATTGGATTGAGACGATGTTACTGTATCCACTATTATGTTCTATAGGCTTTATTTGTGCCATGGACAAAACAAGGGGTCGTTTATCTCTGTAAGAAGTTCATGTTACGCTTGAATGATTAAATACAGGTAACGGTAAGACATAGTGTATTGCATAGTGGAGGTGTACATTGGATGCAATTTGATACATTACCTGAAAAAAAAATGGCACGAATGCGACTCGAACATCGGCGCGTCCGCACAACCGGCATTTATGGCATTACCTCGTCTCACTGAGCTAATGAGACAGCTCCAGCAGAGTGCTGAGTTCCTGCGATCAGTTTTTGGCCACGTTGCATGCAGTTACAGCGTTGCCAGAGCCTCGTTTCTTAACACACATTTCTGTTAAACCTATTGGCAGGACTAGGTTTTGCAAGATAAACTTTTGTCGTGAATTTCGACGAGGAACCGCATGCCGACCTCCAAGTGCGGCATTTTACGTTCACCCTGTATAGCCTATTAGCTTAAATGCTATGATTCTAATCATAGACTTGTAAATAATGAAACTTTTTTTTTTAATGTGGTGTGAGGCATAGGCCCATATGAAAGGGACTATACAGTATATTAAATTGACATGCGTAGGGCCTGTAATGTTTAGTTAGTATTTTGTGCAATAAACTGTATTTTACATCCAAACTACCCTGACAACCCTATCAGATTTTACAGTTTTCAGCCATTTGTTTCAAACCATTTACAGTATACAATATCACTCCAAACATTTCATATTGATTGTAGCAGTACTATTTTCTTAAATTAATCTTGAAGTATGAACGTCTTTATCACTGGTGGTTTTTTTTTTCCAGCCATGCAGTGTTCGGAATTGGGAACTTCAGGTGCATTTTAAAGTTCATGGGAAAGGCAAAGACCTGTATGGAGATGGAGCAGCTATATGGTATGCAAAAGAGAGAATGTTACTAGGAGATGTTTTTGGCAACAAGGATTATTTCCAAGGCTTGGCCATCATTCTTGACACATACAGCAATCATAATGGACCACACAATGTAAGTACAGTACACGATAATATCTTTGAGTTGTTAGTTTAATGAAAGCGAAATCTAGTTGTAATATTACAGCAAACAATTATCACAAATAATTTAAACAAATTATGCTAGCCAACCTGTGCATCAAACTCTGTATGGTATTCAATTATATACACATATCAAATCAAAGCACAAATCTTAAACTGTTACAGTGTGGTGCTATCAGTGCATAAGGGTTGAGTTATAAATTTGCAAATACAGGCTGGGCATGCAATAACTGTGGTAGTTTGAAGGTGAGATAGCTCAAGATGACTGTCTATTTTCAGTTGCTGTTTTACGTGTTTACCTGCTGTACCGTGTATAATGGATGGGTGCACATGAAGGAAAGGTGATTAGTTTCTGTTGAAAGAAGAAAAAACCTAGCTAAATTATTTCTCGAGATTGTATGTGTATGTGGGAGCCACCTCACTGGCTCAAGGTGATAGCTTCCCCCCAACTGGAAGGATCAGACTTGATACCCAGGCAAGATTTTAGAGCTATCCTCCACCTTCCAGGCAGTTTCTGGTTCTCAGTCACCTGTAAAATTAAAACTAGTAGACCTTCTAAAAGGATTTCCTCATCGGCAGATTTCCTTTGAGGGTGATGACGCTTGTTTCCCTAATCTTCTGTATCAGAGGTTAAAGAAAATGTGGAGCCTTACTACCCACATCCAGTAGGCCAAAATGGGCTAGAATGAAAGAATGTTTGATACAGCAGTTATATTGACTCTTATTTTGCCCCACTTTTATTTGGTCCTACACAAGGCCAAGAAATCACATTCTTTAGAAGATCTACAAGAGTATGCCATGAAAAATAAAGAGCACAAGGAAGTGCTGAAGAACGCTAGGAAAGCGTACCTAGCGTTAGAAGGAACCAAACTAATAGAAGGGGCTGAATGTCATCCATTCAAGACACTACAACCTATGCAACCAAAATACCCAAGAGAGATCCCAATGGAGACATGGAAAAAACACTTCCAAGGTATATTACAGTCTAAAGAAACCAGACCCGCCCTCGTTAAAAAACTGAACAGAAACATACAGGACATCAAACCGATCACTACAAGCGAGATGGAAGATGCCATCAAAGGGTCAAAGCAAGGAAAAGCCTGCGGGCAAGACCAAATATTTAATGAACATTTACAAATGACGTCGACATTATTAAAAGAAGCATGGGTCAGCCTCATAAACCAATGCCTCATACACTCTAGTATAATATCGTATGGCCTCGGGTGCCTGGTGCAAGCTTTGTTAATTGACACCCAGAGGGTAGCTTGCATGTCGAATTTCGTCGTTCCTTTGAACGCTATGAAAGTCAAGGTGGTTAGATATCTAAACTCCTTGACACTACAGCACTTTCAAGTAGAGAATGGAGGAACTTTGTGTTCGCGGAAAATCCCGAGATTAATTTTGCCATTGAACATGGCCTCTTGAATTCAAATGGGTTCTTCAACATGCCAACAACGTATGACATGAGTATCGTGATTTTTGTCGCCTTCAAAAATCACTTACCCTGGCCAGGGGCGAACCTGCAATCTTGGGGTTGGTAGTCCGACACTATAACCACTCACCCACCGTGGCAAGCATACACTCAAGTATACCAGACAGATGGAGAAACTCGATAATAAAAGTCTTATATAAAAGAAAAGGGAATATAGGAGACCCCAATTGTTACAGAGGCATTGCATTGGAATGTGCACCGTTTAAAATATTCACAAAGATCATTACCAACAGACTAACAGATCTGATAGACAAAAGACTTCCGGAGGAAGAACTTGGTTTCCGAAAATGACTATCAACAATGCACGCAGTGACATGTCTCCAAGATGAAATACATGAAGCCCTGAGACATCAGCGAGGAAAGCTTTATACTGTATTCATAGACTATAGTAAAGCATTCGACCTTGTGAATAGAGAAAATAGTATCAACAAACTGAAGGCACTTCTAGGAAACGAGCATTACCTCACAAGAATGGTCAACAACATACTAGCATACAACTACGTCCAAATAGACAACCAATTAGAAAGATCCGAACCATTAGCCCAGACTAACGGGATCCAACAGGGCGACCCAATGAATCCTCTTATATTTAATATCGCCGTTATGGATGTGGCAAAAGGAGTTGCTACGGAAGACGTAAAGATATGCGCCTATGCGGATGACATGGCACTAATGTCAAGATCAAGAGACAAATTACAAGAAGCTTGTAACCAACTAACATCATGGGCAAATGAAAATGGTCTTCACATAAATGAGGACAAGACAGTATTAATGGTCTTCAGGAAGAGTGGACGACCCACAAATAAAGACGATGTCATAATTAACGGCAAGAATTTGCAACAGGTGAATAATTTCACGTACCTTGGAGTAACCTTTCAAACACATGGCACAGCATTTAGAAGACACATAAAACAAAAAAAACCACCGCGGCGATCATTGCAATGAACGACATTAGACAATTACATAGACTGTCATTAGATACTGCCTTGAAAAGTAAAAATCACTCCGGTCGTCACATATTGGCTACCAGCAATTTGGACACACCTGACAAAGAGAGACTTTCTAGAGATGGAAAAATTAAAGGCGACATATTTAAAAAAGGCCCTAAGACTCTTGAAGTACACTCGCTAACGTCTTGTCTACGAACTTACAAGAGAACAATTCTACATTGAAGAGCTACATATTCAACTGTTATTAACCACCACAGATGCACACGATGAGGCAATCAAGGAACTTCGTATGAAGAAAGAAGAAATATGGGACGAATTCTATTCCACGGACGCAGTGGTCACGACAGAATGGAAACAGGCCGACTACAACCTTCGACACATGATGAAATGGTTCGCTGTACACGGATTTCACTTCAAATGCTGCAGCAACAAAAAGCACGATGACTCAGGAGAACAGTGTGTTTGTGAACTATGCAACATGCATTGTGATCATTACCACATGAAGGTGTGTGGGAAAAGACAAGTATCCCTTACAGAGTACTGTACCAGAGAGTAATTTGCTCGGTGGAGCAAGGAAATTGAATAATCTATGTACATTGTACGATCTTTTATTACATAATTTTTTTTTTAAAGCTATAAAGGAAAAAAATATGAAGTGCAGACATACAATCAATCATCGGACAGGTGAAAGTATAGAAACACACCAAAAGGACAGGGAGAATAGACCATTCTCAAAAGTTGACATTCATGCCATCAATCCATTCATTAGTTCTTCAATGCTATAGCCCCGAATAAGCTTGTTTCACTCTCCCAGTCTCTTTGAAGACGGCTGTGAAGATTATCATATCTCAAAATAGTGTATGGCTGATCTTTTGTCTGGAGAAGGAAAGAACTTACTGGAAAGTAAAAAGGATAACAGGACAAATAACATAGGAACATACTGGTCAAACATGGAAGGAGAAAAGAAAAGCCTCCGGCATGGTATAGTGATTAGCATTATTGGCTACCATTCCCAGCTCTGCCTAGAAGTTTGATTCTGAAACATAGAACTGGCTTTTATGACATAGCTCTCCTTGGAGCGGACATATCTGCTGAGAAAAACTTGAAAATATGACTGCAGTCTGGATTTGAACCCGAATCTCCTGCTGTCCGTACAGATGCTATTAACACTGTATTTCTTATCCACTTTACAAAACATTTTTTAATTTTTTATGACTGTACATGTTTTGGTCTTTTGGGGCCATCATAGATATACAGATGGTTGGTTCCTCAGTTTAGGGGCTGCGACAAAGCGGTCATGTAGCCCCATGTACTTTTGGTGTGTGGAATCTGTCTGATAACCGGTGTTCATTGTGGTGACTGTATTAGTGTGTGTTATCTGTTTTAGGTAGATTTCATTAGAAAGCTAACTATTGCAATGAGTACTGTCCCCGTATATTCTAGAGGCGGTCTGTTGGATATCCGAAGCAACAGCTGGATTCGTAGACCCTGACTGCTCCGGCGCAAAATACAAGTCAAGGATCTACGTCCAACTAGACCCTCTTGAATATACGTGGCGGAAATTACAATACAACTGTGAATTACAAGAAAAATACACTTAGCTCGCGGTAAAACACCTACCTTATTCTCGGGGGTCTCGTGGTCAGCCTCTCTGGACCTATAATGGGTTTCACAGTTGCATCTCCTTATATCTAAAATGAATCATGACGACACGGCTTCTAATAAAACTAAACTATTTAATAACAAAATGTAAACTAAAGCTAAACATTCACACAACAAAATAAAATAACACACTCTCGTTCGCTCATCTCTACACTCACGCCACTGACAGAACTGCGTTCTATGAACATAATGACAAAATTTGGTGTAGCTTGTGTCCGTGCATCAAGCTGTACAATGGTTACACACCTCTGTGTATTTACATTCTTCTGGCACACTCCCAAGAACATATGGGCGCTCGGCGCACGCGACCCTTGCCACGTGTCCGATGACATAACATTCACCGTTGCATTCCCAGTCTGTCTGGTTTAAAAAGAAAGAGCGCGAGCCGTGCGGTTCACAACAACTCTCCCCATTTGTGCGGCCTGGCCGAGCTATGGCCTTGGCTAGAAACGAGTTTTAAAGAAGTCCTCGCTATTCCTGCCTGGTCCACAAACGCGCTCTCCATAACAATAAAAACTGTGTTAAAATGAAGCAGATTCACGTCAGACAAATACGTGAACTGCACGCAAATACTACATGCTACTGACATAAAACTTCTATACACACTAACAATCATACTCTCGCATTGTGACGTCCCAATGGAGTTCATTTCATTTGCACTGAACAAGAAACAAACCACATACAGTCAAACACTCATTCATACTCTAACCTCTACGTTAAACAAACTATGAACTTCCTATTCCTAACATGTTATACACTCGATTGACAAATAATAAAGGTTAACACTAAATGAATTTATAATGACGCTTGTAGCATCAGCTATAGTCCTTTCAATGTAATAGCGTCTAAATACACTCGAGCCTGTGCTCTGATCTAGCAGTTATGTCAAATACAGTGAACTGTGATCCTTGAAATCTTCTACATCACCAGAAATACCCACCACCAGTCTCTCCTCTCTGATCTGGTGTCGAAATAGTTTAATACATTCGACCACTTAAGGTGAAACATATGCCGTTACATGTTTAGGTTTAATATTCTCGATAAAAGTATAGCATAACAGCTGTCATCATCAATTTCCCGTTCCAATTTCAACCGTGACCCTTCCTGTCCTCTCTAAATCCCAGGTCGTGTATAACAAAATAAGGAGTACTCTCTACTCGCACTTTAATGCCTTGCCCATCCTAGTCATGCCCACGCAATGACTGTACTTCAAAATGCGGAACACACCTTCGCAATAACCTCGTATGCCAACTACATACGGAAACACACAAAAAACCACTATCAAAGGGTTATCAACTCCACTTCTTTCAACCTGGCATTCTTACAAAAGGGCATAATTTCTCAGCGTTGCCACCACAATCGCTGGTCTCATGAACAATAACAACAATTGTTAAATTATTAATTTATACATCTTGACGACCTCTGTAATTTACGATACTGACCTCCTCACTTAATACTCTTGAAACAATACTCTGATAAGTATAAACTGTCGTGCATACATTTAATAAAAATACTACATCTCATCTTCACTCATCTGGGTTCGACTTTAATCGAGGAAGGAATATTATGTCTACAACGTGACATGATATTACTCCTCGTAAATATTTAATCACAAAATCATATCTATGTGTTTGTGTCCAACAAGAATCTATCACGACGAGGATATCAAACGATAACTACCCTAACGTCGGATGATAATTAATCTTCCAAGAAGATTCTAGCTTCCAATAATTTAAATGACTGAAAGTTCATAGCTTTCTTCAATAAAAACATACAGTTAGTCATATTCGTATTCTCTTCATTCAGAACGAAAGTCAATGAGTTCTGACGATAATAATCATTTCTACGTTAAATGTTTCTTTTCCACAATGTGACATGATATTTCACAATATATCACTGCCAAGATCTTCTTTCTTGACGTTTCTTCTCGACGGATAAAATGCCCAAATTAAACTAATAAAAATTAATTTAATGGGTAACATAGACGAAAATGTCTATCACTTGCATTCGAATGAATACAAAAACGTCGAAAATAAATTACTGTTCCTTAAAGGAAATGACAAAAGCTTGTTCCTCGAACAAGTAAAATAATCTCAGTTCAGAAACTGGATTCCTAACAAACGAAGTTAATAGCATCGCAAGACGATCACTATAATAAATTTCGAAGAATAAAAATGCTATACATGGAGTACATATATACTGCGACGAAATATGGATAAAGGATTTGCTCAGAAAATGTCACTACAAGCTCTAACTACAAGGTTAGTGAACACTGCTACCTGGTCTCGAAGTCTAGAAGATCAAGATAGAGTATAACAAAATACTCAGATGATACATCTCCCAAAGATCTGGGCTGGATCCTAGCTCGTCTCCACGAACTCGTGACCTCAGGAAAGGAACGAATTCCCCCACTGGAAACAGCAAGCTCCGACCGGAATCGAACTGCGGGCCTCCAATCATCATCTTCCTTGTGACCGGGATAACCCTGGACCTCTTGATAATCTTGATGTTTCTTCTATCTCCGTCACAGCACAGTCTTATTATAACAGTGAGTAGCGTCGAAAGTTCTGCTTTCCACTTCAAAAGGCATTTGAAGAGAAAGTCTTGGATCTCACTCGTATAACGAACATTCATGTAGATGGAATCTGAACATCGTTCTGTAGTCGCTGATGTTAATGTTGAGCTCATGTTTGACGAGAATGCACTAGAATCGAGTTGTGCATCGAGTCTCATGGTCGCTCACTATGTAGACATTCACGAACAGTCTCCTCTAACGAAGCTCCATCGCTGCCTATATTGCTTCTATCTGCTTATACTCCTGGCGCACATAATAATTTAGTCCATAATAATCTTCATAATACTAGACTGACTATTGTTCTTCACTATGGAATACATCTCCATCCTAAGTGTTGTAATACAGTTCCACACAAGCAATATTAATATGCACTCGTACTCACTTGTGGCTGTCGCCTGAGCTGCAGTCACTCGGACAAAGTGTCGTATCGCGCTGGAAAGAAACACTTTTCTCGCGCTTCACAAAACTGCTTATAATTGCTGAAATCTTTCTCTCAAACCTCTAAAAATTCGCAATATACAACATCTGCCAGTGAGCCACAATATGTAGTTGAAATATGTTCTCTGAAGCCGATCAGACCGAAGTGACTGCGGTATATGTGCTCCTCGCAACCTCACCTAGATTCAAGCCGCGGTCGTCTCCTAATTCCGCCCTTGCTTATGCCTTGTCTCCATGAGTCACCTTCTACTAGCTCGGTGAAACACTCTGAACTCCTTTCTCTTCCAATCGCACACGCCTGACCTCTTCGACGTTCAGATACACAAGAGCCTCGGTGCTTGGCGTCTCCCCTCCAAGTCTACCGATTTTAGCCGCCTTTTCGAGTTCCCTCTCGAATTCGCGCGGGCTCTAGCAAATCGCTTATTTCTTCCAATAGCGACCTGCTATTGACTTATGAAATATTTCCAATATTTTATTATCATATTCTTCTCTTTTCCAATATATAAATTCACTCTCTAAGGGCTTAAATGAATTAAATATCCATAAAAATTTAGTTGCTGGAACTCCCGTCTTCTCTAAAACTTCTTCCTATTGGCTGTAAGCTCATATCCAATGTGATAATTTATAACAATATTTAAACAATTCCTGGGAATATTCGCTGTTGCTAGGTCGATTCCAAGCTTCTAGAAACATCCATTGCTCAATACAATCACGTGATGGAATTTCCCCCCTAGCTCGACGTAGCCTCACGACTGGTTTCTGCCAAGTTCCAGCCATCATATTCCTTGGTTAAATTTTATCATGGCCTTCGAAAAAAACTGTAATATTCCCATTTTCATCCCTTATAATTCATTTTACGGGGGCAGTACCATGTTTCGACTTCCGGAAAATTTCGACATATCTTCGCGTTTCACATCCCCCAGACCCCAAAACCACCGTCAGTTCAAAAGTTTATATATAATTTATGTACGTATATATATATATATATTTATATGTATATCAGTTTCTTGTGGACACGATAACTGCCGTAATTTTGCACCAATCACTTAGAATTTTTTACCGAATATGTATACCTATAAAATCTCGGTCGAGATCGTTACTGGGCAGAATTGGTCGAAGAGGGTGAAAATGAGGGTCTTTTTTCGAAAAAGTGAAATATTGCTATAACTCTCTTAATATGTGAAATATCGAATCCGTTCAAAGTTCATACTATGTGTCGGATAAAGCCCAAACATTTATGTTTGAAGAGTTTTTTTATAGCACCAACCATTGACCAAAGGGGTGGGAAAAAGTGGGTTTTTCGGGAAATATTAATCATATCTCTCTTAATAGGCACAATATCAAAACCGTACAGAATGGACAATATTCCCCTAATAATTACCTAAAACTTTTGTCTGAAAGAATTTCTGATATGACCCACCATTACGCCAAGGGATGAGAAAAATGATTTCGGAATTATAAGAAAATGCCAAGAGCTATCAGAGGTTGACATGGCAACACTACTAAATTGATGAGGGATGAGCCATCAGACGTTGCCATGACAACGCACTTGCACGAGATCTGATTCAGATTTCCATCTGACTAAGTGTGAAGCGGCTTCGGTGACGTAACTGGTAGCATGCTGAACCTCTATGCCCAAGGTCGCGGGTTCAAAGCCGGCCGAAGTCGGATTTTCTAAGAGCTCTAAAAATCCCTCAGTAATCTTTCCTTTGGAGGGGAAGTTCCAACGTTCGTTGCGAGTTGCTGGTTGCGGTGGCCTCTAGTAGCCAAGTTCACAGCTAGGTGTCGACGGTAGTATCTGGTAGCAACATTAGGAACTACTGCTTGAAATTGACCATCTGCAGTCCTTACCTGAATTACAGACTAATACAGCCATCACAATTCACACCGTTTATCAGACATATTCTACACTCGCCCAAAGTACACGGGGTTACATGACCGCGTTGTGGCAGACCCCAAACTGAGGAACCAACCAAAATCTCTGCGGGAGATAAAATTTTGCGTTAAGACGTAACAGACCGTTAGATAGTTACACATCAGCGTCGAAACCTTGCATAAGGAGAGTGTGACCACAAGTATAAAAATGGATCCCAAATGACAAGAAAGTTACCATCCCCATAAGACAATAAAATGTTTAAAATTTGCATAAAATGACGAAAAACAAAGTTAATTAAGCTCCAGTTATTAAAAACTTTCTCGCAATAAATGAGGTCTGATCCTTCTACGAAAACCTTCATATTCTGCCTATTTTCGCCTATCCCCAAGTTTGCCCGGTGAAATCTACCTCCGCCTTCCGGCGTGCCGAGAGCACTTTTATATATATAGAGATGCCAAGACCCATCAGAGGTTGCCATGACAACACTACTAAATTGATGAGGGATGAGCCATCAGACGTTGCCACATTGACAACGCACTTGCACGAGATCACATTCAGTTTTCTATCTGACTAAGTCTGAAGTGGCATCGGTGACGTAACTGGTAGCATGCTGAACTTCTATGCCCAAGGTCGCGGGTTCAAAGCCGGCCAAAGTCGTCGGATTTTCTAAGAGCGCTAAAAATCCATCAGTATGCTTTCCTTTGGAGGGGAAGTTCCAACGTTCGTTGTGAGTTGCTGGTTGCGGTGGCATCTAGTAGCCAAGTTCACAGCTAGGTGTCGTTGACGGTAGCATTTTGTAGCAACATTAGGAACTACTGCTTGAAATTGACCAGTTGCAGTCCTTACCTGAATTACAGACTAATGCAGCCATCACACTTCACACCGTTTATCAGACAGATTCTACACTCACCCAAAGTACACGGGGTTGCATGACCGCATTGTCGCATCCTCTAAACTGAGGAACCAACCAAAATCTCTGCGGGAGATAAAATTTTGCGTGAAGAAGTAACAGACCGTTAGATAGTTAACACATCAGCATCGAAACCTTGCATAAGGACAGTGTGACCACAAGTATAAAAATGGACCCCAAATGACAAGAAGGTTACCGTCCCCATTAGACATTTTTAATTTTTAATTCAAGTAAGGACTTGAGACTTTGAATTTTTCAAATAGTTCCTACTTTTGCCACCAAACACCACCGTCAACGACTACTAGTTCAGAACTTGGCTACTAGATGCCACCGCAGTCGGTTCCTGGCAACGAACGTAGGAACCTAAGAGTGGTGTTTACATTCTTAACCTATATATAATTTAACTTCACACGGGTGTAATTATTGGAAGGTTCTTTAACATGCCATAAATCTATGACATGGGACGCCGGCTTTACTTCCCCTCCGAAGGAAGGCATACTGAGGGATTATTAACGCTCTTAAAAAATCCGACGACTTCGGCCGGGTTTGAACCCACCATCTTGGGCATAGAAGCTCAGCATGCTACCAACTATGCCACCAAAGCCGCTAATATACAGATGCCTTTAACCATTTACTCAAATGTGGCCAAGCTCCAGCCATGGCAAATTTTCGAATCTTACATGGAGAGGTGTTGTTGTGGTAGGTCCTGGAATGATGTGGAAATATCTTTTATCTGTTAGATGACAAGCATTGTCTTACTTCGCAGATATGACGGCTCCAAGGAGAGCTATGTCCTAAAAGCTATTTCTATGTTTCTAAAATCTAAGTTGTTTTCAGACTTTGGTCGACAGGTTGCTATTTGATGTTCCTATTTGAAGTGTACATTATTTAAAACTACCTTAGTGTATAATCTTATGATGCCTAGTTTCAGCATTCATTTCTATTTTACATGCTAATTTATAATATTTTAACAAACAATCAAACAAACAAAAAAGAACATTTCAGTAGACCCTTCTGGGGTCGAAACTTTTAGGGTAGTTATGTTGATAGCTGAGGTTTATTAATTGTAGACTTTCAGTTTCATACAATGTATGTTTTGAGTTTATGGGATTAAAATTCAAAGTTTTATATTTTTTATTTTAAATTTTTTTTTTTCCTCCAACAGAATAAAATTCCAAATACTGGAGACTGATAAATATTACATAGCATGATTACAATTACATGTTAACTACATACATTAATAATACAGTGCAAATATAATGAAGCTATGAGGGTTTTAGGTCGAGAGATCATACCGACACATTTTGAGACAACTGGTTTTCTTATTATCAAGGTTAGAATTAAAATGAATAAGGCAAAGTATTATAGAAATGGCTTTAGTTAGAGTTTGTTTACTGTAACTCTGCACTTTTTTGACAGGTAGGGTTGCCAACTTTGATAAGGAAAGACTCAATTTATAACCTGTAGTCCATAACAAATAATACATGTTTTAATCACTTGTAAGTTTTTTCAGGTTATTTTTTTGCTTGTTCCAATAATTGGGAATATATTGGGAACATATTCTGTCGGCCAGACTGAAAAGTTGCCTTACCAAACTGAAGAACCACGTGCTCGTGGCATGGGTGTGCAGTTGGTAATGGACGCATCATCCGCCTGTGCAAATAACGTGATTATTAGCCTATATTAAATTATAATAATTATAATTGTTCATATTGCGCAAAGTCATCTGAAAACATTATTTCAATTTGAACGCATGTTCACTTTTCAGATAAATATATAGTGGTTATCTTAATGTTGAGTAAATATGTAGCCTGAGCAGGCAGAAGTGTCTGTCTCCAGGTCGGACAGTTTTGTTTTTATAGAGTCGGAAGCAGATACGGAATTTCTTGTTCAAGATATTTATTTTATTTCTCTCTCTCTCTTTGAAGGTAAAAGAAAAGGCAGCAGAACTCTTGATTTTCCCAAGTAGTGTGGCCAGGTGAATTATTATCACATGGCATGATTTGTGCAAAAAATTAGGCCTAAAATATAAGTTGTTGTGTAGGCCTAAAAGTTAACTGACATGGTGAAATATTTCGTACATTTTATTTTAATATCAAGCCAACAGTAGAAGTAATGATCTTATCGTCTTAAGGACATCCTACACCATACCTTAATAAGCATATTTCTGGAGCTGTGAAATGATGATCCTAAAAATAATTCCACTCGTGTAACATTTAAGTTATCAGCTACTGTGTCATAGCACGCCCAATGATGTAACAGTCAGCGAGCCGTCAGTGGGTTTCAGGTGTGCTGTTAGAACGATTATTTGATAAATGCCACAAAGAAATTCATGTTTCCTTTAAAAAGGGCAATGAATTGATATTGCGAGATGAATGTAGGTTTAGGCAATGCACATGATAGGGCGGATTGATGTGAGAACTGTAAAGAAAGTGCAAAGTTACAGTAAACGAACTCTAATAGCTTTCCTTAGAGCATTCTGTTTTTCCCTCCCTCAATTAGTACTTCAGGTGCAGTTTTTTTTAGAACATTTTTATAGTGAAGCTTGCTTTTGTGTTATTTCAAAAAGCAGTGAAATTTTAACTAGAATCGTGTCTCTCTTTGGTAGCATCAACATCCTTATATATCAGCTATGGTAAACAATGGCTCCTTGCATTACGACCATGACCGTGATGGTACTCACACACAGCTTGATGGATGTGAGGCCAAGTTCCGGAACCTGGACTATGACACACATATTGCTATCCGGTACGAGAGGGATGTACTGACCGGTATGTTGTAAGTTTATTTAGGTACCTTTGGGATGTGTGATAGAAGCAGGGAATACTGCTCAAGAGGCTTAGGTTGAAAAATAAGAAATATTGCATGTGATACTATGTGG
Organism: Meconema thalassinum; assembly: GCA_946902985.2. Classification (NCBI taxonomy): domain Eukaryota; kingdom Metazoa; phylum Arthropoda; class Insecta; order Orthoptera; family Tettigoniidae; genus Meconema; species Meconema thalassinum. Next base: position 415,749,306 of record OX336391.1, read on the forward strand.
CTCAATGTGGGAGAGCATGTGTAGAATTTGAAACATGTGTTGTCTGTGTTGAACTGACTATCCTGAATGAAGCCTCGTCTCATTATTAGTGAGTGGATATTAATGAAATTACCTTTCTTTCTTCTTTTCACATTCAAACTATGCCCAGCTATAATCTGATCCAGTTGATTTATTTCTTATTTTGTGTATGATGAAAAGAACCCCATTGGATTTAAATATGTTATAGTGTATAGAGATATACATAATACATACCATGCTCGTAAATTTTGGGTAGCATGATAGCTCAGTGGCATAGCTTTCACCTGGATGGCAGAGGTTAGAATATCTGTGACAGAGGGGTGGACTTTTCACAAGAAAGGAGTGTGGAAAAACCCAGGGATAAACCACAGGTGGTGTCAGGATAGGTATCTGGCCAAAACCAGGTTGGCTAGGGTGGCCCCAATTATTTGGATTAGGCTGTTAAAAGTAGTAAATACTCATAAATTTCAGGTACCCTGTGGTGTAGCCATGCCCGTTAAATTACTCGCCACGATTGGGCGTTGTAGCAAGTCCGGAGATTGGAGGATGGAATTGCGGTGCTGATAGTGGCTATCCTAAGTGCGGTTTATACCCAGGATTTTCTACACATCCAAGGAAATGCCGGGACGGTACCTTGTTTCAAGGCCCAGGTCACTCGCCCCAATCCCTTACCCTAATAAAGACACACACACTACTACAGTTACCTCAGAATCACAGGCAATCAGACAAAATTACACACACACCCAAATACACAGGGCTGATGATCAAGATGCCCCATGCCCCTAAAATGAATTAACAACAACACATTTCAGGTTCATGGTTAGATCTCGTAGTTGGAAATCCAAGCAATTGTCAGATGCATAATGCAAGTTAGTCATAGTTCCCTGAAAAGCTTGAAGTGGACAATCAAAGATGACATAGTCCATCACTTGAACCACAGGTTGTGGAGTTCCGCCATCCCCATTTGCTGAGTAATGCACCACTTCTTCTCTGATCTGTATTTTAACAATTTTCAAAAAGATAACTTGGAAGAGTGGTCCGGTTAGCTCAAATCTCTGATCTGTGCCGGTACGATTTAGAATTCTCCATGACATCTGGGTAGAAGTTATTGAGGGATGATTTTACTAGTATCCACAGGAAGTGGTACATGTCACTTGGGAAGTGCTAACAATTGACCACTATGCCAAAATATCATAGAGGAAGCTAGACACCCAACCTGCAAATTTATCAACTTTAACATTGAGGACATTGGAAGGCCAAAATATGAATATATTTGGTCACAGATCTCATGGAACATTCAATTGATGTTCTGCTTGAAGATGTTCTGGACATGTTAGTTACAATCCAGAGTGAAAACTCCAAATGTTGACTATGCGGACGATTATTATGATTTTATGTTGCATTATTTTGTATTTTTGGCCATTTGGGTTAGTAAGTCATAATTCTATCTGATTTCTACAATATACAGTAAGTTATTTTTTTTCTGCAGACATGATGGGACAGCAGTCAAGCTGCTTACCTCTCACCAAGGTGAACAGATTTCATTTCTGCTTAATGTGTGTGGGATATTTGAGGTGAAATGTCACTTCCAGTGTGATCGTGAGATTAATGGTCACATAAAACTACAGGCTTCCATAGTTTTCACTTTATCCTACTTTTATGAATTTTTGAGATTATCTTAAATACACTTCAGATTATTTTAAATACACTTCAACTTTCATCAGTGTGCAGGGAGGCATAATCAGAATATTTGTCTAGTGGCAGACTTTTTATTGAAGAGAAATTTCTCAACAATTTGTTGGCCGTGTGGTAAATCATCAATTGATTATAACCTCAATATGGTCCAGCCTGTTATTCTCCTTTTTATTTGAGATGTTGCAACTGATAAAGTGAAGGCTGCAAAAGTTCATTCCAAGATTTTATATCAGTGCTTACTAAGGAACTTGCATACTGTTCTAAATATGAATGAAATTAATTACACAGTAATGCAGTATTAAATGATCAGTTTCTCTCCCTTTATCTTGGAAAAATTTGTAAGGTGTAAAATACACTGACCGGCAAAAAAAGTGGAACACTTTAATTTTTTATGTAATTTCTTAATTTATTCCACTAAAATGTATCGGTTTTCCAATGTTTGCATTATTCATGTCAATTTTAGATGGTTGGGTACAGAAAGTACAGAAACATGTTTTACAACACGCTTTAACTCACAAATTCCGTTACATTTTGCAAATCTTACAATTTTCTATTTTTTAGTAATGTTCTTGTGGGCTGGTGTTCGGTAGATTTCATTAGAAAGCTAACTATTGCAATGGATACCATGTTTCGACTTCCGGAAAATTTCGACATATCTTCACGTTTCACATCCCCTAGACCCCAATACCACCGTCAGTTAAAAGGTTTATATATAATTTATGTATATATATATATATATATATACAGTACATATATCAGTTTCTTGTGGACATTATAACTACCGCAATTTTACACCAATCAATTTGAATTTTTTACATAATATGTATTCCTATAAAATCTCGGTTAAGTTCGTTAATGGGCACTATTGGTCGACGGGGGTGAAAATGGGGGTCTTTTTTTCGAAAAAGTGAAATATCGCTATAACTCTCTTAATATTTGAAATATCGAATCCATTCAAAGTTCATACTATGTGTCGAATAAGGCCCAAAAATTTATGTTTGAAGAGTTTTTTGATAGCACCAACCATTGACCAAAGGGGTGGGAAAAAGTGGGTTTTTCGGGAAACGTTAATCATATCTCTCTTAATAGGCACAATATCAAAACCGTACAAAATGGACAATATTCCCCTAATAATTACCTAAAACTTTTGTCTGAAAGAATTTTTGATATGACCCACCATTACGCCTAGGGATGAGAAAAATGATTTCGGAATTATAAGAAAATGCCAAGAGCTATCAGAGGTTTCCATGACAACACTACTAAATTGATGAGGGATGAGCCATCAGACATAGCCATGACAACGCACTTGCACGCGATCACATTCAGTTTTCCATCTAAGTGAGAAGCGGCCTCGGTGACGTAACTGGTAGTATGCTGAACTTCTATGCCCAAGTTCGCAGGTTCAAAGCCGGCCGAAGTCGTCGGATTTTCTAAGAGCGCTAAAAATCCCTCAGTATGCTTTCCTTCGGAGGGGAAGATCCAACGTTCGTTGCGAGTTGCTGGTTGCGGTGGCATCTAGTAGCCAAGTTCAGAGCTAGGTGTCGTTGACGGTAGTATTTGGTAGCAACATTAGGAACTACTGCTTGAAATTGACCGTCTGCAGTCCTTACCTAAATTACAGACTAATACAGCCATCACAATTCACACTGTTTATCAGACAGATTCTACACTCACCCAAAGCACACGGGGTTACATGACCGCGTTCTCGTAGTCCCTAAACTGAGGAACCAACCAAAATCTCTGCGGGAGATATAATTTTGCGTGAAGAAGTAACAGACCGTTACATAGTTACACATCAGTGTCGAAACCTTGCATAAGGACAGTGTGACCACAAGTATAAAAATGTACCCCAAATGACAAGAAGGTTACCGTCCCCATAAGACAATAAAATGTTTAAAATATGCATAAAATGACAAAAAAAAAGGTTAATTAAGCTCCAATTATAAAATACTTTCTCGCAATAATTGAGGTCTGATCCTTCTACGAAAACCTGCATATTCTGCCTATTTTCGCCTATCCCCAAGTTTGCCCGATGAAATCTATCTCCGCCTTCCGGCGTGCCGAGAGGACTTTTTTATCAAATGTATTGCCAAACAAAACAGTGTTAATGTTTTTATTGCTCTGCACGAGAACACCTGTCACTAAAAACGAGTGTTTCCACCCTTAGCGTCTACGACAGCTTGTAAACGCTCAGGCATACTGTTCACAACTCGTCGAATGACATCTGCCGGGATGCTATCCCATTTCTCCTCTCAGTTGTGCCAAGGTGGTGTCGTCACGCTGTCTGACGTACCTTCCAAGCATATCCCATACATGTTCGATGGGGTTCGTCAGGACTACGAGCTGGCCAGTCCAGGGTTTGAATCCCCACTTCCTGCAGCTATTGTACAACATAGCGAGCAGTATGAGGGCGGACATTATCCTGCAACAGAATGAAATTCTGACCAATGAAAGGCGCAAAGGACATCACATGGTTCGTTAGGATCTCTTCGATGTACTTTTGGGAATAGAGCGTCCCGTGATCGATGCACACAAACTCAGTGCGGGCCATAACGTTGATGCCACCCCACACCATAACCGAGCCACCTCCAAATGGAGTCCTGTAGGAGAAAGCAACAGGGCTGTACCTCTCCCCGCGCCATCTCCACACTCTTTCTCTTCCATCTGGAGATCGAAGACTAAAGCGACTCTTATCAGTGAAGAGAACAGAGACCCACTGCTCGTGGGTCCATCCCAGATGCTGCCTTGCAAAGCGAAGACGTGCCTCTCTGTGATGTCGTTCGGGTGCGGGTCCACATGCAGGTCTCCTGAATGAAAGATGAGTCTTCAAACCTTCTTCTTACTGTTCGCTCACTCACTCTCACATTTCTGACATTTTCCAGTTGATTTCGTGCCTGGACTGCTGTGGTATGACGACCACACAGACCTTGCACGATGAGAAATCTGTCCCTGGCACTTGAGCTTTTCTACGGCCTGACCCTCGTCTCCTGACGTATGTTTGGAGTTCTCTGTAACGTTGCACTGCACGAGAGATAATCCAATGACCTCAGCAACATAACGGAAGCTACGGCCATCCTCCACCAATGCAACTGCTTGTGCGGCTCCTTCACGGCTAAGAGGCATGTTTTAGTGTGAACTGCACTTGGATAACTTACTAAAATGTATGACAATGGTTCACAGGTGTTCAACAAATGCCAGTTGTTATCCCTCAAACAGCAATAAGCGAGCGGCAACACTCATAAACCTTAAACGCTTACGGTGCGCTTCCCGCCATAAAACCGTTGTGATAGGCTCATCGAATATTGGGGGGTAATTGGTGGTAATAAACCATCCTAAGAAATGTCATATTATCAATTTCTATTCAAGGATGTTTCAGATGATGTTCTATTGCATGAAAAGCTTTTAAAATGTGATTACATCTTTTTAATTGCTAATTTTATACTATTTATATTAATTTTTTAACTGTTCCACTTTTTTTGCCGGTCAGTGTATATAAAAATAATTTTGAATAAAATATAATGTATGTGTACCCTTTATTATTCTTATTTCAATGGTGTTTGGGTGAGATGTAATGAATTCCTATGGAGGCAGGGGGTTTTTCCTGCCAGGTACCCTTCCTGATGCCAACCTCGTGAGAGGAGTTAATAAAAGATGAAATGAATTATGCTGGGTTGGGATGTGGTTAAAAGTATCTCTGGCCTATTAGAAGGGACTGTCCTAGCATTAGCCTAGTGTTGAAAATGGGAAACCACAGAAATCCATTTCAAGGACGTCCGACAGTTGTCGGCCCGTCCCCATGGCGTTGAACCGTGCTTTAACGAGCATGAATACCGCTGTGGATCTCTGAATAAAACTTAATAATGATACAAAATGTTCGCTCGCTCAGATTATGAGCACTCTCTTGGTAACTGCACAGGTTTGTTTATCTTGTTTCTAGCCCAGGGCCAATACTCGATGGAATGAATAGATTAATCTCATAATATGCCATATACTTGCGTTCTCTTACCCTGCTGTAAAGAATCTCATATAAACCTGCCATTGGCTACTCACCCAACTTCCCTAGATTTTTCGGTGCTTATTATAACAATTTTGGTGCTTATTTCATATGAATACCAATTACAATACAACAAATTATATTATGCAGGACAAATAATATGATAACAGTTCATGTTTACTAACCTTTAATATTACAGCTTAAATATGTATTGACATACCGAGACAAAAATAAATTAACAATGCCTTATCTTCATAGCACTGAATAAAAAGACTTAAAACTGTTTCCATACTTAAACATGACTAGTTAAATCTTTGATCAGGTAAGGGCCCCTTCAGATGAGGCCACTTAGCAGCACTGCTTCGTGGTGCGTTGGTAGCTCTTCTACCAAGCGTTAATGGCGCTTCTATCAAGCGTTGGTGGCCCTGCTAGTGTTTGATACCCGTGTGGAGAACTCGTCAGTTTTCCAGTAAACATGGACATAAAAGGTGATATAATTCTTGCCATGTTCCTCATACGGAGGAGAAAGAAACTTAAACGGAAAACAAGAAGATTTTGGGTTCATCCATTGGTTTTGGAAAGACAGAATCGAGGACTGTTCTATACCTTATTCGATGATCTGCAACAGGATGACGAAAAGTTCTTTGCATACTTTCGCATATCCAAAAATTCATTTCAAGAGCTTTTAGATGGTATCAGCAACATTATTCGGGAAGAGTACAGAAAACAAGGCAAGAAATACAGCAAAAATAAAATAATAGGAACCTGGGAATAGCAAAATACACGACCATGTGGCGAGCCGTTAGTAGCGCTACGTACACGCCACTAAATTAGTGGCGTGGCTGTAGCCTCGTCTGAAACCAACAATATAGTTCCTGGTTTCGCGAAGAGATGCGCTACTTTTTGTGGCCGCCACCAGCAGCGAAGTCAACTACACAGAGCGTCTGCTGCACCACTGTTTTGTGGCGGTGGCTGTGTGTGAACGCTCTCATTTATCTACAGTATTTGTGAACGGAAGCGCTTCAGAGAAGCGCTGCTAAGTGGCCTCATCTGAAGGGACCCTTAAACATGGTCTGCCTCGTTGTGTAGTGACTAGCATTCTTGGCTGTTACCGTGGAGACCTTGGTTTGATTCTTGGCTCTGCCAAAACTTTTAATTCTGGTCTGAGGGCTGGAACGGGGTATACTCGGCCTCGTGAAGCAAAACTGAGAAGAGGCGTGTTCGATTCCTACCTCAGCTATCCTGAAAGTGGTTTTCTGTGGTGTCCCCACTTTTAATCTCGGCAAATGCTGGGATGGTTCCTAACTTAAGGCCATGGCCGCCTCCTTCCCAATTCTGATCTGAATCACAAATTCCACACAAGTTATCTAATGTAACATTATGAATAATAATCAATAGTGCTCATGGATGGAAACCCGTATTATAATCACTTGGCTAACAGCTGAATTTGATCCATGTGTTTCTAAAAAAATATAAGTATGTCTTCGTTTGTTTATTAAAATGTAAGTTTTCCCAACTAGGTGTCCACTAAATAAGGACTAAGAAAGAGCTTTTGTTGAGATATCTTACGGGAGCACTAAGGGTCCTGTAGTTAAGTGAGTGTTAGGGAAGGACTATGAATAGTGGCCTTAATCCTTTGGGCCGGAAATTTATGCCCTAACAAGCAACAACTGTCCATTTCCTTTATAGTTAATGTTCTTCCTTGCTTTAAAACTGTTTGGTTTCTCTGCTTTCAAAATATCCAACCTGGTTTCATTGTTTAATACCGTAGGTTGATACCTGATGTCCTGCTTGTAGAAGACCAATCTATTTATGTATGTTGATCCTGTGTAGCTTAGATTGGCCCTCTTGGCAGTATTCCTGGAAACTTTAGATATTCCCTGCAGAACATTCCATTGACTCTCCCCTAAATGTTAAGTGTTGGTATGTGTGTTGCTTCATATCTTGGAAAAAAATATTTGTTGTTGAAAATCATGTTATGTAAATGTTTATAATGTTAAGCTTCAGTGTTGCCCCTGTTTGGTGATCATTCTGGAATATAGTTATGCATATAGATGTTGTAAAGCCACCATTATGATTGTTGTAGATGTACCTATATGTTGTAAAATAGGTCCTTTTCTGTCCTGCTGAATCGATATCTTTTAAACATTTTGATGTATCCACAATTTTATTGAGACTTGCTAATGTATGTATGGTTTTGCATTGCAGCATTACCAGCATGGAGAATTACGGTACCCATGTAATAATATAAATATGTTGATGATGGAAAACACAGAACGTTTTAATTGGCTGAGATTAATATTGTTAATAAAAGCACTTTCCAACAAATCTTTACTTATTCATACACACATCAAAAAAAGTTTTGCATCACCTCGGTTCCAAGAGTTCCGGAACCTTTAGATACAAAGGGAATAGAGATCAACACAAACAACATTTCAGCTCGTTTTATTGCTCATGAGACCCACACATTGCATGTTGTACCATCATACAGCTAGACTTTCAGCATTTGTGGTCCAGATTGCAGTACACACCACTACCTCTAATACCCAGTAGCACGTCCTCTTGCATTGATGCATGCCTGTATTCGTCGTGGCATACTATCCACAAGTTCATCAAGACACTGTTGGTCCAAATTGTCCCACTCCTCAACGACAATTCGGCGTAAATCTCTCAGAGTGGTTGGTGGGTCAAGACGTCCATAAACAGCCCTTTTCAACATATCCCAGGCATGTTCGATAGGGTTCATGTCTGGCGAACATGCTGGCCACTGTAGTCGAGCGATGTCGTTATCTTGAAGGAACGCATTCACAAGATGTGCACGATGAGGTCGAGAATTGTCGTCCATGAAGACAAATGCCTCTCCAATACTCTGCCGATATGGTTGCACTATGGGTCGGAGGATGTCATTCAGGTATCGTAAAGCCGTTTCAGAGCCTTCCATGACCACCAGTGGCGTACGTCGGCCCCACATAATGCCACCCCAAAACATCAGGGAACCACCACCTTGCTGCACTCGCTGGACAGTGTGTCTAAGACGTTCAGCCTGACCAGGGTGCCTCCAAACACGTCTCCGACGATTGTCTGGTTGAAGGCATATGCGACACTCATCGGTGAAGAGAACGTGATGCCAATTCTGTGGGGTCCATTCAGCATGTTGTTGGGCCCATCTGTACCGCGCTGCATGGTGTCGGGGTTGCAAAGCTGAACCTCGCCATGGACGTCGGGAGTGAAGTTGCGCATCATGCAGCCTATTGCGCACAGTTTGAGTTGAAACACGACGTCCTGTGGCTGAACGAAACGCATTATTCAACATGGTGGCATTGCTGTCAGGGTTCCTCCGAGCGGCAATCCGTAAGTAGCGGTCATCCACTACAGTAGTAGCCCTTGGGCGGCCTGAGCGAGGCCTGTCATCGACAGTTCCTGTATCTCTGTACCTCCTCCATGTCCGAACAACATCGCTTTGGTTCACTCTGAGACGCCTGGAAACTTCCCTTGTTGAGAGCCCTTCTTGACACAAAGTAACAATGCGGACGCGATCGAACTGCGGTATTGACCTTCTAGGCATGGTAGAACTACAGACAACATGAGCAGCGTACCTTCGTCCTGGTGGAATGACTGGAACTGATCGGCTGTCGTACCCCCTCCGTCTAATAGGCCCTGCTCATGCATGGTTGTTTACATCTTTGAGCAGTTTTAGTGACATCTATGAACAGTCAAAGGGACTGTATCTTGGATACAATATACACAGTCAACGTCTATATGCCGGAGATCTGGGAACCGAGGTGATGCAAAACTTTTTTTGATGTGTGTAATTTAAAACAAGTTGAATATAACGTATAGTTCTTGATCTTCACACGGAGGGTTTCTTCTGTTGCTGAAGAAATCATAGATGTGGTATATATGTATATAAACATAAATAATTTGCATATTGCTGATGTACAGACATAACATCCCCATTTAGTGTCTGAATTGATAAAAGCTGTGATAGGGAGTCAGGTTACATTTGTTTATGCTGTTGAATAAATGATAGTTTCCCTTGATACGGTACAACATCATTTATATATCACATTTTGTTTTTGTCTTTACTTTCCAACACGTTTTGCCCAAAATATATAGGACTACATAAGTTTTTTTCCTAATACATTTTTATCTTATACATTCCCTATAATATTTTTCTCCTCCTCCTCTTCCCCTCAAGTTTGTGACTTGTTTTTATATTCATAGATGTAGGCACATAGAAAGCAATAACATTCCTACATACCTTACCCTATTTGTTTTCCCTCATATGAGCATAGAAAAAATAAATTAAAAGACTTCGATCCAAAATTGTGTGTGTGTACATAATATGACATACATCATCATCATCTTGTACAGTTTCCAGCCCCAGGCTGGGTCTGTTTGGAACATAAGCCTCGCCACTTAGTCCTTTCTTCCCACCACCTCTCCGCTGTCACTCTGGTCCAGTCCTCGCCTCTCTTCTTGAAACATTCCTCCACTCCTTTCAGCCATCTATCTCTTGGTCTTCCCCTTGGTCGTTTCTTCTGCATCTGCATCTCATGTATCCTCTTGGGAATCCTCTTCTCATCCATTCTCTTTAAGTGTCCATACCACCTCAGTCTTGATGTCTCAATCCTACCTTGCAAGGGCTCCTCTTTCACCATTTCCCTGACCTTTTCATTCCTCACCCTGTCTCTTCTTGTTACTCCGATCCTACTTCGCAGGAACTTCATTTCACCTGCCTGTATTCTGCTTATGTCTCTTTTCTTCATTGTCCACGTTTCTGAAGCATAGGTCAGTATCGGGATATAGTAGCTTCTGTATAACACTTCCTTGCTTTTTTGTGGGACATCTTTATTCCACACTAAGCTCCTAATGCTTCTCAGAAATGCTTCCGCCTGTCTGCCACGTTCCGTAATCTCTTTGTCATTTCTCCCATTTTCCTCCACTATACTTCCCAAGTACTTGAGACTTTCCACCTTCTTCAGCTGTCCACCTCCAAGTGTTATCCCACTCATTGGTCTGTCCTTTTTCCTGGTCGTTAACAGGATCTCACATTTACTGATGTTGAACTTCCATCCGTATTCTCCCACTGTTTCTTCCCAAGCCTTCAGTTGCTCCTGAATTTCCTCCTCCTTGTTTCCCCAGACCATGAGATCATCTGCAAACACCATTGCTTTCATCTTATCTTCTCCTATTTTTCCTGCTATCCGTGTCATTACCTCGTCCATAACCACAATAAAGAGAAGGGGTGACAGCGCACTACCCTGTTTCAGTCCACTCATTTGTCTGAACCAGTCTGTACTTTCCCCTCCAACTTTCACACAACTCACACTTCCACAATACATCTCCTTCACTCTGCCTACAGTCCCTTTTTCCACTCCCATGTTTTCCATTGCTTTCCAAACCTTCTCCCTACACACACTATCATAGGCCTTTTCGATGTCCAGGAAGGCCATCAACAGATCCTCTCCCAATTCGTAGTGGTGTTCCTGGAGCTGTCTCACTGAAAATATGAGATCCACTGTTGATCTCCCAGGTCTGAATCCATACTGCTCCTCTCTCAATTTTCTCTCCACTTTGGCTCGTATTCTACTTTCTAATATCTTTTCATATATCTTGGCACAGTGAGATATGAGTGTGACTCCCCTGTAATTTCTGCACTCCTTTCTGCTTCCTTTCTTAAATATTGGGACAATTAATCCTTTCTTCCAATCTTCTGGGGTCTTTTTCTCCTTCCATATCACCCTCATCACACGGTACAGCCACTGTTTCCCAACCTCCCCTGCTGCCTTCACCATTTCAACACTCATTTCATCCACACCCGGTGCCCTTCCTCCTTTCATCTTGTCTATAGCCATCTCCAGTTCTCTCCAAGTCAGGTCCTTTTCCATTCCTGTGTTGTCTTCTCCATCTTCCAATGCATTGTCTTCCTCCCTATGACCATTTGGATTCAGCAAATCCTCAAAGTACTCTTTCCACACTGTCTTGAGTGTCTCTTTGTTGTGTATCTCATTTCCGTTTTTGTCCATCATTACCACATCCTCTCGCAGACCTCTTCTCTTACTTTTGACCATCCCATAAAGTACTTTCTTATTTCCTCTGCTGTCTTCCTCCATCATCTCTGTCCACTTTACCATCCACTTCTTCCTCTCCTCTGCAACAATCTTGTTTGCTTCTTTCTTCTTTATCTTATACCGTAATCTTCCCTTGCCAGATCAGTTCTTTCCTGGAACCACACTCTGAAAGCCTTGTTCTTCCTTCCCACAGCTTCTTTTACTCTCTCATTCCACCATGGTGTCTCTTTACACCGCTTTCTGTTGCTTGTTCTTCCACATACTGCCACTGCAGCTTCCACCATTGTGTTTTTGAATTGCTTCCATTCCTCTTCCCCTGTTTTAGGATTGTCTGTTGGCATCCTTTCCCTAATTATCTTCTGGAATTCTTCCTTGACTTCCTTTTCCTTGAGTTTCCATACTTTGATTCTCCTTTCCTGGTACTCTGTCCTCTTGCTATCCTTAACAACTCCCAGGTTCATTACAAGTATTCTGTGGTCGCTATCTAAGGCCTCTGATGGTATTACCTTTATATCTCTGACACTTCTCTTCATTTCCCAGTCGTACAGCATGTAATCTACCAAAGATTTCTTTGTTAAATCACTGCTGTACCACGTTACCTTGTGGCTTTCTTTCTTCCGGAACCAGGAGTTGCCTACCACTAAACCGTTTCTCTTGCAAAAATCCAGCAACTTTCTCCCTTCTTCATTCCTGCTACCCCATCCTTCTGCTCCCAATACATTTTCATATCCTTGCCTTTCACTTCCTACATGTGCATTCAAATCTCCCATGACAATGATGCTCTGACCATTCAACTGCTGTTGTAGCTCCTCCTCAAAGTCTTCCTTCTCTTGAGCTGTACATCCATCTTGAGGGGCATATACCTGGGCTATCTCCAGGCTTCTTCCCTTTACAGTTACTCTGATCTTCATGATCCTGTCACTTATTCCCTTTACCTCTTCCTTCATTCCATCTCTCACAACTACTCCTACTCCGCTGCTCCTTCCTTCACTGTTCCCACTCCAGTACAACCGGTACCCTTTACTCAGTTCTCTGCGACCTTCTCCTTTCCATCTTGTTTCTGCCAAGCCCAGTACATCTAGTTTTCTTCTCTCCATCACATCTACAATCTCCTCCACCTTTCCTGTCAGTGTCTGTATGTTTAATGTCCCAACTTGTAGTCCATTAGCATATCCGGGTCGTCGTCGTTTGCATTCGTCCTTTCCGAGGCCTGTTCCTGTTTTGAAAGCAAATATGATATCCACTACTGGCTTGCTAGGCCTATCGTAGCTTCACCAGAGCCCCGTCAGCCGTCACTTTTCAGGGTTCCCATAGAGCCTTCACAGCTACCGCAGCGGTCCCGGGGCACACGAAGTCCCCACTGTACTTCACCCCTACAGGCAATCCCCTACTTCATGCCGTTGCCCGTCTCCCACCACGTGGAGGAGGGGTTGGACTTGTGGGAAATAATATGACATACACAGAAGAATTAAAATCATGACAGCCAACATAAAATGATGAGATATAAAAAAGAAGGAACTAAATGAATTATCTAAAATTATCAACGGCTGGCAATGAAAATATGTTTTCAAAGAATATGGATTTAATAAACACAAAATTAATTTTACTTGTATTATTTTGAAATGTTGGTTTTTGGAAATCATTAGTTTATTTCCTACATTTTGTACCAAACTTGCTGGTACTAAACATAACTCTTAACTCAATAAGTTATGGTATATTGGCTTTCACGGCCGGTGAATTAAAACTCAGCAATTCTTCTAGGTTTGTGCCGTTTGTGCACGGCACAAATCTAGAAGAATTGCTGAGTTTCAATAAGTTATATTTATTTTAGAATAAATTCAATGTATGGTCCACCTTGTCAGTATTAACTTGTTTAAATAAAAAGAAACACAATGACATTGGCTCTTTATTAACCAATTTAGTAGTATTAAAAAAGTGTCTAATGTTACTTTGACCTGAGGACTTTTTGGGTTTCACATAGGAAATACTGAAGAAATGTGACACTCTTTTTAAAAGAATAAAAATTCTAAACATCACTTAAAAGCATGTGGGTGTGATGCGTGCATAATACTTGTAGTAATGGGTTGAAGAAAACAGATTAAAATTAATTAAAATGCAGTGTTGTGAGTTGAATTTCATATAAATTTGCTGTGAGTCCAATTGATAATTCATTAGGTTGCGTAGATGGAAGCATTTGTTGGATTCAGTCGTGAAAATTGATGTATTCCGAATGGTCATATAGCCCAAAATCGATTGGTAATGAAACTTAATAAGCCATGAGCAACCAATTCAGCACTGAGAAACCTGTAAGGGACAGAGAGGAAAATTAATGACTATGTAAACCTGACACTAAACTTGGAAGAGGGAGGATAAACAAAAAGATAAGAACTTACTAGAAGTGAAGCTATCCAATTACAAACACCTTTAACAGCCCCATGCAACTTAAAGGGCTCAGTTAACAGGAGTAAGTTTGAGGGGAGAGAAGAGGGAAGGAAACAAGGGACCATGGAAATTAGAGCGTGAGGAGCGGTGTTAGTTTTAAAAGGCGGAACACATTGTTTGTTATATCTGCAAATATAGAAATTATTATTTCAGTCAAGGGGGATGCTGGTGGAGGAGAGAAGAGGGAAGGGAACGTGGAAATTTGAGCATTGTGATGAGTGGGGTTGTGAAGTTTTTAAAGATGGAACGCTAATAGATACAACATATTGTAAGTCAATACGGGTCCAAAATGAAGCGAATATTACCTATGTTCACATTGTTTGCGTTGTAATTCAAACTTTTGAACTCTATTATCCTGTTTGCTTCCTGTTCCACTCCTAATTAATTTGTGCACTATGAACAGCTGTAGAAAGTGAACACTACAAAACACAACAATCAACAACTCTGTGGCTCTACAGCCTATTTGAGGGTCTTAGCCTATCATAAAGGGACCACTGTTCAGCCATATGGCCTGCACATTGTGGGGTGATACGTAGTCAGCACGATGTGTCCCATGGCCATTAATCTTGTCTTTTCTAACCAGGAATTTAACACAATATATAATTATTTTACATGAAACATATTTTTCTGCATAGTCATATTCTATAAAACCCCATGAAAAGCCTTCATTTAGTTAACTGTAACCTCAAATCAATCCCCATAAACCCAATTCATTGTAAGTAATGCCACTTTTGCCTACATGTTAGTCTGATCTGGAATCTGCTTCAATAACTCATCACTAAAAATAAGTTGAAAGAAGCCATATGGTGTTGATCCTTCTGGTTCTACAAATTGATTCGGGAGACATATGATGTCAGGGAAACATTTCGAATAAAAGTTCCAACTCCTTTCGCACTGCCAGTCTCCGAAAATGAAAAAGGCATGATTAACATCCTCTATGCACACTATTTCATAAATATTACATGGTATAGCTGTAAAGAAATATAAGATATATACTTTCCTAAATAACTTATAGGGGTTGATATGTCAATATAGCTAAATTTATATACAGTATATACACAGATATATATTCTACTTTAACAATTAACCAAGTGATTTCATTGGGAATATATTAGTGCTGACCGACTGAAAGTTACCTTGGATAGCTTTGAAGCCATTTTTTCAGTGTTGCCTTATTGATAAATGCTATTAGAACTTATCAATCAACACAATATAATTCCAATTACTGGAACATGTGGAAAATAACCTGAAAATAATTACATCTGATTAAAATATATTATGGACTATAAAAGGCAAGCCTCTGTGGCTTAGGCGGCAGCACGCCGGCCTCTCACCGCTGGGTCAGTGGTTCAAATCCCGGTCACTCCATGTGAGATCTGTGCTGGACAAAACGGAGGCAGACAGGTTTTTATCCGGGTACTCTGGTTTTCCCTGTCAAAATTTCATTCCAGCAACACTCTCCACTATCATTTCATTTCATCTGTCATTCATTTAATCATTGCCCCAGAGGAGTGCGTCAGGCCTCGGCAGCCGGCACAGTTCATATCCTCGCCGCTAGATGGGTACTTCATTCATTCCATTCCTGACCCGGTCGGAGACTGGAAGCAGGCTGTGGATTTTTCATGGACTATAAAAGAGGAAGAAAAATGAGGGATGACATATTTTGCTCATCAATCGAGCATCATCAGATCCAAATATACTAGACAAAATACCTCTACTAAATATTACCAAACCTACAATGACACCCCACTAACAGTCAATGTCCTACAAAAACAAATATCAAAGAATTAGAAAGTGTGGCAACTATTACTGGTAGAATACTAAAGCATTAAGCATCCAAAAGAAGAACTATTTAACTAGGGACAGATGACCTCGTAGTTCTGCCCCTTAAAACACTAACGAACTGTAGCCTACACTTAGAAGACTGGGAAATGACAATCTCATTAACAAACAGTCTCACTCCAACTAATTTATGAATGTGTAGCTACCATTGCTGTGATAAGTCCTAAACTGCTGTAGAATTGTAAACTAATATGCATAAATGACCTACAAGTACTCAAAGAAAATACTGGAATGCAGCCGAAGTAAATCAGAAACCTCTATGGAGATCAAATTGGCAGGTGAAAAGCTGAAGGAAGTAGGAGACTTCTGTTACTTAGGAAGCAGAATAACCAGTGATGGACGAAGCAAAGAGGATATAAAAAGTAGGTTGGCTCAGGCAAAGAAAGCATTTCTACAAAAAAGGAATCTGCTGACATCGAATATAGATTTAGGTATTAGGAAGTCATTTTTGAAAGCCTTTGTCTGGAGCGTGGCGCTTTATGGAAGTGAAACTTGGACTATTGGTGTAGCAGAAAAGAGGAGAATTGAAGCATTCGAAATGTGGTGTTACAGGAGAATGATGAAGATCAGATGGGTAGATAGGGTTACAAACAAAGAGGTATTAAGACGAGTGGGAGAGGAGAGATGTTTCTGGCGACTGCTAATGAAGAGAAGAGATAGGTTGGTAGGACACGTACTAAGACACCCAGGAATAGCAAGCTTAGTTATGGAAGGAAGGGTCGAGGACAAGAACTGTAGGGGTAGACCAAGGTTAGAATATGTTAAACAGATTGCCTCGGATGTAGGGTGTGGTAGCTATGTAGAGATGAAACGATTAGCTCAGGACAGGGAGGCATGGAGGGCTGCATCAAACCAGTCAAAAGACTGAAGACTCAAACAACAACAGTACTCTGCTGAGATAGGTGGTAAAAAGCTAGAACTGCAACATACCAAAACAGTGTTTGTCTACTGATATGGAGACCTGTCTGAAATTGTTGGATTTCTACAACCTGGTCTGACGACCACTTTTCTGATGTAAAGTGAATCTTTATGTGGAATCAATCATAAATCACTTAATCTTAGGAGCTTTTATAAGAGAAGTTTGATAGTGCTTTTATAAAATCAGTTTTTCATTATCAAACTGCTCTTATAAAATATTAAAGTTTAAGTGATTTGTGATTGATTCCACATAGAGTTTTCCTTTACATCAGAAATGTGGTTGTCAAAGCAGCTTGTAGACATTCAACAATTTCTGTATATTAGTTTACAATTCTAAAGTAGTTTAGGACTTATTGTTTAAATATATCAGAACAATAGTAGCTACACCTTCATGTATGGTGAAGTGAGACTGTCTGTTGGTGAGATTTTCATTCCTTAGTCTTCTAACAGGTAGGTACTGTATATAAATATATAAATAGTTCTTTTTTTATTTTGGATGCTTAATGCTTTAGTGTTTTACCAGTAAGAGTTGCCACCCTTTCTTAAGTTTTTGATTGATTTTTAAATTTTTGGATGATAGAGACTGTTACTGGGAGTCATTGTAGGTTTGGTAGTGTTTTATAGAGCTATTTTGTCTTGTATATTTGGATCTGATGATGCTCGCTTGACGAGAGAAACATGTCATAATTTAGTTTTCTTCCTCTTCTACTAGGTACAGTCTATAGTCCATAACAATATACAGTATATATACTGTATATATTAATCGGATGTAATTATTTTCAGGTTGTTTTTCGCATGTTCCAGTAATTGGAATTATATTGTGTCGACCGACCGAAATGTTGTAATATAATTTGAAAGTTATCATTCAATTGTTTATAAGGCTATACTAAACAATGACTTGAAAGTTTTCTAAGCTTAACTTTTCCTAAGTGTTTCGCTGTATTTGGCGTGCAGTGTAGTATATCGATGCTGCAGAAAAAGATAGTATATTAAAGACTAACAACAGATACCCACTTGATATATACAAACTAAGGAATTGCTTTTACTAAATAATTAATTTAAAATGAGCTACAAAGACAAACAGGTATATACATATGGGATGTGGATTGGTTGGAACGTTCTTTTATTTTCCGGGAGAAAGTTTTTCTTACTACGAGTATATTCCATTATCCTGTTGGAAGTCATTTTTCAGTGTTGTCTAAGTAATCAAAATTTAATGTTTTTAGTCGGTGAACACGATTGTGCCCAATTGTAATGGGTGTTTCCCTATTCCCAAAAGAAATTTGCATGTATTTGTTAATCTCATGTAAATTTATTTCGGGGTTAGGGAAACACCCATTACAATTGGGTTAAAAATCCATTACATTTTGATTCTTCTTCTTCTTCTACTTCTGGTTCCTATCCGTTCCGGATGTTGGCAACCATCTTGACTCTGCAGTTTCTGTCACTTGCAGCTCGGAATAATTCAGTGGACGTTTTGGTTGTCCAGGCTGTGAGATTTTTTGACCTGGATATTCTTCTCTTTTGATTACCGGTACTATATTCCATATTGGTATTAACAAAACAGAGCTGAACAGAAAAGGACTTCTAACATTGATGTTGTATGAGTTACATGTTTAAGATATAACTTTTAAGTTTTCCGAAACTTATCTCTGTGGATGTTTTTTCATTTGATGCACATGGATAGCTGCAGGATATATGATAAATTCTTCCATACTGTGAGGGAGATCAAATGAAATGATAATGCTTTGACATAAATTCTTGCTCTCTTTCTTCTGTCTGTCCTTTGTTTTGCTATTTTGTTCCAGTAAGTAGTACCTCTCACCCGTCTGCTAGATTTCAAAATAAATGCTTTTGATGGTATATTGGCTTTCATGGCCAGTGAATTAAAACTGAGTTTTAAATGCTTTTACAATCCGAAAGCCTTTTTCAATTATTATTGTTTGTTGCCAAGTACACTAAAGGTAGGATAATAAAAGCAAATCTTTGATTTTCCTTTTGTTTCTTCTTGGCAATTCGTTTCATTTTTGCTTCTTAATATAGAAGTTCAGGGAAAACCATGAAGAGTCAAGAGTCAATCTCATAGGGTGGGAATAGAAACCTAAAGTAAAGCTGTTTGGGATAGTCAGTCTGGGAATTGGTGCCAGATCCAATGTTTAGGACCTTGGATCATCATCATCATCTTGCACAGTTTCCAGCCACTGGCCGGGTCTGTTTGGAACACAAGCCTCTCCAACGTCTTCTGTCTTCCCACCATCTCTCAGCCTCCACCCTTGTCCAGTCTTCTCCTCTCTTCTTCACGCTTTCTTCCACCCCCTTCAGCCACCTGTCTCTCGGTCTTCCCCTCGGTCTCTTTCCTTCCCACTTCGTCTCATGTACTCTCCTGGGTATCCTCTTCTCCTCCATTCGTTTTACATGTCCATACCATCTAAGTCTAGATTTCTCTATACCATCCTGTAATGGTTCCTCCTTCATTAATTCTCTGGTCCTCTCATTTCTTATTCTGTCCATCTTTGTAGCTCCAATACTGCTTCTCAAGAACCTCATCTCACTGGCCTGTATTTTGCTCCTCTCCCTTCCTTTCATAACCCAGGTCTCCGAGGCATACGTCAGGATAGGGACATAGTACGTCCGATATATGATCTTTTTGCTGTTCTGAGGGACATCCTTGCTCCATAACATGCTTCTCACACTCCTCCGAAATGCTTCTGCCTGCCTCCCCCGCTCATTTATTTCTCTATCGTTTCTTCCATTATCTTGTATCAGGCTTCCCAGATACTTAAAACTCTCCACTTTCTTCAGCTGTTCCCCACCAATTGTTATTCCCGTTGTGGTTCTTTCCTTCTTCCTTGTTGTGATCACCATCTCACTCTTATTTATGCTAAATTTCATCCCATATCCTTGTATTACTCCTTCCCACACGTCCAACTGTTCCTGTACCTCCTCCTCCTTGTTTCCCCAAATCATCAAATCATCTGCAAACACCATTGCTTTCATCTTTCCGTCTACAATTAGGAGTGTGAATTAATTCGTTTCAGTTATTGCTATGAAATGTGTTGTTCTTCTTGAGTTTATGGGGTATTAGCTTTATTCTCATACAAATTTTTAATAAGAATAATAGTGAAGTATTGAGGCAAATATTGATATCTTCAAGTTATTCAGGAACAAAAGTTGTGATTTTTCTATCCTTTTTTCCTTCCTCTTCTTTAATGTGTATATCTTTGTCTTTTCTTTCCCCTTCATTTGTTCTATGCGCTCTTCGCCAGTGAATATATATCCTGCGGACACCAAGATGAATGCAGCTCGGAAACAGGAGATGTTTGGTAGTTATCTGGTTACAAGACAGCCCTCCTGGGTCATTCTTTTATGCATCCAATTAGATTTTTGTTTGGATTGACATGCTATGCACGAAACTTAGTGTAGTTTTTTTTGTAGTGAGAAGTAGTACGAAATAAGTATATAGTTGGGGATAATAACTGGGTGTGTTATCGACTAGACATCCTTAATTTGACATTATTGGTAATATGTTCCGAGCTGAATGAATTATTATCTGCGGTTGTGGTGTTAATTTATTTGTACATATGAATAATTCTGACATAATCAGTGGTAATGGTAATTAATAATTATAATAAATAAATAATTTATTCTTTCTAATCTTGAGTTAACTACACTTCTATTAATGTTTTGTGCTTCAACATTATTATTAGGTATCCCGTTGTATAGCTAAAGATAACATTTGGTAAAATGTTTAGTATATGGAATGAAGTGAAGACAGTATTTGAAATTTTAGAATTATATATTTTATTTAATTCAAATGTTTGGTTATAAATTAGTGGAGTGGAACCAAGTATGGTATTCATCCAGTTATTATCTGTATGTTTGGCCAAAGTCAGCTTGTATTGCAATGAATGCAAGATTTGCTTATCTTCTCTCACATATTGCTCACAGCAGTTTTGTTTTGTTTTATTGGAGAAATAGTTTCAAGTAACGATCATTATTTGCACTAATAAATGCAACATTTTGAAATGGACAAATCATGATTAATTTTTTTTACTTTACTGTGAGCTAGATTAGTTATTCCTTAAAGTAGATGTTTTTCAGGTTGTTTCATTCAAGGTCTGATCATGAATTATATGGAAAGTATTTCAGTTCATCAGTAATACATTATTAGAAGCTTCGTTCTAGAGCATTAACCAAGAGGTATTTTATTGCCACTGTTGCTTTGAGGCTATATACGGAAATAATGCACTGATGTGTGTTTTTCAAGACCAATGATTGTCCCATTAGCAATAAAATAATAAAGGAAGCTAACAATGGCATATCATCCTTCGAAGAAATTACAGTAGCCTACATTAGATAGGTCGTCGTTATGACTATATGACCTAAGTTGAAGAAGTGTAGAGAGCAGCTATGATCTGCTTGAAGCAATTACTTTTTTTAAATTTCTTAGGATATTAAGATATTTTTGTTGCTGTTTGAATGATTCTGGGTGTAAAGTGTTTCTCCATTCAGATAATAAATGTTTCATCAATAAGAATTTGATGCCCATTCTTTATGGCATGTTCAGTCATAGCAAATTCCTCTGGTTGGCAAAGACATCAAGTGCCTGTGATTTTATTGTTTGAGTTAAACAGAGAATATTACTCAACATTGCCTTGTGATGCCAATTCATGATATTTGTTTCATTAATTAGGGTCGTAATAATTGTGCTATTGATGACCAGAATGTTACTGAAGTAGTTTAAAAAGGATGCATTTTGCTACAAAATCTCTGTTAAAATGGTTTGTTTGAAATTTTAAATACACCTTCATTCATCATACAGACCTTGGTCTGGTCATTACAGTGGTATCAAAAAGTCAATATTGAATTGAAGAATGAAGTAAATTCCCAGCAAACAGGCATTTAAAATTACCTTGATTTTTGTCTTATTAGGAACAGTCTATGATGCATTGGGATTATGTGCCCAAGTAGCAAAGAATGGTCTGTTTTTCCCCCCATTTTCCTGTTATTTTCCTGTTGTTATAGATTTGTCATAGTATGTTAATGGTTCAACATGGAAAAGACTGTTCGGAATAAATAATCTTCCTCCCTAGTGTTTGAAAATGCCCACAAATTCTACCATTTTATAGCAGGAGGTTTTAGGATTCTTGGAATCTTTTACTTGTGTCCTGTCTCAAAGACAGCCAAGAATAAAATAAAATAAAACGATGCCTGTAAGTTAATTCTGTATTATCACCTGATTGGAACTCCACAACATACTTAGCTGGTTTTTGGAATCGCAGAGGGCACCCAATCCCTTCTCACAGTGGAAGTAACTGTGTTGAAGCATGGTGTTCTGCTCATAAATGTTTACTGTCACTCTAAATTCTAGTTCTAGCTTTGACATTGTGAGAACTAGAAAGCCTTTTCTTTTCACTTTCTGTGGCTCTACATCCAACATTTTCAGTTTGTTCTCCTATTTAAATTGACATATGACCTAGAAGTTAAACTCTTGTCAGTCACTGTCCAAGCCATTGCCTAAGTTGAAAGTCTGTATTAGCATCTGTCATGACAGTAAGCTGGAATATCCTGCAAAAAAGCTGTACTTACAAATGAATTGTAGAATTCTAGATTGATTACACCTATGCTCAGAACTAATATATTTTGATATCAGCTCCAGGTTGCCTGCAGCTGCTATAGTTTGATATTCTGGTCATCCTTGAAATTAGTCCTTTCATAATAAACCTTACAGGCAATAGGGACCACCATCATATTATATTCAGTCAAAAGATGCTGGTTGGGGAGATATACAGGTATATGTTGTAGTGCTGCACAAGTATGAATTGACAGAGCCAGAAATAATTACTATGGAATCTGAGAGCTGTTGTAGGAACTCACCCGCATGCACACACATGAACAAAAAGCCGAGCTATTTTTACCGAGTACTTATTAAATTACGGTAATAACTTCTATCATCATCATCGATTTTGGCCACGTAAATAACTCTTCATTATTTCTATATTTAGTGTATTTGTCATTTATTCAGTTTTTGTTCCATGAAATTATTGAGAATACTGTAAGGGATATTATTCATGATCTTTTAGACTGCTCACTTAATTAGTTGGAATAAGTTGTGTAGCTTTTAGGCTTGAATAATTTTACATCTAGAAAGTTCCACCAATACATGTTACTTAGGCCCATATACAGGGTTATATTTATATATCAGCACCGTCGCGCGTCCACTCAGCTGTTGCCCGTGTATCAGCCGACCGTGACTGATGTAATTGCCGTGTGGTAACAGATGCAGCTTATGAGACAAGTGCGTATAGAGATAACAAGGGGAATTACATCATCTGCGGTCGGCCGATGCTCAGGCAGCAGCCGAGTGGACGCGTGACACTGCTGTTATATAAATATAACCCTGTGTAAACTACTCAGTTTACTAACAAGGAAAGTGATTGAGGTACTACAACAAAGAGGTAGCTGAATGTTCACTACTGGGTCGAAAACGTTATCTTCCCATATTAATATTCAGTGCTATTTCATGACTTGAAACATGAAAACATCAGCACTTACCAATGAATGTGACACATGAAGAGCAGCAGTAAATACACACCAGCTGTCGGCTTGAATTGGGCTGCAAAAACAAACAAAATTTCCAATCACACAATGTATTCTTTCATGTACTTGTGGAATAATTGATAGTTCAAACTTGCCTCCTCAGCTAGAACTGTAGTGATAGCTACCTCACACTCGGTAAAACAGCTTTGAAAGCACAGAACTTTTGAAGTGTCGTTGGTGTTATTGCCTTGACAGTCGGTTGCAGTATCTTTAACATAACATCATCACACTTGTATGTATTATAAACTCTGTGTGCAAAGTTACTTGCCATTCTACTTATGTAGAATGTGTGTGGGACCTTATTTTAAATACTGTATAGACCAGAGGCGGTTTTAGAACAGGGGCACACGGTTACGTGCCCCACCATTAAACATTCTCCTTGGGTCGTAGATTCTTTATAGGCCTTCAGCTTATGTCGCGACCAAGCAGTTCTATCGTCTCGCTGTTCACTTTCCCAACAGTAGGAGCTTGTCGCAACGAAGTGCTGGGCTCATGTGAGATGTAGGCACCACAGTGTTGCTACATGCTTCCTCTTCCTGGCTCTTTAACCTCATCCCTTGCTTTTCAACGGGGTGAGTGACAGAGGGGCTATGGGAATTTCCTAGACCTCGATCACAGTCACAAGAATGATGCTAGGGGCCGATAACCTAGATGTTAGGCCCCTTAAAACAACAATTATCATCATCATCAACAAGAATGATGTGACCAGACGGCGATACGGCCGTGAATGTAGCAAGGTGGGGGAAGGGTGATAAATTGTACCAGTAAAGGGCAGACAAGTTCATAGATAGCATATTTACCAACCCTCAACAATTTTCCACCAAAATAATGTACAGTACATACCTTTGAACAATGCGCCCTTTATTAATATGTAAGAAGAAAAATCAACATGTATATTAATGTATTGAGACAGAAACGTAACATTATGAACTTAGGCTATGTTCTGTAAATGAATTTGTATTACTGTATGTTATAACGTCAAGTTCGAGAATTCTCTTTATCTAGGGGAATACACAACTGCGTGTCGACAGCTCTGCCCTGGCTTCGAAAGTTTTAGCGCCTGTGATATTGAGTAATAATTGTGTCTTTTGCAGTGTTCAGTAATATTAATCTTACATAATAGTTGTTATTGGAAGAGTGATTTGTGAGGTGTGAATAATGTGTACCGGTGTTAAACCTAATTAAAATATACACTGAGCGAGTATTTCGTCGTACGAGGTAAACGGTTAATACCTACTTGTGGTTTATCTATTATGTGTCATTCTGTTCTTAGGCTGTAACTGAATGCTGCGACAAATCACTTAATAATTTTCACTGCATGTTCACTCATTGAAGGTGTCCATGTGGTTAACGAAACCGTGAAATGAACAAGATAAAATACTTAACAAAATAAGACCTTAACTGGCACTGGCACATTAAAGATCCCCTTCCGGGCAATGTTAATGTCTTTAATGGATCCGTGAAATGATTCAGTTTAAGTAATCTACTTTAGGAATATCAGAAGGAATAGAAAGAGTGCTTGTACTTTTACCTGACCATTAACTTCTCGATCATGAACCCCGGAGCCTCCTTTCTACGTGAAATCTGAGCCATCAGGCGTGACATTTCATCTCGTAATTCCCATAAGCATTAACCGGGAATCGAACCCGACCAGCCTTGGTGCAAGGCAAGCCGCTTGACCGCTGCACCATCACAGCACGGTTAAACCGCAGAGAAACGATCACTAAATGGCCACCACAATTAAACCAATGGAGTAACATCGGTTTTCTTGCCCACTCATCGTACAGGCAACATGTACCATTAGGGGTGTATTTTCCCTAAAAATGTGCTGTGCCCCACCCTTGTTTTAGAGTTCGAACCGCCACTGGTATAGACCTGTCGTGCACAGTATTAAAGTTCAGAACAAACCAATTTACGTATTGATTTCATGCTGCTCTTCTTGTTTTGCAATAACTGGGTATTCTTATGTTTAATGTTATGAAAATTGCGTTATCAGAACGAATGAAAAGCTACTGGGCAACTCAGAAAGAGAACTTACCGAAGAAGAGGACCAAGAAAGGATTGACTGAAGTGGTCGAATGAGGCCGTAAAGTCAGAAGAAGAAGAAAGTTGCATTGAACTTCGATTTGGGCCGATACGGTTTTTAGCTCAGTAATGTACATTATATCAGCTACCCCCTCCTGAGTTTCATATGATTGAAGTGTAGTGCCTTTTATATATATATACTAGCGGACCCGGCAGACGTCCTGCCAATCAAAGAATGTGTTGTAACTTTGTATCTTGAAGTGCTTTTGGATACACAATATTTTTTTCAATTTCTGTTAACTGCCTCTAAACTATCGTGATATGAATTAACTAATCTAGAAACATTCGTGGGAGCGTGCGCAACAACTCTCCAAAGTTTCATCGCGATCGGATAAATGGCATATAACGCATACGGGATTTTGTATAAATGATTTGTGCGCTATCTCTCATTTGTTGAATCTACTCGTGCTCTACCAACTGTGAAATGGATTTACTAAGTTAGAAAGCTTCACGTAAGTGTACACAACAACTCATCAAAGTTTCATCGCAATCGGATAAATGGTATATGAACGCATATAGGACTTTGTTGAAACGATTCGCGCGCCATCGCACATTTGTTGAATCTACTCGTGCGCTATCTATTGTAAAATGAATTTATTAAGCCAGAAACCTTTACTGAAGTGTACACAACAATTTACCAAAGTTTCATCGCAATCGGATAAATGGTACATGGACGCATACGGTACTTTGTTGAAATGATTCGCGCGTCGTCGCTCATTTGTTGAATCAACTCGTGCGCTACCTATTGTAAAATGGATTTACTAATCCAGAAGCCTCCCCTGGAGTGTTCACAACATCTCACCCATGTTTCATTGCGATCGGACGAATGGTATTTGAACGCATACGGGACCTTGTTGAAACGCTTCGCACGTCGTCGCTCATTTGTTGAATCTACTCGTGCGCAACCTCCTGTGAAATGGATTTACTAAGTTAGAAACCTTCGCGTAAGTGTACACAACAACTCATCAAAGTTTCATCTCAATCGATGAATGATATATAAACTTATACGGGATTTTGTTGAAACGCTTCGCTCGTCGTCACTCATTTGTTGTATCTAGTCGTGCGCTACCTATTGTAAAATTGATTTACTAAGCCAGAAGCCTTCCCTGGAGTGTACACAACATCCCACTCAAGTTTCATAGCTATCGGACGAATGGTATTTGAACGCATACGGAACCTTGTTGAAACGCTTCGCGCGTCGTCGCTCATTTGTTGAATCTAGACATGCGCTATCTATTGTAAAATGGATTTACTAAGCCAAACACCTTCCCTGGAGTGCACTGAACATCTCGCCCAAGTTTCATCGTAATCGGATGAATGGTATATGAACGCATATGGGACTTTGAAACGCTCTAACCTGCAAAGACAAACAGTAGAATTCGACATCACTGCCACCTTTGGTATAAAACACAACTTTCCGCCACGGGCGGAGTGTATGTTATGCCAGTAGTTGCACAGATTGCGACCAGGGGGCTCTACGTGCAGAGACAAACAGTCCAAAAGCATCACTTTTCACTAAGGCTAGCGGTTTCCATGACGACTGTTTGTGACTGTATATTGTGGTTCTAAAATTGTGTGTAAATTGTGGTTCTAAAATTCTAAAATCCCACCTACCTGGTTAAATTGTGAATCTAAACCATACATGGACCCACCCTAACATACATACAAAATTTCATCAATATCGGTTTAGCCGTTTAAGAGGAGTTCAGTCACATACACACGTGTCGAAGAATTATATATATAAAGATATACACGTTTGAATGTGGTTAAATCAGCTAAGGGACCTACAAGTAAATTGAATTATTCAAGATTTCAAGTGAGACAAGTTTCATTGTGTTGTATAGGAATGTTAAAAGGTTTGATTTACCGTATTTCCTCGCATAATCGTCGCTACTGCGTAATCGTCGCACCCCACTTTTCAAACACTAAAATAGGTTTATAAAATTTTATCGCATAATCGTCGCATAGCATGTTCGTATTTGTGCGCCAGTCAGTTGCACATGCTGCCGCGACTTTATAACCTGGCGAGACTTTGTCAGACGAAAAATATCTCGTCTTTATGCTTGCGGGCAATGAACTGTGACGCGAGCGGCAAGCTTCGTCAATTAGCACATTCCGCGAGCGTATAATCTGGCGTGATCTTGTCAGGAGAAAGTAATCTTGTCTTTATGCCTGCCGGCTATGAACCGCGGCGCGAACGGCCCGCGCACATTCCGCGATCTTATAGGCCTAATCTGGCGTGATCTTGTCGGCAGAAAGTAATTTCGTCTTTATGCCTGCGGGCTATGAACTATGACGCGAACGGCCAGCACACATTCCGCGAACTATAGACCTAATCTGGCGTGATCATGTCAGCAAAAAGTAATCTCATCTTTAGGCCTGCGGTCTATGAACTGTGACGCGAGTGGACAGCGCACATCCCGCGAGCGTATAGGCCTAATCTGGCGTGATCTTGTCAGGAGAAAGTAATATCGTATTTATGCCTGCGGGCTATGAAGCGCGACGCGAATGGTCAGCGCACATTCCGCGAGCTTATAGGCCTAATCTGGCGTGATCTTGTCAGCAGAAAGTACTCTCGTCTTTATGCCTGCGGGTTATGAACTGTGACGCGAACGGCCAGCTCACATTCCGTGAGCTTATAGGCCTAATCTGGCGTGATCCTGTCAGAAGAAAGTAATACCGCGTCGTCTTTATGCCTGCCGGCTATGAACCGCGACACGCACGGCCAGCGCACATTCCGCGAGCTTATAGGCCTAATCTGGCGTGATTTTGACAGCAGAAAGTAATTCGTATTTAAGCCTGCGGGCTATAAACTGTGACGCGAACGGCCAGCGCACGTTCCGCGAGTTTATAGGCCTAATCTAGCGTGATCTTGTCAGGAGAAAGTAATCTCGTTTTTATGCCTGCGGGCTATGAACCACGACGCGAATGGCTAGCTTCGTCAGCACATTCCGCGAGCGTTAACCTGTCGTGACCTTGTTAGAAGAAAGAAGCCTGTCTCTGACAGCAGGCTAAGACTCACGCTACGCGAATGACTGGCCCATGCAGCAAATAATGATACAGTATATTTTTTGAACTTAAATATTCTTCGCATAATCGTCGCACCCTGCTTTTTTCCACGAAATTTTGCAAAAAAAGTGCGACGATTATGCGAGGAAATACGGTATTCCTGATTTTTGAATTAAAAATGATAGTATTTACCAAGTTTCACTGTTCTACATACTTGATCTAGCCATAAATGTTGTCACAAAATGTGCCAAGTGTATGTGCAAACGGTTCTACACCTCGAGTCGCACCATGTTTACGTTCCTGCGATATTTTGCATCAGTTCATAAGGCAAGGATGACACAACAGGGGTTGCAGGACAATGTACTGGATTTCAGCTGCATTGCTGCATGGCCAGATCTCAACCACTGGGAATACAAAGTGTGGTCAATGTTAGAGGGAATGAACTGGGGGAAAGAAACACCACCATCACCTTCACACTTGAAAGTTTGAAATGATCCTACTTGGCAGTAGTGGCAGATTTTCAGTTTTGATACTGTCCATTCTAGACTACAAGCCTGTGTGCTTGTTACAAGGAGGCATTTTGAAGACTGGTACAAATACTGTAGTGTGTATTGCATGTGTTTCTAACATAATTATGCTATTAAAAGGAAATTGGAAAAATCTCATATCATATTCCACTCGTTAAAAAAAAAAACAGTTTGTAATAGCATTTATGGCTAGGTGTACAAACACTGATATTGTCAGTCTTGAGGAAAATAATAATAAAATATCTTCAGCCATCTACTGTCGACCAAAGTATTATGTGCACTCGAGTTTGAAGGTTGTTTGTAAAGTAACCAATATACCTACATATAATCCAATAACATCATCATTTTCGTCGTTCTATTTTACGTTAGGTCATGTAGGTTTGGAATTTTTAGCCTACTTTTCACATTTTGCAAAAATGAGGAAAAAGTAGACTTACGAGATCGATCCGGGAAAATGTGTGTCTGTCTGTCTGTCTGTCTGGCTGTGTGTGTGTGTCCCCCTATCAACTCCTAAACGGCTGCAGCAATCAAAACCAAATTTAGTATGAGTAAAGATGTGCACCGGAATATCTCACGTCCATATTTGAAAATGATGTCAGTGCTACCAACTGCTGAAAATACGCACTAGAAATTCGAGCTCCATGTTGGATATCTCGCAAGGTATACATGGGAGCTATTCCAAAATTAGTACACATGCAGATAATGCTATTTCAGTTTAATTTCCAGGAGGCCAACAATAACAGGGTTGCCAAAATAATTTTAAACCTTCTGATAGGTCCAATATTTAAATGCATATAACTTCTACACTATCAATTGGATTTCAACCAAATTTTGTATGTAATATCTGTACATAAACAGATATGATTGAGCATATTCTTAAGAGCCACCAGGGCTGCCAACTGTTAATAATTCCTCTCTCTATTTTTTTTATCCAAATACCAATATATCAAAAAGTATGCAAGCCAACAGCTTTAAACTATGCACACGTATATTCTGACATTTTAGATTAATTTGGAGTAACTTGTATACGTCAGTTCTACCAACATGATTATAAGCCTGCTGATAGTACCAATTTTTAAATACATGTAACTTCTATACTATCAGTTCGATTTCAACCAAATTTCGTATGTGCTATGTGTACCATAACAGATATGACTAAATATTGTTAAGAGCAATCAGGGCTGCCAACTGTTAATAAATGCTGTCTATATTTTTTTACCCTAATATCAATATATCAGAAAGTATGCAAGCCAACAGCTCTATACTTTGCACACGTATAGCACCTGACATTGTAGATTAATTTGGAGTAATTAATACAAGGCAGTGCTGCCAACATGATTCTATGCCTGCTGATATGTCCAATTTTAAAATACGTGTAACTTCTATACTAACAAATGGATTTCATCCATAATTGGCACAACAAGATATCATAATATTTCAGATTATTTCTGACCAGCACACGCATGGTATTGTTGGCAACATGCTTTTACGCGTGCTGATAGATCCAGTGTCTAACTGCATGTAACGTCCATTGGACTTCAACCTAATTTTGTATTCTGTACCTTAAGAGATGGAACTAAGAATATATTCAGTCACCAGGGCTGCCAACTGTAGTGCTCTATTAGGCTACATTATACCAGGTATATTTTGAACTAATTTGATATTTCGATATTACCAACTTAATTTTGTCATTATTCTAGATAGGTTCATATACTGTAGAATAATCATTGGCATGAAAAGTAGGCTGTATAGTTCTTCACGGAACTTCTTGTTAATTTATATTTTAATATTTCTTATCGCAGTTGGAACACAAAAAGTGCACGTTTTTAAGCGTGTTTCAACCATGCGTCACATTTAAGAATTATTATCTCAAAAACCCGTCATCAGATCGAATCCAAATTTTAACAAAATATACATTGGAATGTTGTATAACTGGTTTATTAATTTCAAAATTGTGTGTGTCCAAGAAACAAAGTTATCATCATTTTTGTAAGGTAACTTTTTCTCGGCTCGGGGTGGTTGGAAAATGAAGTTCTTGGT
The DNA here is from genome assembly GCA_946902985.2 of Meconema thalassinum. Classification (NCBI taxonomy): domain Eukaryota; kingdom Metazoa; phylum Arthropoda; class Insecta; order Orthoptera; family Tettigoniidae; genus Meconema; species Meconema thalassinum. The sequence continues at coordinate 415,780,550 of OX336391.1, forward strand.
TGCGTTAAAATCGTTATTCATCACAAAGTTATGCTGTATGATTGTGAAATACCTAAATTAATTCACTTATTTTATATCGGTTTGTATTTGTAGGAGGAAATAACACACGGTTCACTAGCTAGCCGCTCCTGGGAAAGCTGTACCGCGTTGCTGAGATGGAGCCCATCACTTCCGAGCGAGACGCGCCATGATGCGTGTGGGCACCATTTCGGCAACGCTGTACAGTTTTCCCAGGAGCGGCTAGCTAGTGAACCGTGTGTTATTTCCTCGTACAAATACAAACCGATGTAAAATAAGTGAATTAATTTACGTATTTCACAGTCATACAGCATAACTTTGTGATGAATAACGAATACAACGCAACCAAGAACTACATTTTCCAACCACCCCGAGCCGAGAAAAAGTTACCTTACAACAATGATAACAAATTTGTTTCTTGGACACACAAAATTGTGAAATTAATAAACCAGTTATACAACGTTCCAATGTATATTGGGTTAAAATTTGGATTCGATCTGATGACGGGTTTCTGAGATAATAATTCTTAAATGTGACGCATAGTTGAAACACGCTTAAAAACGTGCACCTTTTGTGTTCCGACTGCGATAAAAAATATTAAAATATAAATTAAAAAATCCAAACCTACATGAACTAACGTAGAATAGAACGACGAAAATGTTGATGGTATTGGATTTTATGTACGTCTATTGGTTACTTAACAAACAACCTTCAAACTCGAGTACACATAATACTTTGGTCGACAGTAGTATAGGCCTCTTTTGGTGTAGTTTATGTATCAATATTGAAATGCAATAGGCATTTTCACTGCCATTCAGCAGACAAACTGAGGACACACTTCATATACAGTTGTCTGAGATTTAATTTTATTGATTAGTCATCAAAGTGGATCAAAGTCTTAGCATTCTGACATGTCACAAGATTTTTTTTGCCCTTCATGTTTCAGCCCATTCTGAAAGATTAAGTTGATCATGTTTCATATGAATCCATGCTGAAATGTACTATGCAGGAAGAACATTATGAGATATCATTTAATAAAATCTACTTTAACATGTTATTCTTAAAGCTGTGTGACTGGCTGTTGAGGTGCTTGCTTCATGTGTCCAAGGATGTGGGATTGAATCTCAGCACAGTTGGTTGGTATTTAAGGATGTTTAAATACGCGAGATCCATATCAGTAGATATTGGTACATCAAACATCCCCTTCTGGTCAACATCCAGCATCTGGGCTTCTCTAAAGCCATAACAGTTATGAGACATTAAACCCATAACAGTACAGTAATTAGTTCTTAAAACTGTTCGACTATTGCATTTCAATGTGCATCACAATGCACTTTCAACTTGCTGAGTCCATTCAACAGTGTCCATTCCTGCAAGTTAATATTAACCAAATATAATTGAATCAGAACAGTAAAATACAATTGATCCATTTATATAATCTTTTCTGCTATGGGGAGCTGCAGCTAGTTTGGAGATCAGTGGTTCAAATACTAGTACTGGCAGGGACTATCCTGAGTATAGTTACAGGGCACATACTCCAGTCCCAGACCCAAATAATAATTGTTACACACTATTACAGCCATCACAATAACAACAGTTTTCAGGCAAATACAGTGCACAAAGTAGCGGCTTCGGTGGCATAGTTGGTAGCATGCTGAACTGCTTTGCCCAAGATAGCGGGTTCAAACCCGGCCGAAGTCGTCGGTCTTTTTAAGAGCGTTAAAAATCCTTCAGTATGCCTTCCTTCAGACGGGAAGTCAAGCAGGCGGTCCCTTGTCATAGATTTATGGCATGTAAAATGTCCTTCCACAGACTAAACTTGTGTGAAGCTAAATTGTTAGGTTAGATTTCGTCGGAACGCCCTATCAAAGTTCCAGCGTTTACCACTAGGTATCATTGATATCTGGTAGTGTAAGTTGGAACTACTTGAAATTGAACAGAACTTGTAGCTCACCCTAAGGGTGTCCGCTGGAAGCAGCTACAGACTCAGGTGAGCCGAACATGTCCTCGGACACTCCCAGCACTAAAAGTCATACGATAATAAAAAAAATAAAAATGCACAAAGTACATGGGACTGATGACCAAAAATGGCCCAAGCTTCTAATTGAAACAACAAACAACTACAAACTTTTCTTTGTAATCTAAACTAATCTGTGATTTGAGTTCTAGTGATTGCATATTTTATTGAAATTCTCAGGTAAGAATTTAGTTCGATTTTTCTCCCAATATACTATAACTGATATAGCAGTGAGTAAAAGTACTGTACTTTGTAATTATAGATTTTTTGAAAAGGAATTAGAATTCACCCCACAAGCACTTGAGCACTTAGAGCTTTCTGCTGGAGAGTGAGCTTTATTAGCAGGATCATGCTTGCACAGATAGTAATCACTCAGAATTCCAAAACAGAAACAAGCGTGTGAATTGAGTGGCATAAAATTCACTGTACACAAGAATGTTTCTAATGCAACAGTAAGTTTTGTTTGGAGTGTGTAGTAAAATGTTGATAAATGGATTCGTTCTTGATTTTTGGTTCATTTCAGTATTAGCCTAAATGCAACTCACATTATTAGTTTCTTTGTTGCAAGAAATGTATACGGGAGTTTTTTTTTAAACATTTCCTTACCTTTTTCAATCACCACGATATCACACATCAGTATGTCAATTAAGTGAGGAGTACCATAAATTGTGAGCATGTCTTGTTAGGACCTATCAGAATATATTGCTGCTGGGGAGATAATAAGATCCAAGGAATTTTATATATATTTTCATGTTTGTCATGAACAGCTCAAGCATGAGAAATATTTGTCATAATATTATTAATGCCTTAGTGACAGGATGTAGATTTGTAGAAGAGATACTGTTTGGCACACTATGCATCATTGTTGACATTACATTTCCACTGCCTCAGCTGTGATACAGTTAACTCTGCTTATGAAGAAAGATATGCTATGATTAATTTTACCAGATAGTCACTACATGTGCTACAGGGCTCTTTGACATGCCAGTCTGTATAACATACAGAGGTGTAGATTTTCCTATCCTTCAAAAGTCTGAGTACCCTAAGATCCTGTCTATGATGCAGGAGGCCAACATTAGGTTTGATCCATTGAAGCAGCTAAAATTCAAATTATAGTAAAAATAAAATTTAAAAAAAAAGTATTGAAATAATCATCCTACTTTTGGAGAGCATGGTGGTACAGTGGCTTATTTTGCACCCAAATAGCTGGGGTTTGAATCCTGGTGAAAGTGGGATGGAATTTTCAACTTGAATATAATGTGGCATCAGCTTTAAATCCCTGGCCAAAACCAAAATGAGCTTGGTTGCCTTTCATGACCCCAATTAATTGGTATAAGCTGTTGAAAAGTTTCAAGTTAGTCATCCTGCTTTTCTCACTTGTTATGTGAGGATGTACTGTACAGCAAATGTCTTCTTTGGTTTTCCTCTTAGCAACATATAGTATCTAAAATGTGTAAAGCAGCAGAAGAGTTTTAGCATGAAGACTTGCTGCGGAGACATGCTCAAAACAATTTCATCCCAGGAATTGCTTACTTAAAATTTGTCCAAAAATAATGGATTGGTTTATTATAGTCTGCATGAAACTGAACATGTGCTAATGTGCTGATTATATAACTAGTTTATATTGAATATAGGTATGTGTGGTTTGTTCCAGTCTCAACAGATATAGAGAATAAAGCTGCTTGGAGAGAATGTTTGTCAGTGAAGGGTGTCAGACTGCCCACAGGATATTACTTTGGGGTTACAGCAGCCACTGGGGACCTTTCAGATATCCACGACGTTTTGTCTGTCAGATTATATGAATTGGACATCCCTGATGATGTAAGTTCTGGTCATGGTTCTTCAGTCGCACCATAATATAAGGCGACTATTATAATAATTCAAACTTATAAAGAATTGCTAATTATATCTCCTGAATTATTAAGAAATCACATTTAAAATAATGGGTTGAAAATTTATACCATTGTTGTATACAATCTAATATAATCATGCCCAAAGAAGTACAGTACCACTATTATTTCCATTTCTGTTTGATGTAATGAGAGTTTTATGTGACTTCAGCCACTGATGCAGTGTTTTGGAAGCTTAGAAATTGTACATTTATTTTTAAATTCTGAATTATTGTGGTGACTGTACCTGTGGATATTTGTATTTAAGGCTATGATTTAAGTTGAGTATCTCCTAACATTTGCCTGGAGTAGAAATGGGATACCAGAGAAAACCACTAAAATCCACCTCTCTTCTCAACCATGCTCACAACGCAGTGCACCTTGTCCCAGTCCTCATGCTAGGACTAAAATCCTTCATGACAGAGCTGGGAATTGAACTTATGCCCCAGCAGAGTTGGGCAAAATACTCACAAAATGTATTTTTGATACAAAATTCAAAATACAATAACTGAATCCTAGAAAATACAAAATTGTTTTTTAATGACAACAATAATTAACTAAAATTAAATTTTAAGTACTGAACATTTTCAGTAAAGTATGCTTGATTTGAAAAATGTTATGGGTGGAAATCTTCTACGCTGAAAGTATTTGGTATTTTCAGATTAATTTTAAAATACAATTTTGTATTTTGAATCTTTATCGAAAATACATTTTTTGAGCATTTTGCCCAACTCTGTGTGCCTGGTTGTTATAGTTGACAGAAAGGCCTTGTAGTGTTTATAATTTATTCTTCTACTTCTTGTTTTGTATAGGCCATCTAAGGACCACAACATTCAACTGTTACATTTGCCCAGTGGTTACGCATCCTCTGGCTGTGTTGTTTCCTCCTCTCCGGTGTTTTCTTTCTTGGCGGTTTGTACTGGAACCTCAATTGGTGAAGCATCTTCCTGAGAGAAGTCCAGTCTTTTAAGTCTCTTTCCGTCCCTCCAAGTTCTTGCAGATCTTTGCTCACTTCCCACAACCATGGTGACTTGGTCTTCCACTTTTCCAGTAACTGAGGAGCTCGTTGGTCAACCTGGTAGGATGCATCCTGTAGACATGTCCATAAAATGCTAGACATCGTTTCCTAACAACATCCGTGATTCTTTCACAGTACGTGTAGAGCTCTTGATTAGGTCGCCTTCTGTATTCATTACCTTCCTTAACAGGCCCCAATATCTTCCTCATTATCTTTCTCTCCTGTACTTCGAGTTTGTCCGTGAGTTCCTTCCGGTTGAATACTAGACATTCTGAAGCATATAAGGCTTCAGGACGTATAACTGTCTGGTAGTGTCTCATTTTAGTCTTTCGGGAGAGACACTTCTTATTATTTATGTGTTCCTGGTTAGTTGATCAGCCATTTCTAACTTGTTAACTCGAGTTGATAATGCCCTTACTTCCGAGTGATTCGGTTCCAGCCATTCTCCCAGGTACTTAAATCTGTCATTTTTTTTTCATCCCTCCCTGATCCAAATGCAGTATACAAGGAGATTCACTGATGTTTGTGATGTACTGTGTTTTTTCAAGTGACACATGTAGTCCTACCTTAGCTGCTTGTTGCGTGAGAACATTAAGTTGTTTCACAGAAGTTTTTATTGAATGAGATAGAAGTGCCAGGTCGTCGGCAAAAGCCAGGCAGTCAACACTGACCCATTGCACTTGTGTCCCAAAGTGATACCATTTGGTACCTCCTGACTAATTAGCTCCTTTCGCCACTCCCTTATCACCTTTTCCAGGGCACAGTTAAAAAGGAGAGGTGAGAGACTGTCTCCCTGTCTTACTCCAGACTTAATTTCAAAACTTTCAGAGATGGCTCCTCTGAACTTACAAGACCTGGTGTTATTTAAAGTCTGTTGGATAAGGTTATGTGTCTTCTCGTCCAGTCCTAGTTCTTGCAGGGTTTCAGTCTCCCAAATGTCATGGATGATTTCTGTCAACTTACCTATAGTCCTATTCCCAGCTTGTTTCCATAGTTCTGCTACAATTGAGTCTTCTCCTGATGCTTTGTTGTTTTCCAAGGACTTGATGATGCCTATCACTTCTTCTTTGGTTGGTGGTTGAGAGTTTGGTTGCCTGATGGTGTCTTGATAAGTGAAGAATGTGTCAGGTGATTCACAGTTAAGGAGATTCTCGAAGTACTGGGCCAGAAGGTGGCAATTGTCTATATCATTATAGGCTATCTGCCCATCCGGTCCTCTGAAGTGGAGGCTGGGAGGATTATAACGGCTGAGGTTCCGCTTAAAGCTTCTGTAGAAATTCCTGGTGTTGTTCTTCTTGAAATCGTCATCCAACTGAGTCAATTGGTCCTTCGTGAACTGCCGTTTTACTTGTCGGATGATCCTGGCAGCTAACTTTCGTTGCTCTGTGAACTTATCCCTGTTGTTTTGTGTCTTCTGTGAGTTCCACTTAAACCAGGCTGCTTGTCTCTGTGTCACCCCTTCATCACAGGTAGTCGTCCACCAGGCATGCTTCTTCTGCTTCAGCAATGGCACAATCTCCGTGGCAACTTTCACTAGGTTCTCCCTCACTTCATCCCAGGTTTTACATTCTAGGGTTCCATTTTCTCCGTGAACTGGTTGCAATTTGAAACTTCTGGTCTGAAATAGGATATAGGGACTAGACTTCGTGTTAGGACAAACAGAACAGGAGAATTATAACTTTTGAGCTTCTCCAGCTACTTGAACTTTTCTATTAGCAAAAGATTAATTTTTAATCCCGGGAAGTTGCGTGTGACAGTGAATCATCAGTCGTCGTGTGCTGTGGAAACACTGGAAATATCCAATATTGCATGTGTACACTGATGTGTTATGTATTTATTTTCAGTAAGTTATTAGTCTACTTTAAATAAATATTAAAACTTGCGAGACAATTACACAAACAATAAAATTGACAATGATTTGGAAGAATTAGTACCAATTCTAAAACATTAGGCCGAAAATTTAGCTCCATTAAATCCAAAAAAGAACCATGCATGGTGGACATCAGAATGTGATGAACTTCATGTAGAGAGACGCCTGGCATGGTTAAAATTTCAAACTCATAACACTGATGAAAATGCTATCAACCTCAAAAATATCAGGAAGCAGTTTACACAGAATATTAGAAGAATAAAGAGTACATTTCATAAAGTCAATAATAAATTCTATCGAGGACAATTATGGCAAAAGCATTTAATAAACTTTTGAATTGCGCAGAACCCAAGGAATTTTTACAAATACCTACAAATACTCCAATAAAAACTAAAATTAATATTATTGATCCTCCAACGTTTCAAGAAATAGGAAAAGCACTAAAGGAATTAAAAAATTATAAGGCATGTGGAAAAGATCAGACCTTAGTAGAAATGTGGAAATATGCAAATAATACAGTTCGGATTTCCTTACGCATGGCTTTAACTAAAATTTGTATCACAGAAAGATTTCCTGACCATTGGATGACAGCTATAATACACCCCCTTCAAGAAAAGGGTGACAAGACCAATCAGGATAATTATAGAGGCTTATCTCTCCTAGACTACACATGTAAGATTTTTTTCCCGCATCTTAATAATTAGAAGAAGAACTAGGAGAGTACCAAGGAGGTTTTAGACCCTGGAGAAGTTGTGCTGAGCAGAACTCTTAAATGAGTCATGGCATATTACAAGAAACAAAATAAGCCTCTCGCAATAACATGTATAGATTTTAAGAAGGCACATACCGTATTTCCTCACATAATCGTTACCACCGCGTAATCGTCGCACCCCACTTTTCAAACACTAAAATAGGTTTATAAAATTTCATCGCATAATCGTCGTATAGCATATTCATATTTGTGCGCCAGTCAGTTGCACATGCTGCTGCGACTTTATAACCTGGCGCGACTTCATCAGAAGAAAAATATCTCGTCTTTATGCTTGCGGGCTATGAACTGTGATGCCAGCTTCGTCACTTAGAACATTCCGCGAGCGTATAATCTGGTGTGATCTTGTCAGGAGAAAGTAATCTCGTCTTTATGCCTGCGGGCTATAAACTGTGACGCGGCGGCCAGCGCACATTCCACGGGCTTATAGGCCTAATCTGACGTGATCTTGTCAGGAGAAAGTAATCTCGTCTTTATGGCTGCCGGCTATGAACCGCGACGCGAACGGCCAGCACACATTCCGCGAGCTTATAGGCCTAATCTGGCGTGATCTTGTCAGCAAAAAGTAATCTCGTCTTTATGCCTGTGTGCTATGAACTGTGACGCGAGCTTATAGGCCTAATCTGGCGTGATCATGTCAGGAGAAAGTAATCTCGTCTTTATGCCTGCGGGCTATGAACTGTGACGCGAGCGGCCAGTTCGTCACTTAGCACATTCCGCGAGCTTATAGGCCTAATCTGGCGTGATCTTGTCAGGAGAAAGTATTCTCGTCTTTATGCCTGCGGGCTATGAACCGCGACGCGAATGGCCAGCTTCGTCAGCACATTCCGCAAACATTAACCTGTCGTGACCTTGTTAGAAGAAAGAAGCCTGTCTCTGACTGCAGGCTATGACTCACGCTACGCGAATGACTGGCCCGTGCAGCAAATAGTGATACAGTACATTCTTTGAACTTAAATATTCTTCGCATAATCGTCGCACCCTGCTTTTTTTCACGAATTTTAGGCTAAAAATGTGCAACGATTATGCGAGCAAATACGGTAATTCTATACATAGACCTGAAATTTTAAGAAAGATACCCTACTGTTTGTCACCTTTGCTATTCAATTGTGCTTTAGAATATGTAATGAGAGGTTGGTATTTAGAGACTCCTAAAAATATACAAATTGGAAGTTCTAAGCAAAAAAATAGTTTAAACTGTTTGGGGTTTGCAGATGATCTTGCATTATTAGCCAATTAATTTGATTGGCCAATTGTCATTGTCATTACCATTGTATTACTTTTCTCAACACTGATTTTCATTTCCCATTTCTCAATATTTTCCTTCCTGTGGCAAGTATTTCAAATATTAGCAACTACAGGGCTAATTACAAAGTTTTAAGGTAAACTTCCTTACGAAGATAATTCTTTAAATTTACGTCCAAAAGTAGATGTAGATGACAGTCATTTCATCATTAAAATTCCTTGTTAATACGTTCGGCGGAAAGCGTGGGAAACAACGTCCCGAATGTACTCGATGCCACCAGGAACGTGCAGGTATGATCATATTGTTCTTAAAATAGTTCATGTTGTTTCTAATAAAATTGGCACTTGTTAAAACAAAGAGAGGGCCTCCTTTTGAGACTGTTCCCTTTTATGCAGAAACAGAATAAGGACTCCAAACATGGGAGACATTCCAAGGCTCGACGTGGTCCGTGGTCATGGGTTCAATCCGGGAAAAGGGCGGGTAAGGGCGTTCCTTTTGTGACACATTGTGATGATGATGTCCTAATGCTTCACTTTTTCCTGGCCATTGCATGTGGAATCTTTCACAATGATAAGCCCTGTCCAGTGGTTTCGATTCCACATAAAACGAAGGCTTTGTTAAAAGTCATTTAAAGGCTTATTATTTAAAATTTAATATTCTATCATTCCTTCAATTTTTGTTTCCAGCCAAAAGATGAAGAAGACAGGTCACAGATTTCACCATCAGCAGCTTTCTTTGAACCTACTCGAGGTAAGATCGAATTGAATGTTTGAAATAGTTTATAATGAGTTCCTTGTTGTTGTTTTTTCTTTCCTTTTTTTTTTACTATTTGGTTTTTGGAAATTTTTGTCTTCGAAGGGAACATTTTTATTTTTTACAATCAGATATCTTGGCTGCATTTTATCCCTGGTTTGTGTTATCACATCTAGCAAAATGGCAGATAGATTTTAGTACCATTGAAAGAACAGTCGAAAGAAGCATAGTTACTGCACACAAAACAGAGTACCTAATAATAAACTTTCACTATTAATCTGCAAGGGATGGTTTTTTTTTTTTTTTTTTTTTTTCAAGGTCTGATTAGTTGCGAAATTACAACCACAGCGAAAATCCGAATACACTTTGTGCAGTATCTCTAGTATGCCCGTCGATCGTGTCATGTCGCACATGTCAGTTCTGAGCACACAGTGTGCACGTAAACATGCCTAGAACAATAGTCTCTCCTGCCAAGTATGAAGTGCGTGCTGTCATTGGATTTCTTCATGCTGAGGGGTGCAATGCAGCCGACATTTATCGACGAATGAGTAATGTGTATGAGTGACAGCAAAGAGCGGCAATGGTGCAGGAACTTTGAAGCTGGACATACAGATGTCCATGATGCAGGCGGTTAGGGAAGGAAGTGAGTGTCAACCGATGATCTTGTTCAGCAAGTGGATCAGGCGATTCGAGAAAATCATCTATTCACAATATCTGTGTTGAGTGATTTGTTTCAAGTTCACCTCTCTGTGCCATCATACCGAAATCGGCGCGAGATGGTTTCCCAAGATACTGTCCAACTACAAAACACAGCGAATTAAAGTTTCTCCAGTGCTACCATGATGAAGACTATTTTTTGAACAAAATTGTCACAGGGGACGAGACATGGGTCCATTACGAAAATGAATAAACAAAAGAGCAATTTAAACAGTGGATGCATTCTCTTTCCCCGAGTAAACCATAGAAGTGCATTAGAAAGTGTATGGCTACTGTGTTCTGAGACCGAAAAGGAGTTTTGTTGATGGAATTCATGGAATGTGGCACGGCCATCACTGCAGCCTCATACAGCGTGACCCTACAGTGTCTACGAAGGGCAATTCAGAACAAGTAAAGAGGAATGTTGTCATCAAGCATCGTCCTTCTTCATGACAATGCTCGCCCGCAAACTTCAGCTGTAACAGAGACTCTAGTTAGTTATTGTTGTTTTAAGGGGCGGTACTACGAGGTCATATGCCCCAACAGAGACTCTCTTGCAGCGTTTACTATGAGAATTATTTGCCCACCATACAGCCTGGATTGGCTCCCTCTGATTTCCATCTCTTTGCCCACATGAAACGCTGGTTAGAAGGACAGCATTTTGGCTCAGACAACGAGCTGCAGGCCAGCTTAGAGAAGTGGCTGAAAGAGAGGGAGACTGCCTTCTATGATGAGGGTATTGGAAAGTTGGTACCATGCTACAACAAATGTCTTAAGCCAAGTGGCGACTATGTAGAGAGGTAGCTGAATGTTGCAAAAAAAATATTTTTGATTTTCATAGTGGTTTTCATTTCGTGACTAATTGGGTGTTAAAAAATAAAATAGCCTTCGTTTTATTACAATTTATTGTGATTGTGCACTTATGATTTTTGATCACCATGATTTAAGAATGTATTTGATAGTAATGAATATTTCAGTCGACTGAAAGGTGTCAAATATTTCTATATTAATTTTGTGTATTCGTATTATTCTGAATCAAAACTGAACTCATACTGAGAATAATAGGCACAAACATGGCTGCCACCTAAATAATTTAAAATCCTGGTCAAATACCTGAAAAATCCATGAATATGTCGGATTTACAAAGGGAGGAAATAAAACACACTTATGCGAACATTAAGTTGCGTTTGTTACCAAAATGTTGAAACTCTAAACATACTGTTTCTTTAAACAAAACATTAATCTCTCAATTTCATTGTTCAGATTTAGTAAAACACTGTAATATGACCGTGAATTTTCACGAGGAAAAAGACATAATGCAAAATCACAAATGAATTTTTATTTATTAGACTACCATTATATGAAACGTTTCAGCACACTGCTTCTTTAAACTAAACACGTGATATTATGATGAAAATTTTCTGAAATTTGGGGATAATGGTTAATTTATACAAGATGATAATGCTGTCTTACCATGGTAAAACATGATGAATTAAACATAGTCATTAAAAATGATGCGATATTTCAAATTGTACTTCAAACGTTCGTCCTATTAGATATACGAGGTGTTGTAACATGTTTTTCTAGGGGGTTTTATGCCACTAACACAAGTTAGTTGGACTATATCATATTTGTTAAACGCGGCAATAATCCGGCCAAGTTAAATTATTTCAGTTTATTCAATTTCATATTTCATATTATTATTATTAATATTTATAACGTCATTTTTTGGAGTTTTAAATTTGGAAAATTACAGATAGGATTTCTACTAGTAGAAATCCGTATCTATATTGGATGATTCCAATATAATGATGCACGGCAAATCATTTCATACGTAAAGTCGGAATTTTATTCATTAGGGGTAAGAGAGAGTGGTGTGTGACTCACTGGGTATTTCAATACAAGAATAGATTGGAGTACAATAAAATTACGAAATTCGAGGGAACACTTCAAAGCAAGAAAACGTGTATGATCTACGTCTTGCCCGGATACGGAAATATAAATACGGGGAGGCAGCCTCATGGCGGGAGTAGCCACGTGTGGTGACCAGCCAATCAAGGAAGAAGAAGCAACGTAGCTGGGGCATGGGGAGATACGTGACGCACACGGATTGGTCGAAGCAGCGAGGCCGCGGTATTAAGCTGGACCCTGGTGGGAGAAGATTGAAGATATAGTGGACGCGCGGTGTGAGGCGGACATTCATTAAGACTTTGCGCTTGGAGCAGTAAGGAGGTACTTTGTTCGTTAGTCCCAAGTGGGACAATTTTATTCACGCTAACTCCGCTGATCACATCAGATCATGGGTTCCACGCGTCTTGCAGTGATAAGGCAAGCCACGTGTTGTGGCTCATGGAATAGACTCCACCACAAGCTGTAATGATTACTTTTGATCAACGAGGAAGAATCTGACGCCGTCAACACCAATGCAGAGCATCCGACGCTCCGAGACTTCAACCACGTGGAGACAATGTTTCCGTTGGTAAGCACAAGTAATCTACGACACACACTCTCTGTTTTTCAATAGGGCTATATAAATTCTTTAAGCATTAATTTGGAAATAAGTTAAATTCACGTTATTCTCCCGACCGGCGTATTAAGTAATTTTGTTCGTGGCAATGTTTAAAGTAGTGTGCTCCGTTAACAGTGTTAATTTTATTCATGTTGCCATCATATTTTCTAAGTGTATTAAATTCAATTATTACCAAGTAGATTCTTTAATTCCAGTAGGTAGCAATAGTTATAATACCTCATCCTTCTCCACAATCAAATGTTGTCTGGGTTGATGATTCAATCATCCCACGGCCTAGTCATTAAGAGTCTCTCATATGTTCTACTCACGCTAGGGGTCGATATTAAATATATAAATTTAGCTTGGAACACAGTGTATCCAGCTTGGCGCCCAACATAGATCAAACTTTGCAGTAGTATTTTCTGGCGAATAGTCCGCCCAGGTAAAACACATTACATTTGTTCGCTCAACGTGGAGCTTAACGAATCCCATTACATTTGTCGCTACCAACAAGGGGCTTTAAACACATTACAATTGTCGCTCAACGTGAAGGCAAAACCGTTACATTTGTTCGCTCAACGTGGAGCTTAACAAATACCATTACATTTGTCGCCGACAACGTTGGGCCGAAAACCCAGGAACATTTGAGGAAGGAGAAGGAGACATATTTCTGTGCCGGTATTTTGGGGGTTATTTGTCTTTATCAGTGTATATCATTATGGGGGATGAGAAAGAAAGACAGATGAGGTTACGTAGTGGTCATCAACGGGAGAGTGATGATACGAGCAGTATGTCGAGTGATGGTAGTACAGGGGTAGCGGAGGTAAATCCCGATACTGAAACAGGGAGTGTAGGCGGCCAACCAGGATTAAAAACTTTACTTCTCGAGTTCATGTATCAGAACAAAGTTAGTAGTGATGCCTTAAATGCAAAATTAGAACAAAACAGTAGGGAAAATAAAGAAAGTACAGATGCCTTAATTGCAAAATTAGAACAAAACAGTAGGGAAAATAAAGAAAGTACAGAAGCTTTAAATAAAAAATTAGAACAGAATAATGCAAAATTAGAACAAAACAGTAGGGAAAATAAAGAAAGTACAGAAGCTTTAAATAAAAAATTAGAACAGAATAATGCAAAATTAGATAAGAACAACAAGGAAATTAGTGTGAAAATGGAGCAGATTAGAGGAGAAATCAGAGGAGTAATGGAAGAGAAGGTTAAAGAGATCATTGCGGATGTAGACAGGAAATTAGGAAAAGTACAGGAGAAGTTGGAAAGTAGAATCAGCACACAGGCTGAAAATTTAAAGGAATTAGTTAAATTAGAAACACTGCAGGTTAAAAAGAAATTGGGGGGGGGGAGGGGGGGGAATTGACAAGATTCAGGTATCAACTAGAGAGGTTAAGGAACAGCTGGGGGTAGAATTGAGAAAGTCCACTCACAAATAGTAGCAGAAGTAAATGATTTAAGAGAGAGTAATAAAGAGAGCATTAGCAAGATTGAGGAGAAACAAGCAAAGCTATATGATAAAGTAGAAGAATCAGAAGGAAACATTAAATTAACAGTAAACAGTATTGAGAGGAAGGCTGAGGAGAAAATCGCAGAATTAGAATTAAAATTAAAAGCTAGGATCAGGCAAGAAAATAGTCAGAATAGGCCAGTTTTTGTGAATAGCACACACAGGGAGGTAGAACTGGGGAAGTTCAGCAATCGACAAGGGTGCCCAATGGAGTTCATGAATTCTATAGAAAATAAATTTGGGGAGAGGTTGGAAGATGGTAGTATTGAGTGGTGCCAGGTAGTTGAAATTTTAGAACAAGTGTTTGTGGGGGAAACGAAGAATTGGTTTGCTGTCTATAGAGACAAGTTTACTGATATTAATGATTTTAAAATGAAATTCTGTGAAAAGTTCTGGAATTAGGTTATTCAGTCGCAGCATCGTGAGGGAGTAGTGTGTGGTAAATATAACCCTAAAGGAAGCTCCACCATGACCGAATACTTTTTAGGGCAGGTATTAGTGTGTAAATATCTGGATGGCTTGAAGGAGGAAAGTGATGTGGTGAGGTTGCTACTTAGGCACTTCCCCTATAGGATCAAGGAGGCTGCTTGTATCCAGAATGTAAAGACAATATCACAAGTAGAAAATTTGTTAAGCACATTTGATGCACTAGGGAGAGGGGGTTATGAGGACAATTTAAATAGGAACCAGGGTAATAATAATAATAGGCCTAATGAAGCCAGGCATCAGGAAGTTCAAGGGAACGATGGCGAAGGGGCCAACGCTCAAAATAGAAATAATAATAATAGTCAGCTAAATCAGAATAGAGGAAATGGCTATGGTAATCAGTATCAGGGGAGGAACAATGATTTCAGGGGGAATCAAGGGAGAAACAATGATTTCAGGGGAAATCAAGGGAGAAATAATGATTTCAGGGGAAATCAAGGGAGAAATTATAATGACAATAATTACAACCAGAATAGGGGTCAAGGAAGAGGACAGCCTAGTGGTAGTAATATACAGCCAAACAATGACAACACAGCCCAGAACAACCAGACCAGTGCCGTAGTTAGTAGTACTACAGCCAGCTGTAGCGGTTCTTTAAACGCGAACCAGGCTGCGAAGTAAGGTCAGAATCTCAGTCTGTAGCATGCCCTGTCCATACAATTATACAGGAACACTATGACCTAAATGTAAGAAATGAATTGTTGCATGAATTAAATGATGAACGTATTATCCAGGAGGTGGCTAGTAAAAGCCCCATTATTAAACTTAAAGTGTCCGAGGCGCACACCGATGTTTTAATTGATAGTGGTTGTATGAAGAGCTGCATAAGTAGTACATATTACGATAAAATGAAAGGAACTGGTGTAAATTTTGAGGAGATACCAATTAAAAGCACTTTTGTTATCACAGCTGTAGGGAAGAGGTCTAAAGTAATTTCTAAGCAAGTTTTAGTTGACATTAAAATTAATAATCATATCGAAAAGCAGATTTGTCTTGTAATTCCAAACTTAGTTTTCAGTGTTATTTTGGGTTCAGATTGGCTAAGTAGAGTGTCTGGTAACTTATGTTATGAAGTAGGTAGTTTGAAATTTAAATGGAATAATTGTGAAGTAGAGGTAGCGTTCAACGACAATTTTCAGGGGAGTAGTGTTGTACGAGTGATTTGTTCTTTAAGTGAGATATCACCAGCCGAAGAGCGGGATACTCAAATTTTTGTGGGCAGTTTGATTACGAACGGTAGTCTGGAGGACTCGTTACGTGATGCTGCATTTCAGGGGCATATAGAGGGAGACCAGTGTGTTCTGCTCTATGATGTGTTATTGTATAATAGGAGAGTTTTTGAGGATCGCATTGGCATGGCCAATTGCTATACACATTCATTGAACGTTATTGATAGATCAGTATTCACAGGGCATAGATATCCTATACCTTTCGCTTATCAGGGTGCAGTAGAGGCACAAATTAACCAGATGCTTGAAGATGGCATTATAGAGTACTCAAACAGTCAATATGTTAATCCTTTAATTACAGTACCGAAGGCCGACGGCACAGTTCGTATTTGTTTAGACGCTCGTTTAGTTAACAGTAGAATCAGTTCAGATCAGCTGAAGTCCATGTCCATTGAAGAGTTGATGCAGACATTTGAGGGTAAAAAGTATTTCACATGTGTAGATTTTAAGTTCCAGTTTCTGGCAAGTGCCACTTATGTATGAAGATCGGCCATTTACAGCTTTTAGTCATAAATATAACCTTTATCAGTTTTGCAGGGTACCTTATGGGTTAAAAAGTAGCTCAGCAGCTTTAATTAGGGCTTTAAACATCGCATTAGGAGATGTCACGGGAGAGTTTGTAACTATTTACATCGATGATATGGTAATCAGTTCACGCAGTTTTGAGGAGCATCTACGTCATTTAGACAGTGTATTTCAAAAGTTAGATCAGGCAGGGTTCACTCTGAAACTGTCCAAGTCGTCATTCTGTCAGACAGAAGTGACATTTTTAGGTCATAAAGTGTCAAGTAGGGGTGTGACACCGGATGAAAGAAGGATTAGCGTGTGTGGACAGTAGCAACAGGGCATCGTTACAGACACTGAGAAATATGTTAGTGGAGCAACGTGACGACATTAAGAAATATGTGTCATAAAATAAGTGTGTTTAGCTGGCGAGCCAGCCTATCAAATGAGTAAGTGTGGTATGTGGTGAGTGGAAGATCTGATCGTCAAGGCAGGCGTATCAGAAATCACACAGGGGGGTAGTATGTAAGTAAATGAGAGTTTTTAAGGTACAGGGAAAGATGAAGGGAGTAGTGGATGCTGTTGAGCACTAAATTGTCGCGATGCACCAAGGACATTTTGGCAGCGCTGATGGGTTCCCATTTATCTCCAAGAGATGGGGGAGCGCTTGTATAGGGCTTGTTAGCTTAAGGCGTCCACGAGATAAAAGATGGGCCATCAGAAGGCGAGACAGTCCTCCATGAAGCTCATACATATCAGCACACGTGATTTCTGCTTACGACCTAGCTATGTTAGATCAGGGTTGGATATAATTAAGGTAGTTTGCGTACAAGGTACTAGACCTCATGAGATGTTGTATATAAGTAACAGATAACAAGTTGTGGCAACTAGGTCAGGTTCGATAGGTGGACTGGTCTGGGTTGTGAACTACAGGCTGAGCGAGGAATATGAGAAATTGTGATCTAGAGTAAGGTGGGTTTTTGTGTACATGTACTTAGTAAGATAGGGCACATACGGCACAGGAATATTTAAGTGTTATAAGTAATGGGTACTTACTGGTTTTTTTTTTCAGTCATGTCTTCCCTTTTAATTAAAAATTTTACAGAGAAGGTGGGAAGTAGATCACTTTGCTCTACCGCGAGTGTGTGATCGTGTGAGATCGTGTACCATGATATTGGTATCCGGTAGGTGAGGAGCACCTAATACTTCTACAAGAGCTCCGCAGTGGTTTTCTACTGAACACCATAAATGCGTGTGTAGTGAATTGTGGATATAGAGGGAACACACTTATGTATGTAATTTTTTTCCCACATAGAATGATGAGAGAGAGAGAGCTGTAGAATGAACATTCGTGAGAATGACAAACATTTTGAAGTGGACAAAATAAGAACACGTCATAACAAGACGAACATTAGCGCAAAGCGCATGATTGAGGGTTTATATGTGTAAAGGGTCATTTCACTTGTATAAGTTGTATTTTGGAGGGTTTTTTCTAACGTGTCTGGAATCATCAAGTGCTGTACCATATGCATGGTAAAGCACATGATTATTCGAGGCGAATGTAACATGTTTTTCTAGGGGGTTTTATGCCACTAACACAAGTTAGTTGGACTATATCATATTTGTTAAACGCGGCAATAATCCGGCCAAGTTAAATTATTTCAGTTTATTCAATTTCATATTTCATATTATTATTATTAATATTTATAACGTCATTTTTTGGAGCTTTTAAATTTGGAAAATTACAGATAGGATTTCTACTAGTAGAAATCCGTATCTATATTGGATGATTCCAATATAATGATGCACGGCAAATCATTTCATACGTAAAGTCGGGATTTTATTCATTAGGGGTAAGAGAGAGTGGTGTGTGACTCACTGGGTATTTCAATACAAGAATAGATTGGAGTACAATAAAATTACGAAATCCGAGGGAACACTTCAAAGCAAGAAAACGTGTATGATCTACGTCTTGCCCGGATACGGAAATATAAATACGGGGAGGCAGCCTCATGGCGGGAATAGCCACGTGTGGTGACCAGCCAATCAAGGAAGAAGAAGCATCGTAGCTGGGGCATGGGGAGATACGTGACGCACGCGGATTGGTCGAAGCAGCGAGGCCGCGGTATTAAGCTGGACCCTGGTGGGAGAAGATTGAAGATATAGTGGACGCGCGGTGTGAGGCGGACATTCATTAAGACTTTACGCTTGGAGCAGTAAGGAGGTACTTTGTTCGTTAGTCCCAAGTGGGACAATTTTATTCACGCTAACTCCGCTGATCACATCAGATCATGGGTTCCACGCGTCTTGCAGTGATAAGGCAAGCCACGTGTTGTGGCTCATGGAATAGACTCCACCACAAGCTGTAACGATTACTTTTGATCGACGAGGAAGAATCTGACGCCGTCAACACCAATGCAGAGCATCCGACGCTCCGAGACTTCAACCACGTGGAGACAATGTTTCCGTTGGTAAGCACAAGTAATCTACGACACACACTCTCTGTTTTTCAATAGGGCTATATAAATTCTTTAAGCATTAATTTGGAAATAAGTTAAATTCACGTTATTCTCCCGACCGTCGTATTAAGTAATTTTGTTCGTGGCAATGTTTAAAGTAGTGTGCTCCGTTAACAGTGTTAATTTTATTCATGTTGCCATCATATTTTCTAAGTGTATTAAATTCAATTATTACCAAGTAGATTCTTTAATTCCAGTAGGTAGCAATAGTTATAATACCTCATCCTTCTCCACAATCAAATGTTGTCTGGGTTGATGATTCAATCATCCCACGGCCTAGTCATTAAGAGTCTCTCATATGTTCTACTCACGCTAGGGGTCGATATTAAATATATAAATTTAGCTTGGAGCACAGTGTATCCAGCTTGGCGCCCAACATAGATCAAACTTTGCAGTAGTATTTTCTGGCGAATAGTCTGCCCAGGTAAAACACATTACATTTGTTCGCTCAACGTGGTGCTTAACGAATCCCATTACATTTGTCGCTACCAACAAGGGGCTTTAAACACATTACAATTGTCGCTCAACGTGAGGGCAAAACTGTTACATTTGTTCGCTCAACGTGGAGCTTAACAAATACCATTACAGTGTGGCTATAAATAAACCGGACTGATGCACTAACTACCTTTTATTCAACAGATAACACATTGGCAATGTTATCCCCTTCAAAGTATTCCCCTCCACGATCTCTACATCGCTCCATGAGGATTTTCCACTGCTGGAAACAATGTTGAATGTGATTTTCTGAAATAGTGTCCAGAAGTCTCGTCGCTTTTGCCTTAATTGCTTCTACGGCCTCGAACCGGGTCCCCTTCAATGCAGATTTTACCTTCGGAAAGATGAAAAAGTCGCACGGTGCCAGGTCTGGCGAGCAGGTCGGATGTTCCATCACTGGGATGTTGTGTTTCGCTAGAAATGTCTTGACAGACAAAGCATTGTGTGCCGGTGCATTGTCCTGGTAAAGAATAAGTCTCATCACACGTAATAACGTTATGGAGAAAGTCTGGATCACGTTCAATATTCTCCAGGGTGTCAGCACAAATGTTCCTCCGATTTTCCTTTTGTTCTGCCGTGAGGAGTTTCAGCACCATCTTTGAGCACACCTTTCTCATTCCAAGATCGTCGTGTAAAATTCGCCGCACAGTTACTTGATCCAAATTTGATAGTTAACCAATTAATCGAGTGCTAGGACTCGATCTCCTCGAACGAATCTACTGACTTTTTGAATGTTCTCAGCTGTTTTCGAAGTTCTAGGACGGCTGGGATGTGGATCATCACTAACGTCTTCCCTCCCCTCTCTAAATTTTCTGAGCCACTCAAAAACTTGTGTACGGGATAAACACTCATTACCATAAACTTCAGTCAACAAGTTGTACGCTTCCGTGGTAGATTTTCCAAGTTTAGCTAGAAATTTCAAATTAACATGCTGCTCTACTTTAACAGTGATCATCTTTCGGACGGGCGTGCAACACATGTTCTGCTTCCAACAAAGGCAGCCACTCACATACCTGCCAACTCCCGATTTAGGCGGGAGACTCCTGATTTTACACCATATCACCCGCCCTCCCGCTGAACGTATTGAATCTCCCGATTTTTCAAATCACGTGTGTTATTTCGGACTGAAGTGCGAGAAGACAAACTCCAGTCATCCATCGAACAGATCGATTTTACGAGAAGTGTGTTTCGATACCCCAGTTTTGCTTCGTATCAATATAATTTATAGATAATTCTCCATAACTACGTGTCCTGCTTAGTTGTATTTGAATATGTCTTTGTTTGAAATAGTCGATGGTTAATTCAGCACGTGTTCCTAGAAGTTTTCATAATAGCCTGTGGGTGAGAGGTAGTTGTAGGCTGCGGAATATTGTAGACTGTTGAACACGTGAAATTATCTGTGTAGCCTATAACTTGGATGTTGTTGGCATAATATGAGGGTAGGTTATTGTGATTTTGTTGGTTCCTCGGTAATAAGGCGAAGAAATATGATTAGGTTCAAAATCTCCCGATATTTCAGTTTGAGAGGTTGGCAGGTATGCACTCAACTCACCGTCTCTGGCAGTTGAAATTTTAAACATAAGTAGAGGGTGGAGGGGGGTGGGGGGGAGAACAACAGCCACGCATGCCTGCGGGCAACTGGAAACCCATGAGCATTCCAGTCCAGTTTATTTATAGCCGCACCTCTTATGCTGCATAATAAAATAACCAGATTATTACTAAACCTGTACACCGGTAATTCGTCATTCAAAAGAAAAATATCCCTTCTCTGGTAATATTCATTCAATTCTCCTATAATTTGGAATGAAAGTGCCTAATTCTAAGGACTGCCTGCCAGAATGGCAGGGTACACAGTACATGTACATTCCACAACTTTGAACACCATATATATTCCGAATAAGACCTTGAGACGCAGGTAGAATGACAGATTCTACGGTAGACTAAACAAATGTAGATTTTTTTTTCCTTCATGGTCATACATTTCCTCATTTCACCATACACCACCGGTGAGATTACTATTGTACTGTACCCGATTTGGGAGTACTGACCACTAAGCTACAGAGGCCGTGATCCAGTTAGAGCTGAATAAATTACGTTACAGGGGATTTGTCTCGTGAATTTGGCTGGCAGAGTTCAGCATATCAGCTGGATGACATCACAGTTCGAGGTAGAGAAATGTCACTGATTTGACTTGGATATCAGAGTGGACGATTATATTAAATATGAGTTGGGATTATTATGTTAAGAAGCACCAGGAACGGCGTTATAAGAAACCAGGTTTTGTTATGCTCAATGGAGAATTGTGTGCATAATTATTAAAAGTATATGTATAGATTTAAAGACTCGATCAAACAGGACGTGGGCTGCCCGCCCAAACCGAACGACCGCAGCCCGTCGCGGATTGGGGTGCGGACAAGTCAAGGCGAACCAGTGAGAAAGCAATCGCGATCAAGTGCATATCACAGTGTTTACTGTTCATGGTGTTAATTCAATATATCCAGCAGTTCCTGGGACGAAGAAGAATTGCTTCTCCTGTTCGCTTTGAGTCAAGCGAGACAAAAAAGTAAATAGGTGCATGATACTAATGAAAAAAAGACAGGAGTTGGGTATCACAAATTATGCTGCGAGCTGAGGTCATTTCCAGATCGTTTTTTCGTATATTTTCGAATGACTGTAGAACGCACTCGCGCACAAGGTCAATTAACTTCTCCGTTTCTTCGGCCATACTTCCAGCCCGCGCGGGCTTTGTGGAATATCACAACTGCTCTTTTGCCCGCCGCGAAATAGATTGGTCCGCAGCGGTAGACCGCCTTCTGTTTAACCAGGATGATGCAATATTACACAATACAGAGTTCGCAGCGGTCGGGCGGCCTGGTTCGTGCGGGCAGCCCGCTTCGTGTTTGACCGAGCCTTAAGGTTATGCTGTAAACTCTTACGTCGCCAGAAGGGGAAGAGAATCACGTGGACGAGCAACCCCTCCCCTAAGGAGCACTGTGAAGTGAGGAGAGTTGATTGTGCTTGTGCGACTCTGCTTATATGTTACTGTGGAGAACTTATTCTCATTCTAAAGTGTTTTGTGACGCCGGTAAGAAGCTATTCTTGTGCCTTGGTCCAGGCGTTTCCCACTGAGTTGACATGTTGTATCAAACGTGAGTTCGTTATTCAAGTACGTCGTTTACTAGAGGTGAAAGATTGGAAATTATATGGTATCGGAGTGTCGGCTACATAACCAAGTGGGCGTATTCACGCTCATGCTTATTCGTGACGCCGGGGAGCAATATCTTCAAGCTGATGGAAGGCAAGTGAGTTTCAACTGTTTCAATGACACACAGCAGTGAAACACATTCATTTCGAGGACTGGACACATTTAATTAAGGCTACAATTATACTATAAGCAAGCACTAGCCTACATGTTGTTCAATGCTAACCAGATGACATGCTCCAACGACTCAATGCAGCGCATTTAGTCAAGACAGTTCGATAACAGCTGACATTGAACATTTTTTTAATACTTAGTGAATGCTTACTGCCAAGCTACACTGAATATAATAAGAACTTTGAACCTTTCTTAATATGTCGAAGCAGCAGTGGCGAGCTACCCTAACATTCAAAATGGGGTGACATATTTTTGGAACAAATATTAATTTTAGGGCGGAGAGATACTGTATATACCCGAATGTAAGACAAGGTTTTTTCCCACTTTTTGTGTTATAAAAATTTGGGGTCGTCTTATATTCAGGGTATAAAAAAAAAACTTTTTTTTATTATTATTATTTGCAAAGTAGTATGTGGTGTTGGCATCTTGCAACTCGCAACAAATCAGTGCATTAATGAAGATTAAAATATGGTTTGTTATGTTGAATTACCATGCATATACGAATAGCGTACATTTTGAGGTTAGGATTTACGCATACACGTCATTTTAAGCGGATAAATTATATGTTCGAAAGCATACGGAAATATGTTTTAAAACAATCTTTACAAGAACAACCAGTCAGTTTTACGAGCAGTAATTGAGTGATCAACGTATCTTAATTTAATAACGTCTCCCATTCTTGAACAAAAAAATTATAGAGTATGTCTTGGAAAAGCGGGCAGAGGGATTTCCGATAACACAAGACGTTATAAAAATGAAAGCACGACCTTGAGGGCATATATTGTGCAAGTTATGAGTTAGCGAGTATTTTTTTGAAAAAATCTGTAAGAGGCAATTGATAACTAGGCCTCGTCTTATATTCGGGGTCGTCTTACATTCGGGTATATACGGTAGATAGTATTGGACATTGTTTCTAACACCATGGGACACTAAACACTGAGCAGATATGACGGAGATGTGGAATTTTGATCCGAGAGGACACAGCCCAGGGGAACCTTCACGTCGATCCTCGCAAACAGATGACAGTCCTTCAATACGATACCAGGAGGATTTTACGGATCGTTACACATAACTGAATTATGCAGACGAAGAGTGAATATTCTACGTCCCGAAGACATCGAAAGGTAAAATGTGTCGCCAGCTTACATTTGTAGTGTTATCCCATGACGAGTTGTAACCCATAGAAGAGCACATGAGAGTATTTTTGCACATATTCTACGTGATGGCATGAACATAATTTGATTGCACACATAATTGGGAGTCTAATGAATTTTTGTTAGATTTTATGAGTTAATAAGAATTGTTTTTGCTGACATTTTTTTTTCTTGCATAATTACGACAATAATTTTTTACTTTAATTTTGCGATTTATTTAAACCAGTTTCTATTAGGATTATCCAAGGATTTTAGGATTTTAATTTGTTATAGATTTGAATTAGGAATTATTTATGCATTTGATGCAATGATGATTAAATTTGCTAGGAAGTTTAATGATGTGATGATCGATTATTACCATTCGTGTTTTGTGATGGATGATAATTGTATAATTAGTCCTCGATTTTGTTGATTTATTCTATTGAAGTTTTCGAATAACTTCACGATCTGCATGATCTTTTGGACAATTCCAATGCAATTTATTAGGATGATCTGTTTGATCGATCGTTATATTATTTAGAGTGAGGATTTTAGGGGTTTTGTCTTTGTGCCATCAATGTAATTTTTATCGCTTCACAATATTTTGATGAGCGTGTAGTTCGATTTATTCGATTGGATTTTTTTAAATGAGGTCTGCGACGTTTTTCAGATTTGACAGTTTGATCTATGCATTCTTGTTTTGCCACATATTTGATGTGATGTTTTGCCACATGTTAGATGTGATGATTGCCACTATTGATATAATATTTGATGAAGTTTACGTATGGGAAATGTACAGATTATGACCTGTTTTCCAACCTTAAGTGATTGTTTATTGGGCCATGATGTCATGAGACATGTTGTTCGGATTGTTGAGAAGCTTGTGCTTTTTTTAAATAATTTGTTTGGCAAAGAATTTGTTTTTTGGAATGCATTGTAATCCAATACTCATTATAGAATTTGAGATAATTGAATACCGTATTTACTCGAATACGACCCGCCCCCGAATAAGACCCGCACCCTGATTTTGAAGAACAAAATTTAAAAATAAATATTTTTTTACTCAAAATTATGTACAATCTTAACTAAATAAACAGAATAGCATTTATCCAAAATAGTTTCCAACAGTTTTGAAGTCGTCCTAAAATAACACACATCAAACGACTAAAAATACAAATAAAAGTACACAAACACTTAATTCATCGTCATCAGAAGTACCAACTTCGGAACTTTTATCACCATCACTTTCCCACTAAATGTCGTCATCACTGACATCCATAGCATTCGAAATACTACATTTCTTGAAGCTCTTCCGTATGAGATCTCCCGAGATACGATTCCATGCCGTCAAAATCCACGAACATAGCAGCTGAACTTCTGGGCGCTGAATACGACCAGTTGGAGTCAGTGTGTGCTTATCGGCCGCCATCTGCTCCGTATACAGCTGTTTAAAGGCTGCTTTGAACGGGCGGTTCACGCAGACATCCCGTGGTTGTAGCATAGACGTCATCCCGCTCAATCACGAATACATGACTCGTCAATATCATATTTCCTACCGGGCACGATTTCCAATAACTTCAGCTTCCCTCACAACTTTCAATTTCTCACTCACAGTAAATGACCGCAAACGTTTCGTAGCATTCATGTTTACACTCGGAGAACGTGCGCGTGACTGTATGACGCCGCGTGCTTACGGTAAAACAAAGTTATAGCCGGAAGAAGGCTAGCACCATCTAGCGGATACTCGCAACACCCGATATTGCGGGTGGCGGGCAATTTAGATCTTTCAAATTTGGATGACTCAAATAAGACCCGCACCCCAATTTTTCACGTCCGAATTTGTTTAAAAATGTGCGGGTGGTATTCGAGTATATACGGTACTTTACTCTCATCTTGAGAATGTGATTAGCACACGTTGAGTTTATGCTCATTGCTGTTGTGTGATAACTTACTCAATTGATATGATTAATTTTGATCAGCACTTTAATTCGACCTTGGCATGGAATTTGATAAAATTACCACGTATGGTTGTTGCAGTTGCTTCAATATTTATTTGAATGAGATTAATACTGATTGAAGTTAGTGAATTTCACTGAGATTTAATACTATGATACCATGAATTTTGCATTTATAAATGACTTAAGAGATGATCATTGAATTGACTAAGACAAATTATAGCAAGTGATAGCTATGATTACAGCTATATTTAAATAATCGAATGGACTATTTCGTTTTAGCCTTCGATGGAAATGTGTTTACTTGAATAATTTATGATGTGTGCATTTATGTTAAATGTCAATAATTGCTATGGAAAATTTTTGCATCTCAGGACAGAGTGTATAGTTGATTTAATGCTTTGATTTCATACACAACTAAATGAAATTAGGTCACTCAGGGACAAGTGAAAATTTATTGTGTTGTGTGCTTCGATGAATCCCTGCAGTGGCAAGAAGGAAATTTTAGTTGATATTAATTTCTCTTTTGGTCCTGTGATTTAACTTGATAGTCGATCCGATTGGGCAAGCTTAGAAAAAGACATTACACCATAATATAGGGTTTTTCTTATGCCATCGAAATCGCAGGTAGGAGGTGGAAATATATACAAACGAAATCCTGAATAAATGAGGATTCTTTTCCTATTTTTTCTTATTCAATCTGCGGTATTTCTTATTTATTTTCTTCATGCTGGTTTCACCAGGAATGTATTTTTGCGAATTCAGGTTTGATGGCGCCCTTTTTCCTATCCCGTAATGACCCGGAGATTCTTTGTTTCGTGCCACCCGAGCTGAATTTTACTAATTTCTCAAACTAGACTTCAGGCACATTCGTTTTTCTTGTTACAGTTTTTTTTATTCCTCTGCTCTTTCTTGGAAAATATGTAGTGCTATATTGGCCGGGTCATCGCATGTATTTCCCTGAAACGGGTGCATTACCTCTATGACGTAAACACTATGAACAGCATGTGTCCTTTGCAATTAACCCACACATTGATTTTGGATGAATTTGTACTGGATCCTACATGTGGTACCCATTTCTTCTCTAGCCCCCCAGCTCACAGGTATTTATAGCACAAGTAATAAACATTTTCTCGCAGCAAATGTCGTTTCTCTACACTCATACACTCCAGGACATGTTTGTGAATATATTGTACACTCGATGATAGCAGAAAGTCAGCTGAAACTGTCAATACCATTCTTATAAAAGAATTTGTATACACTTTTGACTAACTTATCGTATATTACCATTTTAGTATAGCGCTTGATTAGGAACTGTAAATATCAGACAGCAAATACCTACCGATCATACTACACTCGCTTCAGCAATAACAATTTCTGGTCACACAACAGTAATGTTACTAAGAGAATGGCACACTTCGTTGCAGTATTGTCTACTGATATAGGCAGAGGTCCCACATTTAATACAAAATTCCAAAAATTCGGTTGAAGCTTAAAAACGGGACGTAAACTGGAAATGTCAATGTCGTTCTAATTCAGTAGTCCCAAATCTTTAAAGATCAAATGGTCCCTTCTCCAAAGTATTTTGTGGTTGTTGGGTAGATATTATGTCTTTGATGAATACAAAAGATCAGGGTAGTGAATGCACTGTTATTTTACTAATATTATTTTCTCCTCTGCCCAGATCATGTGGAAGACCCAAAGCCATCGTCGTTAGGTGGAATCAAAATTTTCTTCCTGATGATGCTAGCAGCAGTAACAATGATTGTATGTGTTGTAATAGGCGTCATGTTTTATCAGAGACACCAAGAAAATTCAAGAAAAAGGTTTTATTGAAATATGACACTATAAATGTGTAACATTTTTTAAAAAGTGATAAGATCATTGAAAGCAAGATACAGAAACAAAGAAATCTTGATCACTGCCTACACAAAATAGTGTTGAAAGAAGTAAGGAAATATGTGCTAACTACCTCTGGTGATTCTGAACCTCTCCTTTCATTCTCTAAAAGTTTTATATCGTCTACTTGGTGATGATGAACTTCACTTGCCTTTTGTGTTTTGCACATGAAAAGAGCAGCAAGTAGATCAGATTCCACAAGACAAAATGGAATTTTGTGAATCTAATCATCCAGTGACTGTGAGGGAGTAGAGAATCATTTAGATGTATATTTTTAAATGTAAACTTATTTCATTGGAATTATTGATGGAGGGCAAGTGTGATCTTTGTTATTTTGTTCCTGAGTGAAACTTGTACTGATGTAAAAATTACACAAGAGTTATACCATACAGACAACATGCTTGTATTTAATATTTCAGATTTAATATTTCAGTGTTATATTGAAAAATGGTGTAAGCATCTGTGGAACTTGTTCACACTGTTATGTACATATTTAAAGCGGTGTTTTCATGTTGTAAAAACTAAATAAGTAAAAATGTTTAATAGTAGTTGCACCATCATTATAACCATTACATGAACCATTTTTGGGCTCTGGTCGAATCTTTTGGAGCTTCTGCTTCTCTTGTACGTCCTACGTGCACACCATTTGTTGGTCTTTTTGCTGTCCATCACTCTTTTCATTAACATTCTCTGCTATATCTTTATTTTATTTTAATGTGTGTTGTTCATTCATTCAATCATACAAATAGAAAAAAGGTCTGTTAGATAAAGACCAAGATAATCCCAATAAGTCGGTGAGTTGGAGGAGAAGCAATGGGAAGGTACATAGACAAATCAGAGAACCAATGACAAATTCTACAATTAGACACATCAGTCCACTCGGATCTATAATTGATATTGTAACTTTCAGTCGGTCTACACAAAATAATTCTATTTACTGAAATACTCAAAATAATAACCTAAAAAAAATTACATTTGAAGATGTATAACTTAATCACATGTAATTTTTACTGCTCAGCCGGTCATCCTGTTACCGGTAGTGATCCTATGCTCTGTTTCAGTTGTATGATTGTTTGAATTATTTATGTGTGTTATTTCCCATAGTAATTTTGTCCCCTTTGTCTTCCTCTTCTTGGTGCACCCTCCCTCTTCCCCCATTTGTAAATCCCATCTTGCCTTTCAAGAGACATCTCCTTTACTCAGGTGTTCAACAGATTACTTCCGACCTTTAAATCAATCAACCATGGTGTGCATTCTTACATGAATTTGTTTCCAATACCGTACTATATCATTTTTATGTACTCGATGTATCTTCCATCAACCATATTTCATACATAAATTATTAGGTCTACTTGTGTAAAGTGTGTCTTACAGGTAATTTTAATGTTTCAACAATCCTTTTCTATTCTGAAAATTTGTTACTGTGAAATGTTTTTGTGTCGATTATTGTTTACCTCCTCCCCCCCCCCCCCTCCCCCCGTTTGTGATGTGCACCATGTCATGAAAGAAACAATAGTAACAAGCAGAAAGAATGAACTTGACAGGCTTGTGGAATTAGAGAGAAAAACATGTGAAGGGATAAGGACAAACTCCATAGTCGAGCTAGCCAGTTTTTATGTATGTGTGTTGGGGTTGCAATAGCCCAGTGTTCCAACTCCTGGCACATTGCCAAGGCAGATCAGATTCTATTCTTGGTTAATACATATGCGGTATTAAAATAAAATACCATATGTTGATGCATTCTATATAAAAATGTTCATGTTCAGGAGAGGAAGAGTCACATAAAACTACCAGCTGGCATTCTTTTTGTATTTTTTTTTTCTATCCTTCCTTCCTTCCTAAGAGCTGAAACTAAACTTGTTCTGAAGCCATAATTTCTGTGTTCCATAGCTAAATATTTTTAATGGGTAGAGTTCATTTTGGGAGCCCAATTATTTTGAGTGGTTTATACTATAAATACTGTTTCAGGATTCTATTTTTATTTAAATTTATTAAATTAATATTATTGTATCTGCTCGAGTTAATTGGGCTCCTGCAGTGTGATGTAAGATGTAGAAACTAAATCCTAAGAGTCTGTATGACAATGCCAAATAATATAGCATTTACCTTTATTTTTCCTTCACCTATACATACTTATGCCTTTCTTGTGATTCATTTCAATAAACCATGTCCATACAGCACTGACTTGTTCATTATAAAATTGGTAACATATTTTTGAAGGACTATAAGTGAGTACAGCTTTGAAAGATTAACTGATTTTAACCCTTGAGTTATACATCACACTTTTGTAAATTAATGCTGCCCAGCCCATTTTACTTTATGGTAATTTTTTAATACTTTTTTATATTAGAGATTTCAAAATATACATCTTGTTTTTGCTCATGGAATTCATTGAGGCTCATTGAAATTATTATTTTATTTATAAGATGACATCAATCTAAATATATTACCACTTGATTCTTTGTTTTCTGAGATCTACCAGTTTTTAGATATTTAATGAAACTGTGTATAGGAAGTATTAGTGCCAAAACCAAAACAAGATCCTTTTTTCTGTTCTTGAAAAATTTCTTATGAAAATTGTTAAATTTTTTTCATATCCACATTGTACCACAAACATATTTGTGAGAGTTTCATTTTAGCTCCGTTGCATTGGTAACAACAGTTCTGCTTTATACTTTACTGCATGATACTGCATAAATGCAATCCTTAACAAGAAAATAAATAAAGGGGCTGAAGTTTAAAAAAAAGAGAAAAATGTACTTTTTTAATTTTTTAGAAAATATTTTTTCCCCTTACTTAATAACTTTTTCTTATGTTTGCTTCTAACTTCACTACTATAATTGTTCTAAATTGCCATTTTCCACCATTCGTAACATTATTAAGCAGCATAGGCAACTGCATAGTACACTGGCATACAAAGGAAATGACAGCATAGCAAAGGAAATTGCCTTGTCAGAAACGGGAGGATTTGGGGTTGGACCCTAACATAATCCCTTTCAGGAACATCTGATTAAGTAAAATCTAATATCCAAAACCATTTTTAACATTTTTTTCTTGTTTTCCCTCATTTTCTATGTACCAGTATGTCTTTTGATTTATCACTCCATCTCTCTTACTTCCATAGTAATCTACCCTTTCCTTGTTAAACTAGGGGGCGTGGTGGCGGACCGGGTTCGATTCCCGGTCACTGCATGTGAGATTTTCGAAGTGAAATGCCATATCCTGTGGTTCGGATTCCACGTAAAAAGGAGGTCCCGTGGCTCATGATTGCGAGATTAACGGTCACGTTAAACTCCAAGCTTCCTTCCTTATTTCCTTGTTAAACTTTATGGCTGTTAGATCTCCTCCAAATACCGTACTCGCTTGTTTTTATTTGGATGTATGTTGACTTCTCTTTGACATTTTATTATGAACTAATGAAGAATCCCTGGACATGCAAGTCTTATTCATCATCTTAAGTATATCTGATCTTCATTAGTATAGAAATCAACTGGAAATGTCAGCCATGTCCAACATTAATATTCAAAATACAGTAAATCCATAAATTAACAAATTTCGATCAACTTCATCATAGTTGAAATGAAAATCCACAGCCTGCTTCCAGTCTCCGACCGGGTCAGGAATGGAATGAATGAAGCCCCCATCTAGCGGCGAGGATATGAAATGTGCCGGCTGCCGAGGCCTGACTCACTCCTCTGGGGCAATGATTAAATGAATGACAGATGAAATTGAAATGATAGTGGAGAGTGTTGCTGGAATGAAATCTTGACAGGGAAAACTGGAGTACCCGGAGAAAAACCTGTCTGCCTCCGTTTTGTCCAGCACAGATCTCACATGGAGTGACCGGGATTTGAACCACGGATCCAGCGGTGAGAGGCCGGCGTGCTGCCGCCTAAGCCATGGAGGCTTCCTAACTTCATCATAGTTATCATTGGCATCTTAATACTGTAAATATTTTTAGTTTTTGCTGTGTATCCTGTGTTACCTGCAGCTTCTATAGAGCATCCAGCGTTTAGAAAAGACTGTGGAGCCTTATGGCGACAGTGTTGCTAACTCTAGGCCGAGGTGGCGCTGACGTCATACGTTTTGTTCACCCGCTTTGAGTACAGTCCTTTCATAAGACAACACAACCCCAGCAGCTACGTGAAGTAGAACACGCACAGGAAGGAGCAGTTTTGCAGGTGTTAATGGATTTCACCAGTATTAAGGATACCGTTCGCGAAGAGAACCAATAACGACATTCATTTCGTTTTGATATGACGCATTACTGATTGGCAGATGTTGAGAGCACAACCCTTCCTTCCTTCTCGGGTGTACTGTATGCTGACGATGTTAACAATTTTTACATCAGCAATACTGTTGATTATCACTTTTTTGTGTTATTAGTTAGGCTATAATTTAGTTTCTTTCAATTTTATTCTTGTTGTTTTGTTTAGATTAATATTTGTAATATTGTAGTGAGTTAGCCTTGCGGTTGGGGGCGCGCAGCTGTGAGCTTGCATTCGGGAGATAGTGGGTTCAAACCCAACTGTCGGCAGCCCTGATTCGATCGAACAGAAAATAAAACAGACACACAATAATAACACCAATGACGGATAGTGCTTCAGAACTTATGTTGCCGGCGGAACTGAGCTCGTGCTCCACTCCGGACGAGCATGCAGCACTGGACGAGGCTGTTCTTTCCAGCGTGCTAACCTCGAAAATTCTTAAATCAATAAGACGAAATATAAACGATAATTGTATGCAATAACAAAGGTAATCAATTGGCAGATAATTGTAGAAAGATATTATGACGAAAAATATATGTGTTCAGAGTTCCTTCATGATAAAAGGTGAGGTAACAAAACCAGTGTATGGGGGGTTTCCGTTAAAAGTAAAAGCCCATAAGAACCACAGTCTTTTCTAAACGCTGGATGCTCTATATACTGTTAATCCATTAGTTTGCGTCACATTTTAAAAATGTTGTGTTCAATATTTGTATCTTTCAGTAAGATGTTTTGACATCTAAAACTATGTAAATATGCCTGTGCTTTACTTTGCATCATGATTTAATTGCAGCTATTGTATTCCAGCAGTTTGTTTCACTATTCAGTTGACAGCTCTCAATGAGTTTTATTCCCACTTTGAATTCAAGAGCTGACGAAAGACATCTTTGCAGCATAGTAAAATATTTTTATGTAATTCAATGTATTCCATATTTTACATTGTTAGGCAAATTTCCTTCTAGTCAAGGGCTGATAAATTTCATTTAATAGGGGCCACATTTACTTCATTCAAAATGTCCGCTACTGTATATTTGCAAATACAAATCTTTTGAACTCGGACAATATCTTCAGAGATTTTTTCTGCACAGTTGGGGATTCACTGTAAAATTCTTAATTCCATTTTGATACTCAAGTTAGAAAGCTAGCTCAGAATAAACATTCTGCAATAAGACAATGTTTGGAGATGAAGAGATATGATTTATCATGTTTGGTACACATGAAAGATAATATTGTATTTGTGCATTGATTACTTATTGAACAAAGATGTTCAGAGAAGTATTTGATGTGTACTTGCAACTTCTTCTTTGAATGGTAGCTCTCAACCTTTCATCCCACTGAACATTAAATTCCATTTTTGATGAAGTGAAATGCTAACAACGTAATTGAATTTTTATCTGTAATGTTTTCTATGAAGCATGAGACAAAGACTTAATTCACACTGGCCAACATATCCTTGCTTAAGAATCTTCTTTCATGGAAATTTGCATGGGAAAAAGAGGAACATTGTTTATTACCCAAGGCCTTAATGTGTGTCTATGTGATATAATCCCATGTTTTTTATTTCTGTACATTGTTATTTTAAGAATGAAAGTATTTTTTTGATGCAGTATCAATGCAAATGTGTACAGTTGAGCACATGTGTGATATTTAAATGAGAGTCAGTGAATAAAAGAATGATGTGATTTGTGGTAAATGCATGTGCTGTGTCATTTTGGAGTAGCTATAAATCACCCACTTATGGTCAGAACAACCTGGAAGTTAGGGGAGATAAGGTTTGGAGAAACTACAACAGAAACATGGAATATTGGCTTTCATGACCAAAATTGAATTCCAGAAAATCTTTTAGGGTTTTGTCACGTGAGTTGCTGGGTTTCGCTCAGGTATACCAAGCTGGGCTCATCAGCCGACACTTGGTAAGCTCCATCTCGACCCTGCTGGGATAGTGAACCTTGCACTATATCCCATTCAGTTCAACAGCAGATGCTTGGTACACCTGGGCAAAACCCAGCAATAGATATTGCAAAAACATACAGGCTTTGTTGGGCGTTGAACAGACATATTGGTGGCAAGTTCTTGTATATTTGGCACTCCACATACACTGCACGACTAGTCTTACTGCTGTGCGACCCTTTCACCAGGTGATAAAAGACAACTGAGCTCCACACACTATGTCTCACTACTGCAGTAAATTCATGATCATTGTTGGCCGCGCTGTCTGGTGGTTGTAGTTCGTTCTTCGTTGCATGTTGTGCTAGTGTACCGGTATATAGGAAAGAAGAGATATCTCCAGATTGAGAAATGAAAGTGGAAATACTTGGGATATACACCGGGAGGGGGCTACATCATATTCCATACTGAACCATCAACTGGAATTCCCAGGGAAAAGATGTTGGGCAGTATATCCTGTCTGGTGGTGTTCTCGTGTAGATGCCCTATCAGTTGTGACATTTGACGATCCATAATGAGACCTCCTGGTGGGTGTAACTTGCATTTAGGCATAACACTCCAGCTCAAGAGTGCTACTGAGAATGACTGGGATGTTACTACACAGTTCAATTCAACATAAATGCTTTGTATTCCACTTAGTCAATACTTTCTAATACAAGTCACAGTTTTCTATGACTTGTATTAGAAAGTATTGACCAATGGAATAAAATGCATGTATGTTGAATTGAACTATTTTAAGTCCATATCGAACAATTTTATCAAAAGATGTAATCATGTTTTTTTTTCAGAGCTTATCATCACAGAGCTGAGTCTTCCATCCCCTGATGACTCTGTCACATGGCAATGAAACTTCAGTAGTCGTGTTGCAAACTCAAGTAGCAAGTATGATGCGGTGTACCGAATATATTTGTGTTCAACGACAAAAACAGAAGTCGTCATGTGAATAGGTACGAGGCAGTATATGTATCTTATGTTTCTGCCTATTATGAAGAGACGTGAAGGGGAAGACCACCCAAAATAGAAATTCTGTATTCTAATTACAATATACAATATATTATATTGTAATAGAGGCAGAAATGACACACAGAAAGCCTATGGAGATTTCAGATGAATTGAGAAAATCTCGATCTGAAAGAATGAAAAAGTACTGGAAAGAGCGCAAGAACCAAGCAGTACTACCTTCAAAGAAGAAGTGATTGTGGAACGACTCAAGTGGTCCAATGTGACTAATCAAGATTATTAATAATAATAGAGGCAGAGGCGGCTCTAGCCCAGGGAGCGGGGGGGGATTTTAAAATTCCTTGTTTACTAAATAAATTGATAATTTACAGGTATAATTTTTCTGATATAAAACAAACTAATGCATTTAATTAAGTTAATTTTTCTTTCAATTTCAAGATTTATTAATTTATTTTATTTATGTAATTTAAACACACAATTTAAATCGTGTATAAATATTTTTTAAATGCGTAGTGCATACACCAAGATCAACATGTTTAGATATTTCTTTACTACAACAACAATCAATCAAAGCGGTGTGCATTCAAAGTCTGACAGACGACTGTTGCGACTGCTCGTTATTCTAACAATCACAGAAAAGACTTATTGTTTCGCAACAGTCTTCAGTAGCAGATGATTAGTCGCTATGCTTGAGTAGACGTGTTTTTGTATTAGTTACGGTATGTCTAAACAGAGTAAGATTTTGAAGTTCTTTTCCCGTGACAAGCCGAAGTGCGATGAAAGTGCATGTGAACCCAATGAACCGAAGAGTATTAAACTCTTTTCCCAACTTTGTGACTTAAATGCAAGTTCAGAAGTTTCCCATGCAGACAAACCTCCATGCGATACAGTACAAGTGCATCGATATCTCCCCAACTCTGTGACAAAAATGTGAGTGCAACTGTTTCTAACCAGTACCATTTGATATCAGTGCATCGATCTATGATGGTCCATGCCAACCACGTAAATCAGTTTATAAACAAACGTTACTATACATTAAGAACAGAAGTTTTAACAGTAAATGGTTTGATAGGTATACATTTATTGAATACTCTGAGAACAAAGATGCTGTTTTCCATGTCGTCATTTCGTTCAATCTGATTCAAGCAATGCTGAACATGTTTTCACTAAATCTGGATTTTGGACGAAAAAATATTGTTATTTTTCATTAATCCTGGATCAAGCTAGAGATGTTAATAAAGTGGAACAGATGTCGGTATGTGTCAGATATGTAGGACAACATTCTATAGAGGAGTGTTTCATTGGTTTTGTACATTTGTCTCAACTGAATGCAGAAAGTATAGCTAATTCAGCTTTAGAGTACCTTATTTCAGTGGATTTCGATCCATGTAAGTGCATTGGACAAGCATATGATGGAGTTGCGGTTATGTCAGGGAAGATAACGGTGTGCAAAGTTTATTGCAACAAAAGGTCAATAACCCGTGTGTTTACGTGCATTGTTATGCACATCGCTTAAATTTCGTTTTGGTGGACGTTTCAAAGGCAGTAGACGTGGTAGGGGACACTTTTGGTTTACTGGAAGCAATTTACCGTATACTGTATACCCGAATACCACCCGCACATTTTTATACAAAATCGGACGTGAAAAATTGGGGTGCGGGTATTGAGTCATCCAAATTTTAAAGATTGAAATTGCCCGCCACGCACGACTATCCGCTATTATGGAGCTTGTTCGGGTGTAGGCTACTTGTTTATTTCCGTCTAATGGCTTGACCGGTCGCGCAAGCCTAACACAAGCGTGAGTTTAGTTAGTTGCGTGATAGCATGGCATCAGTAAAGGCTCGGTCAAACAGGAATCGGGCTGCCCGCGCAAACTCGGCCGCCCGACCGCTGCGAACTCTGTATTGTGTAATATTGCATCATCCTAGTTAAACAGAAGGCGATCTACCGCTGCGGGCAAGTGAGCAGTTGTGATTTTCCACAAAGTCCCCGCGGGCTGGAAGCATGGCCCACGAAATAGAGAAGTTAATTGACCTCAGTTTGACAACCCCAGTCCGCGACGGGCTGCAGTCATTCCATTCGCGCGGGCAGCCCGTGTCCTGTTTGACCGAGCCGAACTCGGCGCACGCACTGGAATGTTCAAACTTCGCTGCTGTTTAAACCATACCAGCAGATCTTGTTCTACTTCGTCGTATTTCCCAGTTTTAATTTTCTTGCAGTTTGCGGAAGTATTCCCGGCAGAAGCCAGTGTTTTCCATATCTCCTCACACATGTTTCAAGGTTAACACTGTCCAATGAGCTGCTGCTGTAATGGCGTGACGTCATGTAGCACTGCCATCGTAATCTACAGGCCGTAAGGCTCCTACTGTGACGTCACGCCTAGGGTCGTTATAATCGCAACGGCAGTCAGATAGCTCCCTTCACACACAGTCTCTTCAAACCTAATATAAATTACGCTCCCTCTTCAAGACGTAGAAAAATAGCAATGCTATTTAGGGCTGATTGGTACTTCCATCCGTTACCACTACATACGCCTAATTATCGCTCCGCTTGTTCGAATCCGGCCTATGTAGCTGGCATTTTAAGAGTGAACAAAATGGTACATTGCCGGTACATTTACTAGGACGTTGAAACACACAAACAGGGCTAAATTGCAGTATTTTGACGTCGAGAATAAGATCTATTCTTGGCCATTTTCTCGTTCACCGCTTTGAAAAGGTTTATGGTAGATGCCTGAGGAAACCCCAAATCACTCTTGGCTATTCAACAGATCACATTCTAAACTGCTCGTGGATGCCAAGCACAATGTAACCTATCTCTAACTTTAATCAATGCACAGACCACCCTCAAAGTGACTTAAACAGGACCTATCCTAACAGCACTTATTTTCTATGACTCAATCTAACTTGTTTCTTGCATCAGGAATTTACAATGGGTTGTAATTTTGAAATCAGGTATCAATAACCTACAGTACATACACCAGGTGCTAACAATCCCATTAATGTAAATACAGTAGCCTACACAAATGCTGCCAGGAAAACATTACCATATTCACTTGAGCTTGATCGAGAGACCATTCTCACAAATAATGTAACTTGGACTGACTTCAGTAGATACTGAATACTGGATATTGCTTCTCTGATTTACATACGGTATGTACCGTAACTTAACCTCAGCATTATCATATTAGAAATGTTTCCAGTCCTAGCATAGGCTGAAGTTTGGGAACTTCTTACAATAATTGAAACCATATTAACTAACTACCTACCATCATAGCGATTAGCTCTTCTCTTCCGAAGAATGGTATCTTACTTTCAGGGAAATGTTAACACACACTCTTGTATTCCCCGTAATGCACCTACCAATAATTTCTAGGAATGTTGTGTATGCATTGCTTTCTTAAATTGTTGTGGTAGTTGCTATAAACAAACTTTTGACATACCTGCGACCTGGGAAGGAGGTTTCCTGAACTAACAATGTTTTATTACCATCCAAAAAACCTTGTATGAGTCGAAATAATAAGTGATATAGAGGTCCTAACTAAAACTTAACCTTCTGTGTGATGACAAACGTGCAACGCAAAATTTGCGTAGATACAATAACCTACCTACAAAATGAACATTTGTTTCAGAAAATAAATAATCCTCATTCTAGATGACGTAAGTAGAAGCGTTCTGAAGTATCACTTTTCTCGCGGATACTCATTCATAAAATATATAAACAACACAGCACAAAGCAAAATGGTCGCCATCTCTACCCCCTACCGATCAGCTGATCAATCGTTAAGAGTCACTGCATGATGGCCTGTAGGGGAGAGTCTGATAAAACGGGGTACCATAGTTTTCTCGTCTGGTATGTTGTGACATCTTCCGGTGAACATACTAACCTCTTTCTCACATGATGACCTTCATTCTTAGAGCAGTTGCAATCTGTGGGACTGACTTCAGTACATAATGAATACTGGATATTGCTTCTCTGATTTACATACGGTAAGTACCGTAACTTAACCTCAGCATTATCATGCTGCGTGCGTTCCCACAGGGGTAAAATCTAGTTTTACAGTGTTGTGTTATAATATCCGCTTGTAAATTGTGTACTTATATATCCAAGACACAATTCTGAAGACTAAGGTAAGGATGATATAAATTAAACATTGTTTGCAATACATAATTGTAGGTGTTTCAAAACGAATGACGTGTTTAAGTACTGTAGAATTCCACTTGCTCCTAACATGGTGTTGTTGGATAAAACAGGGTACCACTAAGTTGGATAGAACAGGGTAGTACCCCGTTTTATCAGACCCACCATTGGTGAAAGGTAATATCCTGTCTTCGGGATCTCTATCTGAGCCATAAAACGGAATATCATCTGTTCAATCCACACCAGGGCCTTCTCAGTCAGTTAGGCCAAGCCTTGGACTTCAGCTTTCCAAGTCTCTCCGAAAGACAAAAAGGCAGGGAGAGCTGAAAGAAAGGAAGGAATAACCGATAGACGAAGAGAAAAGACAGCTATTCTGACAAGTTCCCCATACAAAGAAGAATTAACTTCATCTATGAAAACGGAGAAGACTCCCAAAAGGAAACTTCAAATGGAGTCGCAATCTCCCAGATTTAGGCCTTCTGACGCCATAAATGTCGTA
This sequence comes from Meconema thalassinum, assembly GCA_946902985.2. Classification (NCBI taxonomy): domain Eukaryota; kingdom Metazoa; phylum Arthropoda; class Insecta; order Orthoptera; family Tettigoniidae; genus Meconema; species Meconema thalassinum. The sequence continues at coordinate 415,820,261 of OX336391.1, forward strand.
AAGCAGAAATTGAAGGAAGTTAGAAAAGTGCAGGAGTATAACACCTCGTCAGAGGAGGAATGAGAAAATAATAACGCAGCTTGCATTTATTGTAATGAACTATTCACTAATTCGAAGGCTGGATCAAGTGTTAGTTATAAGTGCGGTGAATGGGCTCATGAACAGTGTGCCGGCATTGATAATGAAGATGATGAACCGTATAAATGCGATATTTGTACATGAAGTGAATTTCAATGTTTGTAAAATGTATTTCTATTTTGTAATGTTCACTTTAAATCCAGTACCCTGTTTTATCCAACTCGTCTGATAAAACGGGGGTACTGGACAAACATGTATATAAATAAACAATGTACGGTTAGGCTTTCTTTTTAAATTATTTTCTTAATTACCATTTGTAAGTAGATATATTATACAACTAGTCCTTGAAAATTTAACACATTAGTACAACAAGGTCATAAGATATGCCACTTTGTTTATTAAGTACCCTCTTTTGACCGACTCTCCCCTACATTACGATGGCAGTGCATGTAGCCTTGACGTAGTTCGCCCGGTCAGATGGTTCATTGGAGACCCGCAAACACTCGGAACTGCTGTATTCTTTCACTCGGAACACCGGAAGTATCTTCGCGGAGATTGGCGAGATTTGATTCTATAAAAAAGTCAGTTGTCTCCAGTGAACGTCTTATACTTTAAGGGGATACAAAATCTGATCTATTTACTGGGGAAAACCTCTTATGCAGGAACACTTTATACGGGAAAAATATACATGTATCTTATGAGGCCGATCACGGGACCGAGAATATCGGAAGTCTTAAGTGGAAAAACTTTTTATGCGGGAACTTCTTAACCGAGTTTTACTCAGTGTTAATAGTATACATTTTTATTTAAAATAAAGTGTCAAAAACAACAAAAAAAGTTTTTAAAAATATTTCCATCCAAAAATGAGGGGGCGGGTAGTATTCGGGTATATACGGCTGTATCTACTGTAAGACACCAAACGTTTGTTGAGATACAGAATGATCTTCATCCAGGAGAACGTGTTTTAGAGATACCTCTTCAAAGTGACATGCGATGGGTGTGTAAATATAGAGGAGTAATGCATTTTCAGAAACTTTTGCTTCAGTTAAAGCAGCTCTAGAGTATTTTTTAAAGTCTGCTAACAAGAAAGAGGCAGCAGAAGCAAAAGGTTTGTTGAAACAGCTTTGTAAAGTGAAGGTGATGTTTGTGTTACAAATCTTTTCTGATATTCTCGATCTTGCCAATGGAGCCTCTATGTTCTTACAACAAAAACATATGGCCTTCGGAGGGGCACATATATTGATCTATGGTCTTGTAAAATCGTTGCAAGAAAAACGAAATGATGATTATTTTAAGGAACTATGGGCGGTTACATGTGACTCTGCTCAGTCGTTAGGCATGAAAGTTTATAAACCATCTAGAGTCTCAAGTATTCCAAAGAACTTTTCAGACTACGTTTTATTAATGCCAGTCTCTGCGGAGAAAGAAGAGCAAAATGTCACATTATCAGAGACATGCAAAAGAAATCTTTTTGAAATATTAGACAACATGGTAGAAGAGTTACAGCGTAGATTTAATGAAAATGATTTTGTGTGCAATGCAACGGATGCCTGTAACCCAAAAAGTGAAAACGTTTAAAATTTTGAATATATTCTCACGTTCTGTGAAAAGTATAATCTAATCTTCACAGACCGTAAGGTGCTATAGACTGAAATCAGTTTAGCTAAGATTGTATTTAGAGGCAAATATCCAAACACTTCCTCATTCTTTTTTTCTGAACTTCTGAAAATGGAAGTTGCTTTTCCACACCTACTATTATTAGCCTACTTTCGATTTTTGCAAAAAATGAAAGTAGACTTATGAGATCACTACAGGGCGAAAAAAAAAGTGTGTCTGAGTGTGTGTACTCTGAATGTCTGTCCCCCCCTATCAATTCGAACACGGTGAGCGCAAATTGAACGAAATTTGGTACAAAGGTAGCACTAGCAAAGGACACCTCAGTGTCATGTTTTATATCGCCGCCATCTTGACGGAAACGTAATGGCGGCCACACAAATGTTCAAAGCTTAAATCAAATTACGACTAACCTAATGATCCGATCTCTACCAAATTTTGCAACAACATACCTTTATGGGGGCAGCATCCTTTGACCAAACTAATAGGTCATCAGCCTAATAGTTTGCAGATGGCGGCCATCTTTGTGTGAAAATCGATTCCCCCTATTAATTCGAACACGGTGAAACCGAATGGAACGAAATTTGGTACAGAGGTAGTACTAGCAAAGGGCACTCCAGTGTCATGTTTTATATCGCCGCCATCTTGACGGAAACGTAATGGCGGCCACACAAATGTTCAAAGCTTAAATCAAATTACGACTAACCTAATCATCCGATCTCTTACCAAATTTTGCAACAACATACCTTTATGGAGGGAGCATCCTTTGACAAATCTAATAGGTCATTAGCCTAATAGTTTGCGGATGGCGGCCATCTTTGTGTCAGAATCGATTACCCCTATTAATTCGAACACGGTGAAACTGAATGGAATGAAATTTGGTACAGAGGTAGCACTAGCAAAGGGCACCCCAGTGTCATGTTTTATATCGCCGCCATCTTGACGGAAACGTAATGGCGGCCACACAAATGTTCAAAGCTTAAATCAAATTACGACTAACCTAATCATCCGATCTCTACCAAATTTTGCAACAACATACCTTTATGAAGGGAGCATCCTTTGACAAATCTAATAGGTCATTAGCCTAATAGTTTGCGGATGGCGGCCATCTTTGTGTCAAAATCGATTACCCCTATTAATTCGAACACGGTGAAACCGAATGGAATGAAATTTGGTACAGAGGTAGCACTAGCAAAGGGCACCTCAGTGTCATGTTTTATATCGCCGCCATCTTGACGGAAACGTAATGGCGGCCACACAAATATTCAAAGCTTAAATCAAATTACGATTAACCTAATCATCCGATCTCTACCAAATTTTGCATCAACATACCATTATGGAGGGAGCATCCTTTGACCAAACTAATAGGTCATTAGCCTAATATTTTGTGGATGGCGGCCATCTTTGTGTGAAAATCGATTCCCCCTATTAATTCGAACACGGTGAAACCAAATGGAACAAAATTTGGTACAGAGGTAGCACTAGAAAAGGCCACCTCAGTGTCATGTTTTATATCACCGCCATCTTGACGGAAACGTAATCGCGGCCACCCAAATGTTAAAGGCTAAAATGTAATTACGATCAACCTAATAATCTAGTCTACCAAATTTTGCAACAACAAATCTTTATGTGGGAAGCATATTCTGACCAAACTGCTAGATCATCAGCCCAATAGTTTGCAGATGGTGGCCAAGTATGTGTGCAAATCGATTCCCCCTATCAATTCAAACACGGTGAAACCGAATTGAACGAAATTTGGTACAGAGGTAGCACTAGCAAAAGGCACCTCAGTGTCATGTTTTATATCGCCGCCATCTTGACGGAAACGGAATGACGGCCACCCAAATGTTAAAAGCTTAAATCAAATCCTAATAATTTGATCTCTACCGGATTTTGCAACAACATGCCTTTTTGTGGAAAGCATCTTATGACTGACTACAAGGTCATCAGCCCAATAGTTTGCAAATAGCGGCCATGTATGTGTGCAAATCCATTCCCCGGATCAATTCAAACACTGTGAAACCGAATTGAATGATTTTTTTTTTACAGAGGTAGCACTAGCAAAGGGCACCTCATATTCATGTTTAATATCCCTATAGCACGTTGTATTTCAACAAGCTACTACAACCAACATTCAATTATACTCCTTGAAAAGGACAAAGAGTTATAACAATACCCATGCATTTAGGAGAAAGTAGGCTATATGTTATTTACTGAACATCTTGTTTTTCAAGTTGATGCTGACTCTTCCTATGTCATCTGCTTCTGCTGAGCGCAGTTTCTTTGTCATGAAACGAATAAAATCCTATTTAAGGGCAACAAAGAGGCTTTCCAATCTCACAATTCTTTCAATTGAAAGAGAATTAAGTGGAAAATTACTTCACGACCCTTCTGATATAGTGAACCAGTTTGCCCAGAGTGGAAACAGAAGAATAAATTTTACCAATGATAGTTTTTTAAATTACTAACCTGTATAAATATATTAATGTATGGTAAATCTGTGAATTTTAACAACAGTGGATTAGTTCCATGGCAATTGACACGAAAAGACTTGCGTAAAATACCATTACTTCAAGACCCTTCAGTTATAGTGAACCAGTTTGCCCAGGGTGGAAACAGAAGAATATTATTGCTCAATATTATCTTATAATGCATACATACAGTAGTTATAATATGCAGGGTATTTATTACTGTTGTGGTCTCATCTCTGTCCTACGGTAACTAACTTTCGGTTCTCATTTTCTGATCATGGTTAGTTCTGGATGCATTAACTTATTGTTCTTTAAGTAATATGGCATAGTAGTATGTGTGTAACTGAACATTTTAATGGTTGTGCTAATGTTGCCCATTGTATTTTCACAAATATGGTTACTTTTCTATTGAATTCTGTCAGCCAAACTTTCAATTCCAACCCCTCCCCCCAGATTTAAGCTTCTAGAACCACCACTGAATAGAGGTATTACACTTGAGGCATTCAGAGGAAATGCAACGCTCTTAAACCGAAGAAAACTGAATGGCGATGATTTCATCGAGTCTGCTTTCCTACCTGTTATTGATGATTTCCAGGCGATTGATGTGCAACACGACACATAATAAAAGTGAAAATTATAGTGACATTTAGGGCAGGTAAAAAATCTGGTGTAAATATTCACACTGCAGTGAAATTAATTCCAATGTAATATGTGTTCAATGTGTAGAAGTAGATAATGTAAGAACTGTGAAGACTGATGTTTGACTCAAAACCCTTCTTTTACTTAATTAATTTTGGATGAAGACATTTTGTATTTGACCCACCACAATTTGAGTTTGAAGAGTATTTGACCCACCACAATTTGAGTTTGAAGACAATGAATAAGGTGAAAAGATTCAGCAAATCTTCTAGGTTTATGCTGTGTCTTTTGTGGGGTTTCGCTTAGGTGCACCAAGACAGACTCATCAGCAGGCTCTTGCTGACTATCTGGATCGCTTCGCTGAAGGGGTAGTCAACGTCCCTTTGTATGGAGCGCACTTTACTGTGAGAGCTGAGAACTCGGACAGCTTTTCTCCTCCGTATAGGCTCGGTGCGTATACTGAAGTGCTGCTGTAAGCGGATGTTCCGAGAAGCTGTTATGTGCCACGATCAGCTGAGTACTGATGTACATTGAAAACTTGCGAGCATTTATTCTATTGTATACAGTAACGATTTCAAAACATTGTGTAGTATTGTTGGTTGCAATAATAGATATTGTAGCACACAGAACAATGTAATATTACACATAGTTGCCCTTCATGAACTCAAAAAATTGATTGAAAAATGCACTGGATATTGACAGTGAAACGCAAGCAGTGTGCATTTGGGATTTAATTAACCTATCTCTAACTAGGTTTGTTAATGTTGAAAGTTAGTTTGGACTTTCAGCAAACATTTGGTTGGCGGGTTTCTTAGTTTAGGAGCTGCGACAACGCGGTCATGTAGCCCCGTGTACCTTGGGTGTGTGTAGAATCTGTCTGCTTGCTGGTGTTAATTGTGATGGCTGTATTAGTGTGTGTTATCTGTGATTCAGGTAGAAGGACTGCAGACGATTAATTTTTTCAAGTAGTTTCTACTTTTGCCACCAAATGCTACCGTCCATGACACCTAGCTGTGGACATGGCTACTAAATGCCATTGCAGTCAGCAGCTGGTGGCGAACGTTGGAACTAATATAGCGTTATCAAACTGACCTACAAATTTCAGCTTCCAAAAGTGTAGTTAGTGGAAGGTTCCTTTTCATGTCATAAATCTATGACATGGGAACCCCACCCCGGCTTTACCTCCCCTCCGAAGGAAGGCATACGGAGGGATTTTTAACGCTCTTAAAAAAAACGACGACTTCGGCCGGGTTTGAACCCGCGATCTTGGGCATAGAAGCTACCAACTACCCAACCGAAGCTGCTCAGCAAACTTTTGAACTCACGAAAACTATACGTTAGAAAACAAGTTAACCTACGGGTGAAAATACACTTGCATACTTACACCTAACTGCTTCGGAAACCCATTTTAAAAGCTCATCAGCACGGCCCCCTAACAAAACTTTTATATATTTAGATTTTTCTAGGGATCTTGGGGACATCAGCTTCTCTGGTACCTAGTTTTAAGTTTCTAGGATACCTGGAAGCAGGGGAGGGCGACCGCCCAGGGCCCCGTGGTCTGGAGGGCCCCGCACCATGGTTTGTTTTAAATATAATTGATTAATTAATTATACTTTTCAAACTAATTTATAATTCATAATATTCTTTTTTCAGTGTAGCTATGACCTTCCGTGACCATTTAGAAAGTTTAGATTTCAGTGAAATGATGGAAAACTTCAGCCGGGAAAAAAGTCGCCAAGTAATATTTTATAGTTTACCTAATTTTCTTCGAGGGGACTTAAAGGTTTCTTTCATATTATTAAAACATGTACTGTAGTGTATTCAAAGTATTGTAACTATTCTTTTTTTTATTATTATTACAAAACTATTTTCCATTTGATTTGATTTTTTTTATTTCCTATGGTTTTGGGCCCCACCTTATCATATCGCCCAGGGCCCCACAAGGCCTAGATCCGCTACTGCCTGGAAGTGTTGCATTAATTCATGTCTATTTTCATTTTTGTCTTTATTATACATCATTACACAATGACATTACCTCCTTAATATCTAGGAAATTTTCCTCAACATTTCCTCGGAGTTTGATGTTAAAAGTTAGTTTGGATATTCAGGAAAAATTTGAGTCCAGAAAAACAATAGGTCATCGCTTTGGGAAATGAGTTAATCTACGGTTGAAAAAATGCTTGCTTACACAGTTCTTCTCTGGTACCTAGTTTTGAGTCTCTAGGATACCTGGAAGTGTTGCATTAATTCATGTCTATTTTCGTTTTTATTATACATTACATCGTTACACCATGACATTACCTCCTTAATAACTCAGAAAGTTTCCTCAACACTTCCTCGGGGTTTGATATTAAAAGTTAGTTTGGACTTTCAGCAAACGTTTTAGCTCACGAAAACTATAGGTCATCGCTTTGATAAACAAGTTAACCTATGGGTGGAAAAACGATTGCATACTTACGCCGAACTGCTTCTGTGAACCAATTTTTAATCTCATCAGCTCGGTCCCCTAGTAAAACTTTTAGATATTTAGATTTTTCTAGGGATCTTGGGGACATCAGCCACTGTAGTCCGTAGTTTTGAGTCTCTAGGAAGTGTTGCATTAATTTATGTCTATTTTCATTTTTGTATTTATTATACAGTGAGTCTCTCTCACGACTCGGCCGGCCGGCGCGCCCAGCTTATCTGCCTCCCGTTGACTCATCACCCCCTGCTCAGCATAGCATAGCAATAAGAACAGAACAGCACTTGGCTCACTTTATCCGTCATGACATGAGATGCCAATTAAAATTTAGAAAGTAAGAATTAATAAATTAAGGTCGTACCTTATGACAGGAGATGTTGGAAATGTTCTCCTCCTACATCCACACTTTTCTGGCATCGTCTTAGGAAACTCCGATGCACACACATAAGTTTGTCTTCCGTAATTGAGGCTATTTCTCTCCGGATATGTTCTGCGATTTCATTTACTTTTTCCTCGTTAATTACACGTTTTTTAACACTTCGCTTCTTATTGAAGAGAGAACCAGTTTCCCTCAATTTGTTTACGAGCTTCCGCACGGTCTCTCTATGTGGCGGGCGCACACCTGGAAAATGTGTTATGAAACGTTTAACGACTTCCCTGCAAGACTCTGTTTTCACATAATTATCGTACGTATACCCTTTCCTCTACCGTGTACACACGTGGAGGCACTATGAGAATTATACCCAAAAGTAACACTTCACAACTCGAGAATAGTTGGAGCGACAGTTGAACACTACATACACGTTATAAGCATGGACCAGAACTGCGAAGTGCGTGCTGTGTAACAGGAAGTGATCAGTCAACGGGAGGCAGATAAGCTTGGTGCGCTGGCCGGATGAGTCGTGAGAGAGACTCACTGTACATCGTTACACTACGATATTACCTCCTTAATATCTCGGAAATTTTCCACGAGGTTTGATGTTAAAAGTTAGTTTGGACATTCAGGAAATATTTGAGTCCACAAAAACAATCGGTCATCCCTTTGGAAAAAGAGTTAATCTACTGTTGAAAAAAGAGCTTGCTTACACAGTTCTTCTACCCGCCAACTCGGTCCCCTCAAAAAATTTAGAAAATTTAGACTCTTATAGCGATCTTGTATCAGCTTCACTGGTACTTAAAGTTTCATATTTCTAGGATGTCTGGAAATCCCTCATTGATTCATTTTTATTTTCAGAATTTACCTTCACATCGCTCCACCTCTGCCATGGTAATATTCACAAGCTTATAAGTTTTGCCACTCGTAGCCCGGCGGTGCATTTCTCACCCTAACACACGGAGCCTATAGAGGTTTCCAAACAGATGGCTCATTGGCTTTCACGGTCATCAAGAGCCCACTGATGAGCCTGACTTGCTGCACTTTGGCAAAACCCTGCCAAAGTCACAGCAAAAACCAAGATTTGCCGAGTTTTAATTACTTCACCGTGAAAGCCAATATGAAAAGATGCTTTAATTTGTATGTCTGCCCTTAATTATTTCCGTGAAATGCATTTCTATGTGGAGGATAGATGGCTAGATGCTTGCTGCTTCGAACCGTATTAGATTAAATGCTGGTCAGATGCAAGGAGTTTGAAGAAAGTGGCCATGGTCCTGGTATTTACCTGGAGTTTAATATGAAGGACCAAGGTTGGCAGTTGGTGGGGTTCAAACCCACTTGTCTAGAGTCCGGAAACCTGGCCCCAAGGCTTTGCACCTTAGTATGCATAGCTACCTCAATTGGTTTGGGCATGTACAGTTGCAGTTGAAATTTACACTTCAGGCATTACTTTTATTATTTATTAAATTTATTCACATTTGTTCATTGCCAAAGATATGATGTCACATACAGTTTCACAAACAGGGTCGGTCAGGTTGGAGGGGTGTAGAGAGATTGCTAGTAGAGATATACACCCAATACAAGAATACAATGTGTGTCCCCGACTATTAGCTTGTGAATCAGTGACCATTAAGAAATTTCAACCAGTCACAGCTTTGTTGTGCACAATAGAGTTTTGACCTGAAGTATTCTGGGTTTGATTCCCGGCTGGACTGTCAAGATTTTAATGTGTATTTCATTCCCGTGGATTGGGGACTTAATCATTTCATCCTTATCACGATGTATGGGACGCGATTGATGTCGTCTCGAAAGAACTGCACCAGGCCACCCTGGAAGCCGCGTACTATTAGACCTTGCTGTTTTGCCCCTTAAAACCTCAATAACTAACACATACTATTGTTATTATTTTATTGCAAACCCGGCCGAAGCCGTCGGATTTTTTAAGAGCGTTAAAAATCCCTCAGTATGCCTTCCTTCGGAGGGGAAGTAAAGCCGGCGGTCCCATGTCATAGATTTATGGCATGTTAAAGATCTTTCCACTAATTACACCTGTGTGAAACTAAATTGGATAGGTTAAGATTGTAAACAACGCTCTTAGGTTGCTACGTTCGTTGCCAAGAGCCGACTGCGGTGGCGTCTAGTAGCTAGTTCTGAACTAGGCCTAGTAGTCGTTGACGGTAGCGTTTGGCGGCAAAAGTAGGAACTATTTGAAAATTCAAAGTTGCAGTCCCTACTTGAATTTAAAAAAAAAAACAGATACACACACTAATACAGTCATCACAATTAACACCGGTTATCAGACAGATTCTACACACACCCAAAGTACACGGGGCTACATGACCGCGTTGTCGCAGCCCCTAAACTAAGGAACCAACCAACCAACCATTATTTTATTGCACCTAAGTGGACTTGTTATATAAATTCAGCAGAACAGCTCATTTTTCTGATGGTCTGATTTTGTAGATGAAGTGAGGCAGCCTACAGTATGTCATCAAATACATTCCACAAGTATCACTTGTTATCAGGTTTGCTGGTATTATTAGCATAGCCAAAACACTACAATTTGTATTTGTATTTGTATTTTTTATTCATCCATTCAATCATATAATGTACATTGTACAATGATATAGGACACGTCAATTCACAAATTATACTAATACTAATTTACAATCACAATAATAATATAGGCCTACACAAGGATAACCTTACATCATTTAGTCCTATGAATACATAACTATTGATATTCTAAAAACTCTTTAACTGAGTAGAAGCAGTGCTCCAGCAAGAACTCTTTAGTTTTTATTTTGAACTTTATGTAATTTGCTGTACTTTTAATATTATTTGGCAAATGATTATACAGCGTTATAGCTGTATGGAATACACCATTTTTACATAGTGTTGTATTTGCAGCATGTACATGAAGATTGTTCTTTTGTCTGGTCTGGTAGTTATGTATATTTGAATTCATCTCAAAGATATCCTCATTTCCTAAGCTTTGTTTGACAAATAATAGAAGTTCAAAGATGTAAATACATGGCAAAGGTAAAATTTTCAGTTGTTTAAACAGAGGCTTACATGTATGCAATCTAGTAGTTCCTTTCATTGTTCTAATTATTCTTTTCTGGATAATAAAGATTTGGTGAGCAGCAGGTGAATTTCCCCAAAATATGATTCCATATTTCATAAGCGAATAGCAATAAGCAAAATAAGTACTAAGAACAGTTCTCCAGCTAGTCGATTGTCTTAATACTCTTAATGCATAACAACTTGAGCTTAGTTTCTTGGCAAGTTTAGTGGTATAAGAGTTCCATTTTAGGTCATCCTGCAACCAAAGGCCTAAGAATTTAGTAGAAGAGGCGTTACCAATTTTTAGGTCATTTAAGATTATGGAGGGAGAATTAATACTTTTATTCTGAGCTGTGGGAAAGTTAAGAGCCACTGTTTTACTAGTGTTGATAAGGAATCCATTATTGTTGAACCATAAGGACAGCTGACCTGTTACTTCCTCTGCTGATTTTTGAAGTTCAGTGTCATTTTCACCCCTCATCAAAACACTTGTATCATCTGCGAATAGTACAGTTTTAAATGCAGGTATCTGAGATGGCAAGTCATTTACGTAAAGGAGAAAAAGTAGTGGCCCTAGAACGGACCCCTGCGGAATGCCATACTTCAAAAACATAGGATCTGAGTGGTAATATTTAAATATGTTTGTGGTATTTTCTAAACTTTTTTGTTCGACAATCTGTTGGCGATTATTTAAATATGACTGAAACCACTTACTAGCGATACCCCTGATACCATATTGATGGAGTTTATCAATTAGTATCTGATGATTTATCACATCAAAAGCTTTAGACAGGTCCAAAAACAGGCCACATACTCTCTTCCTTTCATCAAGTGACTCAAAAGCAGGATTAAAAAATTCATAAATTGCTGACATTGTTGATTTTCCTTCTCTAAAGCTATGTTGAGAGTCAGTTAACAATTTATATTTGTTTATGAAGCTAATTAGACGGTTGTACATTATCTTCTCTAAAATTTTTGAAAATATCGACAATAAGGAAATAGGTCTATAATTGGTTACATTTTCTCTATCTCCCCCTTTAAATAATGGAATTACTTTTGCAATTTTAAAGATATCTGGAAATATTCCTGACATGAGAGATTGGTTACAGAGATGTGTTAAGGAGGTAATTATATTTTGGATACATTTTTTAATTAGTATATCAGGATTGTTATCAACTCCTGAGCAATGTTTATTCTGTAGGTTCTTTACAATATTGAGGATTTCTGCTTCTGTAACATTTTCAACAAACATTGATTTTCCATTAAATGTTATATTCGCGAGTGTTGATTTTATTGCTTGTATATTGTTTACATTTAGTAGTTTTTCAGCTATGGTAGCAAAATGCTCATTAAAAATTCTTGAGACATTTTGTGGGTCATTGATCTTCTTGGAGTCTTCTGATAACGTTATGTTATTTACTGCCGGTTTTGTTTGCCTGGTTTCATTTTTTATGATATTCCACATAGCCTTAGTTTTATTTTTAGATTCCAGGATATAATTATCATTTGACATTCTCTTTGCTAATTTTATAACTTTGTTAAGTATGGTCTTATAGGTCTTGAAATACATGTTAAATTCATTGGAGGTTACGTGCGTACTTTGAAAATCGTGGAGGAAACGCTTTCTTTTGCATGAAGTAATTATTCCAAGAGTAAGCCATTGTTTTGATGGTATAATGAATAAATAACTCTTCTAGATGAAATCAAACTGTCAATAAAATATTCAGAACTACTAAGATCATGCGCACTCATACGCTGTACAACTAACAGAGGCAGACTAGGACTGTCTGCTCAGCGACATCAAACATTTTGTGTAGCAGATTGCAAGAGAATATACAGATTGAATAAAGAAATGAAACCATTGATTAATGTGCTTAATTAGAAAATATTATAACTCCTTTTATGCTCTTAAAATGTTTATGAAGCAGAAACACGTTTGATTTTGGGAATGAATATCGGAAAAGGAAACTATCCATCCCTTATGATTTACTGCGAAACTAGACAGATTTTACCTCATCTATCAAATTTCCGAATAACTGGCTGTGTGACTCACTTTGCCTTAAGTTGTTGAATTGAATCCCAAATTTGTTGGCACTGAATGTTTAAAAATGTGTTGGTACATTAAACACATTGATAAATGCATTACATATTTTATTATTTTTCCTGAAATTACACTAGTCTGCCTTTCTGGATTTCCAGTATGCTTTTACCTCGATGGAGATTGTTGACATTTGTTCTTCAGACCACTTTGTACCAGTTCTTCTCGCTTAATGGAAGTTTCTTTACCTCGTGTACTGAAGCTCTGAACATACTCTGTCTTCTTTCTTGCATCATTGATTCAGGCGCACCAATAAGATGTCTTTCAGTGCAGTTGCCCATGAAGTGACAAACTTTTGGTGAAAATGTTAAGTCCCCTTATCCAGTTTCCATCGAACTTCGGGCACACACAGTTGCAGATGAAATTTATGAAGCACTTACTGTATTGATTTAAAGACTAATTCAGTGTTCATAAAAGGATGTTGTCAAGCCAGTGACTGATGGTAAACAACTTAAATCATAGCATCATCATCATTAAATTTCAGTGGTGGCTGGAAAAATGTTACAAGAACTGAACAAATTTTAAACTTTTATTTCTTATACATAGTGAAAAAGGAAGGAAGCTTATAGTTTTAAGTGACCATTAATCTCGCGATCATAAGCCATGGCACCACCTTTTTATGTGGGATCTGAACCACAGGACTTGACATTTCACTTCGAAAGTTTTAACATGCATTGACCGGAAATTGAACCTGGTCTACCTTGGTGAGAGATGCTATGATTTAAGTTTCTTACCATCAGTCTCTGGGTTCTAAAAGTCTTTGAAGGGCTGTTATGCCAGAATCACGCTCATCTCTCAGTTCAAAAGTCATTCTGCTTTTCAATATCCTTAAGTTGTTGAGAAAGGAAGCTACTGAATCTGGAAACATATTCTCTGTAGCAGTTACAATATCCTACGATTTATCAACTAACAACCAGACCTCAAGGGTGGATTTGACTAGCAGGCCCTCACCCCATTTTTTACCTCCATCCATAAGTAATGAGGTTGAGGCACGGAGCATTAGGTGGCCAGTTGAGAAGTTCATTCAGAACACCATAAGTGCTAAAGGGGATCGGCAACTGGTCTTGTTGAAATTTTATGACTCCATCAAGGTATAACTTATGCATACTGGGTATCATTATGTGATTCTGTACATGGATATATTATTTCGCATGAGGTTTCCTTTTAGGTAACAAAGGACATCAGCACCTTTATCTAATATCCATCACTGGAATGAGACACTCTCTACCTACTCATGAACCCAATGCCATGTACTTGGCAGAGTGTTTCGTACCACGAGGCCTATAAACCAAATCATGGCTATAGTTCAATGTACCAATCTTAGATTTGTTGGAAAGTTACACCCCTCCATTCATAATCCATATAAGAGATCAGCAAAAGTGTGGAGTTGGAGCTGATATTTTAATGATACTTTTTTGCGGCTGGGTGAGACTTTAAGTTTATCTCTACTAACTTCTGATAAGCAGTTTGCGAAATTGCAGGGAAACTACATAAGAGTTGTCAAGAACATAGGAAGGGGTTTCTCTCGATCTCTCCAATTAAATCAGCATCTTGGTCACGGTTAGAACTCACACGTTTCCAGGCCCTTTGATCCATACTTAATTCTGTATACTAGCGAGTACAGCATTGTGCAACATAACATCTAATAATTGTGAATCTATGACCTTCCCCTCTGAAAATCCTACCTCCTGAACAAGGGCTATAATATGTGCTCACAGATTGACTCATTGATTTGCCAGTGCAGGGTGTTCAGTCACAGTTGCATCTTAAATAGTATTGAAGTAAATCAGGTGAGCGTGTAAAAGGAATATGTTGGTGGTTGGTTCTTAAGTTAAGGGGCTGCGACAACGCGGTCATGTAGCCCCGTGTACTTTGGGTGTGTGTAGAATCTGTCTGATAACCAGTGTTAATTGTGATGACTGTAATAGTGTGTGTTATCTGTTTTTCAATTTAAGTACTGCAACTTAGAATTTTTCAAATAGTTCCTACTTTTGCCGCCAAGCGCCACCATCAATGACTACTAGGCCAAGTTCAGAACTTAGCTACTAGATGCCACCGCAGTCGCTCTTGGCAAAGAACGTAGAAACCTAAGAGCGTTGTTTACATTCTTAACCTATCCAATTTAGCATCACACAGGTGTAATTAGTGGAAGGTTCTTTAACATGCCATAAATCTATGACATGGGACCGCCGGTTTTACTTCCCCTACGAAGGAAGGCATTCTGAGGGATTTTTAATGCTCTTAAAAATCCGACGGCGTCGGCCGGGTTTGAACCCGCTATCTTGGGCATAGAAGCTCAGCATGCTACCGACTACGCCACCGAAGCCGCTTAAAAGGAATATAAGAAGAAACAATGTTCATATAGTTTTATCTTCAGTTGAACTTTTTAACATGAATTTTAATCTAAATTAACTCGGTGGTTTCTGAAGTCATTTCACTATGCCTGGCGTTCTCAACCTTTTTCGGACTGTGAGCACCACCCTCGTGCCATACCACGTCCCCGAGCACCATTAAATCGAATATACCGTAATAATAATAGGGGAGATGCAGCCCCCTCCCCAGGGTATTTGACAATATCAATTTACACTTTGAAAGTAACGGAGTAACAGTATAATTAAATAGATCTCTGCTGAGTCATTTAAATTTTTCGCAAGTAAAGGCCAAGCTGGCTTGTAAATCCGCTTCCCCCCACGGCTGCTGCATTCTCGGCAACACCGTAAGAACTTAACATCACACTTCCTGAATCCACTTCCCTCATTGCCAAGTTGTCCTATAAAAGCCTCCTTGGGTGCTGCAATCCTTGCAGCAATGCCACAGAGTGCCAACACATCTTTGGAAACAATTGAGTATACAGTTTACAAACAGCTCAAATGTTGTACTGGCAGTGGTTAACAGCTCCTAATTCGTATTCAGAAAATTTGCGACTTATACTCTAATGCAATAAATTATAAATAGAATCATAATACTATCGCAAGAAAATGTTTAAATGGGAAAGGCTTTTGCTGCAACATGGCTATGTATGTAGCATTGAATCAATCGGTTCACCCGTTCTGTCAATCCGCCAGGAGCTGCGTCTTATGTCGGCTTATACAGAAGAACTGTACTTCGATTGTAGCTTCCGAGGAGTATTGGTTGTTTTGTGTGTGGTGCTAAAGGTGTGCTAGTGTTATCTTGTGAATTTGTTTGTGGATAATAGTGTTTTTGAGGTAATATTTAATATGAATTTTGTACCATAAATATCCGCCATCTTGGTAATTGCGACAATCATTCCATAGATAACACAATCTAGAGTATGAATGTAGACGCATCGATCTTACTAATGGATCCTCTTGAGGGTACTTCCGGCAACGAGGAAACAAATATGACCATGGCCCGCTGCCCCCACTGCGGAAAGTTCTTTGTATCTCGTCGCAGAGTTTCTATCCATATAAGTAGAGCCCACCCTGACGTACATCGAAATGTTCTTGTACAACGCCAGACGCAATCCACGCAGAATGAATGGACCCATCCCGAATTCTCTCAAAATGAACAGCAGGAGCTAGCACCCAGTGGCCCACTGAGCAAATATAAACAAGAACTTGGAGAATGGAAAGCACGTTTTAATTGCATCGGTAGTGACCTAAAATTTGATGAATCAGTCCAGCAATTCGTCCACTTCTTGGCGAATGCCATCGATCTTCTACCCGGCCCAAAACACCCTGCTAGGAAGTATTATGAGGCCAGGAAAAATAGCCGTAACATAAATACTCAAAGAACATATAAGCAAAGTTCTAATCCTGAGAGGTCTACGAAGAAGGACAGAGAAAAACGCCGTGATGAGTATAAATACCAGCTAGCACAATTTAATTACTACAACCAACGTCGGAAAGTAATTAGAGCAGTACTTATGAATGATAAGCCTAGTTGTGGTATTGATGAGGAAACCGTGTACGATGCATTCAATTCACATTTCTCTAACCCCAATAACAATGTCAAACAAGAATACATCTCATCTCTCAATGATACTGAGAAAATCACTTTAGATGATACATACGTAACAACTGTAAGTAAGGAAGAAATATCCATCACAATAAATATGATACAATCTGATACTGCCCCTGGTCCTGATCACGTCTTACCTAGAGTTGTGAAAGACAGAATGGCGATAGAAATTATCGCTCTAATTGCCACAAGAATGCTGCAGATGGGACATGTTCCTCCTTGCTTTCAGAGAGCCAGAACGGTATTGATTGATAAAGGGGAGAATTCAGATGATATTTCGAACTGGAGACCAATCACAATTGTTTCCGTAGTTTGCAGAGCCATCGAAAGAGTGCTAGACAGACGTCGCAGAGAGTTCATCTCATTCAATGAGCATCAGAGTGGATTTACTCGATCACCTGGTACACTAATGAACACATCCTTGCTTAGATCAACTATGGTATCAGCCAAAACTCAGAAACGTATCATCACTATCGTCTTCTTAGATATCAGAAAGGCATTTGATAACATCGGACACCTGCATTTAAAGAAATCACTTGAAGTATATCCTGTACCTTCTAAATTAGCTACTATATTTCTCAATCTGCAGTCTAATAACCAGACTTGCGTGGAAGTAAATCGTAAAAATGTTCTAGGACGTGGTGTAATGCAAGGGTCTCCACTCTCACCCACATTATACAATTTGGCCACAGATCACATACTAAATGAATTGTCTGAAGAATCAATTGCCAGCGAGTTTGGATACAACCTAGTTCCGAGTTTAAGTCCAGTAACAGTGCTTGGCTTTGCAGACGACACGGTTCTGATAGCTAAGGATGAAAAATCAGCTTTGGAGCTTACTCGAATGGCCATGTCAAGATTCCAAACTATTGGGTTGGAAATAAATCTCGCAAAATCTGTAGCTATCAATATTTGCAAAGGAAAACTAACTACCAACCACCTTGAAATCTCGCCAGACACCGTTATCTCAGGCATATCCTCTGACGAATGCGTTCGTTACCTAGGCATAAATTTTTCTGACGTCTGTCTTTTCCAACCACAAGAGGCCCTGACGGATCTGAAAGACAAACTCGACCTCCTTTCGTCTAGCCCGCTATTACATGCCGACCAAAAATTCTGTATTATGAACATTTCCATTTGTCCATCCCTCATCTATACGTTCCAGGCAATGCCATTAAAATCAATTCCAATGAAATTTCTAGACGATGCCGACAAAATGATAAAGGGAGCTTTGAAAGATATCATTCAATTACCCACAGATACTCCAGACGCAATGGTCTATACTCACAGAAAGTATAAAGGTCTTGGATTATTTAGGATGCAATGGGAGGCTGTGCTCCAGCAAATAAATGGTTTACGAACTCTCAGAAAAACACAAAACAAATGCATTCTGAACACAAGAGACATTGGAAAAGAGGTCGACGTTTGTTTAACAAAACTTGGTATAGATGGACCACAAACATTTCTTGGTCCTCGAGATAACTTTGTAGACACTCAAAAAGTACGGTCATATTTAAGAGATCAGCAGTTTGATGCTTGGTGTCGGTTAACTCAGAAAGGAAAAGGGGTCATTCTCTACAAGCAGTTCACGCCACCTAATAAATGGGTGGCACCACAAGGGTCTTCCCAGCTCTGAAGCTTGTATGTAATGTAGCCGCAGTTAGAGCTGTACCAGGCAGAAGCCGTTGTCGCCGCTGTGACAACTAGATTGAAACCCTCCCTCATGTCCTTGGGTTCTGCAATTATGGTGAGGCTCTACGTAACACAAGACATCACTCAGTAAGATCCATCCTTGCGGAGAGTCTGAGAGATGTTGGCTTCGTGGTGCATGAAGTTTCAGGGCTAGCCACGCAAGGCAGTACCAGGCGCATTGACATCATAGCCTACAAGGAAGATAAAAAGAAGAGTTATATATTGGATCCAACCGTGCGTTTTGAAACCCATGCCGAGCAGCCAGATGAAGTAAACAAAGAAAAGAAGGGTATTTACGAGCCTACAGTCCCTTTCTACAAGGAAAAATACCACCTTCAAGAAATAGAAGTTATTGGGTTATTAGTGGGGGCGCGGGGAACAATACCTTCTCTTTTTGCTGCTACGTGTAGAAAATTTCAGATCTCAAATGCCACCATTAACACCATAGCAATAACATCCCTTAAAGGATCTATTAGTATTTTGAGAAACCACTTATATTCCTAAATTATGTGTATTTTAAGGCTGAATAGCTATTTTAATTATTTATTTTTAGTTGCGGTTTGCCCACTCTTCAGGTCTTTTATTCTAATTTGTATGTGTGTCATACATTTCATAGCTCAAATCTCGTAGTTTTTTAACCTTCTTTTATTTCTTTTTTCACCTAATTATGATAGTTAAGCTTTGTATATTAGCAGCCTTGTAAGTCGAGGAAGCGTAAGAAATAAATAATCATGAGTAGAAACAGGATGGAATTCAAGTAAGAGGTCACGGCATCTAGTAGGTACTAGAAGAACCAAGTCCATCATCATCCCTTAGCCAGTGAAAAAGAGGCATTGCACCATCTCCATAATTTGTGCATATTTTCTTCAAACATTTGTACAATCAGTCTTGCCAACATGCTAATTATAGATCAAGATTCTAATGTAGTATGCTTGCGTGATTTTAACAAATACTTGTATATCATTGCACAGTATAATCTGTGGAGAATTTTGCTGAACTAAAAAGGGAGTGACAGGAAACTGAGCAAAAAAATTCAGAAGCACGCTTCTTCCGGAACTCATTTAAATAACATGATAAATTTTGCAGAGTTAGGGACAGAGGATGTACAGAAGAGCTTAAGTTCGGCGTATCAACAATCGGTTGAATGAAGTTACTAGAAACGGGGAAATATATAAATAGAATCATAATACTATCGCAAGAAAATGTTTATATGAAAGAGAAGAATTTCAAAATATCGGTGGAGCTGTAAAACTTTTGAGTTTCCTTCTCACTGAAAACGTAGGCCCATCATTTACAGAGGTCGTTTAACTGTTACGCATCGCTATCACCCTGCCTATGACTACTGCTGCTTCTTGTGCCTCAAGAGGATCAAAACGTATGGTACCTCAGGAATGCCATGGGACAAGAAAGACTTACTGCACTTGGAATGCAGTCTATTGATTACAATCATTACGCTGTAATTAACAGCATACCGAATTTCAATAACCTCGTCATCGAAAAATTTGTCATGTTCATGGCTCGGTGCCTGAAGCTGATCTACAAATAAGGTAAGTTAATGCATGTGCATGCAGTCCCGCCAACTGCGATATGTGCGAGCCGCCACTGATTATTATTCAAAGAGATGTGCCGCTCTTTCCCTTTCCTATCTCTCTCCCTCTGAAGTGCTGAAATAGTTAGGGATTCACCGTTCACCAGGCATGCTGCAACTGCTTGCATGACTCGTGCAGATAAGAGACATTACATCTGCTCAGTCAAGTTGAATCAGCATTTTCCTGTTACTCATAAAACAGGGATGTCCATTTATGTTTTCTTCTTCTTCTGCTTTTACGGCCTCATTGGACCACTTCAGTCAATCATTTCTTGGTCCTCTTCTTCAGTAAGTTTCCTTTCAGAGTCGCCCAGTAGCTCTTCATTCGCTCTGATCTTCTCAGGCGTTCCTCATCTGTATGTTTTACTATAGATTAAAATACTATTTCACAAAATGATGTTACCTCCGTAGCGTAGCGGTCAGCAGGGTTAGCTGCCGCCCCGGAGGTCCTGGGTTCGATTCCCGGCTCTGCCACGAAATTTGAAAAGTGGTGTGAGGACTGGAATGGGGTCTCAGCCTCGGGTGGTCCAAATAAGTAGAGCGGGTTCGATTCCTACCTCAGCCATCCTCGAAGTGGTTTTCCGTGGTTTCCCACTTCGTCTTCAGGCAAATGCCGGGATGGTTCCTACTGTATGGCCACGGCTGCCTCCTTCCCCCTTCCTTGGCTATCCATCCTAATCTCCCCCTCCTCCCTTACCTCATGAGGCCCCTGTTCGCTTTGCAAGTGAGGCGCCTGGGCGAGGTGCTGATCACACCTCACCAGTTGTATCTCCTCCAACCAGATGTTCCCAGCTCTAGGACACTGCCTGGAAAGGAGGTAGAGGTGAGTTCCCTCGTTGAGTCCGTAGGAGCCACCAACCTGGAGGGTAAAATTGACTAAATAAAAAAAACAACACAAAATGATAAATTTTCTGACTGTCAAAACTTGCAATGAAAACACTTATTCTGGCGAGTGCAAATGAATTTGATTTGAAGAATGGATATCAGCAGAGCTTGTGCTCGTGAGCACATTAAGGCTTGTATGACGAGAGCACCAGATTTCATTTAAAGAGTGCCAAGGTGCTCGCGAGCATGGCATGTTGTTCGGGATCATACTTTGAGCCTCCTTTTAATAGCAGACTCCTGGCGTGCATCACGAGGCAGCTAATGTTGACTATGCAACAATTTTTGCTTCAAGAAATTAATAATACCAAGTTAAGTTGTTAAAACATGCAAACACCTTGATACTGGTGTGAAACACTTACCTGGATACTTGAAAATCTGTTACCAGCATCACTCACGACTGTCTGCTGCTGACTATTATTACGACATAATTAATTACAATTACTATCTGTGGGCAGTGGTGTGTCATGGACACTGACGGCTGGCAAGTGGTTCACATCAGTATTTATGTGACGGTATCAACGTGTTTGCATGTCTTAACATGTTTACTGCGTATTATACTCTGATTTACAAAAGATGAACGGTGAAAGCTGTAATCCGCTTGAAGGGTGAGGTGAGGAATGGAGACGAGAGGGGTAACGGTCTCCATGGCAACAGCGAGCAGTGTTGCAATGTATGCAGACACAGCAGTGAGCATATGGTTTGACTCAGTGTTCTACCGTGCCTTCACTCGTCACGGTCATTAGACCGCTAGACAGGAGGGCTAACTTCCCCAGTATTTGTGTCTTCCTGCAAGCCTCTTGGAAATGTTATGAGTCATGATCTGCCTCAGTGGCAACACAGCATTTCCCCTCGTCAGGGGCGTATGTAAGGGCAGGGGGGGGGCGCCCCCGAAATTTTTGTCACATATATTACTGTATTTGTTTATGAATTGAAACATTAAAAACCAATATAATCATGTACTATTGTTACTGAGTGACGTCTGGCAACGTTGCAAAGCAAAGCGAAGGTAGAGCGATGTAAACAGTGTGACAATCAGTTAGCTCTGATCTTATGTGTAACAACATAACCTCTTATTACTCTCCATTGCCTTTGCTCTTATGAACGAACCAAGAACAGCAACAAGTGCCCTTGAAGAGTGTGACAAAAGTTTTTCCCGAACTTTTATACCCTTATCAAACTTTTGGCAAATTTGTCTCTCTCTGTAGCTACTGGTACTGCCGAACGGCGTTTGAGTTGGTTGAAAACATATGGTACTTGAGAAATTCTACTTCTGAAAACAGACGCAACAGTCTAGTGTTGTTGTGGAGGACTGAGAAGATGGACATCTTTGGCTTATTTCATGTATTTCTACTTTGGTTTATTTCTTGTAATTATTCTTTATGTTTGAAGCTCTTTGATATAAGTTAGTGTAATAAAAGAGGGCTGCTAAGTAAGACGTCCGTGTTTCACGATCACTGATTTATACATTATACGAATCCCAACATTGGTGCCGAAAACTTTAGATTACGTAGAAATGTGCATTAGAATACGGGCAATTGTGTTTTACTTGTGTACAAAGTAAACTGGTGATGCTATCACTACAAACAGCAATCACATTTTGTACATGCAGCCACGCCACGCCGGATTACGAGGTAAGAAGATACTGGAACTTCTACACGCGCCACATACTAACGTGATATTTCAGGATGCTGGCAGTCAATCAACCTTCGTAAGCCGAAGTCTGGTAGATCAGCTTCAACTGAATATCGTGGGACACAAGGATTTGACAGTTACCGGATTCGAGTCATCTCGTCACACATCTTCAGCTCGCAGACTCATTGACCTCAACATCAGTGGAATATGCACGGAGGCTGCTCTGCGTATTTCTGCATTTGAGAGTGACAACGTTTACTCGCCACATCCGACTGTTCCACTCGACGTCCAGTCCCTGTCACGCTTACGAAAATTGAGACTTGCTGATCCCAAGGATGACAACAATGAACTTCCTATAGAACTTCTAATAGGTGGAGACCATTATTGGAAGGTCGTACTTGACGACAAGCCAATACACCACTCAGACACGTTAGTACTGCTTCCTTCTAGATTTGGATGGATTCTGAGTGGAAATAGGTCAGGAATTACTGTCCACAGCGTCAACGTGCACCACATTCATACTGCTAATGACCTATCTGTCGAGGACGATGATATGCGACGATTTTGGGATCTAGAGTCCCTAGGAATAAGGGAAGATCAGAAAAGGACCCTCACAACGAAAGATGCCACTATTCTTCAAGAATTCCACGATTCGTTTCACTTACAAGACGGGCGGAGGGTAGTATCCCTACCGAAGAAAGAAGATCTGGTCTTACCATCAAACCGTAAGAACGCTCTAAATCGTTTTCACACATTGCAGAGAAAACTTGCCGTTAATGCCCAGTACAAAGAAATGTACCATGCGCAGATGATGGACTACGTAAACATGGGACATGTTCAGCTGATCGCTACAGAGGAAACTACAAATGATGTATACTACCTGCCTCATCACGCTATCAAGAAAGAGAGAAATGGCACAGAGAAATGGAGGATCGTCTTTCACGCATCATCCCACGAGAGAGATGCACCGTCCCTCAATGATGTTCTGGAAACAGGCCCTAATCTGTTACCAGAAATACTGTCCACATTGATCCGCTTCCGAACTTACCGCAAAGCCATAGTAGGAGATGGAACTCAAGCTTTCCTTCAATTATGCCTGGATACTGAAGACCGAGATTTAACAAGATTCTTCTGGTTCAATGTGGAGAAGGACGAACTTGGAAAATGGCAAGCAAGAGATGATACAGCCGTCTATAGATTCACTCGTCTACCATTCGGCCTTGCTAGCAGTCCCTTTCTTCTGTCTGCAACTCTCCGTGAACTAGCAGCGAGATTCAAGGATCAGTTCCCGTCAGCAGCAGCACTTATGGATCAAAGCACTTTCATGGACGACTTTGTTGCGGGAGCTGAAGATGACAACAGAGTTATCACCTTATATTACGAGGTGACAGGTCTACTACCACAGATACGGATGCCGATGGCAAAATGGGCAACAAATTCTGGACCATTGGAAGGTATATGGAGAGCCGAAGGACGTGAAACGAAAAGGGAAACCGGAGTACTAGGTGTACGATGGGACACAGAATCAGATTCACTACTCTTTGACCATACAGATATCACCGACAACCTTTCGCAGGATCCAGGAACCAAACGAAAGCTATTGAAAACGACCGGAAAGTTCTACGACCCTCTTGGATTACTTTCACCGGTGTCCATAGTTGGAAAAGTTCTCTTCCAAGACACCTGGTGTAGGGGCATAGCATGGGACGAAATACTTCCACATGACATTGCATTGCGATGGCAGCTGTGGATAACCAGCCTCACGGATATGGCAAGTGTGGTCATTCCAAGATGGATAGGTTTATCAAGGACAACATCGGAGACTTCACATGTCCACGTGCTCTGCGACGCTTCGGAGCGGGCCTACGGAGCTGCACTGTATGTTCGAACTTCAGCCGACGTAAACACTTACATACACCTGGTCTGCACTAAGAATAGACTGTCTCCAGTCAAGAAGGTTACACTCCCACGACTAGAACTACTGGCCATCTTAGTGGGTTGCCGTCTTCTGAGGTATTTCTGCCAAGCAACAGACTTTAATGTCACCACATCTACTCTGTGGAGTGACTCCATGGTCGCTCTAGGTTGGATTAAAAGCGATGCAAACCGTTGGAAGACATTCATCTCCAACCGAGTGACGGAAATTCAAGGCATCCTGAGTCCAGCTCAGTGCCGGTACTGCCCGAGCCAGGATAATCCAGCCGACCTCTTGTCACGAGGAATATCCTCAAAAGCACTACAGTCTTCTTCACTTTGGTGGC
This sequence comes from Meconema thalassinum, assembly GCA_946902985.2. NCBI lineage: Eukaryota > Metazoa > Arthropoda > Insecta > Orthoptera > Tettigoniidae > Meconema > Meconema thalassinum. The sequence goes on from OX336391.1 coordinate 415,845,100, forward strand.
ACGGGCCTGTATGGCTAGCCGATCATCCTAGCTCTTGGCCCCACAGCAGTGTGCCTAACGCCTCACTTCCAGAGACTCGCAAGACGCATCAGCAAACACTTAATGTCATTACAACGGAACCTCTCATCATTGCTTCCAGATTCAGCAGTTATTGGAAAATACTGCACATCATGTGTTGGATTTTACGCTTCTTGAACAACATCAGACAGTCGGAGAAAAATTCTGGGAATCTCACTGCACGTGAATTAGAGGCTTCCCGATTGTGCTGGATACGTACAGTCCAACGTGAGTGCTTTTCCGAAGAGTACGACGCTCTGACAAAAGAGAGAAACTTGTCAGGGAAGTCCAGGATTGCCCGCTACAACCCCTTCTTACAGGACGGCCTTATTCGACTGGGAGGGCGACTCCTCCATGCAGACCTGCCAACGCAGCAGAAACATCCTATAGTACTCGATGGTGCACACCACTTCACTAAGTTGTTGATCCTCCAGACTCACATACGGCTACACCACCTTGGAGTACGAATCGTTCTCTCTGTACTACGCGAAGAATTTTGGATCCTCAAGGCACGCCAGGCTGTCAAGAAGGTCATCCACACGTGCTTACCGTGTAAGATCGCCAGAAGCCAACAAGGTAACGAGATCGAAGCCCCGTTGCCTCCAGAACGTGTGCGACTTACTACGCCATTTGCAGTTACGGGTGTGGATTTTGCAGGGCCACTACTCGTTAAGGTGGGGAATCTCGTACAGAAATCATATATTGTGCTTTTCACATGTGCGACTACAAGGGCCCTTCACCTTGAGCTGGCTTTGGACATGACTACGGAGAAGTTTCTGATGGCTCTCAGACGATTTGCGGGACAAAGAGGACTTCCAAACACCATTTACTCAGACAACGCTAGAATGTTCCAGGCAGCACACAAAGAAATGACACAACTCAGCCAAGTCCTCACTGACCCACGAACGAGCCAGCACTTCGCCCACAACGGAGTCCAGTGGAAATTTATAGCCCCACGGGCGGCTTGGTGGGGAGGCTGGTGGGAAAGAATGGTGACTACGACTAAAAGATGCCTTAGAAAGGTATTGGGAAAGGCTCTGATTAGTGAGGACACACTCCGAACTCTATTGGTAGAAGTAGAAGCCGCCATTAACTCCCGACCCATAATCCAAGATGGCTCGGAGACACTGACTCCAAGTCATTTCCTGACTGGGGCACGGCTGACTACCCTGCCCAATGTCTCCGAACCCACGACCCGAATAGACCTGAGGAAGGAGAGGAGACTTAGAGAGAAAATGCAGGAGGACTTCCTCAAGAGATGGAGGAATGAGTATCTTCTTGATCTGAGAAGCTACCACGAAGTACGCCGCCCAAATGGACAGACGAAGGAGTGCCGAGTAGGAGATATAGTACTACTACTGTGCCCAACTCTAGGAATGGGTATTCCAAGTTTCAGACACCTAGATATCAAGAGAAAGGCTGTAGCAGCGTTTGAAAGTTCGGATATTTGAATATCGCGCTACATTGCTTCTCGAAGCCATTCGAAGGAAATTACCGATAGTTGGATGGTAAATGACGTAGCGAGTCACAGCAGAGGTGGAGACTATTTATTGATTAAATAGTTAACTATGGAGCAGAGACTTGAGACTGGGATCAGATTACTGGCACGGCCAAATAAAAGAGAATGCAATTAGTATCAAGTAAATCGGACCAGGGATTCAAGAGATATGAGGATTTTTAGATATCAGGCGATGACGCGTGACCCTGACCGTTTTTGTATAAAAGCAAGATGGAGCAGGGATAGTGAGCTCAATTCATCACAAGCACTTGGCGAACAAGTTGCGTCTACGCTGAGCCAAGGCACATGGTTGCCACGTCTACGAAGAAGTACTTTTCAAATCGTGATAGTCACGAGAAGTGCTGCTCAAACGAGTTGGAACTTAGTAAGTTTCTGGTGAGGAGAATCACTGAGGTGATTGTATTTCTACAGACATTGGTGGAAATATTTATATTTCCAAAAGGACATATGCTAGACTTGGTCTAGAAAGTAGTATATTGTCACAGTCCAATAGTAAATTAATACTTGGATGTTTAGATCCATTTAAAGTCAGTTTCATATTTTGTAACTATTTAACCACTTCAATCCGTCAGTACATTGAAGAATAGTCTATAACGGTGGCGTTCATTAGTCTACGCAAGGGAAACTGCAAGTTGTCTAGCGCATGGCAGATGGTGATATACAAACCATGCCCAGGGAACGATCTTCAGAACAGCCGTTAACTGCTTAGACTGTCAACATTTTTTCTTGTACTGATGAGATTACAGTGAGTTAGGTTACAACTGACACATTTAAGAAGAGATCGCTTAGATCTGACCCTTTTCAAACAAACTGTTATGGCTTTGTTAGAAGCCCATATTAAAATGGAACTACAGTCATTTAAAACGTCGAAAGATACTACCACTATGTCTGACTAGACGATTTGTGGGTCTACAATGGCGGCCGATACAAGGATTATACGTGCTTGTCCGATAGGGCATATCTACGGATAGATCTGGTATAGACCAGGTTTACTACACTTCAAGAACATCAAGAAATGTAAGCCACATTTGAATTATTTTATGCCTAGCTAATTGGAACAAACTATTTTTCTGCAGATGACCAACACATTTTTTTCATCGTATTTAAAGCTTGTAATGATTTACGCAAGACTTGTTAGATTTATTCTGAGCATTTTCAGCACTCAGAACAGTTTAGGATCGATGACCGAGCATTTTGAGCATTTATTCGAATTTTTCATATTTTTGGGAAATCACGGTAATCAGCCGATGTAACTGTAAAAGTTAAATTTATTTTTGTTGAGGAATGGATATTTTTTCCATATTCGAAGGTTCGAACATGTGGATTCTCACATAATGAGATGATAATTAAACATATTTGAAATAATAATAATAATAATAATCCACTAATAATAATAATAATAATTTTCATAATTTTTCTAAATAATTCTTGGATATTATATTTTATAATAATCATATGTAGTGAGAAAGAGCCTATGAAGTAGTTGAAACATTTCTAGTATGGAACAGGAGATTTTACGAAGGAGAGTGGTTAGCGCAAGCCCGCATTCAACCTACATTTCAGTTCTGGTTGAACAGTTGATATTTGCAATGAGCAAAGTATATGTTTCATATAACACGGAGAGGCATGAAACGGGAAGCAATTGATATTTGTATCAAATAGGATTTATGTATTTATATAAAATCATGACGTAAATACACTTCGAAAGTGAAATGAAGCTTTTCATGAATATGGTAAAATCACGGGTTGAACTGAATGGTAAAATAAAATAAACTTGTAAGTTTATTAATCTTCCAGTGTTGATGACAAGCAGAGGCTTGATTTATTGTATAAATTTTGGGAAGATAATTTATGTGTGTGGAATAGTTGTAATGCCATTCCCAGGTGCGCATGTTAAGTCGCAGGAATGAAGGTTTTTTCGAGCATCAATCAAATAGCAGGTTCGATGGCTCAGGTTTATAGTTGGAGTATTGGAGCCACACATTTCGTCGTATGAATAACCCGAAGGTTATTTCTTTGAAACCATCAGTTCTTATTTCAACCTTGTTTACGAATTCCATTTAGAATTTGATTTTGCTAGAACCCGGATTTGTCATGATAATAGTTTATTCTTCTTCAGAGGAAGACCTTTGCCGTTGTTGTTGTTGTTGTTATAATATTGTGTTCTTACACAAATAGTAGAATGGGCCACTGCCAATTTAAAATAATTCTTTAACCACGAATAATTTGAAGGATATTTTCAATCCTAGTGCCATGAACTAAATGAATTCATTATAAGACTACAATTCTAATTTCCGCATTCTGTCGAAGAATTGCAAGTTGTGAAAGTTGCTAGAAATGGCCATAAATATAAATATTTTTTTCATAATAATTCCAAGTGAAAAATCTAATAGTTGAATGGTTCAACCATTTATTGATCAAGTTGATGATTCAGAAATCATATGTTTTGTTTGGAACTTGAAGTTCATAATCGAGTCACTTCTCGAATGTTTAATGTCAGAAGAACAATTAATTGTTGTTGTGCTTCGCACAGTTCTTCGATGCTATGCTCAATGGTCAAATACTTTTCAGATGTTGTTAATATGTGTTAATAATTTGTGTTGCTACGATGATAATAATAGTTTCAACGATATATTTTGGAAAACAAATGAAAGTTTAAGAAATTCTATAAACATTTATTCTACGAGTGTTAATATCATGTAAATAGTCAAACAGTGATCTACGTTATTTCCAGTATGGACAATTCATTTTGCACTGGAGTTAAAATGTTAATAATTTTGGAACACAGTCCACAGGACTAACAATCGGACTTGTGTTTTCAAAAAGATTGTCAAATGTGTTTGGAAGATTTCTGTATATTGTGTGTAAATAAGAGTGTGGATCGCCACACGTGGATGATGCTGCTTTGAGCATTATTCTTGCAGTCAGATTTTAACTTTAAATAAACTGAGATAATTTTACCAGATGTGTTTCACCCAATTAAATCTCCTTCTATCCTTATTGTTGCATTGAGCCAAAAATCAGCAAAGCATTTTTATAAATTTGATGTCGTTTTTGCGATTTGCTTTAACCCATCTGGCGCTCCGGGATATTTTGATTCTCGTGCTGACTGATTATTGGTAAAATGCATATGTGGTCGTGCGGACTCCGGTCTAAACGGGCACATAAAATAAGATAGAGAGAGAAATGGCTTCGAACGTGGGTCCCGATTTAGACATGGTCAATCGCATGCCGATTTGAAATTGTGATAATTTTTATAGAAATATTTTGGGAGTTGAGAGATGTCTGGTTTGGATGAATAAATTAGTAGGAAACCCAATTAGTGGGAAAATTAAAAATTTAACCTGGTTAATAATTAGAATGGGTTTGATTATTTTCGATAATGGCTTAACCATTAGGGCGTCAAGTAAATTCAGTAGTAAACGTTCGATGACTGGAGATACACATTATTAGAATCCAGGTGGAGGATATTTGAGAACTTGCATATTTTTCTTGTGATATTATGGTAAATGTAATTCGTAAAAGTAAAGAATTTTGTTTTTCCATCACGTCGATATTAGGACAAATCTCATTTTATTATAGTGTTCCAATTAGCTATTCATATTTCTTGTTCTAGTTATAAGCTTGTGTTTGCCACTGTTGTATACCCCTAAGTTTTGAATAATTGAAATTATGGAAGAAATGATGAGGATGATGAGGAGTTTGGAGGAGAGTTCAAAACAGGCTGGACTTCGTGTAGCAGCCATTATGAAAGAGAATACTGAGGCTTTAGAAAAGAAACTTAAAGAAAATTCTGATAATTTAAAAGAAAGTTTAGATGATAAACTTAAAGAAAATTCTGATAATTTGAAAGAAAGTTTAGATGATAAACTTAAAGAAAATTCTGATTCTTTAGAAAATAAACTTAAAGAAAATTCTGATTCTTTAGAGAATAAACTTAGAGAAAATTTGAATGATAAACTTAAAGAAAATTCTGATTCTTTAGAAAATAAACTTAAAGAAAGTTCTGATAAACTCAAAGAAAATTCCGATTTGTTAGAAAGCAGGTTAAAAGATAACTTAAAGGAAAATTTAAACAGTAAATTTAATTCAATGGAAAGTAAATTTAAAGAGAATTCTGAAATTTTGAAAATGACACTTGAAAGTAAAATGAATAAATTATGCGACAAAACACATGAGCTCGAAACTTCATTAGCTACTAACGCTAGTTTAATGGACGATAAATTTCGCGATGCCGATCTTCGATCCCAAAGCTTAGCTGATAGGATAGAACATGGTCTTAGGAAGGTTGGTGAAGACATGGTCAACCTGGAAGTCAGAGTGAAGAAGGAGAGTAACGAGATGGGAATTCTAGTTGTTCAGCGTTTAACGGAACAATTCAAGGAACTTGTTATGGGAGAAATAAGAGAAGGAGTGATTCAGGAATTGCAAACTGAGATTAAAACCACAGTTGTTAATGAAATAAAAGACACACTCAAGCTGGAGAATCAAGAGGGAATCAAGGAGATTAGGGAATCTTTGTCATCCCACATTGAAGTAATTGCCAAGGATATTCAAGCAACTCAGAAGGACATATCAGATATGACAGGGTCATTGAAAAGTCATGAGGCTGTTATGAACCAGATATCCCTTGATGTTAAAGACAATTGTAAGGAGACTGAAGCAATCAAGAAGATGGCAGAAGAAAACCAGAAGGAACTTGAGGCTATGAAAACTCAAATAAAGGATGAGAAACAGTCTGATCATCTTTTGAAAATGCCGAATGTAAGGGGAAAGGAACCGATACGGATAAATCTAGGAGGAGCTAGAGAGACTGATAGACAGGATGAGGTCAGGACAGTATTTCAATCCAACCCCATAACTGTGTTTAAGAATATAGAAGACAAGCCTTCTAAATTTTCAGGGCGAGATTCTGTAACACCCGTGGAATTTCTGAGAGAAGCAGGTGATTACCTGAGAGATTCTAAGATCCCTAAAGAAAGACAGATCAGGGTAATAGGGAAGTTCTTGGAAGGTCCCGCACTTTTGTGGTTTAGAGCATTTAGGTCCACTCTAAATACTTTTGAGGAGTTTTCTCGTGGGTTATTGAAGAAGTTTTGGTCCCCTGAAACCCAACAGCAAGTTAGAGCAGAGTTGTATTCGAAGAGATTCTCGACGTCACAACCTACTCGATACTCTACATACTTTTCTGGACAGCTGTCTAAACTCCAACATTTAGATCCGCCAATGCCAGATAACGAGTTGATTACTGCTTTGATACGACAATTTCCAGCAGACGTCCAGAGGACTTTGATCGCTGCTGATATCTACAATATGGAACAGTTTGATGAAGTATTGCAGAAGCTGGATCATACAAACGCTCAATTCTTCCATCAGAAGGGAGTAAAGAGTAATAACGCTGTGTATGCTGTTATGGCTGACAGTTATTCTCAGACACCTCGAGAGATTCGAGAGGAGCGAGAAGAGAAATCGCCGAGGGAAGATTCCAATACGAGAGGATGGAACCAATACCGTAACAGATACAGTTACAAACCATATGCAAGACCGGATGGTGGTAATCGGTACAACACTCGATGGAGAAGACCACGAGATACTCAAGGAAGGTACCAGGAAAGAAGATCCTATGGTAATAACTATAATAACAGAGGGAATGTAGATACTCGTCAGTCCAACGAAGAATTTAACAAGGAAACGAGGAAAAACTTGGAAGCAAGACACCAAGATACCTTACAATTTGTGGAGCAGAGGCCCAATGATCCAGGTCCATCGGGAACACAACAATCCCGGGGGAATGGTAAAATTAAGGATTTTGAATATTGTGGAAGTAAACAATAATGGAAGCTATGAAGTAGCTAATACACGAACTGGTAACATCGTGGGAACTTATAATGCTTCGAATTTGAAGATCTATTATTCAAGAACCAGATAATTTAATGTGTAGATAGGAAAAATAAAAATTTTTCAATTTTTATTTTTTTGCTAGGTGTGGGGTGGATGTGCCCAACTCTAGGAATGGGTATTCCAAGTTTCAGACACCTAGATATCAAGAGAAAGGCTGTAGCAGCGTTTGAAAGTTCGGATATTTGAATATCGCGCTACATTGCTTCTCGAAGCCATTCGAAGGAAATTACCGATAGTTGGATGGTAAATGACGTAGCGAGTCACAGCAGAGGTGGAGACTATTTATTGATTAAATAGTTAACTATGGAGCAGAGACTTGAGACTGGGATCAGATTACTGGCACGGCCAAATAAAAGAGAATGCAATTAGTATCAAGTAAATCGGACCAGGGATTCAAGAGATATGAGGATTTTTAGATATCAGGCGATGACGCGTGACCCTGACCGTTTTTGTATAAAAGCAAGATGGAGCAGGGATAGTGAGCTCAATTCATCACAAGCACTTGGCGAACAAGTTGCATCTACGCTGAGCCAAGGCACATGGTTGCCACGTCTACGAAGAAGTACTTTTCAAATCGTGATAGTCACGAGAAGTGCTGCTCAAACGAGTTGGAACTTAGTAAGTTTCTGGTGAGGAGAATCACTGAGGTGATTGTATTTCTACAGACATTGGTGGAAATATTTATATTTCCAAAAGGACATATGCTAGACTTGGTCTAGAAAGTAGTATATTGTCACAGTCCAATAGTAAATTAATACTTGGATGTTTAGATCCATTTAAAGTCAGTTTCATATTTTGTAACTATTTAACCACTTCAATCCGTCAGTACATTGAAGAATAGTCTATAACGGTGGCGTTCATTAGTCTACGCAAGGGAAACTGCAAGTTGTCTAGCGCATGGCAGATGGTGATATACAAACCATGCCCAGGGAACGATCTTCAGAACAGCCGTTAACTGCTTAGACTGTCAACATTTTTTCTTGTACTGATGAGATTACAGTGAGTTAGGTTACAACTGACACATTTAAGAAGAGATCGCTTAGATCTGACCCTTTTCAAACAAACTGTTATGGCTTTGTTAGAAGCCCATATTAAAATGGAACTACAGTCATTTAAAACGTCGAAAGATACTACCACTATGTCTGACTAGACGATTTGTGGGTCTACAATGGCGGCCGATACAAGGATTATACGTGCTTGTCCGATAGGGCATATCTACGGATAGATCTGGTATAGACCAGGTTTACTACACTTCAAGAACATCAAGAAATGTAAGCCACATTTGAATTATTTTATGCCTAGCTAATTGGAACAAACTATTTTTCTGCAGATGACCAACACATTTTTTTCATCGTATTTAAAGTTTGTAATGATTTACGCAAGACTTGTTAGATTTATTCTGAGCATTTTCAGCACTCAGAACAGTTTAGGATCGATGACCGAGCATTTTGAGCATTTATTCGAATTTTTCATATTTTTGGGAAATCACGGTAATCAGCCGATGTAACTGTAAAAGTTAAATTTATTTTTGTTGAGGAATGGATATTTTTTCCATATTCGAAGGTTCGAACATGTGGATTCTCACATAATGAGATGATAATTAAACATATTTGAAATAATAATAATAATAATAATAATCCACTAATAATAATAATAATAATTTTCATAATTTTTCTAAATAATTCTTGGATATTATATTTTATAATAATCATATGTAGTGAGAAAGAGCCTATGAAGTAGTTGAAACATTTCTAGTATGGAACAGGAGATTTTACGAAGGAGAGTGGTTAGCGCAAGCCCGCATTCAACCTACATTTCAGTTCTGGTTGAACAGTTGATATTTGCAATGAGCAAAGTATATGTTTCATATAACACGGAGAGGCATGAAACGGGAAGCAATTGATATTTGTATCAAATAGGATTTATGTATTTATATAAAATCATGACGTAAATACACTTCGAAAGTGAAATGAAGCTTTTCATGAATATGGTAAAATCACGGGTTGAACTGAATGGTAAAATAAAATAAACTTGTAAGTTTATTAATCTTCCAGTGTTGATGACAAGCAGAGGCTTGATTTATTGTATAAATTTTGGGAAGATAATTTATGTGTGTGGAATAGTTGTAATGCCATTCCCAGGTGCGCATGTTAAGTCGCAGGAATGAAGGTTTTTTCGAGCATCAATCAAATAGCAGGTTCGATGGCTCAGGTTTATAGTTGGAGTATTGGAGCCACACATTTCGTCGTATGAATAACCCGAAGGTTATTTCTTTGAAACCATCAGTTCTTATTTCAACCTTGTTTACGAATTCCATTTAGAATTTGATTTTGCTAGAACCCGGATTTGTCATGATAATAGTTTATTCTTCTTCAGAGGAAGACCTTTGCCGTTGTTGTTGTTGTTATAATATTGTGTTCTTACACAAATAGTAGAATGGGCCACTGCCAATTTAAAATAATTCTTTAACCACGAATAATTTGAAGGATATTTTCAATCCTAGTGCCATGAACTAAATGAATTCATTATAAGACTACAATTCTAATTTCCGCATTCTGTCGAAGAATTGCAAGTTGTGAAAGTTGCTAGAAATGGCCATAAATATAAATATTTTTTTCATAATAATTCCAAGTGAAAAATCTAATAGTTGAATGGTTCAACCATTTATTGATCAAGTTGATGATTCAGAAATCATATGTTTTGTTTGGAACTTGAAGTTCATAATCGAGTCACTTCTCGAATGTTTAATGTCAGAAGAACAATTAATTGTTGTTGTGCTTCGCACAGTTCTTCGATGCTATGCTCAATGGTCAAATACTTTTCAGATGTTGTTAATATGTGTTAATAATTTGTGTTGCTACGATGATAATAATAGTTTCAACGATATATTTTGGAAAACAAATGAAAGTTTAAGAAATTCTATAAACATTTATTCTACGAGTGTTAATATCATGTAAATAGTCAAACAGTGATCTACGTTATTTCCAGTATGGACAATTCATTTTGCACTGGAGTTAAAATGTTAATAATTTTGGAACACAGTCCACAGGACTAACAATCGGACTTGTGTTTTCAAAAAGATTGTCAAATGTGTTTGGAAGATTTCTGTATATTGTGTGTAAATAAGAGTGTGGATCGCCACACGTGGATGATGCTGCTTTGAGCATTATTCTTGCAGTCAGATTTTAACTTTAAATAAACTGAGATAATTTTACCAGATGTGTTTCACCCAATTAAATCTCCTTCTATCCTTATTGTTGCATTGAGCCAAAAATCAGCAAAGCATTTTTATAAATTTGATGTCGTTTTTGCGATTTGCTTTAACCCATCTGGCGCTCCGGGATATTTTGATTCTCGTGCTGACTGATTATTGGTAAAATGCATATGTGGTCGTGCGGACTCCGGTCTAAACGGGCACACTACAGGACGACATGCGACCTAGACACATGTGGCAGAAGGCGCGAATAACTGAAAGGCGACCAGGCAGGGACAACAAGGTGCGAACCCTCATCCTTCAGATGGCCAACGGGACCAAGATTAGTCGGCCTGTACAGCTGGTCTTCCCTCTCGAGATAGACCAGGGTGGGGAGGATGTGGAGGACTGAGAAGATGGACATCTTTGGCTTATTTCATGTATTTCTACTTTGGTTTATTTCTTGTATTTATTCTTTATGTTTGAAGCTCTTTGATATAAGTTAGTGTAATAAAAGATGGCTGCTAAGTAAGACGTCCGTGTTTCACGATCACTGATTTATATATTATACGAATCCCAACAGTTGTAATCTATTCGCAGAGACATACATCACTGACGATGAAGTCATGGGCCGATTTGGCAATGCTTCAAGAAACCTTGACTTTATATTATAGTGTGAGTTGTAAATTAAAACAGTAATGTTAATTCTTACCATGTAAACACTATCAAGTGAGCAAGATGATTGTATTAATAAAAAGTATCATCAAATGGTCTTAGTTGTGTTTGACATTAACCAAACATAAAACATCACAACAAATTGATTGAAAAAGTGATGCCAGATGGCCTTAAAACTTATAATTTTGCACCAAATTATACAAAAGTTTCCCGGGGATAACCCCGGACCCCCTATTCTTTAGGCATATAACATGCCCCCTAACCCCCGGTTGGGCACCCCCCGAAATAAATTTCTATATACGCCCCTACCCCACGTGCTAGCTTTGACAGCTGTCAGCGACCATTATTGGTAAATCAGAGTATAGTGGAACGCGACATATCCACCAAATTGAGCAAGATATTTGCATGGAACTCTTTAAAATTGGTAATAATTGAAGTTTTCAATGTTGGTAAGATAAGTTCTAGCGGGCTTATCCTACCCTCGAGGTTGTTGAAATCGAGAGGTAATACAGGGCCTCGTGATGTTGACGGAATTACATTGTCGGCCATCTGAACACAAAATAAGTGTCATAACGCAGCCAAAAATGATTACTTAAAGTTATTTCATGTTACTCATGAATATGAAGCAGGAATAAATGTCAAACCTTTAATGGAATAATTAATTGAATTTCTTTATTATACCCTAACTTTGAAATCGGCAAATAAAACATATACAATTATTAATGCACATGCTCCTACTAATCAAAAAAACAACACCATTAAGGACAGAGAAGAAGTACAAAAATTCTGGGATCTTTTGGATCAAACTTTAATAAACATCCCTTCATCAAACTTCTCCTTGGTGATTTCAATGCGCAACTTGGACAAGAAAGAAGATATAGAGATATAATTGGAAAATGGACAGCACATAAACAAACCAATAAAAATGGTCAAAGATTAGTCGAAATTTGTAGAAACCACAAATTAATCTCTAAATCAACATGTTTTAAAAGACAGCCCCATAAATTGAAAACTTGGAAACATCCTGACTTCAGAAGGGGTGAATGGCAGTTGGATCATGTCTGCATGGATAAATTTCACCATCGCGAAATTCACAATGTCCAAGTTCTAAGGGGAGTTGACTCAGGATCAGACCACTATGTGGTAAAGATAAAAATAAAATTAACTCCAATGGCCAAGAAAAAACCTAATAATAACAATAGGAGGAAATTTGATCCATCTACCTTAATAAAAAATATAGAGTACTGTGAAAGAACAGGAGAAGAATCTCTCAACACTAAAACATTGGACGAATTAATCACTAAATTAAAATCAATAGCAGAGGAGTTAGCACCAATAAATCCAAGGAAAAACATGAATGGTGGAATGTAGATTGTGATCAAGCAATAGAGAAAAGACACCAAGCATGGATAAAACATCAAGCTCTAAAGTCAGAAGAATCAAATTTAGAACTAACTATACAAAGAAAATTAACCCATAAAATCATCAGACAAACGAAACGTAATCATCTTAAAAATACACTGGAAAAGATAGAAGACGATTTCAAGAAAAAGCAATCTCGAGATTATTACAAAACATTTGGTAAATATCTAAAAAATTTGAAGCTCCAACATTAATGTTGAAAAATCAAACAGGAAAGTTAGCACATTCTAACCAAGAAAATACAGAGATCCTTGCAGAAGCATTCAAGAAACTGTTAAATTGTGATGATCCACTGGAAACCCTGCAAGTAAACACTGATACACCTATTTTAACTTCACCTGATTTAATAAATCCTCCAAACATTAATGAAGTAGAACTCGCAATTAAAGAACAAAAAAAATTACAAAACTTGTGGCGAGGACTTAGTCTTTGCTGAAATCTGGAAAAATGCTGGTAAACCTGCGATTATAAATCTTCATCAACATCTAGTTAAAATGTGGATTACTGAAGAAATTCCTGCACACTGGACCACAGGAATAATCCATCCATTATTTAAGAAAGGAGACAAAACGAACCCAGATAACTACAGAGGAATTACCCTTCTGGACTGCAGATATAAAATTTTCTCTCGTATAATTTACAACAGGATCAAAAACATTCTGGAACCACAACTTGGAGAATATCAAGGAGGATTTCGCCCTTACAGAAGTTGTCCAGACCAAACCTTAGCCTGAAATTAATAATGGAATATTACAAAAACAGAAATAAGCAACTCTTTATCTCTTTTATAGATTTCAAGAAAGCCTATGATAGTATTCATAGACTGACACTGCTAAAAATCCTCAGATCATACGGTCTCCATCCTAAATTGATAAAAATCATTCAATTAACATTAACAAACACAAATTCGAAAGTTAAATTTAGGGGAGAAATATCAACAGCTTTCACAGTAAAAACTGGTCTCAGACAAGGTGATGGATTATCCCCTCTGCTTTTCAATGTGGCTCTTGATTATATCATGAAGGTTTGGCAAAAGGAAAACCCTCCTAAGATCAAAATTGGAACAAAACCATCAATAAAAATAAACTGCTTAGGATTTGCAGATGACTTGGCTCTTTTAGCACTAGACAAGGAAGAGGTTTGTACTCAGATCACTAGTCTCCAAGAAATTGCTCAAGGGATAGGATTACAGATATCCTTTGAAAAAAACTGAGATCATGCCTATGAAACCCTTAGATATAAATGAAGTCTATATAAATGATCATAAAATTAACCTAGTTCCTCAATTTAAGTATCTTGGAGAAATTATAACACATAACTTAAACGAAAAAGTAACTTGGATAAATAGAACAAATAAAATGAAAAAGGCACAATCTCTAACCTGGTCAACATATAATAAAAAATGTCTATCAATAGCTACGAAGATCCAACATTATAAAACTGTAACTCTCCCTGAAGCCACTTATGCATGTGAAACACTGTTCCAAATTAAAAATGAACAAAGAACTGATCAGCTCCTCAAAATGAAAAGAATCATTAGAACGTGCATAAATAAAAAGTATCAGGTTGAGGGAGTCTGGAGGATTCTCCCAAATGAAACTGTCTATCGTGAGATTGATCCAATCACCAGCACAATGAAGAAGAAAAGAATTTCATATTTTTTTCACATCTTACGGCTTCCAGAAAACAGAATTGTACGCCAACTGGTGATGAGAAATCTAAGAAAGAAAACTGGAGGAAAATAGATCCAAGAAATCCAACAAGATCTCAAAGCAGTTGGACTCAAGATAACAGATGCCGAGGAGAAAAATAAAATTAACACCATTCTTGAAACTCTCAAATTTTCTGCAGAAATGACACACAGGAAGCCTATGGAGATTTCAGACGAGTTGAGAAAATCCCGATCTGAAAGAATGAAAAAGTACTGGAAAGAGCAAAAGAACCAAGCAGTACTACCTTCAAAGAAGAAGCGATTGTGGAACGACTCAAGTGGTCCAATGTGACCAATCAAGATTAATAATAATAATAAAAGCATCATCACTCGTTATTCTCCTGTAATAATAATAATAATAAAATGCTGCATCTTACCTCGCATAGAAGTTGTCTTGCTGCTCAGATATCCCAAGAAAAGAATGGTAACATATGACGAAACGCATTATGCATTGTTAGATTTGAAGGTCAATGTTCAAAATATGTAAGGGGCTATTCTTAATGTTGGCTTCAATTAAGAGTGCCTCTCAAGTTATGTGGCACAGTGGAAAGCCATGGTCTTAAGTCACTTCCTATAAAATACTTTATTCACTCAAAGGGAAGATGCATCAGGCTACTTTTAGTACTTTCCATAAGAGTCTCAAACAAGCATATTTTGCACAGGAATTACTTCCAGTCAAAACAATATAAATGCTTGCAAGGGCTCACAGAATTAAGTTTCAGAGGACTGAACATAAATATACAAACTAAATGCAAATATTTATGGGAAGAGTACATGCAAAAGGGTTTAATTGAAATGGATCTATTAGTAAAACACACAGAAGTTTCCAAAATATTTAATGATACAAGTACACAAAATAGACAGTCTATATACATATACGATTTACAAACTAGAAAATAGTTGCCTAAAATAGGATTACTGTTTAACAGTCAATCTAATGCAAAAGATACACCGATATAATTGATGATACTAGTTTTGAGATAATGAGATTACATAACAGTAAAACATTGATAATCTAGATCAGACCTGGTCAATATTAATTTTTCGTCTGGCGACCACGGTAGCTAGTGGGCAACTGACCTTCCTGTTGATGAACAAGAGAGTACAGGTAGAGGGAAGAAACGAGCACATTTAGGAGACCGCTGCAACTTGACAGAGGGTGAGCTTGTGTCTTGTGGTTCAAGATAATTTTAATATTTGGGTTAGCATAATTATGTGAAGCTGAGTGGGCTATTATGTGCATTCAAATTCACAAAGTTTTATAATATACAGTATATATATGTACTTTTTTATTTAAATAATTATGTTTATATACCACTGTATATATAAATTAAAAAGTAAAGGCTTGGTGGATAATAGAACAGGATGAATAATTAGTCCTATACTTTCTTACAATTCTGTGAACATTCTACATAATTTGCTGAAATTCTCATGGGAGAAGAAAAACAATATGCAGGCATATTCATTGGAGGCTGTTCATATGATTTTTGACAAGTGGGCAAACACACAAACTTTGGCCCTCTCGTTTACCAACTGTTCACGATTTTAAACTTTGGAGAAACCATAAGTATCATTTATAATGGGTTCTTGAAAAATAGAGCAGTACAACAGTAAAACATTGATAATCTAGAAAAGCAGGTCTACTCAAGGTGGACTAGTCAACTTCTCAAACTTTCTGTCAAGCTGCAACTGGGCAGTACTGGGGAGATAGAACTTTTGGTACAAGAAGTTAATTTGGATATTACTGGGTATCACATAAAATGGCTTTTCTCATCAAGATGAGGCATGTTGTTATACAGGTAGTCCCCTCAAATCCTAAGCAGTCTGTTTTTATGGTCTGGGAAGAGGCTACCATGCCAGAAAGTAGTTCCCACTTTCACTGCTTGTTATTAGAGTACAAAAGTTTCCAGCACATGTTGCTATGCTTCCATAGCTGGCTAGACAACTTTTCAGAATTTCCTCAAAATAAGTCTATGAAAAAATACTTCATTTTCATGTTAACTGGGATTGCTTTTATGCAATCATGAATATACCTAGTTTTTAGTGGTATCTGAAACGATAGGCTGAGTATGAATTTGATATTATACTAACTTTCACTACCCGTTGTTGACAGGTTCATACTCTAGGATACCTTAAATAAAAACAGTAGACTCCTTTGATTTCAATACTTCTGTGATTGGCATTAATATGCGAGCTGTGTCCAGACTGTCGGATTCAGTGGGCTTTTGTTCGGCTATCGCCCATGTGAAGTCTTAGTTCCTATCCTGGATCTAGTTTAGTTAGAAAAATGGGGCTGATTAAAAGTATTTAGAGTTCGGAGGTTGCCTGGTCCCATGGCCTTGCATGTTAACCCACAATATAACTCTGGTCGGTTAAAACTTTCTTCAGTGTATTCCAATTGTTTGGGGTTGTCGGTTGTCTTATCGGCAGATGTTGTTCCCGACATCACGCGATTTCTCAGATGAAAATTCCACTTAACAGTCGCTGGGATTCAAATCTTGACCATCTGGGTGAAAGACAAGCATCTAGGTCACTGCACCATCATGCCCTCTCCACCCTTATACACACCCAGATTCTGAAGGATGTAAGACAAGGGATTAGTTAATTAACTTGCCCGTCCTTCCCTTGTGCGTGGAGGCTATGCAAGAAGTGAGCGATATATTGTCGAATTGCCTCCATATCTCAGAGCGGAGTAAGAGCCTCCGTGGCTTAGGCGGCAGCACGCCGGCCTCTCACCGCTGGGTCCGTGGTTCAAATCACGGTCACTCCATGTGAGATCTGTGCTGGACAAAACGGAGGCAGACAGGTTTTTCTCCGGGTACTCCGGTTTTCCCTGTCACAATTTCATTCCAGCAACACTCCACTCTCATTTCATTTCATCTGTCATTCATTTAATCATTGCCCCAGAGGAGTGCGACAGGCTTCGGCAGCCGGCACAGTTCATATCCTCGCCGCTAGATGGGGGCTTCATTCATTCCATTCCTGACCCAGTCGGAGACTGGAAGCAGGCAGTGGATTTTCATTTTTCATCTCAGAGCGGAGTGAATTGAGGAGCAATAATGGTAACCAATCAAGCTTGCCAAGTCATCCAACCCTATGCATATTTTATCGCATTATCTAAGCGAGGGAAGGGCTTCCTCTTAAACCCCTCATCCTTTCGGACTATGCTAATATTTGTTTTAAAGTACGGATTCCTTCAACTTACATACAAATTTTCATGCCATTCACAACTGTAATCTTGCAGTCAACCCATAACAGAAAAAAAAAAAAATTAAAATGAGGGTAAATTTGAGACAAAAATTAAACTGAGGGTATAGTTGGTCGTCGTATATCTTATCCGTAATAAATACAAAGTTTCATACGAAAATTAAAATTTCAAACAGAAAGCTTAACCTTGTTTGAGTTCATTCCATTGGTATAAAAAAGAGCAGCCAAGCTATTCAATTATGATGAACCAGGCTCAAAGGCTGGTAACATAGTTACAATGACAAAGCACAAAATGGGTTTTTATAAGAAAATGTATTCAAATTACAGTTGTAAAGCTTGAATCATCTTATTTTGGAAGTAATAAAAATGGGGAGAAGTTAAATGAGAGGGGCAAACAAATTTAAAATGTAGCCTATATGTAGGTTGAGGGATGACAATTTAGAGTGGACAGTGGAAGAGAAGGTGAATGAAACTACTTACTTGACTTTTTTTTTGGTATACAGTGTTTACTGGGCCCTCACGGAAATGAAAGGGAATTAGTTTCTAATAATCTCTGCACCTTGGGATTCGACTCAGTGAATATACTGTATGTAGATTTATAATGGAAGTGAATCAAAGGTCTGTGTGCCATGAAGTTGCTTGTGGTTAATTAAGGTAGTTTCAAAATACCCAATTCGTTGTGCGCCATGCCAGAAGCACAAGGAGGAGCAGAGAGACGAGATGCGTGAAGGGATATCTTCCTCAGGTCTGGAACTGATGACTGGTATAATCAGATGAGATCACTTAGATTCTTATGAAGTTTCCCTAGTCCTATAATTTTAGCCTCAATGAATAACAATATCAGTGCTGAATCTTCTACAAACAAAATTAGCCGAAATACCTTTTGTAATGATGAATAATAATTGTGGAATATGGTAATAGAAGTTTTCTCGTCCTCTGTCTATAACCCACCCTACATTCCCCTTCTAGATCACGACTTATATAATGAAATTCCAGTTCTGTCTGCCATTGTACGCGTGAATGATGGGATATATTACCAACTGCTCACATATTGTACTGTAGCCGACACCTTTGGAACTGGAAAATGCAGGGTTTGACTAGACCAATATATTTACTGTACTAGGTAGCGCGGCCATGCAGTGTTCGTTTAATGCTCGCATCCCAGTGTTTGTATTCTGTGGTGTCTCCTTTGAAATCGTAGACACTAATTGGAGAATGTGGCCATCAATTCTATTCTAGGCTTTACATACAAGAACAAACCTAACCTGGGGCTTACGCCCCAGACACTCGTGCTTTTGGTTCAAGCAGTAATTTTCAGCCAGACAGAGGCTAACCTAGAAAAACGCCATGGCGCTACTGCCCATGAAGGGCCTAGACCTACCAAGCTACTGATGCCCAGCCACTTGGCCTGCAGATTATGGGGTGACGTGTGGTCAGCTCGTCGGGTCCCCTCTGCCGTTAATCTTGGTCTCCGTGACCGGGGCGTTGCTTCACTGTCTGACAGCTACTCAATTGTCCTCACAAGGCTGAGTGCACCCCGTTCCAGCCCTCCTGTCAGTTTCCAAATTCCCTGACGGAGCCGGGAATCGAACTCGGGGCCTTTGTGTACAAGGCACGCTAGCCCAATGCCACGGGGCCGGTGGCTAACCTAGTACCGACCATTAATTATATGTTAATAAGGCTTTACATACAAATCGCTTCAAGTTATTGAAACCTTAGTAAACCAATTACATTAGGCGGGATAAAAGTATTTATACACCCTAACCTGAAAGAAATGTTACATAAAATATTATTACAAGATAACATGCTTTTTTGTACAAAAATGGGGGAGGGGTGCATAAAAGCGTGCTATTTTGTGATAAATATTTTATAAAATGCATATATGTTTATCATATTGAACTGGTAAAGGTTGATCTGTATTGACTATTGGTAATTATTTATTTTATTTAATCCGCCTTGTCAATACTATATGTATGATGGTTATTAATATTTAAACACACATGTTTCGATATTCAATGATACATTCTTCAGCGTTTAACATAAATAGTATTGACAAGGCGGATTAAAAAAGATAAAAATAAAATAACCCCTGGCACTACAGCCCGTGAAAAGCCTAGGCCTACCAAGCGACCGCTGCCGAGCCCATTTGGCCTGCAGATATTGGGCTGACGCGTGATCAGCGCATCGGGTCCTCTCGGCAGTTAATCTTGGTTTTCGTAATCGGGACGCTGCCTCACTGTCAGACAGCTACTCAATTGTCCTAACGAGGCTGAGTGCACCCTGTTCCAGCCTTCACGTCAGTTTCTAAAATCCCTGACGGAGAAACTGAGAGATATAAAAATAAGATTTCAGGCTAAAATAGACAAACGTAATACAGTAAAAAGGGTATTTACAGATGAGGAACGCCTGAGAAGATCAGAGCAAATGAAGAGCTACTGGGCGACTCGGAAAGGAAACTTACTGAAGAAGAGGACCAAGAAATGATTGACTGAAGTGGTCCAATGAGGCCGTAAAAGCAGAAGAAGAAGAAGAAGAAGAAATATCTTATGTAACATGTCATTCAGATTAGGGTGTATGAATACTTGATTTCCCGCCTAATGTAATTGGGCACAATTTGTGTTAACCGACTGGAAAGCTTTCTTTAATAGAACTAGGCAATACTGAAAAAGGACTTCTAGTACTTCAACGAACTACACAAGAAAAATACCATGTAACACTCTTCACACATTAATTCCATTGCTTACAAAGCTCCTAAATTTGAGATACACAGTGTACTTTTGCAATACTATATACATGGTCATATATTGAAACAAACAATATGTACAAGTTTTCTATCTAAATACACAAAGCACTACTATACACATGTTACGAAAATAGAGCATAATACATTCATCATAATAAATTCCTTACGTCTACTGTATACAGTCATTAAAATAGAATAGTGAAATACAAAGCTTGGTAATATACACTATTAAATTGCACACGTATTTCAACATGAAATATAGACTCTTCTATTTAAATATCACAAGAGGATTAAATAAAAAGTTTAACACAAATTTCATTCCAGTATAAACATAACTAAAGAGAGAGACAGCATTTACTTTAACTCTTGTCTTTTTATAAATTTCTAGTTCACTTCTATGACAGCCTAGACACCCAATCTCTTCTAGATCCACCTGAGGTTTGGAACCTCCCAATAGGTTATCCCCTTTTCCATCATTCATGAGTGTTCCTGCAAACCACACACGATCACCAGGCTGTAGGGCCAGAGTGAAATTGTGGAATGAATTATCAGCGATCAATAGGACTTCAGCTCCAGTTCCCCACATTCCAGACTTCATTTTTACATGAACCTCAAATTCATACCTGTAATAAAAAGTAATTCTTAAGATTTCAAAGAAGAAATATTTTCAAATATATCAGTCTCACAAGCCTTTAATGGTTGCTTCAGAGTTGTTTAATGGGGATGCCTTTTAGAATCTATAAAAGGAAACACCTAGCACAAGTTAGATATTAATCACTGTCTGAACACAGAAAGAATTGAAAAAAAGAACAAGTCTTCAAATGTGAGCATTTCCACCATCATTCCTGTCTGGTATAGCCCCAGACTATTAAATTAGATTATTAGACTGAATGGTATAGCCACTAAAATAAATATACGAGGGTCATTACGTAAGTCATGGCAACTATGTTATATCTTTCGAACATATGGCATCAGGGTAATTCCAATGTAGACATTCGAAACACCGCGGCAAACAGCACAGAACTCACCAGACAGAAGGCGACTGTAAGTGCAGGTGGCTAGGTACCAGCGCCATACACGTTCATTCTGAGCTTGGCCGTGCTACAAGATGGATGTAAGCAGATTGGAAAAGTGATCATTCGTGAGAATTGCTTGATAGCAGAAATGCTATGCAGTGTAATGCAGCATTATGTGTAGCTGTTGGTGATTACCAAACAGTTGCACGTTGGGTGGAGGCTTTCCTACATGGATGCGCAGCAACTGCAGACTTGCCGTGAAGTGGGCGCCTCTTGTCTGCCCGAACTGACATGTCCGTGTCTTTTATTGAACAATGTTCCAATGCTTGGAAATGGTGCCCTGGATGTTAATTGATTGATTTGTGTTCCATTTGTACTAGTGCAAAACAAATTTACACAAGAGTTCCATTGTGTGGTTTTCATTTGTATCTTTGCCGTTAACTCCTGTACTTGAACCCTATTTTCTGTTGGCATAGAGATATCACACGGCCTTAACAGTTCAATGCACATCGTGGATTTCCCATGCTGTAGCATTATCGAAAGATTTAACATAGTTGCCATTACTTATGGAATGACCCTCGTATATTTTGTACTTACAGTAAGGGCTTTATCCTACTGCCATGATATGATGTACCTTTCTGATAGTGGGGGTGCCATGGTAGTTTTACACCTTCATTACAAATGAGCCACAAGAAATCATAACCTTTGAGAGTCAACCTGTTTGGCTGGTAGTTCTCTTAATGACAACACTATGGTGGTATACTGTAGTAGGCCTACAGTGAATGTCGGAAGAAAAAGACCGATGCCTGCACCCTATTCATCAGATATAACCCAGATTGGAACATGAAGGAACTGAATCTCAGGAGGCTGTAAATGTTAAGAGTTGGGGCAAGAGCTTATAAGACCACTAGCAGATAACAAGGCAAAGAACATGTTGGTTTGAAAAACAAATAAACTATCATTTCAGCTATGGAAAGTGTTCTTAGAAGGTCATTACCCAGTGTTCCAGGAATCAAAATAAAGTGAGACCTGGCTGGTGTGAGTTTAGAACAGCCCAGGGAAAAACAACTCAGGATGGCCACTGTCAGACATAGGATTCAAACCTGTTACCCATTCCATTTATGGAGGATGCCTTAGACGCATTGGTGCATCCATCCAAGACACTGACATAGCACACACTCTACTCACCAAGTATAAATTATTTAATTATTATCATTTTTAAAAACCAGTAGCATACAAACCTATATTATTAAGCACATTTCACCCTATTAACAGCTTGCCATGGTGGGTCAGTGGTCAACATGTCGGTCTACTAACCCCAAGCTTGCAGGTTCACTCCTGGCGTGGTAAGTGATTTTTGAAAGGCGGCAAAAATTACGACACCATGTCATACGATGTTGGCATGTCAAAGAACCCATTTGAATTCAGTAGGCCATGTTCATAGTGGCAAAATTAATCACAGGAGTTTCCGCCAACACAAAGTTCCTCATTTCTCTACTAGAAAGTGCTATAGTGTTCAAGGAGCTAGATATCTAACCTCCTTGACTTTCATAGTGCTTCTTGGAACAACGAAATTCGGCATGCAAGCTACCCTCTGGGTGTCAAAAACAAAGCTTGCATCCTGCACCTGAGGCCATTATTATTATTATACCCTATCAACAAACCAGAGTGAAAGATTTGAATTGCTTAATGAATTCAAAATTCACACCTCACTTGGAGAAATCCAGTACATGCCAGTAATAAAAAAACAAACCTCGTGGAGCTACAACCCATGAAGGGCCTAGGCCTACCAAGTGACCGCTGCCCACCCATTTGGCCTGCAGATTATGGGATGATGCATGGTCAGCACATTGGGTCCCCTTGGCCATTAATCTTGGACTCCGTGACTGCCTTACTGTCAGACAGCTACTCAATTGTTCTCATGAGGTTGAGTGGACCTCGTTCCATCCCTCACGTCAGTTTCTAAAATCCCTGGCAGAGCTGGGAATCCAACTTGGGGCCTCCTGGTGCGAGAGTGAGGCAGTCGCGTTACTCGAACACCACGGGTCTGGCCATGCTAGTAATACCAAGTGGAGTAACTGACTATCACAGAAAAATTACATTCCTTGGCAGGAATAGCCCCTCGTGAGGTAAGCGGTGAGGTCATAGCACAAACGGAACGAAAAACGTCCGAAGAGGACCATGCTCACCCTCTCTTTGGTCACCAGCCTCCAAGGAGGCAGCTAAAATCAAGGAAAAGTTTTCTGCAAACAACATCGATGCCTACTACAAAACCCGAGGTAGCCAGGATTCAGCTATGGCAATCCACCATACCACCAGATTGGATGGAGGCCAAGGAAAGGCTTCCAGCAGGCCACAACAACAACTGGGAAACTTGGCGGTCACTCAACAGACTTCGGAGTGGTGTTGGGAGATGGAAAGTTAATCTCCACAAATGGGGATACCTACAGGAATCAGAACTCGAGTGTGGGGAGAGACAGACCAGGGTCCACCTGTGTACCTATGAACTGTGCCCGTTCTTGCACAACGCAGGAGTTAATGGAAGGTCATGAAAGGGGTGTGACAGTGGCCCGTTTCTGGGCGAAGAAAATCTAATTCGAGACATTATTGTAAATATTATTGTATTATTCCTTTGTAATATTGTGTATCATCCCTCTTGTGTATGTTGTAGTGCTTTTGACTCGAATAATAAAACTCTCAGAAAGCCTACTAAATACATGTTTACTGCAAATGCTGCTTTACCTGTTCCACAGTTCCAAGTGGCATTTGCAATTTCTTCTCTTCAATCCTTTTAGCAGTTTACACCTCCTGTATTGAGACTCTATCATCCTCTCTGTGTCACAGTCCAAGTCATAATGATCTCCATAGAAGCAGGTTAATGTTTCCTTAAGAGGTAAAGGAAGTCTTGTGAAGAGATTTTCAAGAGGATTGTCAATGCTTCTTATTTTAACTCCAGTGACATAGCCGTCCCAATTGACAGGAGTTCCAACAAGATGAGAGCACTGCAGCTGCACCTGAGCGACAGAGGATAATTCCCAAGCTGGCTGATGACAGTAGTTTTGATACTGTTCCCATGTTAGACCATTTTCAGAATCAGAATAGCGATCAGAATCTTCATCCTGGTGGCCATCTAGTTCAAGTATTGCAGGCAGTAAGAGGAATATGCCTGCAATTATGGCAAGAAGTACCTGAAAAAATAATAAAAAAATAAAAAATTGACAAATGTGTACACAGGACTAATAAAGCCATTGCAGAACATTCAGATACATTTTTATATAAAAAAAAAAGAAGCACTTAATAAATACAGTAAGAAGGAAGCTTGTAGTTTTAAGTGGTTAATCTTGCGATCTTGAGCCATGGGACTTCCTTTTTATCTGGAATCCGAACCCCAGGACATGATATTTCACTTCAAAAATCTCACATGCATTGACCAGGAATCGAACCCGGTCCACCTTGGTGAGAGACCCACTGCGCCACCACGCCCCCCTGAATACATAATAATAACCCCTGGCACTACAACCCATGAAGGGCCTAGGCCTACCAAGCGACCGCTGCCCAGCCATTTGGCCTGCAGATATTGGGGTGACGCGTGATCAGCGCATTGGGTCCCCTCGGCCGTTAATCTTGATTTTCGTGATCGAGGCGCTGCCTCACAGTCAGACAGCTACTCAATTGTCCTTACGAGGCTGAGTGCACCCCGTTCCAGCCCTCACGTCAATTTCTAAAATCCCTGACGGAGCCGGGAATCGAACCTGGGGCCTCTGGGTGAGAGGCAGGCGCGCTACCCCAACACCACGGGGCCGGCTTCCCCCTGAATACAGTAATGTAAATACCGGTAACATGGATCTTTTAATAGCTGTGGTTTTAGAGATACCAAGATGGCAGTATTTTGCCATAGAATGACTCAGCATGCTAAAAGATCTATAGAGACAGATCTCTCGCATCTAAGCACCCTCAAAAGCCAACCGAATGTGCTGGGATTCAATACCGCAACCTTAGGTACAAGAGGTAAGAACCTTACCAATTGTGCCAAATAACTAACCAATTACCGAATAGCTGGAATATAACAATATGACTGCAAATGTACAGTATGTTGTACAGTCGTAGCAGCAACAGACAAATGATTACCTAAGGTGAACTTTGCTTATGTAACACTTTTTGGCTGACCTGAGATTCCAGGTGGAAGTAAGAAGATCCATGTGGCACATTAGGCACTTAGCCATCAATATAATTATCTCCAATGGTCAATATTATTTGTGTTAACTTGAAAGAGTAAAGGATGTTAGCTTAGAGTTTGGTAGAAATCAATCTTACCAATATTACTTATATTAATTGAACGAACAGCACAGGTCTCGCATCTAATGTAAATCTAATAGTGAATCACAATCAGTGACACAGGGAACTCGGAGAAAAAGATTAAGAAGCGGACGAGTTGCAACGTGGAAATTAAAGGGATCACAATACAAAAATCAAGTTACTTTTATTTTCAAGCCAGGATGATTGACGACTGATCTCTATGTTCAGCCCCACATTCTGCAACAGTTTGCTACCTAATTGAAGATCTCCACAATTTCAGGATTTTGTTCCCTAATTTCCATAGAGCTTTTACCTTCCCGGTTAGAACAAACATGCAGTGGCGTACCGATGGGGGGATTTAGGGTTTAAACCCCACCCCCGAGAGATATTTGTTTACTTGAATTCTTATATTGTCCAACCAATCACCAGTTTTACACTACCACCAGTGAGACTGCTTTAATCTTATATATATTTTAAATGTGATCATGTTCTTCAATTGGTAAATGCTCTACACTCTACTCCAGCGAGACGACTCCTTCAGCATTGGAGCTAGCCATGGACCAGTTTGTGATCGGTAACTTTTCATACATCACTTCGGGCTGCTATAAATATACATATCTGTGTCACTATGTGTCCGTTTTATTAAAGAAAATTTGGTACATGCGTTTCTGCAATATATTTCTACCAATGATGCAGATAAAGCCATCAAGATAGGCAGATTTTGAGTCAATAGTAGCCTAATAGCAGTAAGAACATGGGGAGCAAAACATTTTTCTCCCACATAATATCAATATTATAAGCAGTCACATATGGACATAATGATACCACTGCATCATTTCAGTTTTAATATTTAGTTACAGTTTTCCATATATTAAAAAAAAAGGATTTTTTCTTTTCAATTTTTTTATTGTGCTGGAAAATACAGGGTGTTTGGAAAAGAACTCCCTAGTTTTAATGTGTCCTATTATCTGTACAAAGTGACATACGCACTTCTAGTTTGTGGTGTGTGATTTATCAACTCTCCAAGTTTGGCTCCCCTGAGTTGGCAGGTCTGCTTGACCTTGAGATGGCCCCAGTGCTGTTTGTTTCCCCTGCTCCCTCAGTTCATTCCAGGTGTGCATGCAATGCAACTCGGTAGCAATGTGTACTCCGCAACAGAAAGCGCAGTGTGTTATTTGGCTTATGCAAACTGAGTCAGTTATAACAGTGGAACGTAATTTTAGACGTCAGTATGGCGGTGAACTACCTACAGCAAAATCTATCCGTCATTGGCTAAAGTCTTTCAAGGATACCGGTAGTGTTTTAAAAGCAAAATCATCAGGGAGACAGAGGAGTTCTGAAGCTGTTGAACAGATCCGTGAACAGACGTCTAAACTGACTGCATGCACGCCTGGACTGAACTGAGGGAGGAGAGGATACAAACAGCACTGGGGCCGCCTCAAGGTCAAGCAGACCTGCCAACTGCTGGGGAGTCAAACTTGGAGAGTTGATAAATCACACACCACAAACTAGAATAGTGTATGTCACTTTGTACTGATTCTAGGACACATTAAAACTAGGGAGTTCTTTTTCAAACACCCTGTATAATTAAAATAGTTTTCATGCAAAGATATGTTAATTTAATTATTGATTTTTATGAATAATAATCAAAATAACATTTTAATAATGTACACAACTACCGTACAGTATGATTAAAATCCTGCATACACCACTGCAAACATGGTCCATGTCCTGGTCTACCATATACACACATAACAGTACAATATTGTTAGCAGCACTTTCAAATGCTAAGAATAAAACTTTTATTTTTACCTGTATTCGAGTAACGTAGCGTTCTGTAGCTGTCCTTGTATGTCCTTGAAGTCTCCAGTGCTTCAAATACCATGTCACTCCAATGGGTATGGAAGCCAGTACAGTTGTAATAGCAACTCTAATTATCATGGCAGAATTGGCCAGGTATCTCCCCACAGCAGCAACCGGAAGTAATACCATAGCAAGGCCAGCCAGAGGTACAATGAACACTAATCCTACCAGGGCTAAAGCACTACGAATTAGACCATACCAAGTTGCACCTTGGGATGAAATAATAGCTACTTGCCACCAAGCTAAAGTAACACAATGAGGTATCAATGTCTTGTATGTTCCACGCCAATGATCTCGAGAAGCAATTCTAAGGAATATTGCTGGAATTAAAAGATAAAATACAGCTCTGAAATTTAAACAGAACTCTACACCATTTCCTACAACATAAGAAGCAAATGTTGGAATTCGCATATCTAGAAAACGCCAGCCTTGAGTAACAACTGCATCTGTCTCATATGGGTACTTGGCAAGAACATGGACAGCAAAGGAAAGCAGTGCTAGGTAATCCGGAATTTGTTTGGAGTCCATGAAGGCATACAGAGTTAAAAATGTAAGAAAAAAAGCAAGGATTGCAAGTTCTGACTGAGGTGTCCATTGAGGTGCAATGAGAGGATAAATCATGAGATTTAAAAGCAAAGACAGGAAGAAATGCCCATACGGACGGAGATTGCTACGACAATACTGATATTCAGCTTCTTCTGGATTTAAATTTCCTCCACTGTAACTAATAAATAGGCATGACCATGCTCTAAAATCTTGGAACTCACTTTTCCGGTGTAACATCTGAAATGTTGAAACCACCATAACAGATATAGATGCATAATATAATAACATAGGAATGAATAGTAGAAGGCTTTCAGTACCAAATATAGAATAAACAAACAAAAGAAGCAGAGTCTGAACTTGAGACATAGCAACAGGAAAAAGAGACGATACAAATGGGGTTCCTTTCTTGGCAATAACTTCTATCAATTTAACATACATGGAACGTAGTGTACTAAGAGGATGTAGAAGAGTTCTTTGCAAGAAGTTCAAGGATTCAACCTCTCGCTGACTAGGATTTGATAGTGTTAATACTCTATGCACCAAAGGCAGTTCCCCTCGTGCATAATGAGCTGCTGCAGAGACCAAGTGATCTTCAGTCAGTTTCTCTCCTAAATATTCTCCTCTGGATGCCCAGTCTGAAAATAATGAAACATGTGAAATTTCAGTCCAGTGTTTTACAGTATGTTTTAAAGACAAGTTAAATATATTCTTCAGGGTAATGGGGGAAAGAAATGACTGATTGTGGTAACTATTTTAACGTATTGGCATTTTGATTTGAAGAAAATAAAAAATAAAAATTAAATCCATCGAACTACAAAGTACATTATTCTCTTAGATTTTCATTTTCCTCTTACAAGGTCAGGCTATCTTCGGACTTGAGAGATGAGTGGGTTCGAAACCAACCTCTAGCTTATACTTTCTAATACCCAAAACCGATTTCTCCCAATCCCTACTTCATCTTCATTTATTTCATTTCCCATTAACTCCTCTCAAGAGTGTGGCACATCAGGGAGGACATCTGGCCTTAAAAACCACTGTCACGAAGAAAGTGTGATTTTCTCCCTGACCTTGTAAGAATAATGAGTTTAAATGCAATACATAAAGTGGGAGATGAGGGTGAATATGTCTCCTGTGAGAGGCTAAAACCATACATCTATCACTGAAGACACATAAAACTCACTTGAAGTTGTTCCTGCAGAACTCTCTTCCATAGAGGTCTCACTTCTCCCTGAAGCCTCCATCATCCCATTCCCTCTGTCAGCAGAATCTCCATCTGCCTCCAGGGACCTCTGCTGGGTTCCTCTACTTCTGCTGCCACTGTACTCGCCAGGGCTCCCAGCAAGGCGCAACCGCTGCTGTAGTTGATCAGAGGTGATAAATTCTTGACCAGCTGATAAACTAAAACACCACATGGATTACATATTTAGAGTTTCATCTACTGTACTTTGAATCTTAAATATTATCTCAGATACTTCAGTGGGTTATATGCAACAATACACAAAAAAATAATCCCAAATTACAGTATTTCACAATCATGACGTGAAAGTGTGGCTGTCCCAGTATTTGGACTATATTTGTTGGGAATAAAAACCAATTTAAATTATAGCCTACTGTATTGTAATGCATTGACTTTTGATACATTATTTAACTGTTAGTGGGCCAGGGACATTATTTTTCAGCACATTCTGCCAACTTCGAAGCATATAATATAAATTAAGTTTTTAGCACATCGCTAAGAATGATTTTATAAGTAATAAGCTCTATGCCATACCTAACTTTGATAAAACCTAAAACATTTTATAAATAGCGACAGAAGAAAACCTGCAGGTATTTTGATTGGATATAGTTTCCTGCTCATCAGTACTAATTAAATATTATGTATGTATCTACTGTGTATAGGTACGCAAGCAGCAGTGTAGTTAAGGATAGGCAATGCCTACTTACTTCCTTTTTTTAGATGTAGGCACGCATCTACCTATTTATAATTGATAAAACAATCTTTCTATCTTGAAATGGTAAATTTATTTTATGCATGAAAGCATTAAAATTTAAATTTAAAAAAACATTTTGCACAGTAGTATCACTCAATAACACTAGAAGGAATTTGTTTCACTGTGAGAGAAGCTAGAATCAAGTTGACCATGATGGAAAGGGCAATTCATAGATTTTGGGAAACTTTATCATTGGGGAGAAGAAACTTCTCAGAAAATTAAAGTTATGTTATGGTTGCTGTTATTGTGAGGTTTGTATCTTAAGTTTTGTTATCTTTATAATGGATTAATCCTGATATGTAACACAGTAAACTGGCTAAAAACAGATACACACTCCAATAAAGAAAGCAAAACTTAATTTGACAATATTCAATATGAGGTGGACAAAAACAGCTGTAGTAAACAGAGCTCTGGATCAAATAATTTTCTTGCTTCTCAATATGGACTTCAGAATAGAGGGCTGAACGGAAAAGAAACAAAAATCCTTGGACTAGGTTTTAAAAGTGGATTATTAGATTGTAAATTTTGCAGTCATATTTCAACTCTTGACCCTGCTAAATATTAAGGTAAGCTTATGGGTTTACTTTCCAAAGAATGGGCTAGTTATAAAATATTCAGGTGCTACACAGGAAGCACAAGTGAAATTGTTAAGAAATAAATTAAGTTATCACTAACACTCATTACCTGATAGCCACAAAAATGTAGAAGACATTATAAGCAAAATAGAAACAATGCAATTTGAATGTACAAAACTGGTTTTTAATACAGTTTACTATTTTGCTCAAGAAGATTGTCCCTATTCTGATCATCCAAATTTAATGGCCTTCTGAAAAAGAACCTAGGTAGAAATCCACACAGTAGGTACAGTGCCACACTGGCAAAAGAGAAATGGTTTTAGTTGATGAGCGCTCTACTAAGTCAACTTTAGTTATCTATTTAAGAACTGTCACAGAAGTAAGTTTATGAACTTATATGAACTAGAAAATCAGAAAGCCACAACAATAGAGTGAACAATTTCATAAATCTTTTACGACCTTAACCATAGTGTTGAACTTGCAGTTAATCATGCAGTCTATGATCAAACTTTATCTTTCACTTTCATGCTTTCAAGGACAAATTACAGTCTAGTATTTATAGCCAATCGCCAGAAAAGATTAGAGAACTTCAAAGTGTAGCCACATTACTGGCAGTATGCCTTCCTTCGTAGGGGAAGTAAAGCCGAAGGGGCCCATGTCATAGAGTTATGGCATGAAAAAGAAGAACCTTCCACTAACTAAACTTGTGTGAAGCAAAATTTGAAGGTTAGATTTGATTAATGCTCTTAAGTTCTAACATTCGTCACCAGGCGCTGGTTGCGATGGCATCTAGTAGTATTCAAGTTCACAGCTAGGTGTCGTGGATGGTAGCATTTGGTGACGAAAGGAGGAACTACTTGAAATGATCGTCTGCAGTCCTTACTTGAATTAAAAACAGATAACACACTAATACAGTCATCACAATTAACACCGTTTATCAGACAGACTCTACACACACCCAAAGTACACGGGGCTACAAGACCGCGTTGTCGCACCCCATAAACTAAGGAACCAACCACATTACTGGGAGTGCAACCGAGATAACTGTCTTGCCAAATTCACGAAAGGTAAGTTAACACTAAATGAAGGTTTAACCTTTGATGTTTTCATGTATTTGGTGTATCTGCATGAGAATTTTATTTGTTGTACCTACTGTTGGAAAAAGGATGAAAAACTAATGAATGCAAAGATTTTAACGAAATGAGTTAGGTGTATACCCCTGGACAAGCTTGGCCAACATTATTATACTGTACGCCACAGAAATGAGTCCCCCAAAGCTGATGAAACTGTTAATGTATTTTCACCAAAGACCTCCAGCCTTGGAGGCTGGATTTAGACAGTTCCTTAACCCAGTCCATGAGGCAATTATAATTGGCCACATGGATAATTCTTGCCAGGCGCGTCCACGTCGCGGGGGTGGGCAACGGTTCTGTAATATACCATGGAACTACAGTACCGGCTAAGTTCTGGTGAGGACCCAGTCCTATGGGGTATAACATAGGCCCCGTGCACAGGGTTACGTGCGAAGACCTCAACGGAATCTGCAGCGGAGAAGATGGACTTCGGAACGGTGGAGATTGCGGAAGAGGCAACCCAGTACTCAGGGAATAGTATGAGTACAGCATCAATCGGCAGCGTCTGTTTCCCAGGTTAGGGGCGGCTGCAAGGGCGTCTGTTTCCCATGTTAGGGGCGGCCTGTATAATAGCTGGCAGTAGCTCCATAAAATGCCTTTGGGAGTGGCGACCCCATCGTAATAATAGCCTAAAATGGAAATGGCACTTCAAATGATTCGGAGAAGGTTAGGACGTATCCTGCAGGCGACGCGCAGTTCTTTTGGTACTGGGGGAACTGTGAGAAATGGGCGACCAGTAACCGAAATGAAAGTGGGAATCATGAATGTCATGACCCTGACAGGCAAGGTGGAGGAGGTGGTAGACTTCATGGAGAGGGAGAATGTTGGATTGATGGGGCTGAGTGAAGTGAAATGGAAAGGTAAAGGAAGGAAGAAATTGAGGAAAGGATATACATTATACTGGAGTGGTGGCCAAGAGGCAAAAAATGGCATGGGACTGATAACCTCGAAACAACTGGAGGAGTATTTTGAAGTGGTCGAGTGTGTGAGTGACAGAATAATGAAAATTAGAATGAAGATGAAAAATGACATGACGGACTTCATACAAGTGTATGCACCACAGACTGGAAACAGAGAAGAAGATATTGAAGTATTTCTGGAGGATGTAGAAAGAGTAATTTCAGATGTAGAAGTGGTGATCATGGGAGATATGAATGCACAAGTCGGAAACGAGAGACAAGGAAAGGAAGAAGTCATTGGACCATATGGATATGGGAAAAAGAACCGAGAAGGAGAGGAACTTGTAAACTTTTGTGAAAGGAATGGACTGATAGTGGGTAATTCATGGTTTCGGAAGAAAAACAGCAGGAAAATTACGAGATATGGTTGGGGCGATATAAGAACAAAATCAGTAATTTACTACTTTCTGGTAGAAAGGACTAATCGCAGAAAGCTGATAGATGTGATAGCTTTACCAGGAGAAGCATTTGATGGGGACCATAGAGCTGTGGTGGCAAAATTTAGATGGGAAAAGTTGGAAAATCTAAAGGAGATCAGAGAAAGTAAAATAAAAGTATGGAAATTGAAAGACAAAACTGTACAGGAAGATTTTCAGGAGAGATTGAAGCAACAAATCCCAGTTACTGAAGTGGAAAACATAGAAGAGGAATGGTCTCACTTCAAAAAGGCATTTGTTGGTGCAGCAGAGAGTGCTTGTGGTAGGACGTCAACAAGAGTGAAAGAGAAGGAGACACCGTGGTGGAATGAGGAAGTGAGGAAAGCAGTGAAAGAAAAGAAGTCTGCATGGAAAGAATGGAACAGAGATCAAACAGAAGAAAGCAAAAGGAAGTATCACAACAGCAAACAGAGGTGTAATGAAACATTGTCCAATGAGGGAATTATTGAATTTGGAGTACCCCAGGGATCGGTTTTGGGCCCACTACTCTTTCTTCTATATATCAATGATATAACACAGAACGTTCATTCACATAAGGAAATTTTGTTTGCGGACGATACAACACTCGTAATAAAAGGTGAAACTAAACAGGTCATACAGCAGTCTGCTGACTCCGTTACAGGAGAGTTAACCAAATGGTCACAAGATAATCGCCTCATAATAAACAATAAAAAGACAGTATGTCTAAATTTCCACACTATACAGAATAGGAATCCTGCGATGCCCAATATAACATTAAATGGTCATCAAATAGAAAATAAATCAGAAACAAAGTTTTTAGGACTATGGATACAACAAGACTTGAAATGGAATAAACATATACAATATCTGAATACTAAACTGAACTTGATGTGCTTTGCGTTACGTATTTTGAAAACCTGCACTAGCATGCACACATTAAGAAATACTTATTTTGCTTATTTCCATTCATACTTAAGATATGGGATCATATTTTGGGGTATGTCGCCAGATGTACTAAGCACGTTTAGGATACAAAAGAGAGCGATTAGAATTATGGCAAATGTAAACTCGAGAGAATCATGTAGACCTCTGTTTAAAGATTTAAACATTCTCCCACTGCCCTGCATATATATCTTTGAAAGTATTATGTTTTTTAAAAAGAATTTAATGAATAAAGATGTTTTTCTTAAAACAAACAATGATGTTCATAGGCATAACACAAGACAAAATCAAAACATTCATATTTCACACACACACACAAGCATATATCAAAAAGGAACTTTTCACACTGGAGTTAAATTATACAATAAACTACCCCAGTATATAAAACTGGCCCCAAAAATAAAAACCTTTGATAGAATGTTGAAAGCTTATCTGCAGTGCCATTGTTTTTACTCAGTAGTTGAATATTTTAGCGTATAGGAGTGATGGAATCTATAACTATATTTTACTTTTTTAATTTAATTTTAATACCTAGCTGTATGTTGTTGTATTTATAGAATTAAGTTTTCATATTATGATAATAGAGTGAGGTGTAAATAGTTGTGCAATAAGATTGTATCTATTAAGATTTGCTATTATAATAAGTTATAAATAGTTATAATCTTAGTAATATATACCTGTTAGTTCTTTTATTTTATGCATGTAAATTCTGACGTGTCCTATATCAAAAATGTATTGAATGCATGTATTTGATCAAATGGAATTAATAAAAATCTATCTATCTATCTATCTAAGAAAGTGGTAGGAGAAGAAAAGAAGAAAAGTAGGGAAGAATTTACACGAAGAATGGAAACAGATGTAAGTGGCAGTAAAAGGATGCTGTATGGACTTCTAAGAAGTAAGAGGAAAGAAAGAGTTACTACAAAGCTAGTAAAAAAGGAAGATGGAGAGTTGTTAACACACCCAGAAGAGATAAAGGGGCGATGGAAGGAGTATTTCGATAAGCTATTGAATGTGAGCAATTGCACTGGTGAGATGGAAGTGACACAACCTGACGACTCTATAACAGAAGATGATATAACAATGCTGGATGAAATCAGTGTAGAAATGATAAAGGCTGTTGGACCTGTTGGTAAGCAATGGTTGTATCGACTGCTAAAGTGTGTGTGGAAATGGAAATGTGTACCAGAAGACTGGGAGAAAGGGCTAATAATACCAGTGTTTAAGAAGGGGGACAAGAAGATGTGTGATAACTAAAGAGGGATCACCCTCATATCACAGATAGTAAAAATACTGGAAAGGATATTAGAAAGAAGAATGAGAAGAAAGGTGAAAGGAGAGTTGCAAGAGGAACAGTATGGCTTCAGGAGTGGAAGATCCACAGTGGACCCAATCTTTAGCTTGAGGCAGGTGATGGAAAAGAACTGGGAATATGGAGAGGATTTGATCATGACTTTCATAGATCTAGAAAAGGCATATGATAGTGTCCCCAGAGAGAAGGTATGGGAAACCATGGTTAAGAAGAGACTGGGAAGAGAAATGTTGGAAATGGTGCAAGCAATGTACAACAACTGTGTTAGCAGGGTACTGACCCCAGTTGGAAAGACAGATTGGTTTAGGAACAAGACTGGACTAAGACAGGGGAGTGTGCTGTCACCTCTCTTGTTCATAATGGTGATGGATGAAATTGTAAAGGAAACAAAGGAAGCATATGGACATAAAGGAATGAAGTTACTGTTATTTGCAGATGATATTGTGGTCTGGGGAAGGAACACCGAAGAAGTGCAAAAACAACTAGATGCACTGAACGAAAATATTCAGAAGTACGGCCTGAAAATCAGTATAGATAAAAGCAAGATCATGGTGATGACAAGAGGGGAAAGACAAGGAAAGGGCACTGTGAAAATTGGAAGTCAGAGTTTGGAAATTGTGGACACGTTCAAATACCTAGGAAGTGAATTGATGCAAACTGGTAGGTTGGACATGGAGATTGGCAGGAGGGTACAGCAGAGCAATGCATTCTATCAAAGTGTAAGAAAACTTGTTTGGGATAAGGAAGTACCAAGGAAAAGCAAGGAGGTAATGCATAAAGTGTACTATGTTCCCATATTAACTTATGCAGCTGAGACTTGGACCCTGACAAGCAGGCAAGAGAGTAGAATCCAAGCCAGTGAAATGAAATTCCTAAGAAGTATGATAGGAAAGACAAGGAAAGACAGAGTGAGGAATGAAGATGTTAGGAAGGAAGTTGGGATGGGAAAACTAAATGAGAGAATTGAGAAGAATAAACTAAGGTGGTTTGGACATGTAAAGAGGATGGAGGAAAATAGAATACCAAGACAGATGCTGGAGGCAAAGTGCAAGGGTAAGAGAGCAAGAGGAAGACCTAGAACAAGGTGGATTGATTCAGTGAAGAACAGCATAAGAAAAAGAAATCTGGACTGGGACAAGATCGTGGAAGAAGAATGGTGGAAGGAAAGAGGAAAGTGGAGAAGTGCCATAAATACCCCGACCCGGCAGGAGCTGGATAAGGGGAAATGATGACGATGATGATGACCTCTGACACTATATGAGTTGTGAACCAAGACTTTTCTACTCCACAAGAACATAGCAAAAAAAGCTTAATGAATTGCGGTTAAATCCACACCATTTAATACAGTTTATGCCACAGTTTTTGGCCAGTCAGCCCTATTTGTGCAGTTGTACAGTACAGATGACAGTCTGTGATCCTCAGGCATGTGCAATTGATATTACCCTTTCACGAATTGATTGCCGGCGGTCAAGATGGGAACTATTCTCTGTTTACTTGTGTCACCCGTCACTCTGCTTCGTTGACAGGTATAGTTGCACGAGTAGGATATGACTCAGCTCCAGTAGATGTCCGTGGTGACATGAGCTCCTGTGACATTTATCTGCGCTTCTAAGACAGGTAGTGCGCACAATGCTGCTTGACTTATGTGCAACGTGCACTCTGTCATCACTGTGTTCTTCTCTTTACCCTGCTACAATAATCAACAAACGGTGGCGCAGCCATGCTCAGCTGCAATCAAATCTTAAATGGGTAATACCTGAATTGCTTTCCG
This sequence comes from Meconema thalassinum, assembly GCA_946902985.2. Taxonomy (NCBI): domain Eukaryota; kingdom Metazoa; phylum Arthropoda; class Insecta; order Orthoptera; family Tettigoniidae; genus Meconema; species Meconema thalassinum. The sequence goes on from OX336391.1 coordinate 415,882,330, forward strand.
TGCAACTGACAACTCACGTATCAATTGGACATGCCTGCGGATCACAGACAGTCCTCTATATGACTGCCCAAATGGGGCTGAGCAGCCAAAAACTGAGGCGTAAACTGTAATTCATATAAGAGGCACAGATAGTGATTGTTGTTTGAAGGTCCTCTGTCCCTAAACACCTGTTTGTTCAGCTCTATAATATACCTGGAGAACATTTCCCTCGCAGCCCTCCGAGCCAGCTTCTCATCTTGCGACATTTTTAAACATGCCTTAACATCCAGATAGTTATGTTCTGTTATCCCTGAAAGAGAAAAATATTTTAATGAACTGTATATTAAGTAAATGACAAATTAATCAGCTATTAAGGCAATGATGGAAGCAGCAGAGAATGATGTGTGGTTTAGTTATAATCGAAAGCTTGCAGTACCACTGTCTATAGCTGAGTATCAGCATGAACTTTATGCCAATATTCCTACGTGCTAGGAGTGATGGTGCTCGAGGTGACTTTTCTTTTAACGGTTGGAACATCTGGTCATCTGCCAGAAGGAGAAGGGAGTATGGAGTTTGAAGCATATACACTACCGTATCTACGTGCATATCTTTTAAAAAATTGGAAGTGAAAACTTGGTGTGCAGGCATTGGTACCGAACTCCTCCCAGAAGAATTTCGATAAAGTCACTGGTCCACCATATGCTAATATGGAGAAAAGACGCTGGCCGCATTTATGAATATTGCAACATTGCAATACTGAATCCCATGGCCGCCAAAAAGGTGCCCTATGATTGCAATGGAATGCATATCTTACTGTGAAACTTTCTACTCACTGTGTACTCATTTGCAGTGCTGAGATATAATTTCAATAAATTCACAAACACTTTTTCTATTCTTTTGGCATATGAATTCCATTGTTGAGCTGGATGCCCACCCCTTTACGGCGAAGGGAATGCAATTACTTAAGAAACCGATGAAGCTTTCTCAGTATGTTCTAGCCAGCGTCTTGGAGAGGTGTACCATACTAAGTGAGGGGCCAATGGTACACTGGGGCGTTCGCTGGCAGATTTGAGCTGACCGCATCAATGTTTCAATTTCTTTGAAATTTGATGCAATGTCAACTACACACCACTATGCACCCATTGGTGAGAAAATTAATTTCAGAGCTGCTTTCCGAGACACCATTATATTTTTTTTCCTGGGCTATAACCACGGCAACAGTAAAAATATTAATGATTTTTGTTTGTTTAAGTGGTGGGATAAGATGAAAATGTTTTTCAAAAAACATAATAGAAATTGTCAAAAAATATATTTTTTTAAATTACATGTTAACAATCTGCTTATAAGTTTCAATCTGGATGAAAAATATAATCCCTACCATAATTAGAAGGGCTTTGGTGGCATAGTCAGTAGCATGCTGAACTTCTACGCCCAAGATTGTGGGTTCAAACCCAGCCAAAGTCGTCGGATGTTTAAGAGCGTTAAAATCACTCAGTATGCTTTCCTTCGGAGGAGAATTAAAGCCGGCAGGCCCATGTCATAGCTTTATGACACATAAAAGAACCTATCACTGCAATTGGTAGTGTGTAGCGAAATTTGTAGGTTATATTTGGCTGGTTAGAAAAGCTCTATCGAACTCCAACATTCACCACTAGTGTTAGTGACGGTAGCATCTGCTAGCCAAAGTTGGAGCTACTTGAAATTGAACTTGTTGGGAGCCCTTGGGTGTTCAATAAAAAAATACCCAGCTATGGCCATTGGCTGCAATTCATATATAATATAATAATGAGAAGGAACACAGGTATGTATGTGGTGATACACACTTTTTAGGTGGAAGAAAAAAAATCATAGGGGCAGATGACCATACTGTTTCACCTCTTAAAACAATAAACATCATCATCGGTGAAAACATCATGTAAAATAGTTCCTTGGATATTGAAAAGTGAGGAAAGAAATAGATTTATTTGTTTAACTTCTAAAATCTGAAAGAAGAAGAAGAAGAAGAAGAAGAAGAAGATTGAAATAAAGAGAGAGAGAGTACAGTCAAATTTTGGTTAAATTTGTGGGAATTTGCATGGAATAACCCACATAGGATTGCAAGAGAACAATTCACTAATTAAGTTCTATGCAATATAGCATAATAATTGATTTTGGTATCCATCATAGTTGTCAAGCTGTTTGCAAAGTAAGCATTTAAAATTTTTCAGTAGATAAACCCACAGTGCAAAACATTGGTACAGCATGGCAACATATTTGCAAAGTAATATGAATATTTTCTATGATACTCTCCCTTTTTATTCATTTATTTTGTTAACGTATGAAAGCAAATAATTTTCCTACCTTGCCCAGTTTCCAAGCATTGTGTCAGTATCTCAGTAGCCTCTGTATTTCCTTGCTCAGAGGCTCTGATTAACCAGTACACTCCTAATCTGGCATTCTCTTCTTTATCAGTATCCAATTCTGAAAAAGAGTAGCCTAGATTACTGAACTGAAAATAGCCGAGAAACATGAGGAGGCATTTCCAGAGCTCAGTTGTCAAATTTTTTCTTCTTCAAGTGTGACAGCCTTTAGTTTGCTCATCTCTAGGGGGTGGATGCTATTGACCTTAAAAATATTTAAAATAGTCCATAAAATGCCCTTAAAATTCATAGAAAAATGCTCTAAAATAAATTAAAACTGACTTGAAATATTTAACTTAACTGAATTATAACAGAAATATTGAACTATCAATATCCCATTTGTGGCCGGTCGCCTGTAGCCTATATGTAAATTTTAGAACAAGTCAACACAATGTCATGGAACTTTACCTTGGCAGTCTTCCTGCCTCAGCTGTGTCTACTGTCTTAACCACTTACACAAACATCATGGAATCAGGTGAAGGCTACTCACTCCTCACAAAATAAACTAAAACGGATTCCTCCTTCGTCCCAGCAGGAAAACATCAGGGTGAGAAAGATTGCTACCATTTTGCGATAAGATAACAGAATACGAAGATTGAAAGGGTACATTCCATAAACACCGAGTCAGTTGATGCATTACATAGCGAGTGAGGCTTCCAGCAACTCGTGTGATGGAGAATGCTTTGCGGTTGTGAACCCCATGTCAACACAGATCGTGAGATTTATTAATTGATCAACGAAGGCAACGACGATCAAACATTCCTGTAAAATTTCGACTGAATGGGCGGCATAATGAAATCAGCTGGCCACTATTCTAGATGCTGTCCTTATCCTCGAGTAGAGCAGTGAGACCCGACTGACTCAATATACGCATACGTTGCGCATGGATACATTTTTAATATCTGGTCACCCTAGAGCAACTCCCAAATACAACTCAGACCATTATTCTAGTAACCAAAAATGTTTGTCAGTTCTAACATTCTTATCCAATACCGTAACTTAGATGTATTTCAGACTTACCACATCTTTCTTCCAGTAACTGTTTTGCCAAAACAACTTGTGATTCTGGGCAGCCATCCTCTGCTAGCTGACTACGAAGTCTCCGTAAAGAACCTCGTGGACCATCTGGAAATGAAATCAGTATGGTTAGTCAGTCAAGTCACTCTGGAGGCCCATGAGGTGATTGTATAGGCTATATTTACTTTTGAAGAAGAGAATTCACCTTTAGAACATTCATAGCAATAACTTCTATTTAAGTTATTTGTTAATTAGTTGGAGAGATAATGATTGATAAAATAAATAAATTTATTGAGGTATCAGACTGAAAAATCACTTTCATATAACTTTAGTATCACTATATAACAGTGGCGGCTGGCGGATAATTGTTCTGGGTGTTGCGCTATTTTCATTAATGTGGTACATGGGCAAACGCAGGATTTTTCTAGGATGAGGGGGTTGGGGGGCATGTATTATTTTTTTATTTCATTACCTACATGTCACTAGGTAGTATTGAGACGTAATTTTCGTTTCATTTCTTACTTGCTTCGTGACATTCATTATTTTGGCTGCTCTTAAACCGTTGTATACATGGTCTTTATGGCATGAATGGGTGGAATATATTTTTAGTTCAGAAGGTGGAAAATCTATTATTCTTTCAGAATTTTTGTCCATAGGAGTTCGCTTTTCTTTGTGAATCATGTTCATATAAAAAAAAAAAAACAGGCAAAAAGTAGTCCAGTGATTTTTAATAACTGAAGATATTCTCAAATAATCCCAAATTACTAAATTAAATAAAACTGTGGAGTTATCCCTACATCTAAATCAGTTAACCATCGGTAACTTCAATTTGTGGGCATGGCCCCTCCTTGTCCCCCACCCCACCTCCTGCGCCCATGAGGTGATAGGGAAAATGACTGCTTGATATCGGTGAAAACTGTATTCAATTGCGTGGTGGCCGAGAGCGCTAAAGCGCTACCTCGTGTCTCGCTGGCAACGGGAGAGCGTGGGTTCGAATCCCACCTCAGCCGCTCTGTACATGGTTTTCGTGGTTTACCATTTTCACTACCAGGCAAATGCTGGACCGGCCAATTTCCTTTCATAATCCCTTCCCTGACCCGTCCTGAAAAGAAAAATACATGGCCATTGGCTGCATTTAAAAAAAGCGCGGTAAAACGGATGTACCTCATTCCTAACGAATGCCGCATTTCAGAGACATCACACTTTCATCGGATGAAATGGAATATAAGTTAGTCTACATGAAAACCTTCAAGAGAACAAAACAACGTAGGTTATATATGAGGGAGAGAACAAGTAGGCTACGCGGAACATTGCAAGACATGGTCTCAGCAGTTGACGAAGCATCTCGGATGTCTCAGTCCGCGCCTGCGCTTCACTTGCCTGGTTGCAGCCAGCGGGCAACGATCAGCCGAGTTCACTGTTGGGATAGGGCTTACCCAGTCTAGCATCTCTGCCATACCCTTCACTATTGAGATCTGGTCGGTGCTTGGGCCTGGCAACGACCAAACGGACCTGTGCTCCTAGATGGCTGGCGCGCTTCGCTTTCTCAGTCAGTTCACAGTAACTTACCATAGATTTCCTGAATTATTAAAGAACAGAACTATGAATTCCTGTACATATAAAAGGAAACATTTACTAATATTTTTATTACTAAAAATATTATTACGGTTTTAATTGTTTTTCATGAATTAATCTGGTCGTTGTGCAACACTGCAACCTTATTACCGGCCGCCACTGCTATATCATAAGACAGAAAAGGGCTGTGCCACCACGGCCCCCTGTTGTATGTTCTCATCTGCAGTCAATATTATGCCTCATTGGGTTCCCTGTAAAAGACACATTACTGGATGGAATTCCTGATCTTATATTACCGTATTTATAGGGCCTAACATACTTGACTACAGAGTTGGTCTGAAAATTTGCTCATGTGGTGAGCTCTTGCATCTCAGCTCAACCTTAGTAACAAAGCTGTCTACACTACTAGCAGAAAAAACAAACCAGCCAGGAACGAGCAGTCAGCTGACACCACATGACAGGTGATGCAAAGCTGGTACAGACAATATCGAGCGAGTTGCTTCCACCTTGTTTGCGAGCAGTATAGGCCTACTACAGAGTCCGCCAGAAAAATTTATACACTCTTTATGGAACAAAAACTATTTATTTTGTGTTTCTTTTACATTTAAATTTTGATTACACGTGTAGTACTGTCTTCAGTTAAATATATGGTTACATGAGATGTTCGAAATGTTCACCGTTGGCTGCCAGACACATAGCAGAACGACGAGCGGTCGCTGCAACGACGTCCGTCAATGTTTGAATGGGGACCGCTGCACATTCCGCTGTAATCTCCTGCCGAAGGGCCTCCATCGTGCGCGGCTTAGGTTGACAGGCTTGATTTTTCACAGTTCCCCACAAGTAAAAGTCCATAGGGGTAAGATCTGGCGACCGTGATGGGGAACTCAATGGGCCCTCTTCGTTGAATCCAATGTCCCGGCAGATTGTCATCCAGGAAAGCTCTTACTGCTACATTGTAGTGTGGTGGCGCCCCGTCCTGTTGGTAGAAGACTCCATTATCGGCTCCATAAAGTGCACATACAGCTGGTAAAATTAATGTGCGTAACATTCCCAAGTACACTGCTCCAGTGACAGTACCATCAAAGAAAAAGGGTCCTAGTAAGCCCCTCGACGACAGTCCACACCAGGCATTAACCCCTGGTAGATTGACCGCCTTGTCCACAGGAACATGTGGATTTTCCGGAGCCCAGTAGACACAGTTATGTCGATTCACTGTTCCATTAAGTTTAAACTGGGCTTCATCAGACCACACTAACTTCGTCAGAAATTGTTCATCTTGGGTGACCATTTGCTGATACCATTCGCAAAATTGCATTCGACGATCGGGATCATCCTCATTAAGCACATGCAGTAGGCCTAATCATGGGACGTAAACTTTCAACTTAGCTGTTTTCAAAATCCGTCGTACACTTGTACTGCTAATCCCCACTTCCCGCGCACATTGCGTACGGTAGCAGACTCCTGTGGAGAATTAGCAAACCTTTCCAACACGTGAGTCGACAAAGCAGGACTAGTAGCTGTATGCGTTCTTCGCGATCTTCCGTTGTGAATATCACAAATAGTTCCATGCGTCTCAAACTTCCCAGTAATGCGTTTAATTGTTAGGTGTGTTGGGGGTTCTGTTTTAAGCTCCCTCCTCCACTGACGTTGCACTTCAACGGCATTACCAAACCTGATAAACCATTTCAGAATGTACTTTCGCTGCTCGAACATCAAGCGTGCTCCAGCTATTTAGTTTTCCCACTATCGTGATGTAAGTACAGACATCTGTGGAGCGAAAGACCATACTACAACATTTTAAAACAATGATAACAGTTGACAATGTCCATATCCCGATATCGTCTGACAAAGAGTGTATACATTTTTCTGGCGGACTCTGTATATTACATGACATTTTGTACAGTGTAATCATTAAGTAACAAGAGACACCCTGTAGAAAATGGTGGGTATAGTTCTCTCACTTTACTCGTTAACAGTCGGCGACTCAAACGGTAGGCAGTAGGACTACCACATGCCGACAATAACCATTGTTCGTTGCAGACCAAAAGCATGCTTGTTCTATCTCGGCATGTGAAGTCCAGAGTCTGGCCCTGTCTGCCGGCTCGCTTGTCAGTCTCCAGTGTTGCAAGCAGTCTTGTCCAGTCTTGCTGCTTGCTCTCAGTAGGTATGGTGGAGAGTTGGCAATGCTGTGCCTCAACCTGGGAAAGCCGCAACTCCACACACATGAAATGTTAACATATCCGTTAATGAGGAAAGTGAACTATAATAGTGAGCACTAGGCATCATAAAATATGGTAATTTAAGCCTGTGATTTAAAATAAGAACACACAATACTTGGAGTATTCGTGCATTCATATAATTAATTCTGTAATATCCTGTTCAACAGAGCTATTCAAGGTAAATAGCGATTTATTAGCAAGACAAGGTAGGCCTAAAATGAAGACATGTAGCCTAGGCTATATTGAACTAGATAGTAACTTTAAGCCAAACAATAAGGATAAATTATCATACACAAGCTTAGGCATTCTATAATATTTAACGGAACGAAATCGCGAAAATATCGATACAGAATGTGGCACAATGATACAGGCGTATTTCAGATTTGGTTAACCGACAGAAAATACACTTTAATTCGTTTCTCTGAATGTAACATTGCACGATCAATAGCCGAAATAACGTAGAAAGACTATACTATGCGAATCACACGATGAAACCTATACCTCTGACTTAAGTTTAAATATATTCCTCGTTAAATACTCTAATTGACATTTCTAAAAAGTTAGGTTATGTAGAGCAAAAGCAATGCGCCTTGTTAACAACCGGTTAAAATTGAACACACAAAACTTCTCACGCTTAAAAAACAGCATAGGCATTTATTTATCACAAGAACATGTATTTTACCATGTAAAGTCCATTGCTTTCTGCCAGATGTCCTGACAGTTACAGGAACCACTCCAGCCATGATCACATCTAAACCACAATCTGAGTCATGGACACCCGCGCGTAATGTAAGCCAATGCAAAGAACAGCCTGAGCCAGAACCGGCAGATTGACCATAACAGGCAGACGCAAGGCAGACGACCGGTGTTTTTAATGAAATTACAAAATGAATGGCCTTGAATAATTTATTATGTCAGCTCCAGTGATGCCAACATTCAATGGAGTAATGGGATTATGATACGTTCACCTCGTTGGACAAAAATGAATAGCGTGCAATATCCGAATCGATGAGGATATAATGAGTGGAGCCGCCCGAACTTCATAGAGACGAGAACAAAACTATTTGGGTTCAATTGGGAGGGCAGGCAATGCAATAGTTACATTCACAATAATAGTGAAAGGCAATCGAGGTCACGCTGGAGCTCCCCAACCACACCCCCTTCAAAATGGCACTGCGATAAAATCTTGATTGGGCTGGGTTGTTGAAATGAATGTACTAGGCCTACTAAGTTACTACTATGGGGTAAATAATAATAATAATAATAGCCTACCGTATGATATGTCTCTTTTAACTACTACGGCTTGAGAGACGCCGGGGTGCCAGAATTTTACCCCGCAGGGAATCTTTAACGTGCCAATTGACACGTGTGTCTCACATTAAAGCACCCTCAAATGCAAACTGACTGGATTGGGAAACCATAGCCTATCGCTGAGCCCTGAATAAACTAACCATATAGGCCTACATTTTGAAAATGCAGTAGATTTATTATTAGATGTAATGGTTAGCATTGTTTGCTGACATCCCGGGGACCGGGTTTGATTCCTGGCTCTACCAAGAAATCTAACTCTGGTTGGAGGTACTCGACCAGTATTGCTGGTGTGTGAATATCTCAAGTGGTGCTGATTTCGGGTTTTAACGAACTGCGCTAATAAGGTCTCTCCATGGGGATCGACTAGGGAAATGTAAACAGGGGAAATTGCCTGTGTGGCAAGTTTAACTGCCCCACTCCACCACTACAAACTGACCGAAATGGTAAAACATAGTGTCCAGTAGGTGCGTTGAGTTGGGCTAATAAGTTTATGCCGGGTGCACTGAAAGTTGTTCTTCATTATCTACTCTCGTTATCTCGTTAAATCGTTCAACACGGCCGCCAGGGCAGCTGCAGCAAGTCCGAAAATCAAAGGTTCGAATCCTGATGCTGACAGCGGCTATCCTGAGTGTGGTTTTCTCCCCGGGGTTTTCCACACTTCCTCCAGGTAAGTGTCGGGATAGTAACTTTCTTCAAGTCTCGGGTCACCTACCTCATATCTGCCCTGAATAGAGTTAATGCAGTTACACTAATACAGCCAACCACAAGAATACAGTTTATCACTAGAGCCCTGCGCAGATAAACAAAACGTTATCCGCATTCACACATTTGTTATCCGTATCTACTGGCATTACAAATATATATTTTAATTAGATAAAGCATAAATTACTAAAGCGACATATTTAGACGTTTGAGGAATAAGTCGCTCCCTTAGGCTATGTATGTCATGTGCTATGTTTAAAATGAATGTTATACAGCCGGAATTCCAACCATTTCCTGTTCGGAATGTTAGGCTAATTATGCTTATGACGTACGGTAATTTGAATGAGATTAGCTTAAATCATCATCTTACATTTGCCATGAAAAAAAAAAAAACCATAACGGAAAAATATGATGTGTCATAAACATCCGGGTCCTAATAACGATATTAAACAAGTTCGGATTGTATTCTAAAAAGTATCCGCAAATTTTCTCCAAACATTATCCGTAGCTTATCCACTATCCGCACAGTCATTCAAACTATATCCACATGGCGAAAACTTTTTCGGATATCCACATCCGTGCAGGGCTTTAGTTATCACACAAGTTCAATACACACCCAACTACACGGGGTTGATGACCAAGATGTACCAACCCCTCAATTGAATTAACAACAACATCTCAGAGAATCCTACTCATTGTCTTTAGCAAGTTTTGACATTTTCTCACTTCCCTTAAGCCCTTAACTTTGCACTTAAAGCACAAGTTTGAACGTTTGGTGTGTGTGTTCCATAGTTACTTTTTAACCCTGAAAAGATCAATACATTTGCATGATTGTAAAGGTATGGATCTTCTTTTTTAAAGCCTTCAATTGCTTGCCATATGAATGAAAATCCACAGCCTGCTTCCAGTCTCCGACCGGGTCAGGAATGGAATGAATGTAGCCCCCATCGAGCGGCGAGGATGTGAAGTGTGCCGGCTGCCGAAGCCTGTCGCACTCCTCTGGGGCAATGATTAAATGAATGACAGATGAAGTGAAATGATAGTGGAGAGTGTTGCTGGAATGAAATTGTGACAGGGAAAACCGGAGTACCCGGAGAAAAACCTGTCTGCATCCGTTTTGTCCAGCACAGATCTCACATGGAGTGACCGGGATTTGAACCACGGACCTTGCCATAAAACCTTCAATTTTGTCCAATACCATTACTTTGTCCTAATTCAGACCAATAAGTTTTTATTTATGTTGTAATTAGAAACATTAAAACGATCTCATGGGAACCGCTATGAAATAAGATGTAAAACTGCAGGCAAAAACTTGACTTCTCACAGATTGTCAAACTATCCTTGTATTTTCAGTCAATCTATGGCATAAATACATAAAACATACAATTTGAAACGAAGATATATGGTGATTTTTAATGGCTGAAAATGTATGGTTTTGGGGGCACAAACGCTCAGCAGGTGGCGTGTCAAAACGTACTTCTACTAGTGGTAAAACTGACCAAAATTAATAATTCTCCTAATTATTCCCTATGTAAATCCTAGGGTTCTCTTTATATTTTTAGTGTGAAAGTTGCCACTACGCCGATAGCACCACATTTTGTAGCACTGAACTGGAAACCAAAATGTTTATATTTATTTTAAAGCTTGTAAGCTCATTTAACGATTATATTAAAACTAAGACAAAAGTTTTGGTATTGGCATAAGAATGTCAAGAAACACTTTTTTATGACGTTATATACAGATTATAAAAGGAAAAGATTTATACTACTTCACTATACAACCGGCCTTGGTGGCCGAGAGCGCTAACGAACTGCTTCGTTCCTCGCTGGTATCGGGTGAGCGTGGGTTTAAACCCCACCACGGCCGACCTGAAAATCGTTTTTGTGGTTTCCTATTTTTACCCCCAGGCAAATGCCGGGATGGTTTCTTTCAACAGGTCCACGGCCGACTTCCTTCCCACTCCCTTGACTGACATTTTCTTCCCTAGTTCCAAGTTAGCGGTCGCCTGGGCGATCAGTTGCATTTGCTGACATAGTGTGTCCAGCTCGAAGACACGACTGTAGAGGAGTAATCCCTCACAGAGTCCGTGGGTGAAGCCGAGCTTGGATGATACGTTATAAAGAAAATAATCAAACACGACTATTCAGCTTTTCTATAATTATTTCCTACATATACCATTGCATGCTATTTTATTTCTTCGTCTTCTTCTTCTTTTCTTAGTCGATTACCCTCCAGGTTGGTGGAACCCACGGATTCAGCGAGGGAACTCACCACTACCGCCTCTACGCGCAGTGTCCTAGAGCTGGGAACATCGAATCGGAGGGGATACAACTGGTGAGGTGTGATTGGCACCTCGCCCAGGCGGCCTCACCTACAAAGCGAACAGGGGCCTCATGAGGGAAGGTAATGGAAGGTCAGGATGGTTAGGCAAGGAAGAGGGAAGGAGGCGGCCGTGGCTTTGAAGAAGGTACCATCCCGGCATTTGCCCGAAGACGAAGTGGAAAACCACGGAAAACCGCTTCGAGGATGGCTGAGGTGGGAATCGAACTCCCTCTACTTATTTGGAACACCCGAGGCTGAGTAGACCCCGTTCCAGTCCTCATACCACTTTTTCAAATTTCGTGGCAGAGCCGGGAATCGAACCCAGGACCTCCCGGGCGGCAGCTAACCAAGCTGACCGCTAATGCTATTTTATACAGTACGATATTTTACTTCTTTATACAATTTGCCAACGGATTCTTCAAAGAAAAGAATGTTGATGTAAATAATTCAATACAATAATCATCTTCTTTTTAGAACAGCACTATACAGTTCCACTACCTCTAAAGATAATTAAATTTCTTGGCAGAGCCGGGAATCAAACTCGGCCTCCGGAGTGGTAGCCAACAATGAAAACCATTATAACTCGAGGATTATTATTATTATAAATTTGTAATGACAATCCTTACGATTACTGTGTTTTTAGAAATGATGAATGCCTGAATTTTTCCCATTTTTTTAACGTGTCATTGAATTTACTGATAGGCCTAAAGGAACGCTTGTCTTATATTGATACACTACTAGATGCCAAGAACTGTGCGGGACTCGATCCTCATCTACTGGCATGACTTTCCAGACTCATTTGCCGACGAAGCATCAATAGGTACTATAATCCTCGATATGTTGGTGGAATTTAATTTCATACAGGCGAGGGAAGGAGGCGGCCGTGGCTTTGAAGAAGGTACTGCCCCCGTAATTGAATTATATAGAGACCACGGTGGCTATTTTGGAAATTATAGCGAAAGTTATGGCTGTCATAGTTATGACGTGGGTAGTCTTGACGTAAGCACGGATGACGCAGACGTTATGCCAGCAGGCTACTTGAGCTGAGATTCTCAGTGACGTCGGCATTTATTCGAGAAGGATCCGAGATGTACGACGCAGTCGCAGGAAACGTGGAATTCTGCTGAGGAAGAAATTATGCTATTGGAGGGGAGACTCAAACCAATGAACGATAGTCTGAAGGAAGACGGAGATTGCTGAAACTATGGTATTTTTATTACTTTTTGGAATGCAGAATTGTGGAAATCCATTTGCAGTAGAGGCATTGATCTGGAATTTTGGTGAAATTTATTTTCAGTTTTTGAATTATGAAAATCCGTCATGTATTGACGAAGTTGGAACTTCTAGCGATGACGCAGTAACACGCGATGGAAGGGATAGATACGCCCCTCATGAAGTTCATAAAAGGCCTTGCGCAGAAGAGAGGAGCCTCATTCTCTCAGATTATAAATCAATCGTCAGATTTCAAATAGTCATTTCAGTGAAACGTCGAGTGAGATTAGTAGTGAAAAAGTCGTCTTTGTAACGCGTGGCGAAGCCACTGCATGAAACGAGAGTCGAACATACAAGCAGTGCAGGTTTACTGTGAAGTAAATCTAGGTGAAGTTGAAACGACCCTTATAACACTTCTACAAGATTAGCTGTGAACAGTTAGCGGTCGCCTATTAGCTAATTCTCTTGTGCATTGCTACAGTAAGGACTGTAGAAAAGCTGAACAATTTCGAGGAAGTATTTTGGAAGTTATTGACAATTTTAGACGACTGACAAAAGTGATTTTCTCGCCACAGGAGAAACACTTTGTATAGCCAGACTCTACGCTACGGCTGACCCGGCTAGTGAAATAGGGAGACTTCAGATTGCTTTTGTGACACAACGCTACAGTATTATGGAGCAGTCTAATATGGCAGTTTGTTCTTCTAATACTATTACCGAAGAGAAGATGGAAGGTTAAAGGACTTAATGCAATTGGGACATATTTCAACGGAGTAAGATAGCAGCATGGAACTTCGCAGAATTGCTATTCCATACAAGCGAACATGCGGTAAATAACCATCTACACCCATGTTTCGTGATTAAAGGCTGAATACTATCAAACAGCAATGGAAATGATTTCATACTTTCTGAATATGAATATTTCTTCGGAAATTTATACAAAAACTTCATGGCGATTTTCAACTGGAACTTCAGGGATTTTTCAAGAGAGGTCAGGGTTGTCCCGACTCACAAAGAAGATTATTGCCGGAAGGATGTCGTTCGTCTTCGTGAAGCAGTTCGATTCTTCGATGGTGCTGTTTCTGGTTTCGAGGATGGAGCTCAGCTTTAACTTGGTGAAATGGATCCATCAACAGTCTTCTTTGGGGAATTTTCCTCTGGAACGTCAATCGGCAGATAAGGTAGTCGTGAACGTTTATTGTATTTGAGTTTCTTAGCAATATTTGAGCAACCATTTTCCCCATATTTTTGTCCTCATGTATATTTTGCCCGATATTCTTGTTTGAGATTCCTATTCTCAGTACACCTTGATGAGTTATGCCTTTTTCGATGTTTTATTAAGACATTGTTATGTCATGGGCATAGTTAAATGATTTTGGATCAGTTGAGACTGATATTTAGATTTTTCAGTAATTTGCTTATTTTTGTAGTCTCGATTTGACTGTAAGTTAATGATTTTTTATGGCAGATTTAAATTCAGACAGCGTGTCATTTTATTAAAGTAATTCTACCCCAGTTTAATTACTTTGACCAATTTTCTGTCATCATCAAGAAGGAAGAACATTTAAATGATTTTAGAGCGTTAAAATCCAGTACGTTGTCGACGATCTTGGAAATACTAGTCGTTATTTGAATTGATTGCAACACAGACATTTATCGTCAGTCATGAACGACCATTGCATCTTAGGCAATTTGTGAAAGATGAACATTAATTATGAATTATTGAATGCATTAAATTCGTGAAACTTGTGTTAGATTTTTCTCATATAGAGATTTATATAATGATGTTTGCATTCCCCAGTCTAATTGGATTCTATTCGACTTTTTTGCAGTTAGTCGCACTTTGTTTGATGATAGTATTTCTATACTACAATTCTTTGAAGATGTTAATCTTAAATTTTGATAGAACAGACAGGCGTATATAAGCGTATTCACTATTAAATTTGTTTGTGATTGGCAAATTTTTTATTTCATTTCGATTCATGAATGAAATCCACGAAGTTTAAATGACAACAGTTTTGAAACAATTATTGATATAAGAATTTTTAAGTGGAACTATGAATGTATAATCGATAGTGCAGCGGACATGTTGAAAGTCGCTGATGTATAATGCCCTTAAATAAATGAAGGCGATTCCCACAGTAATTAATAATGATAAAGATTGTGTTAGGGGAGGTTTTTGTAAATGCTGTGGAAGATTTTGATGCCGTATATTTTAATATATGATGAATTTTGGGCTATTTTGAATGCAGTTTGTGCATTATTTTGTAAGCGAAGTATTTTCCGCTAGAGTGTATGGTCATAGTTCGTTGAAAATTAATCAAGTGAATTTACTGTTATAATTAACAAGAGTTTTGAAAGAATTTGAGATAAGATTTTGAATGAAGATTACCGTCACAAATAATTAAAATTATTACAACCTTTATTAAACCAGATTGTGACATGTACATGTATAACTAACCTTCATTGGTCGATTATATTAAACACGATTATGAATTTACCAACCGGATAAAACATGTGGTTCAATGTATTTCTTAAATTAATAATTTAAATAATTTAAATGTTGATATTGTAAATAATAAATGTAAATATCTTTGACAATAATGTGGAACGAAAGAAATGTTAAAGGCGTGTATAAAATTTTTGTAATTATTTTCGACAATATTATAAACAATTTCTAATTGTTATAAATAATTTATGTGATTTTGTTATAAATATTTAAGAGTGTGTTTGATACTCTAAACTATGCTGATTAAACATTTGGATGATAACTTAACAAGTTTAAGGATAGTTAAAATAATCCAGTGGGATGTGAGTTAAGCATTTGAAAGATTTGCGTCAATATGTATGAGTTGTCTTGTAGACATTTAAAGATTTAAAAGGAGCTGAATTCTTACACAGTGTGGTGTGAGTAGGGAGCCCCATTTGACGGGCATGCGCCAGGTTGAGGAGTAGACCAGCTGGCTCGACATCTGGTTACAAGCGGGTCGATACTCCGGCCTTGTGCCTATTAATACCAGTGCAATGTTTATTAAAAGAAACCAAATGCTCTATATATGTCGTACCCTGACTTCCTCATGCAATCCAAATGTGTTTTAAAATGTTACGTTATTTTGAGCTCATGGGAGCTAACATATTGTTTGATAAATTTGCAAGTCCTTTAGGAGGACGTAGTCAGATTGACATAGGCTACTGATAGCCACGTTTATTTTGTTGAGTTGTGAAAATCATACTCTTTATTTGAAAATAAAGCTTTTGTACAGTTCAAAGTTCTTGCCGTCGTTCTGGTTCATTTTTAAATGTCATGGTGAAGGTTATTGTGAGAGCATACTTTAAAGATCCTGTTGTCAACCCAATCCCCGAGATATTTATAAGAGGTAAGTAAAAGTAAGTATGAAACCCCGTCTATTTTGGTGTGTTCCACAATAATTTTTCTTGGTAACTTCTGTGTTCAAACCTCGGTAGTATCTGTCAGTGCCATTTTCATTGATGTAGCTGAGCTGGTGCGATTGATTGTTGGCAATCCGATTGAGGGGGCGGATATCTGACAGCCTACTATCCGGGTAAACGGGGACAGAAGGATTGGCGCACCTAAAACGTTGGGGCTCGATTCAACATAACTGGATCACCAGGTTGAACGCCAGTAGGATTGGCAAACCTAAAACGTGTGGATCGATTAGACTCAAATAAAGAGGTTGATTCTTTGTTAGATGTCTAGGCCAATTGTAGAATTTAAGAGTGTGATTATATAGGAATTAAATGTTGCATTGTATTAGGAAAATTACACTCAGAAAGATCAGATCT
This sequence comes from Meconema thalassinum, assembly GCA_946902985.2. Classification (NCBI taxonomy): domain Eukaryota; kingdom Metazoa; phylum Arthropoda; class Insecta; order Orthoptera; family Tettigoniidae; genus Meconema; species Meconema thalassinum. Next base: position 415,898,870 of record OX336391.1, read on the forward strand.
TATACAACTTGAGAAAGGTTAAATGGGCTGGAAACTTAGAAAAATCGCCTATGAACTGGAATCTTATTTTATTTGACCGGCTTATGACATTTTAGTCATATTAATGATAAAATTAAATTATTTGGATTGTAAATGTAAATTATTTGTGTTAGGATATTTTAAAATGAGCCAGGGAAATTTGAACATGTGCTTGAGTTTGTTTCAACATGAAGTGTCTTCGAAAGTTAATTATAAGGTAGTTATAAGTTAGATTTAAGACAGAAAATTGATCAAATTTATATATGGTGAAAAGTGTTGCTCAAATGTTGTTATTTTGCTCTTTTGATGTATGTCCCTACAGCAGTCTAATTTTGAATAATATTGTAATGGCAGATGAAAGTTTGAAGATGATGTTAGCGGAGATGTCTGCTAACATAAATAGTAGTATGAAGCAGATGCTGAATGAAAGTATGAAGGAGATGGAAGCTAGGAATACTAGTCGAATGGAGGAGAATGCTAGTCGAATGGAGGAGAATGCTAGTAATTTGTCTGCTAATTTGAAAGCTCTCCAGACCAGTTCTGCTAACTTAGAGGATAATATGTCGCGTTTACAGATTAATACCCAAGGAATTGAGAATACTGTAACTGACATGCGCTCCGACATGTCCAATGTTAAAATAGATGTATCTAATATGCATAAAAATGTTGCTGATGTTAAAATAGATGTTGCTAATGTGCATAAAGATCTTACAATGTTGAATTTAGATGTTGCTAATGTCCGTAGTGATATTTCTTGTGCTAGGGCTGAGGTAGTTGTTGTCAAAAATGATGTTGCGACTGTCCAAGACAAGGTTGAGGAAGTCCAAAGAGGAATCCAAAATGTTAGAACTGATGTGTCCAATGTTCAGGTTGATATTAATAACATTCATTCGGATGTAAACGAGATGCAAAGTGACATAAATAAAATTCAAGTAGAGGTCAACACAGTTTTCGTAGACGTTGCTAAAGTCCAAACTGATGTAAATAAAGTCAGGGAAGAGATAGAAAATTCGAAAACTCTTTGTACGCGTAATATAAGTGCATTAACGACTAGGCTAGTTGATGAGTCAGTTCGAACGACAGCGTCTTTAGAAGGTTTAAAGTTTGATGTAGAGGTCATGAGAACCCAAGTATTAGACCATAATAAAGTATTGAAAGAGGATATCGAATTAGACATAGCAGAAATGTTAACGGAAAATGTAGCAATATGGAAAGACGAGTGGATTAGGTAAAGTGGGGAACATGTAACCCAAATTCAGGATCGTATTGAAAGGAAACTTGCCAGTACTCAAATTGATATTAACAATGAAGTAGTACAGATTAGGAAAGATTTAAGCGTCAGGATGGAATCGCTATCCGAAAGACAAGTTGAAGATAGGACACAATTAGGTCAGGATGTGCAAACATTAAAATCTGCATTAGAGGAACAGATTCATAAAGTTGTCTCTGATGTGAATGAAACGACGAGTAAACTGCAGAATTTGAAGTTAGGAGAGGCTAATTTAATGGAGACCTACAAAGAAGAGTTAATCAAGAAAGTCTTAACGGAAATCACTGACAAGGATACAGTAGGCTTGGCTTGTGAAACCAGTAGGAATTATGCCAGAAGATATAACCTAGATCCAGAAGAGAGAGACGTGACTCCTGAAGAACGTATATCCAGATTCAGGGAGGAAGATGACGAGAGGAATATGGAACCTGAGTGGAACTATCGTGATAGTGGGAAAAACTACCCGGATTCATATCCGAGGAACGTAACGGTCATCAGGAATTTTGAAGATAAACAGCAAAAATTCAGTAACACGGATAGTTTGACACCTATCGAATATGTAAGGAACCTCAAAGATTATTTCATCGAAGCTCACATTCCCAGAGAGAGAGAGATGAAGATAGTGGAGAGATATTTGGTTGGAGGACCCCTCGAATGGTTTCGCGCATTTAGATACACATTTAGTAACTTTGACGAGTTTGCAGAGGCATTAATCAAACGATTTTGGTCCATAGAAGCGCAGAATTCGTTAAGAGCGGAGGTGTATTCAAGAAAATACTCCGGTACTCTTCCAACGCGGTACGCTGATTTCTTTACGAGTCAATTATCCCGCTTGAGATTCTTACAACCCCCATTGTCCACGGAGCAACTTATTGATGCGATTTCTCGTATGCTGCCAGTTGAGGTGAGAAGACTAATAATTTCGTTCAACATCAGGGATTTAACCAGCATGGATGAATTACTGAGGAGGTTAGACTACACAAGTCCAATGCCTAACGTGGTACAGAAAGGTCAAAGGCATGACTTTAAAGAAATAAATACTGTATATATGGACCAAGTCCAACAAACTGACAAGCCAGATGAGGAGAAAACTGACAATGTAGGTCCTCACAGGAATAATCAGTTTCGAAATAACAGATCGCAAGGTTACCGACCGTATCAACAGAGAAGAGGCTGGAACTATAACCGAGGAAATTACAATGGAAGAGGCAGATATTACAACAATAATGGTTATAACCGAAATTATAATAGGAATAACCAGAGCCAAAACAGAAATCAGAATACTCAAGGTCAGGTTATGACACCCGATCAGTATCAGGAAAGAGAGAAGGAAAGCCAGCAATACCTGAAAGAATTACGGGAAAAAGAAGCCGACAACCAAAAGAAAAGGCAGGATGTTGTAATCGATCCTGGGCCTTCTACGAGCCAGCAGAACTTAGAAAATAGAAATACTGGACAGAAGAGAAATTAGAGAGGAGAGAATACATTAACCACACACAACCCAGATTTATGATTAAGGAACATAGAGGAAATATCATACTAGAGTAAGCCAGTAATAATTCAATTTCGTGTTCAAGAGAGTTGAGGTACTTGTAACACTGAGTTTAAAAACAATTTGCAACTGTTTTTAAAAACGTGGTGAGAGGAGAATGCCCCCGTAATTGAATTATATAGAGACCACGGTGGCTATTTTGGAAATTATAGCGAAAGTTATGGCTGTCATAGTTATGACGTGGGTAGTCTTGACGTAAGCACGGATGACGCAGACGTTATGCCAGCAGGCTACTTGAGCTGAGATTCTCAGTGACGTCGGCATTTATTCGAGAAGGATCCGAGATGTACGACGCAGTCGCAGGAAACGTGGAATTCTGCTGAGGAAGAAATTATGCTATTGGAGGGGAGACTCAAACCAATGAACGATAGTCTGAAGGAAGACGGAGATTGCTGAAACTATGGTATTTTTATTACTTTTTGGAATGCAGAATTGTGGAAATCCATTTGCAGTAGAGGCATTGATCTGGAATTTTGGTGAAATTTATTTTCAGTTTTTGAATTATGAAAATCCGTCATGTATTGACGAAGTTGGAACTTCTAGCGATGACGCAGTAACACGCGATGGAAGGGATAGATACGCCCCTCATGAAGTTCATAAAAGGCCTTGCGCAGAAGAGAGGAGCCTCATTCTCTCAGATTATAAATCAATCGTCAGATTTCAAATAGTCATTTCAGTGAAACGTCGAGTGAGATTAGTAGTGAAAAAGTCGTCTTTGTAACGCGTGGCGAAGCCACTGCATGAAACGAGAGTCGAACATACAAGCAGTGCAGGTTTACTGTGAAGTAAATCTAGGTGAAGTTGAAACGACCCTTATAACACTTCTACAAGATTAGCTGTGAACAGTTAGCGGTCGCCTATTAGCTAATTCTCTTGTGCATTGCTACAGTAAGGACTGTAGAAAAGCTGAACAATTTCGAGGAAGTATTTTGGAAGTTATTGACAATTTTAGACGACTGACAAAAGTGATTTTCTCGCCACAGGAGAAACACTTTGTATAGCCAGACTCTACGCTACGGCTGACCCGGCTAGTGAAATAGGGAGACTTCAGATTGCTTTTGTGACACAACGCTACAGTATTATGGAGCAGTCTAATATGGCAGTTTGTTCTTCTAATACTATTACCGAAGAGAAGATGGAAGGTTAAAGGACTTAATGCAATTGGGACATATTTCAACGGAGTAAGATAGCAGCATGGAACTTCGCTAATTGCTATTCCATACAAGCGAACATGCGGTAAATAACCATCTACACCCATGTTTCGTGATTAAAGGCTGAATACTATCAAACAGCAATGGAAATGATTTCATACTTTCTGAATATGAATATTTCTTCGGAAATTTATACAAAAACTTCATGGCGATTTTCAACTGGAACTTCAGGGATTTTTCAAGAGAGGTCAGGGTTGTCCCGACTCACAAAGAAGATTATTGCCGGAAGGATGTCGTTCGTCTTCGTGAAGCAGTTCGATTCTTCGATGGTGCTGTTTCTGGTTTCGAGGATGGAGCTCAGCTTTAACTTGGTGAAATGGATCCATCAACAGTCTTCTTTGGGGAATTTTCCTCTGGAACGTCAATCGGCAGATAAGGTAGTCGTGAACGTTTATTGTATTTGAGTTTCTTAGCAATATTTGAGCAACCATTTTTCCCATATTTTTGTCCTCATGTATATTTTGCCCGATATTCTTGTTTGAGATTCCTATTCTCAGTACACCTTGATGAGTTATGCCTTTTTCGATGTTTTATTAAGACATTGTTATGTCATGGGCATAGTTAAATGATTTTGGATCAGTTGAGACTGATATTTAGATTTTTCAGTAATTTGCTTATTTTTGTAGTCTCGATTTGACTGTAAGTTAAAGATTTTTTTGGCAGATTTAAATTCAGACAGTGTGTCATTTTATTAAAGTAATTCTACCCCAGTTTAATTACTTTGACCAATTTTCTGTCATCATCAAGAAGGAAGAACATTTAAATGATTTTAGAGCGTTAAAATCCAGTACGTTGTCGACGATCTTGGAAATACTAGTCGTTATTTGAATTGATTGCAACACAGACATTTATCGTCAGTCATGAACGACCATTGCATCTTAGGCAATTTGTGAAAGATGAACATTAATTATGAATTATTGAATGCATTAAATTCGTGAAACTTGTGTTAGATTTTTCTCATATAGAGATTTATATAATGATGTTTGCATTCCCCAGTCTAATTGGATTCTATTCGACTTTTTTGCAGTTAGTCGCACTTTGTTTGATGATAGTATTTCTATACTACAATTCTTTGAAGATGTTAATCTTAAATTTTGATAGACCAGACAGGCGTATATAAGCGTATTCACTATTAAATTTGTTTGTGATTGGCAAATTTTTTATTTCATTTCGATTCATGAATGAAATCCACGAAGTTTAAATGACAACAGTTTTGAAACAATTATTGATATAAGAATTTTTAAGTGGAACTATGAATGTATAATCGATAGTGCAGCGGACATGTTGAAAGTCGCTGATGTATAATGCCCTTAAATAAATGAAGGAGATTCCCACAGTAATTAATAATGATAAAGATTGTGTTAGGGGAGGTTTTTGTAAATGCTGTGGAAGATTTTGATGCCGTATATTTTAATATATGATGAATTTTGGTCTATTTTGAATGCAGTTTGTGCATTATTTTGTAAGCGAAGTATTTTCCGCTAGAGTGTATGGTCATAGTTCGTTGAAAATTAATCAAGTGAATTTACTGTTATAATTAACAAGAGTTTTGAAAGAATTTGAGATAAGATTTTGAATGAAGATTACCGTCACAAATAATTAAAATTATTACAACCTTTATTAAACCAGATTGTGACAAGTACATGTATAACTAACCTTCATTGGTCGATTATATTAAACACGATTATGAATTTACCAACCGGATAAAACATGTGGTTCAATGTATTTCTTAAATTAATAATTTAAATAATTTAAATGTTGATATTGTAAATAATAAATGTAAATATCTTTGACAATAATGTGGAACGAAAGAAATGTTAAAGGCGTGTATAAAATTTTTGTAATTATTTTCGACAATATTATAAACAATTTCTAATTGTTATAAATAATTTATGTGATTTTGTTATAAATATTTAAGAGTGTGTTTGATACTCTAAACTATGCTGATTAAACATTTGGATGATAACTTAACAAGTTTAAGGATAGTTAAAATAATCCAGTGGGATGTGAGTTAAGCATTTGAAAGATTTGCGTCAATATGTATGAGTTGTCTTGTAGACATTTAAAGATTTAAAAGGAGCTGAATTCTTACACAGTGTGGTGTGAGTAGGGAGCCCCATTTGACGGGCATGCGCCAGGTTGAGGAGTAGACCAGCTGGCTCGACATCTGGTTACAAGTGGGTCGATACTCCGGCCTTGTGCCTATTAATACCAGTGCAATGTTTATTAAAAGAAACCAAATGCTCTATATATGTCGTACCCTGACTTCCTCATCCAATCCAAATGTGTTTTAAAATGTTACGTTATTTTGAGCTCATGGGAGCTAACATATTGTTTGATAAATTTGCAAGTCCTTTAGGAGGACGTAGTCAGATTGACATAGGCTACTGATAGCCACGTTTATTTTGTTGAGTTGTGAAAATCATACTCTTTATTTGAAAATAAAGCTTTTGTACAGTTCAAAGTTCTTGCCGTCGTTCTGGTTCATTTTTAAATGTCATGGTGAAGGTTATTGTGAGAGCATACTTTAAAGATCCTGTTGTCAACCCAATCCCCGAGATATTTATAAGAGGTAAGTAAAAGTAAGTATGAAACCCCGTCTATTTTGGTGTGTTCCACAATAATTTTTCTTGGTAACTTCTGTGTTCAAACCTCGGTAGTATCTGTCAGTGCCATTTTCATTGATGTAGCTGAGCTGGTGCGATTGATTGTTGGCAATCCGATTGAGGGGGCGGATATCTGACAGCCTACTATCCGGGTAAACGGGGACAGTACCATCCCGGCATTTGCCCGAAGACGAAGTGGAAAACCACGGAAAACCGCTTCGAGGATGGCTGAGGTGGGAATCGAACTCCCTCTACTTATTTGGAACACCCGAGGCTGAGTAGACCCCGTTCCAGTCCTCATACCACGGTTTGTATACGTTGTACAGTAATTACCAGTGCGCTCGTCCCATATGTTAACTGTGCTTGAATTAATCTTCTTGCCAGAGCTGGGAATTGAACCCGGGCCTCCGGAGTGGTAGCGATAACTGCTAATTAATACACCACGAGGCGTACTGCAGGGAGTCAAGATACATGTATATGTAGGTGTCAGTCAATTCGTCGCTCAGCTTCCAATTCAGGAGAGATATCCTATCCTCACTCTATTCCAAAACCTGACTGGTTGCGTGGCGCAGCGGTAATGTTCTTGCCTGCTGTTCCCAAGGTTGCAGGATCAAATCCTGGCGCAGTCAGTTGGCATTTGAGGGTGCGCAAATGCGATGGAACCGACACCGTCGATTTACTGGCACGTTTATGATCCCCTTCGGGGCAAGATTCCTGCACCACGGCGTCTCCAAAAGCCTCAGTAGTTAAAAGGGACGTAAAACTAATAACATGTGTGGAGAATGAGTGAAAAGGAGCACAGGGAAACACACAGTTTGTTAACATAACGCCATCTTATTTCAACTCCAAAGAACTTATATTACATATATCACTCTTTATACATTATATACAAAGTTCGACACACACAAAGATATGTCAGTCTTCCACAACATGATTATTTATCTTCCCAAACCTATTAGCTGACTGGACTCTTTGGGTTTAACCCAATTACTGCAGCTCGACATTTCCCGCTAGAATATTTTCACGCAGCGGAGAGACAACGATTCAATGTTTAAATCACTGTTTTAGTTTACAACGGTGATCTTTATGTAAATTCTTGCCTCCTTAACTACCTCACGGCGTTAAATTCATCCTTATGCAAGAGTTACTATACGGCCTTCGATTTCTGGTCTAAAATATGGAATTTTTGACTTTGTTTGTACTGTTAATTGCCCTGGCTGGGAGACATCTTATTCGTTCATTATAGAGCAGAGTGCTTTATTTAATCCTCATCACAACGCACAGGTCGTCTACGCGCGTCAACCCGAAAAATCTGTTCCTAGCTTGGAGGCCAAACGTCATTAATATTGCTACTCACCCAACAGACCAGTTAAAAGGATTGCCGTTAAATCTATCTCACGGAGTAAAATTCTTACTCATGCATTTATTTATTTATCGCTTATTTATATATGTATTTATTTATTAATTCCAAATAATCCAGCGTTGTGTAAATTTCTCGCGGACTTATTTACTCAAATATACGTAAAATCGTTGCGCTCAGTCCAAAAGTCACTGAGCTTCTTTATCAATAGAGGGATACTTATTTGAGTGTAGTCTATACAATTACTGGTTGGTTCCTCAGTTATTTATTTATTTATTTATTTATTTATTTATTTATTTATTTATCGCATGGCTTTTAGTGCCGGGAGTGTCCGAGGACATGTTCGGCTCGCCTGAGTCTGTAGTTGCTTCCAGCTAGGGTGAGCTACAAGTTGCGTTCAATTTCGATTAGTTCCAACGTTCGCTACCAGATATCAATGATACCTAGTGGTGAACGTTGGAACTTTGATAGAGCGTTCCGACGAAATCCTACCTAACAATTTAGCTTCGCACAACTTAAGTCGCCGGCCCAGTGGTGTAGGGGTAGCGCGCCTGTCTCTCACCCGGAGGCCCCGGGTTCGATCCCCGGCTCCGGCAGGGATTTTAAAACTGACGTGAGGGTTGGAACGGGGTGCACTCAGCCTCGTGAGGACAATTGAGTAGCTGTCTGACAGTGAGACAGCGCCCCGATCACGAATACCAAGATTAACGGCCGAGGGGACCCGACGCGCTGATCACGCGTCACCCCAATATCTGCAGGCCAAATGGCTGGGCAGCGGTCGGCTAGTCGGCCTTAGCCCGTCATGGGCTGTATAGTGCCAGGGGTTGACATTTGGGGTTGACAAGTTAAGTCTGTGGAAGGATCCTTTACATGCCATAAATCTATGACATGGGACCGCCGGCCTTACTTCCCCTCCGAAGGAAGGCATACTGAAGGATTTTTAACGCTCTTAAAAAATCCGACGACTTCGGCCGGGTTTGTACCCGCTATCTTGGGCACAGCAGTTCAGCATGCTACCGACTACGCCACCGAAGCCGGTGGTTCCTCAGTTTAGGGCCTGCGACAACGCGGTCATGTAGCCCCGTGTACTTTGGGTGTTTGTAGAATCTGTCTGATAACAGGTGTTAATTGTGATGGCTGTATTAGTGTGTGTTATTTGTTTTTTAATTCAAGTAAGGACAAGTAAGCAACATTCAATTTTCAACTAGTTCGTACTTTTGCTACCAAACGCCACCGTCAACGGCAACTACTATAGTTATGAACTTGGTTTGTTGGTTACTAGATGCCACCGCAGTCGGCTCCTGGCAACGAACGTTGGAACCTAAGAGCGTTAGTCAAATCTAACCTATAATTTAGCTTCACACAAGTGTAATTAGCCGAAGGTTCTTTTGCATGCCATAAATGTATGACATGGGACCGCCGGATTTACTTCCCCTCCGAAGGAAGGAATACTGAGTTTTTTTTAACGCTTTAAAAAATCCGACGATTTCGGCCGGGTTTGAACCCGCGACCTTGGGAATAGAAGCTCAGCATGCTACCAACTACGCCACCGAAGCCGCCTTATATACAGTTACTATAGTTTCAAAAGAGTCGGTATCCCCACGTAAAGAATAAGAAGTACGGCATATAATAACTCGCTGCTAAATGAGGTTCAAGTCACCGGATGTGTATGCATGTCTACCCCTTATTATTCCCGTAACCAACGTGGTCGGGGATGAGATGCGATGAAAGGCTAAGTGGCGCATGGTTTTTACGACTGGATGCCCTTCCTGACGCCAACCTCCTGAGAGGAGTTAATGAGAGATGAAATGAATGAAGATGAATGAAACTGGGCAAGGATGTGGAAGGAAGGGGCCGTGGCCTATGAGAAGGTACCGTCCCAGTATTTGCCTGGAGTTGAAAATGGGAAACCACGGAAAACTATTTCAAGGACGGCCAACGATGGGGCTCGAACCCACCGACGTCTACCAACTCCGCAGAGAGCTTGACCATATGGCCTGGCGCTGCACGTTAGCGAGCGTAGCTACCGTTGTCGGTGTTCAAGTCATTGGATCTATTTGTAGGGACAAAATCGCTAAATTAGGTATATTCAATGTTGTTGGTTCATATATAGTAGGGGCCTGAACATCATGTTCATTTATCTCCGTGTACTTAGGTAGGTACTGGACTGTATATACTGAACCCATGTACCATTGGCTCAAAAGGGGTCGAATCCATGTATTTTGTGAAAGGAATGAAAGAAACATACAGTCTCTAAGGGAACGGAGAGAGATTTCAAGCAAGGGTTCTAGCCTAACGTTGTGCAAGCGCTGGGACCAGGTGTTCAGAAGATGAGATCATGCCTCTTGACATTGAGAAGGAGCCAGTCATGGATATTAATAGGACGAGTGGAAAGTTTCGGCTGTTAGACAAGGAAGCGTGACTCGGAAATCCAGCTTAGCTTGCATTAAAACGGCAACATCGCCGCTGCGCCAGTAGAAGAATAATTAAATTTAACCCATTTGCAGGAATGAAAATAAGTAAATAATCACTGGACTGTGAATCATTTCGGATTAGAGATTTTTGTGTAAAGAAAAACCTTGTAATAATTGCACAGAAAAAAACTGCAAACGCAGTATACGTCATTGGGGATTCACTGATACCCAAGGAGTGGGGAATTGTAAAAATGAACAGCAACACCCACGCAGCTGAAGACTACAAATTAATTAATATCTCCGAATTGCACGATCGATTCTTATGCGCAATGAGATCATTTGACGTTGAGAAGACGAGCTTTCTGGAGATATAATTTTTATAATTGTACGACAATTAGTTCAAAAGTTGGTCACGAAAAGGACTAGGATTTTATCTTTTTGTGACTAAAAAGTATAAAACTCCTGGCCTCACCAAGCCAAACAAGCAGTATTCCGAGAGCCTAGGAGGGCGTTACTCTGCATCAGTACAAGCAGTATTCCGAGAGCCTAGGAGGGCGTTACTCTGCATCAGTACAAGCAGTATTCCGACAATCCGTGAGGGGGCGTCACTCTGCTTCATCATACATCGAATTCAGATAGTCCGTGTGGGGCGTCACGCTGAAACACACCGAAGACAGTATACCAGCTTTCCTTGAGGGGAAAAACGCTGTATCACACCGAATGAAGAATATCCGATAGCCACGGGCGTCGCGTTATCAATAATTTACGTACCTCCGTAAGGAGTTGTAAAGAAGTAAAATTACAGTATCGCCGTGTTGAAAATTAGGAAAATCCTAGTTACAGGATTTAGGTCCGACAGTATACAGTTTACAGTGAAAAGTTCGAAAAATACAGTCAGAGCAGGCTACGAACTTAAGACTCAGGGCGATAGGTCTTTAAGTAAACGACCAAAAATATCATAACGTACGGAAGTACCGTAACAGAAAGATAAACAGTTTATCTAATTTAAAGAACCCGAGCAGGGACAGAGAAAATAAGGTTCGTAAGTATTTTAGAAGATTAGAAGTGCAAGAACCGAATAAGCAAAGAGGAAGACAGGAAACTAATAGACATCGTTTTATGAAAGCAGACGAACTATTCAAAAGCACTAAGACGCAAGAAGTATTAGTTGCTAAAAATCCGTAGGTCACCGATAAATTATCGAGAGGACCGTGAACAGAATAGACTTTCGCTAAGATCAATAAATAGGATCTAAAAAAAGGGAACCGTTCGTGTCAGAGGAATAGCAGATCATCAAGAACGAGATTCGAAGGAGTGCTATTGCAGGGAGGAAGTAGATGAGTCGAGACTTTCACATTCAGAGAGGATAGGAAGCCGACATTACTAAATTTCACCCTCGGAGACGGGGGGTCAAGAGGTCACGTGTGATAGGCTTAAATAGCGGCCTAGTGATCAAAATTTGTGAAGTGTAAATATATCAAGATTTAGTGTTAAAAATAATATATTTTCAGTGTTTTATTGTGTGTTCTAAACGGATACACCAGTGTATTTAAAATGTTATTAGTGTTAAATGTATACGTGTTAAATATGTGTCAAGATATGTCTGTACATGCCATGAATTTGTACACGATGGAGTAAGTTAAAAAAGTGGGCCAAAAATGACACATCGCACGAGGAGAAGGGTCAAGAAACGACCTTAAACATGTGAGTAAAGATTTTCATTATGTTTTGGTGTCGGGAAATGATTGTGTACAAATCCACCGGAGTTTTTGAGTAAAAGGGATGTTTCTAAATAACTAAATACAGAATAAGAACGCGGTCTGAACAAAAATAGAATTTTGAGAAATTATAAATAATTATGTGAAAGAATAAATCCTGTAGAGGAAATGTATGAATAAAATGTCAGTGTATTTGACGAATGTTATAAGAGCAAGCGTAATAATAATAATTATCATGAAAGATATTTAAATAAAGGTAAATTTGAGTTATATGAAAGAAATAGCTTTTGAGCTTTTGTAAAGAATGAAGATATAATATGGATAATAATAATAATAACAAGGTAAAGAAATATAAATAAAGATCAAATTGAATATAAGAGCGTTGGAGCCTTAATAAAAAGTATAAGACATGATATTAGCGCATGTTATTAAAATAGAGCAATTATTGTCAAAGGAAAAGATTAATATAAAAATCGAGATATGTATCAATTGTTAATATGGAATTTATCAGTTCTTTGGAAGACGGTAGGCTTAAAAATAACGTATAGCGCATTGGAGCGCAATTAAAATAAAATGTCACGCTAGGAACGCGTAAAAGATAAAAGTACTTGGTAAATTACTTATGAAGGGTAGTTGATTGCAGTGAATTGAGATATGTTGTAAGTCCTCCAATAGTGACATAGATCACGAGGCCATGTGTGTGTTATTTATATTGAAAAGGGAGTAAATGTATGGTATTATTGAGCGTAGGTCATGTAGGCTAAGGCTGACCCTAAATCGCATTTTGTATAAGTCCTCCAATGTGGAAATGGTTCCCGAGGCATGTTAAGAGATTCGAACCCAGAATCCTCTTGTTGTTGAAGCCCCTAATTATTCGTCGTAAAATGTGTATTACTCTTCCCAATCAATGAGGACCCTTTATAATTAATAAATGCCAAGGTTACGAAAGTGGTTTATGAGCCCAATAATATTGTTGAAAGTAAAACGAGAAGTAGAATGCCAGGTCTCCCCAAAGAACTGAAAATGAAAGGAAGATTTGTTTAAAAGCTTTGAAGAGAGCTCCACCCGCAGACTAAACGGGAAGTTTCCCGCACGGTCATAAATCTCGCTCGAGTATAACGGCCTGACCTTCATAGCATGAGGGTTGGTGGAGGCCGTCTGTAAGAAGGAATGAATACACCGTGAGTGTTTAAAAGTTGTTAATGACCCGGGCGTTGAACCGAGGCCCTTGTAGATTGATATTACCGCTTGCCAGTTCAGATCGTAGTTTTCTTATGTGATAATGGTCTTGTGAGACAAATAACATAAATAACAATCCCTGTTGTAATGTTGTATAGAAGTAGGATTCCACGAGTTAAATGAAGATAACTAGGTTCCGGGAGTAATCATAGTTTTTGACTGTGTCAAGTAATCTTTATAACTCTGGAGTACACAAGTATTTTCCCGATCACTGTGATGAATTTGTAATAACTTGAGAGGGATGGTAAATGCTGAAAACATGTGAAGTGCCCAAATATTTAAGTAAGGAATTAACATGTACTTTAAATGTAATTATATACTTGTTTTGATGAAGAAAAATATAAAGATAATATTTGAGGTGTACAAGAAGAATGACACCATTATTATTGGAAAATATCGAGCCAAAGGAGCTCGTAGTTATACGGAACTTTAAGATAGATACTTTATGGAAGTAAAAATAATTATGAATTGTTGGTTTTAAAGGAAACCAAGTGTTTTAAATACAATATTTGTTTAATTCTTATATTATTCCTTGTTCACGTGGAACAAGTAGAAGATTATTGGTCAGTAATTTAATTGTTTATTTTGTTTGTAGCGCCAAAATTTTTGGTTAATTAAATGTTTTAAAATAGGAGTTGATTTTGTTGTTATTTTTGCAAGTGTATCCTCTATTTAATCCAAAATGTGTAAGTCACAGAGTGGGAGAACATACTACAACCCCGAAATCCCGAATTGAGAAATGCTGGCATACTGTGATTTGCATATTTCTTGCTAAAAGGGCACAATACCAGGTGAATCAGTTGCCCCTAATAGTTTTGTTTTTTGCAGCCCAACTAACGAGTGTTGTCAGGAAGGTCTGCCTCAGAACTAATTGACCCTTGTGAAAATCTAGTAGGAAGCTGAAGAGAGTCTGCTTTTCTCAGCCTGCTGGGCGGTGTCCGCTGCATCACCCCCAGAAGTACAATCTGTTCCCGCTGTAACTGTCACTCACTCACACGATAACAACCATTATTTTATTTCACTTGTTACAAACTGTATTAGAGTTGATTAGAACAATTAAATGACACGAATACGTGTAATGGAACAATATAGTATTATGACTATATAGTTTAGTCCTGTACTATTAATAATCAACCATTATTCATAAATATAATTAATTAAACAAGCAAATCGAAATGCATTTTCAATCTTCACATCAAAATCAATCACCGGGTAGTCATTAATCATCTAATGGTTCGATTCCAGACATTTCACTATCACCATCACATTTATGTGACTGGTAAATAAGTAGCACGTTGGGAACAACTGGCTGACTGTACCTCTCTGTAATAAATCTGTCACAAGAAGCAGCCCTTCTTCCTTCGCCCCCTCTCGCCCCTTCCTAAGCCTCTTCCACATTGCAAGCTGTCATTGAACTTGAGGTAGGCCCGTAGGCCAGCTTCACTTTCTCACTCACGGGCCAATTTGTTCTGAGGGACTTATACTAATGCACTGCAAGCATATCCCGCAAACGATACTGAACACTATATAATAATGTTTCACTCGTATTAGTCTGTAGTCACATCGAGGAGAAATTAATAGGGTTCAGTATCTTATGCAGGATATGCTTGCCGTGCATTAGTAGGCTTACTATACGGGATGCAAGCAGAGAAATATCGACCTTCCTGATAACAACGCAAGTTGGGCTGCATAAAACAATATTAGTCTATTAGGGGCAGCTGATTCACCTGGTATATCAAACATTTGTATAATAACCTGTGTTAGTATGGTGTCTGTAGTAGTGTTTGTATTTGGGGCTAGGATTGGGAAGAAGGCGGCCATGATATCATTTACCTAGAGTAGATGTGGGAAACCACGAAAACCACTTCCAGGATGGCTGAGGTGAGAATCGAACCTACTTATCCTCGGTTTAGCTTCGCGAGGGTGAGTGGACCACATTCCAATCCTCAGACCAGAACTAAATTTTTTGGCATAGCAATGACAGCCAAGAATGCGAGCCACTATGCTACAAGTTGGACTTTTATTACTGCAGAGTGTATTGGCAACTTAAACTATCAATTGGGGCGTTGCGGTCGGTTCAATATGGCCGGGATAAGTAGGATAAAAGATTCAATAGCACAAGGTTGCTGTGGAACACTTCTTTTATTATCCAGCTGTAATCAGTAAATGTGATCCCTAAAATATTGACAGTTTTTTATTTTATTTTATGTATAACTGTACGATGCACGTGATCTAATTAGTGTTTTCCACTGGATTGTATATGTGAATTACGTAATAAGCATCGCTTATCTGGTCAGATTGGTTTCTGTGCATTTCGAGTCATAGCACTGTTCACGTTATATTCGATTTTGCTAACTGTACCATATACTCCAAAAATTTAACAGAAGGGGAAGAAATGTTATTTGCCAAACATGTCATGTTATGATGCACATTTTGGGTTAATTTACGCTCTTGTGCTCCAGGCGTCCGCCTTATCTGCTCCGCCCCACGTGGTTACTGGAGAAATTGAAAGAACACTAACAATTACGCAGTTCCAATGTTCATGTAAGGCAGGTGCAGCAGAATGTTGCAAGCATGTTTTGGTAGTGTTGCTTTTCTGCCATAGGTAATTAGTGCCTACTAGTCCTTTATCATTATTATTCTTATTCTGCTTATTCTTCTTGCATCGTTATGCCCGACTCAGGAGCACGGTTGAACCTGTTTAGCTGATGTGTTGGCCTTCTTTTCCTTCCAAAATCTCTTCATCCTCTCACTGAGCGCCTTTCTTCGGTCTTCTGTCCAAGTTATGGTGGCCCTGGTGTTGGGTTTGTCTTCAAATTGGTGATTGTCGATTAGGGTTCTGAATTTGCATCCGTCCTGTATAATATTGTCTGAAATGTTGATTTCCTGGAGATCTGTTTCAATTTCACGTAGCCAGCTGTTCTTGGTTTTTAGTGAGAGGGCCAAGTTGAGAATTCTTTTAGCCAATCTGCCAATGTTCATTCTGATAATGTGCCCGTAAAATTTCAATCGTCTTTTCCGAAAAGTATGAGACATTTTTTCACATTGGCGATATATTCCTGGGATGACTTTTCCCTCCAGATTCCCTCTATAAAAACTGGGCCAAAAATTTTCGTAAAATTTTCCTTTCTTATTTTTAAATCTCTTTGGTTAAAGATTTGCCACCAATGATTAAGGTTTCTGATGCATATAACGCCTCCGGTTTGATTACTGTATTATAATGTCTAAGTTTTGCTTTCCGAGATATTGATTTTTTGTTATACCTATTCCTAGGGATTCTGTAAGCTTTCTGTAATTTGGAAATTCTCTCTTTATTTGCTTCACGGCTTAAACCAGAGGGCTGAATAATTTCTCCCAGATATTTGAATTCGTTCACTTGAAAGATTTTGCCGAATTTAGTTCTCATAGGTTGTCCGTCTAAGTATCGTGAGGCTCCTTCCATGTACTGAGTTTTCTCATAAGAAATTTGAAGTCCCGTTTTGATGGCAATTTCATGTAATTTCTCAATGGAATGAATTTCTTCTTGCCTGTTATTAGAAAGGATTGCTATGTCATCAGCAAAGGCCAAACAATGTACATGAATTCTATCATTGAGTAGTCTGCCAAGGGTTATTCCCTTAGTTTCCTTTTCCCAGGTCCTGATTATCTTCTCAAGTACGAGGTTGAACAGTAACGGAGATAATCCGTCTCCTTGGCGGACCCCAGTGTTAATTGCAAAAGGCTCAGGTATTTCGCCGAGGAATTTAACTTTTGAAGTAGTGCCAGTTAATGTTTGTCTGATTAATTCTCTTGTTTTTCTATCCACTTGAAATTCTTCTAGAGTATTGAAAAGTGTTTGACGATCTATAGAGTCATATGCTTTTCTGAAATCTACAAAGGTAATGACTGTCTGTCTGGTTTTGCGCATTTGTAGGATAGTTTTGAGATTAAGAATTTGTTCCGTACATGATCTTCCTTTTCGGAAACCTGCCTGGTATTCTCCAATCAGACGGTCTGTTTGTTTCTCAAGTCTAGTGAGCAGGGCTTTGGAGAAAATTTTATAAATAACTGGTATCAAGGAAATTCCTCTATACTTATTGATGTTGGTTTTATCCCCTTTCTTGTGCAGTGGATGGATTAGCGCACATTTCCAATCCTCAGGTATTTCTTCGGTGATCCAGATGTTCTCAAGAATTGAGTGGATTTTCCGGGCTACGTTCTCACCGCCTATCTTCAGCATTTCGGCAATTATACCATCTTCCCCTGGGGCTTTATTATTTTTGAGTCCATGGATTATTTCTTTAATTTCTTCCAATGTTTGGGGTTCTGAATCTTGGTTGGATGTTTTTTTTTCAAAGATGAGTTGTTCTTTAGGGGATTCACAGTTTAAAAGATTCTTGAAATAATCTGCTAGAAGTTTGCAATTTTCTTGATTATTTGTTTCCAATGTCCCATCCGGGCGTTTGAAGCAAAGACTGGGTGCCTGATAATTTGATAATTCTTCTCTGAATGTTTTGTAGAAGTTTCGTGTATTGTTTTTAGTAAAATCTTGTTCAATTTCAGCCAATCTGTAGTGATCGTACTTGCGTTTTTCAGATCTGATGATTTTAGAGGTTTGTTTCTGTACTTTGGTGAATTCGTGCCAATTTTGTTCCGTTTTGTGAGAATTCCAATTCTGCCAGGCTTTAATTCTGAAGTTTATAGCCTTGTCACAGGTTTCGTTCCACCACCTATGCTTGCGTTTCCTGGGCGGTGTGCGAATGTTTTGAGAAGCTTTCGAAAGTATATCTTTGAGTTCTAACCAGCCAGAAGAATCGTGAGTAGGGATACTTTCTTGGAAAGTACTGGCGTTCTGTTTAAGAAATTCTGGATCGACACGCAGATTTTTTGTTATTTTTGGTTTGGACCTGTTTGGTTGAAATTTTACCTTGATTAAGGATAGATGGTGGTCAGAGTCAATGACTCCTTTCTTGACTTTGACATTCATAATTTCTTTTTGATTCTTTTTGGAAATAGCCACATGATCTATTTGAAATTCTCCTAAGTGAAAATTAGGGGATCTCCAGGTCTTTTTCTTGTGTGGAAGTGCCAGGAAATGTGTTGACATTACTTTGAGATCAAAAGTTTTGCAAAAATCAAGTATTCTTTCTCCATTTTTATTAGTTCTATTGCGTGCTGGATATAGTCCTACAATGGTCCTGAATTTCCTTTCTCTACCAATTTGGGCATTAAAATCTCCCAAGAGGATTTTTATGTAATGATTTGGAATGATGGCTGTAGTTTCTTCCAGCAGTTCCCAGAAGTCTTCCACCTTTTGTGGATCTTTATGATTGTAGTTGTTGGTGGGTCCATGCGCATTAATAAGCGTATAAGCTTTGTTTCCTGATTTAACGGATAGTGTTGAAATTCTTTCAGAAGGCGAGGAAAAGTTAAGCACTGAGTTTATAATGTTTTTTCTGACAGCGAATCCAGTGCCAAATTGTAGTGGCTTCATATGGAGGGAGATTGCTGGCTTGCCTTTATAAATTCTATAATTTCCTGATTCAAAATGATTTTCATCCGTGTATCTGGTTTCCTGTAGTGCTAAAATTTGGGTGTTGAATTTATCCAACATGTCTGTTAATTGTTTTAACTTGCCAGTTTTCCGAAGTGTGTTGATGTTTAAGCTACCAATGAAAGTTTTGCATTTTGGGCGAAGAGATTTGGGAAGCTCCGATACATTCCCGCATGATGTTCTCGGTCCCCCAGAATCCGATGACCGAGAAAAATAACTAGTATGTCTTCTAGGGCCTGGAGTAGTTATATTGTAGGTTGTTTCCATCATGCTAACAAGTTGAAAGTAGTGGGGACATCGATCTATGTCGGTGTCATGGTTACAACTGAAGTAGTGAGCTTCAGAGGTTGCTGAAGATGTTGTCAAGCTTATTATTATTATTATTATTATTATTATTACCTTAAGTGGCTAGACTGTCCACTAACTTACACACCAACTGTATTCCAACGTGTTCCTGTTCTCCGTATTTTATCTTTCGATCATTGGTATTTGCATCTTTTGGAAAATAATGAAAACATATCCATAGCCCTCTTACAGGGTTTACTTGCAGGCGTAAACTGAGTAAAACTCATTAATTGTGTATAAAAACATGAATAAATTAACGCACTAAGATCACCCATGCAGGAAATAATACAAACTGTCACCACGTGACAAATTTATCATACTTAGTAAGATTCTCATTTTCACCGCTAGATGTCACATCAGATAGCTGGAGTTGCCAATATCACAGTGCTTAGATCCGAACGAATAAGATAGGTTGTGAGTCACACCTGCGCGGTAAAAGAAAGAAAGAAAGAAAGAAAGAAAGAAAGAAAGAAAGAAAGAATAAACTGAAATAAACCACATGTGATTAATTTTTATATTATATATACAGGGCGCCAGGAAATGTTCTCCGCAGTGACTCCCGGCTTCTGCCAGAGCTAGCATCAGCAGTTTAGCTGGCAGCACGGTGTCCTTGATAGGGTGAATCCCACACGTGTGGGCTGTAGACTGTCGAGATCGTGAGTGTGTATTGCAATAAGCGAGCGTATGTGTCTTCAGCACTTCCAGCACCTGTTATGAATGGCTGTGGTGAGTACAAAGTTTACTGTTTGTTTTTATACAAGCGACAGTCGTGCTGCCAATGTAACTACTGATGCTAGCTCTCGCAGACGCATGAAGGCACTGCGGATAACATTTCCTGGCGCCCTGTATATTTGTTATGAACTATGGAAGAAGGAGGAAACAAAGGGATAACACATATAAATATATCTTAATCACATGTAATTTATTTCAGGTTGTCTTTTTTCACATTGGAATTATATTGTATTGACCGACTGAAAGTTACAATATTAATTGTCAATAAGGCGACACTGAAACATGTATTTGATGCTATCTATAGAGCAATCAAATTAAATCGTTTAGCACCAATGCTTGTCAACTTGAGAGAGGGATGCCGCTCGTCAGTTAATAGCCACTAATCGTACTTGAGTAATAGGGGCAGATGACCTGGATGTTTCACCACTTAAAAGCAACAAATATACAACTTCTTGAAAAAATACCATCATAGCATTTAATCAGGTTTAGATGAGATATCATATTTCAAATATGTTTCTGTGGGATTCGAACCTAGTTACGTAATGAGTCCATGTAGCCTGTATCATTAAACGTGCTGATCCTTCATGGTATGTGGAATTTTTTGTTACACGTTCTGTGAAAGTATGGAAAGTAGCTAGCTATCCACCAACTGTAAACTATCAGCAGCAGGAGAGGTTGAATTCCAGGCACGGGTTAATCCGGATATAGTTTGCATGGCTGTGAGGATAGCGCATAAGCTACCGATAATGTTTAGAGAAAATTTGCGGATAGGTTTTAGAATACAATGCTGAACTGGATGTTTAGCCTACTTTTCACATTTTGCAAAAATGAGGAACAAGTAGACTTATGATCCTGGCAAATGTGTGCCTGTCTGTCTGGCTGTGTGTGTGTGTGTCCCTATCAACTCCTAAACGGCTGCAGCAATCGAAACAAAATTTGGTAGGAGTGAAGTTCTATACCTGAATAACTCAATGCCATATTTGAAAATGATGTTAGTGCTTCCCAACTGCTGAAAAATCGCAATTGAAATTTGAGCTCCATGTTGGATATATTGGAAGGTATGAATGGGAACTATTTCAAAATTGGCACACGTATAGATTTCTGTTTAATTCCCAGGAGGCCATACATGGCAGTATTGTCAAAATGATTACATGTATAAGTCTGCTGATAGGTCCAATTTTAAATGCATATAACTTCTACACTATCAATTGGAATTCAACAAAATTTTGTGTGTGCTATGTGTACCTAAACAGATGTGACTGAGTGTATTCTTAAGATCCACCAGGGCTGCCAACTGTTAATAAATGCTCTCAATTTATTTTATCCAAATACCTATATATCAGAAAGTATGCAAGCCGACAGCTTTAAACTATGCACACGTATAGTACCTGCCATTTTATATTAATTTGGAGTAACGTATATACGCCAGTGCTACCAACATGATGCTAAGCCTGCTGAGAGGTCCAACTTTAAATACATGGAACTTCTATACTATCATTTGGATTTCAACCAAATTTTGTATGTGCTATGTGTACCATAACAGATATGACTATGCGTATTCCTAAGAACAACCAGGGCTGCCAACTGTTAATAAATGCTGTCTCTATTTTTGTACCCTAATATCAATATATCAGAAAGTACGCCAGCCAATAGCTCTAAACTTTGCACACGTTTAGTACTTGACATTCTAGATTAATTTGGAGTAACTAATATACGTCAGTGCTGCCAACATGATTCTAAGCCTGCTGATATGTCCAATTTTAAAATGCATGTAACTTCTATACTAACTAATGGATTTCATTCAAAATTGGCACAACAATAGATCGTATTATTTCAGATTATTTCTGACCAATATATGCATGACATTGTTGCCAACATGATTTAACTGCATGTAACGTCCATGCTATCCATTGGACTTCAACCAAATTTTGTACCTTAAGAGATGGAACTAAGAATATATTCAGTCACCAGGGCTGCCAACTGTAGTGATCTATTAGGCTACATTATGCCAGGTATACAGTATTTCGAACTAATTTGAAATTTCTATATTACCAACTTCATTTCGTCATTATTCTAGATAGATCCATATAGATTAATCATTGGCATGAATCTTAAATTTTAAGAAAAGTAGGCTCTTTAGTTCGTCATGGAACTTCTTGTTTTAAAACAATTTTAGTTTTTGCTAAGATCTACGTCTTTTACGTTTCTTGTTATTTCCCTATTTGCTTTCGCATAGATTGTATAGGAATAATAGAGAAGTGAGAGAAGTCAATCATGGAAATACCCTCAATTAGTGTTGACTTTTGCCAAAAAGAAATCTTTTATACCTGCGCTTGCCTGCGTGGGTACATCCACTGCCATCGTAATGTGGTACATCCAACGACTAAGTAAGTGCTGTAATCAGCTATCCGCTGTTTCACTTGGCTTACTCACAGGGACAAAACTCAGTCAACATTGTCTTGCGATTCATACATAGTCTAGGGGAACGAATTTCTCCTCAAATGTATAAATGTGTTGCTTTATTACTTCATCTAGAAAATTAAAAATATTATTGTAATGCCAGTAGGATAAATAAGGCGGTTCTGGCGCAGGGGCTAATGGGCAAGATGGCCGCCGCGCGCAACCAGCCCTATGTTATTCTTATGGAGGGGTCAGTCAGAGCTGGCGCAGTGGCTAATGGGCAAGATGGCCGCCGCGCCATGAGACCGTGAATGACGTCAGAGGGAGAGGTCGACCGTGTAGTTGCTAAATGGAATATTCATTATTATTATTATTAGGTAATTATTGATTGATCATGTGCAATCCAGACCAGCTTTATATGGCCAACCACTTGGTGTAGTGGCTAGTAATCTTGAATGTCACCGCGGAGGCCCGGGTTCGATTCCTGGCTCTGCCAAGAAATTTAATTTCTGGTCTCACGAGTGGAACGGGGTACACTCAGTCTTGTAAGGCAAAAGAAAGAAAAGGCGGGTTTTAATTCATACCTCTGCCATTCAGCCTAACCCAACTTTATTTAACCTCACCTAACCTAAATTAACCTAACTTCAAAGTGGGAGCAAAAAGTGGGAGCAAAAAAGTGGGAGCAAATATATAAGCATAAAGAGGGAGCAAATGTGACAGCACAAATAATAAACTTAGTTATAACCTAACCTAACCTAACCTAACTTTACCTAACCTAACCCAACCTAACCTAACCTAACTTCAAAGTAAGAGGAAATATCAGAGCAAAAAGTGCTAGCAGAAAAGTGAGAGCAAAAAAAAAGTGAGAGCAAAAAGTAAGAACAAAAGGTGTCAGCAAATAAGTAAGACCAAATGTGAGAGCACAAATAATAAACTTAGTTATAACCTAACCTAACTTTACCTAACCTAACTTAACATAACCCCCCCCCCCCAAAATAAAACTCATTTTAAGATTTAAATTAATACCTGTAAGATTTTCTATTTTTTACATTTTTGATTTTTTCATTTTAGATTTTAGATTTTTAGATTTTGATTTCACATTTTTTTTAGATTTGACATTTTACATTTTAGATTGTAGATTTTAGATTTTAGTGTTTTGATTTTACATTTTTTATTTTAGATTTTACATTTTAGTTTTTTCGAAAAGCGTAAACTACAAGGTCACATACCTAACCTAACCTCAGTTTACCTAACCAAAGATGTCCTCACCTAACTCTACCTAACCTAACTTTACCTAACCTAACCTTTAAAGCTAGGCCAAAGGCTAATCAACACACCCAAAGTATATAAGGGCACACACAACTATCTTTATGCTAGTCTTATAGAGAGTAAGGTAAAGCTAACACTTGCACTGTGACTACTGTGCAAGATGTTCGCTACGCACAACCAGCTTAGGATTATAAAGTCAGTTAAGTTTTAAAAAGTAAAAGCTTTTATTCATTTTATTTTATTTTCATTTTGTTGTTTACACATTTGTCAATTTCACAATTTCGCATTTCCAGTTTAAAAAAATGTTAGGTTTAAGTTTTCGAATTTCATGACATGGAGACATGGATTTTCAATGTTGTCAATACGGAAACATGGATTTTCCAATTTTGTTGTTTACATGTTGTTGATTTAGTCCATGTACAAAGTTCATTTTGCATTAGGAGTGAAAAGAGGTGGGTAGTAATTAAAAATGTCCAAGCAGTGTTCATACAATAGTTTTATTTATTTTAAATATATTTACACTATTTACACATAATCATTTGTTTTTTTTGTCATAAATTGTAGAGTTGGTTTTATTTTTTTATTTTTTTATTATTAAATATGAATACAATTTTCTTTCTTTTCTTTGTTTTTTTTAACCTATTTTCAATTTTGAAAAAAAAAATAGGCTTATGAGATCACCTTTTGCCCGTGTGTGTGTGTGCGTGTGTGTGTGTCCCTAATAAAATCTAAACGGCTGGAGCGATTTCAATGAAACTCGGTAAGTTCATAGCACTATTCCCGGCGACCTCGACCGTGCCCTTCAAATTTTGTTACTTCTCACCAATCCAACATGGCGGCCGTGCGAAATATTTCACTAGCATTCAATATCTCCGAAACTATTACCGATATCGCCCTGAAATTGTGTACGAAGATAAAGGGCACTACTAGAAGTTCACTTATGCGACTTTCAAAACCCTGGTGACTACAAAACCAACATGGCGGTCAAGCGAAGTTGAGACTTTTAAATAGACTTTTCTCGCGATTTAACTATCCAAACGTAATGAAACTTGGTACAGCAAATGTTTATACACATTGTAATGCACTGGAGTCTAATTTAGTTCAATTGTTTACATAACCTCAAAATGGCGGCTGTGCGAAATATTTCACTGACATTCTATATCTCCGAAACTATTACAGATATCACCCTGCAATTTTGTACGGTGATGAAGGGTACTGATACAAGTTTACCTATGTTTATTTCATAAACCTGTAAAGTACAAAACGAACATGGCGACCAAGCGAATTTGAAATATTTTAATAAACTTTTCTCGTGATTTAACTCTCTGAGCGCAGTGAAATGTGGTACAGTAAATGATTTTGCAGATTGTAATGCACTGCCATCTAATTTAATTCAATTGTTTATATAACCTCAAGATGGCGGCTGTGCGAATTTTAAAATTAAGTTTTTATTCCTTGTGTCGTAATCAAGCGATCGAAGTGAAAGTTTGAATAATGAACCTAGGCAATAATTGTCCTTGAATGGTACATAACTCTATGGCCTATACATATAATAATCCTAAATGGCGAGCTTCCGAAATATTTAGACGGTTCTCAATATCTATGAATCTTTTACAGCAACCAAACTGATTTTTTTTATGTTCATAGAGACTATGAACATATGTTCACCTATAGGACTTTCAGTAACCTGGTGAGCACAAATCCAACATGGCGGCGACGCGAAGTATAAATATTGAAATGGACGTTTCTCGCGAATTAACTATCCGAGTGCCGTGAAACGTTGCACATTAAATGCTTATACAAATGTTGATCCACTGGCATCTAATTTATTTCAATTGTTTGCATAATCACAAGATGGCTGCTGTGCGTAATTTTAAAATCTCGCTTTTACTTCTTGTGTTCTAATCATGCGATTGAAGTTTGAATACCACCCGTACACAATAATCTTAATGTAATAGTACAAAAATAAAAATCTAACCTGGCGACCATCTGAAATATTTAGATGGTTCTCAATATCTACGAATCTGTTACAGCAATTAAACTGAAATTTTGTATGTTGATAGAGGCAATTAACATGAGCAGGATTTATGAAAATAGGCTGTATAGTTCTTCACGGAACTACTTGTTATTTTTGTAGAATTTAGATTTTAGTGTTTTGATTTTACATTTTTTATTTTAGATTTTACATTTTAGATTTTCCGATAAGAGTAAACTACAAGGTTACATACCTAACCTAACCTCAGTTTACCTAACCAAACATGTCCTCACCTAACTCTACCTAACCTAACTTTACCTAACCTAACCTTTAAAGCTAGGCCAAAGGCTAATCAACACACCCAAAGTATATAAGGGCACACACATCTATCTTTATGCTAGTCTTATAGAGAGTAAGGTAAAGCTAACACTTGCACTGTGACTACTGTGCAAGATGTTCGCTACGCACAACCAGCTTAGGATTACAAAGTCAGTTAAGTTTTAAAATTAAAAGCTTTTATTCTTTTATTTTATTTTCATTTTGTTGTTTACACATTTGTCAATTTCCCATTTCCAGTTTTTAAAAATGTTAGTTTTAAGTTTTCGAATTTCATGATATAAAGACATGGATTTTCAATGTTGTCAATATGGAAACATGGATTTTCCAATTTTGTTGTTTACATGTTTTTGATTTAGTCCATGTACAAAGTTCATTTTGCATTAGGAGTGAAAAGAGGTGGGTAGTAATTAAAAATGTCCAAGCAGTGTTCATACAATAGTTTTATTTATTTTAAATATATTTACACTATTTACACATAATACATTGTTTTTTTGTCATAAATTGTAGAGTTGGTTTTATTTTTTATTTTTTTATTGTTAAATATGGATACAATTTTCTTTCTTTTATTTGTTTTTTTATTTTTGTAGTGCTATTGTTTTTAAATTGTTTCATGTATTTGCTATATACAGGTAGAGGATTTTCATATTGATAAGTTAATTCTTTAAGCATGGTCAATGATTGAGTAATGACCATAGGCATGTGTACCTATACCATTGGAATCAATTACTCGTTTATCATCACTGAGGACACAAAGCAATTTTGTTTAGTCTTATAGATGATATGTCATTGTTCATTGGTATTCTTTTTACATTGTTTTTCATGACACAATCCTTATAATCTTGAAAGCTTATACAATTTTTGACAACACCTCTGCTAATACCTTTAATCTTTTGGATTTCTTTACCATTTATGTCTAAAGCATACATTTTAGCTCTAATTCCAACAAATGCTTTAATAATTTGTCCACAAGCCTCGTCTTTAAATTTCCCCAACGTTTTCTTGTTTGATGTAGAGTAACATATGTGATTAGTAGGATAATCAGATGTGTCCAGGTGTTCTAGGAAATCCAACTTGTCTTGATATATATCTTGGGTGTTAACCAAATAAATGAACGAGTCAGTATCCATATACATGAGTTTAAGATTGTTCATGCCATAATAGGGTAGAAGGACATCATAGTGGTGGGAATACATGAGAGTTTTTGAAATATCCAGTATACACATTCCAATATATATAGGCTTATTGAATACAATGTTACGTTTAGCCATGTGGAAAGCAGCTAGGTTAGGACCATAAATTGTTCTGTCGATAAATGTAGGCTTTGCTATTAGCTTTTCTGCTTTTTTGCTGTCAGTCACAAGACGTATGTCTATTCTTTTACGAATATTTTCCTTTGTTTTTCCAAAAATGGCATTGTTAAATAATTTGTACAGATTTTTTTCAAAATCAAAACTGGCTTGTTTTCGAAGGTTGTCATTAAAATCAACTTATGCCTTTAGCCAAGGTCTTTGTTTAAACTTTAACACACGATGAATCTTTATCAATTTTAGCCCATGCTCTAGAGCCTGTTTAAGTGCGATGTAGTGAACAACGTACCGCCTTCGATTTCCAAGATGAGGAATTAGTTTTTTCAGAGACGAATCCTTAGGTTGTGTACACTCTGGTAGGAAACAGATACACACACTAATACAGTCATCACAATTAACACCGGTTATCAGACAGATTCTACACACACCCAAAGTACACGGGGCTACATGACCGCGTTGTCGCAGCCCCTAAACTAAGGAACCAACCAACCAAACTCTGGTAGGAAATGTAAGTCGTTGTGTAGATCATGAAGGTCACATGGGTAATCAACATCAACGTCTAGAATGTATCCCACTGGATCGTCTTTCTTTAGTTTTTCTAGATCAACAGTATCAGGAGAAACCCACTGAATTCCACCATAAGGAAGAGAGTGACACATAGCCCACCCGTATTGGTTGTTGGCATCATCATAGGTAATAAACTGTGATGGTTTCTCAGTATCATAGGTTTCCATGTATTATTATTATTATTATTAGCGTATGGTACAACACAAAACAAACAACATAAACGATATACATACATAAAATAGGTAAGTTAATGTTAAGTTGGAAACTAAGTTTTCCAAACTACTTGGCATTAACCGAAACGTGTCCACAAATCGAGCTTAACATTTCCTACATATTTGGTGAAGGAAATGTACTTTTCTTTGGAGTTAGCGATAACATCCACTCTCTCAGTAGTACACCCCAATTGCTTTACAATGAAATTTTCGTCGTAGCCACTCATATTATGTAGAAATACAGGAACTGGGTTACGTGTTTTACACCTCAAATTACAGTTATTGTGAGCACTTCCTCGGAATTCCCCTGTAATATGGCAGTGGTCTCGTACTTTCCAGTCCTCTTTGGTAAATGTTTTATGACACAAATAACAGGTTTCAGAACATAGGAACTCTGCTTCTTGATCCTGAGTTAAGGCCTTTGGAACATTTAAGCTGTAAAGGCGATCGATTTCATTAGCTATTGAGATCAAAGAGTCCATAAACTTTTCTGCAGCGTCAGGTCCACGATAAATAAGAGGTTGGCTTGGAAGGTTTGTCTTTATGTGTTCCACAGCAGGTGAGGGTTTAACATATATACCAAAGCTCATAGGAACATGATTCTGGTATGGCACTGTATAACTTGCCTCAGGATTGGGTAGACATGTTTGATATGGTAACAGTATACTTTCAAAATCTGCATAGATAACGTAAGGTATTCTCAGCATTTTTTCCACACTTAAGAATTTCAAAATTAAGTTTTTAATAGGCATTTCAACCCTAGCAATGTCATGCTGGACACACAAAGCCCTATGTTCTTTCAAGTTTTCCATTCCTTGCTGCCCATATTGATGATTGAAGTGAGTAAAACACCGTTTACACGTATATATCTTATGTTCATGGTGGGTAATCTGATGTCTTACTAGTTTATCAAAATCTTTGATAAAGACGTAGTGGTTCTGTCCAGATGATGTTCTTAGCAGAAGGAGGTCGCGAAGGTCTTGCTGCACTTGATCCACAACCTTTAGAGGAAACAATTTGTTGTCTTGTTCCAATCCAAATACATTAATGGATATATCGTTGGCTTTTTCAAATTTGGAAATGTCAGCTAGCGATGTAGGAAATGATATTACAGAAAAATCATACTTGTTGTCCAGGGCCTTGTATTTACTAATGCGTTGAGCATCCTTTTTAACCAGTTTTGCTAAAATGGCATACATAAAACACTTTTCATCTTTCAAGTTTTCAGGATTAATGCAGGCTTTTCTTGCTTTTATAGCTGCTGGTAATGGAATATATGTGCTACCACGCAAGGGATTGTATTTATTTATTTATTTATTTATTTATTTTCAATCGTACTCCTTCCACTGCTAACAAAGCCCAATTACTGCCTTTTAGCTCAGATTCTTCCATTTCTGTAATTAACTTTGTAAATTGTGTTTCCAAGAAACTACTTAAGTCCGTTTCCAAAAATAGGGCCTGATTTCGTGTTTTAAAAGCACGATCTGTAATTTCGTTAGTGGACGTATGAATGAATCAACATTCAGCCACAAGATTAACTTTTATCGACTTGTGTTTTGCTAGTTCTTTCTGCATAACTTATATTATTTGCTGTTTGGACTCTTTAAGGTATGAATTTAAATCCTTACACGTATCACACCGTATGAAATAGGATTTAAGTCGACCTTCAAAATATGTCTCAAATTAAATAAATCAATTTTTGTCTGGGACCAATGAAAGTAGGTAATGTTTTGTAGGCTCCGCTTTTTGTGTTTTAGCTGCCGACTCAACATTACAACATTCTCATGCCGACGTCCGTTGTACACATTGTTAAATGTCATTCACGATGTGAACACCGTTAGAGGTAGTAGTCAACTGGTGATATTCTTGTTAAGGGTCTCTTTCACGATGTAATCACTGTAACAAGTAGTGGTAAACTGATTGTATTCTTGCTAAGGGTTCTCTAATATACTATACCATAGTCAAGGCCAACAGCTACTTACCGTGTAGTACAAGGCTGTACAATGGTTGTTTTGACAGTCTTTTACGATGTGAACACCGTGAGAGGTAATATTCAACTGTGATATTCTTGCTGTCCTCTAATAAACTCCTGGTTAAGGGTAACAGCTGCTTACTGCTTATGACAAGGCAATACACTTGTCGGTGAGACGGTCTTTCACAATGTGAACACTGTAAAAGGTCGTAGTCAACTGAAAATATTACTACTATTCTCTGGCAGTGACATGCAAGTCACCTTTGAAAGGTGAATGCAAGAAGAGGTAGAGTCTGGTGCCCGTAAACCAGGCTCCTTTTACTCTAGTATGAGGGGGAGAATTTTGGAGGATGATTAAAAAAAGTTAAAGAATTAAGTAAATTTACTCTGGCTATGGTTTAATGAGTAACCGATAGCCAGAGATTTTGCAGTGAAATGGATTTTAGTTGTGCAAGGAGTTGAGTTATAAATATAATTAACTAATTGTAAGAGCAACCAGTTAATTATTTGGGGGCAGTGCGAATTTAAAAAGAGAATAGAAGTCTGTTCCAGCTGAAGTTCGGGTCAGGATGTGCCTGATGGCCATTGTTGGCCAGTGCACACTCCTGCCGATGCTGTAGATGTTAATTACAGTTCGCTCACCATGGTATGATTGTGTTTAATTTTTGCAGTGTGTATAATTGTTTAATATTTGAGCAGCAGCTTCGTAGTTTTATTAGAAATATAGAAGACCTTTAGTAGGTAGAAGTTAAATAGTGCTTTAAGAGAAGTGGAAAATAAAGAGCCGTAGTGGCTATTGCATTGTTTTATTACAATGCATTGCTATGTAAAAGCCTCAGCTACCACCTCATGTTGTTAAAATTTGTGAGAGGAGTATGTAACTTCTGAAAATATATTTACACCTTATTCAAGGTTATCAGGTACTTACTGCATATCAAAAGGCTGTACACTCGTGGTTAGACACTCTTTCTTGCTAAGGACCCCTATATTCCCTACACAAGGCTATACATGATAGTTCTAAACACTTAGTAATTAATTGTATATTCAATTTATATACACAGCTTATACAAGCACGTTTTTCACGCGGTAAAACTTTGTTAAATAGCCACATGCGACACGCAAAGTATGTTGCCGCTATCTAGCGGTGACTATCTCTTGTTGGCTTTTTAATGGCTTTTTTTTGTTAGTTTTGTTGGCTTCTTGCTGGTTTTTATTGGCTTTTGTCGGCTTTTTTATTAGCTATCTGATATTTGCTCTTGCTTCTTTGTTTATTTGGTCTTGGAAAGTATTTCAGCCCTTTTTATGGCAGCATAATGCTTACAGCCATGTTTGTAAGCAACAACAACAACACATTGAAATTACAAAAATCCAAAGTACTCTAAGGTTTATGATTGACTCTCAACTCTTACTCTTACCTCTAACCCAACGCCTAGTCAGAAACATTATATTTTTTAAATTTTTCAAAAAGTTGAATTGGAAAAGTAGGCTATATGTTTAAACTAAAAATCCTGAAATGTCATATCTTAACTCATACAGCTACCTCTACACCACTTTCAGTCAAAAATAGTGTATTTTTCAAATTTTTCCAAAATATATTGTGAAAGTAGGATAGAAGTTTAAACTAAAAATCCTAAAAAGTCATATCTTAACTCATACACCTACCTCTATACCACTCTCAGTCCTAAATCAGTGTATTTTTCACATTTTTCCTAATAATATTGGGGAAGTAGGTTATATGTTTAAACTAAAAATCCTAAAAAAGTCATATCTTAACTCATACACCTAACTCTATACCACTCTCAGTTCATTTTTTTCAATTTTTCCAAAAAACTATTGGGAAAGTAGGCTATATGTTTGAACAAAAATCCTAAAAACGTCATATGTTAACTCATACACCTACCTCTATACCACTTTCAGTCCGAAAACAGTGTATTTTTCAAATTTTTCCAATAAATATTGGGAGAGTAGGCTATATGTTTAAACTAAAAATCCTAAAAAAGCCATATGTTAACTCCTGCACCCACCTCTACCCCCACTCTCTATCCAAGAATAGTGTATTTTTCAAATTTTTCCAAAAAATATTTGGAAAGTAGGCTATATTTCCAATATTAGCAATACAAATAAGTTTATTTGACATTAATTGTTGGTCCTTTCCACCTCTACCCACAAACCAAGTTCCATTTCCCTAGAACAAAATCCAACAAAAGCTCAATTAGTAAAGTAGGCGATTTTTCAAAAAAACAACATTCTAATAATTGTTCTATGGGCTTAAAAGAATGCTCTCTATGTCCTTTATTTTTTATAAAAACTTTTTATTTTTGAGCTTTTTGAAAAAAAAAAAACATTTTTGAAATTCTTATATTTTGGAAACTAAAGAGTTTACAAAAAAGTTTGTTGGACATAAATCAATGGCCTTGATCCCCTCTAGCTCAAAAATAAATTTCAAGTCTCTAAGACCAAAACTGTGCAGTAGGGAGTAGTGGCAATCTAAACCAGTGACACAAACCGCTCGGCTACGCTGACCTTTTATGTATATTTCGCGAAACCATGGGCATGCGACATATCGTTGGACTCGGGCTGACGTGCTCTTTCCTATGGACCACTCGTTATATTTTTCAATTTTTTTTGAATTTTTTTGTTTTTGAAAGTAGGTGATAGTTTGAAAACCAAACATAGTAGAACGTTGTGCAATAGTTCAAACGAAATGTCTCTATGTTCTTTATTTTTATAATAAAACTTTTTTATTTTTTATGTTTTTTTCAAAACAGTCCTATTTTGAAATTCCTATATTTTGGAAACTAGGAAGTTAAAAAAAAAGTTTGTTTGACGTAAATGATAGATCTCTACCCCCTCTACCCGCAAGTCAAGTTTTAAGTCTCTAGGATAAAAACCAAAAATGTTCAATTTTCAAAGTAGGCTATAGTATAGGAATAAAACATTCTAAAAGGTGTTATATAGGCGTAAACTAAAGGTCTGTAAGTCTTTAATTTTTTATAATAAAATATTTTTATTTTTCATGTATTTTTGAAAACAGTCCAATTTTGAAATTGTTATATTTTGGAAACCAGGAACTTTACAAAATAGTTTGTTTGGTATAAATCAATGGTCTTTACTCTCTCTCTACCTGTTAACCAAGTCCCAGGTCTCTAGAACAAACATTAAAAAAGTTCAATTTTGAAAGTAGGCTGTATTTTTAGAATCAAACATTTTAAATTCTGTTATATGGGCTTAAATGAATGGTCTCTATGGCCTTTATTGTTTATAATAAAACTTTTTATTTTATGAGTTTCTTTGAAAAAGTTCAATTTTCAAATTCCTATATTTTGTAAACTAAAAATTTTACAAAAACGTTCATTTGACATAAATGAATGGTCCTTAACCCATCTACCTCCAATACAAGTTTCAGGTTTCTGGGACTAAAACAAAAACATGATCAATTTTGAAAGTAGGTGATATTTTTGGAACCAAACATCCTAAAAAGTGTTATATAGGCTTAAAATAATTGTTTTTGTGTCCTTTATTGTTATAAAAACACTTTATATTTTTTCATTTTTTCCAAAAAAGTCCTATTTTGAAATTGGCTATATTTTGAACTCTACAAGTTTGACAAAAAAGTGTGTTTGACATAAATGAATGGTCCTTACCCCCCTCTACCTCCAATATAAGTTTTAGGTCTCTAGGACAAAAACAAAAAATTATCAATTTTGAAAGTAGGTGATATTTTTGGAACCAAACTTCCTAAAAAGTGTTATATAGGCTTAAAATAATTGTTTATGTCCGACCCTGACTGATATATGTCTGAAAACTGTATCATAATGATGGTCATTATAACACTATTTTTAGCCTATTTTCAGTTTTGAAAAAAATAGTCTTATGAGATCACCTTTTGTCCGTGTGTCTGTGTGTGCGTGTGTGTGTTTGTGAGGTGTGTGTGTGTGTCCCTAATAACATCTATACGGCTGGAGCGATTTCAATGAAACTCAGTAAGTTCATAGCACTACTCCGGGCTACCCCGACCGTAACCTTCAAATTTTGTTACGTCTCACCAATCCAACATGGCGACCGTGCGAAATATTTCACCAGCATTCAATATCTCCGAAACTATTCCCGATATCACCCTGGAATTTTTTACGGTGATAAAGGGAACTACTAGACGTTCACCTATGTGACTATTGAAAACCTGGTAACTACAAAACCAACATGGCGGTCACGCGAATTTGCGACTTTTAAATAGTCGTTTCTCGCGATTTAATCAACCAAACGCAATAACACTTGGTACAGTATATGTTTATACACATTGTAATGCACCGACATCTAACTTTGTTCAATTGTTTACATAACCACAAGATGGCGGATGTGCGAAATATTTCACCGGCATTCTATATCTCTGAAACTATTAGCGGTATCACCCTGGAATTTTTTACGGTGATAAAGGGAACTACTAGAAGTTCACCTATGTGACTATTGAAAACCTGGTAACTACAAAACCAACATGGCGGCCTCGCGAATTTGCGACTTTTAAATAGTCGTTTCTCGCGATTTAATCAACCAAACGCAATAACACTTGGTACAGTATATGTTTATACACATTGTAATGCATCGACATCTAACTTCGTTCAATTGTTTGCATAACCACAAGATGGCGGATGTGCGAAATATTTCACCGGCATTTCTCAGAAACTATTAGCGGTATCACCCTGAAATTTTGTACCGAGATAAAGGGCACTACTGGAAGTTCATCTGTAAGACTTTCAAAAACCGGTTAACTACAAAACGAACATGGCGGCCAAGCGAGTTAAAATTTTAAATAGACCTTTCTCGCGATTTAATGTTCCAAACGCAATGAAATCTGGTACAGTATATGTTTATACACATTGTAATGCACTGGTATGCAATTTAGTTCAATTGTTTACATAACCTCAAAATGGCGGCTGTGCGAATTTTAAAAATTAAGTTTTTATTTCTTGTATCGTAATCATGCGATCGAAGTGAAAGTTTGAATAATGAATCTACGCAATCATTTTCCTTTGATGGTACATGACTGTATGGCCTATACATTTGACAATCCTACATGGCGACCATCCGAAATATTTAGACGGCTCTGAATATCTACGAATCTATTATAGCAATCAAACTGAATTTCTTTATGTTCTTAGGGGCTATGAACATAAGTTCACCTATAGGACTTTAAATAACCTGGTGATCACAAATCCAACATGGCGGCGACATGAAATATAAATATTCACATGGACGATTCTCGCAATTTAACCATCCTAGTGCAGTGAAACTTGGTACAGTAAATCCTTATACGAATGTTAATTTACTGGCATCTAATTTATTACAATTTTTTCCATAACCACAAGATGGCAGCTGTGCGAAATTTTAAAATCTCCTTGTTACTTATTGTGTCCTAATCATGCGATTGAAATTTGAATGCTGCACGTACACACTAATCTTCATGTAACAGTACATAACTCTAGGACCTACATATATAAAATCCAACATGGCAACCATCCGAAATATTTACTCGGTTCTCAATATTCACGAATCTAATACAGCAATCAAACTGAAATTTTATATGTTCATAGTGGCAGTTATCATAAGTAGGATATATGAAAATAGGCTGTATAGTTCTTCACGGAACTACTTGTTCATTATGAAACAGTTTCTCCCACCAACCACAGTTCAAGAAACAGTTGTTTGACCAATTAGATAAGGATACCTTCGCGCATGCGCTCAATATCCAACATGTCTGTATAAATTACCGAAAGTGCACCGTCCATATGTTCGCGTAAATAAACTGGTGAATATGAGACAAGAAATAGCACTGTACATTAATATCTCCAAAACCAATTTCTACACAGCGCGTAGTTTTCAAACGCATTCGGTGACATTTTTACTGAATACTGGCGCTCGATCAGCACATATGGCATTGAAGCACACAGAGCGCATGCGTCGGTCGTTCAGAGAGCTTGGAAATCAGAGATATCCTATACTCAGCGCAGCACCCGATCACAAAATTCTAGTGACAATCTCGACAGATATTTATGAATATTTATGTTAGAACATATAATAAAGTTATAATTATCGTCGAACATAAACAGTCGTATGCAACTCGCCTATAATGGTAATTAAGACACTCGTATGGAAATTATAAAACTTGCATACGCTCGTTTTATAAAGATACTCGTGTCTTAATTACAGCCATTATAGGCTCGTTGCATAATGTACTATTTTCTGTCCTTTATTGTTATAATAAAACTTTATATTTTTTTCATTTTTCAAAAAAGTCCAATTTTGAAATTGGTTATATTTTGAAAATTACAAGTTTGACAAAAAAGTGTGTTTGACATAAATTAATGGTCCTCACCCCCTCTACCTCCAATACAAGTTTTAGGTCTCTAGGACAAAAAAATCTATTTTGAAAGTAGGCGATATTTTTGGAACCAAACTACCTAAAAAGTGCTATATAGGCTTAAAATAATATTTTTGTGTCCTTTATTGTTATAATAAAACTTTATATTTTTCCATTTTTTTCCAAAGAAGTCCATTTTTGAAATTGGCTATATTTTGAAAACTACAAGTTTGACAAAAAAAGTGTGTTTGACATAAATTAATGGTCCTGAACCCCTCTACCTTCAAACCAAGTTTCAGGTCTCTAGAACTAAAACTGTGCATTAGTGTCAATTGGAGAGTTCTGTCTACCAACTTATTGAACCCTCTTCGTATTTGCCCCGAACCTGATATCCTGCTCACCAATCATGGAATTTGAACATACCGTGTGTCCTAGCACTCGTAGTGACGCCCCCTACTTTCCTATAGCCTCTTTATTTAAATAAAAGACCAAAACTAAAAGGTCATCAGCATGTAGTTTTGGTCTTTTAACTAAATAAAGAGGCTATAGGAAAGTCGGGGCCTCACTACGAGTGCTAGGACACCCTGTATGTTCAAATCCCATGATTGGTTAGCGAGATATCAGGTTCGGGGCCGCTACGAGGGTGGCTAAATAAGTTAGTAAATGGACAGAACTCTCAAATTGACACTACTGTACAGTTTTAGTTCTAGAGACCTGAAACTTGGTTTGAACGTAGAGGGGTTCAGGACCATTAATTTATGTCAAACACACTTTTTTGTCAAACTTGTACTTTTCGAAATATAACCGATTTCAAAATTGGACTTTTTTGAAAAAATATATATATAAAGTTTTATTACAACAATAAAGGACACAAAGTCAATTATTTTAAGCCTATATAACACTTTTTAGGAAATTTGGTTCCAAGAATATCACCTACTTTAAAAATGGATATTTTTTGTTTTTTGTCTTAGAGACCTAAAACTTGTATTGGAGGTAGAGGGGGGTAAGGACCATTCATTTATGTCAATCACACTTTTTTGTCAAACTTGTAGTTTTCAAAATATAGCCAATTTATAAATTGGACTTTTTTGGAAAAAATGAAAAAAATATAAAGTTTTATTATAACAATAAAGGACACAAAAACAATTATTTTAAGCCTATATAACACTTTTTAGAAAGTTTGGTTCCAAAAATATCGCCTACTTTCAAAATTGATAATTTTTGGTTTTTGTCCTAGAGACCTAAAACTTGTATTGAATGTAGAAGGGGTAAGGAACATTAATTTATGTCAAACACACTTTTTTTTGTCAAACTTGTAGTTTTCAAAATATAGCCAATTTCAAAATTGGACTATTTTGGAAAAAATGAAAAAAATATAAAGTTTTATCATAACAATAAAGGACACAAAAAATATTTTAAGCCTATATAACACTTTTTAGGAAGTTTGGTTCCAAAAATATCGCCTACTTTCAAGATTGATAATTTTTGGTTTTTGTCCTAGAAACCTAAAACTTGTATTGAATGTAGAAGGGGTAAGGAACATTAATTTATGTCAAACACACTTTTTTGTCAAACTTGTAGTTTTCAAAATATAGCCAATTTCAAAATTGGACTTTTTTGGAAAAAATGAAAAAAAAAAGTTTTATTATAACAATAAAGGACACAAAAACAATTATTTTAAGCCAATATAACACTTTTTAGGAAGTTTGGTTCCAAAAATATCACCTACTTTCAAAATTGATCATGTTTTTGTTTTAGTCCTAGAGACCTGAAACTTGTATTGGAGGTAGATGGGTTAAGGACCATTCATTTATGTCAAATAAACGTTTTTGTAAAATTTTTAGTTTACAAAATATAGGAATTTGAAAATTGGACTTTTTCAAAGAAACTCATAAAATGAAAAGTTTTATTATAAACAATAAAGGCCATAGAGACCATTTTTTAAGCCCATATAACAGAATTTAAAATGTTTGATTCTAAAAATATAGCCTACTTTCAAAATTGAACTTTTTTCTTTTTTGTTCTAGAGACCTGGGACTTGGTTAACAGGTAGAGAGAGTAAGGACTAGTGATTTATATCAAACAAACTTTTTTGTGAAGTTCCTTGTTTCCAAAATATCGCAATATCATAATTGGACTGTTTTCTAAAATACATGAAAAATAAATATGTTTTATTATAAAAAATTAAAGACATACAGACCTTTAGTTTACGCCTATATAACACATTTTAGAATGTTTGATTCCAAAACTATAGCCTACTATGAAAATTGAACATTTTTGGTTTTTGTCCAAGAGACTTAAAACTTGACTTGCGGCTAGAAAGAGTAGGGACCTTTCATTTACGTCGAACAAACTTTTTTGTAAACTTCCTAGTTTCCAAAATATAGGAATTTCAAAATTGGACTGTATTCAAAAAACATAAAAAATAAAAAAGTTTTATTATAAACAATAAATGACCTAGAGACCTTTCGTTTGAACTATTGCACAACGTTCTACTATGTTTGGTTTTCAAACTATCGCCTACTTTCAAAAACAAAACAAAAAATGATTTTTTTTGAAAAATATAACGAGTGGTCCATAGGAAAGAGCACGTCAGCCCGAGTTCAACGATATGTCGCATGCCCATGGTTTCGAGAAATATACATAAAAGGTCAGCGTAGCCGAGCGGTTTGTGTCACTGGTTTAGATTGCCACTACTCCCTACTGCACAGTTTTGGTCTTAGAGACTTGAAATTTATATTTGAGCTAGAGGGGATCAAGGCCATTTATTTATGTCAAACAAACGTTTTTGTAAACTCTTTAGTTTCCAAAATATAAGAATTTCAAAAATGATTTTTTCTTAAAAAAACTCACAAATAAAAAGTTTTTTAATAAAAAATAAAGGACATAGAGAGCATTATTTTCAGCCCATAGAACAATTATTAGAACGTTTTTTTTAAATCGCCTACTTTACCAATTTAGCTTTTGTTGGATTTTGTTCCAGGGACTTGGAACTTGGTTTATGGGTAGAGGGCGAAAGGACCAACAATTAATGTCAAATAAACTTATTTGTATTGCTAATTTTGGAAATATAGCCTACTTTCCAAATATTTTTGGGAACAATTTGAAAAATGCACTATTTTTGGATTGAGAGTGGGGGTAGAGGTGGGTGTAGGAGTTAACATATGGCTTTTTTTAGGATTTTTAGTTTAAACATATAGCCTACTCTCCCAATATTTATTGGAAAAATTTGAAAAATACACTGTTTTTGGACCGAAAGTGGTATAGAGGTAGATGTATGAGTTAACATATGACTTTTTAGGATTTTTGTTCAAACATATAGCCTACTTTCCCAATAGTTTTTTGGAAAAATTGAAAAATAATTTTTTTTGAACTGAGAGTGGTATAGAGTTAGGTGTATGAGTTAAGATATGACTTTTTTAGGAATTTTAGTTTAAACATATAACCTACTTTCCCAATATTATTAGGAAAAATTTGAAAAATACACTGTTTTAGGACTGAGAGTGGTATAGAGGTAGGTGTATGAGATAAGATATGACTTTTTAGGATTTTTAGTTTAAACTTCTATCCTAATTTCACAATATTTTTTGGAAAAATTTGAAAAATACACTATTTTTGACTGAAAGTGGTGTAGAGGTAGGTGTATGAGTTAAGATATGACATTTTAGGATTTTTAGTTTAAACATATAGCCTACTTTTCCAATTCAACTTTTTGAAAATTTTTAAAAATATAATGTTTCTGACAAGGCGTTGGGATAGAGGTAAGAGTAAGAGGTCAGAGTCAATCATAAACCTTAGAGTACTTTGGATTTTTGTAATTTTAATGTGTTGTTGTTGTTGCTTACAAACATGGCTGTAAGCATTATGCTGCCATAAAAAGGGCTGAAATACTTTCCAAGACCAAATAAACAAACAAGCAAGAGCAAATATGAGAGATCTAATAAAAAAGCCAACAAAAGCCAACAAAAAGCCGACAAAAGCCAACAAAAGCCAGCAAGAAGCCAACAAAACTAACAAAAAAAGGCCATTAAAAGCCGACAAGATCCAATACAATTGCGTCATTTAACTTTTTTGATTCATTATTTAAACAAGATATATTTGTATTAAACGATAAAGCAAACCCACTGTGTGTATTGTTAGTGGTATGAACAAATATGTTCATTATTGGAAAGTATGCCTGTAGTTCAGTGAGTGTTGATTTCGGCCGCTAGGTAGCATGCTGGTAGTTCAATTAGAGCTCATGTCCACCGCTAGGTTGCATGCTGGTCGTTTAGTTAGTGTTTATATGGATCGCTAGGCAGCTTGCTGGTCGTTCAGGCAGTTCTCATAGTCAACGCTAGATAGCGGCAACATACTTTGCGTGTCACATGTGGCTATTTAACAAAGTTTTACCACGTGAAAAACGTGCTTGTATAAGCTGTGTATATAAATTGAATATACAATTAATTACTAAGTGTTTAGAACTAACATGTATAGCCTTGTGTAGGGAATATAGGGGTCCTTAGCAAGAAAGAGTGTCTAACCACGAGTGTACAGCCTTTTGATATGCAGTAAGTACCTGATAACCTTGAATAGGGTGTGTTGACTACGACCTTTTACAGTGTTCACATTGTGAAAGACCGTCTCACCGACAAGTGTATTGCCTTGTCATAAGCAGTAAGCAGCTTTTTCCCTTAACCAGGAGTATATTAGAGGACTCTTAGCAAGAATATCACAGTTGACTATTACCTCTCACGGTGTTCACATCGTAAAAGACTGTCAAAACAACCATTGTACAGCCTTGTACTACACGGTAAGTAGCTGTTGGCCTTGACTATGGTACAGTATATTAGAGAACCCTTAGCAAGAATACAATCAGTTTACCACTACTTGTTACCGTCTTTACATCGTGAAAGACGTCTCACTCTCCAGTCTACAGCCTTGTCATACGCTGTAAAGAGCTGTTGGTCTAGACTAGGGTATATTAGAGGACCCTTAACAAGAATATCACCAGTTGACTACTACCTCTCACGGTGTTCACATCGTGAAAGACTGTCTCACCGACCAATCTCTAGCCCTGTGATACGCTGTAAGCAGCTGTTTGCAGAAATCAACATTCATGATGGAAGAACCCATTCCTAGCTATATATGCAAAGAGTGTGGAGAGACTTTTCTTCGAGACTATCATAGGAAGCGACATGAAGTATCGTGTGGTGAATCCATTAGTGCACGACCTGTGGTATTTCATTCAACAATGTGTACAACGGACGTCGGCATGAAGAATGTTGTAATGTTGTGTCGGCAGTTAAAAGACAAAAAGCGGAGCCTACAAAACATTACCTACTTTCATTGGTCCCAGACAAAAATGGACTTATTTAATTTGAGACATCTTTTGAAGGTCGACTTAAATCCTATTTCATACCTTAAAGAGTCCAAACAGCAAATAATACAAGCTATGCAGAAAGAACTAGCAAAACACAAGTCGATAAAAGTTAATCTTGTGGCTGAATGTAGATTCATTCTTACGTCCACTAACGAAATTACAGATCGTGCTTTTAAAACACGAAATCAGGCCCTATTTTTGGAAACGGACTAAAGTAGTTTCTTGGAAACACAATATACAAAGTTAATTACAGAAATGGAAGAATCTGAGCTAAAAGGCAGTAATTGGGCTTTGTTAGCAGTGGAAGGAGTACGATTGAAAATAAATAAGTACAATCCCTTGCGTGGTAGCACATATATTCCATTATCAGCAGCTATAAAAGCAAGAAAAGCCTGCATTAATCCTGAAAACGTGAAAGATGAAAAGTGTTTTATGTATGCCATATTAGCAAAACTGGTTAAAAAGGATGCTCAACGCATTAGTAAATACAAGGCCCTGGACAACAAGTATGATTTTTCTGTAATATCATTTCCTACATCGCTAGCTGACATTCCCAAATTTGAAAAAGCCAACGATATATCCATTAATGTATTTGGATTAGAACATGACAACAAATTGTTTCCT
Source organism: Meconema thalassinum (assembly GCA_946902985.2). Lineage (NCBI taxonomy): Eukaryota > Metazoa > Arthropoda > Insecta > Orthoptera > Tettigoniidae > Meconema > Meconema thalassinum. The sequence continues at coordinate 415,941,250 of OX336391.1, forward strand.
CTAAAGGTTGTGGATCAAGTGCAGCAAGACCTTCGCGACCTCCTTCTGCTAAGATCATCATCCGGACAGAACCACTACGTCTTTATCAAAGATTTTGATAAACTAGTAAGACATCAGATTACCCACCACGAACATAAGATATATACGTGTAAACGGTGTTTTCTCACTTCAATAATCAATATGGGCAGCAAGGAATGGAAAACTTGAAAGAACATAGAGCTTTGTGTGTCCAGCATGACATTGCTAGGGTTGAAATGCCAATTAAAAACTCCATTGTGAAATTATTAAATGTGGAAAAAATGCTGAGAATACCTTACGTTATCTATGCAGATTTCGAAAGTATACTGTTACCATATCAAACATGTCTACCCAATCCTGAGGCAAGTTATACAGTGCCATACCAGAGTCATGTTCCTATGAGCTTTGGTATATATGTTAAACCCTCACCTGCTGTGGAACACATAAAGACAAACCTTCCAAGCCAACCTCTTATTTATCGTGGACCTGACGCTGCAGAAAAGTTTATGGACTCTTTGATATCAATAGCTAATGAAATCGATCGCCTTTACAGCTTAAATGTTCCAAAGGCCTTAACTCAGGATCAAGAAGCAGAGTTCCTATGTTCTGAAACCTGTTATTTGTGTCATAAAACATTTACCAAAGAGGACTGGAAAGTACGAGACCACTGCCATATTACAGGGGAATACCGAGGAAGTGCTCACAATAACTGTAATTTGAGGTGTAAAACACGTAACCCAGTTCCTGTATTTCTACATAATATGAGTGGCTACGACGAAAATTTCATTGTAAAGCAATTGGGGTGTACTACTGAGAGAGTGGATGTTATCGCTAACTCCAAAGAAAAGTACATTTCCTTCACCAAATATGTAGGAAATGTTAAGCTTCGATTTGTGGACACGTTTCGGTTAATGCCAATTAATTTGGAAAACTTAGTTTCCAACTTAACATCATACCCTGAAACAGACAAGTACTTTGGGAACGAAAATGCAACGCTCATGACTCGTAAAGGGGTATTTTGTTATGATTGCATTGATTCATGGGAAAAGTTAAGTGAGACGTGTTTACCTCCAAAAGAGGCATTCTTTAACAAATTAAGTCAAGAAGATATTAGTAAAGAAGCCTATGAACAAAAAAGCCAAAAATGTGTGGAATCAGTTCAACATTAAATCTCTAGGGGAATATAGTGACCTCTACCTAACTTCAAATGTAGGGGAAGGTGGGCCACAGTGAGACAGAAAAAATATATTTTAGTATACTGTCTTATTAGCCTATTTTCAATTTTGAAAAAATAGGCTTATGAGATCACCTTTTGTCCGTGTGTGTGTGCGTGTGTGTGTGTGTGTGTGTGAGGTGTGTGTGTGTGTGTCCCTAATAACTTTTGAACGGCTGGAGCGATTTCAATGAAACTCGGTAAGTTCATAGCACTATACCGGACGACCCCGACCGTGCCCTTCATTTTTTTTACATCTCACCAATCCAACATGGCGGTTGTGCGAAATATTTCACCAGCATTCAATATCTCCGAAAGGGAGCTACTAGAAGTTCACCTGTGTGACTTTTGAAAAACTGGTAACTACAAAACCAACATGGCGGCCACGCGAATTTGCAACTTTTAAATAGACGTTTCTCGCGATTTAATCAACCAAACGCAATACAACTTGGTACAGTATATGTTTATACACATTGTAATGCACCGACATCTAACTTCGTTCAATTGTTTACATAACCACAAGATGGCGGATGTGCGAAATATTTCACCGGCATTCTATATCTCTGAAACTATTAGCGGTATCATCCTGAAATTTTGTACGGAGATAAAGGGCAGTACTGGAAGTTCATGTGTATGACTTTCAAAAACCGGTTAACTACAAAACGAACATGGCGGCCAATCGAATTTGAAAATTTTAAATAGACCTTTCTCGCGACTTAATGTTCCAAACGCAATTACGTATGGTACAGGAAATGTTTATACACATTGTAAAGCACTGGTATATAATTTAGTTCAATTGTTTACATAACCTGAATATAGCTGCTGTGCGAATTTTAAAATTAAGTTTTTATTTCTTGTGTCGTAATCATGCGATCGAAGTGAAAGTTTGAATAATGAACCTACGCAATAATTTTCCTTTAATGGTACATGACTCTATGGTCTATACATTTAACAATCCAACATGGCGACCATCCGAAATATTTAAACGGCTCTGAATATCTACGAATCTATTATAGCAATCAAACTGAATTTTTTAATGTTCATAGGGGCTATGCACATAAGTTCACCTATAGGACTTTAAATAACCTGGTGATCACAAATCCAACATGGCGGCGACGCGATGTATAAATATTCACATGGACGTTTCCCGCAATTTAACCATCCGAGTGCAGTGAAACTTAGTACAGTAAATCCTTATACGAATGTTAATCCACTGGCATCTAATTTATTTCAATTGTTTCCATAACCACAAGATGGCAGCAGTGCGAGATTTTAAAATCTCCTTGTTACTTCTTGTGCCCTAATCTAGCGATTGAAGTTTGAATGCTACACGTACACAATAATCTTCATGTAACAGTACATAACTCTTGGACTTAGATATATAACATCCAACATGGCGACCATCCGAAATATTTAGTCGGTTCTTAATATCTACGAATCTATTACAGAAATCAAACTGAAATATTGTATGTTGTTAGTGGCAATTAACATAACTAGGATATATGAAAATAGGCTGTATAGTTCTTCACGGAACTACTTGTTTTTTGATATATGAGAATGTCTTTATATACTGAAATATAAGTTGATTGTTGCTCATCAATTTCATACCCTTAGAATTTCCAAAACATCCACACGTTTCTGTTAAAATAATAAATTGTGAACATGTTGCAGCCGTCTCACTGTAGCCCACTGAGACAGATGATGGTCCACACTGAGACACAATGAAAAGAATTTATTTTGACTGGTTAAATACATAGATAAACACTAAAACAAATAATTAATGCCAGGAAACACTACATCACATTCAGATTCCCAAAATTTACAGAAAATTTGAGATATGACTTTTGTCTATTTGTTTTGGCATATGCACAGGAAACCGGCCACAGTGATATGTTGCCTTTCGAGGGGACTGAAGCAATATCTGCACCCTATGGGTAAAAAAAGAACTGCCTATCACTTTTGCTCTTTTTCTTAAGAATTTTACTTAATAATTTTCATCATCTAAATCTCATTTCACTTCCCCGATGCAAAATCTTGAGTGTTTCCCTAAAAACTCAACCAGAACGAAGTCACCTTCCTTAGGTTTGCGAGCAAGTTGATGAAATGTTAGGAGCTCGATTTCTTCATTATCTGATGAGCTGTATGAATTAGAAGAATCATCAACATCATCATCCATGGAAATGTATGTAGCTAGGGCTGCCTTTGGCTGAACAAATTCTTCTTGCAGTTCTTTAGATTTTTTATTTTTTATTTGTGGACTTAAAATCAAGTTATTATTTCTTTCTGGGGTGTGAGTTGGAATGAAAGATCTCCCCTTTTCTCTCCTAGAAGTTGACTCTGCCCTCCCCTCAGCATTGGGGTAACTCCGTATATCTTTCTCACTGTAGCCCACCCTACTGTGTCTCACTGTGGCCCACTTGCGACATGTAAAAACAATTCTGTCTACTATCTCACCTACAATACTGAACAAGCTGACAATTCCAATAATTATTTAGTAATATGTATGTATTTCGACCATATTATATTCATTAATGTACAATGATACACATAACTATAAAAAAACAAAGGAAGAAAATTTTACTTTTCTTACCTCAAAAACGAAGATGTTGTTTATCTCCTACATAACATGCTTCTTTCAAAGAGTAAACAGGAGCAAAATGTCTGCTACCAGGAGAGCCAACCTCTAAGAAATATTAAAAAATGTCCCTCTTTCAAAAAAAAAAAAAAAAAAAAAGGATTTAATGAGCTTGTCTCACTGTGGCCCATGTCTCACTGTGGCCCACCTTCCCATACTCCTTCTTCCAGACAGCTTTGGAACGTTTCGAAACAAAACACTAGAAACACATAGAGTGGATGCTGCACACATTTTTACTTCACCTGGTTTAAGTTTCGAGGCAATGCTCCTTCACACTGGCATTGAACTGGAATTGCTACAGGATTACGATCAGATTCTTTTAATCGAGTCTGGAATACGAGGAGGCATATGCCAAGTGTCTCTTCGGTATGCTGAAGCTAACAATAAATACATGGAAACCTATGATTCTGAGAAACCATCACAGTTTATTACCTATGATGATGCCAACAACCAATACGGGTGGGCTATGTGTCACTCTCTTCCTTATGGTGGATTTCAGTGGGTTTCTCCAGGTACTGTTTATCTAGAAAAACTAAAGAAAGACGATCCTGGGGGATACATTCTAGACGTTGATGTTGATTACCCATGTGACCTTCATGATCTACACAATGATTTACCTTTCCTACCAGAGTGTACACAACCTAAGGATTCGTCTCTGAAAAAACTAATTCCTCATCTTGGAAATCGAAGGCGGTACGTTGTTCACTACATGGCACTTAAACAGGCTCTAGATCATGGGCTAAAATTGATAAAGATTCATCGTGTTTTAAAGTTTAAACAAAGACCTTGGCTAAAGGCATACGTTGATTTTAATAACAACCTTCGAAAACAAGCCAAAAATGATTTTGAGAAAAATCTGTACAAATTATTTAACAATGCCATTTTTGGAAAAGCAATGGAAAATATTCGTAAAAGAATAGACATTCGTCTTGTGACTGACAGAAAAAAAGCAGGAAAGCTAATAGCAAAGCTTACATTTATCGACAGAACAATTTATGGTCCTAACCTAGCTGCTTTCCAAATGGCTAAACGTAACATTGTTTTCAATAAGCCTATAGATAGATAGATAGATTTTTATTAATTCCATTTGATCAAATACATGCATTCAATACATTTTTGATATAGGACACGTCAGAATTTACATGCATAAAATAAAAGAACTAACAGGTATATATTACTAAGATTATAACTATTTATAACTTATTATAATAGCAAATCTTAATAGATACAATCTTATTGCACAACTATTTACACCTCACTCTATTATCATAATATGAAAACTTAATTCTACAAATACAACAACATACAGCTAGGTATTAAAATTAAATTAAAAATGTAAAATATAGTTATAGATTCCATCACTCCTATACGCTAAAATATTCAACTACTGAGTAAAAACAATGGCACTGCAGATAAGCTTTCAACATTCTATCAAAGGTTTTTATTTTTGGGGCCAGTTTTATATACTGGGGTAGTTTATTGTATAATTTAACTCCAGTGTGAAAAATTCCTTTTTGATATATGCTTGTGTGTGTGTGTGTGTGTGTGAAATATGAATGTTTTGATTTTGTCTTGTGTTATGCCTATGAACATCATTGTTTGTTTTAAGAAAAACATCTTTATTCATTAAATTCTTTTTAAAAAACATAATACTTTCAAAGATATATATGCAGGGCAGTGGGAGAATGTTTAAATCTTTAAACAGAGGTCTACATGATTCTCTAGAGTTTACATTTGCCATAATTCTAATCGCCCTCTTTTGTATCCTAAACGTGCTTAGTACATCTGGCGACATACCCCAAAATATGATCCCATATCTTAAGTATGAATGGAAATAAGCAAAATAAGTATTTCTTAATGTGTGCATGCTGGTGCAGGTTTTCAAAATACGTAACGCAAAGCACATCGAGTTCAGTTTAGTATTCAGATATTGTATATGTTTATTCCATTTCAAGTCTTGTTGTATCCATAGTCCTAAAAGCTTTGTTTCTGATTTATTTTCTATTTGATGACCATTTAATGTTATATTGGGCATCGCAGGATTCCTATTCTGTATAGTGTGGAAATTTAGACATACTGTCTTTTTATAGTTTATTATGAGGCGATTATCTTGTGACCAATTGGTTAACTCTCCTGTAACGGAGTCAGCAGACTGCTGTATGACCTGTTTAGTTTCACCTTTTATTACGAGTGTTGTATCGTCCGCAAACAAAATTTCCTTACGTGAATGAACGTTCTGTGTTATATCATTGATATATAGAAGAAATAGTAGTGGGCCCAAAACCGATCCCTGGGGTACTCCAAATTCAATAATTCCCTCATTGGACAATGTTTCATTAAGTAATTTGGTTCCATCATCCTTGTGTCTCAAGCTTACTATTTGTTTACGCCTTGTTAAGTAAGACTCTATCCATTTATTAGCTAGACCTCTAACACCATATTGATTTAGTTTGGTAAGGAGGATTTTATGGTCAACAACATCAAATGCTTTCGATAAATCCAAGAATAGGCCAGTTACATGTTCCTTATTGTCAATTAATTTCAGTATACTATTACTACATTCGTAAATTGCTGTCTGTGTAGATTTTTCCGTTCTAAATCTATGTTGTGAGTTTGATAATATTTTATTTTTTTCTATGAAACTTATCAGTCTCTTATACATAATTTTTTCCACAATTTTTGCAATACCAGTTGGTAAGGTAATAGGACGATAGTTATCTAATTCATCTTTTGAACCGTTTTTGTGCACTGGAATTACTTTTGATAACTTCAAAATATCCGGGTAAGTTCCTGAGAGAATTGAACTGTTTATTAAGTGCGTAAGTGGATTTATTATATTTTCTGCACATTTCTTTAAAATTGCATCAGGGATGCCATCAATGCCAGCACAGAATTTATTTTTTAGCTCTTTTATAACTATTCTTACCTCTTCACTTGTGACATGATTTATAAATAAAGAATCACTGCATATATTTATTTTATTATTAGAATTTAGTGTATTTACCTGCGATTTATTTATTAATTTTTGTGGAATTTCCAGAAAATAGTCATTAAAAGTGTTTGCTATTTCCTCTGGATTATTAATCACTTTATTATTTCTGGTCAGTGTATTGTTCCTTTGTATTTTAGCAGATTTTCCAGTTTCTTTCTTTATCACGGACCACTTAGCCCTGTTTTTATTAGATGATTGGGAAATAAAATTATCATTATGCATTTTCTTTGCTAGTCTTATTACCTTATTTAATATGCTAGTGTATTTTTGTAGTATAAATTGAATTCAGGTGTTGTGTGGTATTGTTTATATAAATTGTGTAGAAATTTCTTTCTTTGACATGAATTTATAATCCCTGTTGTTATCCAATTGCTAGTTTTGTTATTTTGAACAGTTCTTCGTTTAAAGGGGAATGCTATTTCAAAATAGTGTTTTAGGGTACTGTTAAATGCATTAAATTTATCATTTACATTTTCTAGTTCATAAATTTCTGACCATGTTTCCTTATTTAATAAGTCATTGAAATAAGTAACATTTGATTCAGTGAATGACCTGCACTTTGATTTTACTCCATTATAATTATTATTGATTACTTCGGATACTTCAAAACTCAGTATTTGTCCATGGTGGTCACTAAAACCCGGACAATAGACTTCTATTGAATGGTGATATTTATCTGTATTTATAAAAATTTGATCAGGAGTGGTTTTACTAAATTTTGTTATTCTTGTTGGTGTATTTACTGTAGGTTTCAGTCCATAGGAAATTAGTAACTGTGTTAATAATTCACAATTTCTATCAAGTTTTAAGAAATCCACATTTACATCCCCACAAATTATTATATCGAAATTTACTTTGCTCATGTTATTGAGTAACAATTCTAATTTATCTATAAATAGAGGAAACTTTCCTGACGGAGAACGGTATACGCATACAATTATTAACTTAAACTGCTGAATTTTTACGGCAGAGAAATCAAAATCCTGTTCCATAATTAGATAATCATAAGCTGTTATCTGTTCATGATCTAAATTATTTCTTAAGAAGATGCAAGTACCACCATGGCTAATATTAGATCTAGAGTATTTACTAGCTTGTATAAACCCTGGGAATTGAATTAATTCAAGTTGTTCCTCTTTCAGCCAATGTTCTGAAATACATAGTGCTGAGATGTCTTTAAGTTCATTTTTAAGCATTAGATTTATGTAATCAATTTTATTATAAAGAGACTGGACATTCTGGTGGTAAATTTTAAATTTGTTACTTTTGCAAGCTTGTGTTGGTGATTTATTTACATTATTATTATCATAATTGTTATTATTATTGTTGCTAGACAAATCCGAAATACCATTGTTGCACTCCGTTTAATTTGACTTCAAAAGATGTGAATGCCAAACCTCACGTTTGGCTTCTTCTACCAGTTACCCTGCTTCCACTCTAATGATATTACTGTTGAATTATTCTTACCATTTGAATTTACAATTTTGCAGATTTAATCACTAAGATAATCTTTTCCTAAACTAATTAAGTGTAGGCCATGCCGAGTGTGGAACTTCCTGTCTAATTTACTTACATCTACATCTTGGACATTTGGAAAACTCTTACAAATTTTATGAATTTTTGCATTTGTAGCCTCTATTTCTACATTTACACATGATTTGGGAATTAAATCGTATCTCTGCGGAATATTTACAATAATGACATTTGTTTTTTGCATGGATGGCAATGTACCCTTTAAATCTTTGATTACCTTTTTACTCTCATTTCTATAGACGTCGCACAGTGGTCTGGATTTGAAAAAAAAGCGGACAAAAATATTTTCCGCTCAATGAAATGAAATACTTTTGTATAAAACTTTAAATTAGATATTACTATTAGGTAAATTTGTCTTATTAGTACATAAAATTACTTACTTATTCATCCTCTGATCCGGATGAGTCGACTTCTTCTTCCCCTTCCTGCTCCGTCTCGTCCTCGGGTATTGACAATAAATTACACACCTGAGGCAACTGTCTTCATTTCTTCTTCGGTAGACTTCCCGTGCTTGAGATTACTGGATCAGAGCTTAGCAATAGTCTATGGAACAAGTCAAAATTATTGGAAATTCTTGAGGATTTTCTGGTATGGTCTTCTCTCTATATTTTCTTACGTCTTGGTTTCTAGACTCTAAGACCTCTTCTGAAAGTTCCCCAATCGGCAAAATAGCTGCTTCTATAATGAAAGATCCATGGATAAGTATTTTATGGAGTGAGAGGCATGTAACACCACGGATATAGCCGTACATATAAGCTTGCTGTTTCGCAGCAGTAGGAATTGAACTCTGAACTATTAATTTCATGACCAGAGGAAATTGCTTTTAAAATTATTCCAAAACGAGTTATTAACTCACAGTCTACCCCTGTTATTTCGGATGCTACTTGAGGTTGATCAAAAAACCTTCCGGCAGTGTTGCCATCACTGGTTGTTCCATATTCAGGCTTCGGAATATCAACTAGAAGACCTAATCTCGTTCTGAATGAGTCTTGCACAATTTTTTCTTTCTTTCGAATAAGTCTCGATTACCATCTTTCACGCTCACTTTCCACTTTTAGGTAGATTTCTTTAGAAAGCTAACTATTGCAATGGGTCCCATGTTTCGACTTCCGGAAAATTTCGACATATCTTCGCGTTACACATCCCCCAGACCCCAAAACCACAGTCAGTTCAAAAGTTTATATATAATTTATGTATATATGTATCTATATATATATATATCAGTTTCTTGTGGACACAATAACTGCCGTAATTTTGCACCAATCACTTTGAATTTTTTACATAATATGTATCCCTATAAAATCTCGGTCGAGTTCGTTAATGGGCAAAATCGGTCAAAGGGGGTAAAAATGGGGGGCTTTTTTCGAAAAAGTGAAATATCGCTATAACTCTCTTAATACATGAAATATCGAATCCCTTCAAAGTTCATAATATGTGTCGGATAAGTACCAAAAATTTATGTCAAATAAGTTTTTTGATAGCACCAACCATTGACCAAAGAGGTGGGAAAAAGTGGGTTTTATGGGAAACATTAATCATATCTCTGTTAATAGGCACAATATCAAAACCGCACAAAATTGACAATATTCCTCCAATAATTACCTAAAACTTTTGTCTGAAAGAATTTTTGATATGACCCACCCTTACGCCACGGGGTGAACAAAATGATTTAAATTATAAGAAAATGCCAAGTGCCAAGAGAGGTTGCCATGACAACTTTACTTTTAATTGATAAGGGATGACCATCAGCAGTTGCTATGACAACGCCACTGCACGAGATCACATTCAGTTTTCATATGTCAGTGGGAAGCGACTTCGTATCGGAACTGGTAGCATGCTGAACTTCTATGCCCAAGGTCACGGGTTCAAACCCGGCTGAAGTCGTCGGATTTACTAAGAGCGCTAAAAAACCTGAGTTTGCTTTCCTTCGGAGGGGAAGTTCCAACGTTCGTTGCGAGTTGCTGATTGAGGTGGCATCTAGTAGCCAAGTTCACAGCTAGGTGTCGTTGACGGCAGTATTTTAGGTAGATTTCATTAGAAAGCTAACTATTGCAATGGGTACCATGTTTCGATTTCCGGAAAATTTCGACATATCTTCGCGTTTCACATCCCCCAGACCCCAAAACCACCGTCAGTTCAAAAGTTTATATATCATTTATGTAATATATATATATATATGTATATCAGTTTCTTGTGGACACGATAACTGCCGTAATTTTGCACCAATCACTTTGAATTTTTTACCGAATATGTATACCCATAAAATCTCGGACGAGTTCGTTACTGGGCTAAATCGGTCGAAGGGGATGAAAATGGGGGACTTTTTTTTTTCGAAAAAATGAAATATTGCTATAACTCTCTTAATATGTGAAATATCGAATCCGTTCAAAGTTCATACTATGTGTCGGATAAAGCTCAGAAATTTATGTTTGAAACGTTTTTTTGATAGCACCAACCATTGACCAAAGGGGTGGGAAAAAGTGGTTTTTTCGGGAAACATTAATCATATCTCTGTTAATAGGCACAATATCAAAACCGTACAAAATGGACAATATTCCCCTAATAATTACCTAAAACTTTTGTCTGAAAGAATTTTTGATATGAGCCACCATTACGCCAAGGGATGAGAAAAATGATTTCGGAATTGTAAGAAAATGCCAAGAGCTATCAGTGGTTGACATGGCAACACTACTAAATTGATGAGGGATGAGCCATCAGACGTTGCCATGACAACGCACTTGCGCGAGATCAGATTCAGATTTCCATCTGACTAAGTGTGATGCGGCTTCGGTGACTTAACTGGTAGCATGCTGAACTCCTATGCCCAAGGTCGCGGGTTCAAAGCCGGCCAAAGTCGTCAGATTTTCTAAGAGCGCTAAAAATCCCTCAGTATGCTTTCCTTTGGAGGGGAAGTTCCAACGTTCGTTGCGAGTTGCTGATTGCGGTGGCATCTAGTAGCCAAGTTCACAGCTAGGTGTCGTTGACGGTAGTATCTGGTAGCAACATTAGGAACTACTGTTTGAAATTGAGCGTCTGCATTCCTTACCTGAATTACAGACTAATACAGCTATCACAATTCACACCGTTTATCAGACAGATTCTACACTCACCCAAAGTACACGGGGTTACATGACCACGTTGTCGCAGCCCCTAAACTGAGGAACCAACCAACATCTCTGCGGGAGATATAATTTTGCGTGAAGAAGTAACAGACCGTTACATAGTTACACATCAGTGTCGAAACTTTGCATAAGGACAGTGTGACCACAAGTATAAAAATGGACTCCAAATGACAAGAAGGTTACCGTCATCATAAGACAATAGAATGTTTAAAATATGCATAAAATGACGAAAAACAAAGTTAATTAAACTCCAATTATAAAATACTTTCACGCAATAAATGTGGTCTGATCCTTCTACCAAAACCTGCATATTCTGCCTATTTTCGACTATCCCCAAGTTTGTCCGGTGAAATCTACCTCCGCCTTCCGGCGTGCCGAGAGGACTTTTTTTTTAAACCCAGACGATACGAAATATGCAGGAGACATTAAAAAAATCGAACGTGGGCGTGTGGAACTGAAATTCCAAACTCAAGTTGTAAATTGTCGACGAGCATTTGTGCCACTTATGTAGATTTTTCATTTCTGAATATTTCGCACCATTCGTTTGCCCATTGTTGGTGTAGTCATGGTAGCTTCTTTTTAGCTTGGCTGATGAATCGTCTCCCTCTGCCCTTAAATTCATAACGGTCGCATAGGCAAGCTCTGATGAAGTGGCACTCTCCCTTAGGTCTTTAATTTTCCTTATTTTGCTTCTCTCCGTTAGCTCTTGACATTCTTTTGGAGGACGACCTCGATCTACTGATTTTGCGGAGCCAGGAATGCTCGGATTGATATCACAATTTCTGTTTTCAACCAGTCTGAATATTTCTTCAAAAAAGCATGTTCTAAGAAGTTACACTTTCTCCAACGGTCAACATACGGCAAAAAGAAAAGGTTCTTATATTAGTATACAATATTTTCTCCACTCTGTCGTCAACATTTAATTGGAATGTGTTAAGGATATATGTTACCACAAACTTTCTTTGACGCGCGCGAGACTGATTTTTGTTCTCTCGAATCTTGTTAATAAGATCACGGCGACTAACAACGAAAATTCATTTTTCACTCTTCACAACACACACAACTACTACTAATCAATTACTTCTCTTGATTGAAGATTATTTTGGTTTTATGGCCTCGAGATATCCCTTGCGTAGCATAAACAAATGTCTCAACAGGCCCTTATCTCGCGCGAGTGTTTATTCTCAGAGCGCGCAGTAATGTTCTCTCCCTTCTCAATCACGCATCTGGCGGGTTCTGGCGATGAAACCTTTAAGGATATATTCTCCAGTCTTCATTTGAAAACTTGCATAAGTTTCATGGTATACATATGTATACATTTTTTTGTAGGTCAAGCAAAATTTATTTTTCTTGAAGAAAATAAAGCACTATAAAAATAAGTATAACAGTCCTTATAAGTGATCTGAAATCGAAAATCATGCTATAATCAAATATATCAGATCACAAACTTCATACAGATACAGTATTATAGACCCAGAGTTTCGTTTTGAAGTTAGAATGATATTTCAAAGTTTACTTAATGGAGCGTGGAATTCAGAAACGAAGAGTTGTATCACTTTTGTAGTAATATGTCTGAGAAACACAGAAGCAATTTCCAAAGGAAATGTGAAATTAATGTACACTGATTAACATACTTCACCTGGGAGTTGGTTTGGCCTTTCTAATGTAAAGTTGAAAAATCTATTTTTGTCCGCTTTGTTACGGATCCGGACCACTGTGCGTCGTTTGCTCCAGCGATGATCACTGCGTAGTCCTTTGCAGTAAGGGACGCACACTCTCCTATCATCCCGTTCGTGACTTCTGCAATTCTGCAATATTGGAATGTGTATACTTGATATTTCAAAAACTTGCATGTATTCTCACCACTATGATGTCCTGCTACCCTATTATGGCATGGACAATCTTAAACTCATGTATCTGGATACCGACTCATTCATTTATTTGGTTAACACCCAAGATGTATATCAAGACAAGTTGGATTTCCTAGAACACCTGGACACATCTGATTATCCTACTAATCACATATGTTACTCTACATCAAACAAGAAAACGTTGGGGAAATTTAAAGACGAGGCTTGTGGACAAATTATTAAAGCATTTGTTGGACTTAGAGCTAAAATGTATGCTTTAGACATAAATGGTAAAGAAATCCAAAAGATTAAAGGTATTAGCAGAGGTGTTGTCAAAAATTGTATAAGCTTTCAAGATTATAAGGATTGTGTCATGAAAAACAATGTAAAAAGAATACCAATGAACAATGACATATCATCTATAAGACTAAACAAAATTGCTTTGTGTCCTCAGTGATGATAAACGAGTAATTGATTCCAATGGTATAGGTACACATGCCTATGGTCATTACTCAATCATTGACCATGCTTAAAGAATTAACTTATCAATATGAAAATCCTCTACCTGTATATAGCAAATACATGAAACAATTTAAAAACAATAGCACTACAAAAATAAAAAAACAAATAAAAGAAAGAAAATTGTATCCATATTTAACAATAAAAAAATAAAAAATAAAACCAACTCTACAATTTATGACAAAAAAACAATGTATTATGTGTAAATAGTGTAAATATATTTAAAATAAATAAAACTATTGTATGAACACTGCTTGGACATTTTTAATTACTACCCACCTCTTTTCACTCCTAATGCAAAATGAACTTTGTACATGGACTAAATCAAAAACATGTAAACAACAAAATTGGAAAATCCATGTTTCCATATTGACAACATTGAAAATCCATGTCTTTATATCATGAAATTCGAAAACTTAAAACTAACATTTTTAAAAACTGGAAATGGGAAATTGACAAATGTGTAAACAACAAAATGAAAATAAAATAAAAGAATAAAAGCTTTTAATTTTAAAACTTAACTGACTTTGTAATCCTAAGCTGGTTGTGCGTAGCGAACATCTTGCACAGTAGTCACAGTGCAAGTGTTAGCTTTACCTTACTCTCTATAAGACTAGCATAAAGATAGATGTGTGTGCCCTTATATACTTTGGGTGTGTTGATTAGCCTTTGGCCTAGCTTTAAAGGTTAGGTTAGGTAAAGTTAGGTTAGGTAGAGTTAGGTGAGGACATGTTTGGTTAGGTAAACTGAGGTTAGGTTAGGTATGTAACCTTGTAGTTTACTCTTATCGGAAAATCTAAAATGTAAAATCTAAAATAAAAAATGTAAAATCAAAACACTAAAATCTAAATTCTACAATCTAAAATGTAAAATGTCAAATCTAAAAAAAATTGAAATCAAAATCTAAAAATCTAAATTCTAAAATGAAAAAATCAAAAATGTAAAAAGTAGAAAATCTTACAGGTATTAATTTAAATCTTAAAATGAGTTTTTTTTTGGGGTGTGGTTATGTTAGGTTAGATAGGGTAAAATTAGGTTAGGTTATAACTAAGTTTTTTTATTTGTGCTCTCACATTTGCTCTTACTTTTTTGCCGACACTTTTTGTTCTTACTTTTTGCTCTCACTTTTTTTTGTTCTCACCTTTTTGCTAGCATTTTTTGCTCTGATATTTCCTCTTACTTTGAAGTTAGGTTAGGTTAGGTTGGGTTAGGTTAGGTAAAGTTAGGTTAGGTTAGGTTAGGTTATAACTAAGTTTTTTATTTGTGCTGTCACATTTGCTCCCACTTTATGCTTATATATTTGCTCACACTTTATGCTTATATACAGTATTTGCTCCCACTTTTTTGCTTCCACTTTTTTGCTCCCACTTTTTGCTCTCACTTTTTGTTCCCACTTTGAAGTTAGCTTAGGTTAGGTTAGGTTAGGTGAGGTTAAATAAAGTTGGGTTAGGCTGAATGGCAGAGGTATGAATTAAAACCCGCCTTTTCTTACTTTTGCCTTACAAGACTGAGTGTACCCCGTTCCACTCGTGAGACCAGAAATTAAATGTCTTGGCAGAGCCAGGAATCAAACCCGGGCCTCTGCGGTGACATTCAAGATTACTAGCCACTACACCATGTGGTTGACAATATAAAGCTGTTCTGGATTTCACATGATCAATCAATAATTACCTAATAATAATAATAATAATAATTATTATAATAAATATTCCATTTAGCAACTACACGGTCGACCTCTCTCTGTGACGTCATTCACGGTCTCATGGCGCGGCGGCCATCTTGCCCATTAGCCACTGCGCCAGCTCTGACTGACCCCTCCATAAGAATCATATAGGGCTGGTTGCGCGTGGCGGCCATCTTGCCCATTAGCCCCTGCGCCAGAACCGCCTTATTTATCCTACTAATATCAGCGGATTTGGATAATAAACGTGCGGATACTAAACGAAACAACAACAATTGATTGATAAAGGAAAAATGAAAGCTTTTTCTTATACGTGAGCGTTAATCTCACGATCATGAGCCACGGGGACGGGACCTCTCTATCTTTACGAGGAATCCGAACCACAGGATGTGATAACTGATATTTCACTTCGAACAACTCACATGCATTGACCGGGAATCGAAGCCGATCCACCTTGATGAGAGGCAAGCAGCTTGACTACTGCACCCCCCCCCCCCTCCTCTCTCCATTGATTGATAACTTTCAGTCGGTCAACACGATTTTATGTCCAATTATATTTGACGGGAAATATGAGTAGTAGAGAACCATGGCTTTGTCTCACCATGGCTTTAAAAGAGTGCAGTGCAACTTTACAATTAAGAGCCGGCCGGAGTGGGAACGGCCGACCGCCAGCCCAGCACTTGTTGTAACATGGGTGAAAAGTTTTTGAAACGTTTTATAAAGAAACGGGACAAGGTAAAATTATTTTGTTCCTATAGCCCGCTGTAGTACTTTATACACTTTTCATCGGTGCAAAAGCATATCGAACAGGAATACAAAGATAGTTATAAAAAGTGTAGTTAAAATCACAATTCTCCATATAAAATAGAGTTCTGAACTGCAATTTTCCTAACCTCTTCAATGCCTTCAGATGATGTTGAAAACAGAAACAAACTCCACTGCAAGACAGCTTATAGTTTTCTCTATTGTGCTACTGAATCATATTTTCAAATTAAGAACTCTGTATATGTTTAATCGTGATTTTAGAAAATGTCAGCATATTGAGTTGCTAATGCTAGCCGTGTCGAGGTGCTGGCAGTTCAGGCAGTTACCGTCAGATACCGCATCGTCGCAAAGTCATGTCCTTGAAACAGGGTGAAGTAAGACAGAGCCGGCTTCTGAGAGATGGTAATCTCATGCCAGGAAGTGATGAAATCAGCTCATGTCCAGGTGCTGTCAGTCGCTTCATTACAATCAGTGCCGGATCCAGGCTTTGCGGTGCCCTGGGCGATATGATACGGTCGGGCCCTCAACAATAGAAAATATAAAAAATACCAAATCAAATGGAAAATAGTTTTGTAATAATAATAAAATAAAGAATAGTTACAATATTTTGAATACACTACGGTACATTCTTTTAATAATATGAAAGAAACCCTTAAGTCCTCTTGAAGGAGATTATGTAAACTATGAAATATTAAAATATTACTTTGCGACTCTTTTTCTCGGATGAAGTCTTCCATCATTTCACTGAAATCTATACTTGCTAAACGGTCACGGGAGGTCATAGCTGCACTGAAAAAAGAATATGAATTATAAATTAGTTTGAAAAGTATAATTAATTAATCAATTAGACTTAGACAACAGATGTTTGAGCAGACTCCGAAAGAGAGACAACCGGGAAAGAAGTGGAGGGAGGAGAGACAGAGGAAGCATAGTGTGTGTGTATGAGAGGTTTTTGGGGAAAAAAAGAAGGACCAGAATTAAACATGAAAATTGATTGTGTTATAACGCTCTCCTTATGGGGAATTAACGAATAAATAAATAATTAATCAATTAAATTTAAAACAATCCATGACCCCCCCGGACCGCGGGGCCCTGGGCGGTCGCCCTCCCCTAGATCCACCCCCGATTACAATCGTCTGCTTTCTAGATCATCATATTATGGTGTGTGGCCTACAGGTCTTTTGCAGTTCCAGTGTTTATTATGAGCTTTTTAGTTCTTTCTAACATGTCTGTAATATAGTATAGGCTACTTTCAAGATTATGCCATTGTTGTACTGTAAATAGAGTTGTTGTTGTTGTTGGAGGTGGTGATTCGTTTAGGAGCTTTGGGACATGGTGGTCATGTAGCCGCGTGCACTTGGGTGTGTGTATAATGTGTCTAATAACCTGTGTTATTGTGATGGTTGTATTAGGGTGTGTATTTGTATTAGGGACGGGTTTTGTATATGCGGCGGCCGTGGCCTTAAGTTAGATACCATCCCAGCATTTGCCTGAAGCATAAGTGAGGAAACAACTTCCAGGATGGCTGAAGTAACAATGTAACCCTTTTCCTCCCAGTTCTGCCACACAAGCCTCAGTGTATCCCATTCCAGCCCTCAGCTACTAAACCTGGACCTCTGCGTTGACAGCTAAGAAGACTAGCCACTACGCCACGAGGTGGATTGTAAATAAAATGTTGCTTTGTCAGTCTAAATATGATGTAGCGACTACTGGGCTTTTGAAGTTACAGTAATTATTATATGAGTAGCAAGCAATCACTAGTTAGTAACCATCACTAAAGTGGGCCTGAATTTCATTAAATTAATTTGTTTATTTATTTATAATTATTTGTTTGTTTATTTATAGTTCTTCTAACAGGTTACAACCTAATTACGAGAAATAACAATATGAATTACACTTAATATTTTTCTTACACTAATATAAAATGATACTTATAATACGTATGACTAAATATTATTCTAGTAAGTATTGTATTTGTAATTATGTTAAAAGTCACTGATAAGGAGCGTATGATATTAAGTGATTTCTCTACAAAACAAATGAACAAAAGGTGCTGTCTGATATATGGAAATGTGTGCATGTTTTTTTTTTTTTGTTTTTTTTTTAGATATTGAATGTGTTCGATACAGGCGAATGTTTATATTACTCTGTATTGGTTCTTGGACAGTGGAATATTATACGTTTCGGTCTTATTGACCGCGAAGGAACATATAGTTCAAATTCAGATGACAAATAAGGTCTATCAAAGATGTTATCAAATTATTTAATGTAATAACCTGCCTACTTTTCTCTAAAGTCTTTAAAGAAAAAGTTCCATTAATAAATTATGCTTAGCATTTTTAAAGGAAATGTGTAGTTTATGTTATCGTCAATCTCGCGATCAATAGCCACGGGACCTCCTTTTTACGTGGAATCCGAACTATTGGACATGACGTTTCACTTCGAAAATCTCACATCATTGACCGGGAACCGAACCCGGTCCGCTGTGGTGAGAGGCCAACAGCTTGACCACACCACTGGGCCACCACATTCCCGCTTAGCATATTTAGGATATACATTTGTCCTTTTGTATTCCAAGAATATAGGGAATTTATTTTTTATCGATTCAACTCTATAGTTAGCATTCGCACATCTTGGGTTCCAAACTATTGAGCCAAATTCAAGTCAACTTCATACGAATGCATTATACTGTACAATCTTTAGCAATGTACAGGTTCCTAAAATAAAATGTGCATCTTCTTATAAATCCCAGCATTTTGAATATATCTCAAAAATTCGATCAATACGGTGAGAAAAGGATAACTTTTTTTTTCATAGTATAGCCTACCATAAACCTAGATGACTTGAGATGGGAACTACATAGGAAATGGTGGTGTTTTATATCAAAGTTTTCGTGTAAATGCAATCGGATGACACTTATAAATCGAAACAATTTGTTTTGTTCCAATTTATTGTTTCTTCATCTTTTGGAGCAGCATACAATCCCATAACGAATAAATGTATTTAAACGATTACACGACATTTGCAAATAATAATAATAATAATGATATATTGGCATCCCGGAGATGGTTAATTAAGATAAGATTACAGAGGCACAAGATTCGATCCCAGGGGAACACCAGAGGGTGAATGGAGCTTTTCTCTATGATACAAAGTTTTGCGTCTTACATACTGTAAGTATGATCCGTAATAGGACATTTTCGTAAGTTGTAGGCTACGTCATGGTTAACTCTACCAATAATCTGTATATATTACATCGACTCGTTATCCTTTAATTTAAACCAGATGACTCCTGATTCGTGAAAATTGGTTATTGTTGATCATCGAGGGATGAATCCGTGTTATGAATCGTGAATAAAATGGCATGTATGCCTGAATAATACATTAGGCCTATGTGTTCATGAAGTGTTTGCTCGTAAAGTTAGTTTGGGGCAAACTTAGTAGCTACCGGTACTGTTCGGTAGTTAAGAATTAGTGAAATCTTACCCGACTTGTGAATATGACTGACTTTAGTAAGTTTCCATTTCTCTGGAAATATCAAAGACTTGATCGATAAATTAAATTTAATATCAAGAGGATAAGTTAAGCCTCCGTGGCTTAGGCGGCAGCACGCCGGCCTCTCACCGCTGGGTCCGTGGTTCAAATCCCGGTCACTCCATGTGAGATCTGTGCTAGACAGAACGGAGGCAGACAGGTTTTTCTCCGGGTACTCCGGTTTTCCCTGTCAAAATGTCATTCCAGCAACACTCTCCACTATCATTTCATTTCATCTGTCATTCATTTAATCATTGCCCCAGAGGAGTGCGTCAGGCCTCGGCAGCCGGCACAGTTCATATCCTCGCCGCTAGATGGGGGCTTCATTCATTCCATTCCTGACCCGGTCGGAGACTGGAAGCAGGCTGTGGATTTTCATTTTTCATCAAGAGGATAAGCTATTTTTTTCCCGGATCGTTTTTTAACAAATATGGAAGAATAACCCTCTTGTGTCCTATATATTCATCGTAAGTATCGGAGTGAGAATGTCACTACGGGTTTCCTCATAATAATTAAGATGTCAATTTCGAGATGACTTTCTAGGTTATCATGCGTTAAAATGTCATAGTTGGATCCATTTTGGCAATATACTGATGGGTAAGGCTAGGATTTTAATGTAATATCTATCATCATCATAGCAAACACTCATATCGAGTAGATTGGCCTTTCAATCCGGAAGTCTCTCATTGGTGAGTTCGGAGGTGACTATACAGCCCAATGCGGGAGGCACACGATTTGCCGCAGTGATGACAGATGGTTCCACGTGGGGCATCTGCGTTCCTTCCATTTCTTCTATGTAATATTACATTAAAAAAATTGAAATATGTAACATTGATTTAATTTTTATATAAATCATATACATTACACAAGATATTGCTTGTAGATTCTTCATTTTATTCATTATATTTTTTGCAAAATAAAGGATGGTACACTAATTAATTAATTAATTAATTAATTAAGCATGTTCATATTATAGCAAATTTAAATAAATTCCATGATTATGTATGCGTACGGAAGAGTACCAAGGGAAAAGAAACTGACGATTCTGAAGTACAGTAATATGGCATCCAGGGAAGGCTGCTACAGGCAATCAAAAGTTCCGTATTTGTGTTTATAATGAAGCTGCGGTAAGAGTTGATGCTAGGATGAGTTTCTGGTCTAAGTTGTTACAGGAATAGGCTGAAATCTTTCACCACTACTACTGATTTTTTATATAGGCTATAATATTGTCTTTTGTAGCTTTTCAGTCGGTCAACACGACTGTGCCCAATGAATGGGCGGGGTACAAGATATAAATATGTAAATACACTCCTGGAAAAAGTTACATGTATTAGTTAATTATCACAATTGCCCCATATAATTGCACCATATTTGTTCATGAATAGTGATGTGATGATCGTGGGAAACGGATCTTAGTTTTCTTTCCCTTGAGCAACTGAATTTGTAGTTTCTGGACATTTCTTGCTTGTTGATGAGGAAAAGGCAATGCGAAAGGAAGAGCTGAAGCAACTCAGTCCTGATAATAATATGCTATAGCTTATCGTTGAAGTTAATCCTGTGTGATGAGAAATGTAATTTCAAAAAAGGTATTCCACATTTTTTTAAATATCGCCTTTGTTAAGAATAAAAGAAAAAATAACTTGTCATGGTTACTTACAAAAACACGTAAATATAATTCTAGGAAATAAACAGCAGTTTTTCAGCATACTACTAAGTTACAGGTATACTAGGAAGTAGGCTTCCTTACGTATCTTTTCCATGTTATCGTAAACACGATTAGTTATATTTTGAAATATTCAAACAGAAGTGTTGAAAATTTACTTTTCAACTCTTTTCAGGAATTAGTTTAGTCTGAAGGATTCTTTATCACAATTAAGGTTATTATGAAGATAAAACAAAAGTTCGGTGCTTTTCAGTCGGTCAACACGAATTTACCCAAAAGATTTGTAAATTTTTCAGGATTAGGGTATAATCCAACTCTTTTGGGTACATTCGTG
Source organism: Meconema thalassinum (assembly GCA_946902985.2). Lineage (NCBI taxonomy): Eukaryota > Metazoa > Arthropoda > Insecta > Orthoptera > Tettigoniidae > Meconema > Meconema thalassinum. The sequence goes on from OX336391.1 coordinate 415,963,109, forward strand.
TTGACCGACCGAAAAGCACCAAACTTTTGTTTACTAAGGGAACACTGAAATATGGCTTCAAACCCCATAATGTCAGTATGAAGATGTTTATGAAAGTAAATGATTGAATATACACAATCTAATTGAGAATGAGCAACAACAACGACGGCGTGAAACCTTATTGTGTTTCGGTTTCGAACTTCGCAACATAGGCAGTTTTATGTAAGGAAGGTCTGTAAGGAAATGGTAGAGCTTGAAGAATAACATTTTATTTCTTTCTGCGTTATCACATTCTGCATAACATACTGTTTTAAAGACCATCTCGTGGTGTAGCGTTCTTGTGTGTGACCCCCGGATGCAAGGCCTTAGAGAGTAGTGATGGGCCCTGGGGCTGGAGAATCCTGCACTCCCTCACCTCTATTGCCAAATTATGTAATATTAATTTATAATCCTCCTAAATAAGCAGAAACTGATAGTAATTTTAGAAATAATAATAATAATAATAATAATAGTATTAATAGAAGCCGCCGGTGGTAGAGAGTTCAACATGTGCTCCTCCCCCCCCCCCTCCCCCCACATGCAAGATCTGGAAAATATTTTAATTATTAATAATAATAATAATAATAATAATAATAGTAATAAGACGGCTAAGGTGGGATTCAAACCCACGCTCTCTCGATACCAGCGTGGTACGAGGTAGTGCGTTAGTGTGTATATTTGGGATTCAGATGAGGATTGTGAAGGAGTCGGCTGCATTTGTCTGGAGTAGAAGTGATGATAATAATAATAATAATAATAAAAATAATAATAATAATAGTAATAATAATAATGTTATTGCTTTACGTCCCTTTAAACATCTGCGGCTTTAGGAGAGGCCGGGGTTTTGGAAGTTTGCCCCAAAGGGGATCTTTAACCTGCCAGTAAATTCACTGACACGGCTCCCTCGCATTTGTGCACCTTCCAATGCCAGCTGGCTGTGCCAGGATTCGATCCTGCAATCTTGGGCACAGCAAGTAAGAACGTTACCCCTGAGCCACGCAGCCAGAGTAGAAGTGAGAAACCACGGAAAACCACTTCCAAGATGGCTGAGATGGGAATCGAAACCACATCTTTTCAGTTTTGCCTCACGGGGCATTCCAGCCCTCAGACAAGAATGAATCGAATTTCTTGTCGGCGCCGGGAATCGAACCCGAACCTCTGGGGTGACAGCCAAGAATACTAGCCGCTACAACACGAGGAAGGCCAAGGATATTTCAGTCACTTGTGAATTCCGTAATCCGTAGTTTAACTATTAGCTTATCTATAGCAAAATATTTCGGCCATTCAATTGGAAGTAGCCTATACAGACTATCACTTCGAAATTTCTGGTCGCGATATTCTTGAAGCGCATTGCCACGAGATTGCATTTCCCCAGTGTTTGGACCCCGGAGCAGTTAGAACTTTCTCGCACGCGCAACCTTGAACCACCCTCACCACAGTAGTAGTAGGTAATCTGTGCTCACAGTAGGGGGTAATCCGTGCTGATACCTATGTACGGGCCATGTAACTACTAGGGGACAGCGACTACAACGAAACTAGTGGCAACGTTTTGAAATGAAAGGTGAAATAGGAACTGACTCCGGCCGGCTCTTAAAATGAACCACTAAAGGTAATTAATGAACGTTCGTAACTCACTACCACACCTCGCACTTACATATGTGACTACATCGACATGTAACGATGCCAGGGGCGTATTCTTAAGGGCTACCGGGGCAACCGGCGGTAGCCCAAGAAAATTACATTAAAATAAATATCACTTTATTACAGTTTCAACAAAGCATTCAAACAATCATGACTTTCATGCACATTCTTCTTTATCGAAAGAAATAATGGTTAGTGGTAGTCAACGCGGCAACGCAGTAGAAACCGACCAAGAAAGCGGCAGCCTTACGCCGCTCTCCCCATCTCCCCGCACCCACCCTTGTTCCTTGCAGGCACAGGGCTAATAGCGACCAAGTTGCCGCTACAGCCAGCTGTTTTTTGAAGTTAAAAGCGTTTATAGAAACAAATAGCCTAGAATACATTATCGCGCGTATAGATGTGAATATGTTTTAGAAGTTGTAGTATTTTCGATGTGTGATTTATTTAAGTGTGTGTATGCTGAAGAATCTTTATGTACCGGTAGTGTTTTGTTTTAACTGTGCCAGTTGTGATTTTGTAAGAAAATTATGGAACAAACACCTGCGGGGGCTTTAAATGCCAATGACTGTATAATAGAGAGCTTGTTAGAAGTTCCTTTCAACCGTCGTCCATACAGTGAGAAAGTTCATATTATGACAAGGCCTACACCAGAACTGCAATTGTGTGCCAATGTATACACGTCACTTCACATTATCTACATAAATGCTAGGTGGAATAGGTTATCTGGCAGTTCTAAACTGTCTAAATTGTATTGCTGGCCGTGTTTGTTATTTAGTCGTGAAGTTAATGTATGGTCAAAGGAAGTGTTTTCAAATATGAACTCTTTTCGCACGACAGTTCAAAAGCATGTTTTGTGTATTAAGCTCAGTGGTAGCCCAGATCTTCAGACCAGTATACGCCACTGAACGATGCACTGTTTGAAACCTCATTGCATCTGACAAAATGGTGGCAATTCAAGCCAAAGCATCAAACAAACGAACATAAACGTCTGCACGTCATTCGTGATGTCATCGACTACCCTAAAAATTTGCGCTAGACACGTAAGCCTACGTATATACAGTAAATTCTCCATTATCCGCGGGCGGTTTATCCGCTTTGCGGATTATCCGCGGTGCCTGTAGGAGAACATTTTCATAAAAAAGGAAGGTTTTGAAACCGAAAATTATTTTCTAAAAATTGAAATAAAGTTACTAAATACTTAAACGTAATAAAACTGAATTTTGTTATCATGTACGTCCTTTTATTGAATAATAAACTTATTTAAATCACTTGGTGTTGATTTTTAGTGCCTTCGACCTTAGTTTAACCATTACCAGCAATTTTGCGGCTTATCCGCGAAATTTGATCATCCGCGGTATCCGCGCTAGTCATTTCCGCGGATAATCGGGAGTTTACTGTACCTGACCGCATACTCAACGCGTGAGTAAAACACCTAGGCCGGCTTGTAATCATCCAGCCTACCCTCCCCGATCTCTTATAATCATTACCAACTACTAACGATGCCGCAGCTGTCAAGTGTTGTCAACAATCATGCATCTACAATAAAATGTTACAGTAAGTTACATATCTTGTGACTTGTGTTTTGTGGTCTGTGAGTTTTGAACACATTGTCTGACCGGCAAGTCTGGAACATTAAAATGTTAGAAGTCCTTTTATCAGTGTTGCATAGGCAATCTATTAATATAATCGCTTTTTCGATTTTTCACGATTGCACCTAATTGTAGTGGGTGTTATTCCGTAAGCAAAGCAAAGCCAACTCCGTACAGGCCATGGAGGCCCTGGGAGTAGTGGAAGGTAGAGGCTTCCACTCTTCGTGACATCGGCACTAAATGGGATGGAGTTGTTAGCTCCACGCCCGGCCGTCTCTGCTCCCAGGAATTACTCTGGTACTCATTTCTAGCGTAGACTGAGTGAACCCCAGGGCTATTTGCGTTTCCGAAAGTGGTAGTTTCGTTTCTAAAATCCACTACTTGGGTGGGGATCGAACCCACTCCCTTTCAGTTAGAAGCTCAGCACCTCTACCGACTGCGCCATGCAGCCCATTCCCTAAACCTAAAAAAAGAATAATAAATAAATAAATAAACGGTAACACTGAATGAGTGGCAAATCTACGATTATTTTATTAAACTACTGAAATTAGTCAAACTACGTTCTATAATGATGCAAATTAAATCTGGAAATTAATGATATAGTAATAGACGTTTACTGTCTATAACCCGCCCACCGTCATTTTATAGCCTATTTTCATTTATGAAAAAATAGGATTATGATATCACCGGTTGTCCATGTGTGTGCGTATGTGTGTGTATGTGTGTGCATATGTGTGTGTGTCCCTAATAAAATTTAAACGGCTGGAGCTATTTCAATGAAATTCAGGAAGAACATAGTACTATTTTGTCCGACCCCGACCGTGCCCTTCAAATTTTATTACGTCTCACCAATCCAACATGGTGGCTGTGCGAAATATTTCACCTGCATTCTATATCTCCGAAACTATTACTGATATCATCCTGAAATTATGTAAAGTGATAAAGGGAACTACTACAAGTTCATTTATATGACTTTAAAAATTCTATTAAGTACAAAACGAACATTGCGGCCAAGCGAAGTTGAAACATTTAAATAGACCAGGCTCGCGATTTAACCGTCCATGCGCAGTGAAACAAGGTACAGCAAATGTTTATGTACATTGTAATGCACTGACATCTAATTTAGTTCAATTGTTTACATAACCTCAACAGGGTGGCTGTGCAAAATTATAAAAATTAAGCCTTTATTTCTTGTGTTCTATTCATGCGATTGAAGTGAAAGTTTTAATAATGAACCTACGCAATAATCGTCATCTTATAGTACATAACTCTATGGCCTACAAAAATCCAACATGGTGACCATCCGAAATATTTAGATGGTTCTCAATATCTACGAATCTATTATAGCAATCAAACTGAAATTGTGTATGTTTTCATAACCCCAAGACGACGGCTGTGCATCATCATCATCATCATCATCATCATCATCATCATCATCTTGCACAGTTTCCAGCCACTGGCCGGGTCTGTTTGGAACACAAGCCTCTCCAACGTCTTCTGTCTTCCCACCATCTCTCAGCCTCCACCCTGGTCCAATCTTCTCCTCTCTTCTTCACGCTTTCTTCCACCCCCTTCAGCCACTTGTCTCTCGGTCTTCCTCTCGGTCTCTTTCCTTCCCACTTCGTATCGTGTACTCTCCTGGGTATCCTCTTCTTCTCCATTCGTTTTACATGTCCATACCATCTAAGTCTAGATTTCTCTATATCATCCTGTAATTGTTCCTCCTTCATTAATTCTCTGGTCCTCTCATTTCATATTCTGTCCATCTTTGTAGCTCCAATGCAGTTTCTCAAGAATGATTCGATGAGTGTATGCGTGTCAAGACGCAAGATGGAGACATTTCGAGCATTTGATATGAGTTTGTTAAACACTTCCTAACAGGCTGACAATGTCAAAGTCAAAAACAGATTAATGTGTAACTTTAAAATGTCCTTTCATTAAGAACATTTTGAACTTGAATAAATCGAAAACGAAGAATTTTGGTTTTTTTTTTCTTGTTTTGGTGTAAGGAACCCATCCCCAAACTTTGAAAAAATATTTTAGAATCACCAAGTGTAGGCCTAAGTCATGATCTAAACCATTAGTACCGTGAAGAACTAAATAGCCTGTTTTCATACACCCTACTTATCTTAATTTCAATTTGATTGCAGTAAGTTTAATAGATTCGTAGATATTGAGAACCATCTAAATATTTCGCATGGTCGCCATGTAGGGTTTTTATATAGGTTATGTATGTCACAGAGTTATGTACTTTTATAGTGCGGGACAAACCATTGGAAGCCTGAAGGTCAACCGGCTCTCCGCTCCGCTCTCCACCCCTCGCCCGGCGGTGTTGCCATGAGTAGGGGGGTAGTGATGGTTCTGCCCCACTTGACACTCCTGTGTCCAACAAACCAACATGGCCGCCGCGCGAAATTGAAATAATTAATATCTCTCAAACGCATGGTCGGATGTTGACAAATGAGGTGTCGTTGAACTCGAGCTGACGTCATTTTTCCTATCGACCATGTATTATATCTTTCAAAAATTCTTTGAATTTTTTTTGTTTTGCAAAGTTGGTGATAGTTTGAAAACCAAACATGGTAAAACGTTGTGCCATAGCTCAAACGAATGGTCTTTATGACCTTTATTTTTTGTAATAAAACTTTTTTATTTTTTATATTTTTTTGAAAACACTCGAATTTTGAAAATTCTATATTTTGGAAACTAGGAACTCTACAAAAACGTTTATTTGACATAAATGAAAGGTACCTATGCCCTCTACCCCCAAAATAAATTTCAAGTCTCTAGAGAAAAAATTTGTGTTTTGTAAGTAGTGGGATGAGGGGGGAGCTGCTTACAAAAGCAAGTTGTGAGCCCCTGCGACCTTGGAATGGAAGGAGTCATGCTAGGAAGGCGTGCTTGGATTCGTTTTTTTCGTCTCGTCATGCTCTTTACGGAAATGTAGATGTCGAAAAGGTGAAATGCTGGAAACACGTTTTGGGGGGGGGGGGGGGGGGAAACCATGATTTTGAACTTTTTGCTATATCTCGCGAACCAATCATGCTAGAGGTGTGTTCGACAGGTCCAAGTACTCGGGGTGATGTCCTCTTTGCTATGGACCACTCATTGTAATTTTAAAAAATTTGGGAAACTCGATTTTGGGGTAAACACGTGTTTTTTGTGATTTTTGCCGATATCTCACGAACCAATAACGCTAGAGACGTGTACGAGGTGTCCTAGGACTCGGGGTAACGCCCCCTTTCAAATGTGGTAGATATTTTTTTCCCACAAAATAATTCACAAAGGGCCTAACGCCATACATGTTGAAAAAACGTTTTCTTTTTCTTTACCTGTTTATAATGTCCATGAAGCGTGGTGGTTGAGAGAGACAATACGGCTGGGTGTGTGTGTGTTTCAACGAACCTGTCGCTGACCACGGTGGCTGTGTTCAATAGATCAATCGATATTTCGAAGGGTCGGTTTATGACAGAGCGAGCGTGCGTTTTTTCACACATTTTACCTTTAACGTGTAAACGGTAATGAGAACTTGGTTCTATGTTGGTCGAAGCGAGGAGAGAAAACAAACTTGCAGACGAGCAAGAGGTGAATGTCATTTGAGCTTATTGGAAGGCGCTGATCTGACTTGACAACAGGTGCAATGAAAAAAAAATGACCAAGACGCTTCAAAGTGAAATAATCTGACCATTGTGGTGGCAGGGAAGAGCGAAAGACATGTGAACATGTGTGAAACCACATGCACGCTAAACCAGTGACATCCTGTCTTGCTTCGTACGTGACAAAATGCAAGTCCATGTGAAATTTGATCTTTCACAGGTGTTCGCTTGGACGGTATCTGTCCACGTGCGCGATAACTGTTAACAAGTTACATCCTGTTTTGCTTCGTACGTGACAAAATGCAAGTTGACGTGAAATTTGATCTGGCACAGGTGTTCGCCTGGGACGTTAGCTGTCCACGTGCACGATAAGAGAATGTTCAAAGCGTGGGAATCGTTGAATCGGTAAAAAGTATGATGCAACTTGTGGGAATGATGTCACAACCAATAGATAGGCAAGAGCTGCAAACAGCAGGGGTGGGAGGTGAAGGGAGGGAGAGGGGGAGGGGTAATGTATGAGAGAACACAGGTGGAAAGGGAAAGACAAATATGTATGAACATGCACGAAGCGCGGAGCGCAGTACACACAGAGCTATAGGTGGTGTACAACATGTGTGAATAAATAAAAAGTACATAGGTTCACACAACATGTAATTTATTGATCCAAGAATTAAACGTAGAGTTAAACCCTAACCATTTGACATAGAGTTTATTTCCTTTTTGTTTCAACACTTTTTCCACAAGATAATGCTGAGGAAATGCTGTTTTCTGAAGTTCATGGAGATAAAATCTACCTTTTATGGGTTGATGGTTGAGGTCCTCGAGTAAATAGGTGACTGGAGTGTCCAAGTTGACTCGACGAATTCGAAATAGTTCAGTACCCCACTGAGGCGTGTAGCCCTTATTGAAGGCAGACTTAAATTTGCTCACACGAACAAAATCCCCAATTTTCAGTCGGTGACGTTTAGGATCGGCTGCTTTTATGGGGTTAAACAGTTTATCCAATCGCTGAATATTTTTAGTCACGAGGCGTGGCTTGGTCCCAATCGTTCTATGTTTGGTGTCATTGTAACGTGACACTAGCTCAGGTAACATGTCCAACCAGCGATAACTGCCCTGAGCGGTAAACGCTTTCCACATATGGGTTTTCAATGTTCGGTTGAACCGCTCGACCACACTGGCTTTGAGATTGCTGTACGTGGTGTAATGGTGAATATCCTTAGATTTGAGAAAACTGGAGAAATCCTTGTTGAAAAATTCTTTCCCCTAGTCAGTTTGTAGCAGCTGAGGTTGACGTTGGGAGTGTTGAATAATATGTTGAAAGGCCTTGGTAACTAGTGGACCAGACTTGCGACGCACAGGTTCAACAAAGGCCATTTTGGAATAGACATCAATGACGGTCAACATATAGCGTACACCGTCGTTAACGCCAGCATAGGGTATCATTTCAACCAAGTCAGCCTGCCAAAGTTCATCCACACCTCGTGAAATCACCTTGAGTCGTGGATAATGACGCCTAGCTGGGCGATGCAACTCATGAGCAATACCCATTTTAATGGGTGAGGGCTTAAACAATAATTTTGGCATTTCGAAGTTCTTGTTCAATTTCTTGAATTTCCCAATCGTGACCGGTATGGCCAGCTTGACGTGAGGCATGCAACAACCGTAGCCGCTGGACGAGCTTATTGGGATTGTGCCAGTAGGTAACATCCAAAAGGGGTTTTAATGGTTTAAATGTCACTCCCGAAGCGGATGCTTTACGACGAGTACTTTGACTGGTGGGAAACATTTTTGCAATGATGGTTTTATATTTTTGAGATATATTGGCATTCACTTGTTGAGCGGGATCATACTGTCTTTTGTGGGCATGGGTATCCAATAAAATGGATTTATATTTGTCAAGATCCTCTGACGTATAATCATGGGGAGAGGGTGTCCGAGAGAAGAGCAGCTTTAACAGTCCTGGCGTTAATTTATAGTTGATGTTTTTAATGACAGCTTTAGTACAAGCAAATTTAATGGATGAATCGCCAATTTTAAAACTATCATCCTCATAGCGAACACCATACGTGGTATCTGTGTTTCCAATAAATAGATCGGTGAAATAGGGTTCCAATGTTGATCCATAATATTTTATTAAAATGGTTTTCAGTTGAGCTTTATGTTGAGGGGTGGCCAAGAGTTGTGAAAATGGAGACGCTTTGGAAGGGCAAGGTGTTTCGACCATGGCCAAGGATTTCTTTTTTCTCAAAAACTCTGCAAGGGGTGCGGCCTCTTTTTGAGGCGTAAACACTTGTTCCTCCTCATCCTCAACTTCGCTAACAGTAGTCAAATCTTCCTGTTCCTCTTCCTCTTCCTCAGGGTTCTCGTGCAGCGTCTGCGTGGCTTGTGAAACGGTGGGTAGCGTTTCAGATGGCTTGAAAGAGGGTTTCAACATGGCTTTTAGTGGAGGTGCTAAATGTTGTTGAATAAACAAAGCATGATTGGCACGTGATTGTTTCAATTGACGAAACTTTTGGCGAATAGTATTTTTTGCTCTAATAATATGCTTTTTCAATTGACTCTCTGCTAACGCCATGGTGGCTTGACAAATGACTTGATGGGGAATGAGACAGGGCCTTAAATAGCAATAAAATGATCAAACCCTAAGCGATACCGTCCTTGGTTGAGTTCACTTTGTTTGTCAATCACTAAACAGGCATGACGTTGAGTGTTCCAGCACTTGGCACACAATTCTGTAAACATTTGAAAGGTCATATCCGGATTCACATGTTCATTATAAATGTGACGACTGTTCCTCTCGTCCTGGCGAAATAAAACAATGACATTGGCATTGTCACGAATCAACTGTTTGGACATTTTTGAATACGTTTGTCCAAGATAGAAGCAATCGATATGTTTGTGTCGACCCATGCTGAAATAGCTTTGAATGATGCCTTGACGTTCAGTGGATACATCATCGAAAATCATGAGTGAATCTGGCTTTACCTCATCCGGTGAAATCACATTTTCTTGCATGGAAAATGTAAAATAACCCATATTCTCTTTTTGTAATCCAGACATGACTTGATCCAGAAACACGTAGAGGGGTTGGTAGAGAGATTTTGCAAAAATATAAATATTTTGAAAACGCAGACCATTGGGCGCTGTGATGAGCGTTAGCAAAAGATTTGTCTTTCCACAGCCGGAAGGCCCCACAATGATGCAGCGGATGGAAGATGGAAACAGTGAACCATGGCGTTGTTCACGTGATGTGGGACAGAGATGGGAAACCATGTCCCCCACGGGGAATGACTCTTGCTGCTTAATAATCTTCATTTCAACTAAGGCTTAGACAGGCTAGCAGGCTGTCTATATACAGGACACCGAGCCTTGTCATAGAAACAGTAGACTGGTACTACAGGTTGACGATGGATGTCTTTGGACGTGCGTTGATGGCCAAAGCTAGGCCTGTCCCCATACATGATCCTAAACAAGAAACAGATCCTGCTAATAAACACTATGTGGATACGTCAGTAGTGCCACGCACAAAACAGGGAGATTATGACTTTAAGGGAAAGCGGTTAACCCATGTAAAACATCCTCAAGTGTCTACAGACGTTACTACGAAAAAGTATGTGGATAACAAAGTGTATGAGTTTAATGACAAAGTGCCTCAGCTTACGGTGAATAGCTATAGCGCTAATCATCATCGGATTATTCACGTGGAAGACCCGCAAGACGAAGACGATGTCTGTACCAAGCGTTACGTGACCCATGAAATGAAAAGGCTTTATAAATTTATCCCATGTGTATTTTTAGTGTATCTGACAAATGAAAAACCTGTGAATGACAGAAACCATTTACCGCTAGTCCATGATCAGCACTTGACCTATGTGCTTGCTTCGGGTTTAAGCCACTATCGATTACACTATAATGGAACCATTCACATCAAATATGCCATACCTGATGAGAACCATTTACAAATAAAGATAAATGGTCATAGGATGTTGATCCATAACCATGAAATGGTCAATGCAGGTGACGAATTATCCCTTCATCTCATGTTGACATGGGATGAAAAGCAAGCGGGAAAAACCATAAACGATTTCCCACTTTATGTGGAATTGGAATATACAGCCATGAAATAACCATCTGATGTTAGTTGTGATTTAAACTTTCTTGTGAAAGGTTGTGGGTCATTATCATCATGGTGAAACAAAGGTATGTAGTGAGAAAGACTAAAAAAAGGACTTTGTCCTTGGCTAAGCCTGGGCTTACAACATTCGTGGACAAGCCCTTGCGAAAGAAAAAAAGAAAAAATAATGTATTGACCATAAGGAAAGCCCTTCGAGCAGCACAGAGACATGTTATTCCAAAACGTCGGCGACAGAGTTCAAACCAAGGGCGAGTGATTCCCGTCCCCAAACGAGCGGGATTTTTACCTGTTTATTTGCCGGTTTGGCTGCTCTGGGTTCACTTTTGGGCGGTGCCAGTGCGGTGGCGAAAACCATCAAAGCCACACAGCAGGGCAAGCAACAACTAAAAGAAAGTCAGCGACACAATGAAACGATGGAAGCGATTGCCATGGGGGTTAGAAATGCCAATTTAAAGCTAGCCTTTTATCAACAAGGATTTGGGATTTCACCATTTCGAAATATATAAAAAAAAAAAAAATAACCTCAGCCATAGCGAGACATGCCCTGACACATCAACAAGTGGAGAGCTATGCTAAACAACTAAAGCTTTCTCATTTTCGAGGTGTGTTTATGCGAAACCAATTACCCCCACGACCCTGGAAACAGGAATGTGCTGTTGTCAATTTGGATGATCACCGATGACCAGGGACGCATTATGTAGCTTATGTCAAAGAGGGATCCACGGTATGGTACTTTGACAGTTTTGGGAATTTGCCTCCGCCCATGGAACTAGTGACCTATTTTGGAAACAGGATCAAGATATATTATAATGTGAAACGAGAGCAAACGTTTAACAGCCAACAGTGTGGACGTTTGTGTTTAATTTTTTTATATAAGACACAGCATAAGCAAAAACGCCACCAGTATGTCGGCAGAAAGTAAAACGTTTACACTGCATGGACGTGGACCTGAAGTCAGCCTAGACTTTTACCCGCCTATCGAATTGAGTGAAAAACCCTATGGTTTAGGACTTGTTTCTCTTGAAACGTACAATCGAATATACAACATACGTGAAAATGTGAACAACAAGTTTTACTATGATGATTCTGTGCTCACCCTGAACTCTGGTGGATACACGATCGATGACATTTATGAACACATTTATGTGGTGTTGATCAATCAATATGGTTTAAAGTCATTTCTCGAGGGAACGCACAAGTTTGAACTTGTAGGCAATACCAACACTCATCGCTGCAGTATTTTCTCTACCTTCAACATTGACTTTAAAACACACCCCGATTCCATTGGCCCATTACTAGGATTTAAACCACGTGTGTTGGAGCCCAACAAAAAACATAAATCAGACCATGAAGTGAAATTCATTGAGGACCATCATGTGTCGGTGACGTGTAATATTATTAGCCAAGTGTACACCAATCAAGAACCATCGCATTCGCTATATGACTTTATTGTGACATCGCCCAATGGGTATATTATTCGTGAAAACCCTCCAGTGGTGCTTTTTCATTCTGTGGCTGTCGATAGTATTAGTAATATAACATTAAGACTGATCAATAGAGATCAACAACTCATTGATCTAGATTCTACCACACCAGTGGCTTTCAAGTTAGTGCTAAAGCCACTATGAAGTTTGTGTATAAAGCAACAACACCGTCTAGGAATGGTGTTAGTTGTTTGCCAGGTGAATACACGTTAACATCTCAAGGCAAGCAGATTTTACAGCATTTGGGTTACCACGTCAACCCTCATAATGAATTCTATCCTAGAGATAGCGAACCGCATCGAGGAACAACCAGGAGTGGTAAGAATTGATCTCCATTCCTATCAAGCTCAAACACCTGGACTCAATAACAATGATGAAATTCAATTTGTTATCAACAACCAAGATATTTACACCCTACCGCATGAAAGTGTCATTCAGATTGAAGGTCGGCTCACCAAAGCCGATGGCTCTACACCCACCACATCCAAGTTGGCCAACCATGGTTTGGCCTTTCTGTTTTCTGAAGTGCGGTATGTCATTAACGATATCGTGGTGGATAGCACTCGAAATGTGGGCATTTCCAGTGTCATGAAACTATACCCCTCTTATAGTGAGGAAGAAGGTAAAACACTTTGCATGGCAGGTTGGTGTCCTGACTCGACCAATGATTGGATGGTACACACTGATGGAACCTTTACTGGATATTTACCTCTTAAACTGATTTTAGGCTTTGCCGAAGATCACCAACGCATTGTGGTCAACGCAAGGCAAGTGCTTTACCTAGTGAGAGACAGGAGTGATAATAATGCACTCAAGGGAGCCGACGATGCCCCCATCGATTCAAAAATTCAACTACAACGCTTGCTATGGAAAGTCCCCCATGTGACCCTTGAAGATAGCAAAAAACTGGACATACTCAAAATGGTAAAGAGAGATATGCCTCTACCCATGGAATTTAGAAGCTGGGCACTCCATGAGTATCCGCTATTGCCCACCACCAACACACACAGTTGGTCTGTAAAAACAGCTCGCTATACAGAGAGACCTCTCTACCTGATCGTGGGTTTTCAAACGAATCGCAAGTATCAACAAACCAAAGATGCCACGCAATTTGATCACCTGCAATTGAGAAATGCACGTCTTTTCCTCAACGGAGCCGTGTTTCCCTATGAAGGACTGGATTTGGATTTTTCAAAAAATAAGTTTGGCCCCCTGTACGACTTGTTTTCTAAATTTCGATGGTCGTATTATCAAAAAGAGAACGGCCCCATGCTACTACCCCAAGCGTTTAAGGCAAGAGCACCACTGATTGTTTTTGACTGTTCTTACCTGGAAGAGTCTGTCAAGCCATCCAATATCGACATTCGACTAGATTTTGAAGCGCATGACAATGTACCAGCCAATACGACGGCCTACTGTTTGATTATTCATCACAAACAAGTCAACTATTATCCACTGTCCAACCAAGTTACGAGTGTATAAATAACAGCTCAACCCACGTCAAGCCGCTCAGTCATGTCTTGCTTTAAAGCCTCAAGAGACGTTACATCCATGAATTTAAACTCTGAGGAACAACGTTTCAAGACTTTTGCCACATGGCTAGTGCCTTTCATAAACCCTCAAGCCTTGGCGGCCGCTGGATTCTACTATTTAAAAACAAGAGATGAAGTGAAATGTGCCTTTTGTCCCATCATCATAGACCAATGGCAGGAGGGCGATGAACCCATGCAGGAACATGAGCGCTAGTCTCCCACCTGCCCCTACCTGTGTAGAATGAAAGTGGGAAATATACCCTGTCATTCAAGCTATCCCTCACTTGTGTCTCTGAGTGATGAAAAAACAAGTTACGATACGTGTGGACCGTATGGTATCCATGGTGCTTCGGTGAGCAGCTCACCATCAAAAACGCCTAGTTTAGAGACATTGGGACATCATCGGTGTTATGGACGTTACAAACACAAGAGACTATATTGTTGTATCAGTTGCTATCGTCCATATCCCAAAATGAGAAAAGCCTGTAAAACGTGTTATGATAATAAAATTATGTAATTCTTAAATTCTAATTTTTGCATGTCCCCCTGTCTTACCCTAACCTTCTTTTTTGAAACTAGCATGGCAGGTAAGTCCATGCCATGGTCACACCTGATCGTCCGTCAGTCGTCAGTTGAACTTGGTCCAGGCAAGCGTCAACATGTTGCGCACACTCATTGTGGATTGCCAAGGGTTTAAAATTGGTGACAACAAATTTATATTTAAACAAGTGGCCATGATCGATTTTACCACTTTTTGGATATCGCAAGCTACGCATTTGCTATTTAAACCACCCCATGCTTTTGATTTGTTGTGTGAAAAAGACCATAAACAAACCCAGTGGATTGAAAATCATAGGCAACTAGACTGGAATCAAGGAACCATTTCCTATAAATATTTGGACGTGGTCATGAAAGCACACTTGTCCTCGGCCAATGTGGTATTTGTGAAAGGTAATGAAAAACGTCAATGGTTGCAACCATTTTTGGCGTCTTACTGCCAATGTACCGACCTCATGGAGTTGGGCTGCCCCTCCCTGCAAACGCTCATGGATACTTGTTCCTGTGGCAACATTACCCATACAGCCCTATCGCATGCCTGGCATCTCTTTCATTGGTTAACCACCCATGCCTGCTGGGAGTTGTTGAACAAAATTATAACTCAAGATTTACCTGTGAATGACGCCAGTGATATTTCTACAAGCGACGTGTAAACATCTACAGCACGTGATACCATGGAGAAAGGCAATGCTACGGACAAAGCCATCGGCAAGTTCTTTGTGTGTAAAAAGAAACTAGACAGTTTTACCAAAGAGGAACTCTTGGCACTCCCCAAGTCGTTCATTTATTATGTGGCCGCCAACGCAGTGAAATAAATCTGGCAACATGTACCAAAATCATGGACTCAAGACCCTGTGCTGAGTGAATTGCAACCCTGTACGGATTACGATCACCATAAGCAAGTGGCCATGGCAAAAATACCGTCTATGCCTCAGTGTGCGACTTGCCAGCTAGTGAAACTGTATCACGGTCATAAAAGTCCGTGTAAAGACTTTGTTGAATCATTCCACGGGTGTCATGGCGAGAAAAAGCAACAACAACAACAAACACAAACATCGTCCACATAGGAGGAGGAAGACCAAAACTTTTTACCATCGATGGAAAAGGATATGCCAGACCTGTACTGGCAATGGCGTCATTGACAAAGTGATTCAATACTTACCTTTCGAAATCCATCTTCCAGGTTATCGTTTTTGCGGCCCTGGAACTCGTCTCGAAAAACGTTTACAACGTGGTGATATACCCATTAATCTTTTGGATCAAGCATGCAAGGAACATGACCTTTCTTATCGCCATAGTCATCCTGGTTTAAGACATGTGGCAGATAAATTGTTATTGAAGAAAGCTAAACAACGTTTCACATCCAGTGATGCCTCAGTGGGTGAAAGGATGGCAGCCCTGATTGTCATGAGTGCTATGAAAAGAAAGTTGATAATGCATGGACATAAACATTGAGGAGTGAGGAATTGGAATGTGTTTGTATTCTATTTTTCTTTTGTCAATTCACTATGACTATGAAATAAAAACAAAGGTTTACCAGAGCACAATGATTTGTTATTTTTAATTTTAAGAAATCGTGATGTTGATGGCTGATTTTTTCATTTTACACATTTCACACATGATGAATTCCACACACTGTCATTTGCCAATTTGCAATTTACAGTTTTTAAAAATGTTCGTTTCAAGTTTTGTGTTTTTGATGATATGGATTTTTCCAGTTTTTTGATGACACATTTTAAACAATGTCCGTTTGAAGTTTTTGAATTTTCAAATTTCACATATGGCCATTTCCAGTTTTTTTAAATGTCCGTTTTAAGTTTTGCGTTTTTGATGATATGGAAACATGGATTTTCCTTTTTGCTGTTTTCACATTTTTCCATTTAGTGTATGTCGAAAGTTGAGATTTGACAATGATGTTGAAGCAAGTGCTTGACCATGGCGATACTGCAATGTGTTAATGCGTGTTTGGAGAAACGTCGAGGTCTACGACTACTGCAGGTAAGACTGTTTTTACAAAAACAATGTCTTTTGACTGCCACATTTCAATGAAAAAAAAAACTAATGACAAAACAAAATGAGTATAAAAGTGACCATTTAACCCCCTCCTCACCCACCCTACCTCACCGTGTTTGCTCTGGTCAACCATACACACCAGTTTTCTCTCTCCATTCATACATTCACACCTGTCTTTGGGAACAAACACAACCACTTTATTTATTCCCAAAAGCACATTCTCGACATGCACACTCATCCCAAAAAAACTTTTTTTAGTTTACCATTTTACAATTTCAAAAAAAAGAAAAAAAAGCTACTAGAAATCTTACTTATTTCATATTTACAAAATAAACTCAACTTTGTACAGCGTTAAAAGAATCACACTATTTACCAATCAAAAAATTTAAAAAATAAGTGTGCATAGAACTTTTCAAAGAGCAAATGGTCCAAGTGATTTGCCACTATTTACAAAATCTACTATTTACAATGACAGAAACCAATATTTACAAAATACTAAATCTACAAGTTACATAAAGCTATGTCCCATAAACGATTATACAGTGAAATCACACCTCCTCCTCCTTGCGATCATAACCCCAGGGCAGGCTAGTGAGCAGGTCATCAGCCCACACACGCTTGTTATCTATGGAGGCGAGGGTGCGTTTTCTCTGTCCCACAAGATACACATGATGGTTGCTGGATTGTATCCTGCACTGTGTATGAGACATAGCTTTGCCCGTGCGTAAAACCGCTAGATAGTCATCAACACGTAGCGATTTTACCACTGCCCTACCTACACCTTTTGCTCTTTTGGCTTCCTTACAGTCGAGTGTGCGGTAAGCATACATTTTTGAAGCCAAACCTACCAATTCCGTCATAATGGAATCACCGCATTCATCTTTTTAAAACGCCCATTACCTTCTTGTTTTTTATGGGCAGCTGAAACACGTTGTCAGCGCTATAGCAAGAGGTGTCGAACCAGTCACTATGTTGCCTCATGACGTCATAGGGGTTGCAGTAGCGAATGTGGTAAATGAATGAGTCCGTGTCCATATACAAAAGAGAGACGTCCTCAAAATGGCGTTTGGCAAACTCATAGTGGAATCGATACATGACCGATTTAGAAAAGTCTAAAATGACTTGACCCAAGTAAATGGGCTTATCCATGGTCACGCTGGTCTTACTCATTTCAATAGTAGCCAAATCCTCATCGATAATTTTGATCGATTTGAAATTTGGCTTGGCAATGTACCGCCGGGCACCCCACCGCCCCTCCCAGACATTCACCAATTTAATGTCACGGTATTTGCGGACATTCTCCATGGACTTGCCATAGATGCAGTTGTTCATTAATTTAAAAAAATTAATCTCAAACTGCTGTGTTGCCATTTGTCGGTGCTCTGTGTTGAGTCGCATGTATGGCTCAAGCCATGCTTTTTGAGCAAAAGAAATACCCCTGTGGATTTTCTTCAACACCAAGCCTTGGGCGAGGCATTGCACCAACATTTGGATATGTAGCACATACCGATTTTTGTTGTAAAGTGTGCCCATGAGTTTTTCAATTTTCACTTTACTGTCAGGGGGAACCATTTGCTCAAGACAGAATGGGAAATCGGCATGTTCATCATACAAGGATGAGGGATATTCAATATCCACTTCTAGCACATATCCACGGCCTGTTTCTTGGCTAGCCATGTTCACATCAAATTCTGACACTTGTTTCTCTGTCAGCCAAGCAAACTTCCCATAGGGCAAAGGCTGACTCATGGCGTATCCGTACAAATTATTCACGTCATAGTACATTAAGTACGAATCTGGTTTGTCTGGTGAATAATCAGGCATGTAGACATTGTTCGCTTCGGCATGGCGTTGGTTAACACAAAGCCGCCACGAATGCCCTTTTCAAAAAATAGAACCATGTCTACGTCAGTGAGTAAATCCAATTCCACTTGAGTGTATTTCAAAGCGGCATCAAACGAGAGTCCAGGACTCGTGTAATAGTGAGCCGGGACAAGACCGTAAATGTGTTGACACAAGTTACGGAATTTTTCAAACACATCAGTGAGCAGCAATACATCCAGTTTTAGGTAATGCAAAACATATTCACTTAACGTCTTCATGCCAAACACTCGCCAAACTTGACATGCATGTGCATAGTCTTCATCGGAAACGGTACTGCGTGTTAGTTTGGAGTAAAATTTCTCTTGTGGTGGGAGTTTTCTTTGCTTTAACACGTCCCAGTTGTTGCAGAAATCATACGGGAATATACCTTTCCGAATGCACAACTGAAATTGCTCAGGATCATTAAAATGCATTCTAGTATTTTTAATTCCTCCTCATTCAAGCCATTCACAAGGCTGTCTAGCGAGGATGCCATAAACTTAAAGGAATCCAAAAATCGAATGCTAAAGTCGCCCAACCTCCATGTCAGGGCTGTAAAACGCTCATGGTTTTGGGGAATAATGGTAAACGAGCCCTTGTTGACATGACCCAATTCACGAATCAAAAACTGAATGTCATAATTCGCCAGATTGTGGAAAAAGACACCGATGAAACGAGGAGCTGGAAAGTTCAAGTTGCATTTGCTGTGCGCAGCTCCACGAAACTCCCCTGTAAAATGCGAGTGGTCTCCGACTTTTTCCTCTCCACTTAAAATAGGCTTTTCGCAAATATGGCATGTCGTGGCATGCTCATACTGCAGCTGTTGTTCTGGAGATAGGCTCATGGGTACTGGGTGGTCCAGTATTTCCTGTACATCATGAGCCAACTTAACAAGTTCATCCAAGAACCATTTGGCACAATCTGGCCCCTCGCGGTATTTGTAAACAGATTGTGTGGGGTCATAGGCACACACCACATTAAATCCTATAGCAAAAGGTTCATGTTTTTGAATGGGTGTGGTGGAGCTCATGGTGGGATCTGGTTCACATCCCGCCATGGGTGTGGTGAGAGCTTCAAAATCTGCGTATACCACATAGGGAACAGTGTCACGCTTGTGAATGTCCTTAAACTTTAACACAGCCTTGTCCCCTTGTGGCAATATCAATCTCACCGCTTCCTGAGTAACACAATCTACCCTATGACGTTTCAAAAGCGTGAGAGTGGTAAAATATTGCAGACAACGATCACAAATATGTTTTGCACGCACATGTTTGGACATTTGTCTGCTTAGCAATCTACTCAAGCTCTTAATAAGGCAATAGTGATTCACCTCTCCCTCAGACAGATATAAAAGATGAATGTGGTGTCGTTTCGGTTCTTTTGTGGCATAAAGAGGACCCACAATCTCATCACCATCAAAGCCATACACCATGAACGAAAAGTCCTGGTTGTCTTGTTCAAACCTATGGATCTCGGTTAAGTCCATAGGGAACGACACTCTTGTTAAATTTAACGTTTGTTTTAATTCATCAAACTTGGCCTTGTACTTTGCTGGTCTGTTAACATGACGATTTTGAGCTGGCTGCAAGTACGCAGCCACAGCCCACAGAAAGCAATCATTGTCATGGTTCTCAATATTCACCACAGCCTTTTTCGAAGCTATTGCTGGCGGTGTTTTAATATAGCTAGACCCAGCATTCAACGGGTTGAAATGACAAATGTTGATTTGTAAATGATGAATTTTGTCTAAGGCTAGACCACTCGGTCCTTGTTGCAGTTTATCAAATTTTGACAGCAAGGCATTCACCACGTGGGTTTCATACCACTGTTCCAAATTATGGGCTATGAATAGCTCTTGCATTTTACTGCAAATATAGAATGTCTCTTTATGCTCCACGTCCTTCTTTTTATATACGAAATCGCACACTAGTTCTGTATTCACCTTTAAAGCCGTATGCAACCTTTGCGCTGTACAAATTTCAATTTTAAAAATTTCAAAACAAGATTCTAAAAATTCTTTGGGAATCAAACTTTTTCTAACATTCACTATGCGGCCAGAGCACACACGCGATTTGAAACAAGACTCAAGGGGCTCCCAAGTTAACGTATCCGCAGCAGTAAAAGACATTATTTTGAAAGAACACTCTCACCTGAGTTTTCAGCTGTAGACTGCTTGACAATGGTCCCAAACACACACGTTCCTGGTTATTAACAAATGTCAAGCGTTTTCCAACACTCTAAAAAGAAATAAAATAAACCACCATAAGTATATCCATTCCATATAGTTTATGCATTTCATAAACAAAACAAACTCAAACAGGTTATATATTAAAAAAAAACAAATCTCACTTTCACGTGTACTGCTTTGCTATATTCCCGTCTCGTGGGCTAGTGTGGAAATGGTTTCCTTTTCTAGCTGTCGGTCTTTCTCTTTCTTTAATATATTTCCCACAGACACACGACAGGTAGGCTATACACGTTATCTGCAAACAAATAAATAAATAAAATCATTAATTACCTAATCAATAAATAATTGCATGTATTTATATAAAATCAATAAATATATAAATGAATAAATATATACCTACCCCACAACAAGGTTAAGTATTTTCCACCAACACCAAAACTGTTAAACAAGACCAGGGGTTTCATGCAACGCAATGTGTTCAAAGGTAGTCACCTAAGTGAGAGTGGAAATGATAACGACATGTCTTTATATATGCTACGTTGCATGTATAATTTTTTTTTCCCACGCTTTGAACATTCTGTTATCAGGCACGTGGACAGCTAACGTCCAAGGTGAACACCTGTGCCAGATCAAATTTCACATGAACTTGCATTTTGTCACGTACGAAGCAAAACAGGATGTAACTTGTTAACAGTTATCGCGCACGTGGACAGATAACGTCCAAGCGAACACCTGTGAAAGATCAAATTTCACATGGACTTGCATTTTCTCACGTACGAAGCAAGACAGGATGTCACTGGTTTAGCGTGCATGTGGTTTCACACATGTTCACATGCCTTTCGCTCTTCCCTGCCACCACAATGGTCAGATTATTTCACTTTGAAGCGTCTTGGTCATTTTTTTTCCATTGCACCTGTTGTCAAGTCAGATCAGCGCCTTCCAATAAGCTCAAATGACATTCACCTCTTGCTCGTCTGCAAGTTTGTTTTCTCTACTCGCTTCGACCAACATAGAACCAAGTTCTCATTACCGTTTACACGTTAAAGGTAAAATGTGTGAAAAAACGCACGCTCGCTCTGTCATAAACCGACCCTTCGAAATATCGATTGATCTATTGAACACAGCCACCGTGGTCAGCGACAGGTTCGTTGAAACACACACACACCCAGCCGTATTGTCTCTCTCAACCACCACGCTTCAAGGACATTATAAACAGGTAAAGAAAAAGAAAACGTTTTTTCAACATGTATGGCGTTAGGCCCTTTGTGAATTATTTTGTGGGAAAAAAATATCTACCACATTTGAAAGGGGGCGTTACCCCGAGTCCTAGGACACCTCGTACACGTCTCTAGCGTTATTGGTTCGTGAGATATCGGCAAAAATCACAAAAAACACGTGTTTACCCCAAAATCGAGTTTCCCAAATTTTTTAAAATTACAATGAGTGGTCCATAGCAAAGAGGACATCACCCCGAGTACTTGGACCTGTCGAACACACCTCTAGCATGATTGGTTCGCGAGATATAGCAAAAAGTTCAAAATCATGGTTTTCCCCCCCCCCAAAAAAAAACGTGTTTCCAGCATTTCACCTTTTCGACATCTACATTTCCGTAAAGAGCATGACGAGACGAAAAAAACGAATCCAAGCACGCCTTCCTAGCATGACTCCTTCCATTCCAAGGTCGCAGGGGCTCACAACTTGCTTTTGTAAGCAGCTCCCCCCTCATCCCACTACTTACAAAACACAAATTTTTTCTCTAGAGACTTGAAATTTATTTTGGGGGTAGAGGGCATAGGTACCTTTCATTTATGTCAAATAAACGTTTTTGTAGAGTTCCTAGTTTCCAAAATATAGAATTTTCAAAATTCGAGTGTTTTCAAAAAAATATAAAAAATAAAAAAGTTTTATTACAAAAAATAAAGGTCATAAAGACCATTCGTTTGAGCTATGGCACAACGTTTTACCATGTTTGGTTTTCAAACTATCACCAACTTTGCAAAACAAAAAAAATCAAAGAATTTTTGAAAAATATAATACATGGTCGATAGGAAAAAGGACGTCAGCTCGAGTTCAACGACACCTCATTTGTCAACATCCGACCATGCGTTTGAGAGATATTAATTATTTCAATTTCGCGCGGCGGCCATGTTGGTTTGTTGGGCACAGGAGTGTCAAGTGGGGCAGAACCATCACTACCCCCCTACTGCCATGCTATTGCATCGTACCTTCAGTCACGTGCTGAATGCGAGAACGTACAGGACAACAGCGCACCGACTACGCGTGACCTTCAGGCTTCCAATGGTTTGTGTCGCACTTATAGATAATGAGTATTACGTAGGTTTATTATTCAAATTTCAATCGCATAATTAAGACACAAGAAATAATCAAATCGAGATTTTGAAATTTTGATGGAAAGAAGGAAGTTGGATTTATTGGGATTGGCAGAAACAAAGTGGAAAGGGGAAGGAAGGAGAGAACTGAGAAAAGGCTATAGACTGCACTGGAGTGGGAATAAAGAGGGAAATTGGAATGGAGTGGGAGTAGTAGTACGAGATGGTTTAAAAGAAGAAGTGAGGAGAATAAGTGATAGGATGATGAATGTGAAAGTAGCACTGAGGGGAGAGACCGTAGAAATAGTGCAAGTGTATGCTCCACAAGTAGGCTGCGCCTATGAAGAGATGGAGGAGTTTGAAGAGGAATTGCAGAAGCAGCTGGTAGGAAGAAATATGATTGTTATGGGGGATCTGAATGCCCATGTAGGAAGAGAAAGACAAGGTTATGAGAGTGTTCTAGGACCAGAGGGTTGGGGCGGAAGAAATGAGGAAGGAAAGAGACTGTTGGACTTCTGCCAGAGGAACACCATGCTAGTTGGGAACTCCTGGTTCAAGAAAAGAGAGAGAGCCACACAATCACATGGTACAGTGATGACTTGACCAGGAAGTCGGTGGTCGACTAAATACTGTATCAGAAAGAACTAAATAAAAACATCACGGACATCAAGGTTATACCATCGGAGAACCTGGATAGCGACCATCGATTGCTGGTAATGAACCTGAGAGGGAGTAATGAGAAGAAAGGGACTGAGAACCAGGAAAGACGTATAAGGATATGGAAACTGAAAGAAGGGGATAGAAGGGTCGAGTACCTCAAAATGGTAAAGGAAGGTGGTGTATTCTTGGAATACACGGTACGATAGAATATAATTTTTAATGCTCTTTGCATGTTCATTCCTTCCTCTTTGTCAAACACCAACAGTGATCTTCTACTTTCTCTTTGATGGTCATGTCTCTTATGTCATTGTGAGTCTGTTCTAGATATATATCTTCCATGACCCACCTAACGTCATCTAGCAGCGAATCTCTGAAGCTCCTTAATTCTTCCTGGTGCAAGAGAACTTCCTTTTCCATCTGGCCACCAGATCTCGTTGCCATCGCCAGCTATTATCTCCGTGATCAAGAGAATTTCGTCTACCTTTTCACCCACCATGCTGTGCTAGTATCGCCTGCTATCAACTCTTTGAAGACCATTCATCAAGAAGAACTTTTAGTTTTATAAAGTTGTCTATTCTGTTATGTTCTCCTTTTGTCTCCTACCCCCACTCTTTTCCCTTCCTTGGACCCTCCGCGCTTCGCTGAGTGGGTCTCACTTGTAAGTCGGCAGTTGACTCGATCAGTCAAGGCTCAACTAGAGCCAGTCTCCTCAAACCAAGAGGCACTCTCTATTCTCTACGCCATGTTGGCACATTAGGTATCCGTCAAAGGGAACTTCACCTTCGACATGCAACCAAGATAAGTACAGACTTAAGGTTTTAACCTCATCTTCATCAGTTTTATTATCTACATGCTTTTATTGATCATTTTATAGACAGCGTGAGATTACTTATTTGGGGCGGTAATCATTCTTCGCGGGATTTGCCATGTTGAGCTTTTGTCTGTCTAAGCCAACCTTAATAGAAAGTAGCTTTTCTTAAGCTATTTAAATGAGAAATCTTCTCACCACGTGGGTTATTATCTAATACCCGCTGTCTATAAATTACCAAGCTAGTTCCTCCGCTGGATTAACTTTGGCCCTATTCTTCTATTAAGATCGTTCTGGAACCTTCCAGATCCTGTACTTTATCTACAAGTCCTGCCGTCATGTATTTTTCATTCACTTGTGAGAATACTATTTAAAATTGAAGAATCTTACTTCTGAATTAAAGCTCAATAGCGAATTTTCTTCCACCGTTGGAATGTTCTATGGCGCATTTAATTGTAATCCACAACTTTCTCAAGTAATAGACTTTCGCCTATCTAGTGCAACCAGTCATTTTTCATCATTGCAATAACTTTCTTTCCCATAAACTTTCGTGTTACTACAGTGAACTTTTCATCCATTCAACAAACTATAGTGAGAACTAGTGCTTGTTCAACATTTCTACCGCGTCGCGATCGTCCGTTTACAATAAATAAGGCCATGAACATTTATCCTAAATCCCAATTGATCTTTCCTAAACCTTCTACTAACAAACCATGCTAATAAAATTATTACTTTAAGGCTTATTTCAATGAGGTGTCACTCTAAAGACGTGCCCTCCCACCTTTGCTTATA
Source organism: Meconema thalassinum (assembly GCA_946902985.2). Taxonomy (NCBI): domain Eukaryota; kingdom Metazoa; phylum Arthropoda; class Insecta; order Orthoptera; family Tettigoniidae; genus Meconema; species Meconema thalassinum. The sequence continues at coordinate 415,988,319 of OX336391.1, forward strand.
TCTCATTAATTAATTTCTGCATAACCACGTGTTTTATACACGGTTCAAGCTTACATTGTTAAAAAGGGTCATAAAGTCTTGGATTCGTTTAAAAGCAGGTGGAGGGGGGGGAAATGCTTAAGGCAGCCTACCTGCACCAAATGAAGCATCAGCAAGAGGGCTACTGGGTGGACGGGGTAAGAAGTGTACTGGAAAGATTAGGAATGGGCTATCTATGGGATAGGGACTTACAAAGAGAGGAAGGTAGGGTGTGTAAAAAAGTGTGCAGAAGGGTTAATGACGTAGAGTTGCAGGTGCTAAGGGAAGAGTGCACCAGTAGGAGAACCTTAACGGAGTTCTGCGAAATAAGGAACTTTATGAGCATAAAGCCTCAATGCCTAATGAAAAGAGAAATGAGAGGGATAATTTGGTGGTTAATGGGGGTGTATAAGAACAAAGCGTTGAGAGAAGTAGGAAAAGAGGACATTTGCCTGTTTTGTGGGAAGGTTATGGGTGCGGCGCACCTGATCAGGGAATGCAAGGAAATTAAAATGATAAGAGCAAGGTTTGTAGACAAAGCAGATATAAACAGAATAGAAAATGAAAATGAGTATCACACTTTAATTAAATTACTAAAAAGGGAATGGGGGAAAGCAGGTCAATTAGCAAAATATTTTAATACCATCAGGGCAATGTGGAATAAGAAAGCGTCGGATGAGATTCAGAACAAAGATGCATGTAAATTAAGCATTCAAGTACAGGAGATGGCTTCCTAAGCTATAAATCTTGTTAAAGCCTAGGAGAGCCTATCTGTACATATTGCTGTCTGTAGATTTTTTCTGTAAATTTATGTTATCTATGTGTTTATTGTCTGTAGGTCACGATATGACTCTCTGAGTTAAAGTGACAATTAACAAGTAGACTTGGTTTAAATAAATAAATAAATAAATAAATAAAAAAAAAAGCTTACATTGTTTCTACCCTATAATCAGGGAAAACAATTCTCCCAACTCATGAGTGAGTTATTTCTAGGTCTCACGAAAGGGAAACTGCCACATTTGGCTCGTGATTCCTACTTAAACATAGGAGGTCGAGAACCTTCCTTTTGACTTTCTCATCAGGTTTCACAGTAAGTGACCTGCCCTTATTTGTATAATAACCAACAGTAATTCTGTATAAATATAAGAAGTTATAGGAACTTCTCCTTTATTCTATCCGCTTTCTTTTTTGTTAATTCGAAGTTGTAACTTTTTCTAAAATAGTTACCTGGAAATTTCTTAAAGTACACTCCTTGTACTCAATTTAATGTTTAAACTTTAATCACTTCATTTGTCTTTCTTTAATCTTACAAAGATTTTAGTACATATATAAGGTTTGAAACCTAAAGAATTGTTAATTGCCTGGAGCAAACTTTAAATGTTAGGAGGTCTGCGACCCCAAATTGTTACTAAAAATTGAAACTATATACTTGTCAAATTTATTAGACTCTTTTGCCTTGTTAAATAAATTAAATATTTGTTTTTGGATTTATAATTTCTCTAATACAACGGTTAGGCAAGATCCTGTCTTCCTTGGCTCTCCCTACTCAATGCCATTAAATCTATTGATAGGGCGTTCATCACTCGTTGCATTTGAGCAAGAACTCTTAGTGGTAATCTCGTTAAAGTTTCTCTTAGCTTTAATAGCTAATTCTAACTGGCCAGTAAGGCAAGTAAAGCTCGCTACGCCAGCTACCTGCTTGTGGAGATCCTCTCCGAAAACTTATGGTTGGTTTTCCAAAAGATAAGTGTTTCTCTTTGTCTAAACTTTTAGCCGGCTCCTTGCTGAGTAAAATCTTAGCCATTTCCAAATGCAACCATTGGTTCACTTACCAAAATTACTCCCCAAGGTATTTTTTTTTTTATCACTATCCTTCCTGGAAGCACTTGGTCGCTTTTTCAGGAACTCTATAACTTCGAAAACGGGAAATACCAAACTTGATTCAAATTATTGGCATTCTTCGAATTACTTTGCAAAAACGAATTTCTTTGAACAGACATACAATAAATCTGTTACTCTCAGTCTTGCCAGACCATCACCCTTCCCCATAGTAGGCATATGCATGCTTGAAAGGGAATACGCTAAAGCCTTTCTCTGGCAAACCGCCCAAGTCCTAGCTGCGGTTCCCGTCAGCTTCGACCAGGTCCTTACCCACTTTAGGTATCAGAGAACGGATTTGCAGTGGCAACCGCCTCTAAGTGCATTTAAAGTTAAATTTATAACTTTTGTGGGACTCTCATCCTATTTCTCTATCCTTTTTCTCCAGTCCGAAACCCACCTCCTTTTCTTTATCATCTTCCTTTGGTGGTTAGGTTATTCCTCAGCCAATAATCTACCCAGAAGGAATTCCAACAGATGAAGAAAGAGGGGTGGAAGAGGAATGGGCTAGATTTAAGAAGACACTAGTAGGTGCAGCAGAAGAAGTATGTGGGAGGATAAGTAGTAAGAAGAGGTGGAAGGAAACACCATGGTGGAATGAGAAGACAAAAGGTATAGTAAGGGAAAATAATAGAGCCTTTAGGAGGTGGTATCAAAATAGGACGGTAGAGACAAGGGAAGAGTACCAGGAAATAAAGAAGGAAGGAGGCGAAGAGAGTATTGGCTGAGGAGAGAAGAAAGTGGATGGAAGAGTGGACAAAGATGATGGAGGATAGTGAAGGTACAAAAAAGGTCCTGTATGGGATGGTAAAAAATAAGAGGCGGAAGGATCCTACGGATTATGTTAGAATGGTGAACAAAAGGGGACAAGAGATAGAAAATAGAGAAGAACTGAAGAAAATGTGGAAAGAATATTTTGAAGAACTTCTGAACCCAAGTGGAAAAGATTGTGAGGAGGAAGAAATCGGGGAAGAGGAAGATGAACTGCAAACAGAAAAGGACTTATCATGGAAAGAAGTGGAAGATGCAGTGAACAAGATGAAAGGAGGGAAGGCACCGGGTGTGGATGAGTTGAGTGTGGAGATGGTGAGAGCAGCAGGAGAGGTGGGGATACAGTGGTTGTACCGAATGATGAGGACAGCATGGAAGGAAAGGAAGACCCCAGAGGACTGGAAAAAAGGAATAATTGTCCCGATCTTCAAGAAAGGTAGTAGAACAGATTGCAGAAACTATCGGGGAATAACACTGATGAGTCATTGTGCAAAGATCTTTGAGAAAGTTTTGGAAAGGAGGATTAGGACAAGGATAGAAGGAGGGATGAGGGAAGAGCAACATGGCTTCAGAGCAGGAAGGTCCACAGTTGATTTGATTTTTTCTGTAAGGCAGTTAGTTACAAGACCAGCACTATGAGTATGGAACAGATCTACTGATGGCCTTCCTGGACATTGAGAAAGCATATGACAGTGTATGCAGAAACAAAGTATGGAAGTCCCTGGAGGATAGAGTAGAGTAATGGACTATAAAGAGGATAAAGGAGATGTACAAGGGAAGCGTGAGCTGTGTGCAAGTGGGAGGAGAGAGATCGGACTGGTTGGAACAGAGAAACGGCCTGAAACAAGGAAGTGCACTGTCACCGTTACTTTCCATTGTGGTGATGGATGACATAATGACCCGAGTAGCACAAGTAATTGGGGAAGGAAAGATGAAAGCAATGGTGTTTGCAGATGATTTGATGATTTGGGGAAACAAGGAGGAGGAGGTACAGGAACAGTTGGACGTGTGGGAAGGAATAATACAAGGATATGGGATGAAATTTAGCATAAATAAGAGTGAGATGGTGATCAAACAAGGAAAAAGGAAAGAACCACAACGGGAATAACAATTGGTGGGGAACAGCTGAAGAAAGTGGAGAGTTTCAAGTATCTGGGAAGCCTGATACAAGATAATGGAAGAAACGATAGAGAAATAAATGAGCGGGGGAGACAGGCAGAAGCATTCCGGAGGAGTGTGAGAAGCATGTTATGGAGCAAGGATGTCCCTCAGAACAGCAAAAAGATCATATATCGGACGTACTATGTCCCTATCCTGACGTATGCCTCGGAGACCTGGGTTATGAAAGGAAGGGAGAAGAGCAAAATACAGGCCAGTGAGTTGAGGTCGCACACTTTCAAATATTTCCTGACGGTGTCGAATGGTTTCGCAAGCTTCCATGACACGTCGACCAAGGTTTGTTCATCTGCTGCATTCACCAATTGTTTAAGGTGCCCCCAGAGATTTAAAAAAAACTACAACAAGGGATTAAGGTCGGGGGCACGTGCAGGCCATGGAACTGGTCCTCCTCTACCTATCCATCTGTTATGGTAGATACCGACCAGTGCATCTCGAACAAAGAGACTAAAATGTGTTGGAGTCCCATTGTGCATAAACCATATGTTTCTTCTTATTTGCAGGGGCACATCTTCTAGCAAGTCTGGGAGAGTGAATTAAGTCCTTGCAGACAGCACCTGTATGGCGTGGTATCTTCGTAGGATACAATGAGTCAAAGCCTTCTGTGAATGAGTGCATAGTTAAATGCAGTTGTTTGGTTGACCTGGAAAGTTGTTAATCATAACATAAAGTTTCGTTAATGACGCTAAAGCGAATGCTTTTGGGACATATGTTTATACGAACTGATTTCTTGGGTTGGTGTAAGGAACCCCTCCCCAAACTTTGTAAAAATATTTTAGAATCACCCTGTATAGTCAAATTCCACGCGTGAATTATCCAGACCAACGTTTTTTTGCCTAGCTATATATACCCCCTGATTTTTGTCATGCACAGTGGGAGTACACACGCATCAATAATATTTCTTCAGACCAATCGTTTTGGTATACCACATGTTGGCAATAGTAATGTGACGTCAATGTGTGCGTATTGGTAACAAACTTCATGCTCCTGACAAACATGGCTGTCGTTCAAAAAGCAAGAAACTAAATGCACATATTTACGTAATTTAGCACGTATCTCCAGTGCACTAGTGATAGTAACCATAATTTAAATTGGTAATGTTCCCCAGAATATGATACAAGATTTAAAAATCATATCGTATAGCATCTATATTAACCAAGTGTCAGTGTCAAAAGGCAAGTTCTTCTCTAATGCAGTTTTAATTTAAAAATACATGTGATAAGTAAATTAATAATAAATAAATAGGTAAATAAATAAACAAATAAATAAATTACTAATTAAATAAATTAATAAATTAAACTCAGGTTTAGGGATTAACATCCACTACAGTTGGGTACAATCGTGTTGACCGACGGAAAATCATTTCAAATTTTGTTTACTAAGGCAACACTGAAAAAATGGCTTCCAACACGATGATTATACACTTCTCGCACAAATGGGGGGGGGGGGGGGGGGTGCCTTCAAATAATTCATGTATTAAATCATGTAGGAAATTAATTGCTACTCCCGTCCAATCTAATTAGGTGCCTCGTGTTGACCGATTGAATAGTCAGTAACATACATAATTAGCCTACCCTTAGCACGAACCAATTACTGATTGTCTGTAGTAGTGTGTGTCCTTGTAATTGAGCCTAGTTTGGGGGAGGAGGCGGCCGTGTGAACCATTCCCATTTGCCTGGAGTGTTGTTGTTTGAGCCTTCAGTCTTTTGACGTTTGATGCTGCCCTCCATATCTCTCTGTCTTGTGCTAATCGTTCCATTTCTACATAACTACCACATCTTACAACCGAAGCAATCTGTTTAACATATTCTAACCTGGGTTTACTCCTACAATTCTCGTCCTCAACCCTTCCTTCCATAAATACATTTGCTATTCCTGGGTGTCTTAGTATGCAGAACTTTAAAATTCTTTTGTAACACCACATTTCAAACGCTTCTATTCTTCTCTTTTCTGCTGCGCCAACAGTCCAAGTTTCATTTCCATAGAGCGCGAGCGCCACGTTACAAACAATGGTTTTCAAAAATGACTTTCTAATACCTAAATCTATATTAATTTGATGTCAACAAATTTATTTTTTGTAGAAATACTTTCCTTTTCTTAGCCAACCTACTTTTTATATCCTAATTTGCTTCGTCCATCACTGGTTATTTTGTTTCCTAAGCAACAAAAGTCTTCTACTTCCTTTAGCTTTTCACCTGCCAATTTGACGTCCATTGGGGTTAATGATTTCTTTCGGCTGCAATCCATGTATATTTATAAATATTTAAGTTGCCCATTATCTATTAGTAATTATAACTAATGCATGTAATTTTTTGTAGGAGTTTTTCTTTATTTTATATATATACATTGTATAAACAGTATATAGCCTACAGTCATTTGCGCAAATTTGTGTTGACCGACTGAAGAGTTAACTTACAATCAGCCGGGAATCGAATCTGGGACCTCAAGGATTATAGCTAACAACTCTGTTTCATCACGAGGTGGTCAGTTTGTGAGTGGGAAAATCAGCTTAAGAGAGCCCACTTCTTGGCCTAGTGGTTAGCATTCTTAGATGTCACCAAGGATGCCACCTCGTGAGGCAGAACTGAGAAGAGACGGACTTGGTCCCCCTACCTCAGCTATCCTAGGAGTGGTTTTCTGTGGTTTTAGGTCTCCTATTTCAGGAAAACTCTCAAATGATACGGTACTTAGATTAAGGCCACGGCCGTCTCCTGTCCTAATTCTAGCTCCAATTACAAATATAGGCTACACACTAGTATACTACTGCCATAACAACGACACAACATAATGGTGATAGTCGTTGTAAGGGGTAGAACAGAGAAGCCAACTGCCTAAACAATGACACAGGTTATCAGACAGGGCTAATTGACTACAATGTCGCAAAGCCCCTAAATAAATAAACAATATTTTAAAGCGCCTCTCCACTCAATAAGGGAGGTAGGATGCGGCAAGTGTCCTTGAACTCTGGAGGGGTACGAACTTCTTCTTGCCGCATTGTATGGAAAACTACGTAACTGGTATCATGTTTCTTAACAGTTCATAGCTCAACACATCAGTTAAATCGTGTTCGTCAGCTGACCGGCTAGTCGCAGGAGATATGGGGATCCGCGAGGAGAGGCTGCCTTTACTGCCGTCAGTCACACGAGGTATGTGCCCATTCGCTAGCTAATTTGTGCAGTAATGAGCTTCCATTTCCTATCATACGCAGTGGCAAATCTATGAGTAGCGATTGGCATATTTGTTTATGGACCATTAGCCGACGCATTACTTATTAACATTGGCGCCTTCTTACATAAGGCCTGGGCCTACCCAATTTTATGGGTTGTTATTTAGCATTTTAGTGTCTCTCATTCTTCACCCACAGCCTGACATTTCTTCGGAAAACAAATTGCACTCAATACTCCTTGATATCCCATATACCCAGGTCTACATGACCTTTCCACTAGGTACTGTATAGATAATGGATAGGCTACTATATTAGGAGTAACCACAGCAACTAGAATAACAGGGTAGTGTTCACACCTGGCACGACCATCGAAAAAGACAGACCATGGATGGCGTGTAAATCAAATTCTTCTGCGATGCAGGCAATGTGCTCAACGATTTTAATCATAGAAGTAGTGCTATTCGAATTATAGAAAAACTAGGGTGGGAATCTCTGGAAGATAGAAGACTATACGCTATATTTAATACACTGCTCAACAAAAGTTTGGACTACGTTCATCAATTTTATGCTGACGCAGCCATAGAGGAGTGGGACCTCTTACCCCAAGATAAACTTGATGGTCTCATTCAGAGCAAGTCTCCTCCGTGTGCGGGGAGGACTACTAAAGACTGATCATCATGAGATACTGATTTTCAATGTTTTTGTTTTCAAAAGGGTCGCTTAAAAGCGAGTTCACTTTGTTTTTGTACCGTTTGATTGTTATCTAACCACGATCGTTATTGTTCTCAGAAGGACTGATGTTTAGATGGTTAATAAGTTATTGTATAAACCTCAATGGGTTTACTATAAGAAGGCATTGTAGTAAAATCTATGCTCTTCCAAACTTTTGTTGAGCAGTGTATAACCACTGGGGAGAACTAAGCAAACGTCTGGGGAATCCAACCTAACTGAGCATGGCAGATCATCCGTACACAGTTAGGGCCAATCGCTGCGTAAAATTATGGGACATATTCTTTCATTAATCGTGATATAAATTAAGTACAAGTTTTTCGGGCTTGTAGGCCGTGGTCCAGACAGGATATCTCCCGGAAACTGCGTCCGGCATTTTCAAGGGTTCCGCTCCTTTCTTTTGTCAACACTGCGGAGAACTTGAAAATGCCGGGCGCAGTTTCCGGTGAAACGTCGGGAGATATCCTGTCTGGACCACGGTCTACAAGCCCGAAAAACTTGTACTTAATTATGAACGCCGGCCGTGAAAGCCTAAGCTGTTATATCAATCGTGATATTGATAATTAATTTGAAGTCATTACCTGCCACAGTCTTAGAGCCTTTCCCCAAACATATTGATGTGTTTAAGAGAATGAAATGTTGTGTAAATACTCCGATGTAATTAGGCCTACTATAGTTTCCAAAACGCAATTTGTGTACACTAAGTGTGTTTGCTATTATTGTTGGTAATTTTCTGTAAGTGTAGAATTTGACACCGGAGAATTATCCCATTTGCAAACAAGGTAAATAAATGAAAAAAAAAAAAAAATGCTTCGAGCTTTAAGTTAGCCGAGATTAAATTATATTGGTTTGCAAAAATACGCCAACTTTTGATATTTACCTCTTGAAGTAACTCGTTACAAAAATCCACGCAAACTAGAATTAAGGGATTTATGTGTATTTAATAATTGTAACCAGTACAGTAAGTTGTAGACCCTATGGTCTTCGTTGTAAGTTGAATTATGTGCAAACGAGGTTAATTAGATCAAAAAACCTTCCACTGATATTAAATGTTAAACCAATATTTTAATAGAAGAGATCTGCGGATACACTCGCAACTGAATAACGGGTAAATGCCAAACTAAGCTCATGCCACTACCATTTATATGAAGATACTACGTTACAAATAATAAACAACGTTCATGCCTTGCTAAATAACGTACAAGGTGTAGTGGTACAGTGCAGTGACGTAGACAAGATGACAACCAAAGCTCCCTTCCAGCAGTAGATAAAACATCGTGGAATATATTCGTGCATATCTTTCTGGTGTAAATAGGTTCAGTAACATTATATTGATTCATTGATGCATATCTTTGTTATATTGGGTTATACGTACATACATGTTTAGGAGTCAATCATAGTTTTCTATAAGGGCGTGGTGGCTCAGCGGTCTAGCTGTATGCCTCTCACCAAGGCGGTCCGGGTTCGATTCCCGGTCAATGCATGTGAGATTTCCGAAGTGAAATGCCATGTCCTGTGGTTCGGATTCGAGGTAAAAAGGAGGTCCCGTGGCTCATGATCTCAAGATTAACGGTCACGTTAAACTACTAGCTTCCTTCCTTCCTTTTATAGTTTTCTATAGTCTTATTGAACACTTCCTAACCAACAAGTACCTGTGCATTACTAAGCCACCACCAAGGAAAGATTTACCGTTATTTACCGAGTATAGTTTATGTACTCCCTTAAGGTATTATCTTGTGATCAACTACAACGATTAAAGATAAGTGATCTCAGTGGTGGCTGGCGAATAATTGTTCAGGGTGTTGCACTATTTTCATTAAGGGGGGTGGTGGGGAGTGGTGGTGGTGGTAGGGTAAAAGACTGCTTGATATCAGAGGAAACTGTATTCAATTGCGCGGTAAAACGAATGAACCTCATTCATGACGAATGTTGCAGTTCATATAACATCATATTGGCATCGGATTTAAGTTCGTCTACATGAAAACCTTTACGAGAACAAAACAACTTAAGTTATATACGAGGGCGAGAAAGAACCGCGAGTGTCACAAGTACGAGCAAGGCTGTTGACGTACGCGCCACGGCTCCCTTGTTGCAATCGGCGGGCAACGACCAGCCGAGTTAACTGTTGGGATAGGACTTACTCGAGATCTGCTCGGTGCTTGGGCCGGGCAACGACAAGACGGACGAGCGCTCCGGATAGTTGGCGCGCTTCACTTTCTCAGACAGTTCACAGTAACTTACTAGATTTCCTGAATTATTAAAGAACAAAATTATGAATTTCTATACATATAAAAGGAAACGTACAGCGTTTATTACTAAAAATATTATTACGCTATTATGTTTCTTAAAGAAATCTGGTCGTCGTTGTTCAACATTGCAACCTTATTACCGGCCGCAGCTTATGAGCGCGAGTACGGGAGGGCAGTCGTTTCGAACGTAATCATTTGAGCCACCAATCAAGCGTGAGGCACACTCCCTCTTGACCAGTGCGCACAGTTCAAAATTGTTGTATTTACTGCCGTCTACGGTGGGTAGGAGTTAATTTCCGAAAGATTTTTCTTCACGGTTCTGCCTTGTTGGGCTCACGCAACTTATCTGGTAAGTTCCAGCAGGATCCGCGATTCCCCGGTTCAGAGACTTCCCTTGTGAGTGATCTACTGATTGCACGCACTAGAATATAATCAATAAATAGTTTATGACGCAATGCTGGACTAAAGTGATCAGAAGATCGACTACCGTGGTGTAAGCGTTCAGTTGTAATTACCACACTTATGATTATGTGGGACAAGTATGCGATTTTCAGTATCTGATTGGCAGCAGGCTTGGCTAGACGGAGGGACAAACGGGGCTGTACCCCTGGGGCCTGAAAAGCTGAAGGGCCCGATATCGTAGAGGAAGCCTAAGCAGACAATTTTTTGTCCGTTCTATACAATGTTTAAATGGTCTCATGGGCCAATATTCAATCGTAACTAGAACAGTGAATTTTGCAAATAACTATTATGTTTTAAATTTCATTGTTGGAGAAAAGGAAAAGTTACCACAAATAACAATTTATTTAAGAACATATTAAAGCCCGGCCATAAAGGCCGAGAGCGCTAACGCACTAGCCTGTGCCTCGCTGGCATCGGGAGAGCGTGGATTCGAATCTCACCTTGCCCGTTCTGAAAATTGTTTTTGTGGTTTCCCATTTCCATTACTAGGCAAATGCCGGGACGGATCCTTTCAACAAGTCCACAGTTCCTTCCTCGACCCTTCCTTAATTGGACCTAAATTAGCGGTCACCCGGGCGATCGGCCCGTCACCATCCACAGTAGTATCTGCTGACAAAGTGACCTTCCTTGCGACGGTAGAGGAATGATCCCTCGCAGAGTCCGTGGGTGAAGTCGAGCTTGTTGATGTGTAACATCATCCCTCTCGGTTGCTGGATATTTTTTGTGGGAGTGATTTTGGAAAAGGGACTGAAATGTGTAACAGGAAACAATGAGCGCGCGCGGTGGCGGAGATTGGTACCACGACTTACTGTCGGCCAACATAGTGTTGCCTCTCGAATGCTGGATATTTTTTGGTGGGGATGATTTTGGAAAAGGGACGGACATGTGTAACAGGAAACCGGGGAAGCACGTGCTATTTGATTTGGCCAATGAGCGCGCGCGGTGGCGGAGATATGGCTGTGAGATGGTGCCAACCCATTTTGCGTGAGGTGACGCCCCCTCTTTTCCTATAGCCCCCTTAATTTAACCAAAGGACCCAAAACTAATATGTCATCGGCTTTTTAAATCTCGCGAACCAATAATGCTATGGACTTGTATGAGGTGTCCTAGGACTCGGGGTGACGCCCCCCGTTTTCCTATAGCCTCCTTAATTTAACCAAAGGACCCAAAACGAATAGGTCATTGGCTTTTTAATATCTCGCGAACCAATAATGCTAGGGACTTGTATGAGGTGTTGTAGGACTAGGACGCCCCTTTTATCATGATATTGTGATTTACAGAGATTGGTAAATCCAAAGCAGAATATATGCGAAATTATCGACAAATAAACGCGAGAAAAAATTAAAACCAGGAGGAGTACAGCCGAAAAAATTGAATTCACATATATTTCATCTCAATTTCATAGTAGGATAACATGTCAGATGTTACACATCATATGCGACTACTGTAAGGCTCGATAATTATTGTTGATTATTTAGGGGCTTTGTGACATCGTGCTCAAGTAGCTAAGTGTACTTGGGTGTGTCTGGAATTTGTCTGATAACCTATGTCACTGTGATGTCTGTAATAGTGTGTGTAGTTGTAATTGAGGTAGGATTTGGGTAAGAAGCGGCCGTGGCCTTCAGCCTCCAGGCATTTGCCTGGAGTAGAAGTGGGAAATCACGGAAAACCACTTCCAGGACAGCTGAGGGAATGGAGTCCACCTCTTCTCAGTTTTGCCTCACGGCTTCCTGTGATACGGGCCTTAAAATAAATAAAATAAATAAATAAATACGGTAAATAAATACGGTAAATAAATATACTGCCAGGCCTCGTGGCTTACTGAGTAGGCCACTAGGCCTTGGTTTCATGGGTCCTGGATTGGGCGGATTCAGTTCCCGGCTGGATCGTGGAATTTTAATTTCTGATGGTTACTTCTCCTTGCACGTGGATTAGGTGTTTGTTACGTCTTCAAATAATTCGCTTCATTCTCATCATGACGCGCACGCGCTGGTTATCTTCGGGCATCAACCTAGGAACGTGGGATACAACGCTTGTAAGAATCTTTTTGTGTAGATGTAATAACATTCCCACGCTGCAAAGACTCTTTCAACAGCTGTTCGAACTGGCATGACCTAGGCTTGATGAAGACATTAGAACATTCTAGTACCTCAGCAGAACAACAGGGCATTTCTTTTATCTCCCTTAGGAGCTCACAACTAGTGAGACGTGGCTTGGCGAACACGGGACCCCAGCTTCCATTTACTTGTACCGGGTTCCTCTGTTATCTTTCCCTTTGATCTCTCTTGGTCAACTCTTATTCTCTTTCTACCCCGACTGTATTGTGTGTCTTTCATTTCCTCACCGTAATGGACTCTCATCTCATCTTTCCTGATACCCTCGTTGTTAGACGGGTCAACCCTCTTCTTTTCATGGTATATCCTGCTTTGTGCACAAGGCCCTGAAGGAGGCTGGGTGTATGTAGCCCGACCATTTATAGTGCTCCCACAAGGTCACGGCTGATGACCTCAATGAAGTCCTGAACTGGGTCTGTTTTCCCATTTTTCCATTGCTTTTGAGGCGGACCCTCTCAGCTTTCGTATCCGCCTTCCATGGCTCTACTTCTTTCCAAGTCCCTCAGGTCTCATTCCTTCCAGGGTTGAGAGAATTCATTTTCCCTGCCTTTTATTTCCCTTATTCATGTTTTGTCCCTTTCTTCTTCTAGCCCGTAAGTTGGTAGTTCTGGTTTTCATTTAATTTTCATTCTTCACGATCATCCAAACCATTAGGAGTCGATAATAATCTAGATGCCAGGCCCCTTGAAAGTACAATTTTATCATCATAATTTTGTATCCAAGAGGTAGCTATCAACGTATAGCAGTAGACAATAATACAGTATATTGTGTTAAATCTGTCATATCTCCCATAATTATTGACAAATGGTGGTGCTTACTTCACTGTAATGAGCCATATAATTCAGTGTTACTGCTAATATTACCCAAAATTACGATTATACAGTTTTAATTCATAAATCAGATGGATATTATACGTCAAGTCATTCTTTTTCCACATCCGTAGTGGTATTTAGGTTGTTGAAAATTGACGGGGTTTTAACGCCTCAAGAAACTTGTCACTAGAAATTTGGAGCTGAAAATTCAAATGTGATAATCATACGTCGTGGTCCCCCCCCCCCCCCCCCCAGGGGCTCACATCTAGTGGGGCGTGGGTTGGCGACCATGGGTCCCCAGCTGAGTCTGGCATTGCTTCCGCTTACATGTGCCGGGCTCCTCTCCGTCTTCTTTCCTATCGACCTCCCTTGGTCATCTCTTGTTCTTTTCCGACCCAGACGGTATTAGGGTATCTGAGGCCTAGGGAGTCTTTCACTTTCCCGCCTTAATTGCCCCTTGTCTCAACTTTCCTGATTCCTCCTTCTTCGAGGGGTCAGACCTCTTGTTTTCTTTTCATTATATTTCCTTTTCTCTTTAAGATTCCCGCACTGGTTTTGTTAATTGGCTCCCCGTGTATCAACAAATTTCTTTTTGCATCTACACTCCATTTTGTAGGTATTTTCAATCTACAGTACGTTGCATTTTGTAAGTTTTTTTTCGATCTAAATTTCATTTTGCGAGTGTTTTCAACCTCAATTGCATTTTATAAAGATTGCCAATCTAAATTGCTTTTTAGTAAGTCTTTCAATATAGGGGATTGGACTTTCGTGAGTATTTTGAATTTCAATTCGACCTAAACCGCTTTTTGCAAGTATTTTCAATCTAAATTGCATTTTGTATGGTGGGAATTTTGCAAGTATTTTGAATCTCAATTGCATTTTGTGGGTATTTTGAATCTAAATTACATTTTGCAAGTATTTTCAATCTAAATTGCATTTTGTAAGTATTATCAATCCAAATGAGTCGTTTGTAAGCAATTTCAATTGTATTTTGTAAGCAATTTGAATTTCAATTGCACTTTGTGAGATTTTGGATCTCAAATGGGCGTTTTTCAATCTGAATTGCTTTGTGTATTTTCAATATCAATTGCATTTTGTAAGTATTTTGAACCTCAATTACATTTTGTACGTATTTTCAATCTCATTGGCATTTTGTAAGTATTTTGAATTTTAGTTGCATTTTGAAAGTATTTCGACTCTACCTTGTATTTTGTACGTAGTTTGAACCTAACCTACTGTCCCCGTTTACCCGGATAGTAGGCTGTCAGATATCCGCCCCCTCAATCGGATTGCCAACAATCAATCGCACCAGCTCAGCTACATCAATGAAAATGGCACTGACAGATACTACCGAGGTTTGAACACAGAAGTTACCAAGAAAAATTATTGTGGAACACACCAAAATAGACGGGGTTTCATACTTACTTTTACTTACCTCTTATAAATATCTCGGGGATTGGGTTGACAACAGGATCATTAAAGTATGCTCCCACAATAATCTTGACCATGACATTTAAAAATGAACCAGACCGAAGACGAGAACTTTGAACTGTACAAAAGCTTTATTTTCAAATAAAGAGTATGATTTTAACAACACAACAAAATAAACGTGGCTATCAGTAGCCTATGTCAATCTGACTACGTCCTCCTAAAGGACTTGCAAAGTTATCAAACAATATGTTAGCTCCCATGAGCTCAAAATAACGTAACATTTTATAACACATTTGGATTGGATGAGGAAGTTAGGATACGACATATATAGAGCATTTGGTTTCTTTTAATAAACATAACACTTGTATTAATAGGCCCAAGGCCGGAGTATCGACCTCACCCGCTTATAACCAGATGTCTGGCCGGCTGGTCTACTCTTTAACCTGGCTCACACCTGTCAAATGGGGCGCACTCGTCACGCCACACTTGCGTAAGAATTCAGCTCCTTTTAAAGCTTTAAATGTCTACAAGACAACTCATACATATTGACGCAAATCTTTCAAATGCTTAACTCACATCCCACTGGATTATTTTAACTATCCTTAAACTTGTTAAGTTATCATCCAAATGTTTAATCAGCATAGTTTAGAGTATCAAACACACTCTTAAATGTTTATAACAAAATCACATAAATTATTTATAACAATTAGAAATTGTTTATAATATTGTCGAAAATAATTACAAAAATTTTAAACACGCCTTTAACATTACTTTCGTTCCAAATTATTGTCAAAGATATTTACATTTATTATTTACAATATCAACATTTAAATTATTTAAATTATTAATTTAAGAAATACATTGAACCACATGTTTTATCCGGTTGGTAAATTCATAATCGTGTTTAATATAATCGACCAATGAAGGTTAGTTATACATGTAAATGTCACAATCTGGTTTAATAAAGGTTGTAATAATTTTAATTATTTGTGACGGTAATCTTCATTCAAAATCTTATCTCAAATTCTTTCACAACTCTTGTTAATTATAACAGTAAATTCACTTGATTAATTTTCAACGAACTATGACAATACACTCTAGCGGAAAATACTTCGCTTACAAAATAATGCACAAACTGCATTCAAAATAGCCCAAAATTCATCATATATTAAAATATACGGCATCAAAATCTTCCACAGCATTTACAAAAACCTCCCCTAACACAATCTTTATCATTATTAATTACTGTGGGAATCTCCTTCATTTATTTAAGGGCATTATACATCAGCGACTTTCCACATGTCCGCTGCACTATCGATTATACATTCATAGTTCCACTTAAAAATTCTTATATCAATAATTGTTTCAAAACTGTTGTCATTTAAACTTCGTGGATTTCATTCATGAATCGAAATGAAATAAAAATTTGCCAATCACAAACAAATTTAATAGTGAATACGCTTATATACGCCTGTCTGGTCTATCAAAATTTAAGATTAACATCTTCAAAGAATTGTAGTATAAAAATACTATCATCAAACAAAGTGCGACTAACTGCAAAATAGTCGAATAGAATCCAATTAGACTGGGGAATGCAAACATCATTATATAAATCTCTCTATATGAGAAAAAAAACTAACACAAGTTTCACGAATTTAATGCATTCAATAATTCATAATTAATGTTCATCTATCACAAAATTGCCTAAGATGCAATGGTCGTTCATGACTGACGATAAATGTCTGTGTTGCAATCAATTCAAATAACGACTAGTATTTCCAAGATCGTCGACAACGTACTGGATTTTAACGCTCTAAAATCATTTAAATGTTCTTCCTTCTTGATGATGACAGAAAATTGGTCAAAGTAATTAAACAGGGGTAGAATTACTTTAATAAAGTGACACGCTGTCTGAATTTAAATCTGCCATAAAAATCATTAACTTACAGTCAAATCGTGACTACAAAAATAAGCAAATTACTGAAAAATCTAAATATCAGTCTCAACTGATTCAAAATCATTTAACTATGCCCATGACATGACAATGTCTTAATAAAACGTCGAAAAAGGCATAACTCATCAAGGTGTACTGAGAATAGAAATCTCAAACAAGAATATCGGGCAAAAATACATGAGGACAAAAATATGGGAAAAATGGTTGCTCAAATATTGCTAAGAAACTCAAATACAATAAACATTCACGACTACCTTATCTGCCGATTGACGTTCCAGAGGAAAATTCCCCAAAGAAGACTGTTGATGGATCCATTTCACCAAGTTAAAGCTGAGCTCCATCCTCGAAACCAGAAACAGCACCATCGGAGAATCGAACTGCTTCACGAAGACGAACGACATCCTTCCGGCAATAATCTTCTTTGTGAGTCGGGACAACCCTGACCTCTCTTGAAAAATCCCTGAAGTTCCAGTTGAAAATCGCCATGAAGTTTTTGTATAAATTTCCGAAGAAATATTCATATTCAGAAAGTATGAAATCATTTCTATTGCTGTTTGATAGTATTCAGCCTTTAATCACGAAACATGGGTGTAGATGGTTATTTACCACATGTTCGCTTGTATGGAATAGCAATTAGCGAAGTTCCATGCTGCTATCTTACTCCGTTGAAATATGTCCCAATTGCATAAAGTCCTTTAGCCTTCCATATGCTCTTCGGTTGTAGTATTAGAAGAACAAACTGCCTTATTAAATTGCTCCATTATACTGCAGTGTTGTGTCACAAAAGCAATCTGAAGTCTCCCTATTTCACTAGCCCTGTCAGCCGTAGCGTAGAGTCTGGCTATACAAAGTGTTTCTTCTGTGGCGAGAAAATCACTTTTGTCAGTCGTCTAATATTGTCAATAACTTCCAAAATACTTCCTCGAAATTGTTCAGCTTTTCTACAGTCCTTACTGTAGCAATGCACAAGAGAATTAGCTTATAGGCGACCGCTAACTGTTCACAGCTAATCTCGTAGAAGCGTTATAAGGGTCGTTTCAACTTCACCTAGATTTACTTCACAGTAAACCTGCACTGCTTGTAAGTTCGACTCTCGTTTTATGCAGTGGCTTCGCCACGCGTTATAAAGACGACCTTTTCACTACTAAACTCACTCGACGTTTCACTGAAATGACTTATTTGAAATCTGACGATTGAATATCAGACGATTTATAATCTGAGAATGAGGCTCCTCTCTTCTGCGCAAGGCCTTTTATGAACTTCATGAGGGGCGTATCTATCCCTTCCATCGCGTGTTACTGCGTCATCGCTAGAAGTTCCAACTTCGTCAATACATGACGGATTTTCATAATTCAAAAACTGAAAATAAATTTCACCAAAATTCCAGATCAATGCCTCTACTGCAAATGGATTTCCACAATTCTGCATTCCAAAAAGTAATAAAAATACCATAGTTTCAGCAATCTCCGTCTTCCTTTAGACTATCGTTCATTGGTTTGAGCCTCCCCTCCAATAGCATAATTTCTTCCTCAGCAGAATTCCACGTTTCCTGCGACTGCGTCGTACATCTCGGATCCTTCTCGAATAAATGCTGACGTCACTGAGAATCTCAGCTCAAGTAGCCTGCTGGCATAACGTCTGCGTCATCCGTGCTTACGTCATGACTACCCACGTCATAACTATGACAGCCATAACTTTCGCTATAATTTCCAAAATAGCCACCGTGGTCTCTATATAATTCAATTACGGGGGCATTCTCCTCTCACCACGTTTTAAAAACAGTTGCAAATTGTTTTTAAACTCAGAGTTACAAGTACCTCAACTCTCTTGAACACGAAATTGAATTATTACTGGCTTACTCTAGGATAGTATCTTTTTAAATTTCCAGCATTGAACTTGCCGTAAATGACATTATTCTCATCGTCGTAGAGTTCATAGCAGTTGTTTCCATAGGCGTTCGTAATCCTAAACGGCCCCATGAATACATTTCCAAATTTGGGGTATATTTTCTTGCTCATATCAGCCTTGACAGGTCTGCGTAATAATACAAGATTTCCAACTTGTAAGGGTGCACCAAAGTGTTTTCCAGCTACTCTTTTCAATCGTTTCTCTGCTGCTTTCTGGAGTTGTTCCTTCGCCTTGTCAATCCTCTGCTGCCTTCCTAGGTCGGGATCTCTAGGAATGTGGTTGAAAAGATTATCCCACGGCCTTTCTGGGTTTCTTCCAAGATGAAGTCGCATTGGCACTTCTCCTGTACTCTCCTGCACTGTAGAGTTCAGACATTCCTCTATAAGGGGTACAAATCTCACCCAACCAGAATGATCATTTGGACAGAAAATTCGACAGAATTTCGAAAATTCAGCCATATATCTTTCTGAGGAATTCGATTCTGGGTAACGCACGCTTGAAAATAAGTGCTTAATGCCAAGCCTTTCCATATCCGCTGCAAATTCCACGGATGTAAATTGCGTTCCATGATCTGACAGTAGATATTCTGGTATACCAGCTTTAGGAAATACAGCATTTTCCAGTCTGCTTACTACGTTCCTTGTGTTAGCTTTCTGCATGGGACTCATTGTAACAAATTTTGAGAAAACATCCACGGTAACCAACAGGTACTGGTTACCCTGATATCCCTTCGGACAGGGGCCAAATATGTCCGTCGCCATAAGTTCGTTTGGCTTAGAAGGAATCATAGCCTTCGGTTTTCCTTTTAATAAAGCAGAAGCATACTTTGCTCTTTGACATTTGTCACAAGATCTAATGACCTTGGCAATGCTGGAACGCATGTTAGTCCAGATAAATCTCTCTTTAAGAGTATTAAGAGTTTTATCTAAACCGGCATGTCCAGTTGCGTGATGAGCTACCCACACTAAATTGACAACAAGTTTAGGTGGCACGACTATTCGGAGTTTTGTATGCGCAGAGTCAGCATACTTGCATACGATGTCTCCACTCAAGACAAAGTGTCGTGAATTTCTCCGTGTAGCTGCATAGTCAACATCAGTATTGTCCATGTAACCCTTGAGGAACCTGTACATTTTCCTTATTGGAGCGTGTCTCTTCTGTGACACACCGATTCGGGCTAACCTCCTAACGGTTTCTTGATCTTCTTGCTCCAATTGTACATGGTGTATCTGCACATTTTTAATAGGGTTACGTGATAGAGCATCAGCCAGTAAGTTATCTTTCCCAGGCTGGTGGACGATAGTGGCGTTAAACTGTTGGGTGAACAAAGCCCAACGTGTCAATCTATCACTCGACATGTCAGTTTGCAGCATAAACTGTAGTGCTTTATGGTCAGTATTAATGATGACCTTATGTCCCAGCAGTATTTTCTTCCAGGCTTGCAATGCTGTTACAAAAGCTAACGCTTCAAGCTCCGTCGTGAAGTAATTTTCCTCGTGTTTCTTCAACTTCCGACTAGTGAACGCAATGTAGTGCTTGTTGCCTGCCTCGTCTTTCTGGTATAAGACTGCACTAATGCCTACTCTTGATGCATCAGACTCAATATAGAACACCTTCTCAAAGTCTGGGTACTCCAGTTTCACATTATTTCTGAGCATCTCTTTTGCTTTCTCAAAAGCCTCGTCTGCAGCGGTACTCCATTTCCATCTGTTATTCTTCTTGAGTAAGTCATACAGAGGAGCCATAATTTCCGAGTATCTTGGACAGTGGCTGCTAATAAATTGGCATGCTCCTACAAATTCCCTGACTTGTTTCACCTTAGTTGGCTTTGGAAATCTCGTGATCGCATCTACTTTTTTCATGTTTGGATGATATCCATCTTTATCAATAGTATGCCCCAAGTAATTTATTTCCTGCTTCAAGAATTGACATTTTCCAAAATTCACCTTGATATTGGCCTCCCGTAAATTCTCGAACAACTTTCTCAAGTGCACTAAATGTTCTGCGGCGCTGGGTGAAGATACGATTAAATCGTCAATGTAGCAGATTACATTTTCTTTCACTTCGTCAGTGAGCTTACTATCAAGTGCTCGAATAAGTGCTGGTCCACTGTTAACCATACCAAAAGGCATTCGGACAAAGACCCATGACGTCTGGTCAAATAGGAATCCAGTGTACTGCATACTATCTTCTTCTAGCTGAACTTGATAAAAAGAAGACGTCAAGTCAAGAACGCTGAAACATGCTCTTCCTTTGAATTTTCGAAGCAGATCTCTAATCTTGGGTGGTCGGTCATTTTCTGGAAGAATCTTCAAGTTAATGGTCCTGGCATCGAGACAAAGACGTATCTGACCATTACTTTTCTTCACTACTGTGATGGGGTTTATATAAGACGACGCCTGTTTTTTAATAATCCCGTCTACCTCCATTTTTCTGATTAACCCTCGTACTTCTTGATAGTATTTCTCAGGAATGGGGTATATTCTCTTCTGGTAAGGGGTTTCATCTGTCAGCCTTATCTTGTATTTATAATCCTTAATCAATCCTGGCTTTTCATCGAAAATATCTTGGAATTCCTTTATCAGATCCTCAAATTCCCCCTGAATTTCTTCAAATCCTTCAGTTTTTCTACTGGGTATTTCTGCTAAATTTTCCACTTCATTAACTATGGTATTCAAAATTTCTTCCCTAAGGTCTATTTCCAGACTGTTTTTCACGTCCTGTTTTTCTATCTCTTCTGTGATTATGTACCCATCATTAAAGCTAATACTTCTGTTCTTCATGTCAATAATAGCTCCGACCTTCGATATAAAATCGATTCCAAGCACCATATCAAAATTGATCTTGCTCACCACAATGAAGATCTGTTCATAATTCCTTCCATTGATCTCAAAGTTCAATAACACTTGAATCTTGCACTTCACTGCCTTATCTTGGAATATCCCTCTCACTTTGACGGTAGAAACAGGTAGAACTGTCATGTTCTCTCCTCTTAGCAGACTTTGATAACATTCCTCTGAAATGATGGAGATAATTGCACCAGTATCCATCAGGGCTTTATACTGTTGTCCATCTATCCGTACAGAAATAATAGGTAAGGCACATGGTCTTTCCTCTTTAACGATACCCCTCTCTTCTAGCAAATCTTCATCAGTCACTTCATATATCTCATTAATCGTAATCAGGTGTGGTGTGGCAATGTATTTACAGGTTCTCACTGACGTTGAGAAATCGGCGTTTTTTTTTTGTGTTACCGACCTCAAAATTCTGCTGGCTCGTAGAAGGCCCAGGATCGATTACAACATCCTGCCTTTTCTTTTGGTTGTCTGCTTCTTTTTCCCGTAATTCTTTTAGGTATTGCTGGCTTTCCTTCTCTCTTTCCTGATACTGATCGGGTGTCATAACCTGACCTTGAGGATTCTGATTTCTGTTTTGGCTCTGGTTATTCCTATTATAATTTCGGTTATAACCATTATTGTTGTAATATCTGCCTCTTCCATTGTAATTTCCTCGGTTATAGCTCCAGCCTCTTCTCTGTTGATACGGTCGGTAACCTTGCGATCTGTTATTTCGAAACTGATTATTCCTGTGAGGACCTACATTGTCAGTTTTCTCCTCATCTGGCTTGTCAGTTTGTTGGACTTGGTCCATATATACAGTATTTATTTCTTTAAAGTCATGCCTTTGACCTTTCTGCACCACGTTAGGCATTGGACTTGTGTAGTCTAACCTCCTCAGTAATTCATCCATGCTGGTTAAATCCCTGATGTTGGACGAAATTATTAGTCTTCTCACCTCAACTGGCAGCATACGAGAAATCGCATCAATAAGTTGCTCCGTGGACAATGGGGGTTGTAAGAATCTCAAGCGGGATAATTGACTCGTAAAGAAATCAGCGTACCGCGTTGGAAGAGTACCGGAGTATTTTCTTGAATACACCTCCGCTCTTAACGAATTCTGCGCTTCTATGGACCAAAATCGTTTGATTAATGCCTCTGCAAACTCGTCAAAGTTACTGAATGTGTATCTAAATGCGCGAAACCATTCGAGGGGTCCTCCAATCAAATATCTCTCCACTATCTTCATCTCTCTCTCTCTCTGGGAATGTGAGCTTCGATGAAATAATCTTTGAGGTTCCTTACATATTCGATAGGTGTCAAACTATCCGTGTTACTGAATTTTTGCGGTTTATCTTCAAAATTCCTGATGACCGTTACGTTCCTCGGATATGAATCCGGGTAGTTTTTCCCACTATCTCTATAGTTCCACTCAGGTTCCATATTCCTCTCGTCATCTTCCTCCCTGAATCTGGATATACGTTCTTCAGGAGTCACGTCTCTCTCTTCTGGATCTAGGTTATATCTTCTGGCATAATTCCTACTGGTTTCGCAAGTCAAGCCTACTGTATCCTTGTCAGTGATTTCCGTTAAGACTTTCTTGATTAACTCTTCTTTGTAGGTCTCCATTAAATTAGCCTCTCCTAACTTCAAATTCTGTAGTTTACTCGTCGTTTCATTCACATCAGAGACAACTTTATGAATCTGTTCCTCTAATGCAGATTTTAATGTTTGCACATCCCGATCTAGTTGTGTCCTATCTTCAACTTGTCTTTCGGATAGCGAATCCATCCTGACGCTTAAATCTTTCCTAATCTGTACTACTTCATTGTTAATATCAATTTGAGTACTGGCAAGTTTCCTTTCAATACGATCCTGAATTTGGGTTACATGTTCCCCACTTGACCTATTCCACTCGTCTTTCCATATTGCTACATTTTCCGTTAACATTTCTGCTATGTCTAATTCAATATCCTCTTTCAATACTTTATTATGGTCTAATACTTGGGTTCTCATGACCTCTACATCAAACTTTAAACCTTCTAAAGACGCTGTCGTTCTAACTGACTCATCAACTAGCCTAGTCGTTAATGCACTTATATTACGTGTACAAAGAGTTTTCGAATTTTCTATCTCTTCCCTGACTTTATTTACATCAGTTTGGACTTTAGCAACGTCTACGAAAACTGTGTTGACCTCTACTTGAATTTTATTTATGTCACTTTGCATCTCGTTTACATCCGAATGAATGTTATTAATATCAACCTGAACATTGGACACATCAGTTCTAACATTTTGGATTCCTCTTTGGACTTCCTCAACCTTGTCTTGGACAGTCGCAACATCATTTTTGACAACAACTACCTCAGCCCTAGCACAAGAAATATCACTACGGACATTAGCAACATATAAATTCAACATTGTAAGATCTTTATGCACATTAGCAACATCAATTTTAACATCAGCAACATTTTTATGCATATTAGACACATCTATTTTAACATTGGACATGTCGGAGCGCATGTCAGTTACAGTATTCTCAATTCCTTGGGTATTAATCTGTAAACGCGACATATTATCCTCTAAGTTAGCAGAACTGGTCTGAAGAGCTTTCATATTCTCCTCTATTCGACTAACATTCTCCTTCATACTTTCATTCATGCTAGCTTTCAAATTACTAGCATTCTCCTCCATCATCTGCTTCATATTAGCAGACATCTCCGCTAACATCATCTTCAAACTTTCATCTGCCATTACAATATTATTCAAAATTAGACTGCTGTAGGGACATACATCAAAAGAGCAAAATAACAACACTTGAGCAACACTTTTCACCATACATAAATTTGATCAATTTTCTGTCTTAAATCTAACTTATAACTACCTTATAATTAACTTTCGAAGACACTTCATGTTGAAACAAACTCAAGCACATGTTCAAATTTCCCTGGCTCATTTTAAAATATCCTAACACAAATAATTTACATTTACAATCCAAATAATTTAATTTAATTTTTAATATGACTAAAATGTCATAAGCCGGTCAAATAAAATAAGATTCCAGATCATAGGCGATTTTCCTAAGTTTCCAGCCTATTTAACCTTTCTCAAGTTGTATAAGATCTGATCTTTTCTGAGTGTAATTTTCCTACTACAATACAACATTTAATTCCTATATAATCACACTCTTAAATTCTACAATTGGCCAAGACATCTAACAAAGAATCAACCTCTTTATTTGAGGCTAATCGAACCACACGTTTTAGGTTTGCCAATCCTACTGGCGTTCAACCTGGTGATCCAGTTATGTTGAATCGAGCCCCAACGTTTTAGGTGCGCCAATCCTTCTGTCCCCGTTTACCCGGATAGTAGGCTGTCAGATATCCGCCCCCTCAATCGGATTGCCAACAATCAATCGCACCAGCTCAGCTACATCAATGAAAATGGCACTGACAGATACTACCGAGGTTTGAACACAGAAGTTACCAAGAAAAATTATTGTGGAACACACCAAAATAGACGGGGTTTCATACTTACTTTTACTTACCTCTTATAAATATCTCGGGGATTGGGTTGACAACAGGATCATTAAAGTATGCTCCCACAATAATCTTGACCATGACATTTAAAAATGAACCAGACCGAAGACGAGAACTTTGAACTGTACAAAAGCTTTATTTTCAAATAAAGAGTATGATTTTAACAACACAACAAAATAAACGTGGCTATCAGTAGCCTATGTCAATCTGACTACGTCCTCCTAAAGGACTTGCAAAGTTATCAAACAATATGTTAGCTCCCATGAGCTCAAAATAACGTAACATTTTATAACACATTTGGATTGGATGAGGAAGTTAGGATACGACATATATAGAGCATTTGGTTTCTTTTAATAAACATAACACTTGTATTAATAGGCCCAAGGCCGGAGTATCGACCTCACCCGCTTATAACCAGATGTCTGGCCGGCTGGTCTACTCTTTAACCTGGCTCACACCTGTCAAATGGGGCGCACTCGTCACGCCACACTTGCGTAAGAATTCAGCTCCTTTTAAAGCTTTAAATGTCTACAAGACAACTCATACATATTGACGCAAATCTTTCAAATGCTTAACTCACATCCCACTGGATTATTTTAACTATCCTTAAACTTGTTAAGTTATCATCCAAATGTTTAATCAGCATAGTTTAGAGTATCAAACACACTCTTAAATGTTTATAACAAAATCACATAAATTATTTATAACAATTAGAAATTGTTTATAATATTGTCGAAAATAATTACAAAAATTTTAAACACGCCTTTAACATTACTTTCGTTCCACATTATTGTCAAAGATATTTACATTTATTATTTACAATATCAACATTTAAATTATTTAAATTATTAATTTAAGAAATACATTGAACCACATGTTTTATCCGGTTGGTAAATTCATAATCGTGTTTAATATAATCGACCAATGAAGGTTAGTTATACATGTAAATGTCACAATCTGGTTTAATAAAGGTTGTAATAATTTTAATTATTTGTGACGGTAATCTTCATTCAAAATCTTATCTCAAATTCTTTCACAACTCTTGTTAATTATAACAGTAAATTCACTTGATTAATTTTCAACGAACTATGACAATACACTCTAGCGGAAAATACTTCGCTTACAAAATAATGCACAAACTGCATTCAAAATAGCCCAAAATTCATCATATATTAAAATATACGGCATCAAAATCTTCCACAGCATTTACAAAAACCTCCCCTAACACAATCTTTATCATTATTAATTACTGTGGGAATCTCCTTCATTTATTTAAGGGCATTATACATCAGCGACTTTCCACATGTCCGCTGCACTATCGATTATACATTCATAGTTCCACTTAAAAATTCTTATATCAATAATTGTTTCAAAACTGTTGTCATTTAAACTTCGTGGATTTCATTCATGAATCGAAATGAAATAAAAATTTGCCAATCACAAACAAATTTAATAGTGAATACGCTTATATACGCCTGTCTGGTCTATCAAAATTTAAGATTAACATCTTCAAAGAATTGTAGTATAAAAATACTATCATCAAACAAAGTGCGACTAACTGCAAAATAGTCGAATAGAATCCAATTAGACTGGGGAATGCAAACATCATTATATAAATCTCTCTATATGAGAAAAAAAAACTAACACAAGTTTCACGAATTTAATGCATTCAATAATTCATAATTAATGTTCATCTTTCACAAAATTGCCTAAGATGCAATGGTCGTTCATGACTGACGATAAATGTCTGTGTTGCAATCAATTCAAATAACGACTAGTATTTCCAAGATCGTCGACAACGTACTGGATTTTAACGCTCTAAAATCATTTAAATGTTCTTCCTTCTTGATGATGACAGAAAATTGGTCAAAGTAATTAAACAGGGGTAGAATTACTTTAATAAAGTGACACGCTGTCTGAATTTAAATCTGCCATAAAAATCATTAACTTACAGTCAAATCGTGACTACAAAAATAAGCAAATTACTGAAAAATCTAAATATCAGTCTCAACTGATTCAAAATCATTTAACTATGCCCATGACATGACAATGTCTTAATAAAACGTCGAAAAAGGCATAACTCATCAAGGTGTACTGAGAATAGAAATCTCAAACAAGAATATCGGGCAAAAATACATGAGGACAAAAATATGGGAAAAATGGTTGCTCAAATATTGCTAAGAAACTCAAATACAATAAACATTCACGACTACCTTATCTGCCGATTGACGTTCCAGAGGAAAATTCCCCAAAGAAGAATGTTGATGGATCCATTTCACCAAGTTAAAGCTGAGCTCCATCCTCGAAACCAGAAACAGCACCATCGGAGAATCGAACTGCTTCACGAAGACGAACGACATCCTTCCGGCAATAATCTTCTTTGTGAGTCGGGACAACCCTGACCTCTCTTGAAAAATCCCTGAAGTTCCAGTTGAAAATCGCCATGAAGTTTTTGTATAAATTTCCGAAGAAATATTCATATTCAGAAAGTATGAAATCATTTCTATTGCTGTTTGATAGTATTCAGCCTTTAATCACGAAACATGGGTGTAGATGGTTATTTACCACATGTTCGCTTGTATGGAATAGCAATTAGCGAAGTTCCATGCTGCTATCTTACTCCGTTGAAATATGTCCCAATTGCATAAAGTCCTTTAGCCTTCCATATGCTCTTCGGTTGTAGTATTAGAAGAACAAACTGCCTTATTAAATTGCTCCATTATACTGCAGTGTTGTGTCACAAAAGCAATCTGAAGTCTCCCTATTTCACTAGCCCTGTCAGCCGTAGCGTAGAGTCTGGCTATACAAAGTGTTTCTTCTGTGGCGAGAAAATCACTTTTGTCAGTCGTCTAATATTGTCAATAACTTCCAAAATACTTCCTCGAAATTGTTCAGCTTTTCTACAGTCCTTACTGTAGCAATGCACAAGAGAATTAGCTTATAGGCGACCGCTAACTGTTCACAGCTAATCTCGTAGAAGCGTTATAAGGGTCGTTTCAACTTCACCTAGATTTACTTCACAGTAAACCTGCACTGCTTGTAAGTTCGACTCTCGTTTTATGCAGTGGCTTCGCCACGCGTTATAAAGACGACCTTTTCACTACTAAACTCACTCGACGTTTCACTGAAATGACTTATTTGAAATCTGACGATTGAATATCAGACGATTTATAATCTGAGAATGAGGCTCCTCTCTTCTGCGCAAGGCCTTTTATGAACTTCATGAGGGGCGTATCTATCCCTTCCATCGCGTGTTACTGCGTCATCGCTAGAAGTTCCAACTTCGTCAATACATGACGGATTTTCATAATTCAAAAACTGAAAATAAATTTCACCAAAATTCCAGATCAATGCCTCTACTGCAAATGGATTTCCACAATTCTGCATTCCAAAAAGTAATAAAAATACCATAGTTTCAGCAATCTCCGTCTTCCTTTAGACTATCGTTCATTGGTTTGAGCCTCCCCTCCAATAGCATAATTTCTTCCTCAGCAGAATTCCACGTTTCCTGCGACTGCGTCGTACATCTCGGATCCTTCTCGAATAAATGCTGACGTCACTGAGAATCTCAGCTCAAGTAGCCTGCTGGCATAACGTCTGCGTCATCCGTGCTTACGTCATGACTACCCACGTCATAACTATGACAGCCATAACTTTCGCTATAATTTCCAAAATAGCCACCGTGGTCTCTATATAATTCAATTACGGGGGCACTACATTCTGTGCGTATTTTTCAATCTATTCTTTTGTGAGTATTTTCGTTCTATATTCCCTTTTGTAAGTATTTTCCGTCTGATTTAATTCTCGTTCTGGTTTCCAATTTCGTTGTCATTTTCGCTATCACCCAGACCATTGGGGGCCGATAACCTAGATGTTAGGCCCCTTAAAACAACAATAATCATACTTCGTGGTGTAGTGGCTAGCAGTTTTGGCTGTCACCACGGAGGAGGTCCGATTTCCATTCCAGGCTCTGCCGTCAGGTCTGAGGGCTCAGCCTCATGAGCAAAACTAAGTAGACGTGGAGTTTCGATTTCATCTCAGCCATCTTATAAATGTCTTTTTTTTTTGCGGTATCCCCATTTCTACCCCAGACAAATGCTGGTATGGTTCCTAACTTAAGGAACTCCGGAATGTCCTATACTGCCCATGATAATTTTCAAACAATTATTAGAAACTAATTGAATTTTTTAAGGGAGACCCTTAAGGCCACGGCCGTCTCCATACCAATCCTCACCTCAATTACAAATTTCTTAAAGAAGTTTTTTTAAATGTCTATTGTGTAATACAGAGGGGAGGATAGGTATGGAGACGGCCGTGGCTATCATAAATGATGATATGCGCTATAATGTTAACGTTAGGTTTATTTCGCTCTTCTGTATTTTCTTCGTGTGGCTTCCTGAGAGGCTGAGTGCAGGTCTTTCTACTGAAGTTGACGCCCGTGGGCGACCTGCGCGTCGTAATGAGGATAAAGTGATGATGAAGACGTCACATACACCCAGTCCCCGGGCCACGGGAATTAACCCCAGGAGATTAAAATCCCTAATGGCCCGGCCGGGAATCGAACCTGGGATCCTTCGGACTAAAGCCTAGCACGCCAACCTATTAGCCACGGAGCCGGACCGCTCTCCTGTGAACCTTTGGTTTAGAAGTTTCACTCTTCTGCTATCGATTAATAGATTACTGATGATACAGGATGTTTCAGTAATAGCGTGCCAAACGGATACCAATTACCCGGGCTGCCACACTGAGCACATCGACATAGGGAACGTGTGGACTCCGAGGTCATACAAAGGTGCTATGGACGTAAACATGTGTAACATGACTGGGGTGTCCTGAGTAGTTATTTATGTTTGTTGACAGTAAATGTGTACACTGGAGGAAATGTGTAAACATGGGTGACACAAATTAGGTTTCCTGTACGGTTATTGTTTATTTATTTATTTATTTATTTATTTTATTTTTAGCCCACTTTTCACATTTTGCAAAAATGAGGAAAAAGTAGACTTATGAGATCGATCCGGGAAAATGTGTGTCTGTCTGTCTGTCCTTCTGTCTGTCTGTCTGGCTGTGTGTGTGTCCCCCCCCCCCCCTATCAACTCCTAAACGGCTGCAGCAATCGGAACCAAATTTAGTATGAGTAAAGATGTAAGCCGGAATATCTCAAGCCCATATTTGAAAATGATGTCAGTGCTACCAACTGCTGAAAAAACGCACTAGAAATTTGAGCTCCATGTTGGATATCTAGGAAGATATGCATGGGAGCTATTTCAAAATTGGCACACCTGCAGATAATACTATTTCAGTTTAATTTCCAGGAGGCCATACATGACAGTGTTGCCAAAATAATTTTAAGCCTTCTGATAGGTCCAATTTTTAAATGCATATAACTTCTATACTATCAATTTAATTTCAACCAAATTTTGTATGTAATATGTGTACATAAACACATATGACTGAGCGTATTCTTAAGAGCCACCAGGGCTGCCAACTGTTAATAATTGCTCTCTCTATTTTTTATCCAAATACCAATATATCAGAAAGTAAGCAAACCGAGAGCTTTAAACTATGCACACGTATAGTACCTGACATTTTAGATTAATTTGGAGTAATTCATATAAGTCAGTGCTGTCAAAATGATTCTATGCCTGCTGATATGTCCAATTTTAAAATACATGTAACTTCTATACTAACAAATGAATTTCATCCAAAATTGGCACAACAAGATATCATAATATTTCAGATTATTTCTGACCAGGAGACGCATGACATTGTTGCCAACATGCTTTTACGCGTGCTGATAGATCCAATGTCTAACTGCATATAACGTCCATTGGAATTCAACCAAATTCTGTATTCTGTACCTTAAGAGATGGAACTAAGAATATATTCAGTCGCCAGGGCTGCCAACTGTAGTGCTCTATTAGGCTACGTTATACCAGGTATATTTTTAACTAATTAAACATTTCGATATTACCAACTTAATTTCGTCATTATTTTAGATATGTTCATATACTGTAGATTAATCATTGGCATGAATCTTAATTTTAAGAAAAGTAGGCTCTTTAGTTCGTTACGGAACTTCTTGTTATTTACACTGAATGTGTGCATTTATACACAGGAAACACTGTAACTGACGACCAAGCCATGAGCAAGCTCAGCGTTACTGTGTGTGTGCAGGGGCAGATGACCTCGTAGTTCCGCCCCTTCAAACCTCAATAACTAACTAACTGTGTGTGTAAAATATTGCTCAAAATGACGGTCACCTACCTCGATACAAGCATGGCAACGAATTAAGATTCTGTGTGACTGCGCTACCTTCCGGACGATAGAGGCGAGTTGAGGATGCCATCAGTAAGCACGCGATCCATTACATGCCTAGTCGGTGGCGCGCACAATACGAATTCTTAATAACTTAGGTATATATGGTGCAGATAAATAGGAGTACTGCACATGACGATTCTTAAGGTGATGTATCCTTCTTTCCTAGGTATCCCACTCTTATTTCGGCATTCATCAGTCAACAGAGGAGTTTTTGAGCTGGGGTTTTCTACCTCAAATTGTTCCTTGTGTCACACCACCTCCTGGTAGCGGTTAGCATTCTCGGCTGTCGCCTCGGAGGTTTGGGTTTGGTTCTCGGCTCTGCCAAGAAATTTAATTGTGGCCAGAGGGAACGGGGTACACTCAGCCTCGTAAGGCAAAACTAAGAGGAGATGGATTCGATTCGCACCATCCAGGAAGTGGTTTTACGTGGCTTCCCCACTTCTACTCCAGGCGAATGCCAGGATAGTTCTTAACTTAAGGCCACGGCCTTACAAATATACACACTAATACTGCCAATACATGTTAACAGACTCATCCAAGTACACGGGGCTAAATTACCACGATGTCGAAACCCCTCATATGAAACAACTCCTCTTCCTTGTGTCCGTTACAAACATCTCTGAAAAACGGAAGTATCATCATGGATTCACCCTGTTACTATGAAACTAGCCAAGAAAGTAATAATCTCCTAACTATGACTTTACCACTTCCATGAAAATCTAAGTACTTGGATTCAAAAATTAAATTAAAACAATTGACACTACACTGACACAATAACAGCTGATGAAAGATACATTCAAATAAAATCAAATAAATCAAATTAGCATACTGACGAGCAGCCAACCTAAAATATAAAATTACTTAACTTTATGTAACTATTTACACATTCTGTATTAAAACAAGAAGTTCCGTGAAGAACTATACAGCCTACTTTTCATGCCAATGATTATTCTAGAGTATATGAACCTATCTAGAATAATGACAAAATTAAGTTGGTAATATCGAAATATCAAATCAGTTCAGAATATACCTGGTATAATGTAGCCTAATAGAGCACTACAGTTGGCAGCCCTGGTGACTGAATATATTCTTAGTTCCATCTCTTAAGGTACAGAATACAAAATTAGGTTGAAGTCCAATGGACGTTACATGCAGTTAGACACTGGATCTATCAGCACGCGTAAAAGCATGTTGCCAACAATACCATGCGTGTGCTGGTCAGAAATAATCTGAAATATTATGATATCTTGTTGTGCCAATTTTGGATGAAATCCATTAGTTAGTATAGAAGTTACATGTATTTTAAAATTGGACATATCAGCAGGCATAGAATCATGTTGGCAGCACTGCCTTGTATTAATTACTCCAAATTAATCTACAATGTCAGGTGCTATACGTGTGCAAAGTATAGAGCTGTTGGCTTGCATACTTTCTGATATATTGATATTAGGGTAAAACAAATATAGACAGCATTTATTTACAGTTGGCAGCCCTGATTGCTCTTAACAATACTTAGTCATTCTGTTATGGTACACACATCACATACGAAATTTGGTTGTAATCCAACTGATAGTATAGAAGTTACATGTATTTAAAAATTGCTACTATCAGCAGGCTTATAACCATGTTGGTAGAACTGACGTATATAAGTTACTCAAAATTAATCTAAAATGTCAGAATATACGTGTGCATAGTTTAAAGCTGTTGGCTTGCATACTTTCTGATATATTGGTATTTGGATAAAAAAAAAATGAGAGAGCAATTATTAACAGTTGGCAGCCCTGGTGGCTCTTAAGAATACGCTCAATCATATCTGTTTATGTACAGATATTACACACAACATTTGGTTGAAATCCAATTGATAGTGTAGAAGTTATATGCATTTAAACATTGGACCTATCAGAAGGCTTAAAATTATTTTGGCAACACTGTCATTGTTGGCCTCCTGGAAATTAAACTGAAATAGTATTATCTGCATGTGTACCAATTTTGGAATAGCTCCCATGCATACCTTGCGAGATATCCAACATGGAGCTCAAATTTCCAGTGCGTTTTTTCAGCAGTTGGTAGCACTGACACCATTTTCAAATATAGACGTGAGATATTCCGGTGCACATCTTTACTCATACTAAATTTGGTTTTGATTGCTGCAGCCGTTTAGGAGTTGATAGGGGGACACAGACAGACAGACAGACAGACAGACACACATTTTCCCGGATCGATCTCATAAGTCTACTTTTTCCTCATTTTTGCAAAATGTAAAAAGTAGGCTAAAAAATGCGACCGGGGTAGCTACGTGCGTTGAGGCGGCGCAAGATCACGAGGCCAGGCTGTCTGCAGATTCTGCAGGTGAATGGATTCGAACCCCATTGTTGACGATTCACAATTATTTTTAACTCAGGCAAATGCCGACTCGGCGAGTTATTATAGCCAGGCTACAGCCGCTTTCTTTGAACTCCTGCGCAGTTTCCTTCATCTTCATCTCTCATTAACTCCTCTGATAAGGTTGCATCAGGAGGGTCATTTGACTGCCTGCCACATAGGAAACTCGTCTCATCTCCGACCCCGAGGAGAAACAAGTACATTAAAGCTGTTGCTGATTTATTTATGGTCTTATCGACATCGTGGTCATGTCACGTGAGGGTGTGTGTGTAATTTGTCTGATAACCTGTGTCACTGTGATGGCTGTAGTAGTGTGTGTAATTGTTTTTGAGCCTAGGATTTGGAAAGAGATCGGTCGTGGCCTTTAGTTAGAAACTATTCTGGCATTTGCTTGGAGTAGAAGTGGGGACACCACCTAGAACCATTCCTAGGACAGCTGAGGCAGGGATCAAACCTATCTCTTCTCATTGTTGCACCACGAAAACGAATGTACCTCACTCCAACTTCCAAACCAGAATTAAATCGAACCTAGGACCCCGAGATTACGGAAGGCGGCGGAACAGTACATTAGGGAATAGCTCACGATGATAGCCTACTCCTTTCTGATAAGAGAGAGGGAAAATTACAGTATGATATAAGGGAGTGACTCAGCGTTCAGGCCACATTTACAAACATATCAGTGAAAATAATAAAGTCGCGTGTGTACAGAAGTTATCTCAAACCTTGTTCCAGCTGGCTGCGTGGCTCAGCGGCTTGTTGTGGCCAATGTTGCAGGATCGAATCCTGGCGCAGTCAGCTGGTATTTGAGGGTGCGCAAATACGAGGGAGCAGTGTCAGTAGATTTACTGGTACGTTAAAGATCCCCTTCGGAGAAAAATTCCGGCAACCCGGCGTCTCTAAAAGCCGCAGTAGTTAAAAGGGACGTAAAACAAATAACATGATCATTAATATTATTATTACTGTATTATTATTATTATCTCATCTTTTTACACATTTCATGGTAATTGCTCTCAGACAGACCCCCAGTAATCACACATTCCATGGTAATTGCTCTCAGACAGACCCCCAGTAATCACACATTTCATGGTAATTGCCCTCAGACAGACCCCCAGTAATCACACATTTCATGGTAATTGCTCTCAGACAGACCCCCAGTAATCACACATTCCATGGTAATTGCTCTCAGACAGACCCCCAGTAATCACACATTTCATGGTAATTGCTCTCAGACAGACCCCCAGTAATCACACATTTCATGGTAATTGCTCTCAGACAGACCCCCAGTAACCACACATTTCATGGTAATTGCTCTCAGACAAACCCCCAGTAATCACACAATTCATGGTAATTGCTCTCAGACAGACCCCCAGTAATCACACATTCCATGGTAATTGCTCTCAGACAGACCCCCAGTAATCACACATTTCATGGTAATTGCTCTCAGACAGACCCCCAGTAATCACACATTTCATGGTAATTGCTCTCAGACAGACCCCCAGTAATCACACAATTCATGGTAATTGCTCTCAGACAGACCACCAGTAATCACACATTTCATGGTAATTGCTCTCAGACAGACCCCCAGTAATCACACATTTCATGGTAATTGCTCTCAGACAGACCCCCAGTAATCACACATTTCATGGTAATTGCTCTCAGACAGACCCCCCGTAATCACACATTGCATGGTAATTGCTCTCAGACAGACCCCCAGTAATCACACATTTCATGGTAATTGCTCTCAGACAGACCCCCAGTAATCACACATTTCATGGTAATTGCTCTCAGACAGACCCCCAGTAATCACACATTTCATGGTAATTGCTCTCAGACAGACCCCCAGTAATCACACATTTCATGGTAATTGCTCTCAGACAGACCCCCAGTAATCACACATTTCATGGTAATTGCTCTCAGACAGACCCCCAGTAATCACACATTTCATGGTAATTGCTCTCAGACAGACCCCCAGTAATCACACATTTCATGGTAATTGCTCTCAGACAGACCCCCAGTAATCACACATTTCATGGTAATTGCTCTCAGACAGACCCCCAGTAATCACACATTTCATGGTAATTGCTCTCAGACAGACCCCCAGTAATCACACATTTCATGGTAATTGCTCTCAGACAGACCCCCAGTAATCACACAATTCATGGTAATTGCTCTCAGACAGACCCCCAGTAATCACACAATTCATGGTAATTGCTCTCAGACAGACCCCCAGTAATCACACATTTCATGGTAATTGCTCTCAGACAGACCCCCAGTAATCACTCATTTCATGGTAATTGCTCTCAGACAGACCCCCAGTAATCACACATTTCATGGTAATTGCTCTCAGACAGACCCCCAGTAATCACACATTTCATGGTAATTGCTCTCAGACAGACCCCCAGTAATCACACAATTCATGGTAATTGCTCTCAGACAGACCCCCAGTAATCACACATTTCATGGTAATTGCTCTCAGACAGACCCCCAGTAATCACACATTTCATGGTAATTGCTCTCAGACAGACCCCCAGTAATCACACATTTCATGGTAATTGCTCTCAGACAGACCCCCAGTAATCACACATTTCATGGTAATTGCTCTCAGACAGACCCCCAGTAATCACACATTTCATGGTAATTGCTCTCAGACAGACCCCCAGTAATCACACATTTCATGGTAATTGCTCTCAGACAGACCCCCAGTAATCACACATTTCATGGTAATTGCTCTCAGACCCCCAGTAATCACACATTTCATGGTAATTGCTCTCAGACCCCCAGTAATCACACATTTCATGGTAATTGCTCTCGGACAGACCCCCAGTAATCACACATTTCATGGTAATTGCTCTCAGACAGACCCCCAGTAATCACACATTTCATGGTAATTGCTCTCAGACAGACCCCCAGTAATCACACATTTCATGGTAATTGCTCTCAGACAGACCCCCAGTAATCACACATTTCATGGTAATTGCTCTCAGACAGACCCCCAGTAATCACACATTTCATGGTAATTGCTCTCAGACAGACCCCCAGTAATCACACATTTCATGGTAATTGCTCTCAGACAGACCCCCAGTAATCACACATTTCATGGTAATTGCTCTCAGACAGACCCCCAGTAATCACACAATTCATGGTAATTGCTCTCAGACAGACCCCCAGTAATCACACATTTCATGGTAATTGCTCTCAGACAGACCCCCAGTAATCACACATTTCATGGTAATTGCTCTCAGACAGACCCCCAGTAATCACACATTTCATGGTAATTGCTCTCAGACAGACCCCCAGTAATCACACATTTCATGGTAATTGCTCTCAGACAGACCCCCAGTAATCACACATTTCGTGGTAATTGCTCTCAGATAGACCCCCAGTAATCACACAATTCATGGTAATTGCTCTCAGACAGACCCCCAGTAATCACACAATTCATGGTAATTGCTCTCAGACAGACCCCCAGTAATCACACAATTCATGGTAATTGCTCTCAGACAGACCCCCAGTAATCACACATTTCATGGTAATTGCTCTCAGACAGACCCCCAGTAATCACACATTTCATGGTAATTGCTCTCAGACAGACCCCCAGTAATCACACATTTCATGGTAATTGCTCTCAGACAGACCCCCAGTAATCACACATTTCGTGGTAATTGCTCTCAGACAGACCCCCAGTAATCACTCAATTCATGGTAATTGCTCTCAGACAGACCCCCAGTAATCACACATTTCATGGTAATTGCTCTCAGACAGACCCCCAGTAATCACACATTTCATGGTAATTGCTCTCAGACAGACCCCCAGTAATCACACAATTTTGTGAAAGGGAGCTAAAACATAAATGGATGCAAATTTTGTGTGAGTGAACAGGCGAATTTTAAAGGTTATGGGAGTCAAATAACATTGATGTAAATAAAATTAATTTAGGTATTCACTAAACTATTCAATGAACTAAACCAAGTTGTTAGCCTATTTTCATTTAATAGGCTTAGGGATCACCTTTTGTCCGTGAGTCTGTCTGTGTGTGTGTGCGTATGTGTGGGATTCGTGTGCCCCCCTCCCCTCTCCTCCCCCTAATACAATCTAAACGGCTGAAGCGATTTCAATGAAACTCAGTAAGTTCATAGCACTATTCCGGACGATCCTGACCGTGCCCATCAAATTTTGTTACGTCTCACCAATCCAACATGGCGGCTGTAGAAATATTTAACCAGCATTCAATATCTCCGAAACTATTACCGATATCACCCTGGAATTTTGTACGGTGATAAAGGGAACTACTAGAAGTTCACCTATGTGACTTTTGAAACCCTGGTTACTACAAAACCAACATGGCGGCCAAGCGAATTTGCGACTTTTAAATAGACGTTTCTCGCGATTTAACCAACCAAACGCAATGAAACTTGGTACAGTATATGTTTATACATTTTGTAATGCACCGACATCTAACTTCGTTCAATTGTTTACATAACCTCAAGATGAGGGGCTGTGCGAAATATTTCACTGGCATTCTATATATATCTCTGAAACTATTACCGGTATCACCCTGAAATTTTGTACGGAGATAAAGGGTGCTACTGGAAGATCATCTATGTGACTTTTGAAACCCTGGTTACTATAAAACCAACATGGCGGCCAAGCGAAGTTGCGACTTTTTAATAGACGTTTCTCGCGATTTAACCAACCAAACGCAATGAAACTTGGTACAGTATATGTTTATACATTTTGTAATGCACCGACATCTAACTTCGTTCAATTGTTTACATAACCTCAAGATGAGGGGCTGTGCGAAATATTTCACTGGCATTCTATATATATCTCTGAAACTATTACCGGTATCACCCTGAAATTTTGTACGGAGATAAAGGGTGCTACTGGAAGTTCATCTATGAGACTTTCAAAAACCGGTTAACTACAAAACGAACATGGCAGCCAAGTGAATTTGAAAGTTTTAAATAGACTTTTCTCGCGATTTAATGATCCAAACGCAATGCAACTTGGTACAGCAAATGTTTATACACATTGTAATGCACTGGTATCTAATTTAGTTCAATTGTTTACATAACCTCAAGATGGCAGCTGTGCGAATTTAAAATTAAATATTATTTCTTCTGTCGTAATCATGCGATCGAAGTGAAAGTTTGAATAATGAACCTACGCAATAATTTTCCTTTAATGGTACATGACTCTATGGCCTATACATATAACAATCCAACATGGCAACCATCCGAAATATTTAGATGGTTCTCAATATCCATGAATCTATTACAGCAAGCAAACTGATTTTTTTTAATGTCCATAGGGGCTATGAACATAAGTTCACTTTGAATAACCTGCTGATCACAAATCCAACATGGACGTTTCTCGCAATTTAACCATCCGAGTGTAGTGAAACTTGGTACAGTATATCCTTACACAAATGTTAATCCACTGGCATCTAATTCATTACAATTGTTTCTATAACCACAAGATGGCAACTGTGCGAAATTTTAAAATCTCGTTTTTAGTTCGTATGTCCTAATCATGCGATTGAAGTTTTAATACTACACGTACACAATAATATTCATGTAACAGTACATAACTCTTAAAACCTACATACGAGGCACGTCCAGAAAGTAAGTTCCGTTTGGTAATAAAATTAAATTGTGTACAGATACAGAAAAAATATTTATTGCACAACATTCTAAACCTCTTAAACTACTTTTCCACATAACTGCCGAACTTTTGCAGGCATTTGTCATAGCGTGGCACAAGTTTTTGGATACCTTCTTCATAGAAGTTTGCCGCCGACCCGTAAACGAGAGTGAAGACTCCCCTGTAAGATATCCTACCGTTTGGCCACCACTGTTAGGCAAATTGCGTATGTGGTCAGGAGAACTCCTAATTTTCGCCCAGACAGTCATTTAACCTAGTACCGACCAATGGTTTCGCCTAGACCAGGGGTTCTCAACCTTTTTCATCCATCGTACCCCTTTAAAAAAATTAAACATCCTGCGTACCTCCTACTAACCTTTCTTAGGTAGTTATTTATTTATTTATTTATTTATTTATCGTATGGCTTTTAGTGCCGGGAGTGTCCGAGGACATGTTCGGCTCGCCTGAGTCTGTAGCTGCTTCCAGCGGATACCCTAAAGGGTGAGCTACAAGTTCCGTTCAATTTCAAGTAGTTCCAACTTTCGCCACCAGATATCAATGATACCTAGTGGTGAACGTTGAACTTTGATAGAGCGTTCTGACGAAATCTAACCTAACAAATTTTGCTTTACACAAGTTTAGTCTGTGAAAGGATCTTTTACATGCCATAAATCTATGACATGGGACCGCCGGCTATACTTCCCCTTCGAAGGAAGGCATACTGAAGGATTTTTAACGCTCTTAAAAATCCGACGACTTTGGCCGGATTTGAACCCGCTATCTTGGGCATAGCAGTTTAGCATGCTACTGACTACGCCACCGAAGCCGCCCTTAGGTAGTAATAATGGTAATTAAAAATGTAAAAGGTATTTAGTTAGTATGGTTTAACCTTTGTAATTTTATACGGAAATATATTTTAATAAAACAAAATATAGTTGTTGTTTTTCCAGTTCCTTTTCCCAAAGAGTGATTTTTGCAATCATTGCGTTAGTTTTCATCTCAACATAGAACATATCAGAAACACTACCTTGCATACACTTATTCCAAATGTTCAGTTTTTCAAAAATATCCCTTAAATAGGCCAATTTTAAAAGCCAACCAAAGTCATTGAGTACTGATGATAAATTAGAATTGTGCTCGGTAAAGAAAAGATGCAATTCTTTGTGGAGTTCAAATACACGCGTCGTAAATAACTCAAACAGTAGTCACGGCACGAAGCTCACTGCGTATGTGGATCGAGTAGAAGGATGGCCTGCCGCGTATCCCCTGAAATGTTTCGCGTACCCCTAAGGGGTACGGGTACCACAGGTTGAGAACCCCTGGCCTAGACCATCGTCTAAAATAGTAGCGACAAATTGTTTCCCCCTGACAGTCGTCTAACCTAGTAGCGATCAATGGTTTCGCCCTGACAGTCGTCTAACCTGGTAGCGACCAATGGTTTCGCCCTGACCGTCGTCAAACCTAGTAGCGACCAATAGTTTCGTCCAGACAGTCGTCTAACCTAGTAGCGACCAATGGTTTCGCCCTGACAGTCGTCTAACCTAGTAACGACCAATAGTTTCGCCTTGTCAGTCATCTAACCTAGTAGCGAACAATGGTTTCGCCCAGACAGTCGTCTAACCTAGTAGCGACCAATGGTTTCGCCCAGACAGTCGTCCAACCTAGTAGCGACCAATGGTTTCGCCCAGACACTCATCTAACCTAGTAGAGACCAATGGTTTTGTCCAGACAGTCGTCTAACCTAGTAGCGACCAATGGTTTCGTCCAGACAGTCGTCTAACCTAGGGGTTCTCAAAGTGAGCGCCCCCCCCCCCCCAGGAGGGGCCAAGAGAGTGATAAAGGAGGGCGCCGGCCTTGATTGAAATATTTATATTTCATATTCTGTAATAAATATTACTATCCTCATATTCATGAACTTATCATAGGCAGGTATCTCCCAAGACCATTCAAAAATAATAAACTCGTACCTTTGCTGTCTTATTTCCCAAGAATTGGCCAGTAGGTCCTGCCAGCAGGAATTCTGAGAAAAGGTGGCGAGTAACATTTCCCACACAGCTCCCTTTCACTCGCCACCCGCAGTGACATCTCCTTAACAAACACTTAATGACAATAAGCCGCTTGATAATGTGACCGCCACTTCCTTTCAAGAATGGATTCCAAGAATGGATTCTTCTATTTCTGCCGTTGCCGATTCGAATTCAGCTAGGCCTTTCCAGTCAGTTCAAAGACAGTGAGTGAACAGGTGAATTCTAGT
Source organism: Meconema thalassinum (assembly GCA_946902985.2). Taxonomy (NCBI): domain Eukaryota; kingdom Metazoa; phylum Arthropoda; class Insecta; order Orthoptera; family Tettigoniidae; genus Meconema; species Meconema thalassinum. The sequence goes on from OX336391.1 coordinate 416,029,963, forward strand.
GCGTGGTTAGCCAACTTTACAATAAACTGATACGAGTGACACAATTACCCATGGATAAGTGCCTTATTATAAGCGGTAAAAAGAGACCCCATGAAAGTGATAGTGCTTGTCCTCCTTCGGAAAAAGAAGAATGTTCGAATTTAAACAAAATCCATTTTTTTCCGCGTCTACTTCTGCTCCCATCAGGATTATTAATTCTACACACAAAGAGAAAGTGTGCAGATATCAAGACGATTATCTGACATTAGGCTTTACCAGCATTCTTTCAAATAATAATCATCCCCCAGGGGCTCACATCTAGTGGGACGTGGGTTGGCGACCACGGGACCCCAGCTGAGTCCGGCATTGCTTCCACTTACTTGTGCCGGGCTCCTGTCCGTCTTCTTTCCTGTCGACCTCCCTTGGTCACCTCTTGTTCTCTTCTGACCCCGACGGTATTAGGTTATCCCAGGCCTAGGGAGTCTTTCACTTTTCCGCCTTAATTGGCCCTTGTCTCATCTTTCCTGATGCCCTCGTTCTGTGAGGGGTCAGACTTCTTTTTCTTTTCGTTTTACCTCCTGCCTTGTGCTCAAGGCCCTTAAGGAGACAGGGTGTATGTAGCCCCACCACTTCTGGTGCACCCTAGATAATGCTACACCCTCCGGGGCTCACGGCTGGTGAGTTCGGGGGTTGGCGACCCCGAGGGATTCCTGAGCTGGGTCCGTTTTCTCGTTTTGTCCCTTGCCTTTGGGGCGGAGCCTCTCCTCTCCTCTCCTCTTTTCCTTATATTTCCTTTTCTCTTTAAGATTCCCGCACTGTTTTTGTTACTTGGTTCGCCGTGTATCTAAATTACCTTTTAGCGATTTTTAAGGCATTTTTAATCTACGTTGCATTTTGTAAGTTTTTTCGATCTAAATTACATCTCGCGATTGTTTTCAACCTCAATTGCATTTTGTAACGATTGACAATCTACATTGCTTTTTAGTAAGTCTTTCAATGCAGGTGGCCGGGCCTTTTAGTGAGTATTTTGAATTTCAATTGCATTTTGTAAGTATTTTCAACCAAAACCTCATTTCGCACGAATTTTGAATCTAAATTGCATTTTGTTTGGTGGGCATTTTGCACATATTTTGATTCTCAATTGCATTTTATGGGTATTTTGGATTTAAATTACATTTTGTCAAGTATTTTCAATCTAAATTGCATTTTGTAAGTATTGTCAATCCACATGAGTCGTTTGAATCTACCGTACATTTTGTAAGCATTTTCAATTTCAATTGCATTTTGTAAGTATTTTGAACTTCAATTGCACTTTGTGAATAATTTGGATTGGAACTGGGATATTTCAATCTGAATTGCATTGTGTATTTTCAATTTCAATTGCATTTTGTAAGTATTTTGAACCTCAATTGCATTTAGTACGTATTTTCGATCTCATTTGCATTTTGTAAGTATTTTGAATTTCAGTTGCATTTTGTAAGTATTTCGACGCTACATTGCATTTTGTACGTATTTTGAATCTAGCCTACGTTTTGTGGGTCTTTTTCAATCTATTCTTTTTGTGAATCTTTTCGTTCTAAATTCCCTTCTGTAAGACCATATTGTGAGTTGTTTCCATCTGAGTTTCTCTTTGTACGTATTTTCCGTCTCACATAATTTTCGTTCTGGTTTCCATTTCATTCTCATTTTCGCTATCACCCAGATCATTAGGGGCCAATAACCTAGATGTTAGGCCCCTTAAAACAACAATTATCGTCATCATCATCATCAAATAATAATCAGGAACAATCTCAATGCGTTCTTTGTTTGGAGATTTTAGCAATCGACAGTTTGAAGCCGGTGAAACTTAAGAGACACTTGCAGACTAAACAGCCAGACTGTGTAAGTAAACCTTTAGCATTTTTTAAGCGCCATGAGCAACAACTAAAAGGAAATGTTTGATTCCTAGAAAAGCACGCAACAGTTCCTAAGAAAGCGCTAAGAACATCCTTGGAGGTATCCTATTTAATTGCAAAATCCAAATCACCACATATTATTGGTGAGAAATTACTTCTTCCTGCAGCCATGAAAATGTGCGCGATTATGCATGGAGAAAAGTTCGGCGAATGTTTGAAGTCGATACCGCTCTCAAATGATACAGTAACTCGTCGTATTGATGTAATAGCCTCTGACATATAAAATCAATTGCTACCACGTCTTCATGATAGCCCAATATTTGCCCTGCAGCTTGATGATAGTACTGATATCGTAAACAGTGACCAGTTTCTTGTTTTTGTACGCTACTGTCATGAAAATGAAATGCACGAGGATTTTCTATTTTGTAAAGCTCTGGAAGGGCGGACTACAGGCGAAGATATTTTTTTCTTGTGAATTCCTTTTTTATTGACAACAATCTCTCATGGACAAATTGTGTTGGTATATGCACTGATGGGGCGTCGGCATTTACTGGAACGAAAAAGGGTTTCAGAGCAAGAGTGTGAATTTTACTGAATTATAACAACACTCACATTGCTGATACACAGGGAGGCATGGGCTTCAAAAGTACTACAACCGGAATTCAATAAAGTGCTGAACGATGTAATCAGTGTTGTAAATTTTGTGAAAGCAAGAGCTTTAAACAGTCGGCTATTTTCCATTCTTTGCGAGGAGATGGGATCTACACATAATTCGCTTCTATTACACACGGAGGTACGTTGGTTGTGTCGTGGTCGAGTCCTTCGTCGCGTTGTGGAGTTGAAGAATGAACTTCGTATTTTCCTATTGGACAGCAGTCTTACACTCGCAACCCTGTTTCTGGATGAGAAATGGCTTCTAATACTGTGCTACTTGGCTGACGTATTTGAAAAACTGAATGAACTTAACGTGTCACTTCAAGGTCGAAATAGTAATATTTTCATTCTAAGCCACAAAGTGCTTGCTTTTAAGAGAAAACTTGAACTTTGAAAAGCCCAGATGGACAATAGTAACTGTGAGATGTTTCATTGTCTGAATGAATTCCTGGAAGAAAATGAGTTAGATATTTGTCAAATTAGTGGAATTGTCGTAGAACACCTCCAAAACCTTCGTCAAAAATTCGAGGGTAGATTTCCACAACCTTCAACTGAGAATGACTGGATTCGCAGTTCGTTTGAAACGAACGTAACAGCCCACCTGTCAACGGCAGAACAGGAGGAACTAATAGAACTCTCAAGTGACAGAATACTTCTAAATGAATTTAAGTCGAAGTATCTTGAAAATTTTTGGGTGCAGATTCGAAATGAATATCCCATTTTATCAAGAAAAGCAGTGGACCTGTTATTACCCTTCGCTTCAACTTACTTGTGTGAGTCAACATTTTCCGCAATGGCATCCGTCAAGACGAAGCATCGGTCTCGGCTGCAGCTGGAAGGGGATCTGTAGGTTGCTGTTTCAAACATCCAACCAAGACTGGATTTACTTTCATCTCAAATTCAAGCTCACACATCACACTAACTCCGTAAGTGTGTAAGAATTGCCGAATTCTGATCCATGTACACCTTTATTCTCCTGTTTTACTTTTCCATGGATGAAGAGTTTTAACATAAAATTTTTCAAATGCACAGTGAAATTTTGAAAAATGTATATATTATTTCTATTGTCATTTATAAGTCACGAGCTTTCAAATGTGAAAAGCATTACTGAACACAGGTGTCACAGCTAAAGAGCTAATTAGTGAAACAAACAAAACTTGCTCAATTCCAATAACTGCACGTGCAGCAGTTGTTTTTATTTTTATAAGCAAAAGTAATACATATGCATGCCATTTTTTTTACAAAACGTTGTTGTACTTTGATGTGCTCTAAGAATAATGAATTGTGTTATTATTATTATTATTATTATTATTATTATTATTATTATTATTATTAATGTAACTGGTAGTTGAAATCCTAATTAGGCAGTAGCATACACAGTAGACCTTGTGTGATTTTTTTTTGTGGGAAGTAGCCTATGAGAAGTGCTAAGAAAGGAAATGGGGGGCTAGATATTTCATGTTTCAGAAGGGGGGCGCGACTGAAAAAGTTTGAGAACCCCTGGTCTAACCTTGTAGCGACCAATAGTTTCGCCCAGACAGTCGTCTAACCTAGTAGCGACCAATGTTTTCGCCCTGACCGTCGTCGAACCTAGTAGCGACCAATGGTTTCGCCATGACCGTCGTCTAACCTAGTAGCGACCAATGGTTTCGCCCTGACCGTCGTCTAACCTAGTAGCGACCAATGGTTTCGCCATGACCGTCGTCTAACCTAGTAGCGACCAATGGTTTCGCCCTGACCGTCGTCTAACCTAGTAGCGACCAATGGTTTCGCCCTGACCGTCGTCTAACCTAGTAGCGACCAATGGTTTCGCCATGACCGTCGTCTAACCTAGTAGCGACCAATGGTTTCGCCCTGACCGTCGTCTAACCTAGTAGCGACCAATGGTTTCGCCCTGACCGTCGTCTAACCTAGTAGCGACCAATGGTTTCGCCCTGACCGTCGTCTAACCTAGTAGCGACCAATGGTTTCGCCCTGACCGTCGTCTAACCTAGTAGCGACCAATGGTTTCGCCATGACCGTCGTCTAACCTAGTAGCGACCAATGGTTTCGCCCTGACCGTCGTCTAACCTAGTAGCGACCAATGGTTTCGCCCTGACCGTCGTCTAACCTAGTAGCGACCAATGGTTTCGCCCTGACCGTCGTCTAACCTAGTAGCGACCAATGGTTTCGCCCTGACCGTCGTCTAACCTAGTAGCGACCAATGGTTTCGCCATGACCGTCGTCTAACCTAGTAGCGACCAATGGTTTCGCCATGACCGTCGTCTAACCTAGTAGCGACCAATGGTTTCGCCCTGACCGTCGTCTAACCTAGTAGCGACCAATGGTTTCGCCCTGACCGTCGTCTAACCTAGTAGCGACCAATGGTTTCGCCCTGACCGTCGTCGAACCTAGTAGCGACCAATGGTTTCGCCCTGACCGTCGTCTAACCTAGTAGCGACCAATGGTTTCGCCCTGACCGTCGTCTAACCTAGTAGCGACCAATGGTTTCGCCCTGACCTAGTAGCGACTAATGACTTCGCCCAGACAGTCGCCTAACCTTGTAGCGACCAATAATTTCGCCCTGACCATCGTCTAACCTAGTAGCGACTAATAGTTTCGCCCTGACCATCGTCTAACCTAGTAGCGACTAATAGTTTCGCCCTGACCATCGTCTAACCTAGTAGCGACCAATGGTTTCGCCCTGACCATCGTCTAACCTAGTAGCGACTAATAGTTTCGCCCTGACTGCCGTCTAACCTAGTAGCGACCAATGGTTTCGTCCTGACCATCGTCTAACCTAGTAGCGACCAATAGTTTCGCCTGACTATCGTCTAACCTAGTAGCGACCAATAGTTTCGCCCTGACCGCCATCTAACCTAGTAGCGACCAATGGTTTCGCCCTGACCATCGTCCAACCTAGTAGCGACCAATAGTTTCGTCCTGACCATCGTCTAACCTAGTAGCGACCAATGTATTTGCCACATGTTGACTTTAGAAGAGTGCAGTGCAACTTTTCAATTAAATTGAACAACTAAAAGGTAACTCATGAACATCCTTAACTCACTTCCACACCTCACACATGAACACATCTGACTGCATCATCCTTTAGCGACGCACTTTTGAAACCTTATGCAACTGAGTAATATGGCGGATATTCAAGCACAACATAAAACGAACTTCAACGTCCGAATGTCATCCATGTCGTCATTTGACTGCATTACAAAAATTCCTTAGACACGTACGTATCGCGGTATGTACTTGATCCGTCATGGGCACGTATTGCGTATGTGAAGGGAGACATAAATGTAATGGATTTCTTTACGAAGCCCTGGTCTTTCGTGAAGATTTCCATGGTGGTTTTCCGATCATTTTGTGTTTGCACTGTATGACACAGCGCTCATCCAGATATGCGATAATAACCTCTTCACCTCGACATTGTGTATGTACGTAACGGTGGGAGTGGTCAGAGCTATCATCCTAACAAGATAATTCTTACACAAGTTGAAAACACAGTTGTAAGGAATATTTCTGTATTTCTCGAAGCCAGAAATAAAGTGTTATATCTGTTTCTTTGTTGATGTAACGATCTAGATAACAGTGCCCTACGGCGTGGCCGTGATCTTCAAATCGTGCACCACGGCTGCGAGGGCAGCTGCAGAAAGTCCAGAGATCGGAGGTTCAAATCACGGTGCTGACACTGGATATCCTGAGTGTGACTTTCCCCAGGATTTTTCCCCACTCTCTCCAGGAAAATGCCGAGATAGGACCTTACTTCAGATCCCGAAGTGCCTACCTACTGTTGCACAAACTATTACAGCCATCACAGCAATACAGGTTATCCAACAACTTCCACACACATACACTAAACTACATAGGCTGATGACCAAGATGTCCCAAGCCCCTCAAATGAATTAACAAGAGGAAGAAGGAAACCGTGCGAGTTAAGTCATATGCAATGATGGTACTAAAGAGCCAATATACTGAGGTTTGGAAGTGAGTTATGCACTTAGCCTCGTGAGGCAGGACTGAGAAGTGGTGGGTTTGATTTCCACCTCGGCCATCCCGGAAGTGATTTTCCGTGGTTTTCAACTTCTACTCCAGGCGAATGTCGGAGTTGTACCTAACTTAAGACCACAGCCGCCTCCTAGTCAAATACTACCCCACTTACAAATACACACATTAGTACAGCAATCACAATGTCACAGATTATCAGACAGATTCAACACACACCTTAGTACACGGGGCTACATGATAACGACGTCGCAAAGACACTCTTCGATCTACGTCTGATACAAGCACAATAGTCCATGCCAAACCTAATGTGATAGAAGTCTTAAAACATTACTAACACTCTCATTTACAAAGTTAAATTCCATTAAGTGAGACAGACAAAATTTGTAAGGAAAGAGAACGTTGAAAACATCAACCTTGTCAATTTCTATTGGCTAATATATCAGGAAAGAAAAAAGTCAACTGTTGTATATTTAAAAAAAATCCCTCTCGGCACTTCGGAAGGCGGAGGTAGATTTCACTGGGCAATGAAAACTATTTTGAATTCACTAAATTTGCTTACAAACGTTCTAGATGTTTACCATATAATTCCGAAAACATTTCGCCCATCTCTTCGCGTAAGGGTAGGTCAGTCAAAAATTCTTTCAGACATAGGTTTTTGGTAATGTTTAGAGGATGGAAGGGGGATTTGAGTTTCATTCACCTCGCCATTTCCTGGAAGTGCAACTCTCATTTCGCCTGTGAACTTTTCGTTCCGCAAAATTCACTGTCAATTTAAGATTGGACGGAAGGGGGATTATATTATACTAGAAGTTCACCTATGAGACTTTCAAAAACCTGGTAACTACAAAACCAACATGGCGGTCAAGCGAATTTGAGACTTTTAAATAGACTTTTCTCGCGATTTAACTATCCACACGTAATGAAACTTGGTACAGCAAATGTATATACACATTGTAATGCACTGGAGTCTAATTTAGTTCAATTGTTTACATAACTTCAAAATGGCGGCTGTGCGAAATATTTCACTGACATTCTATATCTCCGAAACTATTACAGATATCACCCTGCAATTTTAGTACGGTGATAAAGGGTACTGATACAAGTTTACCTATGTATATTTCATAAACTTGTAAAGTAGAAAACGAACATGGCGACCAAGCGAAGTTGAGACTTTTAAATAGACTTTTCTCACGATTTAACCATCCAAACGTAATGAAACTAGGTACAGCAAGTGTTTATACATATTGTAATGCACTGGAGTCTAATTTAGTTCAATTGTTTACATAACCTCAAAATGGCGGCTGTGCGAAATATTTCACTGACATTCTATATCTCCGAAACTATTACAGATATTATCCTGCAATTTTGTACGGTGATAAAGGGTACTGGTACAAGTTTATCTATATATACTTCATAAACTTGTAAAGTAAAAAACGAACATGGCGACCAAGCGAATTTGAAATATTTTAATAGACTTTTCTCGTGATTTAACTCTCTGAGCGCAGTGAAATGTGGTACAGTAAATGATTTTGCAGATTGTAATGCACTTCCATCTAATTTAAATCAATTGTTTACATAACCTCAATATGGCGGCTGTGCGAAATTTTTAAATTAAGTTTTTATTTCTTGTGTCGTAATCATGCGATCGAAGTGAAAGTTTGAATAATGAACCTAGGCAATAATTGTCCTTGAATGGTTCATAACTCTATGGCCTATACATATAACAATCATAAATGGTGAGCTTCCGAAATATTTAGACGGTTCTCAATATCTATGAATCTTTTACAGCAACCAAACTGAATTTTTGTATGTTCATAGAGACTATAAACATATGTTCACCTATAGGACTTTCATTAACCTGGTGAGCACAAATCAAACATGGCGGCGACGCGAAGTATAAATATTTAAATGGACAATTCTCGCGAATTAACTATCCGAGTGCTGTGAAACGTTGCACGTTAAATGCTTATACAAATGTTGATCCACTGGCATCTAATTTATTTCAATTGTTTGCATAATCAAAAGATGGCTGCTGTGCGTAATTTTAAAATCTCGTTTTTACTTCTTGTGTTCTAATCATGCGATTGAAGTTTGAATACCACACGTACACAATAATCTTAATGTAATAGTACAAAAATAAAAATCCAACCTGGCGACAATCTGAAATATTTAGACGGTTCTCAATACCTACGAATCTGTTACAGGAATTAAACTGAAATTTTGTATGTTGATAGAGACAAGTAACATGAGCAGGATATATGAAAATAGGCTGTATAGTTCTTTACGGAACTACTTGTTAATAGTGCAAAATATCGAAATCAAAAGTATCCTATATGTAAACCTGGTAAATCAGCTACATCCATGCAAAATTTCATTTAAATCGGACCAGTGGTTCTTGCGTTATTGAGTAGCACACAGATAGACAGACAGACAGACAGACAGACAGACACGCACACATACACGCACCATCTCATTTTTATATATTAGTATCATTAAATTATACTGATTGGAGTATAATCTCTTCTTAGTATAAAACAAAGTTCCCGATTCTTGGATGTCACGGGTAATCTCGAGAACCACTGAATGGATTTTGATGCGGTTTTCACCATTCTGTAAAGGATATCTCGAGGAAGGTTTCTGTAGGAAATAATTTATTTTTGACCAAAGGAAGTCAAGCACTAACGATTTCAGTGAAAAGGTCGAAAAAACCTGGCGTCCGTGCACTTTTTAAGCTTACGCTGGGCAAACCGTTAAAAATATCTATATACTTTGAGTGTAAGAATTGTTCAGCATGAAAAGTTCTACAAAAAAGCCCGGGAGAGCACATCTCTATCTTCAATACATCGCCTACTATAAGTGTTTTTACGTTTTCATTTCTTCCAACAATCTCCATTCAGTTACTGAGGCAACAGTTTACGAGCCAGCTAGGGGCGAGTCTATCACCCCAGTTACAGCTTAGCTAGCGGACGAGCTTATTGCCCCTGATACAGCCAGCAGCAAAATGTCGAGTCGTGTTGACTTAAAAACTTTAGATAAGAGTGGTAGTGTTTGGAGTTTCCCTGGAAGTGCAACTCGGCTTTTCTTCATTTCGCCTGTGAAATTTTCGTTCCGAAAAATTCACAGTCACGTTAAGATTGGACGGAAGGGGGATTTGTGTGTCATGCATCTCGCCATTGATGTATTACATCTGACAAGACTTTGTTGCACATGCATCTCCATGATAATATAATTAATAGTCCGGTCAGTGATTTTAACCCATCATGCCGAGACATAAAACGGATATTGGTCGTTGTTCATTGACATTGAAAAAAAAAAACGCTTATCACGTAATGCATTCATAAATGTTCCCGGGCGAAGCCGGGTCGGGTTGCTAGTTATGTATAAATTTGAAAGTGATTAGTGCTAAATGTCGCTAGCTATTGCGTCCACAGGAAAGTTATAGTCTATACATATGAACCTTCAAACTGACGGTGGTTTTGGGGTTTGTAGGACGCCAAACGCGATGATATGTAGAAATGATTCGGAAGTTGCAATATGGTACCCATTGCAATAAGTAGCTAGGATGGACAGAAGAACGCAATACACGGTGAACGGATGGAGAGATAAGAGGATACATTGTGCTAAATGAGTTTTAACGCGCTCATTATTAGGACATAATGAATTTTAAAATAATCAATAAATAGCCTCCGTGGCTTAGGCGGCAGCACGCCGGCCTCTGACCGCTGGGTCTGTGGTTCAAATCCCGGTCACTCCATGTGAGATTTGTGCTGGACAAAGTGGAGGCAGACAGGTTTTTCTCCGGGTACTCCGATTTTCCCTGTCACAATTTCATTCCAACAACACTCTCCACTATCATTTCAATTCATCTGTCATTCATTTCATCATTTCCCCAGGGGAGTGCGACAGGCTTCGGCAGCTGGCACAGTTCATATCCTCGCCGCTAGATGGGGGCTTCATTCATTCCATTCCCTGACCCAGTCGGTCGACTGGAAGCAGGCTGTGGGTTTTCATTTTCAAAATAATCAATAATATTTTGTGTAAAGCAAAATTGTTAGGTTAGATTTCGTCGGAACGCTCTATCAAAGTTCCAACGTTCACCACTTGGTATCATTGATATCTGGTGGCGAAAGTTGTAACTACTTGAAATTGAACGGAACTTGTAGCTCAAACTAATAAGGGTGTCCGCTGGAAGCAGCTACATACTCAGGCGAGCCGAACATGTCCTCGGACACTCCCGGAACTAAAAGCCATACGATAAATAAATAAATAAATAAATAAATAAATAAATAAATAAATAAATAATCATCATCTTAGATATTTTGTCACAATATATTTCTGATTATGGCAACATTGGACAGGGTTACCAAATTTTCAATCCAAGGATTTATGATGACTTCGTGTTATCTTGCTCTTTATAGATGTGTTTAATGAATACAACACACTCCATAAGTGCTTTGTTTGATCTTGTACGCATTCTGTTGGAACTCGGAATGGCCTTGAGCTGGTCTACATAATGATGTGTATTAACACAAATGATAGCATCCATTAAGGTCATAAATAGGTGTGCAAATTAATACTCAAATAAAGAATTTAATTTAGTCACAATTTTATATTCAAAATCAATTTATTTTATTTTGATTACCCTAGTTAGTATTATTGTTCTCCCCTGTGGACTTACGTTTCCCATTAGGAAAGAATACATGATGAAAATTAATAAATGTAAAACAAAATACTGGAATGCAGCCGAAATAAATCAGAAACCTCTATGGACATCAAATTGGCAGGTGAAACGCTGAAGGAAGTAGGAGACTTATGTTACTTAGGAAGCAAAATAACCAATGATGGACGAAGCAAAGAGGATATAAAAAGTAGGTTGGGTCAGGCAAGGAAAGCATTTCTACAAAAAAGGAATATATTGACATCGAATATAGATTTAGGTATTAGGAAGTCATTTTTGAAAGCCTTTGTCTACAGCGTGGCGCTCTATGGAAGTGAAATGTGGACTATTGGTGCAGCATAAAAGAGGAGAATTGAAGCATTTGAAATGTGGGGTTACAGGAGAATGATAATCAGATGGGGTTACAAAAGAAGAGGTATTAAGACGAGTGGGAGAGGAGAGATGTTTCTGGCGACTGCTAATGAAGAGAAGAGATAGGTTAGTAGGACACATACTAATACACCCAGGAATAGCAAGCTTAGTTATGGAAGGAAGGGTTGAGGACAAGAACTGTAGGGGTAGACCAAGGTTGGAATATGTTAAACAGATTGCCTCGGATGTAAGGTGTGGTAGCTATGTAGAGATGAACGATTAGCTCAGGACAGGGATGAATGGAAAGCTGCATCAAACCAGTCAAAAGACTGAAGACTCAAACAACAACTTTGGATTGCATCCTCTAAATTAGGTGATTTCAATCCATTGTCCACGAATCTTTGAATAGTTCAAGAGTGAACAATCAGTAATAAAAGAATTCCATGTTAATAACAAGCACACAGAATAACACGACGTATACGTGGTTATAGCTTAATTGATATTGCGTTTCAAAAATTTATAACGTGTTATTGCTAAGTGTTAAAGCCTATTATTTCAATATGGCCTCAACCTTCGTACACATTAGCACAAAATATCTCGGTAGATGAAATAAAGCGTGCTCGTCCGACCCTCCACGCGAGTGAAAGACCCTGTAGTTTCCTGACGATAATGGCCCTCTCTTTCTAATGCAATCCTTCGAAGTCTTTGCCCTGATCTTCGGAATACATTTTTGGTCTAAATTCACACGAAAACTAGTATAAAGTAATCTAAACAAACGGTGTAGCATTCTGCATTAACAAGGCTCCTCTTTTAGTGGAATCTGTAAAGAATTAATCTACTGCCAGCTCCATTAAAGAAATTTTATCAAGACTATTGATTAAACATACGAAATACATTCAGCGCCTCGCAGAACATTTCCACTGTATTAAGTCAACAAACGTACAGAGTAAATGTTGGTAAACTGTCATCGATTCTAATAATTTGCACAGCTCTGTATTTCTCCATATTGTAAGTCCATCAAACTATAGAATCTTGGAAGTATCTTACCTTATACGTGTGAGGTACAGGCTCGCTCCGGTGGACTGGAACCTGTTGTAGATCTGCCGCTCCTAGGATGAACTCATCAACGATTTAGTCCATGTTAGAGGTTACACCTAACTGAGCGCTGCACGAACTGGGCCCATTAACATATACAATTAATGAAGGGCGTTCAACGTCACTCATTCAGTAAGATGCGACCGAACTCTAACGTGACATGTTATGGTTGGTTCCTCAGTTTAGGGGCTGCGACAAAGTGGTCATGTAGCCCCGTGTACTCTGGGTGCGTGTAGAATCTGTTTGATAATTGTTAATTGTGATGGCTGTATGAGTGTGTGTTATCTGTAATTCAGGTAAGGACTGCAGAAGATCAATTTCAAGTATTTCCTACTTTTTCTACCAAATGCTACCGTCAACGACACCTAGCCACGAACTTGGCTACTAGATGACACCACAACCATCACCTGGTGGCGAACATAGGAACTTAGTAGAGCAATAATCAAATATAACTTACAAATTTAGCTTCACAGTTCTGGTTACTGGAAGGTTCTTTTACATGCCATAAATCTATGGAAGACATACTGAGGGATTTTAACTCTCTTAAACAACCGGTTTTGTACCTGCGATCTAGAGCATAGAAGCTCAGCATGCAACCAACTACCTCACCGAAGCCACCCAGGCGAACTCCAACGTGACATTTTATGTTGTCACTATTTCGTTGCGTAGTGGTTAACATTCTTGAATGACACCGCGCAGCCAAAAATGTATGTTTAAAATGTTTTTTGATAGCACCAACAATTGACCAAAGGGATGAATAAAAGTGGGATTTTCGAGAAACATTAATCTTATCTCTCTTAATAGACACAATATCAAACCAGTAAAAAGGACAATATTCCCCTAATTATTACCTAAAACTTTTGTCTGAAGGAATTTTTGATATGACCTACCATTACGCCAAGAGATGAGAAAATTGATTTCAGAATTATAAGAAAAATAGCAGAAGTACCCATTCTTCGAACGGTCTTCGGTATTAATAACCAGACGTTATCAATTGAGCTACTGTTGCAATGGTTAGGGGCTCGGAACCTGTTTGTTGAAAAAGAAAAATGATAAGTTAAAATGTGCTCTCAAACTAAATTTACCTAACGTGTTCTTCCTGACGTGAAAATAAAATTGAAAACCTCGTAGACGAATCGCAATACACGTCACATACAAACTTACCCTAACCATTGTGTCAAGTGCCTAACCACAAGAAGACCCCTATTATAAATTATAAAGGCTTGTGGTGCATGAAAATTTAGGTTTTTAGCCTCCAATGGCCCAAATTCCTAAAATCAGCAAAAAATAGTCTACTATTTCAAATCAGGATCATTTGAAAATAATGTTGCTGTTTGGAGATACAATAGACCTTCTGTACGACATATCGCACGTGTAAGTCGTGTGAAAAAAATCTTAGGTTACTCCTTGAACCCCTTAAGCGCGTTGATGAATTTTACAGTTTTAGTTGGTTCCGTGATAACCTTATAGCCATTTGCAAACTTTCACAGAAATGTAATAAATGGAGTGGCATTACTTCTTCCAGAAATAGATGGAAAGTAGGATGACACCTCTTGAGATACTGTTGTCATGATTACTGGCTTGCATTCCTTCATTAGTTTAATAAATGAAATTAGTTTTCTGGGAATATCTAAGAAACTGTTGTTTTTAGAGCCTTAAAATATAGATTTCGGGGACCCTTTGTTGCTCTTTAGGGGCCCCGAGTTTTGGTTCTGACACCAAGGGGTTGAAAATGAGCTCTGTCTCGACGTTGTACGCCCTAATAATGATAATAATTAAAAGAATAATAATATAACAATATAGGGATAGGAATATAATAGACCTTCTGTACCATACCCGCACGTGTAAATCGCGTAAAAAAATTCTAGAGTACCCCTTGACCCCTTAATCGCATTATATGTATTGATGAATATTTCAGCTTAATTTGGATCCGTTATCTCTTATATATAATCCAAAACTGACTCATCACCGCAGGGCTCAAACCACTAGAGCTAGAAAGCTGAAATTTTGCATGTTGGTTGATCCGAGCATGTAAAGGCTCACTAAGAAACGGTTTTTGAAAATTCAATTTGTATGTGACTTTTTTCGGCCCTTTGGCATTGACAATCCAAAATTGACTCATCGACGCAGGGCTCAAACCACTAGACCTAGAAAGCTGAAATTTTGCATGTTGGTTGATCCGAGTATGTAGAGGCCCAATAAGAAACGGTTTTTGAAAATTCAATTTGTAAGTGACTTTTTTCGGCCCTTTGGCACTGAGCAAGGACAGTCGGTACAAAGTTCGGATTTAGCTCATTTTAAGCCACCAGATACGAGAAACAATACTCGGAGGTCCTGTAGGGACCCCGAAACACACTTTATAAGTTCCTAAAATGAACGGTTTCGGAGATATTCCCAAATAACTGTGTTCCCTCTGAGAAACAGATCAACGTTACTATGGCAACCGCTGAAATATCGCAGACCGGGGATAGTTTTCTGGCAATATCTCGAAAACCATTCGTTTTAGGGCCTTAAAATGCTGGGTTCGGTTCCCACTTCTAACCACGAGCGTTGCTCCTCGCATTGATACGCGTAAAAGGAGATATATTTTATTTATAGAGGTTGCTTTTGGGGCTCGGATACAACGTGATTTTGAGTCTAATTTTATACTCTTTCAGCTGGTTGTTGTAAGCGAGCTTTCAGAAATTTACTCGAATTTACAATGTTAAGATACTTTCTATTTTGCACGGTATGCTTTCATTTTCTTTATAAATTTGTTTTTTGTTAACTGAATATTTTTGTTTGCCAATTTTGATCTGCTCTTTTTCGTTTTTAACCATGATCTGCAACTTGTATTCACAGTCGAATGTGTCGTATTCTACCGGCTGTCACGCTAATTATTATTGTTTCTTAAATTATCTTACTGAGGAATTGGGCTATCTTATTTCAATAAAGTTGGTATTTTGTCTTTCACGGCCATTGAATCCCCGCACAAGGCACGGCTTAAACCTAGAAAAGTTGCTGAGTTGTACTAATGGACTAATGGTGCAGCGGAAAAGAGGATAATTGAAGCTTTTGAAATGTGGTGATACAGGAGAATGATGATCAGATGGGTAGATAGGGTAACAAATGAAGAGGTATTAAGACGAGTGGGAGAGGAGAGATGTTTCTGGCGACTGCTAATGAAGAGAAGAGATAGGAGGGTAGGTCACATATTATGACACCCAGGAATAGCAAGCTTACTGTCGACCCAAATATTATGTGCACTCGAGTTTGAAGGTTGTTTATGAAGTAACCAATAGACCTTCATAAAATCCAATGACATCATCATTTTCGTCGTTCGATTTTACGTTAGTTCATGTAGGTTTGGAATTTTTAATTTATATTTTAATATTTTTTATCGCAGTTGAAGCACAAAAAGTGCCCGTTTTTAAGCGTGTTTCAACCGTGCGTCACATTTAAGAATTATTATCTCACAAACCCGTCATCAGATCGAATCCAAATTTTAACACAATATACATTGGAATGTTGTATAACGGGTTTATTAATTTCAAAATGTTGTGTGTTCAAGAACGAATGTTGTTAGCATTTTTGTAAGGTAACTCTTTCTCGGCTCGGGGTCGTTGGAAAATGTAGTTCTTGGTTGCGTTGTAATCCTTATACATCAAAAAGTTATGCTGTATGACTGTGAAATAGGTAAATTAATTCACTTATTTTATATCGGTTTGTATTTGTACGGAGAATTAAGACATGGTTCACCAGCTAGCCGCTCCGGGAAATGCTGTACAGCGTTGCTGATATGGAGCCCATCACTTTCGAGCGAGACGCGCTATGACGCGTGATGTAGCCCATCTTGGCAATGATGTACTGCTTTCACCGGAGCGGCAAACTGGTGAACCATGTCTTAATTCTCCGTACAAATACAAACCGATATAAAATAAGTGAATTAATTTACGTATTTCACAATCATACAGCATACCGTTTTGATGTATAAGGATTACAACGCGATCAAGAACTACATTTTCAAACCATCCCGAGCCGAGGAAAAGTTACCTTACAAAAATGATAACAACTTTGTTTCTTGGACACAAAAAAAATTAAAATTAATAAACCTGTTATACAACATTCCAATGTATATTGCGTTAAAATTTGGATTCGATCTGATGACGGGTTTGTGAGATAATAATTCTTAAATGTGACGCATTGTTGAAAATCGCTTAAGAACGGGCACTTCTTGTGTTCCAACTGTGATAAAAAATATTAAAATATAAATTAAAAATTCCAAACCTACATGATCTAACGTAAAATAGAACGACGAAAATGATGATGTTATTGGATTTTATATAGGTCTGTCGGTTACTTCACAAACAAACTTCAAACTCGAGTACATAGTTTGGTCGACAGTAGTTATGGATGGGAGGGTCGCGGACTAGAACTGTAGGGGTAAACCAGGGTTAAATAGATTGCCTCGGATGTAGGGTGTGGTAGCTATGTAGAAATGAAATGATTAGCTCAGGAGAGGGAGACATGGAGGGCTGCATCAAACCAGTTAAAAAACTGAAGACTCAAACAACAACAATCAGGAATTTTAATTACTTAGAGAGGCAAGTGGGGCAAAAGGGTCGTTAGAGAATTTCAATCCCTGGGATGGAACACTGGAAGAGACTGCATAGTGTACATCAGCGGCCAAGGTGAGCGATATTTAACTATAGGTCTATTAATAGGGATATGTTTACGTTCAAATCATCAATTAGTATGGCCAAATTACATCCAGAATAGCTTAAGAAAAGATTACTTTTAATTCCCCATATTCCGATAGATTTGCCATTCCAGTGTGCAAGAGTGCAGTTCCCTCTTCAAACAATATTAGCAATTTCTTTAACAAAGCGCAATGACACACACTTAACAGTAGCACGTGTACATTTAGACAAAACCATTTTTTCCCATGGCCAACTGTATGTGGCGTGCTCGCGAGCATCCGGACAACAAAATCGTTATGTCTCAGCAGAAGATGTCAAAACCAAAAACGTAATTTTAAAATGTGTTAACATATTGTAACATCGAACCCTGCAGACCTTCACAACTCTATAAAATTCCCACTTTGCTGATCATATCAATATACTGTATGTATCAGATAATTCAGAATTAGAATGGACACACCTATAGCCGCGATTGCTGTAATAGAATAGACCAATTATCAGCAATAATGCATCGTCCCCATTGTCTTGATCGCGGGCGAAGCCGCGGGTACCTGCTAGTAACCTTATAGCCGTTTGCAAACCTTCACTGTAATGTAATAAATGGATTTGCCTTGCGTCTTACAGAAATAGATGGACCTCTGAGATTCTGTTGCCATTGTTACCGGCAAGCATTCTTTCATTAATTTATTAAGTGAAATTAGTTTTCTGGGAATATCTCAAAAACTGTTGGTTTTAGGGCTTTAAAATGTGGTTTTCGGAGTTCTTTTAGGGCCCCCGAGTTTCGTTTCTCACACTGAGGGGCTGAAAATGAGCTTTGTCTCACCCTTCTACGCTTATTTCAGCATGTATTTTAAGGGGGTATGCCCCCTGTTATGAGAGGTACGGAGAAGAGTTACATCAATGATTAGTGTCGTGCCTCTGATGGATATCTGTATCAAATTTTACGTTAATACACACGGCCGTTCTCGAGTTATAAGGACACAAAAAATTGTCCACAGACAAATAGACAGACAGACAAAAAAATTATTTTTGCGTGTATCCGTCACAAAACAGTCTGAAACGGGCAAATATCGCAAATTTCCGTGGAAATTCAGAAAAAAAAAACAAGACAAAATTTCATTTTTATATAATAGAGAAGGGATATAATAGACCTTCCGTACCATACCCGCACGTGTAAATCGCGTGAAAAAATTCTAGAGTAACCCTTGACCCCTTAAGCGCATTGTATGTATTGATGAATATTTTAGCTTAATTTGGATCAGTTATAACCTTATAGCCGTTTGCAAACCTTCACAGTAATGCAATAAATGGAATTGCCTTGCGTCTTACAGAAATAGATGGACCTCCGAGATTCAGTTGCCATGGTTACCGGCATGCATTCTTTCATTAATTTATTAGGTGAAATTGGTTTTCTGGGAATATCTCAAAAACTGTTGGTTTTAGGGCCTTGGGAGTTTCGTTTCTCACATTGAGGGGCTGAAATTGAGCTTTGTCTCACCCTTCTACGCCTATTTCAGCATGTATTTTAAGGGGGTTGGGCCCCTTTTATGAGAGGTACGGAGAAGAGGTACATCAATGATTAGTGTTGTGCCTCAGATGGATATCTGTATCAAATTTTACGTTGATCCACCCAGCCGTTCTCAAGTTATAAGGACTCATAATAGTCCACAGACAGACAGACAGACAGACAGACAGACATTTTATTTTTGCGCGCATCCGTCATAAAACAGTCTGAAACGCGCAAATAACGCAAATTTCCGTGGAAATTCAGAAAAAAACAGGCAAACTTTCATTTTTATATATAGAGAGAGATGTCAAGAGCCATCAGAGGTTACCATGACAACGCTTCTAAATTGCTGAGGGATGAGCTACCAGAGGTTGCCATGCCAGCGCCATTGCACGAGATCACATTCAATTTTCCATCTGACTCTATGGGAAACGGCTTCGGTGACGTAACTGGTAGCATGCTGAACTTCTATGCCCAAGGTCACGGGTTCAAATCCAGCCGAAGTCGTTGAATTTTCTAAGAGCGCTAAATATCCCTCAGTATGCTTTCCTTCGGAGGGAAAGTTCCAACGCCCGTTGCAAGTTGCTGGTTGCGGTGGCATCTAGTTGCCAAGTTCACAGCTAGGTGTCGTTGATGATAGTATTTGGTACCAAAATTAGGAACTACTACTTGAAATTGACCGTCTGCAGTCCTTACCTGCATTACAGACTAATACAGTCATCACAATTAACACCGTTTATCAGACAGATTCTACACACACCCAAAGTACACGGGGTTACATGACCGCGTTGTTGCAGCCCCTAAACTGAGGAGCCAACCAACATCTCTGCGGGAGATAAAATTTTCCGTGATGAAGTAACAGATTGTTAGTTACACATCAGTTCCAAACCGCTTGCCACGGTGGGTGAGTGGTTATAGTGTCGGACTACCAACCCCAAGATTGCAGGTTCGCCCCTGGCCATGGTAAGTGATTTTTGAAGGTGACAAAAATCACGATACTCATGTCATACGTTGTTGGCATGTTAAAGAACCCATTTGAATTCAGTAGGCCGTGTTCAATGGCAAAATTAATCTCGGGATTTTCCGCCAACACAAAGTTCCTCCATTCTCTACTTGAAAGCGCTGTAGTGTCAAGGAGTTTAGATATCTAACCTCCTTGACTTTCATAGCGTTCAAAGGAACGACGAAATTCGACATGCAAGCTACCCTCTGGGTGTCAATTAACAAAGCTTGCACCAGGCACCCGAGGCCATACGATATTATTATTATTATAGTTCCAAACCTTGCTTAAGGACAGTGTGACCACAAGTATAAAATTGGACCCCAAATGAAAAGAAGGTTACCGTCCCCACAAGACAATAAAATGTTAAAAATATGCATAGAAAGAGAAAAAAAAAGTAAATTAAACTCCAATATTGTAAAAAACTTTCTCGCAATAAATGAGGTCTGATCCTTCTACGAAAACCTGCATATTTTGCCTATTATAGCCTATCCCCTAGTTTGCCCGGTGAAATCTACCTCTGCCTTCCAGCGTGCCGAGAGGAATTTTTATATAGGCCTACCAGTGGCGTAGCGTGAACTTTTGAGCTGGGGACGCCAAAGTTTATAGCGACAAACTGAGGAAAAAATCAAAAAGCTAATATGAAAGATACTGTCACATACCTCACACAGTCTTGTACGTCAGCTCCATTCGTCGTTTTTTCTTTTCTGCGAAAATGTCAATGATGTGTTCAAAAAATGCCGGCTCTGATGAAAGCTCACCTAATAACTGTTTTTCAATGGCCAGTGAATTTAAACACGACAAGCGACTATTGCTCATAGAATTTCTAAGGTATGTTTTAATTCTTTTCAGCGTGCTCATTTTGCGTTCACTACTAGCTGTAGTAGTTGGAATAGTCAGTACTAAGCGCAGTAGTTTAGTTATTTCCTGATAGATGGAGTCGAGACCGTTGGCAAGAAAATATTTTAAAAGGTCTTTTGGAGCTAAATGCTTTGTCTGATCTCCATAAACAATGTGAAGTTCATTTAGTAATTGGTTAACATTAAAGAATGGATACTGTTTTACCAAAATATCTAATTTGCCCTGGGGAATGCTTCAGTGTATTCTTTAAACTTCTTTTCTTGTACTAACTCAATGAAATTTAGATGATTAAGATCTTCAAATCTACTTTTCATTTGAGCTGTTAGTGAATCTACTATTTCAAAAGTTAGCACTCTCAAAGTGTTCTTTTTATTGCCATCATACATTACGTTTTCATTCAACTGGATGGTTTTTTGAACGCATCTGTCAGTGAAATCTTCATTTCTTAAGTTTTCTATTCTTTTGACGACAGCCTCTATCTCATTATGGCAAGTTACAATACTCACTGTCGATGATTGTAACAATTTGAAAAGATGATCAGTGTAAATGAAACAAGCTTCGAATACACATAGCAAATATACAAAGGTAGGGTCATCCATATATCTTTTGAGACCAATGGCACAGTTCACATAGTCGTCGTCCCATTCACTACTTTCATCATCAATAATTTCATCAAAAGTACTATACAATCCTTGGAAATGTTTCATAATGGTGAAAACTGCCCTCGAATGAAAATTCCATCTCTTATTGCTAGTTTGTGGAAGCTTAAATCCTCTTTCGGTCAACAAAACCGTCCTTTTAGAAGACTTGCTGAAAAAACTATGAAAAGCAGTCAAGGCACAGACAAACAAACGAACCTGTTTTATTGTTTTTGAGCCATACAGAAGTACCAAATTTATTTGGTGGGCGTAACAATGGACGAAAAGAGCATATGGGCAAAACTGTTTCACTAGCTTTTGAACTCCTCCTTGTCTGCCTGCCATTACAGCTGCGCCATCGTATGTCTGGCTTACAACTTTTTCTCCATTTACTTCCCAGTCAAGTAAAACTTTGTGCACGATTTCTGATAATCCCGCAGCTGTTTTATTTTTGGAAACGTCATAAAAGCTGACGAATCTCTCCTCTATTCTATCATCCACACAATATCTAAATATTATGCTCATCTGGCTCTTACACGATACTTCTAATGTCTCATCCGCTTTTATGGAGAGAAAGGGGGCTTCATTTTTTCTGATTTGATTTTTTCATTTAATGCAATTGTTGTAACTTCTATCAAGTCATTTTGAATGTCTGGAGATGTTCCTTTTAATAATGATGATGACTGTAAATGGTCTCTAACTATAGATTCATTTTGAGCGAGCAGGTTCAACAATTGCAAATAATTCCCCTTGTTAATAGAACTTTCATCTTCTCTATGCCCACGGAAGGCTAGTTCTTGTGGACAGAGAAATACTACTGATTGAATGAGTCGTCGCACATACTGCCTGTTCGAAGACACGATCTCATTATGTTTTATTGCTTGTAGTCGAGGAGCTTCAGAAAATGCATGCTCAATACGAGTTTTACCTAGCAGATGAAATGCTTCAGAATGTAACAAGCAAGCAAGCTTGTAGATTAACGTGACCGTTAATCGCGAGATCATGAGCCACGGGACCTCCTTTTAACGTGGAATCCGAACCACAGGACATGGCATTTCACTTCGAAAATCTCACATGCATTGACCGGGAATCGAACCCGGTCCACCTTGGTGAGAGGCATACAGCTTAACCGCTGCGCCACCACGCCCCCTACAGAATGTAACAAGTGGTGTTTTGAAGACTGGTGTTTTACAGCCTTTTTAATTAAATTACTCAGGTCCGAAATTCCTTCCGTGCACCATTGAGTATCTTTCGCTCCAAACATAAGGCATACGTAACAAAACATTTTTTTTTTCAACACACCCAGTTAGCCAGGAAAACCTGTCATACCAAGAAAGCTGAAAACTCCGTGTGCGATTTTTACCGACTTCTTTAATTGATAAATTTGGCTTTGGCCTTTTTGTTTTTAATTCACATCGCTGTTCATATGATAAAGTGCTCAAAGGGGTTGCCTTTAAAAAATTAACAACATTCGAGTCAGGTACTTCAATCATATTGGCAGCATTAAACACACACACGCACAATTAAAAGAAACTACACTTCTACAGTTCGAACTATAGCACTAGCGCAGCGATTGGGCTATTGAGTTAACAGAACAGTGATCATACAATTCAAACGCCAGCAAACGCCAGCGTACGGTAGCGCTTCCCTTCCGAGAAACAAGTATGAACTGGCGCATGCGCTGCAACATGGCCTGACCAGGGTGGTACATAGCTCTTGACGCCAAGAAGGTCTGGCGTACAGACAAGAGCAACGCACAGCAGTAGACCGCGGCCGGGCTAAGACTAGTTATATGGGGGGTACGGATATAAAATAACTAAGCGCCATGTAATATGCTAACGCCGCATTTATATCAAATAAAAACAATGTTATATTTTACACATTTTAAATCAGGGAACGCCCGGCGTATCGGCGTATTATAGCGCTACGCCTCTGAGGCCTACTGTATATAGATTTAGCGCATGAGAAGGGTCTAATACAAGAAATAAGGGTACTTGCACTACGTAGGCCTACTGCAGGCTATTTTACAAATTTATATTTAGGCTCTTTTTATAGGCAATAACAACCCTCCCCGGCTTCGCCCAGTATCATTAACGGTTTACTCAGCGTAAGCTTCAAAGGCCCACGAACGGCAGGTCCCAGACGCAATTCAGAAAATCCGAAGTGAACAGCGAAACTCCAAACATACTCTACTCTGAAGTCTTAACTCGACACGACTCAACAGTTCCATGCTGGCTGAAACTGGAGTGATAGGCTCGCTAGATCGTTAAGTTGCTCCGAAGCTAGTAATTTAAATTTCCACTGAATGGAGATTGTTGGAAGAAATAAAAAACGTAAAAACACTTATAGTGGGTGATGTAGTCTATTAAAGATAGAGATATGCTGTCGCGGACTTTTTTGTAGGCTTAAAAGGCGCATGGACGGTAGATTTTTCTCCAACTCGATTCACTGAAATTGTTACAGCTCAGCTTCCTTTGATCATAAATGCATGTTTTTCTACAGAAACCTTCCTCGAGAAATCCTCTACAGAGTGGTGAAAACCGCATTCAAATCCTTCCAGTGGTTCTCGAGATTACCCGTTACATCCAAGAATCGGGGACTTTGTTTTATACTATGTAGAAATGTAAGAAGGATTAGTGTCCTGATAAACTCTCAAAAGACACTGTTCCACTATATGTTGTACTACCTATTTTGGGGTATTGCAGATAGAATTCTGTGAGGAAAGTTTGCCCCATTTAAATAGAGTTCGCGCGCTTGCCGTGATATGTTTTGGTCCGGTTGAGGGTTGAGCAGGTATTGCGGAGTAGATCAAATCCCTGTGGAGGTAATCTGCTGCTCGGAAGTACGAGAAAAAAGGAGTACCGATTCCTCAAGAAATAAGGGTATCGAGTTAAGGAAGATAATACTGTAGAACAGCATCTTATATTTTCAGACAACAGACTGTTGCCTGCGAAGCATGAGGGTAGGCAACCCAACCAACTGCCCGGTATGCTGTCGTTCTACGCTACAGCGGTCTGTACGTGGCCGACGCAGTCTGTTTAATAGACGTAATCCACCAGGAAGATCTGCTGTGGCACATGCGTTCCTTCAACTATTCACTGTAAGAATAAAATAAAATTTCTTTGCTGAGCCTGAAAATTTGACACACTGTAGTAGTGAGTGTCTCGGAATGTACCCCTGTCCAACACAGACTGGCATTAGGTTTCATGGCAAGGGCGGGAATCGTACTCAGGACCTCGGGGTCTGTAGTATCATTACGTACGGTACCTCTGGACCATGGAAGACATCCGGCATTGCTTCCACATGTTTGTGCTGGGCTCCTTTTACTCTTCTTTCTTGAGACCTTCCTTGGTCATAGGGCAGATGACCTAGCTGTTCCTCCTCTTAAAACAAATATAATTTCCTTGGTCAACACTATATCCGACTCCGTTAGTATTAGTTGCCGAATTCCAGCGAATTTAATGTCATTCACTTCCTTAACTTGATACCGTAATTTCTTGAGAAGGCTGTTGACTACTCTTACGAGGAGCAGATGACCTCGATATTCCACTTCTTATTTCCATCTCTCCTGGAAATGATAGGTAGAGCAATGTCTTATCCCTTCCATTAATTACTATTTATTTCCACATCACATTGAAACTTTATTCATCGAAGGTGAGAGGAAATCTCCGTTCTGAACGAAGCTTTTCTCCTGATGAGTGACAAATCTGAGCGTAAGTCCCTGGAGCATGCATATTTGAAGTGCAAGGACGATACCGTAGTCCAATGTGTACATTTCAATTTCAGCCAGCCTAATTGATTTTTTCAGTTTGGTAGCTTGTGAGATTGTGGCCAACAATTCCATGTACTAGGGTGTGTATGTGTGATATTTGTCTGATAGCCTGTGCTATTGTGATAACTGTTGTGCAGTATAACCGTAACAGTAATTATTACAAGGGTGTAAGATTGGGGTAGGTACCTTGGGATTTAATTAAGGTACAATCCATGCATCAGCCTGGGGGGAGTGTGGAAATAGTTCGCTCAGGATGACAATTACCAGCGCCGGGAATCGAATCTCGGATATTCGAACGCCAGCTATTTAGCTTGGACCAGTCGACTACGCTGGTGGATAGTCTAATAGGTTGCATAATAATTTGTTAATTATTTATAGAATATTATATTTGCCCGTTTTCCTGTTCTAGATTATTGTTATTATTGTTATTATTATGATTAATGTTATTGATGTTATTGGATTTACGTCACTTTTAACTACTGCGGCTTTCAGAGACGTCGTGGTGCTGGAATTTTTCCCCGAAGGGGATCTTGACCGTGTCAGTAAATCTACTGCCACGGCTCCCTCACACTTGCGCACCCTTAAATGCCAACTGACTGCGCCTGGATTCGATCCTGCAACCTTGGGAACAGCAGGTGAGAATGTTACCACAGCACCACGCAACCAGTCTGTTCTGGATTAACTAACTACTTAAATTAAACTTTCGCCTGTTCAACATAGTCCTTGAACTAATCGCGAACTCTCAGTAACAAACCGTCCTCCCAGGATTATTACTGTGAGCACCATATGTTGGCAGTTTGCTCTACTAGCTGAGTTCTCTGGCAGAGATTGCATTCAAACATGTTGCGCACTCTAGCAATTTGGGTTCTAACAAGTTCTAACTCGTACGCCAGAAGAGGACACTACTTATAGCAGGATTTATAGCACCAGTGGCGGGTGATTTTAGAATATGCCTGATGGCCGCATTCTGAAATCGTCTGCCAATCGTGCGCAAGTACACGACTGGTTCTTTCGAAGGCAATGAGGGTCTCCGTGGCACCACAGTCCTAGGGGCAGATGAAGTCGCTGTTCTGCCCCTTAAAATACAATAACTAATACCACAACCCATTAGGCCCAAGCTTCGGTGGCGTAGTCGGTAGCATGCTGAACTGCTATGCCCAAGATGGCGGGTTCAAACCCGGCTTAAGTCGTCGGATTTTTAAGAGTGTTAAAATCATTCAGTATGTCTTCCTTCGGAGGGCAAGTACAGCCGGTGGGCCCATGTTATAGATTTATGGCATGTAAAAGAACCTACCACTGCAATTGGTGGTGTGGAGCAAAATTTGTAGGTTATATTTGGCTGTTAGGAAACGCTCTATGAAGTTTCAACGTTCGCTGCTAGTGTTAGTGACAGTAGCGTCTGGTAGGCAAAGTTGGAACTACTTGAAATTGTACTTGTTGGGAGCCCTCGGGTGTTGAAAGAAATATGCCCAGCTTATGGCCATTGGCTGCGGCTCATATATCATTAGGCCTTAGAATCTTGGCCTATCAAACGACCACTGCCCAGCTATTTGGCCAGCAGACTGCGGAGTGGCGCGTGGTCAGCGCTTAGGGTCCCATCGACTAATAATAATCTTAGTCTTCCTGACCGGGGCGCTGCCTCACTGTCGAGGCAGGTACTCAATTGCCCTCGCGATGCTGATTGCATCGAGTTCAATCCGTCACGTCAGTGACTAAAATCCCTAACGAGGCTGGGAATCGAACCCGGAGCGTCAGGGTGAGAAGCAGGTGCGAGTTAGTTACTGAGTTAGTGAGATATGGAGAAAAGATTAAATATAATAAAGGACACTTTCGTCGTATCGGGGATACCGCGAAAGTGTCCATTCATCTTCTTTCGAATAACCCATTCGAACAAAACTTCCTATAATGCATGGTTGGTTGGTTGGTTGGTTGGTCGGTTCCTCAGTTTTGGGGCTGCGACAACGCGGTCATGTAGCCCCGTGTAGTTTGGGTGTGTGTAGAATCTGTCTGATAACCGATTTTAATTGTGATCGCTGTGTTAGTGTGTGTTATCTGTAATTCAGGTAAGGACTGAAGACTATCAATTTCAAGTAGTACTTTCACTACCAAATGCTACCGTCAACGACACCTAGCTGTCAACTTGGCTTCTAGATGCCACCGCAACGGGCGCCTTGACGCTAACGTTGGAACTTAATAGAGCGCTAACCACATCTAACCTACAAATTTTGCTTCACACAATTGTAGTTAATGGAAGGTTCTTTTACATGCCATAAATCAATGACATGGGCCCGCCGGATTTACTTCCCCTCCGAAGGAAGGCATACTGAGGGATTTTGTGACGCTGTTAAAAAATCCGACGACTTCGGCCGGGTTTGAACCCGCGATCTTGGGCATTGAAGCTCAGCATGCTACCAACTACGCCACTGAAGCCACTTACAGAAAATGAAGCCGAAAAAGATAACGGATTTCTTCAAGTCATGAAAAAGTAGATAAAGGCCAGTTTGCAGTTTGTATTGTTTAATTTAACTTACTTAGATAACGTAATAAAGCTGTCATCATTACAAACATCCATTTTATTACATAAGTTTAGTCAAATATGCTGTAAGCCTACGTACTGTATATCAAAAATTCAACAATTTTGCTACGTGTCTCGATAACTCGAATTTTCGATAATGATTCGAGATATTGACGTTCGACTGGTAGCCTATATGTCTATTCATGAAACGTATTACGTTTATTATGGTGTTTTAAAGGGTATTTTATCTTCAGAATGTTTGAAATGGACCGCTGTTAAGAAATTATGTTGGTGTATGCTCTCCGCCATTTTAACTGAGCGCCAATCCACTGCACAAGGCTCGAGAATGGTGTCTTGCAACAAAATCTCTTCGTAGAGCGGGCAAGTCAAGAACTTGTCTATATTGCGTCTCTACCTTAAAAGACAGCACGCGTTAAATGGGTCGCGCGGATGCCAGATCTACTGCATATGCAAAGTTCTGCAAGGCCAGACATTTGATGTAACATGGGTACAGTATAGGCTATAGGCGTGGTTTTACGCAAAACTCTGGAAATTTCCGAAATATTTGTTTGTTGTATATAAGTGTACCTCTTGCCTTGCAGTGGACGAGGGCACAAAATTTAGATATGATACACCGAAGCTCAGAGCGCAATTTTAATGCACACATTATAGACTAATAATTTGTAATACTCTATTATTTGCGAATATGATATTATTATAATATGTTATAATATTAAATTTTCTCGAATATCACAGGTTATAATAAATTATGACATTTTCCACGAATATAATAATATCAGAAAATTGAAAGTTAAAACACATCACATATCTTCAGGCCTGCCCACTATCCTCTGGTAGGGTTGTTAACCCTTCCACAAATTCCTCCGTTTTCCTGAATGATCCAGTTTCAGCCGAATCGGAACCAGTAGGCGATCCATCGAAAGTGGTAGAAGATGATAATGATGATGATGATGATGAAGATGACAAAGCGTATCAAAAGTTGTTCCTCGTCATCTTGAATCTCATCTGCTTTCCACAGTTCACTTTCGATTTGTGTGGTGTGGTTCACGTAATTTGCCCAATTTTGTGTGGTCACGTGGTGGTATGCAGCCCAAATTAAATTCTTCATTTCTTGTTTCTTGAATGAGAGGTTGTTCAATTTTATATAGTTCTTCAATTGCGCCCATACAATTTCGATGGGATCAAGTTCACTGTGGTATGGTGGCAAGCAAAGAACATATTTTTCTGCTGATTTAGCCATCTCGTCAAATGATGTATTTATCATATATGTCTCTGTTTTGAGTCACAATAAAAGGAAATTCCCGTTTTAACATATCATTTCGAAAAGGGGCCCCTTTTGAGTGAGCCAATCTATAATGCGGTCTTTTCTCCGTTAAGTTGTAGGTAAAAGTCCGCTTTTCCGACTGTGATAGCCTACATTGTCTATTACTAGGATAGATCCTCCGGGAACATTGGGCAGCAATTGCTCGGCGAACCACTTTTCATACACTTCACCTTTCATTTCGTCGTGGGTGTCTGCCGTGTTCTTTTGGCACAGAAACGTTAACTCTGCATCATTAACGAACCCTTGTTCATTCCCGGGATGAGCAAAGGCAAACTACGGAAACCATTTCGAGGATGGCTGAGGTAGGAATCGAACCCGCCTCTTGTCAGTTTTGTCTCATGAAGTTGAGTACACCCCGTTCCAGCCCTAAGACCAGAATTAAATTTCTTGGCAGAGCCGGGATTCAAACCCGGGCCTCCGCGGTGACAGCACGGCGACAGCCAAGAATGCTAGTCACTACGCAACGAGACGGACAATTTATAAAGAACACAAGGACCACTTCATTTTACAGTTTAACACACTATCACCTACCCTCCACCAAACGCAGTCGGGAAGATTCTGGCACCTGAGTAAACAAACTTTCGCAGCGTCGGCGCTGGGCGGGAGGAGTAAGTGCGATAACTTATGAATGCTATCTGATATCCAGCTCTGGTTTGTTTTAAAAACTATTTCAGTCATTAATGAACACTTTTTCTCGCTTAGTCACCAACGTAAAGTCAACAGCATAAAAGTTTATCGCTACGTAACTTTTCTGTGATACCATCCCAGATTTTTCAAGTAACATTTAAGAAAAAAATCGTAACTTTCTTATTATGAAATAATTACTCCCCTGTGAAAAAGGGTGTCTTCTACCAACATCAGGCAATCTAAAAATAAATTCTTGATCTGTTGCGATCATTAGTTCATTATCTATGGCGTAATAAGTTTTATATCTGCAAAAATATAGATTCGCGCTAAAACATCGTAATTGTGAGAATTGGGTCATGTATTAATTATTCATGGCTTCTAATTTTACATCATCATAAAGAGCGGAAAATTCTCTATAAGACCACGCAAACATTTTCTTAGATTTGTCACTTTCAATTATTAGGAAATGGCAACATCGCCGGGGTAGAAGAGGACGAAGCTAATTGCAGGACATAGGAGTGCGAGTGAGAGGCAAATACTAATTTAAATCCATACTATCTTTTAAGGTAAAGACGCTCTATTGACGTCCGAAACGGGGGAGGAGCTTACGGTCAGCTGTTTGCAATATGGCGGCGATATGGTGACGTGAAGTAATTGGGTGTGCGTTTGTTATGGCTTCTAATTTATGATGGCAAAATACTACATATTTCCTTTCATTGATAGAAATATTTTTATAATCAATTTAAATGCAGTGCCTAATTACTACCAGTTAAAAATATTACCCACATGTAGATAGTTAATTTACTGTCTGCTGTTACATATATGAGGCCTGTACTTGGGAGCCTAGCGGTATCGATGTTTTTTATTAATATATATATATATATATCTCACATAACACAAAGGATGACTCCCTGATAATAAATTGAATCAAGCAACCCTGAATTTGCATGAATGTTTTGGGTTCGAAGAAGCGTGACTTGGGATGCTCAAATCATACTTCAATATTGCAAATATTGACCTACATACTTGCTGTTCAAAGGCAAGAATGTTAATTTATTAATCTCTTGCCACAGGCAAGTTAAAATGGAGGCATCCTCTTTATCAATATATTTAATTAAATATTTAAAATACAGATATGTAACAAAGCTGGAGTCTTCATTTGAACTTGTCATAAGCAAACGGAACAGATCAAAAACTACACTAAAAGCCAAACCAAATTCACTCCTCAGCTCGACATAAACCATAATACCAATTAAAACCTATACAAAACATACTCTCCTTACTGTTGTACAAATTTCAAACCAACTATTCGCACTCAAAACTGTAAAACCCTGAAATGAGAACTAATTAAAGTTAGAATAGCCTAGGCCGATCCGGTCTCCCACA
The DNA here is from genome assembly GCA_946902985.2 of Meconema thalassinum. Taxonomy (NCBI): domain Eukaryota; kingdom Metazoa; phylum Arthropoda; class Insecta; order Orthoptera; family Tettigoniidae; genus Meconema; species Meconema thalassinum. The sequence continues at coordinate 416,060,941 of OX336391.1, forward strand.
ACATTACCGCATATGTAGCCTATACTTAACATCACTATAACTTTAAAATTACGGCTAAGTGACCTATCTGCCTGAGTAGTATAGGTGTTACCGGCCTGCCTGGGATGATGGGTCACCAAACCGGTACTTAAAACTAAGATTTTACATTTTAATTAACTAAATTCAACAGTAGGGAGATATAGCCAAAAACACAATTTAAGCCAAATCATACTTCAATGACCTACATACTTGCTGTTCAAAGGCAAGAATATAAATTCTCTGGCAAATTAAGGCTAGGAACAGCATTTTTCTTAAGTTTTCTAACCATTCGGCTATTGTCAATCGGAAGAACCCCTTAAATAAGTTGACGAAGAGCGGATTACATTCTTTGTACGGCACAGAAGTAATAGGCTATAAGTTTATCAGTATTTTTGATGTAGCTAAATCCATGTGAATACAAATTAGAGACAATAACTATCAATAATCAACAGTACCGGTGGAAAGAAGTCGTCTTCACAAAAATGCAGGCTGCACACTGTCATGTAACATGTAACACGTTTTCCAATTGACAGCGCCGAAGCCCATCTTTCTCTCTGAACTTTTTGTACAGGAAAGTAGTGAAGATATTTCGTAGCCGTTTTATACGTTTTGCAACCTTAAACAGAGCAGTACCTCCTCGAATTTGACAAATTTCTTTCTGTTTCCATCACGACGTCAATGCTTCACCATCTAAATAAATCTCACCAATCACAATGTTACAGCTTCAACATTCTGCCGCGTGGCTGCGCCATCCAACTTTTCTGACGTCATTTGCTTGGCCCTTCAATGAGCATATGACAAACAGCCCAGTCTTTGTCCATTCTCTACGCATGCGTGTAACACTTGGACCGGCATGCTGAGATCCCGCCTGCCTCTCCGATCTCTTACGACTATTGCCGAGTGTTAACGATGCCACCACTGTCAAGTGTTGTCAACAATCGTGCATCTACAAGTAAAATGTTAACTATTTTGTGATTTGTGTTTATAAGCATTAATTTACTATTCGTGCTCGGTCCCCAAAACCTTGACCACTGAATCGGGATTGGTATGGCGGGTCAATGCATTGATTTGAAGGGTGCGGTATAAAATGGATTCCGTTAAAAATAATGTTAAAATCACATCTCTCCTCTTTTATCCCAACACTGAGTTGGATTTACTTTTTGTATTTTTCCCCATCCAAGCAAATAAGATTTCCTCTCTTAATACCCCCCCCCCCCCCAGGGGCTCACATCTAGTGGGCTGTGGGTTGGCGACCACGGGACCACAGCTGAGTCCGGCATTGCTTCCACTTACTTGTGCCGGGCTCCTCTCTTTCTTCTTTCCTGTCGACCTCCCTTGGTCAACTCTTGTTCTCTTCCGACCCCGACGGTATTAGGTTATCCGAGGCCTAGGGAGTCTTTCACTTTCCCGCCTTAATTGGCCCTTGTCTCATCTTTCCTGATACCCTCCTTCTGTGAGGGGTCAGCCTTCTTTTTCTTTTCCTTTTACCTCCTGCCTTGTGCTCAAGGCCCTTAAGGAGGCAGGGTGTATGTAGCCCCACCACTTCTGGTGCACCCTAGATAATGCTACACCCTCAGGGGCTCACGGCTGGTGAGTTCGGGAGTTGGCGACCCCGAGGGATTCCTGAGCTGGGTCCGTTTTCCCCTTTTGTCCCTTCCCTTTGGGGCGGACATTCTCCTCTCTCCCCTCTCCTCTCCTCTTTTCATTATATTTACTTTTCTCTTTAAGATTCCCGCACTGTTTTTGTTACTTGGTTCACCGTGTATCTAAATTCCCTTCTAGCGATGTTTTAAAGGCATTTTTAATCTACGTTGCTTTTTGTATGTTTTTTCGATCTAAATTACATCTCGCGATTGTTTTCAACCTCAATTGCATTTTGTAAAGATTGACAATCTAAATTGCTTTTTAGTAAGTCTTTCAATGCAGGTAGCCGGGCCTTTTAGTGAGTATTTTGAATTTCAATTGCATTTTGTAAGTATTTTCAACCATAACCGCATTTCGCACGGATTTTGAATCTAAATTGCATTTTGTTTGGTGGGCATTTTGCACATATGTTGATTCTCAATTGCATTTTGTGGGTATTTTGAATCTAAATTACATTTTGTCAAGTATTTTCAATCTAAATTGCTTTTTGTAAGTATTGTCAATCCACATGAGTCCTTTGAATCTACCGTACATTTTGTAAGCATTATCAATTTCAATTGCATTTTGTAAGTATTTTGAACCTCAATTGCATTTTGTACGTATTTTCGAACTCATTTGCATTTTGTAAGTATTTTGAATTTCAGTTGCATTTTGTAAGTATTTCGACGCTACATTGCATTTTGTACGTATTTTGAATCTAGCCTACGTTTTGTGGGTCTTTTTCAATCTATTCTTTTTGTGCATCTTTTCGTTCTAAATTCCCTTTTGTAAGACCATATTGTGAGTTGTTTCCATCTGAGTTTCTCTTTGTACGTATTTTCCGTCTTAGATAATTTTGTTCTCGTTTCGATTTCATTATCATTTTCGCTATTACCCAGATCATTAGGGGCCGATTACCTAGATGTTAGGCCCCTTAAACAACAATTATCATCATCATCATCATCTCTTACTAAAAATTAGGGGCTTTGCGATATCGTGATCATTTAGCCCCGTGTATTTGGGTGTGTGTAGAATTTGTCTCTTAACCTGCGTTATAATGGTGTCTGAAGCAGTGTGTGTATTTGTAATTCAGGTGAGGATTGGGATGGATTTATGAACCATCCTGGTATTTTCCTGGAGTAGAAATGGGGAAACCAGGGAAAACCCCTTCCAGGATGGCTGAGATGTGAATCTAACCCACCTCTTCTCAGTTTTACCTCACGAGGCTGAGCGAACCCGTACCAACCCCCAGACTAGAATTGAATTTCATGACAGAGCTTTCGCGGTGACAGCCAATAGTGGTAGCCACAACGCAAAGATGTGAACCACTAAAAAACTAAAGGTTCTGATATTAAACGTACAAATAATAATAGTAATAATAATATTAATAATAATACTAATAATAATAAAATGACAATGACAGAATGAAAGAATGACAGAATGAAAGAAAGAATGAAAGAAAGAAAGATCCTCTGCTACACTGAAGAACATCGAATCATGGATATGTTTTTCAGATCTTTCTATCAAGGTTATATTGCACGCGGCTTTCGGCCTTATCAACTATCCAGCCAGCCACATTTTGTATTCAAGTCTTTATTTAATTTTTATTTTAGTTTTTTTTAAATTCACAATTTAAACTTTTAACTTTTTAAATACTTATATTTGTTTTGTTTTTAAATTTTTACAATTTTTAATGTTTTTAATTTTTTATTTTTTATTTGTTAATTTGTTTATTTATTTTTATTTTTTATTTTAAAAGTTCTTGAATGTTTTAAAAGTTTTTTAAGTGTTCTTAAAAGTTTTTTTAATTTAACTTTTAGTAAAAAAACGTTTTTTGAAATTTCTTAAATTTTCTTAAATATTTTAATTATTTCGGAGCACTTAGATGTTGTGATGTATTTTTGGTAACTTCACAGTGCTTCATACTTGTTTAGTTCTTAAGTTAAGAGCCAATAATCGAAAGAATGAGTCATGTAACCTGGTAAATCCCTGACAACTCAGGAAAGTTTCTCGAGTATATCTACCACTAGGATTTGACCAAAACAGTTATCTCAAGTTTGCTTATTCTTTGTTTGAGCGACTGTATAGCGAATTATATAAGGAACTAAAGACAACGCAAGTTTCCATGACAGAGGTGAGATTCGAACCAGCAGCAGGCGCATTTGCACATTTCCCCAAACTCGCACTCTAGCCCTGAACTACACCTGTCGACAATGAGTTATTTCTTCTGGATTGTTGTTCTAGGCTGGAATCGTCTCGTGCCAGAATGCATGTGGGATTTTCGAGGTGAAATGTCTCGTCCGGTCGTTCGGATTCCACGTGAAAAGGGGACCCCATGGATTATGATCGCAAGGTTAATGGTCACGTAAAAATAATACTACCTTCATCGTGCCGAGTGATTTTATACAGCTCTTATTTTATGGATCATCTTTATCATAGCTGAAATTGAAGTGCTCTTTGACTGTTTTTAGAGAGCTTCGCTAATGATGTCTATTTATTCCTTTGGAAGAATTTTCCGGCTGGCAATAAGGCTCAATTACTGCTTTATGAAACCATTAAAGGATTATAAGTGAGCCATATATCCTTCAGAATGGTGCTAAATTCATCTTAAGTACCTGGGTGTTAAATCCAGCAAACATAATCTCATCTAAATTAGTCAAGGATGCCACCTTTGAAACTGCTTAATGGTCCCGATATAGCGAATACGTAACGAGTGTAATACCCTTGTTTTGTAAGAGACTTACTGGATGAGAAGTGTCAATAGTTCCAGTGTTGAGTACGCAATGGGATACGACGCAAATAATAAGCCAAGATAGAGTATAATAGCACAGTTCTATGTGTGTATGTGGAATGATAGTGTCGTGCCATTAATAAACCACAGCGAAACCCCCCCCCATGTCACTGAAAATTGGTGCAGTGGTTTTTACGTGCATTTTGAACAGAAGGATGACATACAAAACTCTAATTAATTAATTAATTAATTAATTAATGGTGATTATGACGAAAGTCATAGATATACACAAGAAAAAACTTTTCTTTTATACAGGGAAAGGTAGATGTTGTTCTATTCGTATGCGTGAGATTAGCAACGCAAAGGATGTTGAAAGTTATCCGAGTGCTTGTTGAAAGGTTGACAGTAAGGTTATATTGATGCTTCAAACACTAGACGAGGGCTGTTTTTCCAACCTCCGTTGTTCTATAAAAAAGACATATTGACATAACAAAATGTTTGTATTACTAAACGTTTAGTTGCTTTGTACTAATTTTTCAATATCAGCACCAAAACGATTGAGGCTTTATTTTGTCGTATCGTGACACCAGCTTTCCATTGCCCTCTGCAACGAAATCTGCCGTCAGTGAGGAGGGTACGTTTGGACAGCCTCCTCAAGTTCTTCGTTTTTGGCGATGCGTTGCCGCCCAACCATACCTTCAATTCTCGAAAGAGGTGAAAATCACTCGGAGTTACAGTAGGTCTGGACTAAATTGTGGATGGTGCACTTTGATATATAACTGATACCTGTCTCCCAACTCCGTAGTTAAGCGCAGGATCTGGCAGATGTACATACGGAAATCCAAGTTTTGTATCCCATCGTTCGTAGTGACCATTCTAGAAGTGGTATTCTCTCGAGTTTTTCCACACAATAAGCCAATGTTGGTTTACCATGGTATCGCTCTTCACTACTGTGAAATAGCCACTTATCCATGTGTTGGGATCGGATGTTTAAAACCTTAAAAAGTACAAAATATGGAAGCAAATATACCTTAAAAGTTAGCTGAACATACTGTATGACAACAATGGGAATGCATGTATGGATGTGTAGCAAATAGGCCTATTGGAGTAGTCGCGATAATACAGCAGGCAGATCTGATAGAGCTACAATACCTACCGGACCCATCAAGGTCGAACTGAGCGTGAGATAACTCTGAATTTCCTTGTTTATTATAATTGCTCTGAGCTAAATTTGTTTCGGGAGAGGCGTCTTACTGGTTAAGACATCCATACAGAAGCTTTTTCTCGGAATCAGGTTTTCTAAACCTGCAATAGCCTATACCTGTTTCGGGAATACAGAGAAATATCCTATATCTACTTCACCATTTGCAAATCCCATGTTTGAAACTCAACTCCGATAATATGTAAAATCCAAACCCCGTTGTGCTACAGCCCACGAGGGGCCTAGGCCTACCAAGCGACCGCTGACCAGCCGTTTGGCCTGCAGATTATGAGGTGACGCGTAGTCAGCGCGTCAGGTCCCCTCGGCCGTTAATATTGGTCTCCGTGACCGGGCCGCTGCCTCACTGTCAGACAGCTACTCAATTGTCCTCACGAGGCTGAGTGCACCCCATTCCAGACCTCACGTCAGTTTCTAAAATCCCTGACGGGAATTCAACCTGTGGCCTCCGGGTGTGAAGGCCCGCTACCCCAACACCACGGGGCAACATGTACATTGTCAAAATGTAAACAAATATGACTTTATATCACTTAATTGAGCAAAATGTTATAAAAACCATAAAAGAATGGCCAAAATATGCATTTATAGTGTACCCGATTGTCATCATGTGGACCATGTGTTCGTATCCCAACTAACTCACGGTCTTTCGAGGTATGGGACGTTCCTGCCCACTATACGACCACATGCTCAGGATTTGAGTCTACCAGGTAACTACTCTACAGGAAATACACAACATTTTCCTAACAATAAACAATTTACTGGTCTAAAATCATGGCTATACAACAAATACAAATAAAGGACAAATTATATTTAATTCCCACAAATAAAATAGGGTTATTCTGTGAGCTTTCTTCTTAAAATAGTGCTACACTGCACTCAAGTCTAATTCTAGCATCCTGTCAATGATATTTTCAGACTTCCATGGGTTTCCATAGTGTTCATCATGTGACACAATTTTAGTTAATGGGAGTATCATAACACAAAAATCACATATCACATAAAATGATATTAATAAAACATTATTCCATTTCTTATAGCATTTACCTTGATTAACATGAATTCATTATTTTCTGCAATCATTAACAAATATTTGTTGTGTCGTGTGAATCATCTTCCTTCCTTCCACCCATATGAACGCTTTAAGAAAAGTGGTACTTATCCCTTCCAAAATAAACATGGATAGAATATATTATAGTTTCACCATATAACGATTTTCTGGGTCTTGTCGGGCTTATCATCATTACAAATGTGTCATGTTCTGGGAAAACACATACCCGTCTGCATAAATTAGCAGGAACTGGCAAAATGCACTCTAAAAGAAGATGCCTACATTATTTTGGTTCAGCCTTCCTCCTCAGAGAATAACTGAGCCTAATATTATCTGATTTCTATGATCCAACGACGTATGTGAGTTGCAACCCACCGTTCAATTCAATTGGCATCATCATACACTCAAATCTTAATTGCATATTGAAATATCGAGATTCCTCAGTGTCCTATTGTGACTCTAACTTACAAGGGACCGGTCGAACGACCTTCCTCTCCCTCAGCAGGCAATAAAATTCGTTCCAGCTGGCTAGCTAAAATGGCCGCCGCAGAAGTGGTCTACCATTCCCCCCTCTCTCTGCTGTCAAGATCAAGGTCAGGTTTGTTTACAAAATGCAGTACTGGAGTAACGCTAAGTGTGGCTCCTGAGTAATTGAGTCATTTAAATATTTAACACCTATCCTTATAGTTTCTTGGGCTCAACTGGCTCCTTAATTAACATTCATGGCTGGGGTGGAATTCTAGTGATAGCCTTGCCGTTCTATGGTGACTACTAGTGGCTTTTAGACGCGCATCATAGTGAAAATCCATGACTTTCACCAGCAGCTGTCAATAAAATATAAGGAAATCTGCGTTCCTAAACGACGAATATGATCCTTACCTCAGGGTAGGTCATTAATACACACGCTCACAGCGTCTCGACGGACGTCAATAGTGGCATAATTCAAGCAAGCGTTGGATACAGACAGGCTCTGTCCAATTCGCTGCGTATAATACAGTATGCTCAAGGGCGATACTTACTCGTAGATTCAGACAACTTCTCACCTAACGCGCAAGCTATACTAGTTTGTCCCCCGCAATATTTATTACGTAAATCACTGGATTCTACGTTAATTCTGCACGCTTACATGCGGCTCAAACAACACTTCACATAGATGACTCAATTATTAAGGCACCCGCGCTCTCTCTGTCATACCACTTAAGCCAAAGCTTTACATAGCTCCTAACAAAAATGTAATAAAATTTTACTGGCTTTCTTTACTTTAATGGTCCTCAAACATAATCCTAAGGATTGACCATATCAAATATTCATTCATATTTCACTGGCACTGAAAAAGCTCTCGTATTTCTCTATATTTCACGTTACACTCTTACTGTTTACCAAATACAGTATCTTTACATTAGACATGACACTATTTGAACATTATTTAGGCCAAAAATGCCTATTACTTTACTGTTGCCGACCCCATAATATTATTATTATTATCATTTAACGTTACCGTTACATCCATCACTATTTTTTTTTTTTGCCTGAATGGCCTTAAACAAATCACCTTCCAAGCCATATTTTATTCAAGACGAGTGGTGAAAACTCGTTCAGTAAGTGACTATTACATCTTATTCTCAAAGTGATAAATCGTTACATGGTGAACTATTTAGTTATAATGACATTATAAAAAAATGGGTACTCACTTTTTCCTCTTTGCTGGATAGTGCCAGCGCTTCAGCTTTAGCGCTACCATGACGCTTGAATTAAGCCATCATGTTATCCTTGACACAACACTTAGATTCATACACTTTCCACACGATACACATATTTTTATCAATGGCCTTTATCACTGCTATACACTGCATATTAATCACTATACACATGAACAATTTAAATCACTATTTCACAATTTATATACATTTATCCACTACATCACATGTTGATCCTTAAATTGGACTTCTCCTACGCCTGGTCTCAGAGATGCGCTGCAATTATGACAACCGCTGGTCTCCGAGAACATCTAACAGCGTTTAACGGACGTTCGATCCTCGTTCCCTGCAATCTTGTTCAGCTCACTATCCAGATTAGGTGGCAATGATTTCCAAGCTCCCATCATTGTAGTGATCCTGATGATGATGATGTCATATATAATTCCGACAATACCCCCCGGTATAAGAACTGTTCAAAAACATTATAAGTTCCTTTTCGCTGTGGCGAACTTATATTTGCGTCAGATAATAGGTAAATATCTGTATTAATTTACTTTCGACGCACTTCATGATTACTTATGAAGCTTATAACTTGCTTCTATTGTTCTCCAACGGCGGCGCGTTGATACTTTAACACTTGGCGCGCTACTAGCAGCGTCTTAGTTACGTGTATACTGTAGAATAACTCTAGGCGAACTGTAGAGCAACTGTAGAACGACTGTGAAGACTGGCTTGGCTTGCCTTGCTCCCCATATATAAAGGTTTCTCGTACAAAATAGTCCACCGGACACATGAGAGCGACTCCTTTCTTGAAATAATACCTCTTCAGCCGAAATGACATCTACATCTTGTTTATTTAGGTGTGGATGTTTCAAAAACATTCGCGTGCCGGCGATCGCTTCGGCCAATTAATTACAATTAATTGCCTTAGTTCAGCGCGTGGGCACGCCATCGTGGTACTTCCCCGTTGACTGGTCACAAAGTCACTGCTCTCGAGCGTAGGCTAGGTTGTAATGCGTTCATTTGGAGATATAGGCCTTAATTTAGGTGAAAAACCACTCCTAAATTACCTCTCCGTGAATATATTCACCTGGGAGTATATTTCAATGCATTTCAATGCTCCACTTGGCTGTAATTAATTAATTTCCATGAGCCATCATCCCTACCCTCAGTTTCACCGTTGTCAAGCGGTGGATACCCGGGTCATTAATTTTGAGCTGTCTTCCTGCTCCAGACGTAAATAGTTCGGTCGGCGCCTAGGCTCTCCGCCCACTTGCTAAGGGTCATTTGTAAAACTTCAAACTGGCCTCCTCTCATTTTCGTATGCTCTGAAAATGTATATTTCCTTGCATTTGGCTACAGTTCTTCCCTTAAATTGCTATGATATTCACCTATAGATCGTGAAATCACGCTACCTTATTATATGTCAGTATACCTTTCATTGCTCTTTGGGTTCCCTGAATCGCTCCCCCGTAGAGATCAATGGTTCGACTCTAGGCATAACCATGTGCCTGGTCTTCTCTGATGAGACCTGAGTTCGATGCCAGACTGCCGTGATTGATTGGGCACATCTTTCCCCTGCTATGCTCGGAAAATTCATTTCATAAGTGCATTTTTCGGGCCTTTCAGATGGCATCGACTCCATGCAATATTTACTTTAAGCGGTCAGTGCTCTCGGCAATGGGCTCTCTCGTTCCCCACTCCACTCTGTCTGCTTTCTCGTAGACTCTCGTTCTGCCTTCGCAATTGTTCATTCATCCCCTCTAGCTCCGCAGCGGCTTCCCTCAACTGGTCATAAAGTTCCTGCAGTTGACAGCTGCATTCTCCCTTCGTATCCGTTAGGTCTGCGAGCTGGTTGCTTCGCTCCGTTCCTTCCTGAGACTGCAAGCTTTTCTCAAGATTCTTTCCGTGCATACGTAATGATTCCCCGTCCACTTGGGTGTACAATGCTTGCTCCTCTCTTGTATCATAGTATTCTGGTGGACTATATAACTTCAAATTAGCTGCATTTACAACAACTTCTCTACCTGTTGCTTCGTCTTTGATCCGATATGCATTATTTTGCAGATCCCTTATAATCAGGTAGGGTCCGTGATAAGCATGCTGAAATTTCTTATATTTCCTGCTCTCTGGATCTGAACTGGCGGGTTTCTTCAATAAGACGTATTCCCCTACAAGTAACGGTCTGTGGTAACGTTTCCTCCTGTTTCTACGCTGCCGTCTATCTGCTTGTTTCTTGAGATACTCGAACGTTCTCTGGATCCTCAACTCACGTCCAGGTTGTGCATCGATGGGTGTCCGAATGACATTATTCCATGGCCTCTCTGGTCTTCTATCGAGATGTAGGCTCACTGGCACCTCTCCTGTCGCTTCGTGTACGGTATTGTTGATACAATATTCAATAATCTCAAGTACGTCAATCCATTTCCAGTTCTCAGTAGAGCAATATATCTTCATGTACTTTTGCAGTTCCCTCATAACTCTCTCAGCGGAATTCGACTCCGGGTGTCGAACTGTGGACAAAATCTGTCTTATGCCCAGATTCTCCAACTCCCTGCGAAATTCTACGCTGGTAAAACAGCTCCCATGATCCGATAAGATGTTCTCTGGCTGTCCTAACATAGGAATGATTCTTTCCTTCAGCCTCTTAAGTACCTGTTTTGTACTGGTTTTCTGAATTGGACACAGGACTACCATTTTGGAAAACACGTCTAGTGCAACTAGGATGTGTCTATTTCCTCTTCTAGCTCTAGGAAGCGGCCCAAAGTTGTCCAGTGCCAGAAGCTGACATGGCTTCTCTGGTAAGAGTGGTATAGGTTTCTGCCTCATTAAGTACGAGTTAGGCTTTACTCGTTGGCACATATCACATGTCCTGATTGTATTCCTGACCGTCTCTCTAAGTTTTGGTCCAATAAATGCTTCTTTAAGCAGGGCAACAGTCTTATCTACACCGGAGTGACCAAAAGCTCGGTGTGCTAACCATACTAGCCTTCTCTGCAATGCTGGTGGTACGACTATCCTGGGTTTGGTGTGGTCTGAGTCGCTCCATTTATGTAACATCTGGTTAAACCATAGATATTCCGTTGATAGTGCTTCAGCTTCCACATACATCGGAGTTCCTCTATCCAGCTTTCCCTCGAAGTAATTAATCATCAACCGTATCCAGGGATCTTCACGTTGAAAAACGGCGATGTTCCTCAGATCATCTAATGTCTTCTGATCTCTATCTTCTATCTCGATAGCTAGAACTTCTTCTTCATCAGCTGTTGGGTATCTGCTCAGCAAGTCAGGTATGATATTATCCTTCCCCGGGCAATACTCTATTTCCACTTGAAATTGCTGTATGTACAGGGACCACCTTGTCAGTCTTTGACTCGACAAGTCAGTTTTCAGCAGGAACGTTAGGGCTTTATGGTCTGTTCTCAATATAATTCTAAAACCATAAACTAGCTTTCGCCAATACTGTAGGGCATACAGTATCGCGAGTAATTCGATCTCCGTGACCGTATAATTCTTTTCATTAGGCTTCAACCTTCTGCTAATAAATGCAATGTAAGTTTTCTCCTCTGGCCTGTCCACATTCTCCTGATATAACATTGCTCCGATCCCTATAAATGATGCGTCAGTCTGGATAATAAATTTCTGGGTGTAGTCAGGATATCCCAATTTCACATAATCTAACAGCATCTGTTTAGATTTCACGAAGGCTTCCTCGCATTGTTCCGTCCAGCGCCATCTTCCTCCCTTCTTAAGTAAGTCTTGGAGTGGTGCTACGGTCTCGGTATACTTCGGACAATGGTTTGAAAAGAATCCAATAACGCCTAGATATTGCCTGACGTTCTTTACCTTCGTTGGTCTCGGGAAATGTTTAATGACTTCCAATTTTCCCGGATTAGGTCTGACTCCTTGTGCATCTATTACGTGGCCTAGAAATTTAACTTCTCTCTGAGCAAAGTTAGACTTCTTTATATTGACCTTAAAGTTAGCCTGACTTAGGTCATATAGCAACTTGCGTAGATCTCTGACATGTTCTTCGACAGTTTCAGAGGTCAGTAGTATATCATCTACGTAACATATGGTTGTAGCTTTTACTTCTTCGGACAGGTTCCGATCTAGCGCTCGTATCAACGCTGAACCTGCTGTTTTTAATCCAAATGGAAGACGCACGTATGAATACGTGTGCTGGTCAAATAAAAATCCAGTTAACAAACATGTTTTCTCTTCCAGAGCAAGATGGTGAAAACTTGCCGTCAGGTCAAGATTTGAGAACACAGTCTTTCGTTTGAACCTCCTGAGTACTTCCTTAATGGGCGGCACTTTATCAAATTCCGGTATGACCTTGGAATTCAAATTTCGTAGGTCCAGGCATATCCTCACACTTCCGTCCTGTTTAGGTACAACTACCAGTGGGCTGACATAGGGTGTGGCTGTCTTTACAATGACGCCTGCTTCTAGCATTTCCTGTATCGCTTCTTTGACCTTTAAATAATGTTTCTCAGCTACAGGATACGGCTTCTGTTTAAATGGTGTCCAATCGCTGACTTGGAACGCATACTGGAAATTCTTGATCCGGCCAGGTCTCGAATCGAAGACTCCTTTATACTCAAATAGCAGTTCCCTTAGCATTTGCTTATATTCTGGACCAAATTTAGCTTCCTCAATCTTCTCTTCCAGGCATTCTTCAAATTTTGGTTCGAGATCCTTTTCAATGTCTGCGGCCAGTGTTGCCAACTCTTCCTCGATGTCTTCTGTTGTCGACACTGCATCCCCAGTCATATCTCCGTATGTATGCCATACGTACTCTTCTGGTCTCGTTTCATTATGCTTTAATGAGAGTTCTAACTCTTCCTTTCCCTCACTTGCGCGAAACATAACACTGTCTTGCGAGAGATCTATAACATCTTTATACTCTCTTATGAAATCCATCCCAACAATGATATTAAAAGGCAGCTTATTCACAAGTAGGAAGCTCTGTGAGAATGTAGAGTTCCCTATATGCAAATCTAAAAATACTTGGTATCTGCATATCATAACTTTATCTGGTATGACACCTTTTATTTTCACGCTTGAAATAGGTATTTTCAATACGTGAATTTTACTCTGGATTTCACTGTATAATGCCTGGGTTATCAAACACACTGTTGACCCTGTATCAATGAGACTTCTTATCTTCATACCCGCAATGTTTACAATAATAATGGGTAGTTCCCTTCTTACATTGACCGTCCTTTCATCGAGGTCTTCGATAAGCTCCTCAGGTTTGGCAATCCAGTTAACAACATTCACTGTATTCCATCCTGAACTTATCTCTCTTTGGCCATTTAAATTTGGTGTTTTTTTTTCAATTGCTCCATTCTTTGTGGAGTTCTTCTGCCTGTCTTCATGCTGCTGAAGTTCCAGACTCTTGGCACCGTCATCATTTTGATATATGTCGGGTGACCTTCTATTCCTAATCGCTTCATCCCAATGAACTCGCGATTGTCTTTGATCATCTCCGCGCTCTTCCATGTATCTTAAAGATGCGTGATAACGTTCTTCCGCCTCTTCATCGAACCCGCGATTCTGCTCTTGGGATCTCCATCCTTGGTTGTTCCCATTTCGGCCGTAACTCCTTCTGTTATCAAGCTGCTGGTCTCTGGTACCACGCTGATTCCAGTTTTTCCTTCCTCGATTACCACGGTTCGATCCTCCTCGATATGCTGGCCTCCAATTTTGGTTTTCGCGTCCTTCGCGTTGCCAGTCGGATTTTTCTGTTTCGGTGCTTGTAGATTTGCTTTTTGTCTGCACCTTAGTTGGCTCAATCGGTGTAGTCGTCATGTTAACTTGTTCCGCATTTCGACTTTGTCTTGTGTGCTGCACTGTGGTTAGATCGAGTTGTCTCAGCACCTCCTCCATATCGATTGCAGTTTTGGCGTTTGCCGAGATTAGCAGACGTTGTACTTCATACGGTAGCTGCTTGGCTATTGCTATGCACAAGTCTGACTCTCTAAGCCCTTCATCAAGCTCTCGAAAACGGCACAATTGATTCACAAAGAATTCTCCGTACTTAGTCGGATTACTAGTACTGTAACGCCTGGAATACAAGTCCAATCTGAGGTTCTGTTGTACGCTCGCGTTCCAGTATCTGCTTAAAAATGCTTGGCGAAATTCGTCAACGGTGTCGAACGTGTACCGAAAACTCCTAAACCATAGGGCACACTCCCCTTCGGTTAGTTTTTCAATCGCTCTCAACCTGCGCTCTGGCGGTACTTTCGCGTCTTTCAAGTACTCGGAAACTTCTTTAAGCCAGTACTTGGGTGTCATGTTAGAATTACTCCCAGAGTATTTCTTTGGTTTCTCATCACTAGCCCTTATAACTGTGACTATTTGACTTTGAACAGCATTTTCATGCGGTGTTGACATGGCAATTGGCATACCAGGTGTGGTATACGGACTGTCACTTGGCATGGCTGCATTCTTTGGAGTGGGCTGTATTTCTATCTCTGCCCATTTATTTCTCCTATTCTCGTCTATACTTCCTTCGCTAGACCTAGGATTCCGCAACATAGATTCCTCCTGCGCGATCATTCTAGTCTCGATTTGGCTGTGTCTATTTTCTGCCCTTTCCAAACGAGCTAATACCTCTCGTTCTATTTTCTCTAGGCGATCTCGGTTTCTTTCTGCCATAGAAAATACCTTTTCCTTATCATCCTTAAGGTTTTCCTTCAGGTGGATAATTTCCCCTGCTAGACTTTCTCTTACTTCGGCAAGAGTCTTATCGCTGGCTTCAGTCTTTAAGCCTTCTCGAAGTTCTAATTCTTCTCGTAAGCCTGTGACTTCCTTTTGAATGTGACCTTGTATATGAGAGATTTCAGTCCTTATTTTCGTGATTTCTCCCTGGTCCTCGTCCTGTCTTTTATGGATAACTGCTAAGTCGTTCTGAGTTTGTTCCAACTCTTTCTGTACTTTCCCGACTTGTCTCTTCATATTTGACATTATCTCCTTATTCTCTTGATCAGAAGTTTTTATTTCCTGAATTTCCTTGCATTGGTCAAGGATATTCTGATCCTGTTTTCTTAAGGCTTCGTCTACCGCCTTGGCGTAACCTGCCATTCGCGTATTCCATTTTATATCGCTATCCTCGAACCTTTGATCCACGGTCTGAGTGAACGTATTAAACTGCTCTAATTGACGTTTAGTATTAGCTTCATTCTGACTCTGAATGTCTTTAAGCTCCATGGACATACTGCTTAAACTATTGTTAATTTCACGCTGTGACTCTCTGCACGCTTGCAGATTATTCTCTAATTTTAACTCAATAGACTCAAAGCGTTTATCGTTATCATCTTGCATTTCTGAGACCACGCTAAAAATATTCTTAGTTACCTCACGCTGGACAGACTCTTTAACGTCATCCATTTTCTTATTAACCTCTATTAGGTTTGACTCTAATTGCGTGTTTATTGTAACTTGATTAGCCTCTAATTGAGTATTGACTGTAGCCAACATCTGGCTTACCTCCTTTTGACTAGCCTCTAGTCTAGTATTTACTTCGGCTTGATTGGCATCCAATCTACCCGCTATTTCATCTTTAAATTCTCTAATTTCTTCCTTTCTCTTAGCATTAGAATTATCAAAATGTTCCTTTAACTCAGCAATACACCTGAGTACGTCTTCAGTTCCAGCCATCCTGTACTTCTTAATTTGAGATTCAGGTAGGCCGCAGCTGAATATGCTGGCGCGTTCTATTGGAAAGAAAAGGATTCCGATCCCACGACAACAACAACAACATATTACCAAATGTCAAAATTAACTATTGAATAGGTATAGACCCTCGTACCCGTCTGACAACAGTGTCTGACATCTGAATATCATCTAGAAAGACTCACAATCGCTCAAACAAAGTTTGAGGAAAAATATTATTTTTATGGTTTTCCCCATGAAAACCATGCTATTATTATGGGGTTTTCTGAATACCATAAGCCACTCACGTACTGGGCGCCATGATAATGATGAGATAACCATTATCATTCTGGTCCTCATTGTAAGACATCGGCCATATTCTGAATTATTAATAAAACTGTCCAAGGAGTGGTTTTTATTGCCGAATGCCCCACGTATGGGCCGTCATGATAATGAAGAGGGTATCCATGCTTTGCCCCACACACCTGGGCGACATGATAATGATAAAATAACATTATCCATGCTTTGTGGTAGTTGCCCTGGCCAGTTTGCGCAATGCCAAGATCGCTCATATTGCACAGATGCAGGCGGTTCCATCATGAATTAATACCGTCCCACATTGCTTGGGCCATGATAATTAAAGGGGTTTGTGTGTAAGTTACATTTACATTTAAGCATGTTTTATGGAGGATTATCAACATTTATTTTACGCGATGGCTTATTAACAAATGGGACGCGGCCTTTCCTATTCTGTCCTAATTTCTATACTGTATTTGCTTCTACCATTAATATCTTGGCCGACTTTAGCAGTACCTGTGACTCAATCCTAGTACAGAGACATCTCCTCCATGTACCCGATTGTCATCATGTGGACCATGTGTTCGTATCCCAACTAACTCACGGTCTTTCGAGGTATGGGACGTTCCTGCCCACTATACGACCACATGCTCAGGATTTGAGTCTACCAGGTAACTACTCTACAGGAAATACACAACATTTTCCTAACAATAAACAATTTACTGGTCTAAAATCATGGCTATACAACAAATACAAATAAAGGACAAATTATATTTAATTCCCACAAATAAAATAGGGTTATTCTGTGAGCTTTCTTCTTAAAATAGTGCTACACTGCACTCAAGTCTAATTCTAGCATCCTGTCAATGATATTTTCAGACTTCCATGGGTTTCCATAGTGTTCATCATGGGACACAATTTTAGTTAATGGGAGTATCATAACACAAAAATCACATATCACATAAAAATGATATTAATAAAACATTATTCCATTTCTTATAGCATTTACCTTGATTAACATGAATTCATTATTTTCTGCAATCATTAACAAATATTTGTTGTGTCGTGTGAATCATCTTCCTTCCTTCCACCCATATGAACGCTTTAAGAAAAGTGGTACTTATCCCTTCCAAAATAAACATGGATAGAATATATTATAGTTTCACCATATAACGATTTTCTGGGTCTTGTCGGGCTTATCATCGTTACAAATGTGTCATGTTCTGGGAAAACACATACCCGTCTGCATAAATTAGCAGGAACTGGCAAAATGCACTCTAAAGAAGATGCCTACATTATTTTGGTTCAGCTTTCCTCCTCAGAGAATAACTGAGCCTAATATTATCTGATTTCTATGATCCAACGACGTATGTGAGTTGCAACCCACCGTTCAATTCAATTGGCATCATCATACACTCAAATCTTAATTGCATATTGAAATATCGAGATTCCTCAGTGTCCTATTGTGACTCTAACTTACAAGGGACCGGTCGAACGACCTTCCTCTCCCTCAGCAGGCAATAAAATTCGTTCCAGCTGGCTAGCTAAAATGGCCGCCGCAGAAGTGGTCTACCATTCCCCCCTCTCTCTGCTGTCAAGATCAAGGTCAGGTTTGTTTACAAAATGCAGTACTGGAGTAACGCTAAGTGTGGCTCCTGAGTAATTGAGTCATTTAAATATTTAACACCTATCCTTATAGTGTCTTGGGCTCAACTGGCTCCTTAATTAACATTCATGGCTGGGGTGGAATTCTAGTGATAGCCTTGCCGTTCTATGGTGACTACTAGTGGCTTTTAGACGCGCATCATAGTGAAAATCCACGACTTTCACCAGCAGCTGTCAATAAAATATAAGGAAATCTGCGTTCCTAAACGACGAATATGATCCTTACCTCAGGGTAGGTCATTAATACACACATGCTCACAGCGTCTCGACGGACGTCAATAGTGGCATAATTCAAGCAAGCGTTGGATACAGACAGGCTCTGTCCAATTCGCTGCGTATAATACAGTATGCTCAAGGGCGATACTTACTCGTAGATTCAGACAACTTCTCACCTAACGCGCAAGCTATACTAGTTTGTCCCCCGCAATATTTATTACGTAAATCACTGGATTCTACGTTAATTCTGCACGCTTACATGCGGCTCAAACAATACTTCACATAGATGACTCAATTATTAAGGCACCCGCGCTCTCTCTGTCATACCACTTAAGCCAAAGCTTTACATAGCTCCTAACAAAAATGTAATAAAATTTTACTGGCTTTCTTTACTTTAATGGTCCTCAAACATAATCCTAAGGATTGACCATATCAAATATTCATTCATATTTCACTGGCACTGAAAAAGCTCTCGTATTTCTCTATATTTCACGTTACACTCTTACTGTTTACCAAATACAGTATCTTTACATTAGACATGACACTATTTGAACATTATTTAGGCCAAAAATGCCTATTACTTTACTGTTGCCGACCCCATAATATTATTATTATTATCATTTAACGTTACCGTTACATCCATCACTATTTTTTTTTTTTTTTTGCCTGAATGGCCTTAAACAAATCACCTTCCAAGCCATATTTTATTCAAGACGAGTGGTGAAAACTCGTTCAGTAAGTGACTATTACATCTTATTCTCAAAGTGATAAATCGTTACATGGTGAACTATTTAGTTATAATGACATTATAAAAAAATGGGTACTCACTTTTTCCTCTTTGCTGGATAGTGCCAGCGCTTCAGCTTTAGCGCTACCATGACGCTTGAATTAAGCCATCATGTTATCCTTGACACAACACTTAGATTCATACACTTTCCACATGATACACATATTTTTATCAATGGCCTTTATCACTGCTATACACTGCATATTAATCACTATACACATGAACACTTTAAATCACTATTTCACAATTTATATACATTTATCCACTACATCACATGTTGATCCTTAAATTGGACTTCTCCTACGCCTGGTCTCAGAGATGCGCTGCAATTATGACAACCGCTGGTCTCCGTGAACATCTAACAGCGTTTTACGGACGTTCGATCCTCGTTCCCTGCAATCTTGTTCAGCTCACTATCCAGATTAGGTGGTAATGATTTCCAAGCTCCCATCATTGTAGTGATCCTGATGATGATGTCATATATAATTCTGACAATACCCCCCCGGTATAAGAACTGTTCAAAAACATTATAAGTTCCTTTTCGCTGTGGCGAACTTATATTTGCGTCAGATAATAGGTAAATATCTGTATTAATTTACTTTCGACGCACTTCATGATTACTTATGAAGCTTATAACTTGCTTCTATTGTTCTCCAACGGCGACGCGTTGATACTTTAACACTTGGCGCGCTACTAGCAGCGTCTTAGTTACGTGTATACTGTAGAATAACTCTAGGCGAACTGTAGAGCAACTGTAGAACGACTGTGAAGACTGGCTTGGCTTGCCTTGCTCCCCATATATAAAGGTTTCTCGTACAAAATAGTCCACCGGACACATGAGAGCGACTCCTTTCTTGAAATAATACCTCTTCAGCCGAAATGACATCTACATCTTGTTTATTTAGGTGTGGATGTTTCAAAAACATTCGCGTGCCGGCGATCGCTTCGGCCAATTAATTACAATTAATTGCCTTAGTTCAGCGCGTGGGCACGCCATCGTGGTACTTCCCCGTTGACTGGTCACAAAGTCACTGCTCTCGAGCGTAGGCTAGGTTGTAATGCGTTCATTTGGAGATATAGGCCTTAATTTAGGTGAAAAACCACTCCTAAATTACCTCTCCGTGAATATATTCACCTGGGAGTATATTTCAATGCATTTCAATGCTCCACTTGGCTGTAATTAATTAATTTCCATGAGCCATCATCCCTACCCTCAGTTTCACCGTTGTCAAGCGGTGGATACCCGGGTCATTAATTTTGAGCTGTCTTCCTGCTCCAGACGTAAATAGTTCGGTCGGCGCCTAGGCTCTCCGCCCACTTGCTAAGGGTCATTTGTAAAACTTCAAACTGGCCTCCTCTCATTTTCGTATGCTCTGAAAATGTATATTTCCTTGCATTTGGCTACAGTTCTTCCCTTAAATTGCTATGATATTCACCTATAGATCGTGAAATCACGCTACCTTATTATATGTCAGTATACCTCTCATTGCTCTTTGGGTTCCCTGAATCGCTCCCTCGCAGAGATCAATGGTTCGACTCTGGGCATAACCATGTGCCTGGTCTTCTCTGATGAGACCTGAGTTCGATGCCAGACTGCCGTGACTGATTGGGCACAATAGGCGAAATAAAATTGCTTTAAACGAGGTTAGGGACCCTCCATTTGCATTTACTTTACAAATTTAGAACAAAATAAGCACAGGAAAATAATAAGGCTTTTCTTTAACTCCCAAGCCATATACGTCATGTGTTGATGTTTCAGTGGTTTGAGTCTTCAGTTTTTTTGACTGGTTTGATGCCTCCCTGTCCTGAGCTAATTATTTCATCTCTACATAGCTACCACACCTTACAAAGGAGGAAATCTGTTTAACATATTCTAACCTTAGTCTACCCCTACAGTTCTTGTCCTCGACCCTTCCTTCCATAACTAAGTTTGCTATTCCAGGATGTCTTACTATGTGACTATAACCTCCAGTCACCTCAAGACCTAAGTGGTCCCTTTGATGTTTTGGTCTGTGAAGAGGCTAACGCACCAGGAAATAGTTCCTACTTTTTTTGCTTGTTCTTGGCGTACAACATTTTCCAGCAGATGTTGCTATATTTTCATAAGTTGACTAGATTACTTTTCAGAATTACCTTTGTAAAAATCTATGAATAAATTTTTCATTTTCAGATTAATTGGGAGCTTTTGCAACCTTGCTTTCCATGCGATGAATTGTGTGTGTGAATATAGTTTTTAGTGGTATTTGGAACGATAGGCAGAGTAATTGAGGACGAATTTAATATTATATTACATTTTATTGTGTGTGTGTATAAGCCTTGTTCGGGCGGCAAAATAGCAACCGAGTAATTCCATTTTATGGCGAATCAGGCTCAAAGGTTGACAACACTACTACGATTTCACAAAGATCAACATGGTTTCCTCAAATACACAATGTGTTCAAACTGCAGTTTTTAAGCGTGAATCACCAATAAAATACTTCAAAGGTAATACAAGTGGAGAGATGTTGAGTAAAAGGTGCAAATGTATAGTAGGTTGAGAGATGACGATCCGTGCCGGAAACACAAGAAGGGACTGACAGAGAGAGGAGATGCGCGGAGGGATATTTTCCTCAGGACTTGAGCTGACGTTTGGTTATACCAACCCATCTCTTCTCTTCATTAGCAGTCACAAGAAACATCTCTCCTCGCCTACTCGTCTTTATACCTTCTTCATTTGTTACTCTATCTACCCATCTGATCTTCATCATTCTCCTGTAACACCACAATTCAAACTCTTCATTTCTCCTCTTTTTCTGCTGCGTCAACTGATAAAGTTACACTTTCATAGAGTGCCACGCTTCAGACGATGGCTTTAAAATGACTTTGTAATACCTAAATCTATATTTGATGTTAACAGATTTCTTTTCTATAGAAATGCTTCCCTTGTCTGAGCCAACCTACTTTTTTATTTACTATTTTAATTTATGAAATAAAATCTAAACGGCTGGAGCAATTTCAATCAAACTCGGTGAGATCATAGCACCATTTTGCCCCGAACGTGCCCTTCAAATTTTATTACGTCTCACCAATCCAACATGGCGGCTGTGAGAAATATATCACCGGTATTCTATATCTCCGAAACTATTACTGATATCACCATGAAATTTTGTACGGTGATAAAGGGCATTACTAGACGTTCACCTACTTGACTTTCAAAAACCTGTTAAGTACAAAACGTGCATGGTGGACAAGCGAAATCCATACATTTAAATAGAGTTTTCTCGCGATTTAACCATCCGAGCGCAGTGAAACAGGGAGGGTTGAGGGTGCAAAAATTTCAAGTTTGGGAGATGGAATGTTAATCAACGATCGGAAGGGGTTGATTTTGTTTCACCACTACTTCTAAGGCCATTTACAGCCCTTTCAGCGATTAAGACCTCGTTACACCCCTTGAAGGCCTGATTCGAAAAATCATACAAACGGGGATAGCAGGGGAAGGGGTGGTGACACAGGCACAGCTCCTGTTTTTGAAACGTTAGGGGAAGACCCCCCCCCATTCGCAGCACTGACCAACATCTCGATTAAAACCTTCCTTAGGAGTGAATCGAGACGGGGTGGTTTCGTCCCATGCCATTTGAGGGTGTTAGGAGGGGGGGGGGGGACATTGCCGGAGGCCTTAAGAACTTACTGCAATCAGCAACTGAGGACAGTGTGCAGGTTTTCAGGTGTTTAAACACACCCGGTACCTTCTCAGAAGCCCCCAATGGTAGTCCATGTTTAGGGGATGATGAAGGGGGTTGAAAATGCCCAAACGTCAAATGTAACGATTTCAACGTGTTTGTGGAACCTTTAAGAGCAAGACTCATTCATTTTCGACTGCTTTGGCAACCTGCGACAACTCCTACAGTGTTTTTCGCAAACTTCAATTTGTGGTTTTCGAAAATGGGCTGGTTTTGGGGGGCGCTACCCCGAAACTACTCAAGTTGGGGAGTTGTGCTGAAGCATATGCTTGGTAGGCGTCAGGACAAACGTCATACTGAGATTTCGAGCTTGTGTGGTCAACTTTTCAAAATTTGTTGGCCTTTGAAACAAGTGGTGCTTTAATTGTTTTGAGCAGCATATATAAAAATCGAACATGGCGACCATCCGAAATATTAAAACGGTTCTCAATATCGACGAATCTATTACAGCAATCAAAATGAATTTTATTATTTTGATTGATACAATTAACATAAGTAGGATATATGAAAATAGGCTGTATAGTCCTTCACAGAACTACTTGTTTAAATCCCATTTGCTTCGTCCATCACTGGTTATTTTGCTTTCTAAGTAGCAAAAGTCTCCTACTTAAGCTTTTCACCTGCCAATTTGACGTCAATTGGGGTAGGTTGGTTGGTTGGTTCCTAAGTTTAGGGGCTGCGACAACGCGGTCATGTAGCCCCGTGTACTTTGAGTGTGTGTAGAATCTGTCCGATAACCGGTGTTAATTGTGATGGCTGTATTAGTGTGTTTATCTGTTTCAATTCAAGTAAGGACTGCATACATTGACTTTTTTCAAGTAGTTCCTACTTTTGCCGCCAAACGTCACCGTCAACGACTAACTAGTTCAGAACATAGTTACCAGATGCCACCGAAGTCGGCTCTTGACGACGAACGTAGGAACCTAAGAGCGTTAGTCAAATGTTTAACCTATAGACTATATAATTCAGCTTCACACAGGTGTAAATAGTGGAAGGTTCTTTAACTAGCCATAAATCTACGACACGGGACCGCCGACTTTAGCTTATTACTAGTGCAGTCTTGAATGACGCTGGAAGAGCATTCCTACCTAGGTTCATGGACATGAGACACTCAAGATAGAAATATTTGGTCTCTAAACTTGTTACATAATATGAAATATAAATATTTCTATCAAATCCGGCGCAACCCACTTTGAGGACCACTGGTTAAGCACACGACTTTTTTGTCCCTTTCCGATCTCTTCGTCCCTTCCTTTTTACGTTTACTGGCTGCGTGGTGCAGCGGTAACGTTCTCGCCAGTTGTGCCCAAGATTGCAGGAATGAGTCCTGGCGCAGCCAGTTGGCATTTGAGGATGCGAGATTATTATCACTGTCCTTTTACTTTCTTCTTATTATTAATATAGAAAATGGCCAGCACACAATAGAATAAAAACAAGTAGTTCCGTGAAGAACTATACAGCCTATTTTCATATATCCTACTTATGTTAATTGCCACTATCAACATACACAATTTCAGTTTGATTGCTGTAATAGATTCGTAGATATTGAGAACCGACTAAATATTTCGGATGGTCGCCATGTTGGATTTTATATATGTAGGTCCTAGAGTTTACTGTTACATGCAGATTATTGTGAACGTGTAGTATTCAAACTTCAATCGCATAATTAAGACACAAGAAAAAACAAGGAGATTTTAAATTTTTTCACAGCTACTATCTTGAGGTTATGGAAACAATTGAAATAAATTAGAAGCCAGTGGATTAACATTCGGATAAAGATTTACTGTACCAAGTTTCACTGCACGCGGATGGTTAAATTGCGAGAAACGTCCATGTGAATATTTATAATTCGCGTCACCGCCATGTTGGATTTGTGATCACCAGGTTATTTAAAGTCCTATAGGTGAACTTAAGTTCATAGCCCCTATGAACATTAAAAAATGCAGTTTGATTGCTAAAATAGATTCGTAGATATTCAGTATCGTCTAAATATTTCGGATGGTCGCCATGTTGGATTGTTAAATGTATAGGCCATAGAGTCATGTACCATTAAAGGAAAATTATTGCGTAGGTTTATTATTCAAACTTTCACTTCGATTGCATGACTACATCACAAGAAATAAAAACTTAATTTTAAAATTCGCACTGCCGCTATCTTCAGGTTATGTAAACAATTGAACTAAATCAGATACCAGTGGATTACAATGTGTATAAATATTTCCTGTACCAGGTTTCAGTGCGCTTGGAACATTAAATCGCGAGAAAGGTCTATTTAAAATGTTCAAATTCGCTTGGCCGCCATGTTCGTTTTGTAGTTAACCGGTTTTTGAAAATCTTATAGATGGAATTCCAGTAGTGCCCTTTATCTCCGTACAAAATTTTAGGGAGATACCGCTAATAGTTTCAGAGATATAGAATGCCGGTGAAATATTTCGCACATCCGCCATCTTGTGATTATGTAAACAATTGAACGAAGTTAGATGTCGGTGCATTACAATGTATATAAACATATACTGTACCAAGTTTCATTGCGTTTGGTTGGTTAAATCGCGAGAAACGTCTATTTAAAAATCGCAAATTCGCTTGGCCGCCATGTTGGTTTTGTAGTTACCAGGTTTTCAAAAGTCACATAAGTGAACTTATAGTAGTTCCCTCTATCACCATAGAAAATGTCAGGATAATATAGGTAATAGTTTCGGAGATATTGAATGCTGGCGAAATATTTCGCACAGCCGCCATGTTGGATAGGTGAGTCGTAACAAAATTTGAAGGGCACGGTCGAGGTCGCCGGGAATAGTGCTATGAACTTTCCGAGTTTCATTGAAATCGCTCCTGCCGTTTAGATATTTATTAGGGGGGGGACACACACACACACACACGAATCACACACACACACACACACACACACACACACACACACACACACGGACAAAAGGTGATCTCATAAGCCTATTTTTTCAAAATTGAAAATAGGCTAAAAATGGAGAGCGACTAGTTGACCTGTGTCGAAACCATAACTTAATCTCAAAATCTACATGTTTTAAACGAAAACCTCAAAAACTTAAAACATGGAAACACCCTGATTACACTAAGGGAACCGGGTGAGTTAGCCGTGGTGGTTACGGCATGACTGATGGCAGTCGCTCACATCCGGGAGGCGAGGAGGTTCGAATCCCCCCGCCGGCAACCTTGAAGATGGTCTTCTGTGGTTTTCCATCTTCCTTCCAGGCAACTGCCGGGGTTGGTCCCTACCTATAGGCCACAGCCGCTACCTTCCTCGTCCTTACATTCCAACTTCCCTCCTTCCCTCCCCAACGGTACTTGTAGCTCACCCATTGGGTGTCCGTCTCGAAGCAGCTACAAAACTGGCGAGCCGAACATGTCCTCGGACACTCCCGGCACTAAAAGCCATACGCTAAAAAAAAAAAAAAAACACTAAGGGAGAATGGCAACTGGACCACGTGTGCATGGATAAACACCACCATAAAGAGATCTATAACGTCAAAGTCCTCCGCGGAATTGACACAGGTTCTGATCACTACGTAGTCAAAATTAAAATTAAACTCACGCCCCAGAAGAGACAACAAAGGAAAACCCCCAAAACTAAACGAACAATAGATCCTATCCAGTTAATCAACAGTGAACAGTACCAAAAAGCAACTGGAAACGTTAAAATAACTGATAAACTCGAAAACTTGGTTCACAACCTACAACGAATAGCAGAAGACCTGGCTCCAATTAAACCGCGGAAAAAACATCAATGGTGGAATAATGAATGTGATGAGATGATTGAAAAACGACACCGAGCGTGGTTATTACACCAATCCCAAAAATCTGAAACATCTTTTCAAAATTTAGTTACACAACGAAAAGAAACAACTAAAACTTTAAGAAGAATAAAACGGCAATATCATACTGACACCCTACAAACAATTGAAGAGGAATTCAAAATTTCACAATCGCGGAATTATTACAAAATCTTTAAACAACATCTGAAAAAATATGAAGCACCTACCTTATTGTTAAAAGATGAAAATGGTAAATTGGCCCACAACAACCAGGATAATGCACAACTTATGGCTAAATATTTTAAGACACTCCTAAACTGTGAAGAACCCATAGAATTTCTCCAATTGGATGTTGACACTCCAATAAAAACACCACCGGAGAACATTAACCCGCCCACATTAGAAGACGTTTACATAGCACTGAATGAGATGAAGAATTTCAAAGCCCCTGGAGAAGACCAGACTTTTGCAGAGATTTGGAAGTATGCTGGAAATTCGGCAAAAATCGCTCTTCACCAACAACTAGTCAACATCTGGATTACAGGAAAATTCCCTGAACATTGGAGATCGGCTATCATCCATCCACTACATAAAAAAGGGGATAAGACAGACTCGAACAAATACCGAGGGATTTCACTCCTGGATGTTACCTATAATTTTTTTTCTCGAATTCTTCTCAATAGAATTAAAGTACAACTTGAAAATGAATTAGGAGAATATCAAGGAGGTTTCAGGCCCTGGAGAAGTTGCCCAGATCAAATTATGAGCCTAAAATTGATAATGGATTATAATAGAAAAAGGAATAGAGATATGGTGATAACATTTATCGACTTTAAAAAAGCATATGATTGTATTCATAGAGAATCTTTATTAAAAATTCTAAGACACATGGGATTACACCCCAAATTGGCAAATCTCATAAAACTAACTCTTACAGGCACCAAATCAAAAGTTAAATTCAGAGGTTAATTCTGTGACCCATTTGAGGTCACAACCGGTTTACGACAGGGTGATGGCTTGTCACCATTACTATTTAATTGTGCATTGGAAATGGTAATGCGAGAATGGTCTAAGAAATGCCCTCCAAATATAAAAATAGGGAGAAAAATTCAAACAAACTGTCTTGGTTTTGCAGACGACATGGCATTATTGGCGAAAGATTTAGAGGAAGCCAAACACAGATATCAGAGCTTCAGACAATTGCAAATAAAATTGGCCTTAAGATATCATTCGAAAAAACAGAAATCATGCCACAAAAACCAACACCATTAAAGGAAATACAAATTAATGATACAAAAATTAAAATTGTAACACGATTCAAATATCTAGGAGAGCTAATAACAAACAATTTAAATGAGAAAGCGTCAATTCAAATAAGAACCAACAAGTTATCGAGGGCACAAAAATGAACATGGGAAACTTACAAAAAGAAATGCTTATCAATTAATGCAAAAATTAAACATTACAATACAGTCATAAAACCGGAAGCCACATATGCAGCAGAAACATTATTCCATCTAAATGAACATTCTAAAACCGACAGATTACAGAAGATCGAAAGGCGAATTGGAAGAACTTGTATCAATAAAGGATATAAAAAAGATGGGCAAGGCGAATAATACTTAACAATATGGTCTATAACAACCTAGAACCCATTGCTGATACCATGCGAAAGAAAAGACTAGGATTCTTTGGGCACATCATGAGAATGCCAGATTCACGTCTTCTAAAACAACTAGTGCAGTACAATCTTGCTTCAAAAAACACAACAACTGGATGCCGATGGTTAAAAGAAATCAGAGAGGACTTAAAAGAAATTGGCCTAACAACAGAAGATGCTGCAAATAAGAAAAGTTTAACTCCAGCACTTAAAAAAAATATGACGTTTCATTTTCCACTCACAAAGAAGAAAATTCCTACAAGAATATTTTCCGCCGAAGAACGGGCAAGACGATCAATACGCATGAAGAAGTACTGGGAGGACCGCAAGGCTCGTACAGTTCCTACAAGTCGACGAACTAATGGTTGGATAAAGTGATCCTTCGTGGTCTCAAAAGAAGAAGAAGAAGAAGAAGAAAAAGAATATAGTTTTGACACTCGTCTTTCTGGATTTACAGTACTTTTTCATCTCGATAGAGAATGCTGTTCTTTGTTCTGCAGGCCTCTTGATGTTTTGCCCTTCAATACAACAATCACCACCATTTTTCCAAAACATCATTTATCTCATGTACCCAGGCCTTGAATATACCTCTTTCATGTACAATTGACTCAGTTAATAATAATAATAATAATAATAATAATAATAAGCGGCTTCGGTCGCATAGTCGGTAGCATTCTGAACTGCTGTGCCCAAAATAGCGGGTTCAAACCCGGCCGAAGTCGTCGGGATTTTTTAAGAGCGTTAAAATCCTTCAGTATGCCTTCCTTCGGAGGGGAAGTAAAGCCTGTGGTCCCATGTCATAGATTTATGGCATGTAAAAGATCCTTCCACTGACTAAACTTGTGTGCAGCTAAATTGTTAGGTTAGATTTCGTCGGAACGCTCTATCAAAGTACCAACGTTCACCACTAGGTATCATCGATATTTGGTAGCGAAAGTTGGAACTACTTGAAATTGAACGGAACTTGTAGCTCACCCTAATAAGGGTGTCCGCTGGAATCAGCTACAGACTCAGGCGAGCAGAACATGTCCTCGGACACTCCCGGCACTAAAAGCCGTACGATAAATAAATAATAATAATAATAATAATAATAATATAATGGTTAGGCAGAAACGTGTAGAAAGAGCATAATGGAGCAGCGGTGAAGATGCTTGCCTCTTCCCACGCCGAACCGGGTTCAATTTCCAATTACTACACGTGTTAAAACTCAGGAATTCTTCTAGGTTTGTGCCGTGTCTTGTGTGGGGTTTCACCTAGGACACCAAGCTGGCTCATCGGCTGGCTCTTGGTGTCCCCGCCCGGACCCCCACAGGAGTAACGAACTGTGCGCTACCTCCCTTTGTATAAAGTGCAACTGCAGCACTTGACCGCGAGAACTAAAAGCTCAAGCAGCCTCAACCTCCCTATGAAGGCTTCCAAAAAGATGGTATATTGGCTTTCACGGCCGGTGAATTAAAACTCAGCAATTCTTCTAGGTTTGTGCCTTGTCTTGTGTGGGGTTTCGCTCAGGACACCAAGCTGGCTCATCGGCGGGCTCTTGGTGTCCCCGCCCGGACCCCCACAAGCGAAACCCCACACAAGACACGGCACAAAAAATCCTGAGTTTTAATTCACCGGCCCTGAAAGCCAATATACCATATTACACGTGTGATTGTCTAGCTGAAAGATCAGGTCCAGTGGTTCGGAACCCACGCTAAAAGGAAGATCTTGTTGCATACTATCGCGAAGTTAAGAGCAACGTAAAAATATAAGGTTGCTCTACAAAGAATCCTGTCTCTAAATAGCTCTAGCACACTTTATGGTGACAACATTATCATCTGGATCTGGATGATCTAGCCACTATTGTAAAGTAACGCCAACTTTTTAAGTACCGTGTCGTATTGAATGTATTATCGTGGATACAGTTAATGGGCAGAATGCGAGGTATTTAATGCTTCAATGATCATGACCACGTCGAATCGTTGAAGGTGTTTCCTACTTGTCCCTTGGCCGCGTTCAGGTCAAGAACAGTGGAGGGCAAGCAGAAAGGAATTGAGTTCATAGTCCGGAACTTCGTTCAGTGAACGTTGCACAGTTCAGAAGGGTTTCTAATTTCGTTCGCCTGATGGGGGGGGGGGGGGGGCACTATTTACCAGTGCCGGATGGTGGGCAAAATTTCCAGATGCGCACTTTGTACAAAAGTATAGGCACGGATTTAAATACACTCGGATTATTGTGTGTGCACTTGTCGTCATTGTACTGACGGGTTTGTCTGAACTTATAGAGAGATCATTTACTAAAACTGCAAAATAAAAAGATTGTTGAATAATAATTTAAATTTTGAAACCCACACATAATTTTGTATCACTCTCGCAGATCAGATAAAAAATAATTGAATTTATCCAGTCATTATTTGTGGTCTCTAAGCATAACTTAAGCTTAGGTATTTTATCTCTCTTAATAATCATTGTTAGACATTTAGTAATATCTACCAAATTTAGTTATGGAAGGAAGGGTCGAGGACAAGAACTGTACGGGTAAACCAAGGTAAGGATAAGTAAAACAGATTGCCTCGAATGTAGGGTGTGGTAGCTTTGTTGCGATGAAACAATTAGCTCAGGACAGGGAGATATAGAGAGCTGCATCAAACCAAACAGCAACAGCAACAGCAACGGCAACAGCAACACACAATTTATACAATTTACAAATTTACACACAATTTTAGAACCACAATATACAGTCAAAACAGTCGTCATGGAAACCACTAGCCTTGGCCTTGGTGAAAGCTGATGTCTTTGGACGGGTTGTCTCTGCACGTTAGAACCACCTGGTTACAACCTGTACAACTACCGCCATAACTTACACACTTCCCGGGGCGCAAAGTTATGTTTTGTACCATAGGTGGAGGTGATGTCGAATTCTTCTCTTTGTCTCTGCACGTTAGAGCGTTTCAACAAAGTCCAGTATGCGTTCATATAGGCCTACCATAGATCCGATTGCGATGAAACTTGGATGAGATGTTTTTTTTTTTTTTTTTTGTAGGTTAGGAAATGGGCATAGCACGGATGCTCTGGACCCAGTCGCAGCCCTAAAAAATACTGTTACACGTGAAAAGTATCCAATATTTGAACTATAAACTACTGGAAAATTGTGACACAGATATACAAGGACACAAATAGGTACTAATCTTCACACCAAGCGACGTATCTTAGTGACTTACTACTTGAACACAAACATGACATCGTCACACGTAAGGGTATGGAAATTAAAAAGTAAGGGAGCATTCGTGTAGGAATCTAAGGAAGGCATGAATAACAGAAGGAATAGGAGTATGAAGGAGCACGGAAATGTGGAGAGGGAGGGGGAAACCTAAAGAACGCAAAGTATGTAGAAATGGGACTCGTTGAGTGTCAAATATAGGGCATTGAAAAATTAAATGATTAATAGTACCGATTGCCTGAGAACAGTCGCAGAGAGCCGAAGGACGAAGCTTACAGCGGGCCATATATACCGGAGTCAAAGCATGATGAAAACGTAAACGGATAATCGTAATAATATGCCGTCGAGTGTAGGATCCATTATAAAACCAAGGGTGTCTAGGGATAGTAGGTTGAATTCTATAATATAACCTGGCTTTTGTGCGTGTATAATCCTGCCATTGGTGTAACCAAACATTAAGTAATTGAGATTTGAGAGTGGGGAGATAATCTGAGGCGGGGGTAGCCACATTCATCAATACAGCATGACCCAAAGCCGCATCCTTGGCCGCTTTATCCACTAATTCATTCCCCGAGAGGTTGGCATGGCCGGGTATCCAAGAAAACACTATCTGAAAGCCCGAATGATATAGGTCATACGTTAATTGTACAATATTAAATATATACCAATTATTCGTAGTTTGGACATGTTGTAAAGCCTGGAGGACACTTTGAGAATCAGATAGAATTAATGCTTTAGTGATGTTATTCCGTTTAATATATAGCAGGGCTTGTCGAATAGCAAAGGCTTCAGCCGAAAAAATAGAGAGGGTATGCGGTAATTTAAAGGAAGCAAGATAAGATAGAGAGGGGATATAAAAGGCAGCACCCGTATTCGAAGGAGAGGGAAATTTTGATCCATCTGTATAAATTGTCGTATATTGTTGATGATTCAATGCAAGATTATATACATATTTGCGGGCAATCGTAGGGGTAAGCATAGAAGACATACGAGATACATGCGAGGAATGTCTCACTACATCAGGTTGAAACATTAATACCGAGAGCGGTGCATTATAACAAATGGGTTTTCGTGTTTGAAGAATTTGTGGGCGAAAACCCGAAAGCTCTAGATAAGCCAGGAGAATAGAGGGAGGTGCATAGCGTTTGAATAAACTTTTTTGATGATATTCGGAGAGAAGTTGTAGTTTGGGAAGAATGGGTGTTGTTAATAGTGCCATTTGTCGTAGGAGATATCGTGAAGACAGATAACGTCTCCGAAGGTGAAGCGGTTGCTCTGCCGCCTCGACGAGAAGAGCTTGTGTGGGGGTGGAAGAAAGGGCCCCGAGAACAATTCTGAGGGCGGAAAATTGTAGTTTATCCAATTCATTGAGGCGTGTTTTCGGCATGACGTCATAGTAGTGACTACTGTAATCAAGGACAGATCGAATAAGATTTCTGTAAAATAACAATAATATCTGAGGATCAGCTCCCCACTTACGACGAGTTAATGACCGTAAGATATTTAATTTCTGGAACACATGAGCTTTTAAGTGAGATATTTGAGGCGTCCAGATCAACTTATCATCTATAATGAGTCCTAAATATTTTGTATGGTGTACAATAGGAATGGTACCCTGATTATAACGGATAGGCAACCGGTCACACACCCGTTTATGAGTGAAAAGCAAAGCCGCATTTTTGAGCGGAACAGTATCAAGGCCATGTGAGAACAGCCATGAATGTAATATCGTGAGAGCACGTGACATGAACTGCCGACACATATTTATATCAGAATGGGAACAATATAGGAGTATATCATCAGCATATTGTATTAGGCGGACATGAGGAAGTAAAAGCCTCTCAATCTCACTAGTATAAATAAGGTATAAGATTCCACTCAAAATATCACCCTGCGGCAAACCAGAAGACGAATACCTGTAATTTAACCCAGTAGGAAAGTTGGAAAGTGTGATATGCCTTCTTCGGAGAAATGCCGAGATGATTTTAATAAAACTGATCGAAAATTGTTGTTGGTGTAGTTTTTGCAGTAAAAGGACGGTATTCACATTATCATAAGCCCCTTTAATATCTAAAAAGACTGCTAATGTTGAGTGTTTACGGCAAAATGACAACATGACATCAAGAAGAAAAATATTCAAGGCGTCGGTAGTAGATTTCCGTTTAGCAAAGGCGTATTGAGTTTTCGGAAACAGATCATAATATTCTTAAGTCCATACTAAGCGTGTCAACAGAATACGTTGGAATGTCTTCCTAATACAGGACCCAAGATGTATACCACGATAACTTCCTGCTAAATCCGGATTTTTCCCTGGTTTTAAAATAGGAACTACTAAAAACTCATTCCAATCCTCGGGAACATTGCCGGAGGCTAAGACGGCATTAAAAACATCTATTAGAACTTGTTGTGCATTATTGGGGAGACTCTTAATGACGTGGTATGAGATATAGTCTGGTCCAGGTGTAGTAGATTTTTTTTGTGATAAGGCTGATTGAAATTCGGAAACAATAACCGGATGCAGAAGACAAGAAAACATATGGTTGTGTTCCAGGGATGGAAAGATAATTTCTTGTTCTACAAATTCAGGAGTCATCGTGTGATAAAATTCTACTGACTGATCATAATTCAAACGATGCAGACTTGGACCTAAGTGGCGGCGCGATAAGGTTTTTAACACAGTCCATATTTGAGTAATGGGAGTCTGGTGATGTATATGAGAGACGTATTCTCTCCAAGCCGATCTTCTTTTATCATTAAAAGACTGCTGGCATTTTGCAACAAACTGTTTATAATGGCGATAAGTATACGGAGTATTGTACGTTCTAAAAAGTCGTAATAAATGTTTGCGTCTTTTCACCATTCTCGTACATTCCTCGTCCCACCAGGGTAGTAAGGACCTGCTCTTTCCAGAGGTGCGTGCATTGGGAATTAACGGATGATAGGTGTCAAAATAGCGAACAATGTAAGTAAGTAGCAAATTATAGGAGGAACGAATCGGGGGAGCCGTATTACAATAGTGCTGTTGGATATAGGTGAAAAATTGAGCTGAATCAAAACTTTTGAAACTCCTAGTAAAAACCGGAGTATGCAAGGTATTACTAGGACGAGGAGCCGAATCAAAGGTCATCAAGATCGGATAGTGGTCACTTTGATGTAAATCAGGGGTTGTGTGCCATATAATTCGGTGGGCCAGAGAAAGGGAAACAAACGTGAGGTCAACCGCACTGGGGGCCTGAGCAGGAGAAGAAATACGAGTGGGTGAACCATCATTTAAAATCTGGAGATGAAACTGCTGAGCAGTGGTCATGATATTCCTACCCTTGGGTGTTGTGCGGACACAACCCCAGTCGGTATGATGGCCATTAAAATCCCCACCAATAATGTGGGAGGTGAAGGAATTACAGTAGGAAAAAAAGGAATACCATTGTCGGAAATTACCTTTGACAGCCGGAGGAATATACAAATTAGTGATATGTAGGGAGGCAACAGTTATAGTTATCACATAGGTTCTGGGGAGAGGAAAAAGAAATGGGGTAACTTGGTACGAAAGTCTTTCATGGATTAATGTTAGGACACCACCACATTGCGGTCCATCTTGGCGCTCAATATTATATCGTGGAACGTGAAAAGATAAATTTGGGGCTAGCCATGTTTCCTGGATGAGAATGATATCAGGGGTGTACTCTTGGATTATAAGTAATAATTCATGTCTCTTGTTTTGAATGCTACGTGCATTCCATTGAATAATTTTCATGTTGAGGTAACAGAAGTACCAACAGATTGTAGTATTTTACTAGAAGACGGTCGGGTTTCAGCAGGAAAGGATAAGAGTGAAATCTTCTCATAAATATTTTTAAGTAAATGGGCCCATTGGACATTGGAACCCAATAGTTCCATCAAATGCATAACATCCTCTGTAATATCTTGAGGCACACCCTTGGCGGGAGGCATTGTAAGTGAGGGAGTGGGAGTTGGCCCCACCTGGGACGGTTGCAATGAAGCAGAAGGGGGCACATAGCCTGAGGCTTTGTCCCCATGGATAATGGACAAACATGCAGGTCGGTCATACCCCAAAGGAGAAATGACCTTAGGGGGGCTCGTGACGATCGTGGTAAACATGCGTTTCTTCTGTACAGAATTCGGTGTAAGAGAAGCTTGCTGTGTAAGGGGGGGAAATTGCTGCGGGACTGAAAGGGGTTGAAACGGCTGTCCTGATAGGGAATGGAGAATTTCTTGATACGTTTTATTTTCAGTGCACATCCTAGTTTTAATGTCAATTTGTTTTGCGTGGTACTCACACCTCGGTGAGCCACTCATATGATTTTCATCGCAATGTACACAGCGCACCAAAACCTGAGTACATTGAGCCGTTTCATGTCCTTGGGCGCACCGCCCACATCTTGGTGCCCGAGCTCTACAGTTTTGTCCAGTGTGCCCATATCTTTGGCATCTATTGCAAATAATAGGGCGAAAGATGAAAACCTGCACTTCTAACATTACATGAAATATAGAAACATGGGTGGGCAAAGTTTGAGTTTCAAAGACAATCTTCACCGTACCTGTAGGTAATAAGTCGACCTTCCCATCCGTGACTTTTCTTCTGTTCATGCGTTGAATTTTTACAATGGGGCAAGGCGCCTTCAAATATTGTAATATTTCATCAGTCGAGAAAGAAGTGTCAACCCCGCGGATCAGACCCACTCTATGTATATTAACTGAGGGAATGAACGCCTTTAAGCTTTTTTCCGTGAGCAGTGGGTGCTGAAGAAAGTTATTGGCATCCCGGGAGGTTCGAAAGGTGACCTGAATTCTATTCCTACCTTTGCGGTGGATTTCTTGTATCCCAACAATCTTACGTTCGTAAAAAAGTTTACCGAGACCCATCGGATGTAAATTACCTATCCTGTTGGTGGGATCAGAAGATTCCACCATGACATAATATGGTCCAGTATGGTGCTCATAATACATGCGGGGTGACTCATTCACAGTAGGTGGTATAACGGGAGCTATAGAGAGTGGTGGTGTAGGTCGTGTATCAGTCGAGGGAATCAGAGGTGTTACATTAAGGACAGGTGCCGTGAGATCAATGACTTCTGTAGTAAAAAATTCCATCCCTTCCTCGGGAGGACGCGTATCTTCACCCCCTCCACTATTATCACCCATGTTGTCGTCAGAAGAATGGTATGTGACTGACCACACAGGAAGGAAACACACACACTAAAGAAACAAAATGGTAGGACACACAAAAACTATTGGATACTCTCACCAACAAGTATTGCTACGGAGCAGGTACACGTCAACCGTCACACTCGGAAGGTCACACGAGACTGATGGATGAGATGTTGAGTGCACTCCAGGGAAGGTTTCTGGCTTAGTAAATCCATTTTACAATAGATAGCGCAGAGTAGATTCAACAAATGAGCGACGACGCACGAAGCGTTTCAACAAAACCCCGTATAAGTATATACACCATTCATCGATTGCGAAGAAACTTTGACGAGTTGTGGTGTACACTTACGAGAGGGATTCTTAACTTAGTAAATCCATTTCACAGCAAGTTGCGCACGAGTAGATTCAACAAATGAGCGACGACGCGCGAAGCGTTTCAACGAGGTCCCGTATGCGTGCAAATACCATTCGTCCGATAGCATTGAAACTTGGGTGAGATGTTGTGTACACTACAGGGAAGGCTTCTGGCTTATTAAATCCATTTTACAATACGAGCGCACGAGTAGATTCAACAAATGAGTGACAACGCGTGAAGCGTATCCACAAAATCCCGTACAAGTTTATATACCATTCATCGATTGCGATGAAACTTTGATGAGTTGTTGTGTACACTTACGTGAAGGTTTCTAACTTAGTAAATCCATTTCACAGGATGTTGCGCACGAGTAGATTTAACAAATGAACGACGACACGCGAAGCATTTCAACAAGGTCCCGTATGCGTTCAAATACCATTCGTCCGATTACGATGAGACTTGGGTGAGATCTTGCGTTCACCCTAAGGAAAGTTTCTGGCTTAATAAATCCATTTTACAATACGTAGCGCACGAGTAGATTCAACAAATGAGTGACGGCACGTGAATCGTTTCAACAAAGTACAGTATGCGTCCATATACCATTCATCCGATTGCGATGAAACTTTGGTGAATTGTTGCGTACACTTCAGGAAAGGTTTCTGGCTTAGTAAATTCATTTTACAATAGGTAGCGCATGAGTAGATTCAACAAATGAGTGACGGCACGCGGATCGTTAAAAGAAAATCCCGTATGCGCTCATATGCCATTCATCCGATTCTGATGTAACTTTGATGAGTTGTTGTGTACACGCCAGGGAAGTCTTCAACTTGGAAAATCCATTTTACAATATTGGTAGCGCACTGTAGATGTAACAAATGAGTGACGACGCGCGAAGAGTTTCAACAAAATCCCGTATGCGTTCATATACTATTTATCAATTGCGATGAAACTTTGATGAGTCGTTGTGTACACTTACGTGAAGCTTTCAAACTTAGTAAATCCACTCCACAGTTGGTAGAGCACGAGTAGATTCAACAAATGAGTGACAGCGCACGAATCATTTAAACAAAATCCCGTATGCGTCTTATACCATTCATCCGATTGCGATGAAACATGGATGAGATGTTGAGTGCACAACAGGGAAGGTTTCTGGGTTAGTAAATCCATTTTACAATAGCTAGCGCACGAGTAGATTCAACAAATGAGCGTCGACGCGCGAAGCGTTTCAATAAGGTCCCGTATGCGTTCAAATACCATTCGTCCGATAGCGATGAAACATGGGTGAGATATTGTGAACACTCCAGGGAAGGCTTCTGTCTTAGTAAATCCATTTTACAATAGGTGGCGCACGAGAAGATTCAGCAAATGAGCGACGACGCATGGAGCGTTTTAACCAAGTCCCGTATGCGTTCATATACCATTCGTCCGATAGCGATGAAACTAGGGTGAAATGTGTTGTACACTCGAGGGAAGGTTTATGGCTAAGTACATGCATTTTTCAACAGGTAGCGCACGAGTATATTCAAGAAATGAGCGACGGCACGTGAATCGTTTCAAGAAAGTCCCGTAGGCGTTCATATACCATTCACCCGAATGCGATGAACTTTGCGAATTGTTGTGTACAATCCAGGAAAGGTTTCTGGCTTAGTAAATCAATTTTACAATCGGTAGCGCTCGAGTAGATTCAACCAATGAGTGATGGCGCGTGAATCGTTTCAACAAATTTTCGTATGCGTTCATATACCATTCATTTGATTGCGATGAAACGTTGGTGAATTATTGTGCACTCTCCAGGAAAGGTTTCTGACTTAGTCATGCATTTTACAATAGTTAGCTCAAGAGTAGATACAACAAATGAACGACGGCACGCGACTCGTTTCAAGTAAGCCCGTATGCGTTCATATGCCTTTCATCCCATTGCGAAGAATCATTGAGTTGTTGTGTACACGCCAGGGAAGGTTTTCGACTTAGTAAATCCATTTTACAATAGGTAATGCACGAGTAGATGCAACAGATGAGTGATTAAGCGTGAAGCGTTTCAACAAAATCCCGTATGCGTTCATATACCATTCATCCATTGCGATGAAACTTTGATGAGTTGTTGTGCACGCTCCCACGAATGTTTCTAAATTAGTTAATCCATTTTACGATAGTTTAGAGGCAGTTAACAGAAATTGAAAAAAAAAAATTGTGTATCTGAAAGCACTTCAAGAAACAAAGTTACAACACTTTTTTTGATTGGCAGGACAACGTCTGCCGGGTCAGCTAGTAGTTGTATAAAGAATATATGGTTAGTTGTGAGGAAAGGCCGTTAGGCCTTAATCTTGTCAAGCTAAATGAATAAAGAAAGAAAAGAAAAGATAGGAAAGATAGAAGTACAAATAAAATAAAATATGAATGAATAAATAAATAAATAAAGAGTTATTCTCCGGATCCAAAGATCCTGGGTTCAATTCCCGGTTCCGTCAAGAAATTAAATTCTGATCTGAGGATCGTAATGGGTACACTAAGCCTCGCGAAGTAAAACTGAGAAGAGATGGGGATTATTCTCACCTCAGCTGTAATAAGGTATTGCTTGTGCCACACTGTTCATTGTGGATTCAGTTGATTGTACTGTATGACTCGATCCCTCCGTTTTGTGATTCATGTCAATTCGTCGAGTACTGCCGTCTTCTGAGACACCATGGACACGTACACGTTGATATCTAGCGTTGCGCAGGGCTTCACCGTGTGGACAGGCTCCCAAAGACGTGGCCAAGGGTTTCTTTGTCAGTGGGACGGTGTCCACAGTGTGTACTATCTTGAGATCTTGCGGTGTTTACTCTAACGGCGTTTACGTTCCTTATCATATTGATCGCATCCGCCCACTGACCACTCTTGGTAATCCATTGGCTTTATTTACCCACGACACAATAGAACAGCCATCACAATAACAGATTATCAGACAGATTCCACATACACAAGTACATGGGGCTTCATGACCTCTATGTTGCTAAATCCCCCAAATGAATCAACAGCAACAAAAACTTATTTACTCACGAGTTGGCTGTGGTAAAATATTCTTTGTAAATGACCACTCCTTTCCCCCTTTGAGGTAGCGATCATTACTTATTGTGAGCACGGAGAGATTTAGGGGCTTAGAGATAATTGCCATTTCAGCCCCGTGCAGTTAGGTGAGTTTAGAATTGGTCAGATAGCCTGTATTATTGTGGTGGCTGTATTAGTGTGTGTATTTGTAATTGAGGCGAGGGTGGGAATGGAGGCAGCCGTGGTCTTAATTTAGGAACCATCCTAACATTTTCATGGATTAGAGAAATAGGGGAAGGGTGGGGGCTACGCTACTAGGATGGTCGAGTTGAGAATCGAACCCGGCTCTTCTCAGTTTTGCCACACGAGGCTGAGTATATCCTATTACAACCCTCAGACCGGAATTAAATTTCTTAGCAGAGCTGAGGATCGAACCCAGACCTCCGGCGGGCTGACCCACTTCCAACAGTCAGTTGTGGGCGGACATCCTCATATTTTCTCATGAAGGAAATAAAGCAGGTATTCATATTAATGAACACTTCTTTCTTTTCCTAGTTTGTTACACACTTTCCTTTGCTGAAATGTCGCAGAATTGCTTTCTCATGGTGTTTGGAATGTCTTTAGGTAGCATAAATCTACACTAGTGTCCAAAGTTGAGCATATCTTACGAATAAGCAGGGCAACAGGAAATAGACCGCAAATCGCACGACATATGCACCTACCAACCTTACGTGTCCGCTCTGTATAGGAAAGGAGTATTCCCTGCTTTGACTAGCGGCGTAACCGCAAGGTAAACACAGCCATTGCCTGCACCCCATATTCCCTCAGTCGTATTTGCCCTGTTATAGTGTGCGGAGTGTAGCCTCGTGGTGAACGTGACAACATAATGGCACAACGACGCCATTTGGACCCCGTTTTGCAGGGTAGAGTACTCGGCCGCCTGGAAGCAGGCCAGACACACACAGACACAGACCGAAGTCGCCGTATCCTTGAATGTGCCACAAATGGCATTTTCAGGCTTTGGAGACGATTTCGAGACACTGGAGATGTTAGTCGTAGGCCAATACCAAGTCGACCACCAGCAGGACAGATATCTGGCCTTAACCGCCCGACGAAATCGGAGTGCACCTGCAAGACAATGGTCAGCGGAGCTTGCCGTTTCCCGCAAACTGTGTACCGGAGGCTCAGAACAGCAGGGCTGTTTGCCAGACGTCCAGCGGTGTGCGTCCCGCTCACTCCAGCACAGAGACGGGCCCGTTTATTGTGGAGCCGTTAACGTCGAAACTGGACCATGAATGAATGGAGACATATGCTCTTCACAGATGAATCCCACTTCAGTTTGCAGAACGATTCCCGTCGCACATTAATCTGGAGAGAACCGGGTAGCCGATACAACCACAGGAACATCGTGGAACGGAACCAGTATGGTGGTGGTAGCGTCATGGTGTGGGGCGGCATCATGTTGAATGGCCGTACGGACCCGCACATCTTCATGGGTGGTCCAAGGAACACTGTGGACGCTCTGAGGTACAGGGATGAGGTACTGAGACCACATGTTCGACTCTTCAGAGGTGCGGTTGGTCCAGACTTCCTCTTAATGGACGATAATGCCCGACCGCACCGCACTGCTCTGGTGGATAAATTTCTGTTTGGGAAAGACATTCATCGCATGGACTGGCCAGCGAGGTCTGCGGATCTGAATCCTATAGAACATGCCTGGGATGCTTTGTGGAGGCGAATTGCATCCCGTCAGCCTCCACCACGGACTCTCCAAGACCTTGGCATTGCCCTTTTAGAGGAATGAGATCGACTACCACAAGAGCTCTTGGACCATCTGGTAGAGAGAATGCCACGTTGCTGCGAAACATGTGTGACCGTTAAAGGGTAACCATACACCCTATTAACAGCATATTTTGTTGTGGAAGACATTGCCAAGTTTTGCTAGTTGTTGTCAAAGGTGTACCTTACCTATCAGAACCTTTCTGACACGGTTTGTTTGGACAAGTTGTGTGACATATGGTGTGTGATTCAGCTTCCGTTTGTTCTGCAATCCTACTGACATTCCTATCAGGCCTCGTTTAGTGATTATGCTTAACTTTTGGACACTAGTGTATATTATGCGCAACACTTGATTCCTCACGAGGCCATTAATACCTACTCAGGGAAGTTCCTTTCTGGACGTTTGATGACATAAAAGTTATGCGAAACGTTGGAGACATCGTTCCGACCTTGCATAATAAAAATATTCCTTTGTTCAATGATATAATGTCGTTCATCATACACATTTACAGTAAAAGTACGCTGGTTCATGGTATTAGAAAGAGTTTAAATGTACAAAAATCTTCATAATATTCGAGATGACAAACAGACAATACCGCAGCGTCTTACACAATGACGTTAGAAGTGGATTTCGTGAATGATGCGACCTGTTTTACATCGTTTATTTAATTGAACAAAAGTCCTGTTGTACCTACAGTATCATAATCCTGCAGCCTAATAACTAACACACACCCTACTACATTATCGTGAGGGGGCGTGGTGGCTCAGCGGTCTAGCTGTATGCCTCTCACCAAGGCGGTCCGGGTTCGATTCCCGGTCAATGCATGTGAGATTTTCGAAGTGAAATGCCATGTCCTGTGGTTCGGATTCCACGTAAAAAGGAGGTCCCGTGGCTCATAATCACAAGATTCACGGTCACGTAAAACTACAATCTTCCTTCCTTTCTTTTTACATTATCGTGTTGGAAGTCATTTATCAGTGATGCCTTAGTAATCTAAGTATGTTTCTCAGTCGGTCAGCACGATTGCACACAATTGCAATGGGGGTTTCCCTATTCCTGAAAAAAACAAAACACTAGGTAAATAAATAAATAAATACATAAATAAATAAGACTAACATGGGATCACTATAATAAAAGAGTAATGTCACATAATGCAACACTACAAAACAGTTGTACTACCGGAAGCTCCATATGCTTCAGAAACCATAGCTTTAGGAGGTCATTCTAAAATTGCAAATATAGAAAAGCAAGAACGTAAAATTCTTAGAAAAATATTCGGCCCCACACAAGAAAACGGAATTTGGATTAAAAGACGAAATTCAGATCTATACCGTCACACAGATAGTTTCA
Source organism: Meconema thalassinum (assembly GCA_946902985.2). Lineage (NCBI taxonomy): Eukaryota > Metazoa > Arthropoda > Insecta > Orthoptera > Tettigoniidae > Meconema > Meconema thalassinum. The sequence continues at coordinate 416,103,950 of OX336391.1, forward strand.
GCAACACTGTACGAAGAAGACGTTTAACATTTTATGGACACCTCTTCAGGATGGACGATTATAGACTTAGTAAAAGGTTATTCAATGTAATAAATTCTCAGAAGTCAAGGATAGCCTGGCTGGATGAATCAAGAGAGGACCTGCAAGAGTTGAACATCGGAGAAAATATTCTGAGAAACCGCAAAGTCTTCAGGACCGCAGTAACAAAGCACAAGTTCAGGGTGAAAACTAGTGGCAGGACTGGAACCAAGTGGACAGAAGAACGGAAGAAGCAGCACAGTGACTTCATGAAGAGATTTTGGGAAGATAGGAAGGCGAATATCATCAAGCCGAAAAACAAGTTCAAGCGCGCTCTATAATGGGCAAAACGCAGAAAGAAGAAGAATAAGAAGAAATAAATATTTATTTGTACACGAGAAATGAAAACGAGATTTTAAATGCAAAGTTGCACAGCCACTATATTTAAGTTCTCATAAAATTCCCATAAATTAGACATCAGTATATTAAGGCTTGTATGAAGATATACCGTGCCAAGTTTCACAGCGCTCCGATGAAAAGTTGCGAGAAAATTCGATTTAAATATTTTAATTTCACGTCGCCACCATGTTGGTTTTGTGTTCACCAGGCTATTGAATGATCCATAGGTGAACTTATGTTAATAGCCTTTATCAACGCACAACATTTCTGTTTGATTGCTGTAATAGATTCGTAGATTTGAGAACCGTCTAAATATTTCGGATGGTCGCCATGTTGGATTGTTATATGTGTAGGCCATAACGTTATGTACAATTAGATGAATATTATTTCACTTCGATTGCATGATTATGACACAAGAAATAGAAACTTAATTTTATAATTTCGCACAGCCACCATCTTGGGGTTATCAAAACAATTGAGTTTAATTGGATGTCAGTAGATTGAATTTTATATGAACATTTACCGTGTCAAGTTTCACTGCCTTGGGGTGAGTAAATCGCGATTTAATTCCATTTAAATGTTTGAACTGTGGGCTTTGTAATCACCAGGTTATTTCAAAGTTCCATAGGTGAACTTCAGTTAATAGTCTCTATCAACATACACCATTTCAGTTTGATTCAAACCCGGCCGAAGTCGTTAAAAATCCCTCAGTATGCCTTCCTTCGGAGGGGAGTAAAGCTGGCGGTCCCACGTCATAGATTTATGGCATGTTAAAGAACCTTCCACTAATTACACCTGTGTGAAGCTAAATTTTATAGGTTAAGAATGTAAACAATGCTCTTAGGATCCTACGTTCATTGCCAAGAGCCGACTGTGGTGGCGTCTGGTAGCTAAGTTCTGAACTAGTAGTCGACGGTGGCGTTTGGAACTATTTGAAAAATTCATACGTCTGCAGTCCTTACTTGAATTAAAAAAACAGAAAAAACATACTAATACAGTCATCACAATTAACACCGGTTATCAGACAGATTCTACACACACCCAAAGTACACGGGGCTACATGACCGCATTGTCGTAGCCCCTAAACTTAAGAACCAACCAACAGTTTGATTGTTGTAATATATTCGTATTATATTGAGAGCCGTCGAAATATTTCGGATGGTTGCCATGATGGATTGTTGTAGGCCGTATAGTTAAGTACCATTAGATGAAGATTATTGCGTAGGTTCAATATTCAAACTTTCACATCGATCGCATGGTTAGGACACATGAAATAACAACTTAATTTTAAAATTCGCACAGACGCCATCTTGAGGTTATATAAAGAATTGAACTAAATTGGATGTCAGTGCGTTACAATATATATAAACATTTGCTGTACCAAGTTTCACTGCGCTCGGATGGTTAAATCGCGAGAAAAGTCTATTTAAATGTTTCAACTTCGCTTGGGCCCGATGTTCGTTATGTACTTAACAGGTTTATGAAAGTCTCATAGGTGAACTTTTAGTAGTACCCTTTATCACCATACGAAATTTCAGGGTGATATTTGTCAGTGTTGTGGAGATATAGAATGCCAGTGAAATATTTCGCGCAGCCGCCATGTTGGATTGACGAAACGTGTTGTTACGAGAGCGGGGTTTCTTCATTCCCTCTCGCGTGACTCACAGCCCCCTGAGGCTACCTCTGGTCTCTGTCGGCCGGCTACTTGCGCAGCGGGAACAAAGACATGGTCTGGAATGTTCCCGGCCTACCTGGTGATGGAACTCTCTGGAGGAGCCGTGAACTCTCCTACTCTGGAAACATCCATTGAGTCACCACCCTCTCTATATAAAGCAACCTGGTCAGCAAGGAAGGGACAGTGTTTTTGAGCGAGTGTGACAGTAGTGGGTGATGTGACGTGCGAAATTACGAAACCCAAGTGAGGCTATTACAGTGCGGTGAAGTGCTGTGTGGATTGCGAAATGCAGTGGACTGTTTTCCTAGCCTGCGGACGGCGAGACAGTGTACATTCAGAACAAGTGAGTGTGGCTTGTTTACATGAGAAAGAGTGTCGTTACTTCTAGACAGAACTCGGGTCCACCTCATTAGTGAGAGGATTAACTGCAAGACCGAGTGAAAGGATGAGTCAGGCTCCATAAAGGAGGTAGCTTCTGTAATACAGCTAATTGTTTCTATTGGCTTATTGTACGGTGTATATTTCTGACCTGCAATAAAGCAAACGTTTCTTTAAAGGAACAATTGTGTTGTGCTTCTACCCACCGTAATCCAGTTAACGAACTTGCCACTAGGGGCAACACGTAACAGTATTAAAATTTAAAAGACACGGTCGAGGTTGGACGAGGTAGTAGTACAGTATGTAGTGACAGAGTTTCGTTAAAATCGCTTTGGCCGTTTAGATTTTATTAGGAATACGCACACATGCGTACATAAACACACACGCACTGACAAAAGGTGATCTCATAAGCCTATTTCTTTTCATAAATGAAAATAGACTAAAAATGATCTTTAAATTCATTGTACTGTTGACAAATATATTTTCGTGTAGTTATGCACTCCTACAATACCGTATATTTGAGGTTCATTTTCCTTTAGTTTTTCACACAGTAAAATGAACCTAGCGTGATTTATTCTGTTGGACGGCGCATCCACAAACGGCTGGGAGGAGTCACCAATCATAAGCAAAATATTGGAAAGGAAGAACATTTTCAGATTCACGGTATTGCAAGTTAAGAGACGACGTGTAGAAACTGTTTGAGTACCACACCATCGGCTTACATAGTGGATTGCTTCCTGGACTTCACACTCTCAGGCTGAATTTCGTTAGGTACTGCACACTTAATCATTCAGGGTTGTACCACTGGTAGTCGGCAACAAGCTCGTCCCCTTACGTACCAGTGCCACTTCTTAGTATCTGCGGGGCTGCTGATGTTGTGGTTGACTTGAGCCTTGAATTACACTATCGACCTTGTACTGGATCATGTCTCTGTGCTCGACTATTGGGGTCGATAGTTTCGCTTGATTCACTACAGAAACCTTCTACTGTTTTTGATAGACTTCCGGAGTGGGCTGTCTTCTGTGGTCTACGAGTGGTTACTGAGGTGCCTGTTCCTCTAATGAAACGGTCATGGGTTCCAATTCCGTACATATTTTGAAACTTGGTATACAATTAGTACAGTACAGTATATGAGATGTATTCTGCTGAAGGCAGAGGAGAATAGATATCATACATTCAAGATGGCGGCCATTGATACCCTTAAATCAGAATGTAATCGAGCAGTTCCCACGAAACTTGCTGAAAGAGAATGCGTGTATGATACACCAGTTGCACAAATTACAGAGAGATTATCGTGAATTTTACGCTGAGCCACTATCTATCTATCGTATGGCTTTTAGTGCCGGGAGTGTCCGAGGACATGTTCGGCTCGCCTGAGTCTGTAGCTGCTTCCAGCGGACACCCTTATTAGGGTGAGCTACAAGTTCCGTTCAATTTCAAGTAGTTCCAATTTTCGCTACCAGATATCAATGATACCTAGTGGTGAACGTTGGAACTTTGATAGAGCGTTCCGACGAAATCTAACCTAACAATTTAGCTTTACACATGTTTAGTCAGTGAAAGGATCTTTTACATGCCATAAATCTATGACATGGGACCTCCAGCTTTATTTCCCCTCCGAAGGAAGGCATACTGAAGGATTTTTAACGCTCTTAAAAATCCGACGACTTCGGCTGGGTTTGGAAGGAAGGAAGGAAGCTTGTAGTTTAACGTGACCGTTAAAGCTGGGTTTGAACCCGCTATCTTAGGCACAGCAGTTCAGCACGCCACCGAACCCGCTGAACCACTATGTTGAATATATAAACTACGGTATTAAAATCAATACAGCAGAATGTTATAATGAGTTATAATGACGAAACGTTGGAATATTAATTTACCGTATTAGGATCCTTGCTGGGCTATGTTCAGAAAATACGTAGTCGTTTGAATATTTCGCAAAGGCGCCATTTCGAATATATTAAATATTAAGATAAGCTTCTCATTATGTAGTTCACTTATTACAGCGCGAACTCAGCAAGATGTTAAGAATAAAACTCACTGAATTAATAGACTAGAGATGACAGTCAAGCATAGTGTCAACATATTAAATTCGATAAGTCTAAGTGTATCAATGTAATATCGAAACATGTACGTCGTTTATTGTTGTTTTAAGGGGAGGAACTACAAGGTCATCTGACCAATGCGTTGTTTAATAAATATTACTGTTTTACCATGACGAATAGAAGGAACTAGTGTGAGGACTCCGCCATTATAGAACGGTAGTCTATGGTCCCGCCGCTACAAGCACTGCAAGCGATTATGTCCAACATGTGTACTGTTGTTCCGTCGAACCGGTCATAGAAAAGTGCGGGGGAAGCTACTGTACGAGTTATTTGTGTGAATTAAATTGAATTTTCTTTGCTTTCAGTTCTTAAATTCTGTTCATTGTGTCTTGTATACATCAGCGTTTTATGTTTTATGTAGGCCTACTTCAAACATATTTCTTTGTTAATATTATTGTTTTGTGCCATCATCATTCCGAGTCCAGCATCCAAACAAGCTGCACGCCACTGCTCCAAGCTCCGTCTTCTAACGCCAATTGATGAAATCGGTGATCCGCCACAGCCTTGTCAGCCTTTCTACCAAGCCTAGTCCTCGCTATCGCCGCGTATTCAATATTTCAAGCCATTCCACTACGTTCCTATAGGCTTGATTTGCATCCCCGTTAGTAACAGTGCAGATTAAGTCACTCCTCTACCATTCACATATCCAACACCATACCCACCCTATAACCATCCTAGTCAAGCAACTCCTGTCTCCCTCGAGTTTTAATACTAGTTTAACTCATCCCCTCACACAACCAAGCAGCCAATAATTAATTATTTCAAGTAACTTCAAATTTCATCAGCGCACTCAACGTCACAGCTCCAACTGTATTTAAACTGGATAACTTTGAGTGACTGGTAAACTTGTTTTTCTCTTTCCTTATTCTCTGGTCGACCAAGGTATTTGACCACTATCTCTCATCACCTCTTACTCATTACACACTCTTATTGTGCTGAGTTCTTATACACTCACGAACAGAAACAGGTCGCGCACTGACACTAAACCTCGCACATTAACGTACCAGGGCATAACATTCGACTAATAACTCGGGACCCTGATGACCCTAAAAGCCCAAATTATACCCCTGTCAATCCAAAAAACACTAATTCCGAATGGGCCTACCAAAAAACGAGATGGTACCGGTACACTCGTTCCACTTAAACCAGCTTCACCAAAATCAGATTCTTCACTCTCTAGCTCACCTCCTCCCTCACCGGGCCACGTCTCATTCCGACATTTGATTTCGAGAAAGAGCTGTGGTACGCTTCATCCAATGGCAGTAACCTTCAGACCACGATGGTCCTCATTCACCCACCTATTGGTATTAGCCTTTGTAAATCAGTCAGGCAAGCAGTAATTAACGCGCTCAATCCCATAGCCCAATTTATTTCCCTCATTGAGGAATTAGGTAATCATCACATAGGCATCATTCCCTCTGAGGATAGCCATCTAAACTCTGTCACTAGTGCTCTCAAGAGCCGCTCTGCCATTCCCCCATTTTCATTAATTAGATTCAGACCCACAAATTCACCTTCTTTAGTCTCTCAATCTGAGGAAACTAAATTGCCACAACAAGAAACAACAAAAGTAACAGTCTGTATAGCCTACTCCAGGAATCTGTGCTTTCCGTAAAATGTAATGGCGACCGTAGTACTTATTTCCGTGAATTATATTTTCCATTGTGCCCTGCCGTGTTATTTTAATTGTATTCGCTAATTACTTTTTAAAAGGGTATCAGTTACAAAGCAAATCGTTTCCCTAAGACCAGCTGACCGGCAGCGTGGAACTTGCCCACTCTAGCGCTGCCGGACGGGGCGCGCTTGAACTTAAGGAGTTCTCTCACTTTCTCTTTCATTCGTCATGGTTTTACTATTGACAAGGCCGATGTTCATAAAATAAATAAATAGAAGTGTAAGGGAGAAATTTTCACATAACGTGGCAAAAACGATATTATTTAAGGCACAATACCGTTATATTGATCAATACGCAGCGCTGCCATCTTGAATGTATCAATTGTTAAAATCGAATACCCAGCATATAATAAAGCAACAAAAACGAAGGTTGGGAAGATATTGTCTGCGCGCCAGGAGAAGTCAGTTCGACATGCTATGACGAGGAGCGGTGGCTTCGGTTGTGCACATACGCAGCCCGTCTATTCCTAACCTAAATATGTCGGCAGTTATTTGCAGCTACTCCTACATGGTACTTGTTGTTTATCCGACTTTAAGGTATATTGTTCCCTTATCTACAGTGCACATTTTCGCATGCCTTTTTGATTACTTCTTGGCGGTGTAATATTATTAATAACACTAACAATAATATTAATAACAATAATGTTATTGGTTTTACGTTACTTCTAACTACTGAGGCTTGTAGACGCCGGGGTGCCGGAATTACACCCTGAAGGGGGTCTTTTAAGTGCCATGATTTGCTTACATTTGGGTACCCTCAAATGCCAACTGACTACGCCAGGATTCGATCCTACAACCTTGGGAAAAGCAGGTGAGAACGTTGCCGCTGCACCACGCAGCCACTAGGAGTACAATCAAAGCGCTCAGTGAGTAGAGCAGGTAGTGACCGACTTGATGTTTTTGAAATGCGTGGTATGCAATACGCGCGAAGGCATTTACAGTTCAAACTCAGCTGACTTCACCTGGCGCGTGGACAATATTTGGTACAAATGAAAGACTTTGTACAGCTCTCGTGTGCCAATTGTGTACCAGTATAGGCTGAACTATAATTCTAGATTACTTTTGGCAGCGTGTTAAAGATGTATGTTGCTCAAATTTGACCAACCTAATTGTATTAAATCCTGCAGCACAATAAGAACAGAAAACAGAATTCCAATCAAGAATTTCAAAGAAAGTTGTAAGAACTTTTTGTTTTGATTGTAAGGCAGTATAATCCGTACCATCAAATGTCTCAATGTGAAATTGGAAGAAAATAATAATAATAATAATAATAATAATAATAATAATAGAAGAAGTCAAACAGGACTTAAAGGAAATAAACATTACAGAAGATATCATGAATCGCAAGACTTTTGGAACTCTAGTTAAAAATCACTCTTTCACCGAAAAAGCTAAAAAGACCACTGGAAAAAATGGACGGAGGAACGTAAGAAGGGGCATAGTGAGTTCATGAGGAGATTTTGGGAGGAGAAGAAGAGGAAAGCTCCATCAACCCGAGTCGACAAGTTCAAGCGCGCTCCCTATGTGGGCAAAACGAAGAAAGAATAATAATAATAATAGACTAATAATTCAAATTGATTTGTGTGTTTTGCCTTCAGCCTCTAGTCTAGTCTGCAAGCTTCTGCTTGCGAACGAGTAACCTCCATGAGCCCGTATTAGCAGTTAGCAATGCGGCTTCTTCTGGATCTACACCAACAAATCGTTAAACACTGAATCTCACCATAGTCTCATAGGTCAACCTCTGTTTCTCTTACCCTCTATACCAGAATTCATTAACCTTCTAGGCAATAGCTCCTCCTACATATTCATGACATGACCCCACTATCTATGTCGGCGAATACGAATAACTTAATTTAACGTGTTCATTTCTAACGTAGTCTTTATCTCTACATTACGATTACCCTCCTGCCATTGACCCCAACTATTTGTCCCACAATCAGCAATTTTCGTGCTATCCTCATATCGGCTTATGTATCAGATATCCTGACTACCAAGCTTTCACTCCCATACAACAAGGTCAGTCTAACTATTGAGCGATATAAAGAGAGTACGTCTAGACTAACTTGTTTTTTGCATAATAATGTAGTTCGCAATTGATAACTAACTGCTTAGTGAAAGATGGTATATTGGCTTTCATGGGCAAGAAGTTAACACTCAGCAATGTTTGTAGGTTTATGCCGTGTCTTGTGAGGGATTTCGCCTAGGAACACCAAGATAAGCTCATCAGTGGGCTCTTGGTGTCCGTGCCCGGACGCAGCCGCTGCCTCTCTTCTAATGAAGCGTACCTGCGATTCTTTACTGCGAGAGCGAAAAGTTCAAGCAGTCTTGCACCTCCCTATAAAGGCTTCCAGAAGATGGTATCTTGGCTTTCACGGTCAAGGAATTGAATCTCAGCAATTTTTCTAGGTTTATGCCGTGTCTTGTGTGGGGTTTCGCCTAGGAACACCAAGCTGGATCATCAGGGGGCTCTTGGTGTCCGTGCCCGTACCCCCGCAGGGGAAGCGAACTGCGCTCTACCTCCCTTCTGATGATGCGCACCTGCTAAAAGCTCAAGCAGCCTTTCACCTCTGTATAAAGGCTTCCAAAAAATATGGTATATTGGCTTTCATGGCCAAGGACACGGACACCAAGAGTCCTCTGATGAGCTTATTTTGGTGTTCCTAGACGAAACGCCACACAAGACACGACATAAACCTAAGTTTTAACTGCTTTGTCTTTTCTGCACCTCGACTCTATCTCTTTCACTGTACTACCATCCGGAGAGAATGCACAGCCCAAGTATTTGAAATGGTCCACCTGCTCCAATTTGGTTCCTTTTACTTGGCATCCTATTTCCTTTTGCTTCTCCCCTGCCGACGTCACTTTCGTTTCTGAAATGGTCACTTTCATGCCATATTCCCTACTTCCCAACATGTCAGCTTATAAGCTTCCGACGGTGTCTGTAATTACAGCCAGTCATCAGGTTAAGCCAGACCGCATACCTGATTTCAACCTAACTGAATCCCGCCCACCCAGTTCATGCCCTTCAGCGAATGGTCCATATTATAAACGGTGAAAGATTACAGCCTTGCATCACTCCTGTAACAACTTTAAACTAAGAACCCATCCTACCATCAACTCTCACTACAGCCTGATTATCAACTTTTGATTGCCTGTAGCAGCCTTCCCTCGACACCATAATCACTCAGGATACTCAGCATCTTTCCTCTTTGTACACTATCGTTCACCTTCTCTGGATCTACAGAACCCATTCACAACCAACTTATTTACTCCCCTCGCAGCATTTCCCAATAAGTTGGCACATACTGAAAACGTGATCCTGACATCCTCGTTGTGGTCTAAAGCCACACTGGTTTTCATCCCTCTTCCTTTCAACCAATGATCGAACTCTCCTTTCTCCAACGCTTGAATACACTTCGCCCGAGACTCTTTTTACCATCCTCTCTACTTTCTCAACTGATTCAGCTCTTTTTTTTTAGTTGTACGTCATTCCACCAGGATGTCAATTTCCCTCTGTCTTTACACTCCATTGTCCTATGTTACTTTCAGTACTGCATCTCTGCATCCTGACAACTCGGTTTCAATGTCCTACGATTCTTTACCATCTGCTCTTTCGAGGTTTTCACCAATGATTTCCATGTATTTCTACCTAAGTTATTTATTCAAGAGATTGTTAACCCTAATCCGTTTACAAACATACCTCCATTTCTGCACTTGAGGTTTAATCATGTTCAATTCACAGCAGCTCAGTTTGTGGCCTGTTTCACAAAAAATAACCGAATACCCTACATTTCCCGACTAATTCCTTAAATTGAAAATCCGTGATGATGTGATCTACAGGGTCTTCAATTCAAAGTCGGTCGGCGCACCACTGCAGGCAGAACGTCGAGCTAAAGGTCAGACGAGCAGATAGCAACGCGGAGCTGAGACTGCAAATGTCTTGAAAGTGTTGTAGGATTGATGAAATGAATGCTGCGGAGCAGCGAGGGACTTGGCGATGCTGAGACAGTTGCTACGCAGTATTTACGGTGTAAAGTTGACTTTGTTATTTTGTTTATAGCCTATTTTAAGTTATAAGTTTATAACGTGTGCAGTCCATACGTGTTAGTGGTTATTATTTACGACATATACGTGGTTATTGTTTAATTGTTATTGCGTTTCAAAATTTTGTAACGTGTTATTGCAAAGTGTTAAAGCCTATTGTTTCAATAATGCCTCAACCTGCATACACATTAGCACAAAATATCACGAGAGAAATTGAGGCTATCTCGGTAGATGAAATAATGTGTGTGAATGAAAATCCCTTAGACGATGTGGAGATGCAGGTGGATGACATTTTCAACATTTGCTGTGACAAGGTTAGCAATTATTTTACTTTGATTATGTGTTATTTTGTGTGCTTGTTATTTACATGTGATTCGTAGGGCGCTCTCTCGACCCCAAGCTCAGTGAGTTGCCATGTGCTCGTCCGACCCTCCACGCGCGCGCCGCGCTGCCGGAAATGATCACATGCTAGCACAGGTATACCTTACCTTACAGTACAAAATGTACCGTTAGTGTTAACTTCCCTATCACACTATTTACGCATTGCCTTCTCATACCCTTCAGTCCTAGTTCCTACCCTGGCATTGAAATCCGCTAGCAGCGATACGCTATCCTTATTGTTAACTTTCACTGCCACATCACTCAATGCCTCAATCCTGTTTCTGCCCTTCACGCGGAGCATACACTGAAACAATCCCGAGTTCCTGAGATTTCCAAACACATTAATTATTGTACACTTACGTACCTCACAGAAACTATGTTAGGCTCTAAGGTTCTCTTGATATACAGCCCTGCCCTGGCTCGTTTTACACCTGACAGGTATACCTTGTGATCTCCTACTTCCTCTTTTTATTATCTTCCTGTATATTCCTTATTCAACAGCAAACAGGGAGGTAAAGAGGAGTGTACGGAAGGATCATAGGAGGTAGATTGATGAACAGGCGGAGAAAGCACAAGAAGCGGCAAGAAGGGGGGACGTTAAGGAGCTCTATGGCATCACAAAGATGCTTTCGAAGAAAGGTTTTAATAAAAGTAGGCCTGTGAAGAGCAAGACGGGCGAGATCCTCACGACGTGCGAACAGCAGCTGACAAGATGGAGAGAACACTTTGCGGAGGTTCTTAATAGAGATAGAGGACCAGAAAGTAAGCAGCGAGGAGAAGATGAAGAGGAAGCAGAAAGTGACCCAAGCATCAGCCTCGACTCCCCAACTCGGGGCGAAATACGGACAGCGTTGAAGCAGATGAAATGCGGGAAGGCACCAGGTCTGGATAATATCCCAGCGGAAGTACTGAAAGCAGACCTGGATATTACGATCGATCTGCTGCACCCGCTGTTGGAGAAGATCTGTAAGGAGGAGAAAATACCAACCGACTGGAAGAAGGGGTTGATAGTAAAGTTGCCGAAGAAAGGGGACACCACAAACTGTAACAACTGGAGGGGTATCACCTTGCTGTCCATTCCAAGCAAAGTGCTGGCGAGAGTCATCCTGAATCGTATAAAAGACTGCGTAGAAAAAAGGCTTCGGAAGGAACAGGCTGGATTTCGACAACATCGCAGCTGTGTGGATCTCATCAACACCCTCCGAATCATCCTGGAGCAGAGTGTGGAGTGGCGGAATACCCTTTACCTCATATTTGTTGACTTGAGAAAGCCTTCGACTCCGTAAATCAAAGAATCATGTGGAAGAGTAGGGGGGTGATGACAGTTCCAACGCACTCCAGAACCCTCCTCGACCCACTACTAAGCCTAAGCCATGTTAAATATCTCTCGAACGCATGGTCCGATTTTGACAAATGACGTGTCATTGGACTCGCGCTGACGTCCTCTTTGCTGTGGACCACTCGTTATATTTTTGAATTTTTTTTAGAAATTTTTCGTTTTCGAAAATAGGCGATAGTTTGAAAACCAAACATGATAGTACGTTGTGCCATGGCTCAAACGAATGTTCATTAAGACCTTTATATTTTGTAATAAAACTTTTTTAATTTTTATGTTTTTTTGAAAACACTCGAATTTTGAAAATCCCATATTTTGGAAACTAGGAATTCTACAAAAAAGTTTATTTGACGTAAATGAAATGGCCCTACGCCCTCTACCCCAAAAATAAATTTCATGTCTCTAGGGCAAATATTTGTGTTTTGTAGTAGTGGGGTAGTGACAGAGCTGCTTACAAAAGGAAGTGGTGAGCCCCTGCGACCTTGGAATGGAAGGAGCCATGCTAGGAGGGCGTGCTTGGATTCGTTTTTTTCGTCTCGTCGTGCTCTTTACGGGAATGTAGGTGTTGAAAAGGTGAAATGCTGGAAACACGTTTTTTGGGGGGGAAAAACGTGATTTTAAACATTTTGCTATATCTCGCGAACCAAGTATGCTAGAGGCATGTACGACGGGTCCAAGGACTCGGGGTGACGTCCTCTTTGCTATGGACCACTCGTTATATTTCTTAAAAAATTTTGGAAACTCGATTTTGGGGTAAACACGTGTTTTTTGTGATTTTTGCCGATATCTCACGAACCAATAACGCTAGAGACGTGTACGAGGTGTCCTAGGACTCGGGCTAACGCCCCCTTTCAAATGTGGTAGATATTTTTTTCCAAAAAATAATTCACAAAGGGCCTAACGCCGTACATGTTGAAAAAACGTTTTCTTTTTCTTTACTTGTTTATAATGTTTATAAAGCATGGTGGTTGAGAGAGACGATACGGCTGAGTGTGTGTGTTTGACCGAACCTGTCGCTTAGCACAAGGACCATGCTTAATAGAACAATCGCTATTTCGGCGGGTCGGTGTATGACAGAGCGAGCGTGCGTTTTTCTGATATTTTACCTTTGACGTGTAAACGGTAATGAGAACTTGGTTCTATGTTGGTCGAAGCGAGTACAGAAAACAAACTTACAGGAGGTGAAGGTCATTTGAACTTATTGGATGGCGTTGATGTGACTTGACAACAGGTGACGCTTGAAGGTGAAATAATCTGACCATTGTGGTGGCAGGGAAGTGCGAAATGCATGTGAACTTGTGTGAAACCAGACGTAGGCTAAACCAGTGACATCCTGTCTTGCTTCGTACGTGACAAAATGCAAGTCCATGTGAAATTTGATCTTCCACAGGTGTTCACCTTGGACGTTATCTGTCCACGTGCGCGATAACTGTTAACAAGTCACATCCTGTTTTGCTTCGTACGTGACAAAATGCAAGTTCATGTGAAATTTGATTCGCCACAGGTGTTCGCCTGGGACGTTAGCTGTCCACGTGCCTGATAACAGAATGGTCAAAGCGTGGGAAAAAAAGAATATACATGCAACGTAGCATATATAAAGACATGTCGTTATCATTTCCACTCTCACTTGGGTGGACTACCTTTGAACACACTGCGTTGCATGAAACCCCTGGTCTTGTTTAACAGTTTTGGTGTTGGTGGAAAATACTTAACCTTGTTGTGGGGTAGGTATTTATTTATATATTTATTCATTTATACATTTATTGATTAATATATATTTACAAGCAATTATTTATTGATTAGGTAATTAATGATTTTATTTATTTGTTTGCAGATAACCGGCATACCTTACATGTCTGAGGGAGAAGAAACCATTGCACTTTTGAGCCCACTAGAAGGGAAGAGCAACAAGTCACTGCAAGTAAAGGTGAGATGATTTTTTTAAACTAACTTGTTTCATTTTTGTTTTGTTTTATGTTTTATTTTATGAAATGTATGTATTAACTTGAATTTAGGTATTTATAGCGGTTTATTTTATTTATTTTTAGAAACTTGGAAAGAATAGCCTTACCGACGTAGCAGTCGCTGAAAAAAACCCGAAACGCACTAAAGCGAAACCACTGCCAAAGAGTGAACTGTTTAAAACTCAGGTAAGTCCAACTTAAAAATGCTATTCCATTTTACCACTACTGAAAACTCGTAGACAAAAAAAATTCATTACCTGTACATGACTGGGACAATGATTGCTTTCTTGATTAATGGCTATGTTGTTGTTGTTGACTGGGAAAAGTACAAGGCCATGTTGGATTTTCTAAAAATAAAAATAATAAATTTAATTTATGGGTGGTTCCCTATGGACTCAACGAATATCCACAGGTTTGAACATGATAATGTGAACAAAATGACATGACATTCATTTTTGTTTATATATTGGTTAAAGGGAGGGTGGGGGAATGTAAATGACTGTAGCTTTATAAAAAAGAAAATAAGTACATGGGTTACTGTTAGTGCCAACATACAGTTTATTTTTAATGGTGTTTTGATATATTAATGCCAATTAACGTTAACGTTTTATTTACAAGTATTGATTGATTGATTGATTGAGTGATGGGTTATTTTGTTTGCTTTTAGGTGTCGTCATGTGCCATTAACGTAATGAACAGACAGTGAACAAGCATGCATTATGCTTTAAAGTACTCTGTGCTCTTGTGCAATGTTAATAACTTACAATAAGAAAAAGTTTTATTATAACACATGGCGTTAGTACCAAATACAACAAGTGAGCAAGTTGGTTTACCACGTGGGTTAAATTTAAAATCAGAACATGATCGATGGTTAACATTTGATTCCTGGCCTGCAGGCTTTTTGTCGACGCATGAACTTGCAAAAGCCGTTTTTTTAACTTGAACCGAGAAGATGTGGTGCGCTGTGTGTTTTGTCGTATTGAACTTTCACACTGGGAAGAAGGGGATGATCCCTTTAGAGACCATTTGCGATGGTCTCCTCACTGTCCTTACATGCTTGGAAAGCAAGTGGGTAACCTACCAGTGCATTCATTTTACCGAACCACAAGGCCTTTGGCCGCTACTTACGTTGCTGAATCACAAATAAATAATAATAATGATGTATTACCAGTCAACGGTAGTGTCGATATATGTGGTCCATATGCCATAGACAGTGTTGAATTGACGTGTGCTTTTGAAAAATTGGGAGTTTGCAAGACTAAAGCACTAGCACACCCAGAGTACAGCTCTGTTGAAAAACGTTTCGAATCTTATAAAAATGTTTGGCCATTAATATTAAAACACCTTACCAAACAGCTAAGTGAAGCTGGATTTTTTATACTGGTGAAGGGGATAAAACAATATGTTTTTATTGTGGATTTGCTTTAAAGGATTGGCAAATGACTGATGACCCTTTTGTGCAACACGCTCGTTGGTTACCAAACTGTAAATACATGGTGTTGCTTAAAGGTCAGGAATTTGTGAACACTATTCGTAAAGAAAAAGTGATTGCAGCACAAGACATAAAAGTGCCTTTAGAGTTAGAGCACGCGGAGCAAATACACAAGGCTGAAAGAAAAGACTTGTCTCGCGAACAGATACAAAAGTGTGACCAACAATTATGTAAAATTTGTTATCAAGAAGAACTAGGTGTTGTATTTTTACCCTGTGGACACATGATAGCCTGTGTCAAGTGTGCATTAGAACTTAACACTTGTGCTATATGCAGAAAAGTAGTATCTGCAACAGTTAGGGCATTTCTTGCATAACTAGTATAATTTATTCGCCATGGATAGTGCAAAATCCCTAATTGCACAATATTATTAAGGCTGTTTTAGAGTGTAATAGATATGCTTTTGTTTTGTTTATAGACTACTACAATGAATGTTTTGAATGCTGTGGGACAATCATGTGGCTTAGAGACAAAGAAGCTCAGCGAATTGCCAACGCATATTCCATTCCGCATTATCAAGATTCGGAAATTGAAAACAGCATATGGTGATCGTGTACTTTGTGTATGTGAAAACTTTGAGACATTTCTGCCTATACGGTTTAATGATATGTCGGAGAGTGTTTTTGATGAAGTCAATAATGCTGTGCAACCTGTAGACTTAATTTATGAAGGTTTTAAAAACAATAGATGCATGGCTCGTTTTAATTAAATAAATAAATAATGTGAAATAATAATGGAAAATATAAGTAATGACAATATACTGAAAAAGAAAGAAAATATGTGCATAGAATAGTAATGTTTTAGTGTTTAGTGTTGTCTTTAAAAATATTATGATGAAACCAAAAAAAATGTATATAAAGTTTGTAAATAAATGCAAAATGATGTTACAATGCTGTTTTATTTTATACAAAGTTAGTATATTTAACATTGCAGAGTATACATGATTATGACAATAAATGCATACTGAATACAAGCCTTTCTCACTTTACAATAGTCTGTTATAGTTTTAAACACAAGGCTTGTTGTAGATCATTTTATAGCAATGTCCCTTCAATGTTGTTTTCGAAAAGTGGGGAAGCCGCAATGGTTGTATTGACATAAAAACCTTATGGTTATTACTATTTAGTCACTTTGATCCCCTTGCATATCAAGAGCAGATGACCTAGTTGTTCCACTCTTTAAAACGACAACAACAACACTACCTCTTGCATAGTTTGTGATGTTGATGGCTCTTGCGACGTGGAAGATGGATTAAAAATAACTTTGAGAACAGGGGTTAAACGTTGATCATTAAACAATGCACTATTTTGAGTAGCAATATAGTTTTCTTGATTTTTTGTCGACGGCAACTGTGTTTCATGCGGTACACTACATTGATGATCACTGACACTTAAAACCTCACTATTTTTACTTTTTAGGTCACCACGACAATGTTTGGAACGTTGCTTTGAACAACGCCAAATAACAGTTCCATTTTTATTGGTTCGTTTCACAATATATGAATATCCTTTATAGTATGCGTAAGGCTTACCATACCTAGTCACTGATACTTCCATATCAACTGTCAAGCATAGACTAAGCTCTAGTAAAGTCAACTTGGTAATAAGAATACTAGTTTAATGTGGGAGCAAATATGGATCCAAAGAGTTCAGGTAAAAGTGAAAGCAAATAAGCAAATATTAGAAACAAGAGTTGGGGTGAAAGTGGTCGCAAAGTGGTAGACCCATTACACAATAATTTCAGCACGACGAAGCTCTTGTTCAATTTCTTTGATTTCCCAATCGTGACCAGTATGGCCAGCTTGACGTGAGGCATGCAACAACTGTAGCCGCTGGACGAGCTTATTGGGATTGTGCCAGTATACAAATTTAACAAATGGATTTTTAGGTGTAAACAAAGCATTACCATTATCATGATCATTATCATCATCATCATCATTATCATCATCATGATCACCATTATCATCATGACCATCATCACTGTTACTATATAGTCCTTTTTGATCCTCTTGCAATACCACTTTATTTATAGTCTGAGTTGATTTTGATAGTGTTGAAGGTTTCTTGGACGTTGACAACTGTCCTAACATGACGTTTTGAGGACATGATAAGTCCTTTTGAACAAACACTGCACTATCTTTAGCCGCAATATCCTTTTCTTGAACTTGCTTTTTAGCATTTTGATAATTGTTTGTAAACAGTAAGCGTGGTTCGTTTCGAGCACTACATTGATGAACACTAACACTTAAAACCTTTCCATTTTTACTTTTCAGATTGCCTCGACATTTTGTTGACCTCTCTTTTGAGCATCGCCAGAATATTATTCCATTTACATTCTGGCGATTATAGTTATAGGAGTAGCCTTGATAGAGTGCACGTAGCCTACCTTTGTTGGTTGTAATAAGTTCCATAGTAGTAACTGACCTGTCAGTACGATGTTCACACTACAAAGGTTACAACTGTTTTGCTGATGGAGTGACCTACCATAAGCTTATATATTGGCTTTTCGTGTTGGCTTTTTGTGTTGGCTTTTTGTGTTGGCATTTCGTGTTGGCATTTCGTGTTGGCTTTTCGTGTTGGCTTTTTGTGTTGGCTTTTCGTGTAGGCATTTCGTGTTGGCTTTTGTGTTGGCTTTTCATGTTGGCTTTTTGTGTTGGCTTTTCGTGTTGGCTTTTCGTGTTGGCTTTTGTTGGCATTTTGTGTTGGCTTTTCGTGTTGGCTTTTTTGTATTGGCCTTTCATGTTGGCTTTTTGTATTGGCTTTTCGTGTTGGCTTTTTGTGTGGGCTTTTTGTGTTGGCTTTAGTATTGGCTTTTGTATTGGCTTATTTGACAAGTTATTTGTGTCAATGTATTTAGTGGATTTTTTTCTTGGTGTAGGAAAGTAGTTGAAAGAGAGGGAATATTTAAAGACTTAACCTCAGTTCACTAACCTAACCTAACCTAACCTAACCTAACTTTACCTAACCTAACCTAACCTTTCAACTCTCAGATGTTAATTAAATTCTGTACATAGTCAAGTTGGATACCAAGACCTCAGGGGTAAAAAAAACAATTATTTTTGACGGCTTATTTTGGTAACTTATTTTAATGGCTAACCTAACTTTACCTAACCTAACCTAACCTCAGCTCACTTTGGATATTACTAGTAAGTGTTCATATCCTCTGCTAGGTAGCATGCTAGTAGTACAGGTAGTGCTCATATTTACCGCTAGGTAGCGGAAACATACTTTGCATGTTGCATGTGACACTTGTGAAGTTTAACCACATGCAAGACGTGCTTGTATAAGTTCTCTATTTAAACTCAATATACAATTAACCACTAAATATTCAGAACTAACATGTATAGCCATGTTTAGGGTATATAGGAGACCCTTAGCAAGAAAGGCTGTCTAACCCACGAGTGTACAGCCTTGTCATACGCAGTAAGCACCTGTTGGCAGAAAACAACAACAACAATAATTTGAGAAAGCCAACAAAAACTGTTTCCTTTAAATACATTAATGGATATGTTGTTGGCTTTCTCAAATTGTTGTTGTTGTTGTTTTCTGCCAACAGGTGCTTACTGCGTATGACAAGGCTGTACACTCGTGGGTTAGACAGCCTTTCTTGCTAAGGGTCTCCTATATACCCTAAACATGGCTATACATGTTAGTTCTGAACATTTAGTGGTTAATTGTATATTGAGTTTAAATAGAGAACTTATACAAGCACGTCTTGCATGTGGTTAAACTTCACAAGTGTCACATGCAACATGCAAAGTATGTTTCCGCTACCTAGCGGTAAATATGAGCACTACCTGTACTACTAGCATGCTACCTAGCAGAGGATATGAACACTTACTAGTAATATCCAAAGTGAGCTGAGGTTAGGTTAGGTTAGGTAAAGTTAGGTTAGGTTAGGTTAGGTTAGTGAACTGAGGTTAAGTCTTTAAATATTCCCTCTCTTTCAACTACTTTCCTACACCAAGAAAAAAATCCACTAAATACATTGACACAAATAACTTGTCAAATAAGCCAATACAAAAGCCAATACTAAAGCCAACACAAAAAGCCCACACAAAAAGCCAACACGAAAAGCCAATACAAAAAGCCAACATGAAAGGCCAATACAAAAAAGCCAACACGAAAAGCCAACACAAAATGCCAACACGAAAAGCCAACACGAAAAGCCAACACGAAAAGCCAACACAAAAAGCCAACATGAAAAGCCAACACAAAAGCCAACACGAAATGCCTACACGAAAAGCCAACACAAAGAGCCAACACGAAAAGCCAACACGAAAAGCCAACACGAAATGCCAACACGAAATGCCAACACAAAAAGCCAACACAAAAAGCCAACACGAAAAGCCAATATATAAGCTTATGGTAGGTCACTCCATCAGCAAAACAGTTGTAACCTTTGTAGTGTGAACATCGTACTGACAGGTCAGTTACTACTATGGAACTTATTACAACCAACAAAGGTAGGCTACGTGCACTCTATCAAGGCTACTCCTATAACTATAATCGCCAGAATGTAAATGGAATAATATTCTGGCGATGCTCAAAAGAGAGGTCAACAAAATGTCGAGGCAATCTGAAAAGTAAAAATGGAAAGGTTTTAAGTGTTAGTGTTCATCAATGTAGTGCTCGAAACGAACCACGCTTACTGTTTACAAACAATTATCAAAATGCTAAAAAGCAAGTTCAAGAAAACGATATTGCGGCTAAAGATAGTGCAGTGTTTGTCCTCAAAACGTCATGTTAGGACAGTTGTCAACGTCCAAGAAACCTTCAACACTATCAAAATCAACTCAGACTATAAATAAAGTGGTATTGCAAGAGGATCAAAAAGGACTATATAGTAACAGTGATGATGGTCATGATGATAATGGTGATCATGATGATGATAATGATGATGATGATGATAATGATCATGATAATGGTAATGCTTTGTTTACACCTAAAAATCCATTTGTTAAATTTGTATACTGGCACAATCCCAATAAGCTCGTCCAGCGGCTACAGTTGTTGCATGCCTCACGTCAAGCTGGCCATACTGGTCACGATTGGGAAATCAAAGAAATTGAACAAGAGCTTCGTCGTGCTGAAATTATTGTGTAATGGGTCTACCACTTTGCGACCACTTTCACCCCAACTCTTGTTTCTAATATTTGCTTATTTGCTTTCACTTTTACCTGAACTCTTTGGATCCATATTTGCTCTCACATTAAACTAGTATTCTTATTACCAAGTTGACTTTACTAGAGCTTAGTCTATGCTTGACAGTTGATATGGAAGTATCAGTGACTAGGTATGGTAAGCCTTACGCATACTATAAAGGATATTCATATATTGTGAAACGAACCAATAAAATGGAACTGTTATTTGGCGTTTTTCAAAGCAACGTTCCAAACATTGTCGTGGTGACCTAAAAAGTAAAAATAGTGAGGTTTTAAGTGTCAGTGATCATCAATGTAGTGCACCGCATGAAACACAGTTGCCGTCGACAAAAAATCAAGAAAACTATATTGCTACTCAAAATAGTGCATTGTTTAATGATCAACGTTTAACCCCTGTTCTCAAAGTTATTTTTAATCCATCTTCCACGTCGCAAGAGCCATCAACATCACAAACTATGCAAGAGGTAGTGTTGTTGTTGTCGTCGTTTTAAAGAGTGGAACAACTAGGTCATCTGCTCTTGATATGCAAGGGGATCAAAGTGACTAAATAGTAATAACCATAAGGTTTTTATGTCAATACAACCTTTGCAGCTCCCCCACTTTTCGAAAACAACATTGAAGGGACATTGCTATAAAATGATCTACAACAAGCCTTGTGTTTAAAACTATAACAGACTATTGTAAAGTGAGAAAGGCTTGTATTCAGTATGCATTTATTGTCATAATCATGTATACTCTGCAATGTTAAATATACTAACTTTGTATAAAATAAAACAGCATTGTAACATCATTTTGCATTTATTTACAAACTTTATATACATTTTTTTTGGTTTCATCATAATATTTTTAAAGACAACACTAAACACTAAAACATTACTATTCTATGCACATATTTTCTTTCTTTTTCAGTATATTGTCATTACTTATATTTTCCATTATTATTTCACATTATTTATTTATTTAATTAAAACGAACCATGCACCTATTGTTTTTAAAACCTTCATAAATTAAGTGTACAGGTTGCACAGCATTATTGACTTCATCAAAAACACTCTCCGACATATCATTAAACCGTATAGGCAGAAATGTCTCAAAGTTTTCACATACACAAAGTACACGATCACCATATGCTGTTTTCAATTTCCTAATCTTGATAATGCGGAATGGAATATGCGTTGGCAATTCGCTGAGCTTCTTTGTCTCTAAGCGACATGATTGTCCCACAGCATTCAAAACATTCATTGTAGTAGTCTATAAACAAAACAAAAGCATATCTATTACACTCTAAAACAGCTTTAATAATATTGTGCAATTAGGGATTTTGCACTATCCATGGCGAATAAATTATACTAGTTATGCAAGAAATGCCCTAACTGTTGCAGATACTACTTTTCTGCATATAGCACAAGTGTTAAGTTCTAATGCACACTTGACACAGTCTATCATGTGTCCACAGGGTAAAAATACAACACCTAGTTCTTCTTGATAACAAATTTTACATAATTGTTGGTCACACTTTTGTATCTGTTCGCGAGACAAGTCTTTTCTTTCAGCCTTGTGTATTTGCTCCGCGTGCTCTAACTCTAAAGGCACTTTTATGTCTTGTGCTGCAATCACTTTTTCTTTACGAATAGTGTTCACAAATTCCTGACCTTTAAGCAACACCATGTATTTACAGTTTGGTAACCAACGAGCGTGTTGCACAAAAGGGTCATCAGTCATTTGCCAATCCTTTAAAGCAAATCCACAATAAAAACATATTGTTTTATCCCCTTCACCAGTATAAAAAATCCAGCTTCACTTAGCTGTTTGGTAAGGTGTTTAAATATTAATGGCCAAACATTTTTATAAGATTCGAAACGTTTTTCAACAGAGCTGTACTCTGGGTGTGCTAGTGCTTTAGTCTTGCAAACTCCCAATTTTTCAAAAGCACACGTCAATTCAACACTGTCTATGGCATATGGACCACATATATCGACACTACCGTTGACTGGTAATACATCATTATTATTATTTATTTGTGATTCAGCAACGTAAGTAGCGGCCAAAGGCCTTGTGTTTCGGTAAAATGAATGCACTGGTAGGTTACCCACTTGCTTTCCAAGCATGTAAGGACAGTGAGGAGACCATCGCAAATGGTCTCTAAAGGGATCATCCCCTTCTTCCCAGTGTGAAAGTTCAATACGACAAAACACACAGCGCACCACATCTTCTCGGTTCAAGTAAAAAAAAACGGCTTTTGCAAGTTCATGCGTCGACAAAAAGCCTACAGGCCAGGATTCAAATGTTAACCATCGATCATGTTCTGATTTTAAATTTAACCCACGTGGTAAACCAACTTGCTCACTTGTTGTATTTGGTACTAACGCCATGTGTTATAATAAAAATTTTTCTTATTGTAAGTTATTAACATTGCACAAGAGCACAGAGTACTTTAAAGCATAATGCATGCTTGTTCACTGTCTGTTCATTACGTTAATGGCACATGACGACACCTAAAAGCAAACAAAATAACCCATCACTCAATCAATCACTCAATCAATCAATCAATCAATCAATCAATCAATCAATCAATCAATCAATACTTGTAAATAAAACGTTAACGTTAATTGGCATTAATATATCAAAACACCATTAAAAATAAACTGTATGTTGGCACTAACAGTAACCCATGTACTTATTTTCTTTTTTATAAAGCTACAGTCATTTACATTCCCCCACCCTCCCTTTAACCAATATATAAACAAAAATGAATGTCATGTCATTTTGTTCACATTATCATGTTCAAACCTGTGGATATTCGTTGAGTCCATAGGGAACCACCCATAAATTAAATGTATTATTTTTATTTTTAGAAAATCCAACATGGCCTTGTACTTTTCCCAGTCAACAACAACAACATAGCCATTAATCAAGAAAGCAATCATTGTCCCAGTCATGTACAGGTAATGAATTTTTTTTGTCTACGAGTTTTCAGTAGTGGTAAAATGGAATAGCATTTTTAAGTTGGACTTACCTGAGTTTTAAACAGTTCACTCTTTGGCAGTGGTTTCGCTTTAGTGCGTTTCGGGTTTTTTTCAGCGACTGCTACGTCGGTAAGACTATTCTTTCCAAGTTTCTAAAAATAAATAAAATAAACCGCTATAAATACCTAAATTCAAGTTAATACATACATTTCATAAAATAAAACATAAAACAAAACAAAAATGAAACAAGTTAGTTTAAAAAAATCATCTCACCTTTACTTGCAGTGACTGTTGCTCTTCCCTTCTAGTGGGCTCAAAAGTGCAATGGTTTCTTCTCCCTCAGACATGTAAGGTATGCCGGTTATTTGCAAACAAATAAATAAAATCATTAATTACCTAATCAATAAATAATTGCTTGTAAATATATATTAATCAATAAATGTATAAATGAATAAATATATAAATAAATACCTACCCCACAACAAGGTTAAGTATTTTCCACCAACACCAAAACTGTTAAACAAGACCAGGGGTTTCATGCAACGCAGTGTGTTCAAAGGTAGTCCACCCAAGTGAGAGTGGAAATGATAACGACATGTCTTTATATATGCTACGTTGCATGTATATTCTTTTTTTCCCACGCTTTGACCATTCTGTTATCAGGCACGTGGATAGCTAACGTCCCAGGCGAACACCTGTGGCGAATCAAATTTCACATGAACTTGCATTTTGTCACGTACGAAGCAAAACAGGATGTGACTTGTTAACAGTTATCGCGCACGTGGACAGATAACGTCCAAGGTGAACACCTGTGGAAGATCAAATTTCACATGGACTTGCATTTTGTCACGTACGAAGCAAGACAGGATGTCACTGGTTTAGCCTACGTCTGGTTTCACACAAGTTCACATGCATTTCGCACTTCCCTGCCACCACAATGGTCAGATTATTTCACCTTCAAGCGTCTCCTGTTGTCAAGTCACATCAACGCCATCCAATAAGTTCAAATGACCTTCACCTCCTGTAAGTTTGTTTTCTGTACTCGCTTCGACCAACATAGAACCAAGTTCTCATTACCGTTTATACGTCAAAGGTAAAATATCAGAAAAACGCACGCTCGCTCTGTCATACACCGACCCGCCGAAATAGCGATTGTTCTATTAAGCATGGTCCTTGTGCTAAGCGACAGGTTCGGTCAAACACACACACTCAGCCGTATCGTCTCTCTCAACCACCACGCTTTATAAACATTATAAACAGGTAAAGAAAAAGAAAACGTTTTTTCATCATGTATGGCGTTAGGCCCTTTGTGAATTATTTTTTGGAAAACATATCTACCACATTTGAAAGGGGGGCGTTAGCCCGAGTCCTAGGACACCTCGTACACGTCTCTAGCGTTATTGGTTCGTGAGATATCGGCAAAAATCACAAAAAAACACGTGTTTACCCCAAAATCGAGTTTCCAAAATTTTTTAAGAAATATAACGAGTGGTCCATAGCAAAGAGGACGTCACCCCGAGTCCTTGGACCCGTCGTACATGCCTCTAGCATACTTGGTTCGCGAGATATAGCAAAATGTTTAAAATCACGTTTTTCCCCCAAAAAAACCGTGTTTCCAGCATTTCACCTTTTCGACACCTACATTCCCGTAAAGAGCACGACGAGACGAAACAAACGAATTCAAGCACGCCCTCCTAGCATGGCTCCTTCCATTCCAAGGTCGCAGGGGCTCACCACTTGCTTTTTTAAGCAGCTGTGTCACTACCCCACTACTACAACCGCCACGCTTCATGGACATTATATACAGGCAAAGAAAAAGAAAACGTTATTTCAACATGTATGGCGTTAGGCCCTTTGTGAATTATCTTTTTGGAAAAAATATCTACCACATTTGTAAGGGGGGCGTTAGCCCGAGTCCTAGGACACCTCGTACACGTCTCTAGCGTTATTAGTTCGTGAGATATCGGCAAAAATCACAAAAAACACGTGTTTACCCCAAAATCGCGTTTCCAAAATTTTTTAAGAAATATAATGAGTGGTCCATAGCAAAGAGGACATCACCCCGAGTCCTTGGACCTGTCGAACACACCTCTAGCATACTTGGTTCGCGAGATATAGCAAAAAGTTCAAAATCATGGTTTTCCCCCCCAAAAAAAAACATGTTTCCAAATTTTCACCTTTTCGACACCTACATTCCCGTAAAGAGCACGACGAGACGAAAAAAACCAATCCAAGCACGCCCTCCTAGCATGGCTCCTTCCATTCCAAGGTCGCAGGGGCTCACCACTTGCTTTTTTAAGCAGCTCGGTCACTACCCCACTACTACAAAACACAAATATTTTCTCTAGAGACATGAAATTTATTTTTGGGGTAGAGGGCGTAGGGCCATTTCATTTACGTCAAATAAACGTTTTTGTAGAATTCCTAGTTTCCAAAATATGGGATTTTCAAAATTCGAGTGTTTTCAAAAAAACATAAAAATTAAAAAAGTTTTATTACAAAATATAAAGGTCTTAAAGACCATTCGTTTGAGCCATGGCACAACGTACTATCATGTTTGGTTTTCAAACTATCGCCTATTTTCGAAAACGAAAAATTTCAAAAAAAAAATCAAAAATATAACGAGTGGTCCACAGCAAAGAGGACGTCAGCGCGAGTCCAATGACACGTCATTTGTCAAAATCGGACCATGCGTTCGAGAGATATTTAACATGGCTGAGGCTTAGTAGTGGGTCGAGGAGGGTTCTGGAGTGCGTTGGAACTGTCATCACCCCCCTACTTGGAAGACCCTCGAGGAATATAAAATTCCAACAAAGATCATCAGAATCATGGAAGAGATGTACGAAGGGTATGAGTGCCAGGTTCTTCACGAAGGCAAATTAACAGAAAAGATAAAGGTCAGTTCTGGAGTTAGACAGGGGTGTGTCCTTTCCCCCACTCTGTTCCTGTTGGTCCTGTATAGTGTGATGAAGAAGGTAATGGGAGGACGGAAGAGGGGTATTCAATGGGGTATAAATGACAGGCTTGAAGATCTGGATTTCGCAGACGACATTTGTCTTATGGCACAACGGTACCGATACATAGAAGATAAGCTGGGGAGGTTGCAGAGAGAAGCAGAACGTGCAGGACTGATGATCAACACCAACAAGACTAAAGAGATGAGGATAAATTCTGACATCACGACTAGTTTGACAGTCAACGGAAAGGACATTGAGCGAGTTGAGTCCTTCCTCTACCTTGGAAGTATAGTCACAAATGATGGGGGAGCAGAGGAAGATGTTCGAAGCCGTATCAGGAAGGCAAATGGTGCCGTTGTCCAGCTCTACCCCATCTGGAAAAATAGAAACATTTCCAGGAAGACAAAGCTCCGTCTTTTCAATAGCAACGTAAAGTCGATTCTTCTCTGCGGCTGTGAAACATGGAAAGTCACAAAAGCGATCAACAACGAGCTACAGGTGTTCATTAACAGATGTCTGCGTCGCATCATGAATGTGAGGTGGCCGGACATAATCTCAAATGAAGATCTTTGGACCATCACCAATCAACAACCGATTAGCATCCAGATCAAGGAGAGGAAATGGCGCTGGATTGGTCACACACTAAGGAAGCCGGACGGAGCTATTGAGAGGGCGGCGCTAGACTGGAATCCTCAAGGCGCCAGGAAGCGAGGTCGACCTAAGAAGACCTGGAAGAGGACGATCGAAAATGAAATTGCAGAGGTGGACAAAAACTGGAGTCAAGTGAAGAGAATGGCCAGGAACCGTACTGCGTGGAGAAATTTCGCCAAGGCCCTATGCTCCGGAAGGAGCGGCAGGAATTAAGTAAGTAAGTAAAGTTATCTGAATTTACTAATCTCTAGAATATACAATTCCATCCTAAGGTTAGTTCTACTTTCTTCCTTCCATAACCACCTTCGATATTAATAGCACCCCATCGAATACCAGTTCGATTGCCTTTTCGTTTCCAAGGAGTCCCTGATCTGTCAGATGGGAGTGGGACTCCATCACTCCCATATGTCCAAGGTTTTCAGAAAGTATAAGTGAAGCAGGTTGCTAGCCTTACTTACAAAGGCCCCAATGAGTTTCAACTCTTACAGTCTAGGGAACAACCCGGTGAGTTGGATAGTCCTAGCCGCCAGACAAAGACGGCCACGACTCAGAATATGTCCAAGATATCCACTCCTATTCCATAGTAACTGGTATCCCCACTGTCAGGACCACTTGCTGGGCCATTGCCCATGGTCCACGAACTAAGACGAGATTACACAATGAATCCGGCGGCTTCAGTGGCGTAGTCGGTAGCATGCTGAGCTTCTATGCCCAAGATTGCGGGTCAAACGCGGTCGAAGTCTTCGGATTTTTTAAGAGCGTTAAAATCCCTCAGTATGCCTTCCTTCGGAGGGAAAGTAAAGCCGGTGGGCCTATGTCATAGATTTATGACATGTAAAAGAACCGGGGGCGTGGTGGCTCAGTGGTCTAGCTGTATGCCTCTCACCAAGGCGGCCAGGGTTCGATTCCCGGTCAATGCATGTGAGATTTTCGAAGTGAAATGCCATGTCCTGTGGTTCGGATTCCACGTAAAAAGGAGGTCCCGTGGCTCATGATCTCGAGATTAACGGCCACGTTAAACTAAAAACTTCCTTCCTTTGTAAAAGAACCTTCCACTAACAACAATTTGTAGGTTAGATTTGATTAACGCTCTATCAGTTCCAATGTTCGCCGCCAAGTGACGGTCGCGGTGGCATTAAGTAACTAAATTCACAGCTAGGTGTCGTGGATGGTAGCATTTGGTAGCAAAGGTAGGAACTACTTGAAATTGATCGTCTGCAGTCCTTATCTGAATTACAGATAACACACACTAATACAGCCATCACAATTAACAGCGGGTATCAGACAGATTCTACACACACCCAAAGTACACGGAGTTACATGACGGCGTTGTCACAGCCCCAAAACTGAGCAACCAACCAACACAATGAACCAATAATAGTAATAATGTTGTTTTGCCCCTCCGGCCGTTTGTGTTTTCCTTCTGAGGAAGTTTCACGGGCACTACAGTGGCCGGGCTATAACTGTGCCGGTGAGCTACGTCACTACTTCCAGGGAAGGCACATCGACTGAACTAGCCTCAGCAAAAACATTTCTCAAATCGGCACAACTACATGCACTGACACTAGTGAAGGAAGCATTAATTAGTGTACGGAGGCCGTCAGAACTCCCATGTGGGATAATGTCACGTGAATAGGAGTAAAGAAGTTAACTGCTTGACGATACTTCGCAATCTCAGAAATGTAACGGTTCCTCAGCGGCAGAGATATAATGAGAGGACAGTACTGAATGTACTGCACTACATCTACAGTATGTCTCATCAGTGTAATTATCGATATTATTTGTAGCAGCTGTTTGAACATTTGGCGCGGATTTTCCGCTTTTCGTTATTAATAGGGATGATGATTGATCGGGTGCTCTTATCGGCAGGATTCAATTGATTAAGTGGCTAAGTGGATGTTTGGGATAGGAGTCTCAATGCGTACCTCAGGTAGGCCTACCTGTACACCACAGGATGTGGCAGTAGTAGTTGGAATGCGTCATTAACGTGAATTAATATTACAATGATGTTGAAGTGCGTCATATCCGGTGCACGGAGTAAGTTATAGCGGCCAACACTTAAGGTACCCATCATCAGCAGTGAAGTTCAAAGCTATAGCCTAGCTGTGTGAAGTAGAAACTTGAAATCATAAAACAAGAATATTTTTAAACCCCTTAATCAATTGATATTACAACTTTGGTCAACACAATGCAATCCCAATAACCGGGACATGCGCAAAATAACCAGAAAATATTACATGTTGTTTTAATTCCCATTACAGACTTGGAGGGCTTGTAGTGGGGACCAAGTTTAGCACAGGAACCTGTGTCCGAAAACTTACCGTCTTCCCGCTACCCGCTAAATACCACTACACCACACGTTCAAATCTTCCGCATTTCTGGCGCCACTGACAAGAGCACTTACGTCATTGAACGATCACCGAAAGTCCCATATCCTCTACAGGTTGTATCCTTACCTTCTTGCACGAAATCTCACGGGTGCCAAGTACTTGGTATTCCATGAAGACGTATTGCACGAGTTCTTAGACGATGTGCCACTGCATGTGCGTCAAAACATGTGGTTTCAACACGATGGCACCACACCTCATTTTTCACTTGCAATACGAGATCATCTGCACCACAGATTTGGGCAACAGTGGATAGGTCGTGTTGGCCCGATTTCTTGGCCTGCACGTTCTCCCGACTTGACACCGCTAGACTACTGCCTGTGGGATCACCTGAAAACCTTGATTTACGAGACTCATGTGGAATCCGAGGAAGACCTATTGGCGTGGTGGATGTTGGGGGACCAGGGATTGGTGATCGTGTATACCAGAACATGGTACGGAGGTACCGTGTCTGTGTTGACGTCAGTGGTCCTCACATCGAGCCCCACCTGTGATTGGACCCAGACGACAAGCAGCAGGATTCGGACAAGCACCGAAAATGCAGGAGCTGTGAACGTGTGTTGTGGTGGTTTTTTTTTTTGCGGGTAGCGAGTCGACGGTACGTTTCCGGACACAAGCTCCTATGGTCCGTCTTGGTCCCCACTACAAGCCCTCAGTGTTTGTAATGGGAATTTAGAAACACTCTGTATATAAATATTTTAATCACATGTATTTCTTCCTCTTCTTCTTCTTAGTCGTTTACCCTCCAGGTTGGTGGAACCCACGGACTCAGCGAGGGAACTCACCACTACCGCCTCTACGGGCAGTGTCCTAGAGCTGGGAACATCTAATCGGAGTGGATACAACTGGTGAGGTGTGATTGGCACCTCGCCCAGGCGGCCGCACCTGCAAAGCGCACAGGGGCCTCATGAGGGAAGGTAATGGATGGTCAGGATGGATAGGCAAGGAAAAGGGAAGGAGGCGGCCGTGGCCTTGAGAAGGTACTGCCCCCGTAAATTGAATTATATTGAGACCACGGTGGCTGTATTGGCATATATGAATAAAGTTATGGCTGTCATAGTTGTGACGTGTATATTCATGACGTAGGCACGGATGACTCAGACTTCATGCAAGTAGGCTGGTTGAGCTGAGATTCTTGGTGACGTCATGGTTTTGTTCGAGAAAGATCTGAGATTTACGACGCAGTCGCAGAGAAACGAGGAATTGTGCTAAGGAAGAAGTTACGCTATTGGAGGAGAGGCTCGAACCAATGAATGATAGTTTGGAGGGAGACGGAGATTACTGAAACTACCATATTTAATTACTTTTGGAATGCAGAATTGTGGATATCTATTTTCAGTTATGGCATTGATTTGGAATTTTGAAGAAATTAATTTTGAGTTTTTGAAATTTGAAAATCCGTCAAGTATAGCCAAAGTTACAACTTCTAGCAATGACGGAGGAACAAGCTATGGAAGGGATGGATACGCCCCTTAAGAAGTTGA
Source organism: Meconema thalassinum (assembly GCA_946902985.2). Classification (NCBI taxonomy): domain Eukaryota; kingdom Metazoa; phylum Arthropoda; class Insecta; order Orthoptera; family Tettigoniidae; genus Meconema; species Meconema thalassinum. The sequence continues at coordinate 416,135,022 of OX336391.1, forward strand.
TAAAAGGCCTTGCACAGCAGAGAGGAGCTCTCATGGCTCATGTGTCTCATGTCTTATAGTCGTTATTCTGATTATCATATTGTCAGACTTCGAGTTTATATGATTCAGTGAAGCAAGTCGTCATTAGCACGAGTGGTAGAGCCCACCGCATCGAACAAGCACGGAGCGTGCAGCAGTTCAATTTTACGGTTAATGAAACTAGGCGAAGTTGGAGTGCACACATAAACGAGTCTACAAGATCATCTATCAAGAGTTGACTAATGCCTTTATGCTAATTCAATTGTGCATAACAATATTGAGGTGTGTAGGAAGGTTGAACATTTTCACGATTATACTTTGGAAGATATTGGCATTTTAAGACTGCAGACAAAAGTGATTTTCTCGCCACCTGAGAAGCACTTCTATAATACCACATTCTACGCTACGGCTGACACGTGTATTGCAACCGTGATACTGAAGAGTACGTTTGGTGATACAACGCTACATTCTATAATGGAACAATATAATCTGGCAGTACTTTCGACTATTATTATAACGGAAGTGGAGATGGAAGACTAAAAACTTTAATGCAATTGGGACATATATAAATGGAGTGAAATAGCAGCATGGAACTTCGTTAATCGTCTTTCTACAAAAGCGAGCATGTAGTGAACATCCAACTACACTCATGCATCGTAGTCCAACGCTGAATTATATCAAATGGCAGTGGAAATATCTTCATATTCCACAATTATGAACATTTCTGCGGAAATAATTGCAATAAACTTCATGGCGAATTTCTACCAGAACTTCAGGGAACTATCAAGAGAGCCAGGGTTGACCCGGCTCACAAAGAAGAGTTTTGCCAGAAGGATGTCTATCGTCTACACGGAGCAGTGCAATTTCCGGAGGAGGAAGCAGTTCTATTCTCCGAGGGCGCTGGTTCCAGGTTCGAGGTCGGAGCACATCTTTACGGTGGTGAAATGGAACTATCAGCAGTCTTCTTTGGAAATGTTCCTCTAGAACTTCAATCAACAGATAAGGTAGTCGTGAACGTTTCTTGTTTTATTTGAGTCATTTAGCGATATCCGAGCAACCATTTTCCCCATATTTTCTGTCCCTTATATTTTGCCCCATATTCTTGCTTGATATTTCTGTACTCCGTTCACTTTGATGATTTATGCCTTTTTCGACGATTTATTGAGACATTGTTTTGTCATTGGCATACTTAAATAATTTTGGATCAGTTGAGACTGATTATTTATATTCTTTCAGTAATTTGCATATTTTTGTAGTCACGATTTGACTGTAAAGTTAACGATTTTCTATGGCAAATTTGAATTCAGACAGCGTGTCATTTTATTAAAGTAATTCTTTTCAGTAAATTACTTTGACCAATTTTCTGTCATCCTCAAGAAAGAAGAATGATTAAAAGATTTTAGAGCGTTAAAATCTATTACTGTATCGACGATCTTGGAAATACTAGTCGTTTTATGAACATGATTGCAACATAGACATTTATCGTCAGTTCTGAAATACCATTGCATTATAGACAATTTTATGAAATATGAACTTTGATTACGATTTATTGAGTACACTATAGTAATGAACATTTGATAGGAGTTTTTCTCAATTCTAGATTGGAACAATAATGTTTGCATTCCACAGTCTAATTGTATTCTATTCGATTATTTATGCAGTTTAGATGAACTTTGATTGATGATAGTATTTTTATACTGCGATACTTTGAAGATATTAATCTCAATTTTGATAGACCAGGGAGGCGTGTCTAATCGTATTTGCTATTAAATTTATTTGTGATTGGCAAATTTTTACTTCATATCGATTCATGAATGAAACCCACGAAGGTTAAATATAATAACAGTTTTTGATACAATTAATGAATATAAGAATTTTTAAAGTGGAACTATGGATGTATAATCGTTAGTTCAGTGGACGTGTAAAAGTCGCTGATGAATAATCCCCTTGAATAAGTGAAGGAGGTTCCCACAGTAATATTAATGAAGTTAATGAATTTATGAGTGGAGGTTTTTTGTATGTATTGTGGAAGATTTTGATGCCATATATATTGAGATATATGATGAATTCTGGGCCTATTTTTGTGCAATTTTGTGCGTTTTGAGCGAGGTATTTTTCCGCTGAGTGTATTGTCCAGGTCCTTTAAAAATTAATCATGTGAAGTTACTGTTAAAATTAACAAGAGTGTTTAAATAATTTGAGATAACGATTTTGAATGGAGGTTACCGTCACAAATAATAATAATAATTATTAAACCTTATTAAACCTGAATATAAAATTTAAATATAACTAACCTTCATTGGTCGATTATATTACCACGATTTAAGTAATTATCAACCGGATAAACGTGTGGTTTAATGTATTTCTAATAGAAATAATATAAATATTGTAAATAACTATGTGAATATCTTTAATAATAATTTAAAACGAACGGGATTAATAGAGGCGTGTATAAATTTTTCAATTGTCGTTTGACAATGTTATAAACAATTTAAAATGTTATAAATAATTAATGAGCATTTTGTTATAAACATTAAGCGTTTTGTTATTATACTCTAAACAACGCTAGTTAAACAATTGGATTATACAATTAAACAAGATTTGGGATTATTAGAGTAATCCATTGATATTTGAATGGAGCATTTAAAAGATTTGCGTGATAATATTTGAGTTGAGTTGTGGACATTTAAAGTGTTTTGAAAAGGAGCTAGGCTCTGAGGTAACTAGCATATGCTAACGTTGGCTGGACAGGTGGGTCTATTTGACGATGCAAGCATGCGACTTGGTGTAGGGTGTATCGCAGCTGGCCAGACAACTGAATGATAGAGGCCAAGGTCACTTACATAGCAGCCTTGCGGTTATTAATAAAATGTGATGTTTATGAAAAAGGAAAACAATTGCTATATGTCTCGTCCCAACTCCCTTATCCATTCCAAGTACATTATTATTATTACGTTCTTTTGAGCTAGAAAGCTGAAATTTTGTATGTAAAGTCTACAAGTCCTACAGGAGGACATGATTACATTGACAATGGCTTATGATCGCCACGTAATTTTTGTTGTTAAATTTTTGTTATATTATTCCTTTATGTGAAATAAATTATTGTACAGTTTAAAGTTTCTTGTTTCCGTTTTGGTTCGTTTTAAATATCATGGTGGAGGTTATTGTGAGGGCATACTTTTAAGTGATCCAGTTGGCAACCCAGACCCGAGATTAATTTGAAGAGGTAAGTAAAAGGTAAGTATGAACCCCCGTATATTTTGGTGTGTTCCACAATAATTTCTTGTTAACTACTGTGCTCTAATCTCGGTAGTATCTGTCAGTGCCATTTTCATTGATGTAGCTGTGCCGGTGCGATTGATTATTGGCAATCCGATTGAGGGGGCGGATATCTGACAGCCTACTATCCGGATTATCGGGGACTGTACCATCCCGGCATTTGCCCGAAGACGAAGTGGGAAACCACGGAAAACCACTTCGAGGAAGGCTGAGGTGGGAATCGAACCCCCTCTACTAATTTGGAACACCCGAGGCTGAGTAGACCCCGGTACAGTCCTCATACCACTTTTCAAATTTCGTGGCAGAGCCGGGAATCGAACCCAGGACCTCCGGGGCGGCAGCTAACCATGCTGACCGCTACGCTACGGAGGCGACATGTATTTCTTTAGGTTATTTTTCGCACGGTCGGTAATTGGGGTTGCATTGTGTTGACCGGCTGTAAAGATATAATATCAATTATCAATAAGGCAAAAGTGTAAAAGGCTTCAAAGCTATCTATACCTCCTAAGCAATACTTTATTGCATACTGCTTTGAGGTGAGCAGTGAACGAGAACGGACGCCGTAGAGGACTCAGGTTTCACATACCAGCTTAGTTCACATAACCTTATACAATTCTAGCGCAGGGTGTTATTTGTGTATTTGCCACGTTGACATTATAATAGGCCACCAGGTTAAATAGGAACTGTTGATTTGGAACATAAATAACAAAATAGTGTAGACAACATCATTCCTGAAGTTGGTCACAATAATCATCATACTAATATATAACAAGTAGTTCCGTGAAGAACTATACAGCCTATTTTCATATATCCTACTCATGTTAATTGCCTCTATCAACATACAAAATTTCAGTTTGATTGTTGTGTTCGACTCGTAGATATTGAGAACCGTCTAAATATTTCAGATGGTCGCCAGGTTGGATTTCTATTTATGTACCATTACATGAAGATTATTGTGTACGTGTGGTATTCAGACTTCAATCGCATGATTAGACACAAGAAGTAAAAACGAGATTTTAAAATTTCGCACAGCTGCCATCTTGTGGTTATGAAAACAATTGAAATAAATTAGATGCTAGTGGATAAACATTTAACGTGCAAAGTTTCACTGCACTTAGATTGTTAAATCGCGAGAAACGTCCATTTAAATATTTATAATTCGCGTCACCGCCATGTTGGATTTGTGCTCACCAGGTTACTGAAAGTCATATAGGTGAACTTATGTGCATAGCCTCTATGAACATAAAACATTTAAGTTTGATTGCCGTAAAAGATTCGTAGATATTGAGAACCGTCAAAATATTTCGGATGCTCGCCATTTTTGATTCTTATATGTATAGGCCATAGAGTTATGTACCATTCAAGGACAATTATTGCGTAGCTTCATTATTCAAACTTTCACTTCGATCGCATGATTACGACACAAGAAATAAAAAAATAATTTTAAAATTTCGCACAGCCGCCATCTTGAGGTTATGCAAACAATTGAACTAAATTAGATGCCAGTGCATTACAATATGCATAATCATTTACTGTACCACATTTCACTGCGCTCAGATGGTTAAATCACGAGAAGAGTCTATTAAAATGTTTCAACTTCGCTTGGCCGCCATGTTGGTTTTGTACTTTACAGGTTTTTGAAAGTTACATAAATAAACTTTTAGCCAAGCCCTTTATCACCGTACAAAATGTTAGGGTAATATCATAAATAGTTTCGGACATATTGAAAGCCAGTGAAATATTTCGCACAGCCGCCATTTTGAGGTTATGTAAACAATTGAACTGAATTAGACGCCAGTGCATTACAATGTGTACAAACATTTACTGTACCAAGTTTCATTACGGTTGGATAGTTATATCGCGAGAAAAGTCTATTTAAAAGTCTCAACTTCGCTTGGCCGCCATGTTGGTTTTGTAGTTACCAGGTTTTTGAAAGTTTCATAGGTAATCTTCTAGTAGTTCCTTTTATCACCGTACACAATTTCAGGGTGATATCGGTAACAGTTTCGGAGATACTGAATGCTGGTGAAATATTTCGCACAGTCGCCATGTTGGATTGGTGAGAGACAATAAAATTTGAAGGGCACGCCAGGGTTTGCCAGCATGGAGCTATGATCTTACTGAATTTCATTGAAATCGCTCCAGCCGTTTAGAATTTATTAGGGGGGGGGGGCACACACACCATCACACACACGCAAACACAGACACACGGACAACAGGTGATCTCATAAGCCTATTTTTTCATAAAATGAAAAAAGGCTAAAAATGAGATGGTGTGTGTCTGTCTGCCTGTGTGTTACTCAATCACGCATGAACCACTGGTCCGATTTAAATGAAATTTTGCATGGATGTAGCTGATTTACCAGGTTTACATATAGGATGCTTTTGATTTCGTTATTTTGCACTATTAACAAGTAGTTCCGTGACGAACTAAACAGCCTACTTTTCTTAAAATGTAAGATTCATGCCAATCTATTGTACCCTTCCGCGTTCTTCTAGGATGCCGACTCTTACTCGGGTAGTGCTGTGTTCGGGGTGGCTCTAACTTATTCTAAACATCCTAGGAATATAGTCACAGGATCACAGGAGGCTTATCTTAAAATCAGTAGGTCAGAGAACTCCTAATATAAAAAACATCATCTCCCTTTTCTCCCAACCATAGACAAATAAAAACAAAAATCAACTCCCTTAAATTACTGAAATCAACAATATAAAAAAAATGCAAAATAATGTTTCACACTGGCTGAAACCAGGAATAGAGAATAGTCTATTTTACTGCAGTCCACTGCTTCAAGTCCAAGAGTTATTGTCAACAGACTTAATTCAAATAACTATGGCTTAAATAAACCAGCCATTCCATCACAATAAATATTGCGCACTCATTTTTATAACTTGCAAAACTTGTTCTTTGGGAAATCGGACATGTCTACTCGTACAATCATCATCTTTCCTCACAAGAGTCAGATAATAAGGCAATAGATTTATTCTAGGTTACGGGCATGTGTGTTTTTATAACTTTAAAACAATTACTTCACTCAGAGCTATAACTCCGTTAATTATGGTAAAATAAACAAGTCAACATACATGAAGCATCAAATAAATACTTCGGCGGCCGGTGCGCCGTGATTATTAATAAACAACAACATAATGAATGCACTCCAAAAATAATGACAAATAGAATACGTCGCTTCCTGAAGCGGTACACAAAAGAAACCCCGGGGAGTTGGACTACCTCCCTTCATAGAATACAATGACAAACTCGACCTTGTGACAGACACACTTTCACCGTGCTAACCAGCAGGCCGGCACAACCTTCCTGGCTGCTTTGAGAATTCAGACGGCTAACCCTATTTCTACCTGTTTCATAAAGACTCCCTTTTACCTGCCTTGGGCTCGAGCAATGCAACACCTTTCCGACGGAGCTAAAGTGGACTCTCATCAGATAATGAATTCAATCATTTTACTTACCATTTATATATCGTCGAAGAATGCGGGAATATCACCTCCGCTATTATTTTCACTCACCATTATATCATCGAAGAACGCGGGAATATCACCTCCGCTTTAATTCTGCTCGACCCAGGATCGACTCTTAGCCTTACCTGAATATATCTCATAATACCCTCCAGCCATTCTTGTCTTACCACATTTTACCTTCGCGTGATAATCACTTACCATACTTATTACTCTCATAATTTCAGTGTCACTTACTGGTCTTATCACAACATCGAGCGGTCTTCCCCATTTAGCTTTTACAATCACATTGTGCATAAGCACTGTCAAACAAATATTCCCTTGACTGTGCATTCAACAAAATTAATGACATCCCAAACAAAACCATATTTAAAATAACACTTTGATGCTCATATACTTATTACATTATAAAACACACAAAAAATACTCATTACTGATAAACACACAAATCTACACAAACATGCCCGGTACGCCTAAAATATCTATTTTTATCATAACTGCTTATGATCGAGATAAACTTATCCGACCCCAATAATGGGAAACATTATGGCCCACATGCCCCATACAATATTTACTTATCTCTCATATTTCCTGATGCGGTTCTGGTCCTTGATATCAGTTTTCTTCATTAGTTGGTGCATCTTGATAGGAGGATAATTTACACACGGTTTTTCTCAAAATTTCACCAAAACAAAGGTCCACTGTGAATTATTACCATTAACACAATGCACGGTTCTCGCACATGAAGCTCCTATCTCATATAGCTATCATCAACTTATTTAGTTCGGCCGACAGTTCATAGCTTCCTAGAATACTGGTCTAGCTGTTAATAGCTCGGGCGGCTATACCTATCATTACAACTGCGTCATACTGTTATGACATGCACTGTTCTACTTCGCACTCGCGAATACTTAGCGATGTTCAATTTCGGAGGTATACTTGCTCCTACTTATAAACTTGTAAAATTGTTAATTATTCTTATGCCTCAAACGCATGCTCTCGCCTCTACAGCGCGTATTAAGAACTTATAAAACTTGTAAAATCACGTTAATTTCCGAGGGCTCGAGGCACGGGCTTCCGCCTCTGACGTTGCCCCAAAGTGGACTTATAGAACTTGTAAAAATCACCGTACTTTCTGAAGGCTCGAGGCACGGGCTTCCGCCTCTGACGTTGCCCCAAAGTAGACTGACTTCGCTGTGTTTCAATCCATTATTTATACGATTTCTCTTAAAGGGACGTGGAGTAGGGGGTTCTCAGAATTTATTTCCAAAATAACACTCACATGAATATGCGAACTAGCTCCTTAGAACGTCCTCATTTCCAATGTCTCAATGACTCCTTTTTATTTAAAATCCGATCGTAGGATCGTTATATAATGAGCTCCGTAATTTGCTTCATTGTCCCTTAATTTCGGCGGGATTTGATCGCGTCTAGCGTCTCTCACTGCCATTGGTCGTTTCAAATCCACCCCCTGATTTCATTTTAATTCTGGCAAAAATCACAGAATAATCCAATTTAAATTTTGACGATATTTCTGAGAGGCTGGGATAATCCCCTATACGATGGTATAATTCCTGTTTCTGTATTCTAATTACTGCTCTAATTCCTTTCAAATGGGCGGGGTTTATTTGGTAGGTGATCGTTGAGGTTTCTGCATTTACCCGCGTAGTGTAACGACCTCCGCGCGTTGTCTGGCGCATTTGGTGTCCAGATGTGGATTTTCTCTTTCCTGCTACCTTTGTCCGCGCTGGGAGAAAGCTTCTTCAAGTCACGTACGAACCATCCTTTTGTCCTTCTAGTTTCACAAGCACTTCCATTCTCACATCGACTTTGAGACATGAATTAAATTTTGTTGGAATAATATGTAGACTTTGTGCTATCAGAGATGCATAAATTTCACATTACCCTTCTGCAAAGGAAAAAAATCGATATGGAACGTATGATTTTTTTCTCAATCTCGATCCGCCTCACGGATGCTGCAAGGTTCCGTCGTCATTCCTTATATTGTTTACTTGGTTCCTCACTGGTGGTCGCGCGCAGGGATTCCCTTGGTACGATTCTTGTCTCCCTCTCCACATTCTTGCTAAGATTAGTGTCTCGGCTGTCTGGTGCAGGTAGCTAGCTATTGTCCGCCTGTCTCGCCCAGTTTTCTTGCTTCACGGCTTTCCATTGTAAACACCGGGTCTGTTTATGACCGACTACTTCCTCGTTCCACGTGCATTTGGCTCATCTTTATTCGATTTCCATAATGTTGACACCCGCGGTATTCCGTGGTTGATCAAACGGTTCCCTTTTGTAATATAATTTGAGGTTTGAGCAATTTACAACTGATGTGTTTCCGCCGTTTACGTCCTGTATCTTATATGCATTATTCCCCAAATTTCTTATGATCCGATAAGGTCCTATGTATGGAAAACACCATTTATGAAATACTTTGTTCGCTGGATCAGAGATAGGTGGCCTCTTCAACAAAACTAGTTCATTGACGTTCAATTCCCTGTGAAAGCGTTTTCCTTTTAGTCTTCTTAGCCTCCTGTCAGCTTGTTCTCTCATGTAGGTGATCGTCCGTTCGACTCTCAGCTGTGGTGCTGGCTGCGGAACTCTTGGGCAATCTAGTACTGTTGTCCAAGATCTCGGTGGTTGCTGGTTCAAGTGTAACGTGTATGGTACTTGTCCAGTTGACTCATGACGTGTCATATTGATGCAAATCTCAATATTTTTCAATGTTTCGGCCCAACGGTGGTGTTCAGTAGGAATGAACATCCGGATGTGCTTCGAGACCTCACGTAAGACTCTTTCGCTCGGATTTCCCTGTGGATGGCGTATGCTAGATAGTACATGCTTGATGTCTAGCTCATTTAATCCGCGCTTAAATTCTGCTGATGTGTAATAACTTCCATGAACAGAAAGGATAAATTCAGGCTTTCCCATTATAGGTATAACTCGATTCTTGATGCGGCTCAGGACCTGTTTCGAAGTTGTTTTCTGGATAGCACATAGAACAACACATTTAGAAAAGACGTCCACACATACAAGGACATGTCGCACTCCTCTACGTCCTTTTGGCAATGGACCAAGACAGTCCGTATCAATGAGCTCTAACGGTTTCTGTGGCAATATTGGCTTTGGGTATTGTCTCATGAGGAAGTTATTGGGTTTTGCGCGCTGGCAAATATCACATGTCTTCAGGACATCGCGTATAGTAATCCTCATCCGTGGCCAAGTGAAAGCTTCACCTATTGTTGCTTGCGTCTTGTCTAACCCTATGTGACCAAGCGTATAATGAGTATGCCACACTAATTTCCTCTGTAACGAAGCTGGTAACAATATCTGTAACTTGACATGATCCTCATCTATAAATTTATGGAGCATATTATTGAAGTATGAATAACTTCTCGCTTGAGCTTCAATTTCTCGATATGCTGGGGTATCAGGTGTTATCTCTCTCTTGAGGAATTTAATCATCTGCATCATCCATGGCTCCTTTTCTTGTTCCTGCGGTAACCTCTTCAGTTCTTGTAAGAAATCTTGATCTTCGTTTGTCAGCTCAATGTGTTGCACTAACATTTCCTCCTGCTGTGCCTCTTCTTCTGGATTTCGGCTCAAAATATCCGGGATTACATTCAGTTTTCCTGATATGTGCTCAATTTGTATATCAAACTGCTGAATATAAATGGCCCATCTGTTGATGCGTTCACTTACCATGGTGGTCTTAAATAAGAAAGTCAGCGCCTTGTGATCAGTGCGGATTGTTATGGAGAAACCATAGATAATACGACGCCATTGTTGTAGCGCGTATATGATCGCCAAAAGCTCCAGCTCTGAGATGGTATAACTTTTCTCATGTTTTCTTAATTTCCTGCTGATGAATGCTAGGTATGAGCGGTTTGCTGTTCTCTCTGCGTCTTCTTGGAAAAGCATTGCTCCGATGCCCACTAAAGATGCATCTGCTTGAATTATAAACCCCTTCGAAAAATTTGGGTAACCCAGTTTGATGTTATTTGACAGCAATTCCTTCGTGGCTATGAATGACCTCCCACACTCTTCGTTCCAAAACCAACGGTTGTTCTTCTTTAGCATCTCTTGTAATGGTGCTACTACTTCGGTGTATCCTGGACAGTTTTCACGAAAGAAGTTGGTGGCTCCCAAGAACATCCTTATGTGCTTGACTCTGGTTGGTCGAGGAAAATTTTTAATGACTTCGATTTTCACTGGATTGGGCCTGATCCCTTCTCCATCAACAATATGTCCTAAATATAAAATTTCGTGCTGAAAAAAGTGTGATTTTTTTAGATTGATCTTGAAATTTGCACTTTCTAGGTTCTCTAACAACTTGCTTAAATTTTGCATGTGTTCCTCATTGCTCTCTGATGCTAGTAAGATATCGTCGACATATCTGACAGTCATGTCTTTCACTTCTTCTGTTAAATTTCGATCCAATGCTCGGATTAGTGCAGATCCGGCTGTCTTAACTCCAAATGGTAAACGACACCAGGTGAAACTCTGATTGTCGAATAGAAATCCAGTTAACAGCTGTGATTTCTCTTCTAACTCGATGTGCCAATAGCTATTCGCAAGGTCGACAGACGAATATATTTTCTTCTTATGGAACTTCTTGAGTACATCCTTAATTAGTGGTGCCCGGTCGGTTTCATCTATTAATCTGGAATTGAGGGTGCGAGCATCGAGACACAACCTCACTGAACCATTTGGCTTCGCCACCGCTAATATGGCGTTCAAATATGGGGTTGGAGCTTTCTTAATTATGCCCCCTCTAAGCATCTCACCTATAATTTTTCTAACTGCTGCACGCTGCTTTTCTGGAATTGGGTAGAGTCGGCTCTTAAATGGTGTCCAGTCATCTACCTGCATAGCGTACTTGAAATTTAATATTTTTCCCGGCAGTGTATTAAATGCTGCTGAGTGTTTACATAGCGTTTGTGCCAAGCAATTTCTTTCATCATCATTTAGCTTTGCCTCTCTTAATTTTTCTTTCAAAAGTGCCTCAAAACTGTCTTTGTTGCCATCTTCTTCTACTGCCATGGACCACATTTCATCTTCCAATTCTTGCTTTCCCTCCAGGAGTCCTGTGTTCGAGTCCTCTTCATCTGCTTGACTTTCTTCTTCTTCTTCCTCAGGAATGGCCTCCAGCTTCCAAATGTCAGCGTCTCTATCTAAGCCGTGGTTATTCATGTTCAGTCCCACTGCTGATAATCCTTCCATATTTCTGAATTTAATTACATTGTTGCGCAGGTCAATCACTGCTTGGTGCTCATATAGGAAATCCGCCCCCAGAATCAAATTTACATTCATCTTGTTCATCACCATGAATACGTGTGAGAAAGTGTGTCCTAATATTTCTAGATCCAGTTGTACCTGAAATTTGCATACAGCTGATTTTTCGGGAATTACTCCTCTAATTTTGACCTGTGGTACTGGAATCGTAGGTATTCTCTGTTTCTCGCTTAGAGCTTTAATTAATGCCTCTGATACTAGACATAGCTGTGCCCCTGTATCCACTAATCCTTTTACTCTTAGTCCTTCTATCCTCGTAATGATGACTGGTAATTTCCTCAAACAATGTTGTTCCGGTTGAATAATTTCACGTGTAAAATCCTCAGGAGTTGCGACCCATTCCTCGATGTTTGCTATTAACCACTGTGTCTTATCTGGCGTGAAATTTAGCCTATCTCGTTCACCCTCTCATACGTTTTTTTAATAGCCCCCGTGTTCCTCTTCGCATTCTGGCTTTCGCGATGCTGTTGCACTAATTCACTCTCTGCTCCAGTGATTTCCATATCTGGGTTCTCGCGATTCTCCATCGTCCTTCGCCAGCGATCCTTTTCCGTCTCTTGGTTGCGATGCAACTCATCTAGGTATCGTTGTGATGCCTCATGCCTGTTTTGCAATTCCCGTCGACTGTCTTCCGTATATCCTCGGTTCTCATCTCGTCCTCGGTTCCACGTTCTATTATCTCTTCTATCATATCTGCGATGATGATATGGACCTTCGCGACCACGCCCTCTCCATTCATCTCTCCTGTACTGTTGTGGCTGCCAGTTCCTCTCGTTCCTTGGTTCATATCTCCTTTGCTCCTCTTTCAGCGAGTCCGACCTTCAGTTATTATTCCCGCTCCTATGGCTAACATTCGTGTTGGTGCTCTGCTCTCTAGTTTTAACTAGCTCGGCTTGGTGTACCAGCGCTGCGCTGTCACTCGCTCTGACGTGTCTATTTTGATTATTTAATGACGTCTCATCCAACTGACGTAACACTTCCTCTGCTTGCAGTGCGCTCGAGACGTTTGCCGCAATTTAAAACTGTTGTACTGGCAACGGAAGCTGCTTTCCAATTGTCATCACCAGTTCTGACTCCGGTGGTAAAATATCCATATCCTTCAGTCTGAGTAGCTGAGCCGAAAAATATTCTGAATAACGTGTTGGTTGTGACGCATGATACTTCCTACTATATAATTCCATCCTTAAATTATGTTGTATGGACATGCTCCAGTAACGACGTAAAAATGCCTGCTTGAAGGTATCCATGTCTTCAAAGGTGTAGCGAAAACTTCTGAACCACGTCAGAACGCTATCCGCAAGTAACTTCTCTGTTATTCTGAGTTTCTTATTCTCAGGAATGTTATTGTCTGTAAGGTAGTGTTCTAAATCTTTTAGAAAAGCTTTCGGCGTTTGTGAACCATCATTGTTAAATTTTCGTGGGCGATCCTCCTGCATTCTAATTATTTGGACATACTGTGTAGTTGGGTTATTGTTATTATTATCGCCAGTCGGCTGTTGAGGTGTTGAGGCAAGTCCTCTAAATGTTTGAAACCCTTCATTATTCTCGCTACCTGCGGTCGCACGGCCCGGACTAAGTTCATTCATTCCTTCTACCTGAGTCTGGCTTGTGTTGAAATGATTAGCCACACTGCTCGTTTCTTTACCGCTGTTGTGAGCTTTCAGTTCAAGAAGCATTTCCTGTTGTTGTAAAGACTGTATCTCGGTCTTAATAATCTTCCGTTCTTGTATCTCCATTTTTCCCAGTAACTGCAGTTCTACCTCCTTTATCCTCTTTTGGTTTTCTTCCATTTGTTCTATGAGTTTCTTTCTATCCTCTTTCCCGTCAATTCCAATTTGTTGGCATGTCTTGTTTATTTCCACTCTTATTGCTTCATATCTATTTTCCTCTTTTCTCTTTCCCTCTTTCTTCTCGCTTTCCAGCTGATCGAGCCTGCCTCCTATCATTTCATTGCTTTCCCGGATACTCTCTTTAAGTGCATCATTCTCGTTCTCCTGAATGCTCCATCGTTCTGCTGAAGTCAAAGCTGCCTTGTCTATTTCCGTTCTAATCTCTATCATCTCTCCTTCTAAGCTGTGCAATTGTTTTGCCGCAGACTTAACCTCGTTGTCTACCCCTTTTATGGTAGCTTGGATTGCTAATTGTTCTATCTTTATCCCTTCTGTGTTAGCGTTACATATTTCTTCTAGCTGTATGAGTTTCGCTGCCGTCTTTTCTTCACTGAACGCTATTGATTGCCTTAAGTTCGTCTCCATCTGACCTAACTGTGTGGTAGTCTCAAGCGTGATTTTAGCTATTTGCTCTGCTAATTTATCTGTCAGTTCCTCTTTTAATACTTCATTATTCCGCCTACCCTGTTCTGCAATTTGTTCCATTAACTGTGTGTTAGTAACTGTATTTTGTTCCGCGAGTAGTGCATTATTTGTCTTACTGTGTTCCGCTATCTGCTCCGCTATACGTGCATTGTTTATTTCGTTCTGCTCCGCTATACGTGCATTGTTTAATTCACTCTGTTCTGCAATTTGTTCCGCAATACGTGCATTGTTTAATTCACTCGTTCTGCAATTTGTTCCGCAATACGTGCATTGTTTAATTCACTCTGTTCCCTACATTCCCTCTTAAAGTGTTCGAACTGTTCCATTGTTCTAGCTACTGAACTCTCAATAATAAGTCGAATTTCCTCCACTGACGCCATATCACACAATATAATACTTATTTGAGAAGACTGGGGCATGGAGCCTCACGTTCCCATCTTCTGCAATCATAAAATGAGTCGCTTAATCCCAATTTACGTTAATCCCATTAATGACTTTAATATGCTTGAAGAGCTGCCTATTTGATGTTTGCTTTTGTGAATAAACTTTCAGTTTACCGTTCTGCATTAATTTTAACTTCCCAGTTCTGTCAATACAGTACTGACATCACTCTTACGGTTCATGCCGTCCTACAACATACATTTGGAGTTTGCTACTAATTATTCAAATATAAGGGCGCCACGAAAACGCTGCTTCTACCTAACTATGCAAAATAAACTCAGCATTTTCGATTATTTACTTTAAACAAACTCCTGGCTTTACTTTCCCCTGAATTACTTGTTAATTTGGCCACACCGTTCGGCGCCATGATAGTGTCTCATGTCGTGTCCCACAATAGGATGACATGATTGGGGAATGCTCCACATCTGTTTACATGACCTCAAGGCGGCATATAGACTTCAGTAGGCTCCAGCTAGCTACTCTCTGACACTCTCCATCACTGTGATCCACTAATTAATAAAAGAAAAACTAATATGGACATGAATAACTACAACATTATCACCAATCCATATGTACCCTTCCTCGTTCTTCTAGGATGCCGACTCTTACTCGGGTAGTGCTCTGTTCGGGGTGGCTCTAACTTATTCTAAACATCCTAGGAATATAGTCACAGGATCACAGGAGGCTTATCTTAAAATCAGTAGGTCAGAGAACTCCTAATATAAAATAATTTATTTCACAAAAACATCTCCCTTTTCTCCCAACCATAGACAAATAAAAACAAAAATCAACTCCCTTAAATTACTGAAATCAACAATATCAAAAAAAAATGCAAAATAATGTTTCACACTGGCTGAAACCAGGAATAGAGAATAGTCTATTTTACTGCAGTCCACTGCTTCAAGTCCAAGAGTTATTGTCAACAGACTTAATTCAAATAACTATGGCTTAAATAAACCAGCCATTCCATCACAATAAATATTGCGCACTCATTTTTATAACTTGCAAAACTTGTTCTTTGGGAAATCGGACATGTCTACTCGTACAATCATCATCTTTCCTCACAAGAGTCAGATAATGAAGGCAATAGATTTATTCTAGGTTACGGGCATGTGTGTTTTTATAACTTTAAAACAATTACTTCACTCAGAGCTATAACTCCGTTAATTATGGTAAAATAAACAAGTCAACATACATGAAGCATCAAATAAATACTTCGGCGGCCAGTGCGCCGTGATCATTAATAAACAACAACATAATGAATGCACTCCAAAAATAATGACAAATAGAATACGTCGCTTCCTGAAGCGGTACACAAAAGAAACCCCGGGGAGTTGGACTACCTACCTTCATAGAATACAATGACAAACTCGACCTTGTGACAGACACACTTTCACCGTGCTAACCAGCAGGCCGGCACAACCTTCCTGGCTGCTTTGAGAATTCAGACGGCTAACCCTATTTCTACCTGTTTCTTAAAGACTCCCTTTTACCTGCCTTGGGCTCGAGCAATGCAACACCTTTCCGACGGAGCTAAAGTGGACTCTCATCAGATAATGAATTCAATCATTTTACTTACCATTTATATATCGTCGAAGAATGCGGGAATATCACCTCCGCTATTATTTTCACTCACCATTATATCATCGAAGAACGCGGGAATATCACCTCCGCTTTAATTCTGCTCGACCCAGGATCGACTCATAGCCTTACCTGAATATATCTCATAATACCCTCCAGCCATTCTTGTCTTACCACATTTTACCTTCGCGTGATAATCACTTACCATACTTATTACTCTCATAATTTCAGTGGTCTTATCACAACATCGAGCGGTCTTCCCCATTTAGCTTTTACAATCACATTGTGCATAAGCACTGTCAAACAAATATTCCCTTGACTGTGCATTCAACAAAATTAATGACATCCCAAACAAAACCATATTTAAAATAACACTTTGATGCTCATATACTTATTACATTATAAAACACACAAAAAAATACTCATTACTGATAAACACACAAATCTACACAAACATGCCCGGTACGCCTAAAATATCTATTTTTATCATAACTGCTTATGATCGAGATAAACTTATCCGACACCAATAATGGGAAACATTATGGCCCACATGCCCCATACAATATTTACTTATCTCTCATATTTCCTGATGCGGTTCTGGTCCTTGATATCAGTTTTCTTCATTAGTTGGTGCATCTTGATAGGAGGATAATTTACACACGGTTTTTCTCAAAATTTCACCAAAACAAAGGTCCACTGTGAATTATTACCATTAACACAATGCACGGTTCTCGCACATGAAGCTCCTATCTCATATAGCTATCATCAACTTATTTAGTTCGGCCGACAGTTCATAGCTTCCTAGAATACTGGTCTAGCTGTTAATAGCTCGGGCGGCTATACCTATCATTACAACTGCGTCATACTGTTATGACATGCACTGTTCTACTTCGCACTCGCGAATACTTAGCGATGTTCAATTTCGGAGGTATACTTGCTCCTACTTATAAACTTGTAAAATTGTTAATTATTCTTATGCCTCAAACGCATGCTCTCGCCTCTACAGCGCGTATTAAGAACTTATAAAACTTGTAAAATCACGTTAATTTCCGAGGGCTCGAGGCACGGGCTTCCGCCTCTGACGTTGCCCCAAAGTGGACTTATAGAACTTGGAAAAATCACCGTACTTTCTGAAGGCTCGAGGCACGGGCTTCCGCCTCTGACGTTGCCCCAAAGTAGACTTATAGAACTTGTAAAAATCACCGTACTTTCTGAAGGCTCGAGGCACGGGCTTCCGCCTCTGACGTTGCCCCAAAGTAGACTGACTTCGCTGTGTTTCAATCCATTATTTATACGATTTCTCTTAAAGGGACGTGGAGTAGGGGGTTCTCAGAATTTATTTCCAAAATAACACTCACATGAATATGCGAACTAGCTCCTTAGAACGTCCTCATTTCCAATGTCTCAATGACTCCTTTTTATTTAAAATCCGATCGTAGGATCGTTATATAATGAGCTCCGTAATTTGCTTCATTGTCCCTTAATTTCGGCGGGATTTGATCGCGTCTAGCGTCTCTCACTGCCATTGGTCGTTTCAAATCCACCCCCTGATTTCATTTTAATTCTGGCAAAAATCACAGAATAATCCAATTTAAATTTTGACGATATTTCTGAGAGGCTGGGATAATCCCCTATACGATGGTATAATTCCTGTTTCTGTATTCTAATTACTGCTCTAATTCCTTTCAAATGGGCGGGGTTTATTTGGTAGATGATCGTTGAGGTTTCTGCATTTACCCGCGTAGTGTAACGACCTCCGCGCGTTGTCTGGCGCATTTGGTGTCCAGATGTGGATTTTCTCTTTCCTGCTACCTTTGTCCGCGCTGGGAGAAAGCTTCTTCAAGTCACGTACGAACCATCCTTTTGTCCTTCTAGTTTCACAAGCACTTCCATTCTCACATCGACTTTGAGACATGAATTAAATTTTGTTGGAATAATATGTAGACTTTATGCTATCAGAGATTCATAAAGGTCACACTATATAGACCTATCTGCAATAATAACGATATCAAGTTCCTAAGTACTGCAGTTTGAAATACACCTAAAATAATGTAGCCTAATACAGTAACTTACTACAGTTGGCAGCCCTGGTGACTCTGAATATATTCTGAGCTCCCTCTCTTAAGGTATAGAATGAACATACAAAATTTGGTTGAAGACTAATGGATAGTACGGACGTTACATGCTGCTTGATATTGGATTTATCAGTGCGCGTAAAATCGTGTTGGGAACAATGTCATGTATGTGATGCTCAGAATTAATCTGAAATAATACGATCTATTATAGCCTAGTGCCAATTGGTAATAATTGTTGGTATAGAAGTTACATTTAATTAAAATTGAAACTATCAGAAAGCTTAGAATCATGTTGGCAGCACTGAGGTATATTAGATACTCCAAATTAATCTAGAAAGTCAGGTACTATACGTGTGCAAAGTTTAGTGCTGAAGGCTTGCATATATTTCTGATATATTGATATTAGGATTAAAAAACAAATAGAGAGAACATTTATTAACAGTTGGCAGCCCTGCTGGTTCCTACGAATACGCATAATCATAACTGTTATGGTACACAACACACATACGAAATTTGGTTGATATGCATTTGTTATTATAGAAGTTATATGCATTTAAAAACTTGACCTATCAGCAGGCCTAGAATTGTGTTGGCAGCACTGAAGTATATACGTTACACCGAACTAGGGTAGAATATTAGGTACTATAAGTGTGCAAAGTTTAGAGCAGTTGGCTTGCATACTTTCTGATATATTGACATTAGGGTTAATCAAATAGAGGGAACATTTATTAACAGTTGGCAGCCCTGCTGCTTCCTACGAATAAGCATAACCATAACTGTTATAGTACACAAAGAGCATACGAAATTTGGTTGAAATCCATTTGTTAGTATAGAAGTTATATGCATTTAAAAACTTGACTTATCAGCAGGCTTAGAATCGTGTTGGCAGCACTGATGTATATAAGTTACACCGAACTTGGGTAGAATATCAGGTACTATACGTGTGCAAAGTTTAGAGCTGTTGGCTTGCATACTTCCCGATATATTGACATTAGGGTTGAAACATAATGAGAGCATTTATTAATAGTTGGCAGCCCTGGTGGCTGTTTAGAGTATGCACAGTCATATGTGTTGTAGTACACATAGTACATACGAAATTTGGTTGAAATCCAATCGATAATATAGAAGTTACATGCATTTAGAAATTGGACCTACCGGCAGGCTTAGAATCATATTGGCAACACTGGCATGTATGAACTTCAGAAAATTAATCTGGAATGTTATTATCTATACGTGTTCCAATTTTGGAATAGTTCGCCTGCATAACTTCTGAGATATCCGACATAGAGCTGAAATTTCAATTGCGATTTTTCAGCAGTTGGTAGCACTGACGTCAATTTCAAATATGGTCGTGAGATATTCAAATATAGATCTTTACTCTTACCAAATTTGGTGTTGATAGCTGCAGCCGTTTAGGAGTTGATAGAGGGGGGGGGGGGGGGGAGACACACACAACCAGCCAGACAGACACTCATTTTCCCGGATCGATCTCATAAGTCTACTTTTTCCTCATTTTTGCAAAATGTGAAAAGTAGGCTAAAAATGGCGACCATTTTAGTGACGTCACTACACCCTTTCGTTTCAACATTTTATATTTCCATATCAAATAAAAAGAGAACGCTAAGAAATAGCAAACTTTTGATGGCATACACGAGCTTTAACATTTAATTTTGTATCTGAAAGGGCCTTTTCGTGTATCTCCAACGGTTAGCGAGTAAAACCTAAATTTGTGCAATAAAACACGGTCAACACCGAGCGGTACAGTATATCTCTATATATTGAACCCTTTAGTATAGCAGTGTTTATATGCAAGAATCTTTATCAAGGGGTCGCGCTCAGTTCATAGTGTGATGTTTACGTCCGCCAAACAACATGCTCTACTGAGGGAAGGGTCATAGGATTAAAACTATAATTAAGAAGGAAAGTGACAAGACGTAAAATAATAACATAATTTAATGACTATCAGTGCATAAAATGAATATAAACAAAATAAAAATCCTCCCTGAATTTCCCCATGACAGGAATATCTATCAATGTTGAGGAGTCAGACGGATCTCCCCCTTATAAAAATGTGGATCCTAGTTCCACTAACTTGCATTTGGATTTTATGTACGCGTAATGACTAACTACGAGGAATGAGTACTTGGATGACTGTTCGTTTACATTGGGTAACAGCCACGATGCTTACGAACAATCATCTCGTAAATCAACGTTTATGGATATAGGACATAACACTAATAAAAACCCTTAAAAATTAATGCTGACACACAATCTAAAATCTAATATTTACAGGAATCTCCCTCGAGACCCTCCTTTAGTACGATGACGCACCTGACAAATGAGCTGCCAACACGGCCAATTGCTCAATACACAAACAAGGAAAAGACAGCATCGCACATGACTGCACGGGTCACAAATACGGAATATAAACATGGACTGAAACCAACAACAACAAAAGCCTCACCGGCTGAGATTACCTTATATGAACAAAATGCACGTTAAGCTAACGCTTCGGAGATTATAGTGATTCGTAGGCAACTCCCATTTATTTAAACAATTTTTACCATTGATCAGTTCTTATTCTGTATTTCAAGTAATTTATTACGGAGCCAACAAGCACTCCACTAATGACCTCGATGCAATCCTTTCAGCCCGCCTTGTGAAACAGCTTCCCCCTTCCTCAACTCTGGTCATCGTCCAGCTCCAGTGTGTAAAAATAACTTGACCACTTGTCCCGTTATCTCATAGAATCAACAGCAACAAATCTCAACCACATAAACATATGGTAAGACATTAATCGATATAGCCACATATGTCCTCGCAAGGTAACGATATGGACTTGGCACCAAGCTGACAGAAATCAGTCTACGCTGAAATTCCCGCTTGTAATGACCAATAAAATACACACATACACACTGCTGGGAATGACATAACATTTTTCACACAGGTCGGTTGAATTAGATGCTCACAATCTATTTAAAAATATTAAAACCTACGAGAGAGCTGACTGCCCTTCGCCACAACTCACATTGCTTCAACGGCAATAAACTCACTGAATCTGATCAATAATAAACATTACAAGATTAAATTACCCTCCAATCTACTGCATGATTATACTAATTCAGTCCTACTTCTGAAATACAATATATCTCCGAGAGACGCTTCTTAATCGCACTACGTAAACATATGCGAACACGGTCGTCCACATAGCCACGTTAGTTAAAACAAACAAACAAGAACTTACGACTATTAACATTTGTGCGAGCTGTTTCCATGCAAAGGTGTGTCCGACAAAAACTAAATACACTACGTTAATCAACACAAGCAAACTATTTACAAACAAAATATGTCCCATATACCATAAGTTAATTTGTCAGATAATAAGAATATTATTCAGTACTGATCCTCGGCCAGTCACCCGGCAAAGGACATCAGCAGCCATCTCCCAACTGGATGCTTCCTATCTCATCTCAACCATCTTGACGGAGTGTTGATAGTTCCAGGCTTCTTCCATGGTAAGCGATGTCATCTCTCGTGCTGATTCAAAAAGTTAAATTATTATACACTTGATATCTGACTACTAAATTCGCCGTTTCAGGTACTACTTTCCCCGGAACTGTCTGTTGGCGAATTGTCGATGCTACTGTCCCTACAAAATATAGTACTGTGACTACCTATCACTGAATTTAACACATTTATTAATAATTTCTGTGTCCTCATGGCACGCAAAAGTATACGTGTCTACGTCCTTCGACGCGCAAAATGTAAAGTAACCTGTGTTCTCGACACACACAATATAACAACTTACGTCCTCAGACGAACAAAAGTAATAGCAATGTCTTGGCTCTTCACGCCACTTATAAATGAACCGGCCCTAGGTATTGATAGAGGGGGAAATCATATAAAAATTTCTCAAAATAATAGTGGTACAGGAATGAAATAAATATCATTGAACTCGAAAAATAGCGCAGGTCAAGAATATGCCCATTAATCCTAGAATCGATCGTAGAGATGTTGTCTAGGCGATCTCCCGCGTTAATGCTAGCCATCGCGTGCCCAAGCTAGACATGCCGCGCTGGTAAGCATTCTTCTCCCATTGGTTCCACATTTTCTGTAACTTGGCGGTTTTTATCAGACCTTGGCCTAGTAGGAGTGTCTAGTATTTTCATCAGCCACTCACGTTACTGCATCATATTTTTTCTAGGCGCGAATATTACAATGAACATACCAGAAGCGTGTCTCGCTACGCGTCCTTTCTATTTTGAGGTGGCCACCACCTGTCCTTCTGAATCATTTCTATGGGCTTTCTTTTCACAATCCTAAGTATTTAGCCTTTTGTCAAACTGCTGCAAGTATGTCCCCAATGTCTCCGACAAATGCTTGAAATTTCCTCATCTACGTCTGGCTATTTTCATGATGCTGGTGGAAATATTTATTAATTGAAGAAATAAAACATCGAATCATTTATCCATCAGAGGATAAAGGGTTCACAACTCCTCCACTCACAAAATTTCGAACTTAGGATAAAGTCGATAATTTTTAAAAGACTTCCGTAGGCCAATTTGTTTTATTTCAGAATCACCCCTTTTCTATTACTTGGTCTAGCCGCTCCTGTCTTGAATGGCATTTACTCGTTTTATTTCCTGCTTGGACCTCACCCTCTCGACTGCTTGCGTGACGCGCTGATGCCTTAGGCAACACTCTGCCCGTCTCGTTAATGTTTGTCAACATCATCTCCACTTCCTCCTTCACGTGCCGTACTCAACTGCCCCCCGTCCACTTGGTTGATATAGGACGTCCATATATTTATACTGCATCATTATTTCGGCGCTCCCATGGTTCACTTCTTCGATACGTTTTTAAATTGGCTGCATTGTAGACCGACATTGTTCCTGTGCTTAACTCTTTCACTCTGTATGCATTATTTCCTAGGTTTCTTACAATAGAATAGGGTCCTATGAACTTTTCACAGAATTTGCTGAAGATCTTCTTCACTGGATCCGATGTAGCGGGTCGTTTCACCAAAACGAGCTGGTTGATTTCTAGATCACGGTGAAATCTCTTTATTTCTCAATCGCCGTAATCTGCGATCTGCTTGTTTTCTCATGTAGACTCTCGTTCTCTCTATCCGCAGGTCAGGTGCTATCATGGGATCTTGTGGGCAGTTAATGATGCTTTTCCACGTTCTCACTGGATACTCGTTTTTGTGTAAGACCATAGGGATCTGTCCTGTTGACTCGTGCCTGGTAGAATTCTACATGTCTCTACATCCTTAATTTTATCCACCCACTTATGATGTTCTTTGGGAATGAAGATTCTCAAGTATGATGTCACACATTTTATTGCTCTCTCACTTGGATTAGCTTGGGCATGTCGGATACTGCTTAAAACGTGTTTTATACCCATGTCCTCCATACCTTTCTTGAATTCGGCGCTTGTAAAATAGCTGCCATGGTCTGACAATATAAATTCTGGTTTTCCAAGGATGGGAATAACTCTATTTCGAATACGACTGAGTACTTGTTTCGATGTAGTTTTCTGAATGGGGCATAATACGACAAACTTAGAAAACACATCAATGCACACCAGCAAGTGACGGCAACCTCGTCTACCTTTCGGGATCGGACCGAAACAGTCCAGGGCCAGTAGCTCGCAGGGTTTCTGAGGTAGCAATGGTCTAGGATACTGCCTCATTAAATAGTTATTGGGCTTTGTCCTCTGACACGGATCACAAGTCGTAATGACGTCACATATAGTTGTTCTCATACGTGGCCATGTAAATGTCTCTCCTATTGTCGCTTCGCACTTGTCTACTCCGACGTGTCCGTAACTTTTGTGAGTATGCTATGTCAATCCTCGCTGTAAAGATGCAGGTACTAGTATGCGTAACTTGGTGTGGTCATTATCTACCCATTTGTGCAGCAAATTGTTGACATAAACATATCTTCCTTCTTTTGCTTTCGCTTCACGAAATGCAGGTGTTCCTGTAGGTAGCTGCTTTCTGAAGTATTGAATTAATAGCATCATCCATGGTTCCGCTTCCTGTTCTCGCTGTATCTCATGTAACTCCTCCAAGAATTCCCGGTCCTTCGGTGTTAACTCCAAGTGTTGTACCATCGCTGTTTCTTCATCATCAGGCTCTGGGTTCCTGCTGAGTGCATCCGGAATCACGTTCATCTTCACTGGACAATGTTCAATCTCAATGCTAAACTGCTGAATATATATAGACCAACGTGTCACACGTTCGCTTGCCATAGACGTCTTAAACAAGAATGTTAGTGCCTTGTGATCAGTCCTGACAACAATGGGGTATCCATAAATTATTAGTTTCCATTGTTGAAGCGCATGAAGGATGGCCAACAGCTCTAGTTCCGTTACAGTATAATTGCGCTCGTGTTTACGCAATTTTCGGCTGACAAATGCCAAATATGTTTTATGTTGCAGGTTAGCTGGATCTTCTTGGTAGAGCATGGCACCTATACCAATTAGTAAAGCATCCGCTTGGATTATAAATTTGTGCTTGAAATCTGGATATCCTAACTTAATGCAGGTTTCCAGTAGCTGTTTTGTTGCTTGGAACGCCTTCTCACATTCCGCATTCCACAACCATTTATTATTCTTTTTTAGCATTTCCTGCATTGGAGCTACAGTCTCCGTGTAACCTGGACAGTTTTCTTTAAAGAATCCCGTTACTCCTAAGAAAGCCCGAATGTGCTTGACTCTCGTTGGTGTAGGGAAATTCTTTATCGCTTCGATCTTAGCTGGGTTTGGCTTCACTCCCTCCTTGTCAATGATGTGACCCAAATATAAGATCTCGCTCTTGAAGAAATGCGATTTCTTCAGGTTTACTTTGAAATTTGATGCATTAAGGTTTCCTAATACTTTATCTAAATTTTCCATGTGAATTTCAATGTTGTCGGATGCCAGCAGAATGTCATCAATGTAGCGCACCGTCATCTCCTTAACTTCCTCGGTTAGATTCCGATCCAGGGCTCGGATTAAAGCACAGCCCGCTGTTTTGACTCGAAAGGCATTCGGACGAAGCAAAACGTTTGGTTATCGAATAAGAAGCCAGTTAGAAGCTGTGACTTCTCATCCAATTCAATATGGTGGAAGCTGGACGTCAAATCAACTGATGAATAAATGCTTTTGTTCTTAAAGCCTTTTAGTACGTCTCTGATAATTGGCGCTCTGTCATACTCAGGAAAAATGAGTCTCATGTTGAGATTTCTGGCATCTAAACAAAGTCTAAGAGATCCATTTGGTTTTGTGACTGCCAAAATCGCGTTTAGATAAGGTGTAGGTGTCTTCCTTATCACTCCAGCTTGTAACATCTCATCTATAATGACCTTGACTTGACCACGATATTTTTCCGGAATTGGGTATAATCTACTTTTGAAAGGTGACCAATCCTCGACTTGCATTGAATATTTGAAATTTAATATTTTCCCAGGTACTGTATCAAATACTGCTTTGTGCTTCCTTAAAATCTCTTCCAATTGTTTTCTATGTTCACCCCCAAGTTGAATGTCATTGAGCCGCTCCTGTAGTAACTCTTCAAATTGTGCATCACTGTCATCTCCTTCTGTTAATAGAGACCATATCTCCTGGGATTCACTCTCCTCATCTAGTTCCACAACAGCTCCTTCTATGATGTTATCTTCTGCCTTTCGTATCTCCTCTTCCGTCTCTTCCGATATTGCTTCCAATGCCCAAGAATTTACATCTCTTCCGGTAGCGATTTCAACCGTATGCAATCCCACGTTCTTCAGTTGATCATACTCTCTAAAACTGACTGTATTCTTGTGCAAATCTATCACTGCTTGATAGTCACAAATGAAATTTGCACCAAGAATTATATTGAAATTCATCTTTGCCATGATAATGAATGTTTGCCCAAAAGTGTGTTCCAATATGTTCAGTTCTAAGTATGCCTGACGTTTACAAGTGACGGTGCGTTCAGGAATAACACCCCTCACTTTGAGTTGTGGTACGGGAATCACAGGAATATTCTGACTCCGTCCCAACTCTCGAACCAAGGCCTCCGATACCAGACTAATCTGCGACCCCGTATCCAGTAAACATCTTATATTAATTCCACCAATCCTCGCGTAAATAATGGGTAACTACCTAATTTCATCGTTCCGTGGTTTCACCGTCTCCTCCAGGCAATCTTCTGGCAAAGCAATCCATTCTTGTATGTTCGCTACTATCCATCCTTCTTCAACTTCCGACTGTTGCGTTTGTAGACTGTCTCCTTTATTCAAATTTAGATTTTTTTTAGCTCCGCTGCGACTCCCATCATCATTTTGTCGCCCACGCCCCTGACATTCCTCTTGTCTCAGTAGACTTCCAGCTTCCTCAGTATGTGTGTCTGGATTCTTCATGTTCCCAATGGCTTTTTCCCATCGTCCTTGCTCTCCACCTTGACTAGCGTGTAACTCTTCTAGGTAATTTTGTGATTGAGCGTGCCTATCATCCCAGTCATTTCGATAATTACGTGCCTCTCCTTGATTTTGATCTCTCCTTCCTTTCCATCTTTGATTCCCATTGTAATCACCGTATCTTCCATAAGGCCTCTCATTTCTTCGATTTTCACGCCATTGCTGATACCCTCTCTGTTGATACCTATTGTTGCCTTGATATGACCTATTGTTCTAGTTATTCTCGTTACGCTGGTACGGTCTGTTTTCTACCTCTTCCTGGTTCCGCCTAGGTGTGGATGTGCTTGTATTTGTACCCTGCGTTTTAGTATTCGCCTGTTTTGGTTTTATGACCTCTGTCGTATTTACTAAATCCAGTTGTCTTCCTCCTCTATAATGATTATGAGATGTAGTTTCATCTATCTGGCGTAATATCTGTTCTGCATGTAAGGCCGTACTAACGTTCGCTGCGACTAATACTTGTTGCAAGTTGACTGGTAATTGCCGCGCTATGGTCATCACCAGATCCGCTTCATTTAAAGGGTAATCAAGGTCGCGAAATTTTAGCATTTGCATGTTAAAGAAATCTGAGTACTTCGTTTGCTGGGTAGTTTGGTATTTTCTAGAGTAAAGCTCCATTCTTAAACTCTGTTGTAATGCCGGCGACCAGTACTTGCGCAGAAACGCGATTTTAAAATCTGCCATAGATCCAAATGTATATTTGAAGCTTAAAAACCATGTAAGGACATTTCCTGATAAAAATCTCTCCATCATCCTTAGCCTACGTGCTTCAGGTACCCCAGTGTCATTGTAATGAACTTCAATTTCTTTAATAAAGGCTTTAGGTGTCACCCCTGAATTCTCTGTGTACTTCTGCGGTTTATAATCGTTCGAGCGAATTACTTGGATAAGTTGTGTGGGCTGATGACCGTCCTGTGGCGTGGAACTCCTTTCAATATTCTTGCGAAACCCCTCCGTGTTTGTCGTTAATGGGCTCTCTGTCTGAGTTTGACTACCTGCTGTGCTCGTACCCTCCGGGCTATTTGAGTCGTCCTGCTTATCTTTCATTGGTCCCGTTTTAAATATCGAGGATTGTTCTATCGACCTCAGTTCAGCTTTAATGATCCTGTCTGTTTGTTCTTTAAGTTTACTCTTAATTTCTTGCTCTAATGCTTGAATACGAGTATGATTTTCGCCTACTGTTTTTAGGATGGTTGATCTTTCCTCTTTAGAATCGATATTCATTTTTCGCCAATCTTTTCTTATTTGCTCCTTAATCGTGCTTACTTTCTCCTCAATCTGGCTTTTAGTGTCATCCTGATTGCTTTCTATCTGGCGCAGCCTATCTTCCAATCTCGCGCTATTTTCGTCGATGGTATTCTTTAATTGATCCTAATCCGCTTCTAGGCTTTTCCATTGCTCCGCTGATTTTATTTCGAGACGGTCCATATCTTTAATTATGCCGGATATGTTTTCATCTACCGCTGATAATTGTTGCTGAATGACCTTGCCGCTTTTTTCCATTTCCTTAAATCGTCCTTCCAACTTATCCTGAGCTATCTTGACCTCGCTCGTACTCATAGTGCATGCTAGTTCAATTTGGTCTAATTTACCTAACACCGTTTCATCCAGAATGCTAAGTTTTTGATAAAATATAATTTCCATTTTCTTAATCTGATCTAATTGTTTTTCATTGTTTTTACTAACATCTAGGGCCAGCAATACCATCTGTTGATTAGTGTGATCCTTCATCTCTGCGGTTAACGAAGCTAATTGGTTCGTGTTTTTAACATTCTGCGCCTCTAACTGTGAATTTATAGTATCATTGATTTCGCTTTTTAATAATCTAGCTTGTTCCGCCTGATATTCATTTTGTTCAATCCTACTGTTATTTAATTGTGTCCGCAATGATTCACTTTGTTCAGATAGTTTTGTGTTTAGTGATTCACTTTGTTCGGATAGTTTAGTTTTTAGTGATTCACTCTGCTCAGACAATTTGTTTATAGACTCACTTTGTTCTAACATAGTATTGTTTAGTGATTCACTTTGTTCGGATAATTTCGCGTTTAATGCTTCACTTTGTTCTAACATACTATTGTTTATTTGTTCAGATAATTTCGCGTTTAATGCTTCACTTTGTTCTAACATATTATTGTTTATTTGTTCAGATAATTTCGCGTTTAATGCTTCACTTTGTTCTAACATACTATTGTTTATTTGTTCAGATAATTTCGCGTTTAATGATTCGCTCTGTTCTGATAGTTTAGTGTTTAATGATTCACTTTGTTCCGCCAATTTAGTGTCCAACAATTCCTGTGTCCTCCTAGCCGCATTTTCAATGATTTCTTGAATCTGTTCCACTGTTGCCATGTTATATACTTTATATGAGACATTAGGGAAATGGCATAAAGCAATGTCCCCTGACACACACATACAATCCCAAAGCACATTTAATTGCTTTACCCTACTCAGTTCATTTATATTTTACATTTAATCCCACTCGTCGATTGCATCTCTGAGTGGTTCTAATTTTACTCAATTTAATTTAAACCCAAACACATATTTAGTCATTAAATTGTTATCCTGATCTGATATTAACACTGACTAATTAACAAAGTATTAATTGTCATTTAAGGCTACCAGCCTCCTAACATTTTCATGAGTTTGACTTTCTAAACAAATCTAGTTTTAACTTTAATCATTGGGCGCCTGATATCACGTATATTATTTTTACTTTAATTCAATAGACAAAAACGTGAACCGTATTTTACATTGCAAACTCCTGATTTTAATTTATATTTCACACAGTTGGCGGTATCCTCTTCGCCTCAATTACTTTTAATAAAAATATCACTTTCCGGTGATTAAAATACTGTCATATCTGCCTCCACTTGTGGCCTGTCAGTTTTACTCAAATACGCCAACTAAATGTGTTCCAGCAGCGAACCAGCAACAAAAATACACCTTCATTGTTGCGTCAGTTTGTAAACCCAACTACGCTTACATTGACATGTGCAATTTCTTTGCCGTTACACCACAGTGAACCGCCCCACGCTTGGCCGCGCCAGTTTACCTCCTATGAACCCTTTAGTATAGCAGTGTTTATATGCAAGAATCTTTATCAAGGGGTCGCGCTCAGTTCATAGTGTGATGTTTACGACCGCCAAACAACATGCTCTACTGAGGGAAGGTTCATAGGATTAAAACTATAATTAAGAAGGAAAGTGACAAGACGTAAAATAATAACATAATTTAATGACTATCAGTGCATAAAATGAATATAAACAAAATAAAAATCCTCCCTGAATTTCCCCATGACAGGAATATCTATCAATGTTGAGGAGTCAGACGGATCTCCCCCTTATAAAAATGTGGATCCTAGTTCCACTAACTTGCATTTGGATTTTATGTACGCGTAATGACTAACTACGAGGAATGAGTACTTGGATGACTGTTCGTTTACATTGGGTAACAGCCACGATGCTTACGAACAATCATCTCGTAAATAAACGTTTATGGATATAGGACATAACACTAATAAAAACCCTTAAAATTAATGCTGACACACAATCTAAAATCTAATATTTACAGGAATCTCCCTCGAGACCCTCCTTTAGTACGATGACGCACCTGACAAATGAGCTGCCAACACGGCCAATTGCTCAATACACAAACAAGGAAAAGACAGCATCGCACGTGACTGCACGGGTCACTAATACGGAATATAAACATGGAATGAAACCAACAACAACAAAAGCCTCACCGGCTGAGATTACCTTATATGAACAAAATGCACGTTAAGCTAACGCTTCGGAGATTATAGTGATTCGTAGGCAACTCCCATTTATTTAAACAATTTTTACCATTGATCAGTTCTTATTCTGTATTTCAAGTAATTTATTACGGAGCCAACAAGCACTCCACTAATGACCTCGATGCAATCCTTTCAGCCCGCCTTGTGAAACAGCTTCCCCCTTCCTCAACTCTGGTCATCGTCCAGCTCCAGTGTGTAAAAGTAACTTGACCACTTGTCCCGTTATCTCATAGAATCAACAGCAACAAATCTCAACCACATAAACATATGGTAAGACATTAATCGATATAGCCACATATGTCTTCGCAAGGTAACGATATGGACTTGGCACCAAGCTGACAGAAATCAGTCTACGCTGAAATTCCCGCTTGTAATGACCAATAACATACACACATACACACTGCTGGGAATGACATAACATTTTTCACACAGGTCGGTTGAATTAGATGCTCACAATCTATTTAAAAATATTAAAACCTACGAGAGAGCTGACTGCCCTTCGCCACAACTCACATTGCTTCAACGGCAATAAACTCACTGAATCTGATCAATAATAAACATTACAAGATTAAATTACCCTCCAATCTACTGCATGATTATACTAATTCAGTCCTACTTCTGAAACACAATATATCTCCGAGAGACGCTTCTTAATCTCACTACGTAAACATATGCGAACACGGTCGTCCACATAGCCACGTTAGTTAAAACAAACAAACAAGAACTTACGACTATTAACATTTGTGCGAGCTGTTTCCATGCAAAGGTGTGTCAGCCAAAACTAAATACACTACGTTAATCAACACAAGCAAGCTATTTACAAACAAAATATGTCCCATATACCATAAGTTAATTTGTCAGATAATAAGAATATTATTCAGTACTGATCCTCGGCCAGTCACCCGTCAAAAGACATCAGCAGCCATCTCCCTACTTAATGCTGCTTAGCTCATCTCAAACATCTCGACGGATTGTTGGCAGTTCCAAACTTCTTCCAGGATAGGCGATGTCATCTCTCGCTGATGCAAAAAGTTATAGATTATTACACACTCGATATCTGCCTACTAAATTCGCCGTTTCAGGTACTTATTTCCCCAGAACAGTCTGTTGGCGAATTGTCGATGATACTGTCCCTACAAAATAGTACTGTGACTATCTATCACTGAATTTACCACATTTATATCAATAAAAATCTGTGTCCTCATGACACGCGAAGTACAGTAATAACCTGTGTCTTCCGACACACACAATGTAATCGTAACCTGTGTCTTCCGACACACAAAATATAATAACAACCTGTGTCCTCCGACACACACAATGTAATGATATTTCTTGGCTCTTCACGCCACTTATAAATGAACTGGCCCTAGGTATCGATAGAGGGGGAAATTATATAAAAATTTCTCAAAATAATAGTGGTACAGGAATGAAACAAATATCACTGAACTCGTAAAATTGCGCCGGTCAAGAATATGCCCATTAATGCTAGAATCGATCGTAGAGATGTTGTCTAGCCGATCTCCCGCGTTAATGCTAGCTTTCGCGTGCCCAAGCTAGACTTGGCGCGTTCGTAAGCATTCATCTCTCATTGGTTCCACTTTTTCAATAACTTCGCGGTTTTTATCAGACCTCGGCCTCGTAGGGGTGTCCAGTAGCACCATCAGCCACTCACGTTACTGCATTATATTTTTTTCTAGGCGCGAATAGTACAATGAACATGCCATAAGCGTGTCTCACCACGCGTCCCTTCTATTTTGAGGTAGCCACCACCTGTCCTTCGAAACATTGCTAGGCTCTTTCTTTTCACCAAGCTAAAGTATTTAGCCTATTGTCAAACTGCTGCAGGTATGTCCCCACTGTCTCCAACAAATGCTTGAAGTTTCCTCATCTTCGTCTGGCTATTTCATGACGCTGGTGGAAATATTAATTAATTGTAGAAATAAAACATCTAATCATTTATCCATCAGAGGATAAAGGGTTCAATATATAAAAATGAAATTTGACTGTTTTTTTTCTGAATTTGTACGGAAATTTGTGTTATTTACGCGTTTCAGACTGTTTTATGATGGATGCGCGCGATTTTTTTGTCTGTCTGTTTGTCTGTGGACAACTTTGTTCCTTTATAACTCGAGAACGGCTGGGTGTATCAACGTAAAATTTGGTACAGATATCCATCAGGGGTACGACACTAATCATTGGTGTAACTCTTCTCCGTACCTCTCATAAAAGGGGGCCTACCCCTTAAAATACATGCTGAAATAGGCGTAGAAGGACGAGACAAAGCTCATTTTCAGCCCTTCAATGTAAGAGACAAAACTCGGGTCCCCGGAAACCACATGTTAAGGCCCTAAAACCAACCGTTTTTGAGATATTCCCAGAAAACTAATTTCATTTAATAAACTAATGAATGAATGCAAGCCGGTAACCATGGCAACAGATTCTCAGAGGTCCATCTATGGCTGTAAGACGCAATGCAATTCCATTAATTACATTTGTGTGAAAGTTTGCAAACGGCTAGAAGGTTATCATGGAACCAAATTAAGCTGTAAAATTCATCAATACGTATAATGCGCTTAAGGGTGTCAAGGGGTATTCTAGATTTTTTTCTCACGCGATTTACACCTGCGGGTGTGGTACGGCAGGTCTATTATATTCCTAACCCTATATTATATTATTATTATTATTAGTAGTAGTAGTAGTATTATATTATGGCGTACAACGACGAGACAAAGCCCCTCGGTGCCAGAAACAAAACTCGGTGGCCCTAGTGGGTCCTCGAAAACTATATTATAAGGCTCTAAAACCAACAGTTTCGGAAATATTCCCAGAAAACTAATTTAATTTAACAAACTAATGAAGAAATGCTAATCGGTAACCATGGCAACATTATCTCAAGGTGTGGCATCCAACTTTCCATCTATTTCTGTAAGAAGCATTGTCACTCCATTTATTACATTTCTGTGAAAGTTTGCAAATGGCTATAAGGTTATCACGGAACCAACGTAGACTGTATAATTCATCAATGCAAGGGGGGTCAAGGGGTAACCTAGAATTTTTTCATGCAATTTTCACGTGCGACATATAGTACAGAAGGTCTATTATATCAGCAAACAGAAAAATTATTTTCAAAAATTCCTGAATTGAATCAGCATTTTTTTGCGGCTTTTAAGAATTTGGGCCATTTGAGGCTAAAGAACCTGAATTTTCATGCACCAGAAGCCTTTATAATTTATGAAAGAGGTCTTCCTGTGTATGGGGACCTAACACAACGTAGAGGATCAGTTTTTATGTGACGTGTATTGCGTTTCTTCTACAAGGCTTTCAATTCTATTTCACGTCGGGAAGTATCTATTTCACGTCGGGAAGTACACGTTAGGTGAATTTTGTTTGAGAGCACATTATAACTATTTTTTGTTGTTGTCGACATACGGGTTCATCGTAAGGATGATTTTGTTTGATACTGTGTGGTAGATATACCCATATTTGGATATCTGGGTGATATGTTGTAGACAATAGAATTGTCTGTCTGTCTTTCTTTCTGTGTATCTTTATGTACGACTAGAACTCGTGTTCGGATGCTTGGTGCATCGGAGAATTAGGTATGGTAACCATGAGAGTCAATACACCTATCATTTATAAAACTCTTCACCGTACTTTTCACACAATAGAAGGGTGGATATAGGGAAAAACTTCTCAAAATACATGCTAAAATAGGCGAAATAAAAAAAAATATCCTAGAAGGACGACCAATATATTGCGCTTCTCAATGTGAGACACAAAATTCGGGAATCTATAAAGGGTCTCCGAAAAGCACTTTTAAGGCCCTTAAATTAACAGTGTGTGTGATATTCCAAGAAAACTAACGTATGAAGGAATGACAAACCGCTAACCATTGCAACAGTAGCTCAATTGATAATGTCTGGTGTTAACACCGAACACTGTTCGAAGAAAAAGTACTTCTGCTAGTAATTAAATAAATCACAGGGTAAGATACTTAAACTACACTGGTCAAAACAATTAGGGGATCAGGTGAGATATCATACACAAGATACATATGGTAACGTCTTTTATTGAGAGTTCGGTTACAATTGTAATTTGCGTGTGCTACAGTACGATATTGTGCTGTCTCAACTCTTGACTGGAGGTCTACATGGCGTTTACTTAGAGCGAGGCACCATGGGGCTAACATAATAGTGAAAAAGTCATTCTCGTTGCCCTCTAATATGGTGTGTGATCACCTCGGACGGCCAGGACAGTTGCACACCTGTGTGGCATGGACAACAAGAGGTTATCAATCTGCTCTTGAGGGATCTTTGGCCATTCTTCCATCAGTCCAATATTCAGTTCGGACACCGTTGTGGGAGGTGCTGGTCTGGCTGCAATGCTTCTGCCAAGTGCATCCCAGACATGCTCAATCGGGTTTAAGTCCGGTGAACAAGCTGGTCACTCCATTTGTTCAATGCCCTCGTCGTCAAGCATGTTGTCCACCAGTGTAGCTCTGTGGGGACGTGCGTTATCGTCCACCAGAATGAACCCATCGCCTATGGCACCAGCGTAGGGCACAACAAATGGTCGAAGGATCTCGTCTCGATACCTCTGAGCAGCCAAAGCGCCATTCTGAACGACATAGAGGACCGTAACTCCGCCAATACTGACTCCTGCCCACACCATTCGTCCACCACTATGATAAGGTGCTGTTTACTGCACATAAGCGGGATTGTTCCGAGTTCCACGTTCTCTCCAGATGAGGGAACGACGATTTTCCGGCTGAACACAGAATCTTGACTCATCTGTGAACAGAACCCGGCGCCATTCTTTATGACGCCAATCCTGATGTTCCTCCGCCCAGTTTCTGCAGGCTAAACGGTGGCGTGGTTTTAATGGGACACACACCGTAGGCCTCCGTGCGTAGAGGCCACTTTCCCGAAGGCGATTTAGGACTGTTTGTGTTGATATTGCGCGTCCTGTTGCCGCCTAAAGGGTGCGCTGCAGCAGAGTTGCATTCAGCCTCCTGTCTCGACGGGCTGTTAACTGGAGATAACGGTCATCTCTTGCTGATGTTACCCGTGGACGACCTTGGCCTGGCCTTCTTTTAACGGTTCCTGTTGTCTGAAATCGCGTCCAGGTCCTGGAAATTACACTTTGGGACACTCCAATAGCTTCAGCCACCTCCCTCTGTGTCTTTCCCGTTTCCAACCTTCCTATGGCTCTCCATGCCATACCTTCGGGAAGTCACGTTGTTGTTGCATTGCACTACCTGCTCACTATACCATCTGAACCCAACTGCTTGTGTCATTCGTTTGGTAGAGTAAACAAACGTCCACACCAACTCCGTCTGCAACAACTTTCTGTTATTACCACTATCTCGGTTGTCGTAATGTTGTTGTCTCCACTCCGTAGAACCGACAGAAAGACGTCGAACCATTTTAGGTCATTCTGCCGTTGACAATACGTCAGAACCTAGATATCTCAACTGATCCCCTAATTGTTTGACCAGTGTACATTAATAATATCGCAACAACTATAGAAGTGAGCAAAGAATGAAAATCCACAGCCTGCTTCCAGTCTCCGACCGGGTCAGGAATGGAATGAATGAAGCCCCCATCTAGCGGCGAGGATATTAACTGTGCCGGCTGCCGATGCCTGACGCACTCCTCTGGGGCAATGATTAAATGAATGACAGATGAAATGAAATGATAGTGGAGAGTGTTACTGGAATGAAATGTTGACAGGAAAAACCGGAGTACCCGGAGAAAAACCTGTCTGCCTCCGTTTTGTCCAGCACAGATCTCACATGTAGTGACCGGGATTTGAACCACGGACCCAGCGGTGAGAGGCTTCAAGTGAGCAATAATATCTTTAAATAAATTACACTAATTTTTACAAACATATGTTATCTAAACATTGTATATATATCTGTGCTGAAGTGTAATTCATAAACATCGTACATTAACCAAGCCTAGGTGAGCAGGATCTGATGATGATCGGAACATGTCCTCCAATTAAGTCGTCCCACCCCCCATTTTTGTACATAAAAACGTGTTATTTTGTGATAAATATCTTGTGTAATATTTCTTTCTGTTTAGGGTGTATAAATACTTGCTTTCCCGCCAAATGTAATTGGACACTGTAATTAATCTCGTGTCATTATTTTCAAGTGCAGGGAATAACACCCATTACAATTTGAGTACAATTTTGTTGATCGACTAAAAAGGATTTACATTCAATTTACTAATAGGGCAACACTGAGAAATGGCTTCCAACACGATAACAGGTCATCAGACAAATTCAACACACACTCGAGGATGATGATCAAGATGCACCTAGCCTATAAAATGAATTAACAAAGATTCGGAAGATGAGTGGGATTCGAACTCCAGCCGTGCTTAAAATGGTTTTCAATGGTTTCCCATTTTAAACTTCAGGCTAATAAGAGGGCGGTAGCTTCTAATAGGGCACGGTCACTTTCTTCCACAGCCTGCTTCCAGTCAACCGACCCGGTCAGGAATGGGATGAATGAAGGCCCCATCTAGCGGCGAGGATATGGACTGTGCCGGCTGTCGCACTTCCCTGGGGCAATGATTAAATGAATGACAGATTAAATGAAATGATAGTGGACAGTGTTGCTGGAATGACAGGAAAAACCGCAGTACCCGGAGAAAAACCTGTCTGCCTCCGTTTTGTCCAGCACAGATCTCACATGGAGTGACCGGGATTTGAACCACGGACCCAGCGGTGAGAGGCCGGCGTGCTGCCGCCTAAGCCATGGAGGCTCACTTTCTTCCAATATCCTGCCCAATTTAATTCTTATCTAATGAGTTCGGCGTCAGGAAGGGCATCCAATCATAAGAACCATTCAACTCATTCCAGACCCCGTAAAGGCAGGAATGATAAGAGGTAGAAATACAGCACTTGATGTTCTAAGGTAATCCAGACTATAAGGCTTACGCAGGCCCGAATTGTGCGAGGGGCAAACGGGGCTACAGCCCCGGAGCTGGAGCCCGGGCGTGTTGAAGAGCTCGCAAGAAACAATCTGTCAACATTTGTGTAGGCCAAATTCATTCTTCACTCTTCACAATTTTGCAAATCGGCTGAATAATCTGTGCAAAATACTGAAAACAAGGAATTCTGCTGAATTTTGGAAATAAAACTGTACACTTGAACTTTTATACGAAATATTAAGCGGGCAAGCCTTACAAATTACAGAGATTGTTGAATCGTTGAAAAGCGGATTTTTTTCCTTCCTATATGAAATTTAATGTTTTTCAGTCGGTCAACACGATTATTCAAGGGAAGTTTTGTGCGACATTGTAGCCTCATCCCATACAACTAAAGAACAATGTTGGATTAAACAGGCAGTGTTACTTTGTTTTGCAATATTACATAGGCTTCCATCATTACTGCTGACTTTCAAAAATGTTGCATGTGCTGTTCTTCCCCCTTCCAAGAGAGTGGCTGCAATTCCAGATGATGCGACGGCAAGAGCAATATTTCCACCAGGCCTCACTTTGGCGAGCAACAAATTAATCAAGAACGATTTCCCTGTGCCTCCAGGGGCATCGAGAAAAAATATCGGCAGCGCTGAATGAAGATACAGGAAACTCCAAACACAACCAACCTTCTCTGAAGTGTTAACTCAACACGACTCGACGGTTTTCTGCTGTTTGTATCTGGGGTAATAGGTTCGCCCGCTAGTTAGGCTGTAACAGGGATGATAGACCCGCCCTTAGCTAGCTCGTAAACTGCCGCCTCGGTATTTGAATGGACATGGTTGGAAGAAATGAAAACGTAAAAACATTTATAGTGGGCGATGAATTGAAGATAGAGATATGCTCTCGCGGACTTTTTTGTAGAACCATTCATGCTGAACAATTCATACACTCATAGATATTTTTAACAGTTTGCCCAGCGTAAGCTTACAAAGCGCTCGGACACCAGGTTTTTTCCCGACCTTTTCACTGAAATCGTTACTGCTCGGCTTCCTTTGATCATAAATAAATTATTTTCTACATAAACCATCCTTGAGATATCCTTTACAGAATGGTGAAAACCGTATCAAAATCCACCCAGAGGTTCTCGAGATTACCCGTGACATCCAAGAATCGGGGACTTTGTTTTATACAGTACTAAGCAGAGATGAGAGCGGATTGTGTACATCCAATGGGACCTTTTAGTACTATGTACATAATGTAATCCTTAAATAAATAATCAATCAATCCCCTTAACTCACCATTTTCCCTGCTGTAGTGGTTAGCATTCTTAACTGTCACCCCAGAGATCCGGGTTCGATTCCTGACTCTGTCAAGAAATGTAAATATAGTCTGAGGGCAGCAACGAGGTACACACAGCCTCGTGAGGCAAAACTGAGAAGAGATGAGTTTGATTCCCACCTCAGCCATCCTGGAAGTGGTTTTCCGTGGTTTCCCACTTCTACTCCAAGCAAGTGCCAGGATAGTTCCTAACCTAAGGCCACCGCCTACTCCTTCCCAATCCTATCCCCAATTTACACAACACAGATTATCACACACATTATACACGCACACCTAAATATATGGGGCTAAATGACTTCTATGTCGCAGCCCCAAAAATAAGTAACAACAAGAATTTATTCCTTACAGATTGTTTGATCATTTGAATGGCACCGTGCACCAGCAGCCCAGGGTCCCAGCGCGTTTGCCTTACTTCCGCCTGTACTGCATGCCACATACCGTGCTGCGATCATATCACTGTGGGAATATTCACAGTATTATTGTTATGATACACGCCGTCATTATTAGACTCCTGCAGAACATCTCTTGGGGCGTGGTGGTGCAGTGGTCAAGCTGTTGGTCTCTCACCAAGGTCAATGCATGTGGGATTTTCGAAGTGAAATGCCAAGTCCATTGGTTCAAATTCAACGTAAAAAGGAGGTCCCATGGCTCATAATCACATGATTAACGGTCACGTAAAACTAAAAACAAAAAGCAAAGCTTCTCTTGGGTAGTGCCGTCACTATAGGGAGGCAAGTGGGGTCACACCAGCAGAGAGAAATTAAAGATGTAACGAGTATAATAAACTGGATCAATTACTTCGCTCAATTGTGTGTGTCTCTAAGGGAAAGCATGTCCAGCTTCATGGCTAAGTTTATAGACCACTTGGCCTTAGGTCCGAAGGGCCCGGGTTAAAAGTCGGTATTACCTAATACAGTACCAAAGGTTGGCAATCTTGGAGGGGATTAACCTTTTATAAATGTGTGTTTGAAAAGATACGTGGATGATGTAATTTGCTTCTACGACACCATTAATAGCCTACACCACTCAATCAAATTCACTAAGGAATCCGAAACCAATCGTTTTTTTTTATCTCGACATAACTATCGAACGTAAAGATGAGCTTTCATATTCCATATTCCGAAAAGCCACACAAACTTCGCATGCAATTGACAGTCCAATCACCCCAGTACGCATAAATTAGCGGGGTTCAATTCAATGGTGCACAGGGCTTTAAATATACCCATGTCAAAAGACAATTACAATCAGGAAATCAGAATAATCAAGCAAATAGCAAGAGGAACAATTTTCCGTACAGCAAAATAGATCAAATTGTGGCCAAACTTAAAAATAGAACGATTCAAAAGCCGGACAATAATGAAAAAAATCGCGCGTTTCAATTATGTGAACGCTAATACATATAAAATCACTAATCTGTTAAAAAAACAAGGCATAAAAATAGCATTTACAACGAATAACACAACCGGAAAGCATCTGCACAATAGTGATCTAAATAAACAAGACCCGTATTCAAAGTCAGGGGTATATTCCGTTACGTGCGTGTCAAGCAAATTACATCGGGGAGACTGGGAGAAGATTGGATACACGATACAATGAACATAGAAATGCGATAAAATATGGGACACACTCGGTCGTATGCGAACACATGTGCGATGTGGGACACAGTTTGAGTAACATTGAAACCGACTTGAAAGTAATTCATCACGAACCGAAAGGCAGAGCTCTTGACATAAAGGAAGCAATCGAGATACACTTAGCTAAAAAAAAAATACAATAATTTAAACGAACATACTTTCATGGGGAGTTCACCACTCTTCACTCTACTAGAGAACACACCCCGTCGGAAACAAGACACAACAAAACGATGTAGCCAAGCTAGATAAGGGATTAATAAGGGAAACATGTTATAGGATCAGGATGTACGATGTATCTTTTTCTTCAACAAACCTAGGCCAGTATTAACGGCAGTATTAAAGGTGCCGGGACATTCTCATTAGTACTTTTGCGCTTAAAGAGGGATTTTTAGCTTATGCGTGGAGAGTATGAAACCAGCTCTTTAATAGTTGAATGCAGTAACATACACCACATAGCACTTAGGAATGCGGGATGGGGAATAGCCCAACGAGATAAGGTACCCTCACCCACAGGAATTTCCCTTCAATCGAATAAAGACAGTGACCAAGTTAACTGCTCTCACTAGGACCGCGCAAGACTCAACCTGATAAGTAGCCTGTACAATACAATCTGAATTGACCATTCACAACCACCACATATTCACTCCAAACACGCAAATTTCGGAGGTCAATCACCACATCCAGTATCTCAACAAAACATCACATCGACTACAAGTAACAACTATTGACGAGTTGCATTATCTCAACTAATACTGCAACTAAATAAGTGTATATATTGTGAATATTTTCACCCATGCTTTCAGACATAGATTTTATAGCCTATGTATAATGGATCTGATGATGATCGCTTGACGATCGAAACTGGTCATCCAAGAGGATTTATTTATCTCATGTAATTTTTTTCAGGATTAGCGAACATATAATGAGTTAAAGTCAGCAATTTTTCTAGGTGTATGCTGTGTCTTGTGTGGGATTTCACCTAGAAACACCAAGCTGGCTCATCAGCGTGCCCTGACCCCCACAGAGTAGCGAACTGTGTACTACCTCCCATCTTATGTAGCGCGCCTGCGCTTCTTTACGGTGTAAGCTAAAAGCTCAAATAGCCCTTCACCTCCCTATAAAGGCTTTCAAAAAGGTGGTATATTGGCTTTCACGGCCAATTTAAATTTCCAACACTAAATTTATTATTATTATTATTATTATTATTATTATTATCATTAAACGAAGCTGTGAAACGCCGGCCATGGTGAACATTACATACAAGAGCCAGAACATCAGGCTGTCAGAGACTAAACGAAGCTCGACTGCTATGATAACTAATTATTCCACGTAACCTAGTAACATTAAAACCCTTAACTTTACAAACTAGAAATAACAAATCATTTTCATACTTTACAACTTATACATAACAACATAATAAAGTGGGAGTGAAGATTCAAGGAGAAATAATTTCAACTCTGAGATTTGCTGATGACATCGTCATCTTGGCCGACAAGCCTGAGGATTTGAATGAGTTTTTGAATGGTATGGACTCCGTCTTACGGGAAGAATTCATGATGAAAATAAATAAATGTAAAACAAAAATACTGGAATGCAGCCGAAATAAATCAGAGACCTCTATGGAGATCAAATTGGCAGGTGAAAAGCTGAAGGAAGTAGGAGACTTCTGTTACTTAGGAAGCAGAATAACCAGTGATGG
Organism: Meconema thalassinum; assembly: GCA_946902985.2. Taxonomy (NCBI): domain Eukaryota; kingdom Metazoa; phylum Arthropoda; class Insecta; order Orthoptera; family Tettigoniidae; genus Meconema; species Meconema thalassinum. The sequence goes on from OX336391.1 coordinate 416,177,340, forward strand.
ACGAAGCAAAGAGGATATTAAAAGTAGGTTGGCTCAGGCAAAGAAAGCATTTCTACAAAAAAGGAATCTGCTGACATCGAATATAGATTTAGGTATTAGGAAGTCATTTTTGAAAGCCTTTGTCTGGAGCGTGGCGCTCTATGGAAGTGAAACTTGGACTATTGGTGCAGCAGAAAAGAGGAGAATTGAAGCATTTGAAATGTGGTGTTACAGGAAAATGATGACGATCAGATGGGTAGATAGGGTTACAAACAAAGAGGTATTAAGACGAGTGGGAGAGGAGAGATGCTTCTGGCGACTGCTAATGAAGAGAAGAGATAGGTTGGTAGGACACATACTAAGACACCCAGGAATAGCAAGCTTAGTTATGGAAGGAAGGGTCGAGGACAAAAACTGTAGGGGTAGACCAAGGTTAGAATATGTTAAACAGATTGCCTTGGATGTAGGGTGTCGGAGCTATGTAGAGATGAAACGATTAGCTCAGGACAGGGAGGCATGGAGAGCTGCATCAAACCAGTCAAAAGACTGAAGACTCAAACAACAACAACATAACAACAACCTAAACCTTTTACAAATTTATACACACTGCCGCCGAAGCGACTGGACACATCGCTTGCGGCGGTAAAATTTTATCATCATATTAAAGAACAATATCATATTATTAAACAAACCAAAAATTTTACGTCCCTAAAATAAAATACACCAGGCAGAATAACGCATAGTCCGCTCGCAGCCAGCGGCTTTAAAAACAGATTAGCAGCAGGAAGACTGCTTGAGCTTTTAGCTCTCGCAGTAAAGAAGCGCAAGTGTGCTTCATAAGAAGAGAGGTAGTCCACAGTTTGCTACTCCTGTGAGGGTCCGGGAACGGATACCAAGAGCCAATTGATAAGCCAGCTTGGTGTTCCTAGGCGAAACCCCTCAAAAGACATGGCATTAATGTAGAAAAATTGCTGGGTTTTAATTCCTTGGCCGTGAAAGCCAATATACCATATTTCATGAGTTGTTCACGAGTTCTTGAAGGGTTATTGCAAGGTTGGGAACAATGATACTAGTGAAGATAACAAGACTCGGAGGCAATGCTACTAGCACACAAACTTTCGTTGTGATCGGATGTGCCATTCAGAAGTTAACAGACCGACAAACCGACCGACTGACACACGCACATACCCCGTGATTGATCTCATAACCCTGCTTCCAAATCATGTTTGTGATTGAAGTAGGCTAAAATAAGCGGAATAGTTCCTCTCGGAATGGCTTGTTGTTTTTCATTATGTTTATTTAATATTCCTGCATTACCCTTTGGACGTGACTAAGTGGGTATGAAGAAATCGGACACGCGAAGGTGCTTGAATTGCTGCTCTGGTCTCAACGAAAGTTTTTGTCGTATTAGCATTGCCTTCGTGGTATCCCACTTTTTCTGTTTTCGTTAGTACCATTGTTCTCAACCTTACCATTACCCTTCAAGAACCCGCAAACAATTCATGCAATTTTGACCCACTAGATCATGGGCCCAACCTATCTGTGGACTCTGGTAGACTGGGTTCAAATTCACCGTCAGCTGTCCTTGAAATGGATTTCCGTGATTTCCTCATTTTCAACTCCAGGCAAATGCTGGGACGGTACCTGCTAATAGGCCACGGCCGATTTATTCCATCTCTCATTAACTCCTCTCATGAGGTTAGTGTCAGGAAGGGCATCGGGCCGTAAAACACACATACTTTTATCGCATCTCATCCCCGAGCCCATTGAAAACGGGAATAATAAGGTTTTTTTTTTTTTTTTTGTCGTGTGGCCTCCTGGCATATATTAACGATTTATTGAATGAAATCCACAGCCTGCTTCCAGTCTCCGAACGGGTCAGGAATGGAATGAATGAAGCCCCCATCTAGCGGCGAGGATATGAACTGTGCCGGCTGCCGAGGCCTGACGCACTCCTCTGGGGCAACGATTAAATGAATGACAGATGAAATGAAATGATAGTGGAGAGTGTTGCTGGAATGAAATTTTGACAGGGAAAACCGGAGTGAAAAATGAAAATCCACAGCCTGCTTCCAGTCTCCGACCGGGTCAGGAATGGAATGAATGAAGCCCCTAGCTAGCGGCGAGGATATGAACTGTGCCGGCTGCCGAAGCCTGTCGCACTCCCCTGGGGCAATGATTAAATGAATGACATATGAAATGAAATGATAGTGGAGAGTGTTGCTGGAATGAAATTTTGACAGGGAAAACCGGAGTACCCGGAGAAAAACCTGTCTGCCTCCGTTTTCTCCAGCACAGATCTCACATGGAGTGACCGGGATTTGAACCACGGACCCAGCGGTGAGAGGCCGGCGTGCTGCCGCCTAAGCCACGGAGGCTTCATATTAACGATTTATTGAATGAAAATAAATTTAATTTACTGTGTAGTGATAAATAATAGTGTTGAATATATTTCTTTTCACTATTTTCGACTAATAAGAGGTAGAGCTGACAAAAGATGTATGATCAGATTCGTTTCCCTCGAGAACTGGTGACGGGTCTTTCTTAACACCCATTTTTGTAAATTTATGGAATTTAATGGAAGTAATTTACACTTGGTGTCTTCTAATCAACTATTCTCAAATGTAAAATAAAGTTGAAAAACATTTATTCAACTTAACACGTAGAACAACGACAATAATTTACACTACAGTAAAATTTAACTATAGTTTGGAAGCAAATCAAATAACATTAATTTCTGACATTTAAATTCACAAATAATTTGTACACCATTCCATAGTAAAACAAGATGTACTCGTAGTAGTTAGTTGAAATACTACGTGATATACGGTTATTATACGTTGATTGATTGAATCCTCACCTGTATTACACTATACACACTCACACACACACACACACACACACACACTAATACAGCCATCACAATAACATAGGTTATCAGACAAAATTCAACACTCACCCAAGTACATGGGGCTAAATGAGCATGATGACCATGCATCTCAAATGAAACAACACAACAATAGCTTTGTACCCGAATCCTTCCTCGTATAAAAGTACACACACTAGTAATCCTACATACATCACAGTGACACAGGTTATCAGACAGCCATCTGGACTATTTGTGACGAAGAGATCCCGGACTGTGAAGTGATCCAAGTGTTTACTGACTCTGCCGTTGCACGGTATACGTTGATTTCAGGGCGAGGCCCGCTATTGTATCGTAATTTGTATATTATGCCTATGTTTATTTGTTTAATAAAGATGTTAGCAGAACGGGGCATTAGCCTCGTGTGGCGAACCGTCCGGTCGTTGGAGAATCCGGCTGACGGGCCCTCAGACAGACCCAAGTACACGGGACTACAAGACCATGATGCCGCAAAACCACTAAAGAATCAACAGCAAACACAACAACAATAGACTCTACAGCGGATCAACGACAACGAATTTTAATCGCTGTAGTTGAGTGTTGAAATATGTGGTGTTATAAGTATATATGTAATGTTTTGGATTGCAAATACTCACTATATTATGCTTAACATTATAACGTGTGAGTAGTTAAAAAACAATAAATACAAAGAGAAAACAAAGTAAATAATGAACGTGCTGGGATTTGATCCATGAATCTCCAGACTATGAGTTCAGGTCACTACTACTACTACGATACAGATGCCGTACATTAATACTTGGTTAACAACTGGTTTAGTATAAGTCCATGATATTTTGTTTTGTGTTGCAATTAACGATTTCAATTGCGTTTTCTGCCGTTTCATTTGATACTAAATATGTATTATTTTGTTCAGTACATTTTTAAAAGGATATAAACTTACGAAGTTATGGAAATATGTGGATTTACGTGCAAACAATAGCGCCCATTTTGACCCAACGGGACGGCACGGTCAGCCTGAACTGTTGGTCACTACTGCGGTTACATATTCTACATTAAAATGTTAATATCCTACTGGTCACCTCCTTGAGGACAGTTTAAACCTCTCTATGCACGATGAGCGTATTTGGTAAGGCCATGCCTTGTTGAATCGTAAGTTATATAATACTTGCATGATTCATACATCGCAATCTTGAAACTATTCGGCGGATGACCTTATAGTTTGGTCAAAAGACTCTTCCCACATTACGGTATATTGTTGCAAAGTTTGGTAGAGATCGGATGATTAGGTTAGTCGTAATTTGATTTAAGCTCAGAACATTTGGGTGAGCGCCATTTGTTTTTTGTTATGATGGCGGTGATATACAACATGACACTGAGTTGTTCCTTGCTAGTGCTATGTCAGTACTAAAGGTGGTTCGATTTGGTTTCGTTGTGTTTGAATTGATAGGGGGGATCGATTTGTACACATACATGGCCGCCATCTTCAAACAATAGGCTGATAACCTTGTAGTTTGGTCAAAAGACGCTTCCCACTTGAAAGTATGTTGTTGAAAAATTTGGTAGAGATCAGATGATTAGATTAGTCGTATTCTGATTGAAGCTTTGAACATTTGGGTGGCCGGCCATGCGTTTCCGTCAAGATGGCGGCGATATAAATCATGACACTGAGATGCCCTTTGCTAGTGCTACCCCTGTACCAAATTTCGTTCAATTCGGTTTCACCGTGTTTGAATTGATAGGGGGGGGGGCACAGATATACTTAAGCACACATACATACACACATACTCACAGACACACAGACAGACAGACACAATTTTTTGGACTTGTGTAGATCTCATAAGTCTACTTTCAATTTTTGCAAAAAATCGAAAGTAGGCTAAAAATATTGACATTTACTTCTGTTGGCAACCAGTTTTGTTATCAATGGCTTTGTCATGGTTTATTGTTGTAAGGTGTAGCGCGTCTTTTCCTTTCCTTGGGACATGCGATACGAGAGTCATTTCCTTATCGAATGATAATACAGTATACTTGAATACTGTGGTCTGTTTCATGTTTCACGCAACAAGGTAATTTCCCTCTTCTCGCCGTATCGTTCCGACTGACGTAGGCCGATGATAGTTAAGCAGATACATTGCTAAAGGTACACTAATGAACCAATATTGTCGCACGTTATATTGCGACCAGTGCCACTTAATGGATCAACCAACCTCTTTACTATTGCCATCGGAGAATTGTCAGCTTTATAAAGAGCCTTATGCAGTAGTTACTTTCTGGGATACATTTCTAGGTTTGAAGAGTAAAAAGTTCTTGCAACAAGCGCAAAAATCTTTATTCCATATTTGGCAGGTTTTGATGGTAAAATACTGCCTAAATCTATCAAAGTTCCAACGTTCACCACTAGGTATCATTGATATCTGGTGGCGAAAGTTGGAACTACTTGAAATTGAACGGAACTTGTAGCTCACCCTTTAGGGTGTCCGCTGGAAGCAGCTACAGACTCAGGCGAGCCGAACATGTCTTCGGACACTCCCGGCACTAAAAGCCATACGATAAATAAATAACTGCCTAAATTTGCACCTCCTCTGAAAGATTCAAGTTTCTTGTCTATTGTGACAGACTGGCTGCGTGGCTCAGCAGTAATGTTCTCGCCTGTAGAGTCCAACTGGGATCGAATCCCGGTGCAGTCATTTGACATTTGAGGGTGAGCAATTGAGAGGGAGCCGTGTCAGTAAATTTACTGGCACGTTCAAGATTCCTTCCTGGGCAAAATTTCTGCACCCTGGCGTCTCTAAAAGCCTCAGTAGTTAAGGACGGGCATCAATTCCACCCGGGAATTCCAGTCAGGTAGCCAGGGTTACCTCAATTCCACCCGGTCCTCCAAGGGACCCAGAAATGAGTTCCTCAACTCCGCCCAGGCTTTTCCCCAATGACGTAAACAAATGTCATAACCCTCCTGCTCGCATACCAAGGGCCGGGGTTATAGTTTGAAATGAAGTAAATATTTATGTGATTTTAAGATACTGATTTTTCTCATTTTATTAAATTTCCTGCCCATATTTTTATTTAACAACAGTGATTAATATCTAGCTCTTTATGTTTATATCTGATTTAACGAATGAGCGGACTTGACTTCAGAGCGTTTGACCGATGGCGTGGTGGTGTTCGCAAGACATTGTTGTGCCATTGGTCAACCGCTCTGATGTCAAGTCCGCTCATTCGTTAAATCAGGTATAAAGTGTTTGGCAGAAAATACAAGTGATTTTAAATTAAATTTAAAATTAATCATAATATTCTTTTAAATAAGTCTGCCAAATTTTCTATTTTTTCTACAAATTTTATATATTGTTTTTAACACGTGCATAATTAAATGTTTGTATGTTTTTTGACCTCGTCAGACATTATTAAATTAAATTTAGATAATAATAGGTGTATAATTTGAACCTAAGAATACTTTCGATATCAGCTACGGATGCTGAAAATACTGTTTTCCAGCCTAGAACGGAAAAATCAGCTGCATTCAAGAATTCACTCATGCGCTGCATAAGGTGTTAGACCCGGCCCTTGGTATGCAAGCAGGAGGGTTATGACATTTGTTTACGTCATTGGGGATAACCCCTTTGCCGACCCCTTGTCAAAGCCTGAGCGGAGTAGAGGAACTTATTTTTGGGTCCCTTGGAGGATCGGGTGGAATTGAGGAAAATCGGGCGGAATTGATGTTCGACCGTAGTTAACAGGGACGTAAAACAAATAACATTATTATCTATTGGAACATAATCACCAACACAATAATTCGCTTTGCCGTTCTGAACAAATTCTTCAAATTAATCCCGAATAGGTGCAAGATTATCTAAAGGTTTTCTCTCATTTCTAATATCAATGTTATCAAACCTGATACATCGCAAGAGAGACTGGAAGCTATACATCGGCAATCTTGTGGGGAATCTATCCTCTCTACGGACTTCTACGGTTAGGCGTGTCCTATCCTGGTTGGCGCCGTCTGTCATCTGATTTTAGTATTTGAATGGTTCATTCTGGCTCCGTATTGATGCAACAATTAGTATTAATATTTTGCAAAAGTTCCGCCTAATCAATACTTTTATTGTATTATATATAAATGATCACAGAGTGGTCATTGGTACATGTTTCGAGGCCTAATTGTTTTGGCCCCTTCATCAGCCACAAAGCTGAGCTATTGTATTATCGTTGACATCTGCAAGCCACGGTATAGCGTATGGTTTACTTCAAATGTGTTATTGTCCACATACTGTATTTCAGAAGATTTGGACTACATGAAGAGTGAACAATTTCTGTGATCAACAAGAAAGGGTGAAATTTTAGAGTGTGATCACACTATATTTTTTGTTTTTTCCAAATTTCAACTATTTCTTTCTTCCTTTCTTTCCTTCATTCTTTCTTTATTTCCTTCTTTATGTATTTTATTTCCTTATGTTTCTTTGGATAAACATCTTTCATTATGGTTTTTGAAGGGAATGTTTAGCTATCCGACCACCTATTTGCCTTGACTTTTTATCTATATAGGCTGATGAAGGGGCCAAAACAATTAGGCCTCGAAACATGTACCAATGACAACTAAGGGATAATACAATAAAGGTATTGATTAGGCGGAACTTTTGCAAAATATTAATACTAAATGTCTGTCATCTGGTCACCCCAGAACTTCTCGTTATTCCTCTGCGAATGTTGAGGTGGAAGTAGGGTTACCAACTCTTCCGTGTTCCTCCCAGGGGCACACTCCTAGTGGGACTGAGACCGGCATTGCTTCCACTTACTTGTGCCGGGCTCCTCTCTTTCATACTTCCTGTCAACCTCCCTTGGTCAATACTTGTTCTCTTCCGACCCCAACGGTATTCGAGGTCAAGGTCCTGTTTCCGTTTCCCGCGTAATTCGTCCTTGTCTCATCTTTCTGATATCCTCATTCTTCGAAGGGTCAGACCTCTTTTTTTTCTTTTCGTGTATCTCCTGCCTTCTGCTCAATGTCCTAAAGAAGGTAGGGTGTGTGTAGCCCCACCACTTGTGGTGCACCCTTGATTAGTGAACACCCTCACGGGATCACGGCTAGTGAGTTCGGGAGTTGGCAATCCTGAGGAATTCCTGAGCTGGGTCCGGGTTTCCTCCTTTTTCAGAGACTCTGGGGCGAACAGTTTCCCTTACCCATCTGCCTTTCCTGGCCCTACTTCTTGCCAAGTCCCTCAATTCTTTATTTCCCGTATTCCTTTTTTTTTGTCCTTTCCTTCTTCTAGCCCGCACGTTAGTTGTAAGTTGTGGTTAGTTTTAGTTCTAGTGTTCATTTTATCTTATTTCATTCTCTCCCAAACTATTAGAGGCCGATAACTTCTATGTTAGGCACCTTAAAACACCAATCATCATCATCATCTTCATCTTCCATAATTCCCGGGATTTCCCGCATTTTCCCCTCCTTTTTAACAGCGTCTCGACCCCCTAGAAGGATTTTCTCCCTTGCTTCATATTCTTACGTCACGCAAAGAGCAAAATTAATACTGATAGTAGGTTTCTTTTTAATCATTCCAGATAGTGATGTTCATACAGAGAGAATATTGTGTTTCTTGAACAATAAATTAGCAAATATTTGAAATAGAAGCTGTACAATTCTCATAAAAGCAATACTACAATTTGCTATAAACGTAAAATATTCATACATAGGATTCTTACAATGTGTAAGAGATTATGTAAAACTTATGAATAAAGCCAAATATCTATCAAAATACAATTAGGTTAGACTTAATTCGCAAAGCTTAAAATAATTTTTGTGTTGTTGTTAAATAAACCTAATATGTTTTTCGTCGATTTATTCTGTGTGACTTTTGAAATCTCCTGCATTTTCTCAAAAGAAAACCTTAGGTGGACAGCTGGCAGGAAGACTACACACGAGCACAATTCCTGGCTGACCCTGCTCTATTCTTTTTATTTTTATAGATGGATATAGAAAGAATTGTAGTGGCTACGCTGGCTAACGCGCAGCATTAGGTCATGGGGCCAAGCTCTCTGCTGACTCGGTAGACGCGTGGGTTCGAGCCCCACCGTCGGCCGTCCTTGAAATGGTTTTCCGTGGTTTCCCCCATTTTCAACACCAGGCAAATGCTGGGACGGTACCTTCTGACAGGCCACGGCCGCTTCCTTCCACATCCTAGCCCAGTTTCATTCACCATCATTCATTTCATCTCTCATTAACTCCTCTCATGAGGTTGGCGTCAGGAAGGGCATCCGGCCGTAAAAACCATCGCCACAAAGACTTCCATCGCATCTCATCCACGACCCCGTTGGAATACGGGAATAATAAGGGGTAGACATACATACATAGAAGGAATGATGGTTACTGGACCACTCAGGGTGGCCCTTTGTTTGATACACAGTATAATAATAATAATAATTATAATAATACAGCCAATGGACATTAATTTTATATTCAGGGCGGGTCAGGGAAGAGTTTTGGAAGGAAATCGGCCGTGGACCTTTTGGAAGGAACTGTCCTGGCATTTACTGGTGGTGAAAATGGGAAACCTTGAAAATCTTTTCAGGACGGCTGAGGTGGGATTGTCCATCTGTTAATAAGTATCGTCATTTTTTTTCATACCTTACAAATCAATAATAATGTTAATAAGCATAGTCATTTCAAGATCTTCTTCGCAGATTTTTCTGGCGCGAGTATTTGGTCCAGCTTCTGGATGTGTACAATGGCTAGCTTCCAAACAGGACATGTCTCTTCATACTTTGCGATAGTCTCCTCAATCCTACTGTCAAGCTTGATATATTTTTTCCTCCTCTTCTTCCCTGCGAGTTTGACCTTGACCTCAAGCTTCCTGCACATGCTGTTTGTGATTTCTGCCTCCTTCCATTCTCTGCTTTAACTCAGACGGCTGCGAGGTCAAACACACTATCAGATAGTTAATTAACAGTAGCGTGAGGATTTCCAACAATGGAGTTTAACTTGTTATGAAAGCCGGATCTAGATCCTATAGGCTTTCATATAGCCGTGGTATGTTGGAAAAAGTCTGTCTGTCTGTATGTATGTATGTATATATGTATGTATGTGACGTTCTTGCGTTTAGCAAAGTAAGGATCGCAATTTTCAAGATATCGAGCTAAAATTTGGTACGGTGAAAGAGTTAGGGCCTGTGAGGAACCCTATTGTTGGGCGTTAAAATCGGTGCAGGGCCGGACCCTTTTTTGGGGCCCTGAATTTCATCCTATTTCTTTGAATCGATATATCTCGGAAACGGCTGGTCGTATCGAAAAACGTTAAATATACAGGTGTAAGATCTCCGCGGTATGCAACTTTTTTACTCAAAAAGATTTTTTGATATCTCTCACCGTTTTCTTTTCTGGGGGCCCTGAAGATGTCCATTGTGCGTGACATTTTTGTCTTTAGCGAAGTACAGTTCGCAATTATCAAGATATCGAGCTGAAATTTGCAGCGGTGAAAGAGTTAGACCCTGTGAGAAAACCTATCGTCGGGCGTTAAAAACGATGCAGGGCCGGATCTTTTTGGGGGCCCTGAATTTCAAACTTTTTTTTGGAATCGATATATCTCGGAAACGGTTGGTCGTATCGAAAAATGTTAAATGTACAGGTGTAAGATCTCCGCGGTATGCAACTTTTTTTTTACTCAAAACGATTTTTTGATATCTCTCACCGTTTCCTTTTTTTGGGGCCCTGAAAATGTCTGTTGTGCGTGACATTTTTGGGTTTAGCGAAGTAGAGGTCGCAATTTCCAAGATATCTAGCTGAAATTTGGAGCGGTGAAAGAGTTCGACCCTGTGAGAAAACCTGCTGTCGGGCGTTAAAAACGGTGCAGAGCCGGATCTTTTGGGGGGCCCTGAATTTCAAACTTTTTTTGAATCGATATATCTCGGAAACGGTTGGTCGTATCGAGAAACGTTAATAGTACAGGTGTAAGTCCTCCGCGGTATGCAACTTTTTTACTCATAACGATTTTTTGATATCTCTCACCGTTTTCTTTTTTTTGGGCCCTGAAGATGTCCATTGGGCGTGACATTTTTGGCTTTAGCGAAGTACAGGTCGCAATTTTCAAGATATCGAGCTGAAATTTGGAGCGGTAAAAGAGTTAGACCCTGTGAGAAAACCTATTGTCGGCCGTTAAAAACGGTGCAGGGCCCAACCTTTTTTGGGGGCCCTGAATTTCAAACTTTTTTTTGAATCGATATATCTCGGAAACGGTTAGTCGTATCGAAAATCGTTAAATGGACAGGTGTAAGATCTCCGCGGTATGCAACTATTTTACTCAAAAGGATTTTTTGATATCTCTCACCGTTTTCTTTTTTAGGGGCCCTGAAAATGTCCATTGAGCGTGAAATTTTTGGGATTAGCGAAGTACAGGTCGCAATTTTCAAGATATCGAGCTGAAATTTGGAGCGGTGAAAGAGTTGGACCCTGTGAGAAAAACTGTTGTCGGGCGTTAAAAACGGTGCAGGGCCGGATCTTTTTGGGGGGCCCTGAATTTCAAACTATTTTTTTGGAATCGATATATCTCGGAAACGGTTGGTCGTATCGAAAAACGTTAAATGTACGGGTTTAAGATCTCCGAGGTATACATCGTTTTTATTCATGCCGATTTTTTGATATCTCTCACTGTTTTCGGTTTTTGGGCGCCTGAAGATGTACGTATGTGCATGACGTTTTTCTGTTTAGCAAAGTACAGGTAGAAATTTTCAAGATATCGAACTGAAATTTGCTACGGTGAAAGGGCTAGGGCCTGTGAGGAACTCCATTGATGGGCGTTAAGATCGGTGCAGGGCCGGCCCTTTTTTGGGGTCCTGAATTTCATCCTTTTCTTTGGAATCTATATATCTCGAAAACGATTGGTCGTATCGAAAAACGTTAAAATATACTGGTGTAAGATCTCCGCGATATGCAACTTTTTACTCATAACGATTTTTTGGATATCTCTTACCTTTTTCTTTTTGTGGGGCCCTGAAGGTATACGTACAGTATGTGCGTGACGTTTTTGCGTTAGCAAAGTACAGGTCGCAATTTTCAAGATATCGAGCTGCAACTTGGTAAGGAGAAAGAGTTAGGGCCTGCGATGAACCCTGTTATCGGGCGTTAAAATCGGTGCCGGGCCCGACCTCTTTTGGGGCCCTGATCATCATCCTTCTTTTTTTTGAATCGATATATCCCGGAAACGGTTAGTAGTAGTGGTAGCGAAACAACTTAAATGTACAGGAGTAAGAACTCAGTGATTAGCAACTTTTTTACCCCTTATCATATTTTGATATCTCTCGCCGTTTTAAGTTTTTTCCCGTTTTTTTAAATTGGGCCCAAATGTATATAATAATTTGTAAAAAATAAACTGATCGTCTCATTGAATTCTACGGAAAATTATCTATAATAACCCGTTTTAACCTTTTCAATAAGTTATATAATGTATTTACAGCTGTAATATATTTTCCATTTCCGAGGACGTCCGGCTTTCATAACCACGTGATGGTGTTACCATTGCCTAGAATAACATTTTATAATTTTCCTACATTGCCACACAATCGGGCCAAAGGCCCGAAATGCAAGGCATGAGACCTTTCTGCCAACGAAGTTGTTGTTTGAGATTATTACCTCTCTTGCTCGCCGCTATCTTGCCGCACCTTCTCATCCAAAGCAGGTCGTGCTGCGTGGACTCCTACTTGTTATGCTACCCTTCAACTGCATTTGTTATTCTATATCCCCCCCGTGGCAATTCCACATTAGGATGAGTGTTTGCTCATAATGTGCCCACGTATCCAAAATGTAGTCAAAATGTTTAAGAACTTTTCATTTTCCTGGCCTTGCAAATGTATCTCGACCCGTCCTTCGCTGATGTCTTTCGGCTTTAAAAGTACCAACGCTGCACACATACTGACGTGAAACCTCATTTTCTTCTTTCTGGTGACAGTCCTCTGTTAGGCCTATGTCTTGCACCTTCCTCCACAAACATTCTATGGGTAGTATCCGCAACACTCCGGTGTAGAAATACTTTGCGAATTTTGGCTCAGTGTCCGCATCTGAGCGGTATTCGTTCTAGCTTAACTCCGGGCAGGTCAGCTGCGAGTGAAGGAAGCAAGAAAAAGAGAGTAAAAGGAAGGAAAAGGAAGGAAAGAAGGGAAATGAGGGAATAGGAAGGAAAAGGAAGGAGAAGGAAGGAAAGAAGGGAAATGAGGGAATAGGAAGGAAAAGGAAGGAGAAGGAAGGAAAGAAGGAAAATGAGGGAATAGGAAGGAAAAGGAAGGAGAAGGAAGGAAAGAAGGGAAACGAGGGAATAGGAAGGAAAAGGAAGGAGAAGGAAGGAAAGAAGGGAAATGAGGGAATAGCAAGGAAAAGGAAGGAGAAGGAAGGAAAGAAGGGAAATGAGGGAATAGGAAGGAAAAGGAAGGAGAAGGAAGGAAAGAAGGGAAATGAGGGAATAGCAAGGAAAAGGAAGGAGAAGGAAGGAAAGAAGGGAAATGAGGGAATAGCAAGGAAAAGGAAGGAGAAGGAAGGAAAGAAGGGAAATGAGAGAATAGGAAGGAAAATTAAGGAGAAGGAAGGAAAGAAGGAAAATGAGGGAATAGGAAGGAAAAGGAAGGAGAAGGAAGGAAATAAGGGAAATGAGGGAATAGCAAGGAAAAGGAAGGAGAAGGAAGGAAAGAAGGGAAATGAGAGAATAGGAAGGAAAAGGAAGGAGAAGGAAGGAAAGAAGGGAAATGAGGGAATAGGAAGGAGAAGGAAGGAAAGAAGGGAGATCAGGGAATCGGAAGGAAAAGGAAGGAGAAAGAAGGAAAGAAGGGAAATGAGGGAATAGGAAGGAGAAGGAAGGAGAAGGAAGGAAAGAAGGGAAATGAGGGAAAAGGGTGGTAAAGGAGGGAAATGGAAGGAAATAAGGAGAAGACAAGATGTTCAGTAAATAACATAGTCTATAGCCTACTTTCTCCTAAAGGCATGGGTAAAGTATAAACTCTTAGTCCTTTTCAAGGAGTATAATTGAATGTTGGTTGTAGTAGCTTCTTGAAATTCAACGTGCTATAGGGATATTAAACATGAATATGAGGTGCCCTTTGCTAATGCTACCTCTGTAAAATGTTCATTCAATTCGGTTTCACCATGTTTGGATTGATATGGTGAATATATTTGCACACATACATGGCCGCTATCAGCAAACTATTGGGCTGATTACCTTGTAGTTCAGTCAAAAGATGCTTCCCACAAAAAGGTATGTTGTTGCAAAATTTGGTAAGGATCAAATGATTAGTTTGGTCGTAATTTGATTTAAGCTTTTAATATTTGGGTGGCCACCATTACGTTTCCGTCAAGATGGTGGTGATATAAAACATGACACTGAGGTGCCCTTTCCTAGTGCTACCTCTGTGCCAAATGTCGTTCAATTCGGTTTTACCGTGTTTGAAATGATAGGGGGAATCGATTTGCACACATATATGGCCGCCATATGCAAAGTATTGGACTGATGACCGTATAGCGTGCTCAAAGAACACTTCTCAAATAATGGTATGTTGTTGCAAAATTTGGCAGAGATCTGATGATTAGGTTAGTCGTAATTTGATTTAAGCTTTTAACATTGGGGTGGCCACCATTACGTTTCCTTCAAGATGGCGACGATATAAAACATGACACTGAGTTGCCTTTTGTTAGTGCTACCTCTGTACCAAATTTCGTTCAATTCGGTTTCACAGTGTTTGAATAGATAGGGGGGGATCGATTTCCACACATACATGGCCGCCATCCACAAATTATTGGGCTGATGGCCTTGTGGTTTGCTCAAAAGATCCTTCATACATAAAGGTATAATGTTGCAAAATTTGGTAGAGATCGGATGATTAGGTTAATCGTAATTTGATTTAAGCTTTGGACATTTGGGTGGCCGCCATTACGTTTCCGTCAAGATGGCGGCGATATAAAATATGACACTGAGGTGCCCTTTCCTAGTGCTACCTCTGTACCAAATTTCGTTCTATTCGGTTTCACCGTGTTCGAATTGATAGCGGTGGGGGGGGGGGGGCAGCCATTCAGAGTACACTCACACACACACGCACGCACACACAAACTCTCTCTCTCTCTCTCTCTCTCACACACACACAGACACACAATTTTTGGCCCTGTGTTGATCTCATAAGTCTTCTTTCATTTTTTTCAAAAATCGAAAGTAGGCTAAAAAAATGAGGGAAAAGGAAGGAAGGAAGGAAACGTGTAGTTTTAAGTGACCGTTTATTTACCGATCATAAGACACGGGACCTATGTTTTACGTGGAATCCGTACCACTGATCGTGACATTTCATCTCTAAAATCCCACATGCTTTAACCTGGAATGGAGCCTGAGTCGACATAGAAAGGATGCAAGCAACTTGACCGATGTGCCATCACACCACGAGCCGAGTAGGTTAAAGGGTATTTTAATTTGAGAGTTGTAATAATAGTAATTCTTCATAGCCTCCGTGGCTTAGGCGGCAGCGCGCCGGCCTCTCACCACTGGGTCTGTGGTTCAAATCCCGGTCATTCCATGTGAGATCTGTGCTGGACAAAACGGAGGCAGACAGGTTTTTCTCCGGGTACTCCGGTTTTCCCAGTCAAAATTTCATTCCAGCAACACTCTCCACTATCATTTCATTTCATCTGTCATTCATTTAAACATTGCCCCAGAGGAGTGCGTCAGGCCTCGGCAGCCGGCACAGTTCATATCCTCACCGCTAGATGGGGGCTTCATTCATTCCATTCCTGACCCGGTCGGAGACTGGAAGCAGGTTGTGGATTTTCATTTTTCAATAATAGTAATTCTTCACTACGGTAAGTGTCTTCCTTCTCCGTACTATTCCTGTTCACTCGGGGTCAGGTAAAGGCTAGATTAATATGTGCCGGACTGTTATTATGACCGGATTCCTTTCATAATGCCGACATCATTCGATGAGTTACCGAGAGATGAAATGAATGAATGAAACATGGCAAAGAGATGGAAGATACTGTACTTGACTGGAGTTTAAAATGGGATAGACCGACGGTGGGGTTTGAACCTAGAGGCTGCAGATAGCGTGAGTTCATTGCCTTGCACCTTACCCGTAGCTACCCTGCTCGGTAAATATACTCCTTCAGTACAACACAGTAAACACAGCCTGAGTCACACATAAGGTGCGTTCAAAAAGTAACGAGCCGGAGGCATAATTACAGAAACTAGTACCTGTATGTTAGAAGTATTGGCCCTGGCTGTTGAGGCACTTGTCCCACTGTGACACGAGGCGGTGAATGGCTGTCTCATAAAATTTCCTGGGCTGCGATGTGAACCAGTTCCGCACGTACAGCTGGACGTCGACGTCCGAGGTGAATCGCTGGCCCCGCAGAGCCCTTTTCAGGGGACTAAACATGGCGTAATCACAGGGAAAGAGGTCCGGACTGTAAGGAAGGTGGCCGAGAACCTCCCATTTGAATTTCTGCAGGAGTGCAGCGACTGTGTTGGCCGTATGAGGTCGGGCATTGTCGTGAAGCACAATGACCCCACGGGTAAGATTGCCTGGTCGTTTTGTTTTGATCGCTTGGCGAAGGGTGGTCAAGGTTTGCGAGTAACGCTGGGCATTCACTGTTGTCCCGTGCCACATGAAGTGTATCAGAAGGGGGCCATCTTGGTCAAAGAAGAATGTCAGCATTACCTTTCCTGCACTCGTGTGGATGGTCTTGCCTTTTTTGGGTGGTGGTGACCCTGGTTGCTTCCACTGGAGGCTTTGTCGTTTGGATTCTGGTTCGAAGTGATGACACCATGACTCATCTCCAGCCACCACTCGTGTCAGGAACCTATTCTCTTCCTTCGCATAGCGCTGCATATGACCAAGACAGTGGGCCATTCGACATGCTTCCTGGTGTGGTTGAAGACTGTGGGGCACCCATTGGGCACACACTTTGCGCCTGTGCAGTCGTTCCTTCATGATGATGTGCACACATCCGACGCTCAAACCGACCACGGCGGCTATGGCGTTCACTGTCACTCGGCGGTCCTGGGTAATGAGTGCATCAACCAGCTGGACGTTGTCATCGGTAATTCAGGGGTGTGCCCCAGACCGGGCATCATCGGCTAACGACACCCGTCCTTCCCTGAAGCGCTTGTGCCACGCCTTGACCCTTGCAAGGGTCATGCAGTGTTCGCCGTACACTTCTGACATTCGACGATGAATGTCCGTTTTCCCTACTCCTTCCGCTGTCAGAAACTGAACAACACCTCTTTGCTCTTCGTTTGACGCCTCCGTGTCACTGTTTGCAATGCGACTGGCAGCGTTGTACGATTGATGCATGCTGCTGCTCGCTTTGTATCGTCACGTGACGTGCACGCGTGCCCTCTAGCGACGGGCTGTGACCTTCCACACTCTGGTCGAAACCACACCTCGTTACACACGCCACGATTAGCCGATGTCGTCACCGGTTTGCGCATTCCAGCCTCCGGCTCATTACTTTTTGAACGCACCTTGCATTTCAAGTGTTTTACGGATTCTTTTACGAGCAGCAGTGTACTGTATCTTCACGAATGTAAACAATTATGATTAATGATAACAGGATCGGTATGCTGTGTTATGTATACAGTACATTACGATGTTTTCCTCTCAGATATGTGTATTGAGCATCATTACATTCTCAAGCATTGCCTACTTCCTGTCTTCGATGGCACTGAAAACGTGAAATTATAGTATCTTATTGAGTCAGGGAAAGACATCCTCATGATCCAGTGATTCCAGGTTCGATCCGATTATAACTGAGGTAGTCTGAAGTTATAATGTCGACGTAGCTTATTTTGCCAAGTTAATGAAGTCTAATGACTTTGGTTAAATTTTTGTAATGATGATGATGATGATGATGATGATGATGATGATGATCGTATACCTTCAACTACCTATACTCACCCTGAAATTGTGTACGGTGATAATGGACATTACTAGACGTTCACCTATGAGACTTTCAAAAACCTGAACTACAAAACGAACATGACTCCCAAGCGTAGTTGAAACATTTAAATAGAATTTTCTCGCGATTTAAACATCCAAGCGCAATGAAACTTGGTACAGAAAATGTTTACACATTGTAGTGCACAGGCATCTAATTTAGTTCAATTGTTTACATAACCTCAAGATGGCGGCAGTGCGAAATATTTCACCGGACTTCTGTATCTCCGAAACTATTATTGATATCACCCTGAAATTGTGTACGGTGATAAAGAGCACTAGAAGTTTAGCTATGAGAATTCCAAAAACCTATAAAATACAAAACGAACATGGCGGCCAAGCAAAGGTGAAACTTTTTAATAGAATTTTCTCGCGATTTAGCCATCTGAGCGCAGTGAAATATGGTGCGGTAAATGTTTATACGCATTGTAATGCACTGGCATCTAATTTAGTTCAATTGTTCACATAACCTCAAGATGGTGGCTGAGCGCAATTTTAAAATAAAGTTCTTATTTCTTGTGTATTAATCCTGTGATCGAAGTGAGCGTTTGAATAATGAACCTACGCAAGAATCGTCATCTAACCGTACATAATTCTATGGCCTACAATATAAAAATCCAACATGGCGACCATCCGAAATATTTAGGCGATTCTGAATATCTATTAATCTACGATAGCAATCAAACTGAAATATTGTATGTTGAGAGAGGCTATGAACGTAAGTTCACCTATGGGACTTTCAATAACCTGGTGAGCACAAATCCAACATGGCGGCGACGCTAAATGTATATATTCAAATGGACGTGTCTCGCGATTTAACCATCCGAACGCAGTGAAACTTTTTACGGTAAATGCTTATACAGATTTTAACCCACTGGTATCTAATTTATTTCAATTGTTTTCTTAACCACAAGATGGCAGCTGTGCGAAATTATAAAATCTGGTTTTCATTTCTTGTGTCCTAATCATGCGATATAAGTTTGAATACTATACCTAAACAATAATCTTCATGTAATAGTACATAACTCTTAAGACCTACATAGATTGAAATCCAACATGGCGACCATCCGAAATATTTAGGCGGTTCTCAATATCTACGAATCTACTGTATTACAGCAATCAAACTGAAATTTTGTATGTTGATAGAGGCAATTAACATAAGTGGGATATATGAAAATAGGCTGTATAGCTCTTAACGGAACTACTCGTTTCTAATGTCTTCTGTTTATGTGCGATGCTGGGGCTGTGATTATTAATCAATAAATTAATTAATACATTTGTATAAGTATTTACCGTACAAAGTTTCACTGCACTCGGATTATTAAATCGCGAGAAACGTCCATTTGAATATTTACATTTAGCGTCGCCGCCATAACCGAGCCACTCCTTTGAGCTAAATAGCATTTTATTTAGTATCTGTGGAAAAAGCTCGTCCACATAATTTGTAATAGAATTCAAGTAAAGAAGAAAAAAAGTTAACTTTAGTCGGTTCTGAACCCCAGCCACCCACGCGAGAGACTAATGCGCTAGCACAGAGCCAAACATGTCCATAACATTTCAGTGTTATTAACCGAGTTAAATACAACGTGTTAGCAAATAATGTCTTCAAATAAACTATTTCTTCACTGCAGTACCGTACATCTTCATTATAAATCATTTCATACAAAGTTTATATTATTTATATCAGTAGGCTATACGCATGCAACATACTCAAACTACTGAAATATAGGACAGGCACAGGAGGTCAACTGCCATCTTGTCATGCGACAGAGACGGCTCAGCTCTTTTAGGTCAATGATAAAGTGTAATATTATAATATACTGTAACATTATAATAAATAACGGGACACGTCCTTTATGATAGCTTAAACCACCCTCGGCTCATTAATCGGAATTGTTTATAATGTTTGCATAATTCACACGGTCGCCGTCTTTAAATGGTACGGCTGATGACCTTGTAGTTTGAACACATGACGCGTCTCGTACTGTACCCGATACCTATTTTAGGCTATCGGCTACGCCAGCAGACATTAAGCTGTAGTTGAGGTTTTGGGAAGCAATAAGAAAAGATAGCGCATCGATCGCGTCAAGAAGAAAGCCAAGATGACGTAGCAGGTCAAGAATCAAGGAGGCATTGAAATCTGTAAGAAGATAGAATTATGAATGGAGATATAAAGCTTTATTGAAATGTATATGGAATTATAATAAGTTAAACAACTTAGAAGAGGATATATAACATGCATTATATGTGGAAATAATTTTATGGAAATAAGTTATATTATAACAGAAGGCCGAGAGGATTCGGGTTCGAGACTATGTTCTTGACGTAGGAGCACTGTGGTGGGGAGAATGAGCCACGTGCCGCGCGGAGAACAAAAAGACGGGACACAGCACTAGCAAGTCAGTTGGGCTCAGTGAGACGAGCAGTTCAGAGCAGCTCTATAGCACAGCGAGACGGGCATTGAAGGTCACGCAACATACGTAAACCGTCACGGCAGGAGTAGGCGACAGTTCTCGTATCACCGAGCAGCGAAGGCCGAGCGGGTCATTGATCCAGGTGGGATGGCCGAGAAGGCAATTGTAGATAGCCGGGGTATTTCAAAACCACACTGATCGTATTTGAAGACTTCATTTCAAGCTTCATTTCGACGCTGTTCGAACACAGGCTTTTACGAATAACCTTATAACCATGCTGTTATATAACACATTCAAAGCGAATTTTACTATTCCAAGTAAACTGAATGTTTAGCATAGGCACAGATGAACATTATATCGTGCATTTATAAGATTTTTATCTTATGCCATTTTCATGAGTTACATATTACGAACAGATACAGGGTGTATCGTAATCTTGAACACTCTCTAGTAAAATTTTATTTTACTCAAGTGGAACTTTGCAGTAAGTTGAGATTGGACTTACAATTATTAAACTGAACATTTATCGGAACAGTGGCGTATATTAGAAGAGGAGTAGGGGGTCCGCTGTTTCCATGAACTTTTCGAGAAGGAGTTGGACGATATCCGCTATGGGTAATCCGAGGTTCAACATGACCGAGTAAACGTGAATAGAGACAAGATGGCACCACAGAGCGATGGATTCGATTCCTGACGAGAGGAGTCCAACAGCTGATTCGCTTGGGATTTCGAAGGAAATCGTCATTTCATGGATGAAATGATATTCACGCCGATCTTACGAGAAATTTTTAGGTAGGGAAAATCGACGATCTTGGAAATTATATTACAACTGATAATGAAAGGTATTGTAAGAGTTCTAACTACCTGATTCGATTATTTTCATGAATACTGGGCACACATGTATATTTTTCTAATAGGAGTGATTTGATTATTAAGACATGGTTTGAATTTATATACTTCGAATTTGCTAGAATATGGAGTGACCATATGATATGGCAGGCATCATTATACGAAATTCTCACCGTTGTTTGGCTTTATTAAGCAGATGTTTAGTCTTTTAGACATTTTTCCAGCTAGGATATTTTTCATGAATGTTTTTTTTTTTGTGTAACGAGTATTTCGAACTCGTGATCTGCAATTGATTATCAGAAACTACTTCGTCAGTTCATTGCATACTAGCGAGTGTGTATTATTCATCAGTAGGGATTTTTTCCATTGGATTGTTTGGAGATATTAAGAAGTTATTCACTTTAGTGAATGAACATCGCTTTTATATGACAACTAGAAACTTGTTGATTCCTTTCTAGTACATTCACTCATATAATTCTACGAGATGGGGTCTTTCGTATTTATACGATTGTATGGTGGTTACTCGCCTTACCCATCGTTCAGGGAACTATCATCCAAGTCGACGGGGCGAGGTCCTTCGTATTTATACGATTGTACGGTGGTTACACATCTTACTCGCCATTGAGGGACTAATTTTTATCATCCGAATGTACACGAGATGTAAGTGAATTAAACAAGGAACTACTAGTCACATATCAGTCGAAATTTTGTTAAATAAAGTAACGATAAATGTCAACAGGATTGCATTTAGTAATTCTTGTTTGCCAATCCAATATTTTGTTGCTATACTCTTTTGAGAGTAATTTCAATTTAACAGCTGTTACAGCTGATGCTTTGATGATTTTTTATAATTGTGTTTGACACCTTTGAGAAGGATTTAACGTAATTGAATCTTATGAGATTAATCATTAATGGTCATAATTATTTTAAGGCAGATCAGTATTGCAGATTTTGGTGTGAGAGATTATAGCACATTGGTGTTTTTCTGCGATGTGAATTATTGAAACTTGTGAAAGAGAATTTATGCTATTTGAAAGCAAATCTTAAATTACTGAAGTAATATTTTTCCAATTGTTTAAGAAGTTGTCTAGATGTGATCAGAGTAATTACAGTCATTGGAGATTATGTGCGTTAATAATTTGAAGCCATTTATATATTTTTTGTAGATCATGCAACGTGGTTAAGTGGAGTTTGTAATAGGCATTTTGTGGAATTTGCCATGTGATAGTTGCAACGTTGATAATGTATTTTGAAGGCAGACATGAGGTCGTCGTACCCAGTCTAGCGTATTTGTTGAGATTCATGCTGTATGTGCTGAATATTTATGGAGTTTTTGGAGTAATTCTTATATTCAAATGTGATATTTGGAATATTGAAGAAATGTAATGTCGTTGTGGATAGTTAGATCCAACGTGATGTCGTGGAGACAATAATATTTTTTGGCATGATTAATTAAATACGAGATATAACTTGGAAGTAATAAAACTGTAAGACAACGTTCTATAAACCATATTAAACAATTTGTTAGGAAATTAAACAAATAAATGAAGTTAATAATACAAGATTTTCTGAAAGTAATAATTAACGAAATAATAATCTGAGATTTAAGCATGTTAACGATCTGACCTAATGAAATAAAAATCAGAATGACTAGATGAAATAATAGAATCTAAATAACCAGATGATTGAAATTTAAATAATTTGATAAATTAAATTTTTGAATAAATCGATGAATTAAATAAGTGGATGAATTAAAGATTGATAAAAATAAACTGATTGAAATGAAGTAATCGACGATTGTAATGATGATGAATAACTGAATTAGAAGGTGATGATTAATTAAAGAAGCTGATGATTAATGAATTTATATGCAATTAAATAAATTTAATTGAGAGATAATTCGAAGGAATTGCAACTTGAATTGTGAATTTAAATGATGTAATGGTGATGAATCAACGATTCTGACGGGAATATTTGGAATTTTGAAGTGAGAATTAATGTGAGAAATATTTAATTTTGATAATAATGATGATGATGACCGATGAGAATTTGAATTTTCTGTAATTCACAGATAAGAGATTAATGACGATGTAAATAATGTAAATTAATTATTCAATGTTTAGGAACATTTGTTTAACATGTTCTACGTTCAAATTATACCATGCAAACCATAATTTATGTGATATTTAATATGAGTGATTATTATATGCGTATGTTTAGACAGCTTAATAACTTAATTAAATCCACATTGATGTTAAATTAAAGAGAATTAGGTCTCAGGTTTCACAAATGTCAGTGACGAAAGACATAGTGCTACAGTGATCCTGAGAAACCCAAGAGAACTTTATACATTTTTCTTGTTATGTGGATAAAATTAATTTTGCAGTAGAAAGGAGATGGTTCGATTTTTGGACAATGACAATTTAACTTTGCATTCGACCATACTCTTAGGTAGGATTTATATTTAAAATGTCTGTCTGACTATCAAAGTAAAATAAATTTGTTTTTATCTTAGTGGTGATCTGATGATGGTGTGATGTTCCTTTTTCTTTCCTTGTCTTGAGTAAGGCTTATCCGGAAAGGAAGTGGTTTTGCTAGGAATTCAGTTGATGGCGCCCATTTATATTTGAATTATTTTTATTAACTTAAGCCCGTAACGACCCTAGAGATACTTTGTCTCGTGAAACCCACTGCTTTTTCAAGAACTCAGCTGAATTTCCGACACATTCCTTATTTGACTAGAGGTTCATTTAACTCCGCTCTGTCCTGGAACTCCAGGGATGTGATGTTATAGCAGATGGGTCATCGCATCCCCAGGACGAACGGGTACAGTACGAAGGTATAGTTTTACCAAATTTCGTAGATATCCGATAATTAGTTTGGTCGTAATTTAATATTAAGTTTTGACCATTTGAGTGACCGCCATTAAGTTTTGGTAAAGATGGCGGCATTATAAAACATAACACTGAGGTGCCATTTCCTAGTGCTACCTCTCTACCAAATTTTGTTCAATTCGGTTTCATCGTGTTTCAATTGTTAGGGGGGACAGACATACACCCAGACAGACACACAATTTTTTGGCCTTGTGTAGATCTCAACTTATACTACAAGGAAAAATAGAAGGAAAGAGATCGCCCGGTGGAAGGAGAATTTCCTGGCTCGAAAACCTTAGAACCTGGTTCAACTAAATCTCTGAAGAATTGCCACAGATAAAGCCAGAATAGTCATGCTGATCACCAGCGTCCGAAACGGACAGGCACGCTAAGAAGAAGAAGATCTCAAGTCTACTCTTTTCCTTTCAAAAATCGAAAGTAGGCTAAAAACCTTATGTATTTGTTTATTTTCCTCAGCTAAATGTTAATACACCTTCATTTACACAAGTAAATAAAAGTAAGATTGAAAATTATATTTATTTTATTGAAATGAAATGCATACTAACAGCAAACAAACAATAAATTAGAAATATTCGTTTTAGGCTACTGTATTAAAATAGTTATAATTTATTTTGTTTTTATTAAGTTATGTACATATTAAACTTTTTAAAAGTTTACTATTTAGGGGCTGCCGTACCCAAAAGCCTTCACTGATTCCAGGTGACTGGCTGCGTGGCGCAGCGGTAACGTTCTCGCTTTCTGTACCCAAGGTTGCAGGATCGAATCCTGGCGCAGTCAACTGTCATTTGAGGGAGCCGTGTCAGTAGATTTACTGGTACGTTAATGATCCCCTTCGGTGCAAAATTCCGTCACCTTAGCGTCTCATTAAGCCTCGGTAATTAAAAGGGACGTAAAAACGATAACATTATTATCATTATTATAATCATCATGGATTCGAGTTATTTGCAGTTAGTGTGATAGTTATAGCGTTGCTGCTTTATAACCTGAAGGTGACAGTTCGATTTTCTAACTTGATCACGGTTTAAGATCGTCTGTTGATTAGAACCTCAGAAATGTCCGCCTCGTTGCCTGGTGGCTGTCGTCTCGGAGGCCAGGTTTCGATTCCTTGCTCTGCCAAGAAATTTAATTCTGGTGTGAGAGCTGGAACGGGATACACTCATCCCGTATGACAAAACTGAGAAGAAGTAGGTTAGATTTCCACCTCAGCCATCCTGGAAGTGGTTTTCAGTGGTTTTCCCACTTCTACTCCAGGCGAATACCGGGATGGTTCCTAACTGAAGGCCACGACCACCTCCTTCCCAATCCTCATCTGAATTACAACTACACACATTAATACAACCATGTCAATAACTCAGGTTATCAGACACATTCCACAAACACACCCAAGTACATGGGTCTACATGACAGTGATGTCGCAAAGCCCCTAAATGAATTAACAACTACATCAAGAGAACCTCAGAACTGACCTGACTCGGCCTCTTGTGGACAACAGGGAAATTATCTAACATACGAGATAGTGACAACTTTAGCAAGATAAATTTATGTATTACGATTATCGTATCACATTGAAAAATAGCGTAGGCTATATTCAAGATTACTGCAGAAAAACTAATATTTTGCCATAGGGAATTCTGAAAATGCACCAGACTATGATGCAATGGCATGTTTGGGTGACAAAACTGCTCTAGATTAATTGTGAAACAGTCTCTAATGGGACAGGAAAAACAGATGAGGGTGGCTGTGAAATTAGGCTCATTAGTGCAGAAGTAACGGGACACATTTCTCGTAATGTTACGGGATTTTGTTGCGGTGTTTCTTTCATTGTTTCTAGTTTTGTAACCAGGACGTTTTAAAACTGCCCATATGTGAACTTATTTAGTAAAACTCCGCGGCTCAGCCAATGTTCATTGAATTGCTCAATAGGACCGCGATGGCACACTGCAGCATGTCCGGAGATCGGAGGTTCGAATCCCGGTGCTGACAGCGGCTTCCTGAGTGTGGTTTCCCCCGGATTGTTCCACACTCTCTCGAGGCAAATGCCGGGATAGTGCATTATTTCAAGTCCCGGGACCACCTACTACTACAGTCACCACAGAAACACAAGTAGTCTGAGCTGATGACCCGCACCCCCCGCGTGGCACCCGACCTTACTACTGGTGCCTCCGACATTCAGTTAATCTACGATAGTAGAAGAGAAAGCATAGGGGATTGGATAGAAAGGAATGTCTTTTAGGACTTAGTGCCTGTCCCATCGCGGTCGCGATCTACCAGGCATAATAAATAGATATTAACATTGGTATATTTTATATATGAGCACATATAAATAAATATAAATATGTACTCTTATATAAGGGTAAGATTGTAGGGCCAGGGAAAACCGCATAGGCAGAAAGGAAAGATTGCCTACACGTAAAACCTGGCGGCTTGGTTATTGCCACATGCAAGGATAATGTGGGTATGGAAATGAGTAGGTATGTTAGTTGGGAGAAGGTATCATGCACCAGATCCATGTCCGTCTTCTCGCCAGTTCGTCTCCGGGGAATCCGATAGAACTCGGCACTGCTGGGATCAGCGCGGGCCTTTCCGGCTACCGAGCAATGGTACAAGTATCCGAAGAACCTGCGCCACTACCCGATCTCCATGGGGTCCCTGGTACCGAGCCTCCGTCACCGGAGAGTGGAGGGGGGGGGGGGGGGGCCTCGCCTGCCGAAGCAGGGGCCTAGCGGGCGGTCCATGGGAACGAGCCACCTTCCTCTCTGCTCTTGCCATGGACTTATAGACGGGGCAACTGCGATGGGATGACGGATGGTCACCCATGCAGTTGGCGCACACCGGCGCGTCCAGTGGCACCGTGCAGCCGGTGTGGTGGTGGCCACCTGAGCACCGGTTACAACGGACTGGAGAGCCGCAGGAACCCTGGGAGTGGCCCCATCTCAGACAGCGGAAACACTGTAAAAGCTGGCCTGAGCGGGGCTTCATACTACCTGACTGTAGCGGCTGTCCCTGGCTGCGGCTGGTGGCCTCGCGGCGTCCTGGCTCCCCCTCCTGGGGACGCTGCGGGCGACGGTCCTCTGGGCTGCTGCGTTGCTTCTTCTTCTTCCGCTGCTTTGGGGCCGTCCTGGTGGCCCCGGCCGTCTCTGGAGTCCCCTGCCTGGCGGTGGTGGCGGGCGCGAGTTGCCCCGCTAAAGGCCCCACCTGGGGCTCCGATTGCTGCACCTCCTGGATGGCGGGTTGCCCCGCTAATGGCACCGCCTGAGGTGCTGGTTGTGGAGCCTGGGTCGCGACGTCCGCCTGGGTTGTCGCGTCCACGTAGCTGCCTGTCCTGCTGCGAAGGATCTGCGGAGGGTTCCCCGCCTGCATGCCTGGGATCACCACGACCTGCCAGGTCGTGCTCAAGGGCCCGATGGATCCCAGCAGGTATGGCCTGACCATGACCCCAGTAGGCAGGTAGGCCTCGATGTTCTCGCCTCGGCGTGCAGCTTTTCCCGTCAGTCTGTAACGACAGTCGTCCAGGCACTGCTTGATGTCCTCGCGTTCATGTTCCTGGCTGCATTCAGGCCTGTAATAGATAAACAGAGCCAAGGAGCTGGGGTCGAAGCCACCTGCTAGCTCGAAGCCTGGGGAAGTGGCCCCAGGGTGCCCCCAAGGCTAGTAAACTACAGAGGTTGCCTCAATATGGAGCTCTTAGGCGAGGGGATCGCGGAGGGAAGGGAAAGGACGTGACGTCACACGTTTCCTCGTAGCGCGCGAGGCGCGAGATATGCAAGGGAAGTCAGCTTTCCCACACATTATATTCTATGGATTGCAGTGGTTTAAACACGTGTTTTAAGCCCTTTTGTTTATAATCATGCCAGGTCAAAGATATGCTGTGGCAGTTTGTCACAGTTATTATAAAGTTGTCGTTTTTCACGATGCCTAAAGACGCATGCATTCGCAATCAGTGGATTGCTGCATGTAAGCGAAAATATCATTGCAACCCTCAAACAAGTAGGATAATTATGTTCCCTCCACTTTAAGAGTGAAGACTTCGAATTAGACTACAGGGCCGAATTGCTTAATATAAAGCAAAGATTCCCAAGGAATCTAAAACCAAATGGTAAGTGTGGCTGGCCTACTCTTTAAGTTTTGATGACCTGCTAGGATGATTTTAAAGCTGTTAATATTTTTGTCATATTTCGTACTTGTTATCAGGGGCGTATATACAATTTTTTTTCGAGGGGGGGGCTGACTATCGTGGAAAATTGTGAGTACTTAATGAATTTTCTATTATAGCCTATGGAGTATGAATGGAAAATATCTAAATGGGCTACTTGTCAATTTATAAAGCAGAAACGTAAACACTCATTTCTTTTACAAATTGATAATTATTTCTTAAAAGTAGACTACTGTGATATACATTGTATGTTGTACCCAAGTTGGCTTTTCTCGGTGGGGTGATCTGGAGCGCCCTCAGCCGCCCCCCCCCTCTCCCCTTCCCCCTTGTATACGCCCATGCATGGTATTTTATTTTTGGACTAGATGGAAAATTTCATGAGTAATTCTCTTTGCATTGGTAAAAATTCTTTGCAAATATTCCAGAAAGCAGTCATCATTTCAATAAAATCCCTTCAACTTCTGTACCAAGATATGGCCCGTAGGCATAATACAAAGTACATTCTAACACATAGGCTAAATCAATATGTACTGGAAACCCTCTTTTCACAATTGCGAACCCGTGGTGGCTTACACGATGAACCTTCTTCCCTTAACTGCATTTACAGACTGAGGATGATTATTATTTTAGGAAAAAATCCAGAAGTTGTTCAAAAGCAAACAAACGCTGCTGATCCAGATTCAAATGAATATGCAGTTGCTAAAGCACTAAACAAAGCTGGCATAGTGTCTGAATCAAGTAACGTGCTTCCAGAACGAACCTTAGGGAGCAATGTGCAACCAGAGTCCTTCATTGTCAATATCATTGAACAAAGTGGGGAAGATGCAAGGCTTATGTTGCAGGTTATGTAGCCCACAAGTTCCAAGATAAATTTCCACAACTTGGGAACTTAACCTATGGAATGCAAACTCAACACGATTATGCAATACCAACCTGGATTAAACACTTGTCATACGGTGGTATGACCGATCCCTCATAAACTTGGCTAAACCAGTTCCGGCACATTCCAGCAAAATTCATCACATTTCACGGAAAATACGGATTTCAATGAGGCAAGAACGTTCTAAGAAGAACGAAAGATTTTGTGTAGAGAGAAGTTCCTGACGTACCGTCTGGTGGGGTTGAGGCAGCTGTGATAACAATTTTCTTCATCAGAATGAAACATTCCAATTCTATCTTTCATAAGAAGTGGTAATTGGAAGTCACTAACACCCACGATACAGCTACCGAAAGTAGGCGAATTTCCAAGAAATTCAAGAAGATCACAACAAAAAATGTAAGTAGGCTGCATTCAGCTATTTTATCACCCATTTACAAATAATTTCATGAGAATAAACTGTTCTTTGCGTACTCAACAGCTGATGTTGACAGTTTCGTTACGTTCCCCACATGGCGCGTTTGGTATCTTGTGACGTCATCCGCCTTGTGAGCGCTGATTGGTGAGTGAAAATTGAGGCAACCTCTGTAGTTTATAAGCCTTGGGGTGCCCCTGCACGGTGTCCGAGCTAACATCGCTCGCCCAGCTGAACCTGGCTTCCGGGCTGCTGCTGATGTCCGGTCGCGGGGAGCTAGCCGGTCCTGGCGTCCGACTCTTCACGGACTCAGCTAGCTCAGAGGGCCCAGGGGAGGCGTCGGTTGACTCGGACCGCAGGGACACCTGCGATATGTCCGGGCTACCTGTGCTCCCCGGGCCGGAAGCTACTCCAGCGTAGCGTGCGCCAGCCGGGATATGAGGCACCCGCGCCTCTTCAACGGCTGGCGGCTTCTGCGCCGCTGGCGTCTTCTCACCAAGGGCCTGCTGGCGTGCCCGCGTGACCGGAGGAGAGGGCCCCGTGGAGGTTAACTCCCCGCTCAAGGAGCCTGCCGATCGTGGCCCTCTACCTCTCCGTGCGCGGTTGCGCCTGCTCTGACCCATGGCTGGCTCGCCGGTCCTCTTCTGCTTCCTCCACTCGATGGTCCCGCTGCTCGTAGTCTCCATCCTCCTGGTGAGCTGTTAGCACAACTTTGCTGGTCTGCTGCTGCCACTGGCAAGGTGTCCTTCCTCTAACGATTCAGAGACCCGCGAGCGAGTGAAGGTGCGAGGGAGGGAAAGTACTTGGTGGGTGGGGGGAGAGAGTGACACCATTGGTAAATCATCCTCACGTGCGCGTTACCCAGCGCCAGTTGGTTTCACGGAAGCAAATAGCACTAGATCCAGCAAAATGATGACTCGAAGACACAGATGCTCGAAGAGCAAGGGGAAGCCTAGTAGTTAACATATTTTCCGGGACTTTAGATGAGCTTGTCGCGCTGTAATATACAGACTCACACTATTGTCTGCGCGCCAGGAGAAGTCATTTTGACACGCTGCGTTCTGACGGGGAACGGGGTGTGGTCTGTACGCCTGCGCAGCCCGTTTATTCCTGACCTAATGTGAGTTTAGACATCAATAAAAACGTTACCCGCAGTCTTACATAAAAACAAGATATACCAAACGTTTCCTTAGTTTATTCTGTTTTTAGCTATGTAGATGACCTGTTTGTCATCTCTTGATGAATGCGGTACATTTGCATTTGTATGTTGGCACAGGCTAGAGTAAAAGGTGGATTTTCACTGATGTCTCAGTCTCGCTTATGGCTGTGATTATATGGAAGCTACTGAGGTATGGGTGGTGCCGAGTAATGATATTCAGGGCACAGTCAGTGCCTGTGGATGCTGTGAAAGGTTGTACTCGTAGGGTTAGTACTGCTGTTCTGACTTAGTGAGGAAAGCAATGGCAAACTACCTCACTCCTCATCTTGCCTAGTACGACTCAATATAGCGCTGCCTTGGATTCTTTGTGGGTATCTACTCACATAACCTAACGGCGGTACTTTTTGAGGATCCAACCAGCCTTTGGGCTGATTACCTAACAGATAGCTATATAGAGTAAACACTTGCATTGTAACCCGTTAACATTTTGTAGCTGATGAACAAACAAGATGCTCGGTAAAGAACATATAGCTTACTTTCTCTTAAATGTATAAGACAGTATAGTTATAACTCTTTGTCTTTATCAAAGAGTATTTCTTGGTTGAACACCTTAGAAACTATTTACCTCTACCAAACACCACAACCTCGGATAAACTACCACCATCATTGAAGAAAGAAAGAAAGAAAGAAAGAAAGAAAGAAAGAGAAGACATATCTCAAGAATGTTATGGAACTGGAGACTTAATCGACCGGACGTGGGCAACATCCAACTTTGAGTTGAGGCATGTGTTTACACGTATGGCTGTGCATGGTTTTCACCACCTTAATTGCATTAACCAATCTTTCCATAACCCTACAGTGACGCGTGTTTGCCGACGCTACCACTTAGAGCTCTGTAGTAAAGGAAACAATCAATCAACTATGCAATTCAAATCCCCCGAGTGCAATTTTAATGTACATGTTTATTCTTTATTTTCGATTGCCTTTTTTAAATCGTATGGCTTTTTAGTGCCGGGAGTGTCCGAAGACCTTATTTGGCTCGCCAGAGTCTGTAGCTGCTTCCAGCGGACTCCCAGAGGGTGAGCTACACGTTCCGTTCAATTTCAAATAGTTCCAACTTTCGTTACCAGATGTCAATGATACCTAGTGGTGAAGGTTGGAACTTTCATAGAGCGTTCCAACGAAATCTAACCTAGAAATTAAGCTCCAAACAAGTTTAATTTGGCTGCAATAAAATTATTAATTAATATCCTGAACTAGCACCAACAGATAGAGCACAGGTACTATGTGAGATCGTTTTGTCTTCAGTTCAAATAACACACAATAGGCTGTTACAAACGCTTTAAAATAAATATAAATAAATGTTTTTCTACCTAATCCTTCATCGAGAAATCCTTTACAGAATGGTGAAAACCGCATCAAAATCCATCAAGTTGCTCTCGAGATTATCCGTTACATCCAAGAATTGGGAACTTTATTTTATACTAAGTAGATAGAGATACCCACACAATTTAAGGCTACAGCGGTACAATTTGGTGTTTTGTCTACTTATGAACAATGGTATAAATTTAAAATATAAGATGGGTCTCTTATATTTGAATTTAGAGATGTAACTCTTGGTTAACATATAGAGGTGTGCAAATTAATAGAATTAAATAAATAATTTTAATTAGTCATAATTACTTTTATTCAATATCATTTTATTGACCAACTTCTTTTGATGTCCTACTTAGTAGTGTTTCCTCTCCCGTGGAATTACACCTTTTCCCATAAGGAATTGCGTCTGGAAACTTTCAGATTATTGGATTCCGAGGGATATCTGAGCTGAGTCCGTTTTCAATATTTCATTGACTTTAGAATTCAAGTCAAGTGATTTCAATGCATAGTTCATGATTCTTTGAATAGTTCACTATCGTTCATCAGTTAAAAGACCCCAAATCCCTCCGCTCTAAATTCACACGTAAAGTAGAGTGAAGTAATAAAAACGAAACGTGTGGCATTTTGCATTTGCAAGGCTCCTCTGTTAGTGGAAATTCTAAAAAATCATTTTAATTTGAGTTTCTTAAATGAAAATATAATTAGAAGTCTTGGTTAAACATTTGAAGTAATTTCATCGCCTTGTAACATACTTAGTGCATTAAACCGTGAAAAGTAAAAATGCAATTTCGGAAAACTGACATCGAATCTAATAATTTGCACATCTCTGTAAGGACAGCTATCGCCTCCACCCATACAGATAGAATAAAGTAAAGGCGATTGATGAGAAATGAAAAGATAACTCATACAGAAGGATATAATATTTATTAAGCTGTAAATTTGATTGAGTATATCTTTGTTATAGAACTGAGGGAATGAAATAACAGGATGTAGGATAGTAATCACCGACGTAGGACAATAGTATTTTTTTTAACCATTACCACAGGACAGTTATCGTATTAGGGATGCGGACGTCCTTGTATAATTTATTGTTATTTAATCTGTGCCCCGTTTGCTGAGGTCTGTGCTCCTCCGCAACATTCGTTTCAAAATTCTAATAGTACTTCCTTCCATTCGGCATTTGCTGTTCGCTTGCCTTTTGGTTCTATTTGAACTTTGACGTCATGAAAGGAGTTTGATCGCGATAGTGCGGCATACAGTAAAGTTGTCCGTGGCTAAACACCGGTTGAGGTAAATAAATGCCTACTTGATCTAGTGTTTGACCTTGAGCTTTATTGATAGTTATACAAAAAGCAAAACGTACTGGAAACTGCCTCCTTTTGAAGGAAAATGGCATAGAAGTATCTGATGGCGAAGGTCAAAGCGAGGGAGTAGGATATTGTTTCCAACATTTACGCCAGTAATAATTTCCAGGTGTAAGCAATTGTCATCTGTCATGCATCTTCCAAACCAACAGTCTAGTACCGGTCAACAGACCTTGGGTAACATAAATATTTCTCAACAAAATCACAATTGAGCCTTCTTTTAGTCGAAGGATATGAGGTGGCAATCCACTTACGCCTATGGTGTCTAAAAATTCTATTGGGAATTGTAGAAGTTCACTCTTATCTTCAGTAATCAAATTATTCACACTGATGTAAGTTCTCGATTATCCTGGAATTAGGTCTACAACTTTGTCATTGATTTCTTTACAATGTTCATTTTTAGGTGCTAAAATCGCTATTTTTGAAAAGCGTGAAATATTTTTCAGCGTGGGACTAATTCTGAATTTTCTCCATCGACGTGAGGGTATTCACCGTTACCAATTTTTATGAAGAAGTTTGCAAAGTCACGTTGATCTGTATCCGCTCGCATATTTTTGTTGAGTTTAAAAATTTTGAATAATGGCCACAAAGGAGAGAACCTTACTGACATTTGGACTGATGCTGCTTTAGATGCGTGAGGCACAACAGGCAATGCCTGCCTAAAATCTCCACCTAATATAATAATTTTTCCTCCGAAAGGCACGTCGTTATTCATGATGTCCTTGAGCAATCGGTTTACACACATCAACGCGTGCTTATTAGCCATAGAGGCTTCATCCCAGATGATAAGTTTTGCTGAACGAATATAAAAAGCTTCCTTGCTGTTAACTTTTATTCCTGATACAGAACTTTCATGTAAATGTAGAGGTAACTTGAACTACATTTAACCCTAAATTTGTGCAACTGTGAATCAAGCATTGGTAAAGAAATGATTTCCCGGTGCCCCCTGGACCGTCAATGAAATATGCATTACTCATCCCCTCATAGCTGTTTTGTACTAACCCCAAAATTTCTGTAATTATAGCCGTTTGGTTTCCATTTGCTTGGTTTATCATCCAACTTAATTGATCCTCATTAAGTTTTGGATAATTCATTGGTAAAATTGTCTGAGGGAAATTATCAATAATAGCTGGCAATTCGAGAGAAGTAATGGGAAGACCATGGAGCTTTAATGTAATAGAAATATGTATAAGAGTGAACTGATATGCAATGTTAGGTTCGTGAAACTGCAGATAATCTTCTGAAAATGAATTCTTGAAAATGTCCCATAACTATCTTACATTTGAAGGGGTCTGAAAGATACATATGTAAGAAAACCGTTGTCGTAACTGAGAAGTCATCTGAAATTGTGACGCTTCTGCCAAACAATGCTGCCTTTCAGAATCGTCAATCAGAAAACCTCGCTCCTTAGCCGTTTCTTTAAAAGTAGAATAGACAACTGCTTTGTATGTTCGTAGATCCTGGAAGCTGGTAGCACCTATGACGTGAAGCAATAACAGGCGTAAATAATACCTTTCTGTTTCTGTAGGCGAAACATTATACATCCTGCCTATAGTTTTTGAAACATTTTTTCTTTTTTGCCACTGGCAGTTGCTCTTATTCCAGACGTAATATACTGGTGTTCCAGGATATATATACGGACTTCAGGCTTGCGAATCTTGATTTAACTTGAACCACGCTTGTAATTCGTTGTAGCGCTACTGTGCTTGAAGTAAAATATCAGGAGCTTTATCATTTTCAAAATAGATATTTTGCAAGTTTGGCAAGTGAACTGGTAATCGCACGATATAATGTGACTATTCATGCATGTGAAATGAAAATATCCTGAATGCGGCTTCTGTTGGACCAACATATCTAGCATTTAGGAAAGAAGTAATTTCATCATAGTTCACCGTTTCGCCTTCAGGACATATTTTAACAATGCGCAGTCATGACCTTTATACACATACTTGTGGATTTTAATATATAAGATATTTGTGGATGTATTTAACACTCCTAGCACATGAGCATATTTCAACATTAATATGAGCTTGCACGTACAATAAAAGAAATGGATTGTAGGCAACAATGAATCGACTATCGACTTCAATGTCAAAGCCTCGAATTGTTTTTTTAATAATCCGTTCATTAGTTCTTCTCCTATACGAAGGATAACCATTGGCATTATCTTTGGTCTCTTCCTGAAACTGTTTAGGGAAATCTTTCTTACATACGCCATCTTTCACACAGACTGAAGCAGGATTCAAAGATCCGCGAGGACCATGTACCATATGACGTCTTACCAACTCGTATAGTGCTTCATCCTCTAGATCTGGTATTTCGGCTGACACCACACTGTCAATGTCAGAAATTTCTCGAAACTTACAATCTTCCGTTAATGTTAAGAGTAAATGGATGTGCGGGAGACCTCGTTTTTGAAATTTCACTGTATATAGATATGCTTTTACCGAACATTTCCTTAACATTAATCAATCGTAGCAATTTCTTTACTTTGCAATGGAAAACTCTCACTACAATATCAGGCCTAGCCGTTTCCCAGAGATGAATTCTGTTAAGTATTTCTGGCCAGCCCGCATTATAGGTGAACGTAATGAATAAATCTGGCTTTCCAAACTTCCTCACTATCGCCATCGTATCCTGATAATTTTGCAATATTTTCCTTGGGCTACTTGTAAAAGAAGATGGCAAAACTACATTTTCATTTCCTGCTCGTACATGCAAGGAGTCTGCTAAACCGGCATATGTATCAACTCGTAACTTCGTTTGTTGATGACGTATTGTACCCATGCGTATAATCTCGATGGAAAATATGCTTCTGCCTCCAGCTAGCTTCAGGACTCGAGGGTGTACCGTCCTCCCACTGAGCAGTTGCATACTTTGGATTTGAGACTAAGAGGTATCAACTCTACAATGATAAGGGACAACTCTATTCTAAAACTTTAATTCAGTAAATCAAATCATGGCTTTGAACAAATAAAACAATCCCCATAAACATAAAACAAAAGTAAACAAAAATTACTTTCCACAATCCACCAATAAACAAAATATAATCATAATAAATCATATCATACCACAAACCTTTACCCTTATGTGAACATCACAAAGATATTCTAGTGCGCTGATGCACGTACAACTTCAGAAACAAACTGTACATTGACACTACTGTCATACAATGTGACTTCTTTAATATCACAACATTACGGATTCATAAAAACCTTCTTAATTTGACAATTATGTGTACCGTGTGTGTTTTGACCTTTCTTTTCCCACCAAATACTTCACATGCATTAGCCTATTCTGGTGTTGCACAACAAACTACGTGCAACTCCATAATCATGTAAGCTACCCCTACTCCACTATTTATATAGTTCGACTGCATGCCGTTTTGTGATTTCATATAAAAACGTTATGTTATTGTTGTGTCGGGTGGTATAATCAAACTACCTTGCGCGCGTAGCCTGTGGAATCTGGTAACCAACTTCTGAAAAAGTTGTCAGTGACAGTATAAATGCAACGTCTAACCATTCGTTAGATAGCTAAAATCATGAACCATCAGGGTAATATATAATTATCAATGTGTTCTTAAACCACATGGCTTCATTACTCAACATAACAATATTTCATTCATGTCATTAACAGGGTCTAAAATCTGTTCCTTTCAACTTGCTTTCACGGTTCGCCTTGACCGTCCCCAGACCCTCTCCTCGAGCGGTCGGTATACAATAGAATGTGGAATGGGGTTCCACCAATTAGCTCGACCCTCACTTTTATGTTTGAAGGCTTACTTCCAAAGCATTGTAAGATTTTACCAGACAATCCTGTGCTCCCAATGGCACACATATCTTAATGGATCTTAATTGAATATTATGCACACAGGTAGTGAATGAGCTTTATATTTATTCCTACCCCGAGGATAAAATAATTACTGGCACCAAACAGGTCCATTCAACATGAAGGTACGAGGTTCGTACAACATTGGTCTATTTGGCAACCGGTGTCTTAAATAATATGCGGTCAGCCCAATGCTGCCGGTATGAGGTTCGCTTCAACAAGCCGAATCACTCACAATAATAAGTTCTCGGGGAATCATTAGAGTGTCGAAGTGTCCTCGTTTTCCTCGCACCTAATCACGGGATTCCAACCCGGAACATTCACATCCTTCATCAGAGTTAGGGTCCATCACTAAAACTCTGGCACAAAGTATATCTCCGCTATGCCCCCGGCATAGGAGATTTCATACGTAGAATAGACCACCTGGCTCCTTACCTAATGTTACGACTTCGTCCTATAATATTAAGAGAAATCTATCAATTACTCTATAAGCTTCTCACATAAGCTGCAAATTCAATTCACTAAAAGCTCTTCCATTCCTTGCATAATTATCTTCCCATTAATACAATATATTCTGATATCAAACTGTTTCTTTAATCCCGTAATGTAATCTTACTGTATAATCTTACTGCTTGGATCAATAAGTCTTGCAAATAGCGTAAATTATTTCCTGTTTACAATAATTTCCTGATGCGTTCATTAATACCTTTGATATTAATAATAATTATTATTCTCACTGACATAAATTATCAAATCATTCCTTATTATTATTATGATTTCTGACATATTTTACCAAAATCATTCCTTAGTATTATTATTATATTTCTGACATAATTTACCAAAATCCGACACAACCAATCATCTCAAAACTCGAACAACTCTGCTCGTAACATTTACCTAACTGATTGCCATCTTTAATTAATAGTGGTAATGATTAATCCATTTATTGATGCACATTAACATCTCAACTCTATAAAAATCAATACAATAATGACTAAACCTGGAGGGTCTACCTCCTAATCTGATTCTTACTGGCATCTTTACTGAAATCACGTCACATGCAGTGGCCTATATTCTCTAATTAACCATAATTTGTGGGGTACTCACATATCTCAAGGCTTCTCATGGTGGCTCCAACCAATCATATCCTTCCAAGTCGCCTGCCATATGCAGGTTTAACGCGACATTTTCATCTTGAATACACACATTTTATGACACACAACTTCCGTTAACCATACGGCACTTTGCATTTCTATAAGGAAGCTATTGCTCCCAAACATGTGACACTTTATAACACTTATAAAACCACTACTTTAAAAGATATTTTACATATGCTTTACACATAACACACGTCACTTTGTACAATTTTCATTGCTTGAAATTCCCTAGCAAAGATCAAAATTGCAGGTGTCGACGGCATCTCCCGTGCTCCTACCAACTCCTGATTGAAAGTCTGGTTTACCTGCCCTCGGAATTCACCAACAGTTTTTATCCATACTCCTACGGTAAGATTCTTGCGTCGCATAGATATGCTAACTTCCGTCCTGAGCGTTATTATTTGGTATCCTTACAACATTACCAAATGCTTCGTAAAGTTTCTCCCAGCGCATTCCAGCGTAATTAGACATGAATGATCAGTCGATATTTGATACATTGCGCTTAACACTGTCCATAACTTTACACAAATTATTATTATTATTATTTACAATAGTTCTGCCACTCATCTTACACGATGCTTCCTACGTGAACACGCCATTGTTCGTACTGCTGAGTATACCTGCAGCGCGATTATTATTAATAAAAGCTTATTAAATGCTTCACTCAAATGTAGAACTCTTTGTGCGGGCGTCCTTTCATGCACCGGACCAACATATGTTCCGCCATGACGACTGCCTGCGCCTCTCTTGACAAACTGTGACAAACTGGTGTGAGACTGGCTCCAACAAGTGTAAGACTCAACTAAGAACTGACTTGTAACTGAGTAGGACTGACTTGTAACTGAGTAGGACTGACTTGTAACTGAGTAGGACTGACTTGTAACTGACTGCTCTGCTAAGGGTCGACTCCCTTATATCGGATTCACACAGAAAGTAGAGCGCAATCTTCCCGCGGGATCTCGGCTCCTCTCCCAGCATGATTCTGGTCTCCAAACCATGTTCATTGGGTTCCATTTTCTTCTCTGATCCCATAACTGGCTGCGTGCTGAAGAATCGCTCGGTCAATTAATTAATATTAATTCCTTTCTCTATAGCGTGGGGACGCTATCTCCCGGGATTCCCTGGCGACCTCCTCAAATCCCGCCGCGAACAATGATAGTTCTACGGTCCTTCCGCACTTCCTTAAATATGCGTCAATTTCGCAGATTAAAGGCTCTAAAATTAGCCTCCAGTCTAAAGATTCAC
Organism: Meconema thalassinum; assembly: GCA_946902985.2. Taxonomy (NCBI): domain Eukaryota; kingdom Metazoa; phylum Arthropoda; class Insecta; order Orthoptera; family Tettigoniidae; genus Meconema; species Meconema thalassinum. The sequence continues at coordinate 416,216,877 of OX336391.1, forward strand.
ATGTGGGCAAGTCTCATGTCATTTCGTTACTCCAATCACGAGTAATCAATGACTTTCCTTGTGATCTCTCTCCACCATTTTCAAATCCATTCTCCATCGGGGAAGAACTGGGTCATTATTCAGTTCCTCACCCTCTTCCAGACGACAGAATGAGGTCAGAGAGATGGACGTGGCTCCACTGAACACCTCCCACAATTCTGGGCTAATTTGTATAACGTCCACTCTGCACTTGCAGCGCCCCAAGCCCCATATAGCCTACACCAAGTAGTCTAATAATACTGTATTCTGCTCAATTTCCCTTCATTATTTTAATAAATAATGTCACTGCAACTGAAATCACACCAGTGATTTAATATACACTTCTCTCTAGGGGTTTTTACAATGAAACTCCCTCCACAGACCTCGGGTTCGTTTCCTGGTGGAACCTTTATACTGAGATCACAGTCTCTGAGAACCACGTTCGATTCCAGTCAGCATAACCTCCTCGGGTTCATATTCCCCTTGCGAAACTTATAAAAGTCAATTGCAAGTGGCTTTCTATAAGTAACCAGCTGACTGTCTATCACTGTCTGTGTTTACATCTGGGGTCCTTCACCTCGTCTGGCTGCGAGTAGGTTAGTACAGCTCCCCATTCCACTCTGCGCTCTTTCTAAGCTGTTCATTCTCCAGGCGGAGGGTCGTATTTATTGCCTCAACCTCTCTCGCCGCTGCAACCATTTCTTCATAGAATTCTCGCAGACACTGGCATCTTTGTTGTTCGTCCCTTCCACTGGACAAACTGTCTGCTTCTCGTTCCGTCTTGCCGCTCGAACTTTCAGTTCTGACTGCCTGGCTGACTTCACTCTCCACGTTGAGTTGGGTGTGCGCTGTTAATACTTCTTCTTGTTCGTCGAATTCTTCTGGCGGATAATAAACCTTTAAATTGGCTACATTCATAACGACCTCGTTTCCAGTTTCTAAATGCTTTAACCTGTATGCATTGTTCTGTAGATCTCTTATCACCTCGAACGGGCCGTGGTAAGCAAAAATGAACTTTTTATACTTCCGTGCCTCTGGATCTGAACTGGCTGGCTTCCTGATTAAAACTTTCTCTCCGACGAGAAGCGGTCTATGATACCTCTTCGCACGGTTTCTTCGCTGACGTCTCTCCGCCTGTGCTTTGAGATATTCGAAGGTTCGTTGGATCCTCAATTCTCGACCTGGCTGTGCGTCTACTGGTAATGGAATGACACCAGTCCACGGTCTTTCCGGTCTCTGATCCAGATGTAGAGTCACGGGAACCTGACCTGTCGCCTCATGTACCGTATTATTTATACAGTATTCAATTGCTTCTAGGAATTCAATCCAACGCCAATTCGCTTCAGAGCAGTAGATCTTCATGTATTTCTGGATCTCTCTCATTACTCTTTCAACTGGACTTGCCTCAGGATGGCGAATGGTAGATAAAATCTGCCTAATTCCTAGAGTCTCCAGTTCTCGACGAAACTCTGCACTCGTAAAGCAACTTCCGTGGTCCGAGAGAATATTATCCGGCTTCCCAAGAATCGGAATAACTCTCTCTTTCAGGCGTTTCAAGACCTGCTTTGAACTTGTCTTTTGTATGGGGCATAATACCACCATTTTCGAAAATACATCCATGGCTACAAAAATGTGTCTATTGCCTCTACGTGCTCTAGGCAATGGTCCAAAGTTGTCTATGCTCAATAGCTGCCTTGGCTTCTCCGGTAACAACGGGATAGGTCGTTGCCTCATTAAAAAGGGATTTGGCTTTACCCTCTGGCATAGATCACATGTTCTAATAGCATTTCTCACCGTTTCTCTTAATTTTGGCCAAGTAAATGCTTCCTTCAACAGAGCACAAACTTTGTCTATACCAGGATGACCAAATGCTCTGTGTGCTAGCCACACCAATCTCCTGTGCAAAGATGCAGGAATCACAATCCTTTGACGTGTATGATCTACATCATCCCACTTGTGTAATATCTGATTATACCATATATAATCTGTTGCCAATGCCTCTGCCTCTCCGTATATTGCAGTTCCCCTTGCTAAGCGTCCCTCAAAGTAATCGATCATCATCTTCAACCACGGGTCTTCGCGTTGTAGGTTGGTAAGGTTCCTTAAGTCATCCAACGTCTTCTGATCTCGATTCTCAATCTGGACAGCTATCGCTTCCTCTTCTCTAGGGTAACGGCTTAATATGTCCGGTATTACATTCTCTTTCCCTGGACAGTATTCTATTTCCACGTTAAATTGCTGAATATACAGGGACCATCTTGTCAATCTCTGGCTAGACAAGTCTGTTTTTAACAAAAATGTTAAAGCTTTATGGTCTGTTCTGAGGACTATTTGAAAGCCATACACGAGTTTATGCCAAGATTGCAACGCGTACAAAATTGCGAGCAACTCTATCTCTGTGATCGTGTAATTTTTCTCATGGGCTTTCAGCCTCCTACTTATAAAGGCAATAAAAACTTTCTTTTCAGGCTGGTCAACATTTTCCTGGAATAGCATCGCTCCGATCCCAATGAGTGATGCATCCGTCTGTATGATGAACTTCTGGGTATAATCCGGGTATCCCAGCTTCACATATTCCAAAAGCATTTGTTTTGACCTCACGAATGCTTCCTGACATTGCTCCGTCCAATTCCATCTGCCACCTTTCTTCAATAGGTCCTGCAGGGGTGCTACTGTCGCAATATAGTTTGGGCAGTGGTTCGAAAAGAATCCAATTACTCCCAAATACTGTCGGACGTGCTTTACTTTCGTGGGTCGAGGGAAATTTCGAATTACCTCCAATTTATCTGGATTAGGCTTCACTCCATTTGCATCAATAACATGCCCTAGGAATTTGACTTCCCTCTGACAGAAGTGCGATTTCTTGATATTAACCTTAAAGTTAGCTTCTCGAAGGTCATCTAGCAACTTCTTCAGGTCTCTCATGTGCTCCTCCAGAGATTCTGATGTGAGTAGAATGTCGTCTACATATCTGATGGTACTCTCTTTCACTTCATCTGATAGATTGCGATCTAACGCTCTTATCAGTGCTGAACCAGCTGTTTTCAGCCCAAAAGGTAGCCTTAAAAATGTGTATGTATGTTGATCAAACATAAATCTTGTCAACAGACTAGTTTTCTTCTCTAATTCAAGATGATGGAAACTGCATGTGATGTCCAGATTTGTGAATACGGTTTTCCCTTTGAACTTCCTGAGGATCTCTTTAATAGGTGGCACTTGGTCAAATTCTGGAATAACCTTCAAATTTAAATGTCTCAGGTCCAGGCAGACTCTGACAGTTCCGTCTGTCTTTGGTACAATTACCAACGGACTTACATAAGGCGTAGGTGTCTTCTCAATAACACCGGCCTCCAACATCTCCTGAATTGCCTCTTTCACTTTAGCATAATGCTTTTCAGCTATAGGGTAGGGTTTCTGCCTAAATGGTGTCCAATCACTGACTTGAAAAGCATAAGTGAAGTTCTTTATACGACCAGGTCTCGAATCAAAGACTTCCTTCTGTTCCAGTAATAACTGCTTTAAGTTTTCCTTCTCTTTTAGCCCAATTTTCGCTTCTTCTAGCTTTTCCGAAATGTATTCCTCCAGTTTGGGTTCCAAATCTTTCTCCAGGTCTGTGGCTAGTGTTTTCAGCTCTTCTTCTAACCGCTCAATAACTAACACTTCTTCTCCAGCCACGTCTCTGTATGTATGCCATACTTGTTCACTTGACCCTGGTTCAATCTCATTGAGTGCGACCTCCAAACCTTCAGCTTCTTCATTCACATGGAACATAACCCTGTCCTGTGCTAGGTCGATTATCACTCTGTATTCCCTTATAAATTCTGCCCCAATAAGTAGGTTATAAGGCAATTTGTTTACTAACAGAAAACTCTGTGAGAATATAGAGCCTCCTATCTGTAAATCTAGGAATACCTGATATTTACATATCATCATTCTGTCTGGAATTACCCCTTTTATCTTGACACTAGAGATCGGTATTTTCAAAATATTCTCTCTCCGGGCTATTTCATCATATAAGGCTTGTGTCATAAGGCTCACTGTTGACCCTGTGTCTAGCAGACTTCTTACTTTTAATCCTGCCACACTTACTATTATAATAGGCAATTCTCTCTTGACCATGACCTGTGATCCTCCTGTATCCTCGATTAGCTCTTCCGGTTTGGCTATCCAATTGATGATGTTAACAGACTTCCATCCCTCAGTCTCGAACTCTTCTAATTTTGGCGTTTTTTTTCCTTCAGCGCCCGTCCCCTTGGAGTTTCTGCTCTCCTGTTCGCTGCGTTGTAGCTCCAAACTCTTAGCTCCATCTCCCTATCTGTCTGGCGATGTCCTGTTCTGCATAACTTCTTGCCAGCGGACTTGTTGTTTCTGGGGCTCATCTCCCCTCTCCTCGAGGTATCGCAAAGAAGCGTGATATCGTTCTTCTACCTCGTCATCGAAGTTACTTCTTCTTTCTTGGGGTCTCCAATTTCTATTGTTGCCTTCTTGGCCATTGTTACCTCCATTGTTTTGGTACGGTTTACCCCTGATATTCTGCTTATTCCACGAGTTTCGACCTCTTCCTCCTCTATTAGCATTCCCTTTATACTTTGACTGCCATCTTCTGGGTTCCTGTTCCCATTGCCGTCCATAGGAATCTAATGTTTCGGTGCTCGTAGCTTTGTTGTTCCTTGGAGCTTGCTGTTGGTCAGTCTGCGTGTTGGTCACGTGTACCTGTTCCACGGTTCGACTCTGACGCATCGTATTTGCTGTTGTGAGGTCCAGTTGTCTAAGAACTGTCTCCATTTCTATAGCAGTTTTCGCATTAGCCGAGATTAGTAGTCTTTGGATCTCGTATGGAAGCTGCTTGGCGATAGCGATACGTAATTCCAGCTCGCTCGGTTTTTGATCCAGTTCTTTGAAGCGACACATCTGCGATATGAAGAATTCTGCGTACTTCGTTGGGTTGTTGGTACTGTATTTCTTTGCATATAAATCCAACCGTAAATTCTGTTGGGTCGCTGCGTCCCAGTATCTCTTCAAAAATGCCTCCCGAAACTCCTAAACAGTATCGAAAGTGTAGCGGAAGCTGCGAAACCATAATGCACACTCCCCCTCTGTTAATTTCTCTATAGCTCGTAACCTGCGCTCCTGTGGTATTCGTGCATCATTCAGATATTCAGTCACTTCCTTCAACCAATATTTTGGTGTCATATTACAGTGGCTACCTGAGAATTTCCTTGGTTTTTCTTCGCTTGCCCTTATGACGTTTATCACCTGGGTGTGCATAGCATTTTCATGTGGCGTCGATGCCGCAACTGGTACACCTGGCGTCATATAAGGACTTTCCCCTGGGCCTGTAGCACTCCTTATTATAGGTTGGGTTTCTAAGTCTGCCCACCTTGTTTTCCTCATATCTTCCATGCTGCCTTCACTTGACTTAGGATCTTTCAGAAATGTTTCCTCCTGTGCGATTATCCTAGTCTCCATTTGATTGTGGCGCATCTCTGCTCTTTCCAGACGAATAATGACTTCTTTCTCTATTCTTGTAAGCCTATCTCGATTTTCCTCGGCTACTTGAAAGATTTTCTTCTTGTCTTCTTTCAGACTTTGTTTGATATGGGAGATTTCATTCTCTACATCTTCCTTAATTTGAGCAAGGGTCTTGTCGCTTGCCTCTGTTTTCTGGCCTTCTCTCACTTCGAGTTCTTCCCTCAATCCTTTGATTTCTTCTCGAATGTGTCCATTGACCTTTGACATTTCCTTCTGGACCTTAATAATTTCACCTCTATTCTCCTCTTGCCTTTTGTTGACTACAACAAGGTCATTCTGAACTTGGTCCAGTTCTTGATGAACTTTGCTTATCTGGCCCTTCATATTTCCTATCAGCTCTTTACTCTCGTTAACGACAGCCTTGATTTCACCTATTTCTTGACATTGACCTAATATATTCTGGTCCTGTTTCTTGAGATCACCGTTAATTGCTCTAGCATAGCTTTTCAATTTCTGGTCCCATTTAGAGTCGTTCTCCTCTAATCTCTGGTCTACCGTTCTCGTAAACTCTGAAAATTGTTTCGCTTGGCGTTCGAGATTCGCCTCGTTTTGGATTTGAATATCCTTAATGTCGTTAGACAACGCGTCTAACCTACTGTTGGTTTCATCCTGAGCATGCTTACACGCTTGTAAGTTACTTTCAAGTTTGGCTTCTATGGCCTCGAAACGTTTATCTGTTTTAACCTGCATTTCCGATACAATGCTTACAACAGTTTCTGTTACTTCGGTCTTAATAACCTCTTGCATTTGACCTAACATGTTGTTTATTTCAACCTTATTTGAATTTATTGCCTCCTGATTAGCATCTAAACGTGTGTTTATTTCAACCTGATTAGCATCTAAACGAGTGTTTATTTCAACCTGATTAGCATCTAAACGATTGCTCAATTCACTCTGGTTATCATCTAACCGAGCGTTTATTCCGTCCTGGAAAGCCTTAGCTTCCAGCCTATTCTGCTCGTTAACAACATCAAAATGCTGTTTCAACCCTGCAATAACCTGCAAAATCTCCTCCGTGCCTGACATTTTCACAATAACACTTAAATATGCAGGCAGGCTTCCTGGAAAAATGTGTGGATATGTTTTGAAAAGAAACATCAAACACTGTACACATATTGTAACGTCGTGCAAAACCTGATAATATTATGATAAATTGTGGATCTGGTATGTAGCGCTCATACCCTTGGGTAATCCTCTTCTCAATAGAGAGATTCTGCGTTACATCAAAAGCCTACTGAACTCAAAAATCACTCAAACACAGTTTGAGGCAACAAAAACAATTACTATGGTTTTCCCCATGAAATACCATAAAAAATCTATGGGTTTTCCCTAAATCCCATAAGCTCCACGCAACGTTGGGCGCCATGATAATAAATATATAAGATGTAATGATGTCAAGTATGCCATGCATGTGCAATGCCAAGATCGCTCATATTGCACTGACGCAGGCGGTTCCACAATGAATTTATACCGCTCCACGTTGCTTGGGCCATGATAAATATAGTCATGGGAGGTGGTCCACGTTAAGACATCGCAGCAACCCTCCAAGTTCTCGGTTGTACTGTCGAATGCCCCACTTGGGTCTCGCCATGATAAATGAATGATATATATCATGTTCATGCGCCTATGGTGACCCGTAATTTTCAACAGGCCCCACTCACGGGCGCCATGATAAATATATGCATACTAGACGTATTGCATTATCAAAATTTATATTGTGCGTATCAGAGCTTAGCTAGAATTAGGTGCGGTCCTCCCCTACTTCATGTTAATCGTTACTTTAATAGAGTTGTGTGCATTAGATATAGACCGACTTTAGTTGTACCTATAGCTCAAATCACTGTACAGGACATCATTTTCCATGTACCCATGAGTATAATCTCGATGGAAAATATGCTTCTGCCTCCAGCTAGCTTCAGGACTCGAGGGTGTACCGTCCTCCCACTGAGCAGTTGCATACTTTGGATTTGAGACTAAGAGGTATCAACTCTACAATGATCAGGCACAACTCTATTCTAAAACTTTAATTCAGTAAATCAAATCATGGCTTTGAACAAATAAAACAATCCCCATAACCATAAAACAAAAGTAAACAAAAATTACTTTCCACTATCCACCAATAAACAAAATATAATCATAATAAATCATATCATACCACAAACCTTTACCCTTATGTGAACATCACAAAGATATTCTAGTGCGCTGATGCACGTACAACTTCAGAAACAAACTGTACATTGACACTACTGTCATACAATGTGACTTCTTTAATATCACAACATTACGGATTCATAAAAACCTTCTTAATTTGACAATTATGTGTACCGTGTGTGTTTTGACCTTTCTTTTCCCACCAAATACTTCACATGCATTAGCCTATTCTGGTGTTGCACAACAAACTACGTGCAACTCCATAATCATGTAAGCTACCCCTACTCCACTATTTATATAGTTCCACTGCATGCCGTTTTGTGATTTCATATAAAAAACGTTATGTTATTGTTGTGTCGGATGGTATAATCAAACTACCTTGCGCGCGTAGCCTGTGGAATCTGGTAACCAACTTCTGAAAAAGTTGTCAGTGACAGTATAAATGCAACGTCTAACCATTCGTTAGATAGCTAAAATCATGAACCATCAGGGTAATATATAATTATCAATATGTTCTTAAACCACATGGCTTCATTACTCAACATAACAATATTTCATTCATGTCATTAACAGGGTCTAAAATCTGTTCCTTTCAACTTGCTTTCACGGTTCACCTTGACCGTCCCCAGACCCTCTCCTCGAGCGGTCGGTATACAATAGAATGTGGAATGGGGTTCCACCAATTAGCTCGACCCTCGCTTTTATGTTTGAAGGCTTACTTCCAAAGCATTGTAAGATTTTACCAGACAATCCTGTGCTCCCAATGGCACACATATCTTAATGGATCTTAATTGAATATTATGCACACAGGTAGTGAATGAGCTTTATATTTATTCCTACCCCGAGGATAAAATAATTACTGGCACCAAACAGGTCCATTCAACATGAAGGTACGAGGTTCGTACAACATTGGTCTATTTGGCAACCGGTGTCTTAAATAATATGCGGTCAGCCCAATGCTGCCGGTATGAGGTTCGCTTCAACAAGCCGAATCACTCACAATAATAAGTTCTCGGGGAATCATTAGAGTGTCGAGGTGTCCTCGTTTTCCTCGCACTTAATCACGGGATTCCAACCCGGAACATTCACATCCTTCATCAGAGTTAGGGTCCATCACTAAAACTCTGGCACAAAGTATATCTCCGCTATGCCCCCGGCATAGGAGATTTCATACGTAGAATAGACCACCTGGCTCCTTACCTAATGTTACGACTTCGTCCTATAATATTAAGAGAAATCTATCAATTACTCTATAAGCTTCTCACATAAGCTGCAAATTCAATTCACTAAAAGCTCTTCCATTCCTTGCATAATTATCTTCCCATTAATACAATATATTCTGATATCAAACTGTTTCTTTAATCCCGTAATGTAATCTTACTGTATAATCTTACTGCTTGGATCAATAAGTCTTGCAAATAGCGTAAATTATTTCCTGTTAACAATAATTTCCTGATGCGTTCATTAATACCTTTGATATTAATAATTATTATTATTCTCACTGACATAAATTATCAAATCATTCCTTATTATTATTATGATTTCTGACATATTTTACCAAAATCATTCCTTAGTATTATTATTATATTTCTGACATAATTTACCAAAATCCGACACAACCAATCATCTCAAAACTCGAACAACTGTGCTCGTAACATTTACATAACTGATTGCCATCTTTAATTAATAGTGGTAATGATTAATCCACTTATTGATGCACATTAACATCTCAACTCTATAAAAATCAATACAATAATGACTAAACCTGGAGGGTCTACCTCCTAATCTGATTCTTACTGGCATCTTTACTGAAATCACGTCACATGCAGTGGCCTATATTCTCTAATTAACCATAATTTGTGGGGTACTCACATATCTCAAGGCTTCTCATGGTGGCTCCAACCAATCATATCCTTCCAAGTCGCCTGCCATGTGCAGGTTTAACGCGACATTTTCATCTTGAATACACACATTTTATGACACACAACTTCCGTTAACCATACGGCACTTTGCATTTCTATAAGGAAGCTATTGCTCCCAAACATGTGACACTTTATAACACTTATAAAACCACTACCTTAAAAGATATTTTACATATGCTTTACACATAACACACGTCACTTTGTACAATTTTCATTGCTTGAAATTCCCTAGCAAAGATCAAAAGTGCAGGTGTCGACGGCATCTCCCGTGCTCCTACCAACTCCTGATTGAAAGTCTGGTTTACCTGCCCTCAGAATTCACCAACAGTTTTTATCCATACTCCTACGGTAAGCTTCTTGCGTCGCATAGATATGCTAACTTCCGTCCTGAGCGTTATTATTTGGTATCCTTACAACATTACCAAATGCTTCGTAAAGTTTCTCCCAGCGCATTCCAGCGTAATTAGACATGAATGATCAGTCGATATTTGATACATTGCGCTTAACACTGTCCATAACTTTACACAAATTATTATTATTATTATTTACAATAGTTCTGCCACTCATCTTACACGATGCTTCCTACGTGAACACGCCATTGTTCGTACTGCTGAGTATACCTGCAGCGCGATTATTATTAATAAAAGCTTATTAAATGCTTCACTCAAATGTAGAACTCTTTGTGCGGGCGTCCTTTCATGCACCGGACCAACATATGTTCCGCCATGACGACTGCCTGCGCCTCTCTTGACAAACTGTGACAAACTGGTGTGAGACTGGCTCCAACAAGTGTAAGACTCAACTAAGAACTGACTTGTAACTGAGTAGGACTGACTTGTAACTGAGTAGGACTGACTTGTAACTGAGTAGGACTGACTTGTAACTGACTGCTCTGCTAAGGGTCGACTCCCTTATATCGGATTCACACAGAAAGTAGAGCGCAATCTTCCCGCGGGATCTCGGCTCCTCTCCCAGCATGATTCTGGTCTCCAAACCATGTTCATTGGGTTCCATTTTCTTCTCTGATCCCATAACTGGCTGCGTGCTGAAGAATCGCTCGGTCAATTAATTAATATTAATTCATTTCTCTATAGCGTGGGGACGCTATCTCCCGGGATTCCCTGGCGACCTCCTCAAATCCCGCCGCGAACAATGATAGTTCTACGGTCCTTCCGCACTTCCTTAAATATGCGTCAATTTCGCAGATTAAAGGCTCTAAAATTAGCCTCCAGTCTAAAGATTCACCTGTGGGCAAGTCTCATGTCATTTCGTTACTCCAATCACGAGTAATCAATGAATTTCCTTGTGATCTCTCCCCACCATTTTCAAATCCATTCTCCGTCGGGGAAGAACTGGGTCATTATTCAGGCCCTCACCCTCTTCCAGACGACAGAATGAGGTCAGAGAGATGGACGTGGCTCCACTGAACACCTCCCACATTTCTGGGCTAATTTGTAAAACGTCCACTCTGCACTTGCAGTGCTCCAAGCCCCATATAGCCTACACCAAGTAGTCTAATAATACTGTATTCTGCTCAATTTCCCTTCATTATTTTAATAAATAATGTCACTGCAACTGAAATCACACCAGTGATTTAATATACACTTCTCTCTAGGGGTTTTTACAATGAAACTCCCTCCACAGACCTCGGGTTCGTTCCCTGGTGGAACCTTTATACTGAGATCACAGTCTCTGAGAACCACGTTCGATTCCAGTCAGCATAACCTCCTCGGGTTCAGTATATAGTTTAACCCTTCACCTTCCATACGACAGTAGTAATCCACGAATAAATATCCATTTTGCAAACTTGAGCAGCGACAACTAACTCAACATGACCTCCATGAACACCATTCATAGACATATACATTTTGTAATCATCGCTCGTATTGATAGCAGTTTCGTACATATCGCTGTTGCCAACAATAAAGGAAGAATAATTATTCCACTTGTCTGTAACATTTTTTTACAATTCGCTTTCTAACCTGTGTAAATAAACTCTGATTGTTGTACTCATAAATATGCCAATGACCTGAAGAGACAATTACCGTCACCATTAATCTTTATAACATTTGTAATTGGGTGTCGCCTCTCATTCATCATAATATGATTCATTGTATTGATTGAGCACACAACCTATATGGACGAATGATGAAACGAAAAGAAGACAGTTTGTAGCTGGTGAGACCAAAGACTGTATAACAGAAAGATCTGATACACAATACTAAATGGCGGTTCCAACATTCGACTGTAGCGGCATCTTCGTGAAATTAGTTGTCTTTCGTATACAGTATTTGTTGTCATTCAAAGAGATGTTGACATGACAGTGTCATTAGCAAAATGACTGCTTATTGTGCATGAGCATTTCAGTCTCAAAGTAATCCATTTTTTGAGAAGTTTTAATAAAATTATGTGCACAGAATCCCCTTCTACTTATTGTATGGATACATGCAACATTAGCGCCCGAGTGGAACAGGTAGAAGTTAACGATATCATGTATGGATACATGCGACATTAGCGCCCGAGTGGAGCAGGTAGAAGTTAACGATATCATGACGTAATTAGAGAACTCTCTGTTAATATCAAGTTAGATTTTATTATTGTGGTGGCGTTGAATATCATGATACAATGTTAGTCGTTGTCGCCTAGCGACAATATGTCCGTCAAGTCATTCGATATTCTATTTTCGTGAGACCTTGAAGGCAGTAATATTCGCAATTATTTTATTACTCGAATGATGTAATCAAGTAAGGTCGGTATCAATCGACGGTGCTTAACGGGCATTACATTTTAAGACAACAAACGTCGTCGTAGCGCAAATACTTCCCGAGATATTTCAGTTTTAGTAAAGGGTGAAATTTTTTGAAAACTATTTTAATATATAAGATATATATTTTCCATTGTAATATGCACAATATAACGCTTAATTTTAAAACGTCCGAGTAATTACAAAACAATTAATATAAAAAACAAGCAAAAAACAACTCTGGCAGGATTAGAACTCCGGCCATTCGGGTTGAAAGGCTAATGCTTTACCACGCAGCCAATCAAGTCAACAAGAATTTACCGATATCAGTTGAATTACATACAACGGCTTAGCAAATAATGATTTAGACAAAACAATTTCTTCAGTGGAGTATACTTTTTATATATAAAGTATTTCATACTGTACCCGTTCGTCCTGGGGATGCGATGACCCATCTGCTATTACATCGCATTCCTGGATTTCCAGGACAGAGTGGAGTTAAATGAACATGAATTCAAATAAGTAATGTGTCGGAAATTCAGTTGAACATTCACAAAAGCAGAGGGTAACACGAGATAAAGTATCTCCAGGGTCGTTACGGGCTTAAATTTAATTTTAAAAAATACAAATAGAAATGGGCGCCATCAACTGAATCCCTAGCAAACACATCCTTCCTGGTTAAGCCTTAATTAAGACAAGGAAAGGATTAGGAAAACCACATCATCATCAGATCACAACTAAGATAAAAACAAATTTATTCAAACTTTGATAGTCAGACATAGAAATATTAAACACACATCCTACCTAAGAGTATGGTCGAATGCCAACGTTAGATTGTCATTGTCCTGAAAATCGAACCATCTCTTTGCTATTCAAAGTGTACTTCATCCACAAAAAAATATGAAAATTTTCTAAAGTTCGCTTGGGTTCTCAGGTTCACCGTAGCACTATGTCTATGCGTCACTGACATTTGTGATTCCTGAGACCTAACTTCTCTTTAAGTTAACATCATGAATGTGGATGTCAAAAAAATATGAATCTGTCTAAACAAATTATTATAATAATACATATTTAAATATCAACTTATTTTTATGGCTTGAATGGCATTATTCACATGCTGAAAATCTCAATAAATGCTCCTAGAAATCTAACATTTAATTTACATTATATTTACACTGTCACTGATGATTGCTTGTTTGTGAATCAAAGAAACTTCACTAATCATTGGTTATCATCATCATCATCATCATATCAAAATTAAATATCTCTCACATTAGTTCTCATCTCAATATTCATTATATTCAAGTCAGAATAATTAATTTATTACCATCAAATCATTTAAATGAATATTATAATCATTAATTCATTATATTCCTCAATTATCCACACACTCTCATTTCATTATCTCATTCAGATTAAATCATCTCAATTCATCCATCTAAATTGTTTAATTCATTAGTTCAAGTTGCAATTCATCAAATTGTTTAAATCATATTTCTTATTTAAATTTATTTAAATCCATTTAAATTTATTAATCATCAGCTTCTTTAATTAATTATCACCTTTTAATTCCGTTATTCATCAGCTGTTTAATCTCCTATTAATTTATTTAATTTAGTTAATTTATTCAACCTTTAATTCATCCATTTATTTAATTCATCGATTTATTCAAAATTTAATTTATCAATTTATTCAAATTTTAATTCATTTGGTTATTTAGATTTTTATTTCATTGAGTCATTTAGATTTTTATTTCATTGGGTCAGATCATTAATATGCTTAAACTTCAGATTATTATTTTATAAATTATTATTATCAGAAAATCTTGTATTATCAAAATTATTTATTTAATTTCCTAAAAAATTGTTTAATATAGGTTATAGAACGTTGTCTTACAGGTTTATCACTTCCAAGTTATTTCTCGAATTTAATTATCATGTCAAAAAATTATTATTGCCTTCACAAAATCACGTTGGATCTCACTATCCAAAACTTCATCATATACTCTCACTTTATCAAATACCACATTTGAATACCATAATTATTCCACATAACACCATAATTATTCCACATAACACCATAACTATTCAGCGCACAGCATGAATCTCAAAAATATGCTAGACTGGGTTCAACAACCTCATGTCTGCCTCAAAATACTCCTTGGCAACTTCCACTTGGCAACTTCCAAAATACCTATCACAAACTTCACTTAACCACGTTGCATGATCTACAAAAATATATAACTGGCTTCAAATTATTAACGCACACAATCTCCAAGAACTGTAATTAATCTGATCATATCTAGACAACTTCTTAAACAATAAGGAAAAATTACCTTAGTAATCGTAATCCAATTCAAGATCTGCTTTCAAATAGAGCATAAATTCTCTTAAAATTCTCAAAATTCACTTCAAAGAAAAACACCAATGTGTTATAATATCTCACATCAAAAATATGTCATACTGATCTGCCTCAAAATAAATCTGACCATAAATGATTCATCTTACAAGATTCAATTACTTGAAATCCTTCTCAAAGGTATCAAACTACTCACAAAAGAGTATCAAAAGTATCAGCTGTTAAATGAATGTACTCTCAAAAGAGTATAGCAACAAAATATTGGATTGGCAAAACAAGAATTACAAAATGTAACCCTGCTGACATTCGTTTTTAATTTATTTAACAAAATTCGACTAATGTGTGACTAGTAGTTTCTTGTTTAATCCTCTTACGATCTTAAGTACACTAGGATGATAAAAATGAGGCCCTCGACTGGCAGGTAAGGTGTGTGCCACCACGCAATCGCCTAAAGCGAAAGGCCCTGCCCCGTAGACTACCATGATAATGCCCTAGACGATGGGTCAGGTGAGTGCCACCATGCAATCGCATAAAGCGACAGGCCCCATCTCGTAGACTGATGAGTGAGTGTACCAGATTGGAATCAACAAGTCTCTAGTTGTCACATAAAAGCGATATTCATTCACTTGAGTGAATAAAATCTTAATATCACCAAACAATCCAATAAAAAATCCCTACTGATGAATTATACATACTCGCTAGTATGCAATGAACTGACGAAATAATTTAAATTATCCAATTGCAGATCACGAGTTCGAAACACTCGCCACAAAAAATATCTATCCAAGAAATACTATCCTTACTGAAAAATATCAAAAAGACCAAACTTCTGCCTAATAAAGCCAACCAATGGTGAGAACGTCGTATAACGGTGACTGCCATATCATATGGTAACACCATATTCTAGCAAATGGAGCAAAAAAATTCTAAGCCATGTCAAAAAATAATCGTAGAACTCCTACTAGAAATATATACAAGTATGCCCAGTGTTCATGAAAAATCATATCAGGAAAGTCATAACTCTTACAATACCTTCTTATTTCAGCTGTTAATATAATTCAAAGATCGCCGATAATCCTCATGTGTGCCACAAATTTCTCGATAGATCGACGAAAACATTGTATCACCCACTGAACTAACGATTGACTTCATATTCCAAGTGAATCTGATGTTGGATATCCTCTTCTTCAGGAACCGAATCCATCGCTCTGTGGTGCCATCACGTCTCCGTATTCGCCTAGCCCGACATGATGAATTCAATATTATCCATCACGGATATTGTCCAAACTCTTCCATAAAAGTTCAAAAATGTAGAGTATCCCATACTCTTCAAATATGTCACGCCACTGTCCCATACAATGTTCGGTTTGCATATGACAAAAGGTTAATCTCCACAGCGGCTGAATTTCACTAGTAGAAAATAAATAATTTAGAAAAGTGTATCGATTTCTTAAACACCCTGTATCTGTGTTCGTAACTGATATTTCATAATTGTTCATGAAAAGCAACTATAATGCTGCACGTGCCACTGTACATAAAGTGCAAATTCTTGTAACTGTTCACTTGCCAAAAAAACATTAATGTTGGACTGACCCCATGGTCGCCTTAAATATTCCGGTCTAAAATGCATCATCTAATAAGCCGTAATACCGTTGAAATATATCGAAGTCCATTTAAAGGTTCACAATAGCAGTGTATAATTGCTATCTGCTTGCACAATTGGACTGTCGAAACCCAAGTCCAAACGTATTAAGTTTGACAAAATGTCGAAATAATGTTCAGCTGCTTGCATATCGCCTGCTTGTAAAATGTCGGCCCCAGCACGACCTGTTCCGCCTTACTGTTCTCGTATAATGCGACGCTGAAAACTGGCCTCATTATATCACTTCGCTGTGCTGTTCTGTATTAAGAATGTAGCTCGAAATAATGTTCTCAATTCTATCACAAAGGTGCGTATTACTTTAATGAACTGTAACATTGGAAAAGCATTGCTGTTTCACATAACTGTAGCCACGATGTTGAAAATACATCTGCCCGAACACCGGCTCTCTTTCACTTCCACGGCTTGTGTAACCTGTCTTACTAACTGATTCTCGCACTGCACACCGTGCGCCGCTCAGCTTGACTGACTGACCTACTTTCGTTCTTCTGGCGCACGTTGCTATCAGCTTGATTTGCTGGACTAATAATGCTGTCTTCCTAGCGCACCATGTGATCTGCTCAGCTTGACTGGCTGGAATAGAACTGCTGTCGTCTTCTAGCGCACCATGTGCTCTGCTCAGCTTGACTGGCTGGACTCGTAATACTGTCTTCCTAGCGTACGTTGTGCTCCGCTCAGCTCGACTGGCTGGACTAGAACTGCTGTCGTTCTCAGACGGTGTGATCAGCTCCGCTCGGCCCTATCACGTGACCTTCCCCTTCCTTCTGCGGTCGTACGTCACAACTATAATCTCGACCACAATTATATCGGCAAATAAGTTATAACATAACTTAAGGAGTTATCTGCCTTTCTTCAAGTTATCACCATAGATTTCTTGATATATCCTTCTCTTCTGAGATTATATAATGTTTCATTCCATATTGATCTTTATAATAATCCAATATTCCTCCCATAATTCCATCTGCTTGACTGGTAGTGCCTCCTTCATCCTCGGCCTCCTACGTCATTTCCTACCATTCTTCTCGACTCGATCTGAGTGCTATCTTTTCTTCTTTTCCCATAAATCTCAACTATGGCTCGATCACAACTGGCGTAGCCGATAGCCTCAACTGGGTATCGGGTACAATACAAAGATTATGTTATTCCTAACAGTAAGTTATATTGCATGCAATACTCAAACTAGTGAAATATAAGTCAGGCACAATATATTAGCAGCCATCTTGTCTTCTAACTGAGACGGCTCAGCTTTTTAAAGTCACTTCTACACTATAATATTACAAGATAAACTTTTAATTTCGAACGTGTCACGTTCTATAGAATAGTTAAAACGATTCTCGGTTCGATAATCGGAACTGGTGGGTCCCATGATATGGATTATAAAGTTTGCATAGTTCACACTGCCGCCATCCTGAAATGGTTCGGTGGATGACCTTGTAGTTTGGGCACCAGACGCGTCCCATATGAAGGTATGTTGTTACCAAATGTGGTAGAGATCGGACGATTTGTTTAGCCGTTACAGTATTTGATTTTACGTTTTGAACGTCTGAGTGGCCGCCATTCAGTTTTGGTCAGGATGGTGGCGATATAATACATGACACTGAGGTGCCCTTTGCTATTGCTACCTCTGTACGAAATTTTGTTCAATTCTGTTTCACCGTGTTTGGATTGATAGGGGGAATCGATTTGCACACATACATGGCCGCCATCTTCAAACTTTTGACTGATGTCCTTGTAGCTTGGTCAAAAGACGCTTCTCACATAAAGGTATGTTGTTGAAAAATTTGGTAGAGATCAGATGATTAGGTTGGTCGTAATTTGCTGTAAGTTTTTAACATTTGGGTGGCCGCCATTGGTTTCCGTCAAGATGGTGGCGATATAAAACATGACACTGAGGTGCCCTTTGCTAGTGCTACCTCTGTACCAAATGTCCTTCAATTCGGTTTCACTGTGTTTGAATTGATAGGGGGAATCGATTTGCACACATACATGCCGCCATCTGCAAATTATTAAGCTGATGGCCTTGTTGTTTGGTCAAACGATTCTTCCCACAAAACGGTATGTTGTTGCAAAATTTGGTAGAGATCAGATGATTAGGTTGGTCCTAATTTGCTCTCAGCTTTTAACATTTGGCTGCCCGCCATTACGTTTCCGTCAAGATGGCGGTGATATAAAACATGACACTGA
Source organism: Meconema thalassinum (assembly GCA_946902985.2). Lineage (NCBI taxonomy): Eukaryota > Metazoa > Arthropoda > Insecta > Orthoptera > Tettigoniidae > Meconema > Meconema thalassinum. Next base: position 416,235,445 of record OX336391.1, read on the forward strand.
GGTGCCCTTTGCTATTGTTACCTCTGTACCAAATTTTGTTCAATTCGGTTTAACCGTGTTCGAATCGATGAGGGGGGTCAGACATTCGGAGTACACACACTCGCACTAACACAGACTCACACACACACAGACACACACAATTTTTGCCCCTGTGTTGATCTCATAAGTCAAGTTTCGTTTTTTTTTCTTCAAAAATCGAAAGTAGGCTAAAAAGTGCCGTACTTTTTACCAAGCCTAACGGAGCACTCTCTTAGAAATACCATTACATTAAAAGTATTAATCAGATCGTAATGAAACTTTCAGTGGCGTAGCGTGAACTTTTGAGCTGGGGACGCCAAAGTTTATAGCGACAAACTGAGGAAAAAATCAAAAAGCTAATATGAAAGATACTGTCACATACCTCACACAGTCTTGTACGTCAGCTCCATTCGTCGTTTTTTCTTTTCTGCGAAAATGTCAATGATGTGTTCAAAAAATGCCGGCTCTGATGAAAGCTCACCTAATAACTGTTTTTCAATGGCCAGTGAATTTAAACACGACAAGCGACTATTGCTCATAGAATTTCTAAGGTATGTTTTAATTCTTTTCAGCGTGCTCATTTTGCGTTCACTACTAGCTGTAGTAGTTGGAATAGTCAGTACTAAGCGCAGTAGTTTAGTTATTTCCTGATAGATGGAGTCGAGACCGTTGGCAAGAAAATATTTTAAAAGGTCTTTTGGAGCTAAATGCTTTGTCTGATCTCCATAAACAATGTGAAGTTCATTTAGTAATTGGTTAACATTAAAGAATGGATACTGTTTTACCAAAATATCTAATTTGCCCTGGGGAATGCTTCAGTGTATTCTTTAAACTTCTTTTCTTGTACTAACTCAATGAAATTTAGATGATTAAGATCTTCAAATCTACTTTTCATTTGAGCTGTTAGTGAATCTACTATTTCAAAAGTTAGCACTCTCAAAGTGTTCTTTTTATTGCCATCATACATTACGTTTTCATTCAACTGGATGGTTTTTTGAACGCATCTGTCAGTGAAATCTTCATTTCTTAAGTTTTCTATTCTTTTGACGACAGCCTCTATCTCATTATGGCAAGTTACAATACTCACTGTCGATGATTGTAACAATTTGAAAAGATGATCAGTGTAAATGAAACAAGCTTCGAATACACATAGCAAATATACAAAGGTAGGGTCATCCATATATCTTTTGAGACCAATGGCACAGTTCACATAGTCGTCGTCCCATTCACTACTTTCATCATCAATAATTTCATCAAAAGTACTATACAATCCTTGGAAATGTTTCATAATGGTGAAAACTGCCCTCGAATGAAAATTCCATCTCTTATTGCTAGTTTGTGGAAGCTTAAATCCTCTTTCGGTCAACAAAACCGTCCTTTTAGAAGACTTGCTGAAAAAACTATGAAAAGCAGTCAAGGCACAGACAAACAAACGAACCTGTTTTATTGTTTTTGAGCCATACAGAAGTACCAAATTTATTTGGTGGGCGTAACAATGGACGAAAAGAGCATATGGGCAAAACTGTTTCACTAGCTTTTGAACTCCTCCTTGTCTGCCTGCCATTACAGCTGCGCCATCGTATGTCTGGCTTACAACTTTTTCTCCATTTACTTCCCAGTCAAGTAAAACTTTGTGCACGATTTCTGATAATCCCGCAGCTGTTTTATTTTTGGAAACGTCATAAAAGCTGACGAATCTCTCCTCTATTCTATCATCCACACAATATCTAAATATTATGCTCATCTGGCTCTTACACGATACTTCTAATGTCTCATCCGCTTTTATGGAGAGAAAGGGGGCTTCATTTTTTCTGATTTGATTTTTTCATTTAATGCAATTGTTGTAACTTCTATCAAGTCATTTTGAATGTCTGGAGATGTTCCTTTTAATAATGATGATGACTGTAAATGGTCTCTAACTATAGATTCATTTTGAGCGAGCAGGTTCAACAATTGCAAATAATTCCCCTTGTTAATAGAACTTTCATCTTCTCTATGCCCACGGAAGGCTAGTTCTTGTGGACAGAGAAATACTACTGATTGAATGAGTCGTCGCACATACTGCCTGTTCGAAGACACGATCTCATTATGTTTTATTGCTTGTAGTCGAGGAGCTTCAGAAAATGCATGCTCAATACGAGTTTTACCTAGCAGATGAAATGCTTCAGAATGTAACAAGCAAGCAAGCTTGTAGATTAACGTGACCGTTAATCGCGAGATCATGAGCCACGGGACCTCCTTTTAACGTGGAATCCGAACCACAGGACATGGCATTTCACTTCGAAAATCTCACATGCATTGACCGGGAATCGAACCCGGTCCACCTTGGTGAGAGGCATACAGCTTAACCGCTGCGCCACCACGCCCCCTACAGAATGTAACAAGTGGTGTTTTGAAGACTGGTGTTTTACAGCCTTTTTAATTAAATTACTCAGGTCCGAAATTCCTTCCGTGCACCATTGAGTATCTTTCGCTCCAAACATAAGGCATACGTAACAAAACATTTTTTTTTTTCAACACACCCAGTTAGCCAGGAAAACCTGTCATACCAAGAAAGCTGAAAACTCCGTGTGCGATTTTTACCGACTTCTTTAATTGATAAATTTGGCTTTGGTCTTTTTGTTTTTAATTCACATCGCTGTTCATATGATAAAGTGCTCAAAGGGGTTGCCTTTAAAAAATTAACAACATTCGAGTCAGGTACTTCAATCATATTGGCAGCATTAAACACACACACGCACAATTAAAAGAAACTACACTTCTACAGTTCGAACTATAGCACTAGCGCAGCGATTGGGCTATTGAGTTAACAGAACAGTGATCATACAATTCAAACGCCAGCAAACGCCAGCGTACGGTAGCGCTTCCCTTCCGAGAAACAAGTATGAACTGGCGCATGCGCTGCAACATGGCCTGACCAGGGTGGTACATAGCTCTTGACGCCAAGAAGGTCTGGCGTACAGACAAGAGCAACGCACAGCAGTAGACCGCGGCCGGGCTAAGACTAGTTATATGGGGGGTACGGATATAAAATAACTAAGCGCCATGTAATATGCTAACGCCGCATTTATATCAAATAAAAACAATGTTATATTTTACACATTTTAAATCAGGGAACGCCCGGCGTATCGGCGTATTATAGCGCTACGCCTCTGGAAACTTTAATACTTATTGAAGGGGTTTATTGTTAACGTGTATACGAAGTCTTAATCTGACGGTTCTAAAATTAGCTGGTAGTTTTGTAAACCTACTTTATCTCAGGCCTGGGTGGTCGTAGCAGTATGAAATATGGCTTGTCGTGAGGCTCATAGCAATGCAAGGTTAAATGAAAAACTACCTGTTATCTACACGTGGTTGGTAATTGCTGCTACCTCCAGCATGGTGGTTGTTGTTATCTGGCTTTAAAAAAAGTTTCCATCCTGTTGTTGTTGTTGTTGTTGTTGTTGTTGTTGTTGTTGTTGTTGTTGTTGTTGCTTATTTTAGGGGTTGCAACATCGTGGGATAGATTTGAAGCCATCTTTCAGTGTTGCCTTATTGACGATTAATGAAAAATCCACAGCCTGCTTCCAGTCTCCGACCGGGTCAGGAATGGAATGAATGAAGCCCCCATCTAGCGGCGAGGATATGAACTGTGCCGGCTGCCGAGGCCTGACGCACTCCTCTGGGGCAATGATTAAATGAATGACAGATGAAATGAAATGATAGTGGAGAGTGTTGCTGGAATGAATTTTTTACAGGGAAAACCGGAGTACCCGGAGAAAAACCTGTCTGCCTCCGTTTTGTCCAACACAGATCTCACATGGAGGGACCGGGATTTGAACCACGGACCCAGCGGTGAGAGGCCGGCGTGCTGCCGCCTAAGCCACGGAGGCTTCATTGACGATTAATATTAATGGTAAATATACGAGTATGTTTGCCAAATTTAGGGCATAACTCAGTTTTGCAGGAGTTGTTGGCTAATGCTACTTCATGGCTAAGCTTAGATCTTTATTTGGATAAAAGAACGAGCCAGCTCTAGGAGACGCGGAAGCAAACAGTGGGTCAGCTAACGTACCACTAGTTGCGCCACACTGTTCTTTCACCAAATGATACAATGATTTTTAGGTATGAGAAAAGATCAAAATATGAATTCGATCCAAAAAATTGGAGCTACCCCGTTCTTGCACCAGACCTTCCAGTTATTGACGAGATACTGGGCGGGTGTGACGAAAGACTGTCAAAGGGATGTCACGTTTCATTATGTTGACTCTCCCTAACATTTTCTCATGCATACGGACGGCACATTTGTATTGAAGTCCAGCTGTCAAAATAAAAAGAGTGGCGGGGGGGGGGGGGGGGGGGGGGAATTTCCCACGCGATGCTAAAACAATAATCTAATATATAAAAGTAAAAGTATGTATGTATGCATGTGGGTTGGTTCCGTATACAAATCAACACCGTTCCACCAATCTCAACCATATTTTGCATACACATAGTCTAGGACCCAGAAGGAACCGCTGGCTACATGAATTTTCGATAGTCTTTCTCATTCTTCTGATTTCGGCCGTTTTGCACTCAATCACAGGCTAATCAAATCATAAAATATACTCACGAAGGAATGGCAAGGCAGATAGTTTCCATGGCAACATAGCTCAAGTCGAGACACGGCCGACTAGATGCCAATTGCGCTCTGCACTACCGGTATAGAAAATGAGGATCTTTACTTGAAATCCCGTTAGTTACTCAAGTGCTCACACAGCACTGTCAACCGAGTTTAGCATAACAAAGACTTGACACTATCTTCTTTCTACTATATATTTGTCAAATACCACTCAATCACTCACTCACTCATTCATTTATTCATCACGAAATCTCAGAAACCACCGAACGGATTGGAATGAAATCTGGTATGCAGCTTCCTCAAGGGCCGCAAATGCCCACTAAGAGAGGATTTTTGGATATTCAGGTTCTAAACGGGTGTTAAGGGGGTAGACCTGCATTTCATTGAATAACAATATCTCCCGATTTTGTTTCATTGGGGGATGTGATACTCGGCATATAAACTCATCATTAAAAATAAGAAGACACGTATCTGAGGGTTTTTCGATGTGGTGTATATTATGAGGTGAAAGGGGTGAAAAGTGGGGATTGAAAGATTCCTAACGGAGCGTGTATCTCTTAAACGACATAGGCAAGGAGTTTGAAACTCAGCGAAAAAAAATCAACATAAAAAAGAAGTAAATATGTGTTGACCGTGTTTTCATAAATCCAATTTAAGGGGCCCATGGGGAGAAATGAAATTCTGGGGGGGGGCAGCAAAGAAAGTGTCCTAACTGATTGACTGACTGACTCACTCATCAAACTCAGGGGGGAAAAACTGCTTTAAAGTAAGTAAATAGCTGTTCGACAGTTTTTTTTTTCATAAATACAAATTTAAGGGTTTATGGGGAGGGGTGAAATTCTGAAAAAAGAAAATTGAAAGAAAATGTCCTGACTCACTCACTCACTCATTCATCATCGCCCAGCCAAAATTATTGAAGTTAGAAACATGACAGTTTGGAGATATGTTCATTGTATGTCAAAACCGTCTACCAAGAGAGAATTTTCGGATATTCAGGTTCTAAAGGGGTCTTAAGGGGGTTAAACCTGCATTTCATTGAATAACAATATCTCCCGATTGGTTTCATTGGGGGATGTGATACACGGCATATAAACTCATCATTAAAAAGTAACAAGACACGTGTCTGAGGGTCTTTCGATGTGTTAATGATGTGAAAGAGGTGAAAAGTGGGGATTGAAAGATTCCTAACGGAGCGTGTATCTCTTAAACGACATAGGCAAGTGAGTTTGAAACTCAGCGGGAAAAAAATCAGCATAAAAATAAGTAAATATGTGTTTGACCGTTTTTTCAAAAATCCAATTTAAGAGGCCCATGGGGAGGGGTGAAATTCGGGGGGGGGGCGGGGAACAGGAAAGAAAGTGTCCTAACAGATTGACTGACTGACTCACTCATCAAACTCTGGGGGAAAAACTGCTTTAAAGTAAGTAAATAGCTTTCCGACAGGTTTTTTTTTTCAATCAAATTGAAGGGGTTCATCGGGAGGGGTGAAATTCTGAAGAAGAAAAATTGAAAGAAAATGTCCTGACTCATTCACTCATCATCGCCCAGCCAAAAATATTGAAGTTGGAAACATGACATTTCGGGGATATGTTCGTTGTCTGTCAAAACCGTACACTAAGGGAGGTTTTTTGGATATTCAGGTTCTAAAGAGGTCTTAAGGGGTGTAAACCTGCATTTCATTGAATAACAATATCTCACGATTGCTTTCATTTGTGGATGTGATACTCGGCATAAAAACTAATCATTAAAAATAAGCAGACATGTGTCTAAGGGTTTTTCGATGTGGTGTATTATTATGAGGTGAAAGGGGTGAAAAGTGGGGGTTGAAGGATTCCTAACGGAGCGTGTAGGCCTATCTTTTAAACGACATAGGCGAGAAATTTGAAACTCAGCGAAAAAAAATCAGCTTAAAAGTAAGTAAATCGGTATTCGACTGTTTTTGTCATAAATTAATTTAAGGGGCCAATGGGGTGGGGTGAAATTCTGGGGGAAAAAAGGAGAGAAAGTGTCCTAACTGACTGACTGACTAACTCACTCACTCATCAAACTCAGGGGAAAAACACAGCTTAAAAATAAGTTAATAGGTGTTCAAGCGTTTTTTCATCAATCCAATTTAAGGGGCCCATGGGGAGGGGTGAAATTCTGGGGGGGGGGGGGGACAGGAAAGAAAGTGTCTTGACTGACTGACTCACTCATCAAACTCAGGGGGGAAAAACTGCTTTAACGTAAGTAAATAGCTTTCCGACAGGTTTTTTTTTTCAATCAAATTGAAGGGGTTCATCGGGAGGGGTGAAATTCTGAAGAAAAAAAAAATGAAAGAAAATGTCCTGACTCATTCACTCACTCATCATCGCCCAGCCAAAAATATTGAAGTTGGAAACATGACATTTCGGGGATATGTTCGTTTGCTGTCAAAACCGTACACTAAGGGAGGTTTTTTGGATATTCAGGTTCTAAAGGGGTCTTAAGGGGTTTAAACCTGCATGTCATTGAATAACAATATCTCACGAGTGCTTTCAATTGTGGATGTGATACTCGGCATAAAAACTAATCATTAAAAATAAGCGGACATGAGTCTAAGGGTTTTTCGATGTGGTGTATTATTATGAGGTTAAAGGGGTGAAAAGTGGGGGTTGAAGGATTCCTAACGGAGCGTGTAGGCCTATTTTTAAACGACATAAGCGAGAAATTTGAAACTCAGCGAAAAAAAATCAGCTTAAAAGTAAGTAAATCGGTATTCGACTGTTTTTTCATAAATTAATTTAAGGGGCCAATGGGGTGGGGTGAAATTCTGGGGGAAAAAAGGAGAGAAAGTGTCCTAACTAACTCACTAACTCACTCACTCATCAAACTCAGGGGAAAAAGACAGCTTAAAAATAAGTTAATAGGTGTTCAAGCGTTTTTTCATCAATCCAATTTAATGGGCCCATGGGGAGGGGTGAAATTCTGGTAAATATAATTGAAAGAAAATATCCTGTCTGACTCAATCTCATCACGCCCAGCGAAAACTATTTAAGTTGGAAACTTGAAATTTTGGGAATATGTTCGCTGTATGTCGAAAACGTCAACTAAGGAATGATTTTTGTTTATTCGGGTTTTAAAGAGGTGTTAAGGGGGTAAACGTGCATTTCATTGAATAACGATATCTCAATAGTTGTATCTTTGGGGATGTGATATTCGGTATATAAACTAATCATTAAAAATAATCAGACATACGTCTAAGGGTTTATCGATGTGGTGTATATTGTGAGGTGAAAGGGGTGAAAATTGGGGGTTGAGGGATTCTTAACGGAGCGTGTATCACTGAAACGACATAGGCGAGAAGTTTGAAATTCGGCGGGAAAAACAGCTTAAAATATAAGTAAATAGGTGTTCGACCGTTTTTTCATAAATTCAATTTAAGGGGCCCTTGGAGAGGGGTGAAATTCTGTGAAAAAAAAACAGGAAAGAAAGTGTCCTAACTGATTGACTCACTTATCACTCATCAAACTCAGGGGAAAACAGCTTTAAATAAGTAAGTAGGTGTTTGACCGTTTGTTTCATAAATCCAATTTAAGCGGTTCATGGGGAGGGGTGAAATTATCAAAAATAAATGAAATAAAATGTCCTGACTGACTGACTCACTCACTCATCATCGCCGAGCCAAAATTATTGAAGTTAGAAACATGAAATTTTGGGGATATGTTCGTTGTATGTCGAAAACGTCCACTAAGGAAAGAGTTTTGGATATTCAGGTTCTAAAGAGGTGTTAAGGGGGTAAACGTGCATTTCATTGATTAACAATATCTCACGAGTGGTTTCATTTGGGGATGTGACACTTGGCACATATACTAATCATTAAATTAAGCTGACACATGTCTAATGGTTTTTCGATGTAGTGCATATTATGAGGTGGAAGGGATGAAAAGTGGGGGTTGAAAGATTCCTAACGGAGCGTGTATCTCTTAAACGACATAGGCGAGGAGTTTGAAACTCGGAGGAAATCAATCAGCTTAAAAATAAATAAATAAATAAATAAAATAAATAGGTGTTCGTCCGTTTTTTCATAAATGCAATTTAAGGGGCCTATGGGGAGGGGTGAAATTCTGGAAGACAAACGTCCACTAAGGAAGGATTTTTGGATGTTCACTCTCATCGACCAACCAAAACTATTAAAGTTAGAAGAATTATATTTTGGGGATATGTTTGTTGTGTGTCGAAAACGTGTACTAAGGAGGGATTTTTGGGTATTCAGGTTCTAAAGGGGCGTTAACGGGTTTAAACATGCATTTCATTGAATAACAATATGACACGACTATGACGCGAGCGAAGCGAGGCTAAAAATGAGATGGTGTGTGTCTGTGTATTACTCAATCACGCAAGTACCACTGGTCCGATTTACATGAATTTTACATGGAAGTAGCTGATTTACCTGGTTAACATATAGGTTACTTTTGATTTCAATACTTTGCACTATTTAAAGATGGCGACCATTTTAGTGACGTCACTACACCCTTTGGTTTCAAACTTTCATAATTTCATTTCAAAAAAAAAAAGAGAACGCTAAGAAATAGCAAACTTTTGATGGCATATACGAGGTTTACATTTTCTATCCGAAAGGTATCTCCAACGGTTAGCGAGTAGAACCTAAATTTGTGCTATAAAACACGGTCAACGCCGAGCGGTGTAGTTGGACAAAATGTTTCATCCTTAATCTCCCTCTGTGCAGCACCTCGCCTATCCCCTGTTTTAACTGTCACCTTCACATTTTAATTTATTTATGACGCGTAGCGAAGCACGGGTACTTCAGCTAGTAATATAATAAAGATCAGACTGTTATAGATGACTAGTGCGGGAAGTGCAATACCGGCCCAGAAACCATTGAGCATATCACCAGCAGTTGCAGAATCTTAGCACCGTTATCTTACACCGATAGGCATAACGATGTTGCCATAAGCATTCATCACGAAATCGTCCTATCCCGATCTCTCATACACGACAGGACGCCTTAATACAAATAATTTCCAGAAAGTGTGCTGGAAAAGGAAGATTACAAGCTTTAATGTGACCGCACTATTCAACTCACAAATTAACTCCTCACAATAGACCAGACATAACTTAAACTGACAGGAAGAACCACCACACGTACTTGACATCAGTGCACCGAATTACCATAATGACATTCATAAATACAGGGAGAAAATTAAAAAATATACTCCACTGGCTATGGAGGTAGCGAGAATCTGGAGGCAAAGAAATGAGACAATCCTTTCCTTCCTCCTTTCACCCACTGGCCTGACACTTAAATCTTTTTCAGTAAATCTAGCCACACTAAATCATCCCATATGCAGGGTGTATTTGATATAATGGAAGTCCGTTACACTGGTGGTAGAAGATGGTACTCTAAGCAAATATCTTCATGAAATTTAGTGGTATCTTAATTAGTATTGGTGGAATTAAATCACAAAAATCGTCGGTCAGTGTCTTGGAAATGGGCTTAGACTGCGTTCCCCTTAGCAGCACAGCTGACTTCTCCCCGTCGCCCTCTCCTCCAACGCTGAGGAGTGTTGACAAGAGTCTGAATTTGAGTGACCTCCTCATCTCGTCTCCCAATGACATTGAAATACACAAACCGAGCCTATGAACAGCTGATTCACACCTCCATGGGGAGTGGCTACATGACTAGTGATGGTGGAACTGTTTAGGATTTTGCCAGCCTCATGGCCTATGCATAGAAAATGGAAATCCTAAAGATTTGGTAAATTAATTTAAGGAACTGTTGGTCTATCTATGTGTGAAGACAGTGCAACAACTGTAATACAAATATTAATAATAGTATTATTATAGTATGCTGCTGCTACTACTAATGAAAGAAAATCCACAGCCTGCTTCCAGTCTCCGACCGGGTCAGGAATTGAATGAATGAAGCCCCGATCTAGCGGCGAGGATATGGACTGTGCCGGTTGCCGAGGCCTGACGCACTCCTCTGGGGCAGTGATTAAATGATGAAATGAAATGATAGTGGAGAGTGTTGCTGGAAAGAAATTTTGACAGGGAAAACCGGAGTACCCGGAGAAAAACCTGTCTGCCTCCATTTTGTTCAGCACAAATCTCACATGGAGTGACCGGGATTTGAACCACGGACCCAGCGGTGAGAGGCCGGCGTGCTGCCGCCTAAGCCACGGAGGCTCGCTGCTACTACTAATAATAGTAATAATAGGCTTTTAGACACACTAACTTCTATTATGCTTTTTTTGGTATGTCGAGTTTCCAGACAATTATGTACGCAGGATTTCTTGTATGTGCCATGAAATCCATGGACATGATCGTATTAGATCACATTCTTTTACTACATGACTGAACGTTGATCGCACCCTCGGGAAAGTTAGCACTCTACCACCAACTGGCTATATTTGCTTTATTGTTATTATTATTATTATTATCATTATTATTATCATCATTATTATTATTATGTACATGTGGTACCGTACTAGTGTTAAATCTTGGAAGTAGTTTTCCATGGTTTCCCACTTCTACCCCAGGCATCAACCACGACGCCAAACTTGGGATATCCCTTCATAAGACCACGGCTGCTTTCTTTCCTACGATCGCGGTGTAGGCATGCGCTTTTAAATCGTGCACCACGATCGCAGCAATTCCGGTGATTGGAGGTCCGAACTCAGCATCGACAGTGGCTATCCTGAGTTTGGATTTCCCCGAGTCTTCCACGCGCTTTCCAAGCACATGCCGGGATAGTATGGTAGTCTACTTGGAGTCCCGGGGCACCAACCTCATTCACGACCCTAATAATTACAGCTACACACATACTACAACAGTCACCACAGAAACACAGTTTATCAGACAAATTCAACACTCACCTAACTACACGGGGCTGATAAACAAATGTCCGAAGCCCCTAAAATGAATTAACAACAACCATCACAACAAGCTTGCAAGTCTCTTCCATCATCATTGTTACCTAAATTATTTATTTACTGAACGTCCTAAACAACTGGAACCCTACTTAAAAATAAATAACATTCAGTAAAGATATAATCTCCTATAATTTGTTTAACAGTCAAATAATAATAATAATAATACTAATAATAATAATAATAATGTTACGGCTGTGAGTTTGTTTCGTCGCTCGCCGCATGAGTCACAACTGTCCCCGGGCTGGGCTGTGCTCTGCCTCAGTGTATTGCGTACGCCATACGCAACAGGACTACTAGGACAAAGGGATGGTCCAGAATATTCGTGACCCAGCCAGTGAATGAAACCTCGAGAAGCCGTGAACCCTGGATGCGTCTAGAAGCATTTGAGTCACCGGCCTGCTATATAAGAGCGACCTGTCAAGCAGTGGGTGTGTGTTTTTCGAGCTAGTGCGAGCGTTTATCTTGAGCGACAGAAGTGTGGTGACGTGACTTGCGTAACCCCTAGTGAAGCTGATTCTCTTGACAGCGAGGGAGTGAGAAGCATACAGGGGACTGCCTGTGTTTTGAGCGAGTGTGATTTCACTGAGCGACAGAGGTACTGTGGCGAAGTGCCGTGCGAGTTACGAAATCCATTGACATTGTTTCCCAGCTTGTGGTCAGCGAAGCAGCGTGTAGCAGGTTATCGTAAGTAACGGTAGTTTAAGTACATAAGGAAGAGACTTGAGGGAACTGGAGTAAGGTTCTAATTGCTTGTATTTGCTGTTGAGTGGTGTATCTTTCTGGCCGCAATAAAGTTAATTATTTCTTTAAAGGAACAATCTGTGTTGTGCCTCAACCCACCGTAATCCAGTTAACAAAAGTGCCACTAGGGGCGTGGCACGTAACAACTGGTGTCAGAAGCCGGATTACGAACTCAACACACAAGCACAACACCTGACGGTCCTGGTTTCAAAACCCGAGCAGGTCATTTTTTTTAAATTTTCTTGCGAGTGCATGCCCTTTACAAGACAAACATCGAAAATGAAAGCGCAATTTGCAGCATTGCTAGAATAGTTAAGTGGCATGGAAGCCAAGATAGAAGACGGCCAGAAGAAGATGGAAGACGGCCAGAAGAAGTTAGCCGAGGACCTAACTGCCAAACTAGAAGACGGTCAAAATAAGCTAGCGGAGGACCTGAAGAGGATAGAGGACGGCCAGAAGAAGATGGAAGACGGTCAGAATAAGTTGACACAGGACCTGAAGAAATTAGAACTGGGTCTGCGTGAGGAAGTCACGGCAGTGGAAAAGAAGTTCGACGCCTTACAAGTGGAAGTTGCCGAGCTGCGCCAACGCCCGCTGATAGGGGTGGAGGAGCAATTCAACGCCTTACAAAAGGAAGTTGCCGAGCTGTGCCAACTCCCACTGACGGGGGTGGAAGAGAAATTCAACGCTTTACAAAAGGAAATTGCTGAGCTGAGCCAACGCCCGCCGATGGGGATGGAAGCGAGATTCAACGCTCTACTAGAGGAAGTTGCCGAGCTGCGCCAACGCCCGCCCACCGTTACACCGGGAATATCAGGAACGGGACATAGCTGAGTGACGCCCCCAACCTTCGACGGAAAGGTCCCGTGGAGCACCTTCTTACGTCAGTTCGAGGCAGCCTGTTCCATAAACAACTGGAACGGCACGGAAAAGGCTACAGCTCTCATTGTAGCGCTGAGAGGGGACGCCCTTAACGTCCTTCAGGCCATCCCGACTGGATCCCAGGACTACGCTTCACTAATCGCCCATATGGAGTCCCGATATGGAGATATCCATCTTCAGCAGGCCTACCAGATGCAGCTCCGGACCCGGGTACAAAAGAACGCGGAAACCCTGCAGGAGTTCGAGATGGACATCGCACGCCTCGTAAGGCTCGCCTATCCAACAGCGCCGGCCGACTTTCTGGAACAGATTGCGACGCAGTCCTTCACCGACGGGCTACGGGACTCGGACAATCAACAGGCGCTGCGACTTGCGCACAATAAGACCCTGGCAGATGCACTGAGCCACGCACTTGAGTTCGAGACGGCAAAACAGGCATCTAGAATGCACGCGTGGGTGCGTCAAGTGGACGTCGGCGAACCAGTAAAAACCAACGAGACCAAGCCCCTGGCCGCCGAATTGATGGAGGCGCTAAGCCGTTTCTTCGATAGTCTCGGCGCCACCAGCAATGACACCGCTGGAAGACAACCGGAGAGGTGGCCCGGAAGAGGACTTCTGACCTGCTGGACCTGCGGTAAGAAAGGCCATCTGAGCAAGGAGTGCGGTAATCGCCGCCGCCGAGGGTATCCGACGGGAAATCAGTCGTCTGAAAACCGCGCGGCCCACGGAAACGAGTATTAGCCAGCCTTGGGGGCAAAGGTTGGCTTGTGACAGTCGTCAAGCCCCGGCAGTCCAAGTTCGTGTGACGCAGTTACGGAGGGATAATAGCAGTCTGATGGTCGACGGAGTCGTCAACGGAGAGAGCTGGCTCATGCTAATCGACACGGGAGCATCGAGGACCATCGTCAGTCCCACCGTGATCCCGAAGTGGAGAGTGCAACCCACTCAAAGGCACCTCCAGCTAATAACCGCGACCGGAAAGACCGCACCGGTACATGGCGAAGCATCACTGGAGTTCGTCATTGGTCGACGGCCGATAAAGCATCCAGTGCTTGTGGCTGACGTATCAAATGAAGTGATCATCGGACTGGACTTCCTAGACCAGAACAGCATCATCTTGGATCTGAGTACCAACACTCTGCACTTTGGAGGTGAGGAACTTGCTTTGCAACCAGCACACGAGGTCGTCGCCGCACGACGAGTAAGGCTGAGTGAGGACGTCATCGTTCCCGCCAGGACAGAAGTCAGCGCTGCCGTAATTGTCGACGGAACAGCTGAGGGAGTGGCGGCTGTCATCGAGCCAAAATATGAGGATATCCAGACAAAAGGATTGCTAGTTGCCAAGACTCTCATCAACACGACGTCTCGGCCGAACGTCCGCCTGTCCAACCTGAACGACTACGATATTACGGTTCACCGGGACACCAACCTAGGAGTCTGCGAGCCCGTTATCTGGATTGACCGCATCACAGACACGACGGACGGACACCTGCAGACGGACAACCGAAGAAGACGCGCCCTGCCAGAAGAACTACAGAAGCAGTACCAAGGATCCCAGGACCATTTAGACGAGGAACAATCACGCCAACTTCGGGACCTGCTACACGAATTCCAGGATGTCTTCTCCGTGGAGAGCAAAGACTTCGGCAGGACAAGCTTGGTCCAGCACAGAATCGACGTTGGGGACAGCGCACCGATTAGGGCCCCATTCCGACGTGTACCTCTCGCCAAGCAAGCCGAAGTCGACCGGATGGTTGAAGAGATGAAGGAGCAAGGAGTGATCGAGCCATCACATAGTCCTTGGAGTTCTCCGGTCGTGCTTGTGAAGAAGAAGGACGGTTCCACCAGGTTCTGCGTGGATTACAGGCGGGTGAATGACGTCACGAAGAAGGACAGCTGCCCTCTACCCCGGATCGACGACACCCTGGACACCATATCAGGGTCAAGATGGTTCTCCACCTTGGATTTGAAGAGTGGCTACTGGCAGGTGGAGGTCCACCCTAAGGACCGCGAGAAAACTGCGTTCTCTGTGGGCAACGGGCTCTGGCAGTTCACCGTCATGCCATTCGGTCTGTGCAACGCCCCTGCGACCTTCGAAAAGCTAATGTAGTCCATTCTGAGGGGACTACACTGGAAGACCTGCCTGGTCTACCTAGACGACGTCATCGTTCTGGGAAGAAGCTTCGAGGAGCACTACAGCAACCTGAAGAGATCTTGATGAAGCTACGGGCTGCCCAGCTGAAGTTGAGCCCCAAGAAGTGTCAGCTCTTCCAGAAGCAGGTCCAGTACCTTGGGCATATCGTCTCCGAGGTAGGGGTGCGCACCAACCCAGAGAAGACCACAGCTGTGAGGGAGTGGCCAGTTCCGACGGACAAGTCCCAACTACGAAGCTTCCTGGGACTCTGCACTTATTACCGTCGCTTCGTGAGAGGATTCGCCGACATCGCCAAACCACTGCATCGACTGACTGAGAAGGACCAACTCTTCACGGGGACAGCAGAATGCCACAGTGCCTTCGAACAACTCAAGTAGGCTCTGTGCACCGCACCTATTCTGGCCTACCCCAGACCTGGAACAAGGTTCATCGTCGATACCGATGCCAGCGACTTTGGTATAGGGGGAATCCTGTCGCAAATAGTGGACGGCGAGGAGAGAGTAGTGGTCTACTTCAGAAAAGCCTTGTCAAAGCCAGAGAGGAACTACTGCGTCACCAGGAAGGAACTGCTAGCCATCGTGAAGACCTTCGAGCACTTCCACAAGTACCTGTACGGGCAAGAATTTCTCATCAGGACCGACCATGCATCCCTGCGGTGGCTCCTGAATTTCAAACAGCCCGAGGGTCAACTCGCGCGGTGGATAGAGAGGCTTCAACAATACAACTTTGAGATCCAGCACAGGAAAGGCCAACTGCATTCTAACGCCGACGCCCTGTCACGAAGACCGTGCCCCGAAGACTGCACCTTCTGTACCAGAAGAGAGGAGAACACCGGGAAACAGTGCCGAAGGACTACCGTGGAATTTCATGAGAGCTGGAGCCGCGAATCTTTCACGCGGGCACAAGCAGATTATGATGACCTGGGACTGATAGCCGAATGGAAGAGGGCCTGTGTTCCCAGACCCGGGTGGAACATTGTGAGCGACTGCAGTCCAAAGTTCAAGTCCTACTGGGCGCAGTGGGACTCGCTGATTGTCAGGGATGGCCTCATCTGCCGGACCTGGGAGAGCGCCGACGGGAAGACATCTCGGGAACAAGTCGTCGTACCAAAGGCTATGACGGAGGAAGTCCTGAAGGAAGTCCATGGAGGATCATCTGGTGGACACCTAGGGATAAAGAAGACCCTGGAGAAGCTGAGAGAGCGGTTTTACTGGATCGGATTTCGAACAGACGTGGAGAGCCACTGCGCGAGGTGCCACGATTGCGCAGCCAGCAAGGGCCCAGGACGAAGACGACGGGGTCCACTGAAGACCTACAACGTGGGCGGCCCCATGGAGAGAGTGGCCATCGATGTTGCTGGGCCATTCCCGCTGAGCGAGACAGGGAACCGCTACATATTTGTCGTCAGCGACTACTTCACCAAATGGCCGGAGGCGTATGCGCTCCCTAACCAAGAAGCCGCGACGATCGCCGAGACCCTGGTGAAGGAATTCGTCAGCCGGTACGGAGTACCCCTGGAGCTGCACTCCGACCAAGGGAGGAACTTCGAGTCACAGGTGTTCCAGAACCTATGCCAGCTGCTGGGAATTCGGAAGACAAGGACGACGCCGCTACACCCTCAGTCCGACGGGATGGTAGAGCGATTCAATCGCACCATCGAGAACCATCTCCGAATAGTCGTCAGCGAGCACCAGAGGGATTGGGACAAACATCTTCCACTATTTCTCCTGGCCTACCGCGCCGCCGTGCATGAAGCCACCGGGTGCACACCAGCCCGGGCCATGTTTGGGAGGGAGCTCCGTCTACCTGTCGATCTTGCCTTCGGCCGACCTGGGAATGATCCGGTCCCTGTAAGCCAGTATTGTCAAGAACTGGTCGACCAACTGAAGGACGTGCACACGTTCGCGAGGAGGAAACTGCGGATCGAGACCGACCGAATGAGGACCCGATACGACCAACGGACGGATGCCGACGGATTCCCCGAGGACGACCTGGTCTGGCTCTTCAACCCATTACGGAAGAAAGGCCTGTCACCCAAATTGCAGAAGTCCTGGGAGGGCCCGTACCGAGTCGTGAAACGGATCAACGATGTCGTCGACAGGATCCAGCGGAGCCCGAGGGCGAAGATGAAGATCGTGCATTGAGATCGCCTGGCAGCCTACGGAGGGACACAGACGGACCAATGATTGATCGGGACGATCAGCCTTTTAGGAAGGGGGTGGTGTTACGGCAGTGAGTTTGTTTTGTCGCTCGCCGCATGAGTCACAACTGCCTCCGGGCTGGGCTGTGCTCTGCCTCAGTGTATTGCGTACGCCTCACGCAACAGGACTACTAGGACAAAGGGATGGTCCAGAATATTCGTGATCCAGCCAGTGAATGAAACCTCGAGAAGCCGTGAACCCTGAATGGGTCTAGAAGCATTTATTGAGTCACCGGCCTGCTATATAAGAGCGACCTGTCAAGCAGTGGGTGTGTGTGTTTTTCGAGCTAGTGCGAGCGTTTATCTTGAGCGACAGAAGTGTGGTGACGTGACTTGCGTAACCCCTAGTGAAGCTGATTCTCTTGACAGCGAAAGAGTGAGAAGCATACAGGGGACTGCCTGTGTTTTGAGCGAGTGTGATTTCACTGAGCGACAGAGGTACTGTGGCGAATTGCCGTGCGAGTTACGAAATCCATTGACATTGTTTCCCAGCTTGTGGTCAGCGAAGCAGCGTGTAGCAGGTTATCGTAAGTAACGGGAGTTTGTGTACATAAGGAAGAGACTTGAGGAAACTGGAGTAAGGTTCTAATTGCTTGTATTTGCTGTTGAGTGGTGTATCTTTCTGACCGCAATAAAGTTAATTATTTCTTTAAAGGAACAATCTGTGTTGTGCCTCAACCCACCGTAATCCAGTTAACAAAAGTGCCACTAGGGCGGTGGCACGTTACAATAATAATATGTTGTCAGGCACGCTATTTTAATTTTCTTCGGAGATGTCGAGATTCCGGAATGTTGTGTTCACAGAGTTTCATGTACGTGCCGTTACATCCATCGGCATAAGGCTGTCGTATTTGTTCACCTTCATTTTATTACATGACTGAGCCTAGACCGAACCCTCGAGAAGGATAGCACTCTACTACCTGAGCTACACAGCCTCGCTATCATTTAATTATTATTATTGTTTTATACAGTACATATAACACATTGCTGGTAGATCGCAACATAACTATACGGGCTTCGGGGAACCAAAGTATAGTTACTGAAACAGCCACTTCAGAAATGACACTGTACAAATAATATTAATAAAAGAACTCGTAATAATTAAACATAAAAACCAAAGTTCAACTAACAACTTCAGTGTGAAAGGTGAGCTTGAAGATTAGAAGCCAACTTAGGAATGTCTAGTTTAAGATTGCTGAGTCTCAAACTAAGATCGTTTTCCACTGTAAGGAGCCTATTCTGGTATTAATTCTTGAGATAAACACGTGAAGGAAATGCAGTCTCTCACAAGTAAGAAGTTGTGAAAGCCATTAAAAATACAACTGCCTTGTCAGCTATGTCGGCATAGTCTGCACGCCTCTCAACCCAAAAGTTCACAAGAGCCATTTTTGAAAAAGCTGCCTTAGTTCTGAATCACAATTCAATTTATAAAACTGCTCCTTGTCTTTGGCCTTTAAGTCCTCTGGCAACATATTAATATTTTTATATTTTTAAATTTCATATTTTATATTTGTTATATATTTCGTACCATCACCGCGTACCACTACAGCAGTGCGAGCGAACCACCAGTGGTACGCGTACCACAGTTTGGGAAACGCTGGACTAAAGCACATTGATCGGTTAATCGTATTTTTAGATTAACCGGTTAACCGATCCGAATAATGGATTAAATCGACAGCTGTGGTAATTAGAGGAGGAGCTGGTAACAAGGCAGTTAGACCTCTTGTATTGTCCAACAACCTTCATACGGTCACGTGGCTAGTCCTGTCCTTCAGTTCGTGTGATCATAACATTGATATAACTTACTTTTTGTTATTAATTCTCTGTTTGATGACGTCAATTGTGCCGGACTATTCCCCAACACCTCAACGTAAAAAGTAAATAAATACTATAAAATTGTCCTCTTCCTGGTCTATTTTTCTACACTGCTCACCTCCCATTTTATATTTGGAACACGTTCCAAATCGGTGAGTCTGTTTTATTCTGCTTGCTATCAGTTTTCAGGTTTTTCTTCTTCCGTTGTTAACATCACTTCCTGCTGTTGGGCATACATGACGTTCATGGAGCTCATTTATGTTGTTTTATATACGACTATACAGAGCAAGAGACATTTTCTGCACACGCTGGCTGTTATGGTTTTTGTGGACAGTCACATCTAGTGTTAGTTATAGTTGTTGTTTTAAGAGGCGGAACAGCGAGGTCATCTGCCCCAAGGAGAGTTTGAGTGGACCCTGAGTCATTTATCGTCGGCGCCATACCAAAACTAGAACATTAAGTTGAAAATGAAAATCCATAGCCAGCTTCCAGTCGACCGACCGGGTCAGGGAATGGAATGAATGAAGCCCCCATCTAGCGGCGAGGATATGAACGAAGCTTGTCGCACTCCTCTGGGGCAATGATTAAAGGAATGGCAAATGAAATGATAGTGGAGAGTGTTGTTGGAATGAAATTGTGACAAAGAAAACCGGAGTACCCGGAGAAAAGCCTGTCTGCCGTTTTGTCCAGCACAAATCTCACATGGAGTGACCGGGATTTGAACCACGGACCCAGCGGTGAGAGGCCGGCGTGCTGCCGCCTAAGCCACGGAGGCTCAGAACATTAAGTTATTTATGTAATTCTTTTGTTTTGTTTTTCATTTTCATTTTATTATTCTTTTTGCTTACCCTCTAAGCTCTGCTTCACCCACGGAATGGATCATTCCTCTACCGTCGCAAGGATGGTGTCTTGGAGCTGTTAGCAGTGTAACCTATATTTTATGAGTCCCCCATGACAGTTTTAATGTAGGCTAGTGGGTTTATTATTTCTTTATATCATGTTATCGTGTTGGCAACGTGTTCAATTGCATTGGACACGTCTGCAGTAGACGCAGTGTCATTATTATTATTATTACTATTATCATATACGAATGCTTTTTATTATTAATTATTCAATGTATTTTAGGTCACTTTTGACAAGATTCTGAAGCTAGCTCTAATCATATGTTGTCTAAGAAAGTTTATTAATATTGTTCGGACCACTGAACCAGGAGTCAGGTTCATGTTTTGGTCACACGTACAGGAGGCAGCATTTATGGACACTATTGTCTCGAGCAGGTATGCTCGCTTACCCCGGGGAGGGTGAGGAGGAAGCAGCCAGGGGGCCTTGCTAGGAGTGGAATGGACAAGCAGGCGTATGACAATAAGACTTCCTGGAAGGAGCTGTGGGTTTCAGACGTGTGGTAGCAAGCTACTGGATGCACTGCGGAAGAGATTGTCTCGCTGGACTTTGAGATGTCAGGTTGTGTAGGGTGTCTCTCTTGAGCTGAGCGCTTGGTGTTTCTACGGAAAACTTGAAGACCGTACGGTACCTCCGAATTGTTTTAGTATGGAGGGTACCACGTGATTGGGTTCTGGCTGTAATGCCACAATCATAGTAGGGCTAATACCCATCAAGATAACTGTGCTAAGTTGAAGAAGACCTTCATGGCGGTAAACCATAATGGCATGGCTGACCAGCTTCAAAGTGGTGATGAAATGGACATATTGGGCAGACGACGGCATTACCGGTAATGTGAAAAACAAATAATAAATCTTTAAAGGCCTAAATATTATTATTATTATTATTATATTATTATTATATTATATAGTTTTAATTGCATTTCTTGTATGTCACTCTTTTTATTATATTAATCAATTTCTTGCACGCAGCTTCAGAATATAAAGTAAATTTAAATTGGATAGTTTCTTTTTAGTTAGATGCATGTAAACCTTCCTTCATCTTTATTAATTTTTAGGAGGTTTTGGTAAGGCCTATGTACGAGCCAGTCCTTTCAGAATATCTGCACACGCCCGGAGATAAGAAGAGTTTCGATAAGGTGGATTTGTTTAATTACAATACCAATTATGTCAGTTGCTTAAATTTTAAAGAAAGGCCATTTATGAGGCAGAATATTCATTTTTATTTAATTTTTGTATCTTCAAAGTTACAAATGGCTTCTCTGGGTGAAGCCATCTTGTGGCTAGAATTGAGAGATTACAAATGGCGCCCAACGTGGGGCGTGAATAAGGCTGGCTGGTGCATAGTATGGCAGTACGCACAGGTAATTTGTGAAATCTGATCGGGTATTTTAGGAAGGGTATATATGTTCAGTGATTTTGGAGGGTATGCTAAGTAATAAGAGTGAGCCTGATTTATTAAAGTTGAGATCTAGAAGTGTTGACAGAAGCACTCTTGGTCATTCTAGAAGAGGCAGGAGTCAGTCAAACAGGCAGACCAATAAGCGGTCAGATTCCACAAATTCGAGAGTAGTTCTTAGTAAAATGGCAGATAAGGATGTGATTTCTGGTACGTTGGAGGGACGTGAGGGGGCCGAGAAAGATGATGTTGCAACTAGCAAGGAGTTAGGAATGGGAGTGAATAGTGACGAGGAAAATGTAGGGCTGGGGGAAAACTCACAGATGATCAAGTTAATGGAGCAGATGATGTCTAAATTCAGTAGTAAACTAAGTGATTTAAGTAATAAAATGGATACTCAGAGTAGTGATTTAAGTACTCAAATTAATAATCAAAGCAGTGAATTTAGTACTAAGATAGACATTCAAAGTACGGATTTAGAGAGCAAAATTAATAAGATTGTAGAGAGTATGAGTAAAGGCTATAAGGAAATTCGTCAGGAAATTGCTAGTAGAATTGAGATGGTAGATAAAAGATTCGAGCAAGTTGAGGAGAAGATGAGCTTACAGAGGCAGGGCATTATGGATACTGTTGATAAGCAGATAGGCGAGGTGAGTAATGAGGTAGCCATTGTCACGAAAGAAGTTAGTGAGAGGTTGATAGTTGTAGAGGAAGAGATGAAGGATATAACTGAGGTTAGAAATAAGCAGGTGTTTTTGGAACAGGAGCAAGCGGTGTCTTCAGCCAGAGTAACGATGGTAGATAAGAGTTTAAAAAAGGAGATTAGTGAACTGAAATCCTTTAATGAGAGCGAAAATTTGAAATTAAGAAGAGAGCTGAATCAGGCCAAGTCAAATAAGGAAAATTGTAACCACTCTGTAGGACATAGTAACTTCTATAGGGAATCTGACTTACCTAAATTTAGTGGAAGGCAGTTTAACCCTATGGAGTTTGTTAAAGTTGTTCAGAAGAGGTTTTCGAAAGGGTTAGAAGATGGGACTTTAGACTGGGATATTGTTGAGGAAGTCATATCATTAGCTTTTGTGGGGGAGGCTAAATCTTGGTATCAAGTTTTTAGGGGAGGTTTTCAGGGGTTAGAAGATTTTATGCAGAAGTTTGAGGGAAAGTTCTGGAACGAACAGACTAAAGGAAGAGAAAGAGACAAGATTTCTTTTGGGAGGTATCAGTCGAATCAGGGGGTGAGCATGACGGAGTATTTCCTCACACATGTCCTTATCAGTCAGAATTTAGACACTAGTTCTTCTGAAGGTGATATTGTTAGGCGTATGGCCCGTCATTTTTCTGATGAGGTGAAGATGGCCGTAGTCATGCAGGATGTAAATACGATTAAGGACATGGAACGTGTGTTAGAAAGGTTTGATACTTTGGGTAGAATGGGAGGCAAAAGGCAAGAACAGGGAAGGGAAGGAAATTACGATCAGGGGTATCAGGAGGAAGGGAATAGGCATTATGAGCGTAGGAATATTGATAGGCCAGGTAACTTTGTGAGGAATGATAGAGGAAATTTTGTAAATAGGGATAGGGGTGACCAAGGGAATTTTCGGAATAGGGGGCGCGGAGAACAGAGGCAGGCAGAAAATCGGGGACCTGGGGAACAAAGGCAGTTAGAGAATAGGGGGCGTGAAGAAGAGAGACAGCCAGCTCTGCCGAGTAATTTAAACGGGAACAGGGCTCTTTAAGACGGTCAGATAGAGGGTCCCATCCCAGTATTCCAGTTCATGTGTTGAAGAAGATAGAATACGACCTTGATGTTAGAAAGGAATTGTTAGATGACCAGGTTGAGGTTCTGCAGGAGAGATGTGAGCCTACGTTGATCAGTCCTGTGATTAAGGTGAAGATATGGGGTCAAGTCGTCGATGCCTTATTGGACTCAGGGAGCATGTGTTCTTGTATTAAGGCAGGCTTTTATGATGAGGTGAAGAGTAAAGGAGAAGTCATAGAGGAGATTCCTGTGTCCAATATATTTATATTGTCTGCTGTTGGGACTAAGTCACAGAGAGTGCGTAGACAGGTTGTCGCACCTATGTACATTGATGAGAAATGTGGTCGTCAGAGTTTTCTAGTGGTCGCGAATTTAGTGTATCCTGTCATATTGGGTGCGGATTGGCTAAGCAATCAGATGTGTAAGCTTGATTATGGCGAATCTAAGGTGAGATTCAAGTGGGGTGAGAATTTTGATACGATTAGTCTGAGTTATCAGGTGGACTCGGGAACCTTTGTGAGTATATCAGTGTGTGTCCAGGTTTTAAATGAAGAGGAAGAAGTCAGTGAGGTTAGTAGCGACATGGTATCAGAGGATATTCAAAGTTGTAGTATGGTAGTGGAAGAGGAGCGTGAAGGCGAATTTTCAAGTGTTGTGGAAGATACCAGGTTGGAGGTAGAGCAGAAGGCTCAGTTGTTAGAAGTCTTGAGAGAGCACAGTGAGGTGTTCTCTGACAAACCTGGTAGGACACATGTTTACGAGCATAGTTTCGAGATCACCGATAGGTCTAGTTTTAATGGTGTTAGATACCCGATACCACACGCCCATGTCAAAGCAGTAGATGATGTCATTTCGCAGATGCTAGACGATGAGGTGATCGAATTCAGTAGGAGCCAATATGTCAATCCGTTGGTAGTAGTGATTAAGAAGGATGGGTCAGTTAGGCTATGTTTGGATGCAAGACAAGCTAATAAACGCATTGCGCCGGATCATCAGCGACCGGAAACTACTGAGGATTTAGTTCAGAGATTTGGGGGTAAAGAATGGCTGTCCACATTAGATTTGAGTGCTAGTTTTTGGCAGGTACCCCTACGGAAGGAGGATAGGCAATTCACGGCTTTTTGTTACAAAAACCAGCTGTTACAATTTACACGGATTCCTTTTGGTATGAAAACATCGTCAGCTGGGCTCATTCGCGCACTTAACATCGCTCTGGGACACGACACAGGGGATTTCACAGCCAGTTACATCGATGACTTAGTCATCGCATCACGTACATTTGGGGAACACATGGAACACCTTAGAATCGTTTTGGGAAAGTTGCATCGGGCCGGGTTCACAGTGAAACTTAAGAAGGCGACCTTTTGTGCACAACAGATCACGTTTTTAGGCCACACCATTACACCACAGGGGGTTACGCCAGAAGGGTCGAAATTAGACAACATAATCAACACTCGGACACCACGTAACGTCAAACAACTTCGCTCTTTTCTGGGAGTATGTAATTATTTCAGGAGGTTTGTACTGCGGTATTCGCAGCTGTGCGGGCCATTTAGCGGGTTACTTAAACAGAATTCTAAGTGGATTTGGGAAAAGGAACACGATGAGGCATTCATCAAACTTAAAGAGGGTTTTAGGGATGCTGTCACACTTAGGTACCCCGGGCAGGATAGTCAGTATATAGTGATGACAGATGCTAGCGACTTAGGTTTAGCAGGGGTGCTTTGTCAAAAGGATGGGGATGGCAATCTAGGCATCGTGTCACTCGCTAGTAGAGGTCTAAATTCCGCGGAGAAAAGATACACTACTAGTGAGAAGGAATTGCTAGCCATTGTGTATTCGCTGGGCAAGTTCCGGACCTATGTGCTTGGCCGGAAATTCTTAATCTATACAGACCATAACGCACTTACGTTTCTTAGGACATGTAGGATAACCTCGAACCGGCTTTCTAGGTGGATATTGGCGATCCAAGAGTACGATTTTGATATATTTCACGTAAAAGGGTCAGAAA
The DNA here is from genome assembly GCA_946902985.2 of Meconema thalassinum. Classification (NCBI taxonomy): domain Eukaryota; kingdom Metazoa; phylum Arthropoda; class Insecta; order Orthoptera; family Tettigoniidae; genus Meconema; species Meconema thalassinum. The sequence goes on from OX336391.1 coordinate 416,260,841, forward strand.
ACGAATTCGCGGATTTTGTGAGTCGCCACCCGGAAATTGCTGGGGAGGGAGTTGAAGCTAGAAGAGAGGAAGGAATTTTGGTCTGTGTAACTAGGATGTCAGATAGGGACGGGGAGAGGTTAAAGTTGGGTAAAATGAGAGAGGAACAATGCAAGGACGAGGAGATTCAGGACATTTATCGGGAACTCGAGGAAATGGAACATATGAGCATTGCTAAGAGGGGTAATAAGGAATTCAGGCTTTTTAACGACTTGCTAACTAGGAAATGCTTTGGCGAGAGATGGTGCGTGTGGGTTCCTAAGTCTTTGAGGTATGATATTATCTGGTTTTATCATAAGGAGTTAGGCCACTATGGTGCAGAGAAGGTGTTGGGTGCTATTCAGGAGAACTTCTTCTGGAAAAACATGGGCAGGGAAGTCAGAAAAACCCTAGCAACATGCGAGTTGTGTCAGAAGTGCAAGCACCCCACAAGGTATTTAGAAGGGCCAAAGCAGGCTGTTTTAACTCGGAAACCAGGTGAGTTGGTGTGTGTTGACCTCTATGGGCCGTTGGTGAAGTCTCAGTATGGCTACCAATATGTGTTTGTCGTTGTTGATGCCTTTTCTAAGTATGTTAAGCTCTATCCTCTCAGACAGGCCACGGGGAGGGGTTGTGTAAATTGCATACTGGGGAAATATGTTCCGGAGTTTGGTAAGCCACTCCGAATACTCTCAGACCACGGTTCTCAGTTCACCTCGAAGATATGGAGGACCAAGTTGAGTGAACTGGGAATACAGTGTACGTATTCCTCTATTAGGTATCCCCAAGGAAACATGTCTGAGAGAGTAATGAGAGAACTAGGGCGCATGTTTAGGACCTATGTGAGTGAGCGACATAATGCCTGGTTTTCGATGCTTGAGGACGTTGAGCGTTGGCTCAATGTAACTAAACACGAGAGCACGGGTCGCACTCCCATAGAAGTCCAGCTGGGCAGGAAGCCTGTCAGCGAACTTGCCATGATTTTGGGTTTGAGGACAGGGGAGGCCGTACCCAGAGATTTAAGTATCAGGTTAGCTGGGGAATATTTATGTAAGGCCAGTAAGAAACGGCAGAAGCAGCAAGGGAAGCGGGCAGGAGATAAGTTAGATGTAGGTGACCTTGTGCTTTTGAGGGTGCCTCATGTCTCGTCCGCAGACCAGAAATTGGTGAGTAAATTTTTTCATTTGTATGAAGGACCGTATGAAATTGCACGGAAATTAGGGGCCTGTGCGTACGAGCTCCTTACAAAGGACGGCAGGGTGCTAGGGATTTACAATATTTCCAATCTGAGGATGTACATATCCTAGTAGCCCTGTTGATTGTGTATATATTTGTGGGAGGAAGGAGTTAGGATTTTGGAAGGGAAGTCATGCCTAAAAGGATTGCTTTTTATTCTATGGTATAGGACCAAATGAATGAAAAGCAAGGGGGCGTTCTGTAACCTATATTTTATGAGTCCCCCATGACAGTTTTAATGTAGGCTAGTGGGTTTATTATTTCTTTATATCATGTTATCGTGTTGGCAACGTGTTCAATTGCATTGGACACGTCTGCAGTAGACGCAGTGTCATTATTATTATTATTACTATTATCATATACGAATGCTTTTTATTATTAATTATTCAATGTATTTTAGGTCACTTTTGACAAGATTCTGAAGCTAGCTCTAATCATATGTTGTCTAAGAAAGTTTATTAATATTGTTCGGACCACTGAACCAGGAGTCAGGTTCATGTTTTGGTCACACGTACAGGAGGCAGCATTTATGGACACTATTGTCTCGAGCAGGTATGCTCGCTTACCCCGGGGAGGGTGAGGAGGAAGCAGCCAGGGGGCCTTGCTAGGAGTGGAATGGACAAGCAGGCGTATGACAATAAGACTTCCTGGAAGGAGCTGTGGGTTTCAGACGTGTGGTAGCAAGCTACTGGATGCACTGCGGAAGAGATTGTCTCGCTGGACTTTGAGATGTCAGGTTGTGTAGGGTGTCTCTCTTGAGCTGAGCGCTTGGTGTTTCTACGGAAAACTTGAAGACCGTACGGTACCTCCGAATTGTTTTAGTATGGAGGGTACCACGTGATTGGGTTCTGGCTGTAATGCCACAATCATAGTAGGGCTAATACCCATCAAGATAACTGTGCTAAGTTGAAGAAGACCTTCATGGCGGTAAACCATAATGGCATGGCTGACCAGCTTCAAAGTGGTGATGAAATGGACATATTGGGCAGACGACGGCATTACCGGTAATGTGAAAAACAAATAATAAATCTTTAAAGGCCTAAATATTATTATTATTATTATTATATTATTATTATATTATATAGTTTTAATTGCATTTCTTGTATGTCACTCTTTTTATTATATTAATCAATTTCTTGCACGCAGCTTCAGAATATAAAGTAAATTTAAATTGGATAGTTTCTTTTTAGTTAGATGCATGTAAACCTTCCTTCATCTTTATTAATTTTTAGGAGGTTTTGGTAAGGCCTATGTACGAGCCAGTCCTTTCAGAATATCTGCACACGCCCGGAGATAAGAAGAGTTTCGATAAGGTGGATTTGTTTAATTACAATACCAATTATGTCAGTTGCTTAAATTTTAAAGAAAGGCCATTTATGAGGCAGAATATTCATTTTTATTTAATTTTTGTATCTTCAAAGTTACAAATGGCTTCTCTGGGTGAAGCCATCTTGTGGCTAGAATTGAGATATTACAGCAGATACAACTGGGGATGGTCACAGGCCGATCGCCCAGGTGACCGCTTCCTGTGGGCCTAATGAAGGAAATGTCAGGGAAGGGAGTGGAAAGGTAGTTGGCCGTGGACCTGTTGAAAGGAACCATCCCGGCATTTGACTGGGGGTGAAAATCGGAAACCGCGGAAAAATATTTTTGGGACGAGAGGTAGGATTCGAACCTACCCTCTCTCGATACCAGCAAGGCACAAGGTAGCACGTTAGGGCTCTCGGCCACCATACCCGGTTATGTAATTATTCTTTTCAAAATGTTAAGCATTTGAAATATTTTACCATGGATAGCATTAGGCCTATAATTACAGTATTTTTCTATATAATAAATAATACACTATAAATGTAGAGTGGCTTATACCAGAATAACAATAAAAACACAAGGGGGTATTAATATTTTTCCGGGCAATTTCTTTCTCGTTCTTGAACTCATTGAAATGTTAAAGGTAACTTATGCAGATCGCTGTTTATAAGTCTTCTCACCTGCTATATCATCGTTGTAATGATATTTGCTATTTGGTATCAAATCTTTGCACTCAGATCTTGTTATTTTGTCTGGTGTTCTAAGGTAGGAGTCTGCCTTTATTTTGGTGAAGTAATGGTCAGAGTCAATATCAGTACCGAGGAGAACCGTAACGTTCTATAATCTCTCGTGATGCCTTAGAAAAGATGGCCACAGGGTCTAACTGGATTTCGCCTAAGTTTGGGTTTGGGAGCCTCCAAGCTTTGGCTTTCCTCGGCAAACGTTTGAAGGCTTTGGACATCGAGTTTGAGGCTGACTGCTTCTCATACATGTTTGATCAGTCTTTCTCCATTCTTGTTGGTCCCTTCGTGAGCTGGATAGTGTCTCAACTGCTCTTCAATACTTCCATTACCGTGACTATCTGAGCGTTAAAATCTCCCTCAAGAATGATGACATAGTGTGATGGTATCTGACGAAAGGCTACAGGTCATCCCAAAACTCACCAAAATCTTCTGTATCAGTCTTGTTGGTGTATATCCTTTGCCAATAGTGTGCTTTTGTTAAAACTGCGGAAGGTTAGAGTTGATGTCCGTCTATTACGAGATATGAAGTTCTCGATTGAACCAACGGAGCCTGTACCCAGACGTGGTACCGTACCGACTTCATAACTATCTTCCCCATTTTGGCCTTGGATGTTTACCCATATCCTCGCGATTCAAATGCGTGTTATCAACGTATCTCGTTTCTTGGAGAGTTGTTAATAATATGTTCGGCTTGTCAAAGTATCTGTGAGGTGTTGTTTTTTCTTTTCAGGTTTCAGTGGTCAGTTAGTATTAATGGTTCCAAAATAGGTGACATTTCGGTGTTTTAGTCTGTATTTATAGAGTATTCTAAGGAATTTGGCTATACTAGATCATGGTATTATTAGTGTTATTCTTGCAAGAATTAGATTTTTACGAACGCAATGCTGAGGAATGAAGGTGTTAAGCTTCATGTTCTACTTGTTAAAGTAGCCTATATGTGAGGTTTTTCTTTTCAGGTTTCAGTTAGTATTAATGGTTCCAAAATAGGTGACATTGCGGTGTTGTAGTCAGCATTTATAGAATATTCCAAGGGAGTTGGCTATACCAGAGCAAGGCATTATTATTATTATTATTATTATTATTATTATTATTATTATTATTATTATTACTGAAAGAATTGGATTTTCACGACCGCAATGCTGAGGAATGATGGCGTTAAGCTATTAGGTTGTGTAACACGTAAATGGTGCAAGCCATATAGATGTACAGTAAGTTAGAGAATTAATATGTCTGACCCCAGAGGGACTCGAACCTATGACCTCTGGCTTTGTACATCGTGCTCTGACCACTGAGCTGATGGGGGAAACGTAAATTATCACTACACTAGGCAATGATACATCTATGAAACTGAGCTGTGCCAGTCTATCACAATGTGGAATATTTGTAAAGAACCGTATTCAATGGGACGTCGATATTCCAGAACATGACGTTATTATTATTCTTTTTCGTTTCTCTCTCAAAAATGTGCTGTGTCCCACCCTCTATAAAGAGCAGGAACCGCCACTGGTCGGTGTTGTTCCTTTCTCTCTTTTGCCCACGCCTTTCCAATTTTTAGCATCGTCTTTGGTTGGAAACTCCGATGTTCGAAGAGTCTCGCTCCTGGATATCTTCATATGAGATGCCAATTTCATGCAGACATTTTAGTATCTCATTTAGCCAAGCTCCCATAGTCTTTTTCTCTTGGAGAAAAGTGAAAATAGTGTTGACATCATTGGGATCACGTGTTCATAAAACGTAATCTATCTTTTCCGCATCGCGTCATTAATTTTATCCACGTGTGTAAAGAAATCCCCGTAATGCCGTCTTCCAAACCCACCATTCTTTTTGACCGGACCTAAGATGTTCCCCAAAATCTTCCTTTCCTTGGTTTCCAATTATTATTATTATTATTATTATTATTATTATTATTATTATTATTATTATTATTATTATTATTATTTAAGCGAACATTCCCCTACAGGAGAGCGATTGAACTTGATAACATGTCATTTGGAGGTGTGTCCCTCCCAAAATCTCTTCATTCTCGCGGAATGTTCCCTCTTCCTCTCATCCGTCCAATTCTTCCCAGGTTGTCGTAACGATCTTGGTTCAAACTTAACATTCGAGATTTTCGTCTGACACTCGGTTCGGTCTTCGAAATTTTCTATGTTGATTACTTGTAAGTCTCTTTGTTCCTGGGCTCCTCTCTGTCTTCTTTCCTGTCGACCTCACTTGGTCAACTCTTGTTCTCTTCCGACCCCGACGGTATTAGGTTATCCGAGGCCTAGGGAGTCTTTCACTTTCCCGCCTTAATTGGCCCTTGTCTCATCTTTCCTGATACCCTCCTTCTGTGAGGGGTCAGCCTTCTTTTTCTTTTCCTTTTACCTCCTGCCTTGTGCTCAAGGCCCTTAAGGAGGCAGGGTGTATGTAGCCCCACCACTGCTGGTGCACCGTAGATAATGCTACACCCTCAGGGGCTCACGGCTGGTGAGTTCGGGAGTTGGCGACCCCGAGGGATTCCTGAGCTGGGTCAGTTTTCCCCTTTTGTCCCTTACCTTCGGGGCGGACCCTTTCCTCTTTCACTTTCCTATCTGCCATTCATGGCTCTCCTTCCTTCCAAGTCCCTCAATCTGCATTCTTCGAGGGTTGAGGGCATTTATTTTCCTCCTGTCCTTTATTTGCCTTATTCTCCTTTAGTTTTCCATTTCTTCTTCTAGTATGTAGGTTGGTAGTTCTAGTTTTATGTTTGCATTTCATTTTCATTTTCTCGATCACCCAAACCATCAGGGGCCGATAGCCTAGATGTTAGGCCCCTTAAAACAACAATTATCATCATCATCATCATCTTTGTTCCTCTTTAAGCCATTCTGTGCCGCATTTACTCAGTGTTATGATACCAAGTAGTTTCTTTGGCAATCTGGAGGTGACCATCCTGTGGATGTGAGTGTAAAATTTGTCTCTGCGTTTTCTAATTTCGTTTGTTATCGTATTGGTCTTTTGATAGAGTTCTGTAGTAGGTCTCGTCATCCAAATGCCGTTTCTGTTTATTATTATTATTATTATTATTATTATTATTATTACTATTCTTTATTTGTTTCACCCAACTTTGGGGTAAATGAAATCAATCACTTTTTGTTGTTTTGAGCTTTCCTTTTGGCCCAGTATTGACGCATCCTTTCAGATCTTGCTTCCCTTTCTTCGGCAGAGATGTGGATCGTACGCTTTTGTTTGAGTTTCACTTGGAACCGTTGTTTCTTATCCTTGGTGACGGTTTTGGCTGTTTTGTCCATGAGCATGGTGTCTGTAATTTGGAGTTCCACGAGGTCTTGCTCGGTTTCCTTAAACCAAAGAGGTTTTATTTTTGATGTGTAACACCTTTCCGCTCGGTTGCAGGATAGTTTTGTGGGAGTGATTTTGAAAATTGGGGACGGAAGTGGATCGGAACGATCGAGCTGGCAGTGGTGGATCAAACGGAAGTATGCACTGCCCGCTCGATCGATCAAACGGAAGTGTACAAGCTGGCAGTGGTGGACAACGGAAGTATGCACTGCCCACTCGATCGATCAAACGGAAATGTACTAGCTGGCAGTGGTGGACAACGGAAGTATGCACTGCCCGCTCGATCGATCGAATGGAAGTGTGCCCTGGCTGGCAGTGGTGGATCGAACGCAAGTATAAGACACACTGCCAACTCGATCGATCGATCCAGCTGGCACTGGTAAGAGAAACAATCAGCGCGCGGTGTCAAAAATTGATACCATGACGCACTCTCGGCCATGTGGATTGTATAATGACATACTGAACGGAAAACGCTCATGTGAACTCTCGTGTCAAGTGATTTAAACAAATGACATGGTACATGTTCGAAGTCTTCGTATCAGTATTTAAATGGCAAAATGCCTTAATATCAAACATTGTAAGTAGTCGGCATTGCATTGGCATAAGGCATTTTAAACTCGATGTCACTCAGGAAAATTATCGAAACAAGCAAAATATAAATGAAACTTAATTCCGTAATGCAGTATTATTGGAACGTGGAAATAAGTCACCATATAGTGCACAATATTTGCGTAGTCGAAATAGCCGTGGGGTTATTGCGTATGACTGTGAATCTAGAGATCTTGGGTTCGAATCCTGGGCGGGGTAGGTATTTTTGCTACCAGATTATCATTTTAAACGATTTTTATCATATCAATATGACTCATATTAACAGAATCCATATGAAATTACGTGTTGGTTTGTGAATCAAGAGGACCTGTTTATAAGGAATTTAAGGTTATGAGCGGTGTCGCGTCTATTAATCTAGTTGATCCATATCGTATTCTTTACTTAGGCTAGTGCTGGTGGAAGCTACAAATCATCTAATAAAATGAGTTCCGTATTATAAACTACAATATCTGTAAAACACTCCCTTTTACAATAGATTAATATTTGTGCCAATAATACTATAAAATACCAGTGTATCAACAATTTCACGTGAGGTTTCTTCTATGTCAGATGTTACACATCATATGCGACTACCGTAAGGCTCGTTTTTTTAAATTACGAAAGTGGTCGAAGATCTTTTTGGTTAGTCTATTAGAATTCATTCGGAGGATGTGCTCATAAAAATCAATTCTCTGTTTTCTTATTGTGTCCGAGAGTTTTTCAGTTATTATTATTATTATCGTCGTGGGTTTCATATGCCCGACATATAGTATGTTGTGAGAATTTACTTGGCTGTAGGTACGGCACGTGATCGTGGGCTACGATTAACATCACGGCTATCAAATGGTGAACAATGCGTGCCATTGGCCCGACCCTTGCAGACATAAGGTCATAGTGAGCGTTGTTTGGAATATAAATAATTCCTGGCGATGGTTATCTAACGTGGCCTTACACAACATAGTGCCCTTGGATACAGCAGGGTAGCTTCAGGTTCTCAACATCTCAGCCTTGATGCTGCCGGAATGCCACAGTCCAGTGATCTTTCCCGCAGCAGAGGCAAAGAATTTTATCTTCTCCTTTGGGCGCATGCAAGTTTTATTTTAGAAGTATCACAGGATCATCGACAGAATAAGATTTCGGGAGAGGTTGACAGCACGAGATGACCTCAATTAGGATGGTTGGTTGGTTCCTTAGTTTAGGGGCTGCGACAACGCGGTCATGTAGCCCAGTGTACTTCGGGTGTTTGTAGAATTTGACTGATAACCGGTGTTAATTGTGATGGCTGCATCAGTGTGTGTTAAGTATTTTAATTCAAGTAAGGACTGCAGACGATCATTTCAAGTAGTTACTACTTTTTCTACTAAATGCTACCGTCTACGACACCTAGCTGCAAACTTGGCTAATAGATGCCATCGCAACCATCACCTAGCGACGAACTTTGGAACTTAAGAGCATTAATAAAATATAACTTACAAATGTTGCTTCACACAATTGAAGTTAGTGGATGGTTCTCTTACATGCTATACATCTGAGACATGGGCCCGCCGATTTTTACTTCCCCTCCGAAGGAAGGCATACTGAGGGATTTTAACGCTCTTAAAAAATCCAACGACTTCGTCCGGGTTTGAACCCGCGACCTTGGGCATGTAGCTCAGCATGCTACCAACTACGCCACCGAAGCCACCCCTCAATTAGGACGTCCACCACATACAATTGAACCGTCGTAGATACATACAGTATATGCTCATTTAACTCTAATATTTTGGCATAAGGGTATCCCATGACATTATTAATCTCTGAGATTCTCCTGGGGTTCACAAACAGTGGGACATGGGTTCGCGACTACGGGACCCTAGCTGAGCACAGCATGGGCCTCTCTTTCATAATTTCTGTCGACCTCCCTTGGACAACTCTTGTCTTCTTCCGTTCCCGCCGATGAATGTTGTATAATCGCTTCCCATTAACCTAAATCCGTTTACCAACTCCATTGGATTATAAGTGGAGAGCATGGGGGACAGAATATACCTTCAGTATATTTATCTCATCGTTCATGTAATCTTCGATCCTAATCAAGGCTGTTTGATTCCAGTGCAGTGTTTGGTTATGTTGATATCCTTACTATCAAGTCCAAGTCCAATTAAAACGATACCATGTTATTAGACGTGAACAATACAACAAACGAAGACACTCAACTGCTGATCAAGACACTTCTGGTCTAATACTACTTGCGCCGATACTATTCCTAAACCCTAACTGCATCTCGCAATCATTCGCAATGATGGATAAACTCCTTCAGATCATAATTGAAGGAAAAGTTGAAGGTAGGAGAGGCCGAGGAAGGAGGATAATATCTTGGTTAAATAATCTACGTGAATGGTATGGAATCACCACTCTTACATTATTCCGAGTTGCTAAAAATAAGCAAGAAATCGCCCTAATGACAGCCAACATTAAATGAGGATATGGCACAAGAAGAAGAACTGCGTCTCACTGCTCTGTCTTTACCCATAAATCCTATGATCGCGAATGCTGAACCCTGAGGAATATCTATTAAGGCGGGACTAGTAAGGGGAAATAGAATAGGGTTTTCATGAAAATGTCCAACTTTTACCCTACTTTCATTTTTGCATTTACTTTAAATAACATTAATTCATTAGCTTATAAGTGTTGTCTCGTGCGAATCGTATTCTTTTCCCATCAATTTCAAACGCTGAAGTGGTACACTTTTCCCTCCAAAATACACATAGATATAGGTATTTTATAGCTTCACCATACAACGATTTTCTGGGTCTGGTCAAAACATTATCGTTACAAACGTGTCATGTCATTCAAATTACGCTACCCGAGTGAACAAATTAGTGTGAACTGGGCAAATACACCTTACAAAAATGCCTATATTTATTTGGTGCAGTTAATTCCTCCTCAGAGAATAACTGGGCCAAATGTTATCCGATTACAACATTCCAACATTGCCTGTGTATGGAAATAGTGCATCTAATTCAATTGATATCATCCCATCAAGCATATCTTAATTACTTTTCGAAATATCGAGATTCTTCAGTGCCCCACTACAATTTTAAAATAAAAGGATCAGGTCTATTGACTTCCTTTCCGTGAGAACAATGAATTAGTCATGGCTGGTCTCGGCAAGATGGCCGCCGGGTTAGTGGATTATACCTGCCACCCGTCTGACTACCCGCAGGGTCATGTTCATTCACTGGTGCCGCTGTGCTGGAGGTACCCTGAATGGATCGTGTCCTTACGAATTGAGTCAATCTAATTATTTAATACCTACATTTAGAGTATATAATGGGCTCATCTCGGCTCCTAATTAATATTCAAGGCAAGGGATGGATCACGAAATAGCTTTGCCGTTCTGTGGTCGACATCAGTGGCTTTTGCTTGCGTCTCAAGTGAGTTTCACAGTTCTCTCACTGGACGGCATGCATATAACAAGAGGAAATCGACGTTTCCTATACCAAGAACCATTAGTCTTACCTCTAAGGGCAGATCAATTAATATATCGGCCGACCTAGGGTGTCTAGCAGTTATCCCTGGTGGCGAAAACTCTGCGAACAGTGGATACTGACAGACTCTGTCCCAACTCTGTTGTGAATAACACATGTATGCTCTAAGGCAATACTATATCGTAGATTCGAAGATTAGCCGACTAGATTCGCCAACGCGCAAGCTATTTTCGGATGATCCCCGCAACTTATTGACGTAAATCTCTTGATTCTACGTTACATGCTCGCTGATCGCGGCTCAAACAATATTTCTTACACATGACTCAATTCTTAAATCACTCACGTCCTCTATGCAATCACTCATAAGCCAAAGTTCTACGTAGCTCCAAAACAAGTATAAATTTACTGGCATACATTAACTATCTTAATGGCTCTCAAATACAACCCTGTAGAATATACCATAATAAACATTTATATAACACTTCAATGACACTGAAAAGCTCCCTTTATCTCGATATTTATGTTTCTTTCTTACTGTTTACAATAACGCAGTATTCTTACGCTAGATATGACACACTTTGCACGTACTATAGGCCTGACATGCCCATTTATTTATTCATTATTGTTACCGACCCCAGATTATTATTATTATTATTATTTAACGTTACCGTTACTTTCATCAGTGTCTTACGCCTAAATGGCAGTAAACAAATCATCCTCCAAGCCATATTTTACCAAAATACGAGGGATGTGATCTCGTACACAAATGACTGTTAATTCTTAATCTTAGAGTGATGCTTCGTTGTATGGTGAGCTATTAAATCATATCAACATATTAAATTTGTACTCACTTTCATTCTAGCTGGGTTGGTCCAGCATGCCAGCCACTCGCCCGCCATGATGCTTATTTTAAGCCATCATGATATTATTCACACGACACATTGTATAAACTTTACACATGGTAATCATATTTTACACTACTGGCATTTTCACTTTGACACAATACACATTCTTTTACCATATAAACATAAACAATTTTAAAAATCACTGTAATATAACTTTATACACAATTCTCGCACCATTTTCACACATTGATCCTTGATTGGATTCCCACTATCGCCTGACCTCAGAGATGCGATGCAGCTAACTCCTGACAACCGCTGTTCTCCTTGAAAGTCTATCTTGCGTGTGTGTGTTCGACTCCCGTCACCTACAGTTTATGTCTCCTCTACTGCAAATTTGTTCAATCCTAGGTCACGACTACTTGTGACGCCTCCCAGGCTCCCGTAACTGTAGTGATCATTACAATAATATGTTATTTTACCCATGATAACACTTCCTGGTTATGTTCATTGTCTATAAACATCATCCTAAATTATCTCTACGCTGTACTGATTCAATACTCGCGTATGCTGTTGCTTAAACGTCTGCTGCAGACTAATTCTTTTCTGATGCATAATTGCTGTTATTAAGCTGCCTGATGCGCTTTTCATTGTTCACCGCTATTATATTTGAGCGTCAATACTTTATAAGTTCCGCGCACTTCCTTGCGTGATCCGGCAGCGTGTTGCCTCACGGGTTGAGTCAAGACGAACTGACTTCCCTGCTCCAGCTTCTCCTATATAAAGCTTCCTTATGAAAAGTAGTTCACTGGATTTCCAGGAACGACTCTCTTCTTGATATAATACATTTTCAGACAAAGTGAAGTATGATCCTTGTTTGTCTATGCGTGGAGGTCCCAAAATCACTCGCGTGCAGGCAATCGCTTCGGCCAATATAAGTAATTGCTTTCTTCCACGGCGTCATGACGCTACTCCGGTAATTCCCATCGGCTCCTCTACAAATCCTTACTCTGTAGCGGATGATGTCTGTGCAGAGGTTCCTTTATAGATGCAGGCTTTAATTTAGGCGTGAGAACACTCCTAAATTATCTTTCCTAGAATACATGCATCTGGGTGTAAGTTTCATCTCAATTCATTGCTCCATTTGGCTGTAATTAATTAATTTCTGTGGGCGACCGCCCCCACTCCCCTGTTTCGCCTTGTTTAAGGGGGATTTTCTCGGTCGTTAATCACGCCCTTCAGCCTCCAGCCACGCCGAAAGTAGGACGTAGGCGCCATGTCCACTCCTCCCACATTCAACTCCGCTTTGTCAAAATGTCAATCTGGCTCGCTTTCTTGCGCTCTAGCATCTAAAACGTACATAGGCTTGTATATTCTGCAATAATCCACCTTAAAAGCTATAATATTCCCGTTCTGGCCGTGAAATCCTGCTATTATAATTATATACATATATAACTCATTGTTCTTCGGGTTCACTGTGGCTGTTCCCCCTCAGAGATCAATGATTCGATTCTGTGCAGAATCATGGGTCTGGTCTTCTTTGATAAAGACCCCAGTTCGATGCCAGTCAGCCGTGTCTAATTTGGCACAGTATGTATTAGCACACTCCATTTTGATGTCTACGATGTTGTGCCATCTTATCACCAAATGTCAAGTTCTAGAGATGTTGGGATTTCGTTCTGGCAACCAGACAGTGCACGCCATGTTGACTCTAGATCAAGTTAGGCTAAGAAACGCAGATAATGCTGAAAAAATCTTAGCCAAGAAAGCAAGGCAGACCAATAGAAGACTACAAGATGCCTTCGGAGGGGATGAAGATGATCCAAACTATGGAGCAGGCATGTTTTAACTTTGAACTCAATTTCCCGTAAGTTTCCTTTTCTTGTATTTAGGGAAAATTTTCTCAGCTTCTGTTTAACCTAGAACTAAGAAACTTTAGGAAGCAGTCCATGAAAGTGTTTTACATAAACTGAAATAATTTCATCTTGATATGTAATTTAGAAAAAAATATAATGGTGATAATGTACCGAAAAATGGAGGTAAAAAATTCTTAGGTAAAAAAAATCTCCCTCATTATACCCACCAAGATTTTTTTAAAATCATTTCAGTGTACGCACAATGCCTATGTTCAAACGCTGTAAAAATTTGAGTTATGTAGCTATCATGGTTTCCAAGAAAATGTAACTATAAATTAACATTGTGAAGATAGATGTTTCTATTTCCCCTTGGCTTACCAGCTTGCAGTTATTGCAACCTGCAGTACTCGCCTATTATGCTAATAAGAGAGGATTTCAATAAACCCGTAGGGAGGTTACCTGTGTTGTAAATATTAAATAACTTCAATAGGATGTTTTTCCTGTCAGTGTCTATCAGCTGAAGTATTTCATCTTGTACGCATGCTTTGTCAGACCGGGCAAGTTTCAAGGGCCGTCGGATTTCAGATCCTTATAGTTCTTCGATATCATCGGATTCTAAGCGCTTGTCACTGAATAGATCTGTTCCACTCTTACACTTAATCTTTCCTCTTCAGTTTATCTAATTTAATTGTTATAACTGGGGCTTGTCGGGTCGCAGAAATAAGTCGGCAGCAAGTGAAAGATCACTGTTCAAGACAACAGTTAATGCATGACACGTCTTTCATAGGTTAATGATCCAGAATGGATGTTCATGTACGGTAATAGAGTTTTCCCATTTTGCAAAAGAATCGTGCTCGTTTCTTGATCTACTCAAGCTGGATCATTATACACCAAAGAAGTTATTAGTTTATAAAGTATAAGGTCTTGTTTTACGACTAACAAAACAGTTAGACCAGGCCCACGGTCTTTATCAATGCGACAACGTGCCTTGGCTTGAGAGGTGCTATTTAAACTCTATAAAAACACTCTGTATGTAATTTAGTCCCACAGACACTGCAGGTCACGGAACATGGTGACTAACCACAAGAAGGCCTCATCACATCCTCCAGGATCCACTTTGTATGCCGAACCAATATGACCTCGGCAAGCAGGCCTATTGTCATGGTCGATCCTTTTGTAGGGGGCTGATTCGCCAAACTACCTTCGATTACTCTGTCAAGGCCTGTGCATAACAAACAATTCACAGTGAGAGAATTCTCATGAAATGAAAACATTGACCACTGAATGTGTTTTGCATTCTGACAGTCTTAAAACAAGAAGGACCGGTAGTTACACAATGCGTAGCAATAATGAACTGACGTAGGTATGTATCTTCAGTCACGCAACATCCAGTCATTTTCAAAATTGGTGTGCCCCAGCTTCCTTGAATTTACGACTAATATGATTGACATTCACAAAGCCACATTAATTTACATAAAAATATAATTCTGGTTTGAACTGGCGGAACAGTATCGTTGACATGCATATCACCTAGGTGATATCAGTTTCGAAAAATTGGACCGACCCATTGGACTACACGAGTTTTCTTTACACAGAAATTGGGACATCATGTCACACATGTGGTTTATAAAACTGATGTTTCTCCTAATTGTATGATAGTTGTTTCATGGACAAGTGGTCATTTAGTCCCGTGTACTTAGGTGGGTGTGTGGAGGGGGAGAGAAACAGAGAGAGAGAGAGAGGGTGTGTGTGTGTGTGTGTGTGTTTGACTGATAACCTGTGTTATTGCGTTGTCTGTAATAGCAGTAGTATGTGTATTTGTAATTCAGGTGAAGATTGGGAAGGAAGCGGCCGTGTCCTTCAGTTACGTACCATCCCAGCATTTGCCTTGGGTAGACGTAAGAAACCACTGAAAATCACTTCCGGTATGGCTAAGGTGGGTACAGAACCCTCACCTTTTTTTTCAGTTTTGCTTTACAAGGCTAGAATTCTCAGACCAGAATTAAATTACTTTGCAGAGCCGGAAATCGAACTCGGACCTCGGGGAAAACTCATTATGACAAGCTGATGTTCGGAGATCCGAGGTTCAAATCCCAGCACTTAAAATTGCACTTCTCCCCCCCCCCCCCCCCTACCTTCCCCCTCTCCACTCTTTCAGAATGTTGCACTCTCACTCCAGACAAATGCCTTATACCTTCCGACACGTGCCACCAAAGTCCTAAGCCATATGTAACTACATTTACATGCACTGGTTCAGTCATCACAATCACACAGGTTATCATACAAATTCTACACATACACATGAGGGCGGCTTCGGTGGCGTAGTTGGTAGCATGCTGAGCTTCTATGCCCAAGATCGCCGGTTCAAACCCGGCCGAAGTCATCGGATTTTTTAATAGCATTAAAATCCCTCAGCATGCCTTCCTTCGGAGGGGAAGTAAAGCCGGTGGTCCCATGTCATAGATTTATGGTATACAAACAAACATTCCACTAATTACACTTGTGTGAAGATAAATTATACGTTAGATTTGACTAACTCTCTTAGGTTCAAACGTTCGTCGCCAGGAGCCGACTGCGGTGGCATCTAGTAAAAAAGTTCAGAACTAGTTGGTCGTTGACGGTGGTGTTTGGTAGCAAAAGTTGGAACTACTTGAAAATCGAATGTCTGCAGTCCTTATTTGAATTAAAAACAGATAACACACACTAATACAGCCATCACAATTAACACCGGTTTATCAGACAGATTCTACACACACCCAAAGTACACGGGGCTACATGAACGCGTTGTTGCAGCCCCTAAACTGAGGAACCAACCAACCAACCATAGACGAGGCTGATTACCACCATGTCTTAAGCCCCAAACAATGACAACAAAGATGGAATGTCTTATCTGTTTCTTGATTGTAACACTAGATGTAAGTCAGAATGGAATGACAGTGGCACAGTCCAAAGAGCGTGGCTCTAATCCTTTACTCAACAGGCATTAGCAGATATGTCGAGCTCGAGTCAACAACCTTGTACTTTAGTAAATAAGAATGACGAATGACACACCTTCCTTTGTCCTCTGGAATATCTTTCTACATTGCGATTGCACTTTAGACTCTTCTGTCTTAAGTGGACATAACACGTAACAATTTCCCCATGTAAGTCGTCCAGTTGCAAAACTCCTTTAATCCACTTGTGAATAAGGATCATGTCGTAAAATTATGTATTTAATTATTTTATTTTATTTTACTTTAAGCCTCCGTGGCTTAGGCGGCAACATGCCGGCCTCTCACCGCTGGGTCCGTGGTTCAAATCCCGGTCACTCCATGTGAGATCTGTGCTGGACAAAACGGAGGCAGACAGGTTTTTATCCGGGTACTCCGGTTTTCCCTGTCAACATTTCATTCCAGCAACACTCTCCACTATCATTTCATTTCATCTGTCATTCATTTAATAATTGCCTCAGAGGAGTGCGTCAGGCCTCAGCAGCCGGCACAGTTTATATCCTCGCCGCTAGATGGGGGCTTCATTCATTCCATTCCTGACCCGGTCGGAGACTGGAAGCAGGCTGTGGATTTTCATTCATTTCATTTTATTTTACTTCATGTTATTTTATTTTGTTTTATTTTATTTAATTTTGTTTTATTTTATTTTGATTTTGTTTTGTTTTATTTTATTTCGTTTTATTTTGTTTTGTTTTGTTTTATTTTGAGTTTGATTTGTTTATTTTGTTTTAATTTATTTTGTTTTGTTTTGTTTTCCAGAAAACAAACAAATCCAAAAACACGAAGCAAAAAGAAAAATTGAAAAACAAAAGCAAAAGCAGAAAACAAAAAACAAGAAACACAAAGCAAAAAGCAAAATTCATAAAAAGCTAAAGCAGAAAACAAACACAAAACCAAAACCAAGAAAGAAAAGCAAAAAGTAAAATTCAAAAGCAAAAGCACAAAGCAAACACAAAACCAAAAACCAAAAACACAAAGCAAAAAGTAGAAAACAACAAACACGAAAGATACGCGGGGCAAAGTCCAGAGAAACGTTTCTCATGAAAATGATTCTTATTCACAAGTGGATTAAACGAGTTTTGCAACTGGACGACTCATGTACTTTCTGATGGGTCATTCCCGTACATCTCGTCAATTTACTTAACATCCTCCTTATGCAAAACTTTTGATTGTTGTTGTTGTTATTTTATTTAGGGGCTTGGATATCGTGGTCATTTAGCCCTGTGCATATTGGGTGTTTGTGGAAGCTTTTTGTTGTCTGATAACATGTGTTATTAGGATGGCTGTATTAGTGTGTGAATTCGGGAGAGAATTGAGAAGAACACGGCCGTGACCTTAAGTTAGGAACCATCCCGTCATTTGACTGGAGTAGAAGTGGAAAACCACGGAAAACCATTTCCAGGATGGCTGAGGTGGGAATCTAACCTTCTTCTCAGGTTTGCCTCACGAGGCTGAGTGGACCCCGTTCCAGCCCTCAGACTGGGATTCGAATCTGGACCTCCGGGGTGATAGTCAAGAACGCTAGCCGCTACTCCAGGAAGTGGACCGCAGGGAAGATTTTGTAGCCAAGCTTGAATATTATGACCTCCAGATTCAAAATCTTTCGGATTGGATGGGGCTCTTTATCATTGTTGTGTCGCCCTCTGGACAGAGAAAAGGTAACTATCCAACACCTGCGCCTGCGCAAGGAAGACTCTTACAACTACAGCTCGCAACGTTCCGAGAACTCATTAGCAAGGCTTGCCATGGTGTTCTAGGGCTAGGCTACACCCCCAGCAGTGTCTGGTGACCTGTTGCTGATAGTGTCAGGAATACCACTTCATTAACTTTGTTAAGCGCTCTTGCCGACATTTAAACTGTTTCTACTCGTGTGGCAGTTAAAACAAAGATCACCTCGTGGTGTAGCTGCCATCACTCCTGAGGTCCGGGTTGTATTCCCAGCTCTGCCAAGATATGTAATTCTGGTCTGAGTTCTGGAACACTCAAAAGGGATTTTCCAGTTTGTACTTAAGGAACGTGCTGGGATGGTTCCTAACTTGAGACCACAATCGCTTCCTTCCCAATCCTAGTCTCATATAAGTTACAAATACTCACACTACTACAGACACCACAATGATACAAGTTATCAGACAAATCCTACACACACACATACACACAAATATATGAGGCTAAATGCTCACGATGTACTTCAGTTCACTTCTTTGTTGGAATAGGCTATGAGATTATTTTTAAGGTTATGATTGTTATTAAGTTTAGTGAGAAACAAAAAAAAAATCCTAGTAACGTATTGAAAGAAGATCATAATAACACAGGTAATCAGACAAAATTCCACACTCACTCAATTACACGGGGCTGTATGACCACGATGCGTACTGGATGGAAAAAATAAAATGCTGCGGCAATAATTCAATGAGGAGTGATCGAACATATTTAGGTGAAATGAAGTGACTACTTCTAGTTTGCCTAATGATGCAAATAAGACATAATATTTACTAATTAACTCTGAAATTGTTGAAAAAAGTTTGGTTTCATTCAATAGTTTGACCTTCTTTCTGTACGAGTATCTATGCAATTACTGACTTGGGTAGGGGAACTCTCTTCTGCCCATATTATACTTGTAAAATAAATAAATAATTAAATAAATAAAAATAAATAAATAAATACATAAATAAATAAATAAATAAATAAATAAAAGATCAATAAAATACATAAATTAATATTCCCAGTACAAAAGTTAACTAATCTACGGGGATGGACTGTACAATTTATTGGTGTAAAATAACATGGTATAATGTTAGTTTTCCGCTCAGTAGTTTTCCCTATCGTGGTATTTGTATGGCCATAAACCTGTGTTTACTGATGTAAATTTTGCTTAAACAGTAGGAGGCAACCTTACCTACAATGGTATTGTCACGTGCAGTGTGGAGAACCTTGACTCAGTAAGCTCACTCAAATACATGGGATAAGCGAGCAAGCAAGCTGTTTATAAACAACTAGAATTCAAGGCAACAGGTAATCTGAAGTAGAGACAATGTGGAACGAATCACTCTTTCCTCCACCAAAACGGCCTTCATCTTTGTTTTAACGAAATATCGGGGGGATAGCATTATAAGACTTTTATTTATGGGGGGGGGGGGGGGGGGATAGAATCGTAAGGCATCTTAACTATAGGATGAATAGCATTATAAGACATCTAAGTGCCAGGTGAAAAGCCTCACAATTAAGGCCCGGAAGTGCATGCAGTATTACATGAATAAATATGGATGAAAAAATGCACTATTATGCATCACGTTTCAAAATATATGCACTATGAAATAACTAGAGCAATTACGATCACACGGACATATAACTACAGTACATCTTTCATAAAATATCTCAACTAAGAAACAGTTCTAAATAGTAGGAAATTCTATTTTATCGAACTTCAAGCGGTGTTGATCATCAATAATTATATTATTGTGATAATTTTTAAGTATAGCTCATATACAGTAGTCATTGAATTAAAAAAAACTCTAATTATTTATACAAGCTGTACCCGGCATGCGTTGCAATGCCAATCAAAGAAAGTGTTGGCGTTGTAATTTTGTTTCTTGAAGTGCTTTTGGATACACCATATTTTTTTCAATTTCCGTTAACTGCCTCTAACTATCGTGAAATGGATTTACTTACCTAGAAACATTCGTGGGAGCGTGCACAACAACTCATCAAAGTTCCATCGGAATCGGATGAATGGCATATGAACGCATATAGGATTTTCTTTAAACGATTCGTGTGCCGTCACTCATTTGTTGAATCTACTCATGCACTACCTATTGTAAAATAGATTTACTAAGCCTGAAACATTCCCTGGAGGGTACTCGATAATAATGATACACCAAGGCTTCATCGTGATCGGATGAATGGAATATGGACGCATACGCAAACGGTACTTTGTTGAAACGATTCGCGCGTCGTCGCTCATTTGTTGAATCTACTCGTGCGCTATCTATTGTAAAATGGATTTAATAAGCCAGAAACTTTCCCTGGAGTGCACTCAACATCTCATCCAAGTTTAATCGCAATCGGATGAAAGGTATATGAACGCAAACGGGACTTTGTTGAAACGCTCTAACGTGCAGAGACAAAGAGAAGAATTCGACATCACCGCCACCTATAGTACAAGTCATAACTTTCCACCCCGGGCGGAGTGGAAGTCATGGCGGTACATGCACAGGTTGCAACCAGATGGCTCTAACGTGCAGAGACAGTCCAAAGACATTAGCTTTTCCTAAGGCTAGCGGTTACCACGACGACTGTTTTTGACTCTATATTGTGGTTCTAAAATTGCGTGTAAATTGCGGTTCTAAAATTGTGTTGATTCCACCTACCGGGTCGAATTGTGAATCTAAACCATACATGGAGCCACTCTAACATACATAATTTTTAGCCTACTTTTCACATTTTGCAAAATTGAGGAAAAGTTGACTTATGAGAACGGGCAAATGTGTGTCTGTCTCTCATTCTGTCTGTCTGTCTGTCTGTCTGTCTGTCTAGCTGTGTGTGTGTCCCCCCCCCCCCTATCAACTCCTAAACGGCTACAGCAATCGAAACAAAATTTGGAAGGGGTGAAGATCTATACCTAAATATTTGACGGCCATATTTGAAAATGATAGTCAGTGCTACCAACTGCTGAAAAATCGCAATTGAAATTTGAGCTCCATGTCGGATATCTTGTAAGGTATGAATGGGAGCTATTTCAAAATTGGCACATGTATAGATAATAATATTTCAGTTTAATTTCCAGGAGGCCATGCATGGCAGTGTTGCCAAAATAATTATAAGCCTGCTGATAAGTCTAAATTTTAAATGCATATAACTTCTACACTATCAATTGGAATTCAACCAAATTTCGTATGTGCTATGTGTACTTAAACAGATATGATTTGAGCGTATTCTTAAGAGCCACCAGGGCTGCCAACTGTTAATAAATGCTCTCAATTTTTTAAAATCCAAATACCCATATATCAGAAAGTGTGCAACCCGACAGCTTTAAACTATGCACACGTATACTACCTGGCATTCTATATTAATTTGGAGTAACTTATATACGTCAGTGCTACCAACATGATTCTAAGCCTGCTGATAAGTCCAACTTTAAATACGTGTAACTTCTATACTATCATTTGGATTTCAACCAAATTTCGTGTGTGCTATGTGTACCATAACAGATATGACTATGCCGATTCTTAATAGTAACCAGGGCTGACAACTGTTAATAAATACTGTCTCTATTTTAGTTACCCTAATATCAATATATCAGTACGTATGCAAGCCAATAGCTCTAAACTTGGCACACGTATAATACCTGGCATTCTAGATTAATTTGGAGTAACTAATATATGCCTACGCCTGTGCTGCCAACATGATTCTAAGCCTGCTGATAGGTCCAATTTTAAAATGCATGTAACTTCTATACCAACTAATGGATTTCATTCAAAATTGACACAACAATAGATCATATTATTTTAGATTATTTCTGACCAATACATGTATGTCATTGTGGCCAACATGATTTTACGCGCGCTGTTAATCCAATGTTTAACTGTATGTAACGTCTATGCTATCCATTGGACTTCAACCAAATTTTGTATTCTGTGCCTGAAGAGAAGGAACTAAGAATATATTCAGTCACCAGGGCTGCCAACTGTGGTTCTCTATTAGGCCACATTATGCCAGGTATACAGTATTTCGAACTAAATATAAATTTCGATATTACCAACTTAATTTCGTCATTAATCTAGATAGATCCATATAGATTAATTATTGGCATGAATCTTAAATTTTAAGAAAAATAGGCTCTTTAGTTCGTCACGGAACTTCTTGTTTAAAATCAAAATCGGTCCAGCCATTTAGAAGGAGTTTAAAACTCTCAAAATATATGACTTAAGAACATTAAGTAACAAAACGCGCTTCAAAGCACAGATAATATGCACTTAAACAGGAAAAGGAGAAAATATGATGCTTTGTGCCAAAATAACCAAAATATGCATAAATATGCAAACAGATGAACTTCCGGGCCTAAGTCATAAGCCATCTAACTATCGGGGATTAAAAATCACAAGGCATCTAACTAAATGATCTGGCCACGCCTCCCTGAGTATAATGAAATTAGTTTGTCTCATGATTACTGTATTTTGTGCCAAATCTTGGACGAGGCCAGCCATGTCAAAGTCAGTTCTCGGTGGCTTCAAACTAGTGCTACATACTTGCCCCATGACGGTCATGGAAGTCTTTTAATGTTTCATTGTTGTTGTTGTTGTTGTTGGTTCATTCTAGTGGCTATGGCATCTTGGTCAGGGACCCTGTGTACTTCGATGTGTGTTGAATTTATCTGGCAACTTGTGTAGAAACGGGTGTATTTGTAATAATTTCGGGTCTAGGATAGCGGTAGGTGCCTCGGGACTTGAAACGAGGCACCATCCGGGCATTTGATTGGAGGAGGGTGGAGAATCCTGAGATTAACCACATAAAAGATAGTCGTTGTCAGCGCCGGGATTAAAAACCTGGACCTTTGGACTTGCTGCCGTTCTCCATGTGAACGTGCGCCCGACTACGCCTGTAATACAGGTAAGGACTGCAGACGATCAATTTTCAACTAGTTCATACTTTTGCTACCAAATGCTACAGTCAACGACACCTAGCTGTGAACTTGGCTACTAGATGTCACCCCAGCCAGCACCTGGCGGTGAACGTTGGAACTAATTGAGCATTAACGAATTCTAACATAGAAATTTAGCTTCACACAAGTGTAGTTAGGGGAAGGTTCTTTTTCATGAATAAATCTATGACATGGGGCCGCCGGCTTTACTTCCTCTCCGAAGGAAGGCATACTGAGGGATTTTTAACGCTCTTTGTAAGAGAGAGTTTGCTACCTTGTAATGCTTGATTGATCTCGGGGCAACCTTTGTATTAACTGGTATTTGCTATAATAATAATAATAATAATAATAATAATAATAATAATAATAATAAAGACATCTAAGTGTCGGATTTTTTCTCCGAAGGGGATCTTTAAATCTACTCACACAGCTCCCTCGCACTTAAGCACCCTCAAATCCAGACTGCTCCAAGATTCGATCCTGCAACCTTGGTTACAGAAGGCGAGAACATTGATGCTGCGCTACGCAACCTTATTAGCCTATTTTCAATTTTGAAAAAATAGGCTTATGAGATCACCTTTTGTCCGTGTGTGTGTGTGCGTGTGTGTGTGCGTGTGTGTGTGTGTGTGTGATTCGTGTGTGTGTCCCCCCCTAATAAAATCTAAACGGCAGGAGCGATTTCAATTAAACTCGGAAAGTTCATAGCACTATTTCTGGCGACCTCGACCGTGCCCTTCAAATTTTGTTACGACTCACCAAACCAACATGGCGGCTGTGCGAAATATTTCACCAGCATTCAATATCTCCGAAACTATTACCGATACTACCCTGACATTTTCTAATGTGATAGAGGGAACTACTATAAGTTTACTTATGTGACTTTTGAAAACCTGGTAACTAAAAATCCAACATGGCGGCCAAGCGAATTGGCGACATTTAAATAGACGTTTCTCGCGATTTGACCAACCAAACGCAATGAAACTTGGTACAGTATATGTTTATATACATTGTAATGCACCGACATCTAACTTCGTTCAATGTTTTACATAATCACAAGATGGCGGATGTGCGAAATATTTCACCGGCATTATATATCTCTGAAACTATTAGCGGTATCTCCCTAAAATTTTGTACGGAGATAAAGGGCACTACTGGAAGTCCATCTATAAGATTTTCAAAAACCGGTTAACTACAAAACGAACATGGCGGCCAAGCGAATTTGAAAATTTTAAATAGACCTTTCTCGCGATTTAATGTTCCAAGCGCACTGAAACCTGGTACAGGAAATATTTATACACATTGTAATCCACTGGTATCTAATTTAGTTCAATTGTTTACATAACCTCAAGATGGCGGCAGTGCGAATTTTAAAAATAAGTTTTTATTTCTTGTGATGTAGTCATGCGATCGAAGTGAAAGTTTGAATAATGAACCTACGCAATAATTTTCATTTAATGGTACATGACTCTATGGCCTATACATTTAACAATCCAACATGGCGACCATCCGAAATATTTAGACGATACTGAATATCTACGAATCTATTTTAGCAATCAAGCTGCACTTTTTAATGTTCATAGGGGCTATGAACTTAAGTTCACCTATAGGACTTTCAATAACCTGGTGATCACAAATCCAACATGGCGGTGACGCGAATTATAAATATTCACATGGACGTTTCTCGCAATTTAACCATCCGCGTGCAGTGAAACTTGGTACAGTAAATCTTTATCCGAATGTTAATCCACTGGCATCTAATTTATTTCAATTGTTTCCATAACCTCAAGATGGCAGCTGTGAAAATTTTTAAATCTCCTTGTTTTTTTCTTGTGTCCTAATTATGCGATTGAAGTTTGAATACTACACGTTCACAATAATCTGCATGTAACAGTACATAACTCTAGGACCTACATATATAAAATCCAACATGGCGACCATCCGAAATATTTAGTCGGTTCTCAATATCTACGAATCTATTACAGCAATCAAACTGAAATTGTGTATGTTGATAGTGGCAATTAACATAAGTAGGATATATGAAAATAGGCTGTATAGTTCTTCACGGAACTACTTGTTTTTTATTGAGGTAGCAACTCTTACCGGAATGGCCCACCCACTCAAAATAGAAAACGGTTCATACTTCAGCATGTTGTACAAAAATTTCGTGAACCTAAACAATTTTTACGAGTTTCGTTATTTTATTTGTATACGCCGTAGGCAACCTGATTTGTTCCTTTCTCCCAAAGAATCGAAGGAATTTCATTCTTCATACCAGAAACATTAATCTGTGATTGGGCGATACGAAATGATTTTCAGTGGTGAGTTTATTAAGGAAGCAAAAATTGACCTGACTAAAAGCTAAAGAAACAAATTCAAGCGAAAAGTGGTAACAAACGGATTTAACTTTAAAAACTGAAGAATAATAACGATCTCTAGAAGACGCTTAATTGATTAACAATTCGTTAAGAAACCTTTCCCCGTTTATTTGAGAAAATGAAATCGTTTTAACTTTAAGAAGTAATTAATGAGACCTTTCACTGAACGCGTTTAGTAAAAAGAAGGAAAAAAAAGTTTAAACGTTAGAACGTTTACTAGGGAGCTCTACTTCTTACATTTGGGGCGGATGACCTCACTGTTTCGCCCCTTAATAATAATAATAATAATTATTATTATTTATTATTATTATTAGAGCCTCCGTGGCTTAGGCGGCAGCCCGCCGGCCTCTCACCACTGGGTCCGTGGTTCAAATCCCGGTCACTCCATGTGAGATCTGTGCTGGACAAAACGGAGGCAGACAGGTTTTTCTCCGGGTACTCCGGTTTTCCCTGTCAATATTTCATTCCAGCAACACTCTCCACTATCATTTCATTTCATCTGTCATTCATTTAATCATTGCCCCATAGGAGTGCGACAGGCTTCGGCAGCCGGCACAGTTCATATCCTCGCCGCTAGATGGGGGCTTCATTCATTCCATTCTTGACCCGGTCGGAGACTGGAAGCAGGTTGTGGATTTTCATTTATTATTATTATTATTATTATTATAAGGAACAGTTGGTACAGATTGAGCAAGACTTCCAGAAAAATAACACACGTAACTTCTATTAAACCTTCAAGCACAGTCTGACCAAATACAACCCCCCCCCCCCCCCCCCCCCCCAAGTCGACAGTTTAAAGATTTCAACGGAAAATCAGCTCACAATGATAAAGATAATTATCAGTTTCTAGCAAATTATTTTGAAAGGCTACGAAGGCTGAGATCACAAAGATCATCCAAGAACTGAAGGACAAGAAACCGGGTGAAGATTTGACAATATTGCTGAACTGTGGAAACATGCAGGGGAAAAGGCAATCGACAAGCTTGTCGCAGTTATTCAAGAGATATGCCGTAATTCATCCACTACATAAGAAAGGGGAGAAAACCTATGTGAACAATTACCGTGGCATCTCTCTTCTGCCAATAACTTACAAGATCTTCTCAAAAGCTCTGCAGAATAGGGCGGAACACAAATTGATCCACAACTGGGGGAATACCAAGGAGGTGTTCAGAAAGGGACGATCATGTGCTGAACAGATTATGAATCTAATGTCCAGAGAATTCGTGTTGATTTTAGGAAAGCGTACGACTCAATTGATCGATCCACCCTATTGCAAATCTTTGAAGAGTTTGGCTTAGATAACAAGACTCAATCAATTATCCAGCAAACCCTGACCAACACCACCTCCAAAGTGGAGTTCAGGGGAGAGATGTCTGATGCCTTTGAAATTAGGACAGGAGTAAGGCAAGGAGAAGGACTATTTATTACCTCTTCTATTTAACTGTGTTTTAGAAAAGGTCATCCAAGAATGGCGGAAAGAAATGAAAAATTCAAGGGTAGAAAATGGGGTTAGGCTAGGGTACAAGTATATGATGGCCTGTTTGCCATCTCTTGATGATTGCAGTACATTTGCATTTGTCTGTTGGCACAGGCTAGAGTAAAATGTGGCCTTTCACCGATGTCTCAGTCTCACTCATGGCTGTGATTATATGGAAGCTACTGAGGTATGGGTGGTGCTTAGTAATGCCATTCAGGGCACATTCAGTGCCTGTGGATGGTGTGAAAGGTTCTACTCATAGGGTTAGTACGACTGTTCTGACTGAGTGAGGAAAGCAATGGCAAACTACCTCACTCGTCACGTTGCCTAGTACGCCTCAATATAGCGCTGTCTTGGGTTTTTGTGGGTGTCTACACACATAACCTAACGGCGGTACTTTTGAGGATCCAACTAGCCTTCGGGATGATTACCTAACAGAACAAGTATATGAATCTTACAATCGACTGTCTAGCCTTTGCAGATGATCTAGTGATCTTTTCAGATTCCATTGATACGGCGGAAGAACAACTTAACCAACTGAAAACTCAAGCACTGAAGGCTGGGCTTCAAATCTCCTTTGAGAAGGCACAATTCATGACAAACATAAAATCAGCGCCCAGGGAACTGGAGGTCGGCAGAAAAGTTTAAATACATCGGTGAATGGATAGAGCCTAACCTATCAGAGAATGAAGCCTTCGTGTCACGCATTAATAAAATGGAAATGGCATACCACCTAACTAAAGACATCTACAATGAGAGATCGATATCCTTAAACGCTAAAATTAGACATCACTGCACTGTTATTCAATCAGAGGCTCTGTATGCGGCATAGACTCTAATAATGAACAAGAAAGATCTAATGGAAAAACTAGAGGCTAAAGAAAAGAAGATTTTGAGGAAAATCCTGGGTCCCATCAAAGAAAACAGCGAGTACAGAAGGCGTCACAACCACGAATTATACAAGCACGTGGAGAAGATCAGTGACACGATTCGAAAAAGAACGATTGCCTTTTATAGCCACGTGACACGAATGAGCCCAGGCAGGATATCAAAAAGGATATTGACGTACTTTCAGGATAAGAAAACCAAAGGGGTATGGTTCACGGAAGTTGAGAAAGATCTACGTGAAATGGAAATTTCCCCTAAAGATATCCAGGAGCGCGTTCCACTTCAGGAAAAACTACGTACGCACAAAGGTTTCCAGGAAAAGCCAAAGCTGAAGACAGGGAAGGCGTGTTCCCAAGAGAGAAAAAGAACTCCACTGGAGATGAATGCGGGAACACTGGGCGGTAGTTAGAGCTCGGAAGAAGTTACAGTTGAACTGACGTGGTCCCTAGTTGACCGAATCGAAGAAAGAATAATAATAAAAGACACCTCAAGTTCAGAATGATTCTCCAGAAGGACCCAGTGAGGAGAGTGTTGACGACTACTGATCATCAATATGGTCTAGGTCAGAGGAACACAACAGTGAAGCTCCCTGGTTTAAGGAAATAGAGAATGCTAGCAGACGAATAAATCAAATGGCACATACTGACGTTGACGTTGAAGAACTACTTCAGGTCATCAGCAGCCTACAGAATTGGAAAGTACCTGGCATTGACCGAATGCATAACTACTACTATAAAAGGCTCACATGTACCCACCGTTTACTGGCTATCCACATACAATGTTTTCTGGAAAATCCTGCTGCATTTCCAATTTTCCTAACCAGAGGGTTGACCTATCTCAAGCAAAAGGACTCTAAAATCACAAACCCATCCAAATATCGCCCCATCACTTGCTCGTCAAACTTGTATAAGATCATTACAGCCACCGTTGCAAAACGAATTCGAATTCGTGCGCATTGTGAGGAAAACGCCATCCTCGCAGAGGAACAAAAGGGTTGAAGAAAGAATTCTCAAGGATGTAAGGAACAGATCACTATTGATACTGTGGTATTAGAGCAGGCCTGTCGTAGATCACGAAACTTTTATGCCTGCTTTCTTGATTACCAAAAAGCTTTCGATTCCGTGCCTCATACATGGCTTATACAGAGCTTGGAGCTTTATAAGGTCAACCATATTATAGTGAACTTCCTGAAGAGCGTAATGGTTTCATGGAGCACTGCCCTCGAACTTACAGTGGTGGCACTCGTTTAACCATTAATACCGATTCGCTGAGGAATTTTCCAAGGAGACTCGCTAAGCCCACTCTGGTTTTGTCTGGCTTTGAATCCTCTCTCGCAACAGTAGCAGCTACGGATTTAGTACTAAGGGTAATCATGGTGAGGCATTCAAGATGAACCATCATGAACATGGATGATATTAAACTGTATGCATCAACTAAAGAGCACCTACAATACCTCATCTCTATCACTTTCTCTATAATTTTCCTCAGATATCAATATGCAGTTTGGTATTGATAAGTGTAGAACTCAGACTGTTCTTAGAGGCTCGCACTTTGCACAAGGAATACCTATTGGAGAGGGACAGAGAAGTATTCAGCCGTTGGAGGAAGGCGCATTGTACAAATACCTTGGGTTCCCCGTCTCAGACATGGTGATATAAAGAACATCATCACTGAGCAGTATACCGCAGTGTTTAGTCTTCAAACTTAGCGCTAAACATATCATTAAGGAAGTTAAAACATTTGCAATGCCCGTAGTTACATACTCCTTTGGTATCATCAGGTGGTCTCAAACTGAGATGCACGATCTGCAAAGAAAAACATCGGTGCTTTTATCACGCCATCCGAAATCAGCAACAGAGTGCCGGACTCTACCTCGGTCTGAAGGTGGTAGAGGACTGATAGGCATCATGAACCTTCACGCAAAACAAGTGACAACTCGGCGTGCAATTTTTTACAACAAGGAGAAACATCCCCTCTCCATCGCACTGTATCTTCAGCTGATGATAATTACACACAACTCCGTCTGTCATCTTTAGATTCACCAGTAAATGAAATAAAAACTACTGATTACAAGATCGGAAATTGGAAACAGAAGGCGCTTCATGGGAAGTTTCCACATGAGTTGGATCAGCCTCACATCGACAAGTTAGCGTTGCACGCATGGCTGACCCACTCGGACCTCTTTCCGGAAACATAGGGATTTTTTAGCTATCCAAGTCCAAGTTGTTGCTACTCGAAGTTTCCGGAAATTTATTATCAAAGATTCAGCAACAGAGAGTGAGAACTGTCGCTGCTGTGGCAAATGTAGTGAGATCATTCAACACATTATATCAGGTTGTTCCTACCTTGCCAACACTGACTACAATCATCGACATGATCAAGTTGCCAACATTATCCACCAGAAACTGGCCTTGAAGTACAAACTTCTTCAAAGCTCCGTCCCCTATTGGAAATACACACCATCCGCAGTATTCAAAAATGCCACACACAAGCTCTACTGGGACAGATGAGTTGTGACAGATGCCGCAGCCAGTAACAACCGGCCAGATATCATTGTCGTCAATAATGAACTCCGAGAGGCATTACTAACAGACATGGTATGTCCCAACACTCAACACATCCAAACAACAGCTACTATAATATCTAAGTACACAGAGCTGTCAATTGAGGTAAAGCAGATGTGGAAACTTGATTCGGTGACTACAATCCCAATAATTGTATCGTGTACTGGTGTTATGCCCAAAACTCTCCACAGTAGTCTATCAATATTGAATCTGCATTATCAGTTATATATTGAAATACAGAAGGCAGTTCTGTTAAACACCTGCCATATTGTCAGAAATTTCCTCGGTGACAATACCCTAGTCGAACACTCAGCAATGCTCGATGATTCAGATGGAAATTTAGCTCATCCTATAAGTGAACGAGACTCGTGAAGAGTGCGGGCGCGATATGGATGTACAGTAATGTGAAGTCCCTGAACCGTGTAATCTAGAAAAATTACCTCAGTAAAGATTGTTCCTTGCTAAGGCCGAACCAGGCTGTAACATAAAATGTAGCCGGTATTTGCCGTGATAATGATTTACAACAACAACAACAACAACAACAACAACTTCCTACGCGTTGATGATGGATGGTCTGAAATGATGAAGTTATTGACATTCCCGCAATGGATGTTAGAAAAGTCGCCCCCAGGTGGGTTCGAATAGGCGAACGCGCTAGTCTATTGCGTCCACGGAGGCGTAGTGTAAGGTGACCTCCCCTGAAGTTCATAATGGACTTCGTGGCTTATCTGATTAGTGTTGAAGCATTTTCTGTATTCCATGACTTCATAGCGTCTGTGTCTGTACCTTTGCATACAAGCCTGGCTAGCTCAGTCGGTAGAGCATGAGACTCTTAATCTCAGGGTCGAGGGTTCGAGCTCCATGTTGGGCGACAACTCTTACTCGTTATAATATACGAATTTCCTAGCGTAGAAAATGCACTGTATTTGTGCAATGTTTCCTTTACATCGGGTGTTCGTAAAAAAGATCTCACTCTAGTACTGATGAATGCCTATACAAATTGCGTATTTGTTTACAGTTTGGTTTGTAGTGTTGCTGTTGCATATACACACATCAAAAAAAGTTTTGCATCACCTCGGTTCCCAGATCTCCGGCATATAGACGTTGACTGTGTATATTGTATCCAAGATACAGTCCCTTTGACTGTTCATAGATGTCACTAAAACTGCTCAAAAATGTAAACAACCATGCATGAGCAGGGCCTATTAGACGGAGGGGGTACGACAGCCGATCAGTTCCAGTCATTCCACCAGGACGAAGGTACGCTGCTCATGTTGTCTGTAGTTCTACCATGCCTAGAAGGTCAATACCGCAGTTCGATCGCGTCCGCATTGTTACTTTGTGTCAAGAAGGGCTCTCAACAAGGGAAGTTTCCAGGCGTCTCAGAGTGAACCAAAGCGATGTTGTTCGGACATGGAGGAGGTACAGAGATACAGGAACTGTCGATGACAGGCCTCGTTCAGGCCGCCCAAGGGCTACTACTGTAGTGGATGACCGCTACTTACGGATTGCCGCTCGGAGGAACCCTGACAGCAATGCCACCATGTTGAATAATGCGTTTCGTTCAGCCACAGGACGTCGTGTTTCAACTCAAACTGTGCGCAATAGGCTGCATGATGCGCAACTTCACTCCCGACGTCCATGGCGAGGTCCAGCTTTGCAACCCCGACACCATGCAGCGCGGTACAGATGGGCCCAACAACATGCTGAATGGACCCCACGGAATTGGCATCACGTTCTCTTCACCGATGAGTGTCGCATATGCCTTCAACCAGACAATCGTCGGAGACGTGTTTGGAGGCACCCTGGTCAGGCTGAACGTCTTAGACACACTGTCCAGCGAGTGCAGCAAGGTGGTGGTTCCCTGATGTTTTGGGGTGGCATTATGTGGGGCCGACGTACGCCACTGGTGGTCATGGATGGCTCCGAAACGGCTTTACGATACCTGAATGACATCCTCCGACCCATAGTGCAACCATATCGGCAGAATATTGGAGAGGCATTTGTCTTCATGGACGACAATTCTCGACCTCATCGTGCACATCTTGTGAATGCGTTCCTTCAAGATAACGACATCGCTCGACTACAGTGGCCAGCATGTTCGCCAGACATGAACCCTATCGAACATGCCTGGGATATGTTGAAAAGGGCTGTTTATGGACGTCTTGACCCACCAACCACTCTGAGAGATTTACGCCGAATTGTCGTTGAGGAGTGGGACAATTTGGACCAACAGTGTCTTGATGAACTTGTGGATAGTATGCCACGGCGAATACAGGCATGCATCAATGCAAGAGGACGTGCTACTGGGTATTAGAGGTAGTGGTGTGTACTGCAATCTGGACCACAAATGCTGAAAGTCTAGCTGTATGATGGTACAACATGCAATGTGTGGGTCTCATGAGCAATAAAACGAGCTGAAATGTTGTTTGTGTTGATCTCTATTCCCTTTGTATTTAAAGGTTCCGGAACTCTTGGAACCGAGGTGATGCAAAACTTTTTTTGATGTGTGTAGATGAGGAAGTTTCGTTAACTAACAGTACACCAGCATGTGGCACGTTCCCAATATCGATAGCTTCTGCTTAGGTAGATACAGGCTAGGCTTCGATATGAAGTCGGCACGCTCCGATGATTACAGACATTATAACACCCTCAGACTCTTCATCTCCTCAGCTAGAGAAATACTTCTCGATGTCGTTTTAATTCTATATTCTGAGGTTTAGGAATAGCGCTCATTTACCAGGAACGTTGTCCTTTTAAACATCGAAAAGTGGCTTCGGTGGCGTAGTTGGTAGCATGCTGAGTTTCTATGCCCAAGGTCGCGGATTCAAACCCGGCCGAAGTCGTCGGATATTTTAAGAGCGTTAAAATCCCTCAGTATGCCTTCCTTTGGAGGGGAAGTAAAGCTGGTGGGCTTATTATGGCATGTAAAAGAACCTTCCAATAATTACAATTGTGTGACGCTAAATTTGTAGATTAGATTTGATTAACGCTCTATTAAGTTCCAACGTTCGCCGCCAGGTGCCGGTTGCGATGGCATCTAGTAGACAAGTTCACAGCTAGGTGTCGTTGACGGTAGCATTTGGTAGCAAAGTAGGAACTACCTGAAATTGATCATCTGCAGTCCTTATCTGAATTACAACCGACAGTAGTGGCTACGCTGGCTATAGCGCTGCGTTAAGCATGGGGCCAAGCTCTCTGCTGACTCGGTAGGGTTCGAGCCCCTTGAAATGGTTTTCCGTGGTTTCCCCATTTTCAACACCATGCAAATGCTGGGACAGTACCTTCTGACAGGCCACGACCGCTTCCTTCCACATCCTTGCCCAGTTTCATTCATCTTCATCCCTTCCATCTCTCATCCCGACGCGCGTCGAATAGAAAGACCTGCACTCGGCCTCTCAGGAGGCCACACGACAAAAAAAATCTGAATGACAGATAACACACACTAATACAGCCATCACAATTAACACCAGTTATCAGACAGTTTCTACTCACACACAAAGTACACGGGGGAATATGACCGCGTTGTCGCAGCCCCTAAACTAAGGAAACAACCAACGAAATGTTTTGGGCTGGGGTTACCATGGCAACAAGTGCAAGCGCACTTAGCTCCCACTCGTTAAAACCCGAAGGTGTTACTTATAGAAGTACATAACTTCTTAATGACTCTCAGATGCTCAGATTTCAGAAAGTTCTAATCTTATCCATGATTCTGAGCTTTGCCGTGTAGCGGAGGAAATGTTTTACTTTCCTCTCCAGCATCTGGATATTATCTCGTGTTCCTGACAATACGGTCTGTGGTTCTTGCTGCCAAACATCTTCACAATGTACAGCTCCGGGTATTACTGTATTATTGTTTAAATGTAATAACCATGTAGCATTATGACAACGATTACAACAAGAAGTTCCGTGACGAACTAAAGAGCCTACTTTTCATGCCAATGATTATTCTACAGTATATGAACCTATCTAGAATAATGAAGAAATTAAGTTGCTAATATCGAAATTTCTAATTATTTCGAAATACTGTATACCTTGCATAATGTAGCCTAATAGAGCACTACAGTTGGCAGCCCTGATGACTGAATATATTCTTAGTTCCATCTCTTAAGGTACAGAATACAAAATTTGGTTGAAGTCCAATGAATAGCATGGACGTTACATGCAGTTAAACATTGGATCTAACAGCGTGCGTAAAATCATGTTGGCAACAATGTCATGCATGTATTGGTCAGAAATAATCTGTAATAATATGATCTATTATACCCTTGAAAAATAGCATATAGACAAGATTCAAAATTTCGGGGTCGTAATGGATTCTTGTGAATGTGATTTAGAGGTTTTGCTATCAACATAACTTCCAGGGTTTATAAGGTTAACTTATTATTATTACAAAGCCAAGAAAAACAACAGGATCTACTAACAAATGAAATTTATTAACTGAATCAAACATAAAAAAAACTATAACCACCCTTTTATTGTTCACTCGCGTGAACAGATCTGACACTGACCAGCCTGACGTACCATGACGACACGGTATGACAGCTGTCAACAAGCATTGTGACTGCAATGTCACTTAAATCAAAGTAACAAAAGAAACGGATCACAAGATCCAAAATAACAAACAAATAAAATAGTACAAGAATTTAATATTTATGAGCGACACGGGTTTTAAGACTAGTTCAAGTAATGAGCATTTTGACGGGCGCTCGTTTCCGACCAAAACAGTTGGTTCGGGAACGGACTCCGTACTGCGAAGGACGAATTACGGAAATGTGGGAACAACAATTACATATTTATATACACTACTGACATGCTCTAACCTTAGATTACCACAACCAAATACACGTGTGTATTATTTAAAATAAGGGCTGCGGAATTACCGACTTATACCTTAAACACTAGGAAAGCATAACATGACATGAACAAGTTTGGCCGGTTGCCAAATTATATTTATAATGAATACAATGGCCTTGAAAATAAGAGCCAACAACAACAAAATACAAATTTTAATTTTCACGCCAGAAAATTTGGCGTTTTAAAAAACAATGAACAAATAAGTCGTAGTAATGATAAAAGAAACTTGGATCGACAACATGGCAACTCCCCAAATT
The DNA here is from genome assembly GCA_946902985.2 of Meconema thalassinum. Lineage (NCBI taxonomy): Eukaryota > Metazoa > Arthropoda > Insecta > Orthoptera > Tettigoniidae > Meconema > Meconema thalassinum. The sequence continues at coordinate 416,296,262 of OX336391.1, forward strand.
AAACCAAATAAAATAACCTTAACTCATTAGGCTTTAAAGCAAACATAACGTGTCATAACGGAGCTGGAGACAGCCGGGCCTGTTATGACATCTCCGAGTGAGTGGCTGATTTCTTTCCCCCACGTAGTAATTAGTGCCACACTAAATATAGATTCTGGCCCATTGCCAGCGTACAGCACCTTTGCTAATCGCCACCTGTTAAACGCGTACAAATAAATAACACATTATCTCAAAACATCCTCTCAGGGATTTTTAAGAATACATTTCCAGGTCAAACTTATCCCCACGGATAACTAGTTTGCCGGAATGATGTCGCAGTCACGGACAGGCTTTACCTCTCCTCATCATCATCACTTACACCCAAAAACACGTGGCACTTTCTCGAAGATCTCGTCGTAGCATGAATCAGCACACCCCTCAGATAAATGACACACAACATGTCCAAATGACACTAAAGAATAATAACTGGAATCAGACTTATCCCAAGTTATCAAAGCAACAAAACACTAATTTTCCCCCCACGTAGTAATTAGTTTAACATATCATTAATTCAGTCCATTTATCATTGTCGTTCCTAGGTTCTCATTCATGGCTACACTTTTTATAGATACGTTAATCGATGCGGCCGTTTCGCTATAAGAATTGCGTATACATACGGACAACATTTAAGTCACAAAATTTACTGTACAACAATTGTCACGCAATGCCAAAAATTACTACACGCATGTCAGTTAAGAAATCAAACCCTAAAATTTAAATTAAACCACACAAATAAAATCTATACAAAGTTCCACACATCTCTCGCGATTCCCCTCGTCCAAAATCAATAAATCAATTTTTTAATACTCATCACTTAAACTGCTTTCCAGAGGCCTCCCGCCTCGTCATTTCCCATCATTAGGCCGTTAGCCCATAACACTGATGGTAATGGAGGATGAAGCTTGCTGTCTTCTCTCCATGGTCGACATCTTGCTGCTGTTAAAACACAATTAAATCAAAGTTTTTAAACTGTTCTATCTGCGTTCTAAGTATTTTATTTCCTCAGATCGTCCTATGCAGAATCGTCGACTTTCCCTATTCTATGGCTAATTGCCATCTCACAATTTTATGAAAATTTCTAACTTCGTTGTCGACACACAACTATAATTTTAAAACCATATCGTCTTAAGGACGTCTTAAAATGACTGTCGAAGAATAATTAGGAGTGCCCCGGTTCATCTCAGACATTTGTATATATACAGAAAGCCTAAAGTTTCAATGGTGGGAGAAAATAGCTCCTCAATATTTTAAGTAATGGGCCTATAATTATGTGTGACCTCTCAAAAATCTTGTATTTTCTCACAGGTCGCGAATCTGCCGTCGAACATGCAAACCGATCGCTAGATGTTTTTATAACCGATTGCCGCGCAAAACACACTGACGCTATGTTCTGGCGTCATGTTTTCTTATTGGTCAGATAAGTTGGCGTTGGAGTTCTGACCTTACAAATCCCGCCCTTATTTTCACGTCACGACACTTGTCCTCTCTCTCACTCCTTGCCTTGTACGCAGCATTTTGGCCTGTCGATGGTCACGTACGCCACAGCGTCATATCTGATTTTCTCAGAAATATAAGAATAACATTGGTTGTGAAACTATCGGTCGTTTCCAGCCAGCACGTAGCATGTCTTACCAAGTCCAGATTTCTTGCTACATCAATTTTACTCAAACGTCCAGCATATCATGTATTTAGTATTTCCATCGTTTTTATTAATATGAAACATTATTATTGGACACAATGATAAGGGTTCATCTGACCCTTAGTTGATGAAATTCGAACTCAAATGAAGTCGAATTTCACATCCCCCACTTTTCTGGCTCAAATATGAAGTTGCTGGTCACCCTCAAAATATAATGACTGTCCGCCTCTGTCTGTTTCAGTAGCCGTCTCGCACCAAACTCATTAGGAAATTCCTGTACGCTTATGCCCTCCGGCCTCTTTCCTCGCTACTCGTCTCCCCTCTCACTCTTTCAAAACATCAACATTTTCATTAACGACTTCCGCCTGAACTTGTAAACACGTCAGAGCCGTCTTTTGAGCGCATTCACCACTAGAGTACCCCCGTATCTTATGTTGTATGTTATCACGCGAATGTTTAATTTGCTGCAGTAACATTATTTCTCGGTTCGTATGGCTCTCTCTGATGATACAATTTTAAATTTGAGATATTATACACTGCCATGTTTCCTGTGCTCACCTCTCGGACTCTGTAGGCGTTGTTACCTAAGTTCGTAACCCCTAGTTGAACTTCCTTAAGCCGCTCCTGTCTCTTCTCCATTTTACCGTGATGTCATCTCCTTCTTCTCCCCCGCGTTGCCATCTTCTTCCTTCTCCCTTCTTCTTCTCCTATTCCCGTACAATAACTTTTTTTTTACCATATTTCGAGACCCTTGCCTGACACGGCCTGCGAATCTCTCCTGCTATTCTTCTGTTTCCTATTGTCGGCTGCTCTATTTTCTTCTTCTCCATGCAGCTCCTCCAAATATCTCTGGGTTTCTACATGCATGGCCTCCAACATTTGATGTGTTCCGTTTTCCTCCTCGTGGTTGTCGGGATTCTTCCGCCGATCTATCGCTCTTTCCCATTTATGCTTATTATTTCCTTCCATGTTACGTGGCTCCTCCAGGTACTGTTGCGGGTCAGCGTGTCTCTCGTTCCAATTTCTCTGATCATCCCTTGGATCCGATTGCTCGTTAAACCGCTGGTTATTTTGTGCGTTATATTGTTGGTTGTAACGCCTATTGTCCCTGGGCCTATATTGTTGATTATAGTGTCCTCCACGCCATCCCCGATTATAAGGAGCGTTATTATTATTATTCCTATTGTATGACGTTTGGTATCTCCTATTATCTCGCCACTGCTGATTGTTTGTGTTCCGGTAGCGGTTAGTTTCTTCCTGATTGTTATGGTTTCTGTCCCTATTTTCGTATCTCGGTTGAGATCTCGGCTCATATTCTTCGGTGTTCTGCCGTCTTTGATTATCCCCAGTGTTTGTAGCTTGCGACCTCGTGTTTTTGTTCGGTGTCTTGACTACTTCGACTGCATTAACTAACTCTATCTGTCTCTTCTCTCTCGGGTTGATGTAATTAGTGGTTTCATCTATCCTCCTTAATACCTCTTCTGCCTGGACCACGGTCGTAATATTTGCCGCCACCAAGAATTGCTGAACGCTAATAGGCATCTGCTTTCCTATAGTAGTTATTAGCTCCATTTCGCTTGGGGGATTATCAAGATCTTGCAATTTGACAAGTTGCATGGCGAAAAAATCTGCATATTTCGTCTGATGCGTGGAATGGTATTTGCGCGAGTATAAGTCCATTCGCAAGCTTTGTTGATACGACCCACTCCAGTATTTGCTTAGGAAGGCCTTGTGGAAACCTTCCATTGATTTAAATGTGTTCTTAAATCCAAGATACCAGGTAAGTGCTGAGCCCGCCAAAAATTTTTCAACCATTCTTAATTGTCGCGTTGAGCTAACATTTTGGTCCGAAAAATATTCTGTCAGTTCCCTTAAGAAAGCTTTAGGTGTCCCTCCGCTCTCTGGTAAAAACTTATTCGGTTTAAATTCGTTTCCACGGATGACTTGTATAACTTGCGTGGGAAGTTGTGTGTTTTGAGGTGTCGAGCTACGACCCTCATAATTCTGGAATGCTTGCGTGTCTACCGTTCTTGGACTTTGCCCAAGCTCGTGGCTGTCTATTGTGTGCTCTCTTTCCGCATTCTCCCCTTTCCCCTTTTCCATTAGTGTCGCAAACATCGTATTATGTCCAAGTGACTGCAACTCCGATTTTATCATGCGGTCCTCTTGAATTTGAAATCTTAACTTCATATTTTCTTCTAACGCCTGTATTTTCGCGTTATTTTCCCCTAGCTTCTTGCTTACTGCGAGCCGTTCATCTTTCGAATCAGCGCTCATCTTGGTCCAATCCTTTCTAATAGTATCCTTCAATTTAACAATGTGTTTTTCGACTTCCTGTTGATTAGCCTCCTGATTATCTTCAAGTTTATCTATCCTTTCTCCCAGAGAAATGTTGTTCTGTTCTAATGTTTGTTTAATTTCTTCCTGGTCAATTTCTAACCTTTTCCATTTCTTAACTGATTGTATTTCTAATTTGTTGAGTTCCGTCACTAAGCCCGTGATATTGTTATCTACTGTAATTATCTGATCTTGCATACCCTGTGTCCCTCGTTCGATCATCTCAAACCTTTTTTCTAAGTTTGTGTGTGCTTCTTTAATCTCAGATGAGTTGGTCAAACACGCTTGCTCGATTTGTGCTAGTTTTGCCATAACAGTCTCATCCATTCCTTTTATTTCCTTTTTAAACGAATCTTCGATACCTTTTATTATTCCTAATTGTTTGGTATTGTTAGTGCTAACGTCCTTTGCTAATTGGATTAGCTGTTCTTTTGTGTGCTCTTTGATTTCTACCGTTAGCGCCGCTAGATTTTGAGTGTTCCTTTCGTCTTGTGCGTTTAACATTTCATTGTTTTTCTCAGACTGCCTATGTAATTGCTCACTAACCAGAACGTTTTGTGTAGCGATTTTCTGATTTATATTCTCGTTAACTTCGGATAGTTTTGTGTTTAACTGTGTCTGCATTTCTACACTATTTGCCGCTAACTGTGTCTGCATTTCTACACTATTCGCCGCTAACTGTTTCTGCATTTCTTCATTATTTGCCGCCAACTGTGTCTGCGTTTCTACACTATTTGCCGCTAACTGTGTCTGCGTTTCTTCACTATTTGCCGCTAACTGTGTCTGTATTTCATTGGTTATGTCCTTTCTCATCTCACTAAGTTGTTCTCGCGTACGAGCGGATGCTAATTCAATCACTTCGCGGATTTCTCCCAGAGTGGCCATCACAACAATAATATATTTGAGACATAGAGAAATGACATAAGGGCGGAGCCCTGGATACGCGCGCTCACATATATTAAATATACACATATTAACCCTTTACATACTCAGTTCATTTACTTTAAATTACTCCCACAAACTATAGCATCACTGAGTATAATTTACTTATTATTCCATTTAATTTTAACCCTTTGATTCAGTTATAATCTTCCTGACCTTATTTCACTTACAAATTTTTAACCAATTAATAGAGTATTAATTAGTTTTTAAGGTCTAACCTTCCTGTCAAATAATTCTTTGAGTTTGGCTTTTCTACACAAAGCTAATTTAATTTTATTGGGCGCCTGGAACAGTTTGTTCTAAATTTTAATCAAAGTTCAAACACTTAACTTGTTCCACATTTACTTTATTGCAAACTCCATGACTTTATATTTTCAAACATTTGGCGGTACTATCTTCGCCTAACTTACGTTAATAAACTTAGCACATGCCGGTGATCTATTTTTTTACTCTAAAACACAAATGCCACACGTTCGGAAGCCAAAGTAACTCTTATATACCCTTGAAAAATAGCATATAGACAAGATTCAAAATTTCGGGGTCGTAATGGATTCTTGTGAATGTGATTTAGAGGTTTTGCTATCAACATAACTTCCAGGGTTTATAAGGTTAACTTATTATTATTACAAAGCCAAGAAAAACAACAGGATCTACTAACAAATGAAATTTATTAACTGAATCAAACATAAAAAAAACTATAACCACCCTTTTATTGTTCACTCGCGTGAACAGATCTGACACTGACCAGCCTGACGTACCATGACGACACGGTATGACAGCTGTCAACAAGCATTGTGACTGCAATGTCACTTAAATCAAAGTAACAAAAGAAACGGATCACAAGATCCAAAATAACAAACAAATAAAATAGTACAAGAATTTAATATTTATGAGCGACACGGGTTTTAAGACTAGTTCAAGTAATGAGCATTTTGACGGGCGCTCGTTTCCGACCAAAACAGTTGGTTCGGGAACGGACTCCGTACTGCGAAGGACGAATTACGGAAATGTGGGAACAACAATTACATATTTATATACACTACTGACATGCTCTAACCTTAGATTACCACAACCAAATACACGTGTGTATTATTTAAAATAAGGGCTGCGGAATTACCGACTTATACCTTAAACACTAGGAAAGCATAACATGACATGAACAAGTTTGGCCGGTTGCCAAATTATATTTATAATGAATACAATGGCCTTGAAAATAAGAGCCAACAACAACAAAATACAAATTTTAATTTTCACGCCAGAAAATTTGGCGTTTTAAAAAACAATGAACAAATAAGTCGTAGTAATGATAAAAGAAACTTGGATCGACAACATGGCAACTCCCCAAATTAAACCAAATAAAATAACCTTAACTCATTAGGCTTTAAAGCAAACATAACGTGTCATAACGGAGCTGGAGACAGCCGGGCCTGTTATGACATCTCCGAGTGAGTGGCTGATTTCTTTCCCCCACGTAGTAATTAGTGCCACACTAAATATAGATTCTGGCCCATTGCCAGCGTACAGCACCTTTGCTAATCGCCACCTGTTAAACGCGTACAAATAAATAACACATTATCTCAAAACATCCTCTCAGGGATTTTTAAGAATATATTTCCAGGTCAAACTTATCCCCACGGATAACTAGTTTGCCGGAATGATGTCGCAGTCACGGACAGGCTTTACCTCTCCTCATCATCATCACTTACACCCAAAAACACGTGGCACTTTCTCGAAGATCTCGTCGTAGCATGAATCAGCACACCCCTCAGATAAATGACACACAACATGTCCAAATGACACTAAAGAATAATAACTGGAATCAGACTTATCCCAAGTTATCAAAGCAACAAAACACTAATTTTCCCCCCACGTAGTAATTAGTTTAACATATCATTAATTCAGTCCATTTATCATTGTCGTTCCTAGGTTCTCATTCATGGCTACACTTTTTATAGATACGTTAATCGATGCGGCCGTTTCGCTATAAGAATTGCGTATGCATACGGACAACATTTAAGTCACAAAATTTACTGTACAACAATTGTCACGCAATGCCAAAAATTACTACACGCATGTCAGTTAAGAAATCAAACCCTAAAATTTAAATTAAACCACACAAATAAAATCTATACAAAGTTCCACACATCTCTCGCGATTCCCCTCGTCCAAAATCAATAAATCAATTTTTTAATACTCATCACTTAAACTGCTTTCCAGAGGCCTCCCGCCTCGTCATTTCCCATCATTAGGCCGTTAGCCCATAACACTGATGGTAATGGAGGATGAAGCTTGCTGTCTTCTCTCCATGGTCGACATCTTGCTGCTGTTAAAACACAATTAAATCAAAGTTTTTAAACTGTTCTATCTGCGTTCTAAGTATTTTATTTCCTCAGATCGTCCTATGCAGAATCGTCGACTTTCCCTATTCTATGGCTAATTGCCATCTCACAATTTTATGAAAATTTCTAACTTCGTTGTCGACACACAACTATAATTTTAAAACCATATCGTCTTAAGGACGTCTTAAAATGACTGTCGAAGAATAATTAGGAGTGCCCCGGTTCATCTCAGACATTTGTATATATACAGAAAGCCTAAAGTTTCAATGGTGGGAGAAAATAGCTCCTCAATATTTTAAGTAATGGGCCTATAATTATGTGTGACCTCTCAAAAATCTTGTATTTTCTCACAGGTCGCGAATCTGCCGTCGAACATGCAAACCGATCGCTAGATCTTTTTATAACCGATTGCCGCGCAAAACACACTGACGCTATGTTCTGGCGTCATGTTTTCTTATTGGTCAGATAAGTTGGCGTTGGAGTTCTGACCTTACAAATCCCGCCCTTATTTTCACGTCACGACACTTGTCCTCTCTCTCACTCCTTGCCTTGTACGCAGCATTTTGGCCTGTCGATGGTCACGTACGCCACAGCGTCATATCTGATTTTCTCAGAAATATAAGAATAACATTGGTTGTGAAACTATCGGTCGTTTCCAGCCAGCACGTAGCATGTCTTACCAAGTCCAGATTTCTTGCTACATCAATTTTACTCAAACGTCCAGCATATCATGTATTTAGTATTTCCATCGTTTTTATTAATATGAAACATTATTATTGGACACAATGATAAGGGTTCACTATTGTTGTGCCAATTTTGAATGAAATCCATTAGTTAGTATAGAAGTTACATGCATTTTAAAATTGGACCTATCAGCAGGCTTAGAATCTTGTTGGCAGCACTGATGTATATTAGTTAGTCCAAATGCATCTAGAATGCCAGGTACTATACGTGTGCAAAGTTTAGACCTATTGGCTTGCATACTTTCTGATATATTGGTATTTGGATAAAATACATTAGGAGCATTTATTAACAGTTGGCAGCCCTGGTGGGTCTTAAGAATACGCTCAGTCATATCTGGTTATGTATGCATACAACATACGAAATTTGGTTGAATTCCAATTGATAGTGTAGAAGTTATGTGCATTTAAAAATTGGACCAATCAGCAGGCTTATAATCATTTTGGCAACACAGCGATGTATGGCCTCCTGGAAATTAAACTGCAATATTATTATCTATACGTATGCCAATTTTGAAATAACTCCCATTCATACCTTCCAAGATATCCAACATGGAGCTCAAATTTCAATTGCGATTTTTTAGCAGTTGGTAGCACTGACATCATTTTCAAATATGGCCGTGAGATATTCGGGTATAGACCTTTACTCCTACCAAATTTTGTTTTGATTTCTCCAGCCGTTTAGGAGTTGATAGGGGGGGACACACACACACAGCCAGACAGACAGACAGAAGGACAGACAGACAGACAGACAGACATTTGCCCGATCTCATAAGACTACTTTTTCCTCATTTTTGCAAAATGTGAAAAGTAGGCTAAAAATCTAATACAACATGGAAGACAAAATAGACAAGTAGAAATGATGAATTAGGCCTATAATGTTCCCACATGTATACATTTATTTGGTAAGCAGGAATTAAGGGTAGTAATGCTCACTCAAATATATCACTGCAGTAAATCCTAAGAACTGGAGGGTGGAATATTAGTACATTATGCAACGAGCCTATAATGGCAATAATTAAGACATACGAGTGTCTTAATTGCCATTATAGGCGCGTTGCATACGACAGTTTATGTTCGACGATAATTATAACTTTATTTTATGTTTAACATTAATATTCATAAATATCTGTCCAGATTCTGTCGGTTGAATTCTTCTTCTTGGGAATTGTGTGGGCTCAGCATTTGATCTCTACCCAATACTGGATCCCAAAGCTTTGAAACATTGTTTATCCTGAATTAGCACCAACAGATAGTGCACAGGTACTATGTTGGATCATTTTGTTATTTTGGTCAAATAATACAAAATAGGCTGTTACAAACGTTTTAAAATTAAAATATATCGTATTATCAACTAGTTATTCTTCAAATTCGATGCGTATTTGACGGAAATTTGACATCTGGTGGAAAAGTTTCGCGTAAGAAATCCATTTACTGAATAGAGAGCTGGATTATAATTTCCGTGGAACAAATGTCATACGCATGCTTCCTCCATGACGTTCTGGTGTGTTTATGTCAACAACTGCATTCACTAAAATTGTCGGCGAAATCTTACGAATGTCTAGAAATTGGAGTTGCGGATATTAAGGTACAGTGCTATTTCTTTTGCAACATTGCTCAGCTTGTTTATGCATTGTAACTACAATAATTGATCCAATATAGGCCACATTGTCAACTTTAAAATCATGTACTTCATGTCCGACATGTTGGATTTTGGGTGCACATGCCACAAGTTATCCTTACCTAATTGGTCAATGAATGAAGATATTGAGCTCTGATTGGTTGGAAAAACTGTGTTATAATGAAAAGTAGTACTTTAATGACCCCCATTTAGATACAGTTTTCTGACATAATATTTACATATTGACATCATCGAACATAAAATGTATTGTTTAATTAATTTTACATGCCATGATGGTTTCATTTTAAAGTTCAATTTAAGATTTTTTAAAGAAATAATGTAGTATTTTGTAATGATTGATTTGTCTCGGAGAAACTTTCATATTAATGATAATTAATAATAATAATAATAATAATAATAATAATAATAATCTCCAGCCTTGAGTTGTCTTACGAGCTGGAGTGATGGATATCATGTATTGTTTAATTCATTTTACAAGCATACATGAAAATGTCATTCTAAAACATTGAAATCAAAACATAAACTACATGTCTCCAACTCGACACCTACTGTGGACCAAAATATTATGTGCACTCGAGTTTGAAGGTTACTTGTGAAGTAACCAATAGACCTACATAAAATCCAATAACATCATCATTATCGTCGTTCTATTTTACGTTAGATCATGTAGGTTTGGAATTTTTAATTTATATATATTTTTTTTTTTATCGCAGTTGAAACACAAAAAGTGCCCGTTTTTAAGCGTGTTTCGACCATGCGTCCCATTTAAGAATTATTATCTCACAAACCCGTCATCAGATCGAATCCAAATTTTAACACAATATAGATCTACATTGGAATGTTGTATAACTGGTTTATTAATTTCAAAATTTTGTGTGCTCAAGAACGAAAGTTGTTATCATTTTTGTAAGGTAACTTTTTCTCGGCTCGGGGTCGTTGGAAAATATAGTTATTGGTTGCGTTGTAATCCTTATAGATCAAAAAGTTATGCCGTATGACTGTGAAATACGTAAATTAATTCACTTATTTTATATCGGTTTGTATTTGTACGAGGAATTAAGCCATGGTTCACCAGTTAGCCGCTCCAGAAAATGCTGTACAGCGTTGCTGATATGGAGCCCATCACTACCGAGCGAGGCGTGCCATGAAGCGTGATGGAGCCCACTTTGGCAACGCTGTACAGCTTTCACCGAAGCGGCTAACTGGTGAACCATGTCTTAATTCCTCATACAAATACAAACCGATATACAATAAGTGAATTAATTTACGTATTTCACAGTCATACAGCTTAACTTTTTGATCTATAAGGATTACAACGCAACCACGAACTACATTTTCCAACGACTCCGAGCCGAGAAAAAGTTACCTTACAAAAATGATAACAACTTTCGTTCTTGAACACCCAGAATTTTGAAATTAATAAACCAGTTATAAAACATTCCAATGTATAGTGTGTTAAAATTTGGATTCGATCTGATGACGGGTTTGTGAGATAATAATTCTTAAATGTGACGCATGGTTGAAACACGCTTAAAAACGGGCACTTTTTGTGTTCCAACTGCGATAAAAAATATTAAAATATAAATTAAAAACTCCACCCTACATTAACTAACGTAAAATAGAACGACGAAAATGATGATGTTATTGGATTTCATGTAGGTCTACTGGTTACTTCACAAACAACCTTCAAACTCGAGTACACATAATATTTTGGTCGACAGTAGTTACCATAGCAACAAGTGGGAAATAGTTTAAATGCATATAGCCTGACTCTGAACACCCTCTAATAAACACTACCCCTTTAACAAATTTATTTTAAAATTTGAGAGTTAGTTTTAGAAACCTATTATTATTATTATTATTATTATTATTATTATTATTATTATTATTATTATTATTATTATTAGTCTATAATAAAAGACAATAGTTCAGAAATTGTCAAGAACTGAAATTGTAAGATATTCAAAGGCCCGAGTTCATGGAACACACTGAGCAGTTTCTAGCTGGATGACGAATCAGAAGTTTAGCCCCTTAAGTCTGATCGCAGTTAGATACTGAAGCCTGTTAAGACTTTCAGCCGTATTTCCCCACCCATGGCGCTGTGTTTGTTCACGTGTATTAACATCATGAATACAAGTCCGAGATTGCCTTACGATTAATCAGTCAGAATAACAAATCTTAATTTACGACTTTGATTGAAGGAAAATCGTTTCCTAAATCTTATGATCCCAAGATAAGACAAGATAACAAGAACGGAATGTGGAAGTGATTTCGGGAGCCGCTCTGCTTCACACAAACACTATTCAGGATTATAGCCTTCTCATCTCCGAATTAAAAGTGAGCTTACAGGTCATTTCTGTCTCCTATAGCGTTGATCCTGGTGAATGACCATGTAAGTTTGACTAATAATCCTCACCTGTGATCGAAAAATAACTTTGCGTTCAATTTAAAATTTTTCTTTCTTTCTTTCTTTCTTTCTTTCTTTCTTTCTTTCTTTATTATTATTATTATTATTATTATTATTATACATGAATTGAACGCCCGAGGGCTCCCAACAAGTTCAATTACAAGTAGCCTAGTTCCAAATTTGGCTACCAGATGCTGCTGGCACTAATGCCTAGCAGCGAACGTTGGAACTTTATAGACCTACAAATTTTGCTACACACTACCAATTGCAGTGGTAGGTTCTTTTACGTGTCATAAATCGATGACATGGACCCTCCGGCTTTGCTTCCCCTCCAAAGGAAGGCATACCGAAGGATTTTAACGCTCTTAAATATCCGATGACTTCAGCCGGGTTTGAACCCACCATCTTGGTAATAGCAGTTAAGCATGCTCCCGACTACGCCACCGAAGCCACAGAGGAAAAGTTCGGTGAATGGGCTATATTACAAACTGATTGGTGGCTTTCCTGAAACAGCCGTTACTGTCCTTCGAAGTAATCCCCGTGGATGGTTATGCACTTCTGAGAACGACTGAACAAGTCCTGGCATAGTCTTCCTGAGGGATAGCCTTCAGTTTGGATCGTCAAAACTCTAAATTGAAAGCAAGAAAGAAGCGTGAATTTATGCAACCTGCCTTGCACACCTGATAGACGGGCGGCAGTGAGAAGGGTGAAAGTTCCGTGGAATGGAATGGTGGAAACCATCGTCACGGATGACGAGACCTGGTGCCTGAGGTACGACCTCGAAGGCAAGCGTCAAAGTATGGAGTATCGGGGTCCAGGATCACCGTAAAGCCCTGAAGGGCCAGAGGTCTTCGGACATTTCGGACATCCAACGTAATGTGACGTCCCAAATGAAGGCTATCCCTCAGGAAGACTATGCCAGGACTTGTACAGCTGTTCTAAGAAGTGCATAACCATCCATGGAGATTACTTCGAAGGACAGTAACGGCTGTTTCAGGTAAGCCAACAATCCGTTCGTAAAATAGACCAATTCACCGAACTTTTCAGAGAGAGGGAGTACTTAAAACTCAGCAAATATTCTAGGAGTTTGCCGTTTCTAGTGGGGTTCAGCCTACGTGCACCAAATCGGGCTCATCAGCGGGCTTTTGGTGACCTTGCCCAGACAGCTGCTGGGGTAGTGAGCCATGCACTATGCCCCTATATGAAGCATATATGTGCTTCTTCACTGCAAGAGCTGAGAACTCTTACAGTGTTTCTCCTCCATGTAGGGGACGTAGTGGATGGTGGGTAGATTATTGGCTGAGGAATAACCTAACCACCAAGGGAAGATGATAAAGAAAAGGAGGTGGGTTTCGGACTGGAGAAAAAGGATGGAGAAATAGGAGGAGAGTCCCACAAAAGTTATAAATTTAACTTTAAATGCACTCAAAGGCGGTTGCCACTGCAAATCCGCTCTCTGAAACCTAAAGTGGGTAAGGACCTGGTCAAAGCTAACGGGAAACGCAGCTAGGACTTGGGCGGTTCGCAAGAGAATGGCTTTGGCGTATTCCCTCTCAAGCATGCATATGCCTACTATGGGGAAGGGTGATGGTCTGGCAAGACAAAGAGTAACAGACTTATTGTATGTCTGTTCAAAGGAATTCGTTTTTGAACAAGTAATTCGAAGAATACCAGTAATTTGAATCAGTTTCGATATTTCCAGTTTTCGAAATTGTAGAGTTCCTGAAAAGCGACCAAGTGCTTCCAAGAAGGATAGTGATAAAAGAATTATACTTTTGGGAATAATTTTGGTAAGTGCACCAATAGTTGCATTTGGAAATGGCTGAGCTTTTACCCAGCAAGGAGCCGACTAAAAGTTCAGGCAAGTAGAAACACTTATCTTTTGGAAAACCAACCATAAGTTTTTGGAGAGGATCTCCACAAGCAGGAAGCTGGCGTAGCGAGCTATGCTTGCCTTACTGGCCAGTTAGAATTAGCTATTAAAGCTAAGAGAGACTTTACCAAGTTGACCATTAAGAGTTCTTGCTCAAATGCAACAAGTGGTGAAAGCCCTATCAATAGATTTAATGGCATTAAGTGGGAAGAGTCAAGGAAGACAGGATCTTGCCTAACTGTTATACTAGAAAAATGAAAAAGCGAAAAGGAACTCTTAATTTATTTAACAATTCAAAAGAATTTGATGAATTTAACAAATATATATTTTCAATTTTGTTAACAATTTGGGGTCGCAGACCTCAGAAAACATTTAAAGTTTGCGCCAGGCAATTAACAATTCATTAGGTTTCAAATCTTTATAAAATTCTCGCAAGATTTTGAAATAGCGAAGATAAAATACAAAATTTAAAGACAATTAAAGTGATTAAAGTTTGACAGTAAATCGAGTACAAGATGTGTACTTTAAGAAATTCTGGGTATATATCTTGAAAGGAGTAACAATTTCAAAAGTAACAACAACAAAAAGCAGGTAGAATAAAAGAGAAGTTCCTATAACTTCTTGTATTTAAGCTGAATTACTTTCTTTTTTAGTAGTTATACAAATAAGGCAGATCACTTACTGTGAAACCTGAAGAGAAAGTCGAAAGGAAGGTTCTAGACCACCTGTGTTTGAGTAGGAATCACGAGACAAAAGGGGCAAGTTTCCCGTTCGTGAAACCTAGAAATAACTCACTTATGAGTTGAAAGAATTGTATTCCCTAATTAGAAGGGAGAAACAAGGTAATTTAAAACGTGTACTAGACACGCAGTTATGCAGACATTAATTAATGATATATAAACAAAAGGGGAGGACACGTCTTTAGAGTGACACCTGATTGAAAAAGACCTAAAGTAACAATTTTATTATGGTTTGTTAGTAAGAGGTTTAGGAAAGATCAACTGGGATGGAAGGTTAATGTTCATGGCCGTATTTATAATAATCGGACGAGCGCGACGCGGAAGAAATACTGAAAGAACACTGTTTTTCACTATAGTTTGTTGAATGGATGAAAAGTTCACTGTAGTAGCACAAAAGTTTATGGAAAAGAAAGTTATTGCAATTCTGGAAAATAACTAGTTACACTAGATAGACGAGAGTCTATTGCTTGAGAAGGTCGTAGATTATCATTAAATACGACAGAGCAAATTCCAACGGAGGAAGAAAGATTAGCTATTGAGCAGTAATTCATAAGGAAGATTTCTTAGTTTGAAACAGTATTCCCACATGTAAGTGGAAAATACATGACGGTACGACTTGTAGATAGAGTGCAGAATCTGGAAGGTTCCAGAGCAATCCTAACTGAAGAATGGGCCAAAGTTATTCCAGCGGTGGAACGAGCTTAGTATTTTATAGACAGTGGGTATTCAATAGTATCCCACGTTGTGAGAAGATCTCTCATTTAACAAGCATAAGAAGTGTTGCTTTTTACAAAGATTGGCTTAGACAGACAAAAGCCCAACATAGAAAATCCCGCGAAGGTTGATTATTGCCCCAAATATAGTAATCTCCCACTGCCTATAAAACAATAGTTAAAAGCATGTAGCTATTAAAAGACGATGAAGATGAGGTTAAAACCTGAAGTCTGTACTTACCTTTGCTGCATGGCGAAGGTGAAGTTCCCTTTGACGGTTGAGATTACAGTTCCAACATGGCGTGGAATTAAAAGAATGCCTCTTTAGTTCAGGAGGCTGGCTCTAGTTGAGCTCTGACTGAATCGACTGCCGACGTCCAAGTGAGACCCACTCAGCGAAGCGCAGAGGGACCAGGAAAGGAAAAAGAATGGGGTTAGGAGACAAAAGGAGAACATATAAGCATAACCATTGAAAAGTTATTTTCTCTTGATGAAATGATCTTCAAAGAGTTGATAGTAGACGACACTAGCTCAGCATGGTGGGTGAAAAAGTAGACGAAGTTCTCTTGATCACGGAGATGATAGCTGGCGATGGCGACGAGATCTGGTGGCCCGATTGACAAGGAAGTCTCTTGTACAGGGAAGAATTGAGGAACTTCAGAGATTCGCTGCTAGATGACGCTAGGTGGGTCATGGAAGATATATATCTAGAACAGACTCACAAGGAACATAAGAGACATGACCAACAAAGAACAATTAAACATTTAAAGGTAATGGAGCAATTAAAGACAGTGGTCTTGTGATGTGACCATTAGTGGTCAAGATTTTGGCCACCCTGACTCTCCCATCTCTTCCAGGATAACACTTGGTCACTCTACCAGAAATCCAGACCAGGGGAGGAGAAACATCCCTAACCAGGACCAAGTCCCCCACTTTAATGTCGGGACTGGAAAGAAACCACTTCTGTCTCCGTTGCAAGGAAGTTAAATATTCCAAGTTCCACCTCTTCCAGAAAGAATTGCGGTGGGCTTCAAGTTTACGCCAAATAATAGGTAAATTAGAATCCCTGTAAGAGCTGGAAAGGGGAGGAGGGGCAGAAAGAGAAGTGCCTATAAGGAAGTGACCAGGTGTAAGTGGAAGCAGGTCATCAGGGTTATTGGAAAGAGGAGTTAAAGGGCGAGAATTAACAACACCTTCAATTAGAACGGAGAGTGAATTAAATTCTTCATAAGTCAGAATGCGATTACATAAAACCTTTCTTAAATGACGTTTAGTGAGCGTTACGCAGGATTCCCACCTACCACCGTGATGAGGAGCGTAGGGAGGTATAAAACACCATTTGAAACCCTTTGAGTAGGAAAAATTAGAAATTTGTTCCATGGCAGGAGAAGATGTGAGAGCTTTCTTCCACAAGGACGCTGCGCCCTGAAAGGTGGAAGCGTTATCAGAGAACATCTCTGAAGGAACACCACGCCTAGCGGCGAAGCGAGAGTCAGCTGATAAAAAGTAAGAAGTAGAAGCATTCGTTACTAGTTCCAAATGGATTGCGCCAGTAACCATGCAAACAAAGAGAGAAACATAGAGTTTACCAAACAATTTGCGTTCAGCTTCAGGGGAATTTCGTGTATATTGGAACGGACCCATATAGTCCACACCAGTTAGAGAAAACGGACGTATAGGAGAAGAGCGAAAAGAAGGCAGATTGCTCATTAATTGAGTATTGACTTTAGGTTTCGCTTTGAAGCAAGGAATGCACTTGTGAATTACAGAGGAAACTTCATGAATTCCATTTATAATCCAGTACTTTTCCCTTAAGAGGCAAAGCAGAGTGCGTGTACCAACATGCAGATTGCGATAATGAAAGTCGCGTATAATTAAGGAAGTTACGTGATGTTTAGAAGGCAAAATAACGGGATGCTTTTTGTCCTCAGAGAGCAAAGATTGCGAAAGCCTACCACCTACCCTGAGTAACCTATCGTCATCAAGGAGCGGGGCTAAAGCGCAAAGACGACTGGATTTGGGAAGATCTCTTTTAGAAGAAAGCAAAGTCAATTCAGAAGGAAAGGCTTCTTGCTGTGTCAGTTGTAAAACCTTAATGGTAGCGAGATTCAATTCACGATTGGTAAGGTGTGTTTTGGGGAGAAGAGGTTGGTCAACCACAAGATATTTCCATCTAAGAAGATAGGCGACAATTCGAATTAATTTATGAAAGGAAGAATAGCGGGACAACAAGGGGTGAGAAACGTTGGAAACAAGACACGAAGCAGTAGATAGAGATACTTTAGCGTCAGGCAAGTTGGAGTTTGTAGCTGGAGGTTTAGAAGGCCAACAAGAAGAGTCTTCGATTAACCACGAGGGCCCATGCCAATACAACTGGGAAGCTGCCAATTGAGAGGGTAAACATCCACGAGAGATAATGTCGGCTGGGTTGTCAGCGCTGGGCACATGCCTCCATTGACATCCCGTAGAAAGAGTTTGAATCTTGGAAACCCTGTTTGCAACAAACGTTTGCCAGTGAGCAGGGTTCTTGGCGATCCAAGAAAGTGTGATCATGGAATCGCTCCAGAGATAGATTTTCGAGAATTCGACTTTTAATACTTCTCGTAATTTCTTAACAAGTTCTGCAGCCATGAGTGCAGCACACAATTCAAGCCTAGGCAAAGTGATAGTTTTAAGAGGAGCTACCTTCGATTTGGCACAAACAAGGTTGGAAACTGAAGATCCATTTAATGAACCGTGATAAACTAAATATGCGCAGCAACCGTAAGCTTTTTCGGAACTGTCCGCGAACACATGAATGCATTAGAATGAGTGTTAATTAAATTCCTGGGAATTTCAATAAGGGAAAGATCCAGCAAATTGCTGCGAAAAGAGAGCCATCGGTTAAGAAACGAAAGGGGAACAGTGTCATCCCATTCACATTTGAGCGACCACAGCTCTTGCATGGAAAGTTTGGCAATAACGATAACTGGGGCAAGGAATTGAAGCGGATCAAAAATTTTTGCAATTTCAGAAAGAATTTGTCGTTTCGTGTTAGGGAGCTCTTTTGCGAGCGAAACTTTGTAGATGAGAGTGTCAGTGCTGGTGCACCAATGAACTCCAAGAGTTTTTATGAATTCGGAGTTTCCACAAACTTCGACAGAGGGAGGATCTACGTCTTCAATAGGAAACTGGGCGAGAAACTCAGGGGAGTTGGAATTCCACTTATGAAGTGGGAAACCTCCATTCCTTAGCAATGCCTGAAGTTCTAAGGACACGAGAGAAGCTTCCTCCAGAGTGGGGAAGGACTGCAAATAATCGTCAACATAGAATGACGTAGTTAGTTCTTCAGAAGCTTTGGAATCAAACAAATGACCATCTTGAGAGGCTAGCAAGTGTAGGGAACGGATAGCAAGGAAAGCAGAAGGTCTTAAGCCATAAGTAACCGTTTTTAAACGAAATATCTTAATTGGCTTACTGATTTCATCGCGCCACAAGATTCTTTGGAGATCTCGTTGTTCAGGCTAAATTAAAACTTGACGATACATCTGTTTTATATCAGCTATGACAGCTATGGGAAATAATCGAAAGATTAAGAGTATAGCAGATAGATCTGACTGAATAGCAGGACCAGAGTAAAGAGTATCGTTAAGGCTGTTGCCATTAACGTCAGGTGATGAACCATTGAAAACAACTCGGATTTTATCCTTTACAAGAGGATTTTTCCACACGGGATGATGATTTAAGAAAACCGTTTCAATTGGGGGGTGCAATTCATCATCAGATTTGTTAAAAACTTCCATATGATCTAAGCTTTCATACTCATCCATGAAATCAGTGTACTGCTGTTTAACGAGAGGTTCTTTCTTGAGTTTGCTCTCAATAGCAAAGAGAGCTTTTCGAGCTTTGGGTTGAGAGTTAATAAGTTTAGGAGGATTATGTAATCTTGGCATTTGAACAATGAACCGGCCATCAGAAGAGCGAGTGGTGGTGTTAAGAAAAAGTTGCTCACAGAATTCATTTTCTGAAGAGGTCACGTTAGGAAGATCAACACTTTCGAGCCTCCAGAACTGTTCCAGGTCAGTATTGGCGAAGTAACATTGCGATGCGGGTTGGGGAGAATAATGGGGAAGTTGACCGGTGACGATCCATCCAAAATTAGTGTCTCTGGCGACCACGTTTGAGGATAACTTGCGAACCTGTTTACGAAGGCAATTCCAGAAAACATTGGCACTAAAGAGTATGTCAATAGGGTTTTGTATGTTGAACAAAGGATCGGCTAGCCTTAAATGCGAGGGAATGTTTAACCCTGAAATATCCACAGAGTGACTTGGAGTGTCTTCTCCAATGCTATTGAGAATGAGACAATTCAGTTTGAGAAAGTTGTTTCTGTGACAAATGTCTCTTATGGTTAGCTTTGAGAACTGTAAAGCTTGCGATTTTGAGCTGTTAATGCCCGATACGTTAGTAGAAGTGGGGTTTACTGGTAGGCCTAGTTTTCTAATCAAAGAATTAGACACAAAATCATGAGTTGCCGCTGAATCGAGAAGACCGCGGGCACGGACCCAGTTGCCAACGTTGTCCTGAACTTCGATTTGGACAGTAGGCAATAATACTTGGGCACTACGAATGGACTTGGCATTTTGAATGTACGATGAAGCATTGGAACTGAACTGTTAGCATTATCACTTTTCTGAGAAGTAGATGCTGTCGATGACCTTGCCTGATCATGACGATGTAGCAAAGTATGATGAGCCTTTTCACAATGGAAGCAAAGTCTTGTGGACTTGCAATTTGAAGCAGAATGCGTGGGCGCTAGGCAGTTGAAGCAATGTTTGTTTTGGGAAACTAATTTTCTTCTGTCGTCGACTGACAGTTCATTAAAGGATTTACGGAGATATAAAGCATGGGAATCTTTACAAAGTATGCACTTTAAAGGTTCATTTAAACTCTTGCGGGGTTCACTTTGAGTGTTTAAAACGAGAGAGCTAGCGATACGGCGTTCACTAGACCTAGTAGGGTAACCAGTAGTGTTTGATTTAAGTTTAGATGAGCTGGACCCAGGTTATTGTGTACTAGACGCTAAGCGTTCGCTTTTGGGTTTAAGAGACATTAATTAAAATTTAGAACTCGGGGATGAGGGTTCACTTTGATTAGCTAAAGCAGTTAAGAGTTGGCATCTAGCATTTATGAAAGTGACTAAATGCTCGTAAGAGTAATCGTCTTCTCGAGAAAGTTCAATTTCCCAAGCTTTGAGGGTAGCAACATCAACTTTAGAAACCACTAAATGTATTAGGAAAGTATCCCAGTGTTCAGTGGGTTGATCTAATTGGGACAGAGCTTTAACGTGAAGTTGTGTAGTGTCAACGAGAGTACGCAAACTAGTGACGTCATTGTGCTGTGACGCAGGAAGGTTGAATAGAGCCTTCATATGGCGTTGAATACGTAACCGTAAATTTCCGTATCTTTCTTTCAATAAGTTAAAGGCAATGGGGTAATTTTTGGCACTTAAAGGGAGCGCTTCAACTAACTGCAGAGCTTGACCTCGGAGGATAGATCTCAAGTAAAGAAAGATTAGCTATTGAGCAGTAATTCATAAGGAAGATTTCTTAGTTTGAAACAGTATTCCCACATGTAAGTGGAAAATACATGACGGTACGACTTGAAGATAGAGTGCAGAATCTGGAAGGTTCCAGAGCAATCCTAACTGAAGAATGGGCCAAAGTTATTCCAGCGGTGGAACGAGCTTAGTATTTTATAGACAGTGGGTATTCAATAGTATCCCACGTTGTGAGAAGATCTCTCATTTAACAAGCATAAGAAGTGTTGCTTTTTACAAAGATTGGCTTAGACAGACAAAAGCCCAACATAGAAAATCCCGCGAAGGTTGATTATTGCCCCAAATATAGTAATCTCCCACTTCCTATAAAACAATAGTTAAAAGCATGTAGCTATTAAAAGACGATGAAGATGAGGTTAAAACCTGAAGTCTGTACTTATCTTTGCTGCATGGCGAAGGTGAAGTTCCCTTTGACGGTTGAGATTAAAGTTCCAACATGGCGTGGAATTAAAAGAATGCCTCTTTAGTTCAGGAGGCTGGCTCTAGTTGAGCTCTGACTGAATCGACTGCCGACGTCCAAGTGAGACCCACTCAGCGAAGCGCAGAGGGACCAGGAAAGGAAAAAGAGTGGGGGTAGGAGACAAAAGGAGAACATATAAACATAACCAACATTGAAAAGTTATTTCTCTTGATGAAATGATCTTCAAAGAGTTGATAGTAGACGACACTAGCGCAGCATGGTGGGTGAAAAAGTAGACGAAGTTCTCTTGATCACGGAGATGATAGCTGGCGATGGCGACGAGATCTGGTGGCCCGATTGACAAGGAAGTCCTCTTGTACAGGGAAGAATTGAGGAACGTCAGAGATTCGCTGCTAGATGACGCTAGGTGGGTCATGGAAGATATATATCTAGAACAGACTCACAAGGAACATAAGAGACATGACCAACAAAGAGAAATTAGAAGATCACTGTTGGTGTTTGAGAAAAGGGAAGGAATGAACAAGCTAAGAGCAGTAAAAATATATTCTATCTTAACGTGTATTCCAATAATACACCAGATGGTTCACCTCTGCCCTACGGCTTAAGGGCTACTTGTTTATCCGACGGCCCGCCTGCTGTCGCGCTTGGCGTGGCCGCAAGAATGAACTAACACATTAATAATAATAATAATAATAATAATAATAATAATAATAATAAATAATAATAATCATGGTTCACTTCTACACCTTGCGGCGGCCCGGACACAATCACCAAGAGCTCGCGGATGAGCCTGACTGGTGCACCAAGGGGAAACCCCGCAAAAGACACGGCAAACACCTAGAAGATAAGCTGAGTTCTAAGATAAAAATGTTCACGTTGAGGACTGGGTAGTTAATGCTGTTAATAATACATTTTAAATGCTTCATAAATCTTGATTATCCCCCGTGTACTTGGGTGTGTGTGACATTAGTCTGATAAACTATGTTTCTGTGGTGACTGTAATTATTAGAGTCGGAGATGGGGTAAGTGCTCCGAGACTTAGAGTAAGGTACTCGTTACTATCCCGGTATTAGTCTGGTGGGAGCGTAGAAAAATCCCAGGGAAAACCACACCCAGGATAGCCACTTTTATTGTTTGGATTCGAAGCTACGATTTCCGGACTTGCTGCAGCTCCAATCATGGTTGTGTTGAGTGATTTAACACGCACGGCTACGCCGTGGGGTTAACTATATATGCGTGATGTCTGTCTGTGAGCAATATACACAAGCAGCCTATGTGTATAGAATTTTGTTGTTGTAAAATTTAATATACCTACCCTTCCCTTTAATTTTATCAACACATTATTTAATACATGCATACATACATACATACATATCCCACGTCATTCCCTCCATACGATTGGTCGGCAAATGAAGCCTCGTCTCCAACATCTGTCTTTGTAATGTTGTTGTTGTTGTTGTTGTTGTTGTTGTTGTTGTTGTTGTTGTTGTTGTTATTCTTGTTGTTCAATGCTTCAATGATTTAAATCACTCATAATGGTTCCGTATTGATGTGCTTATACAATAAAAAAAAGTTTATATTTCCGCCTGAATCAATACTTGAATGAAAAAAATTATTAACAAAGTTAATTTTAAGTTATTGTATAGGTAATAATTTTAGCCTATTTTCATTTATGAAAATATAGGCTTATGAGATCACCTTTTGTCCGTGTGTGTGCGTGTGTGTGATGGATTTTTGTGTGTCCCCCTCCCTAATAACGTCTAAACGGCTAGAGCGATGTCAATAAAACTCGGTAAGTTCATAGCACTATTCAGGGCGACCCCGACTGTACCCTTCAAATTTTGTTACGTCTCACCAATCCAATATGGCGGCTGTGCGAAATATTTCACCAGCGTTCAATATCTCCGAAACTATTACCGATATCACCCTGAAATTTTGTACGGTGATAAAGAGAACTACTAGAAGTTCACCTATGTGACTTTTGAAAACCTGGTAACTACAAAACCAACATGGCGGCCAAGCGAAGTTGCGACTTTTAAATAGACGTTTCTCGCGATTCAACCAACCAAACGCAATCAAACTTTGTATCGTATATGTTTATACAAATTGTAATGCACGGACATCTAACTTCGTTCAATTGTTTACATAACATCAAGATGGTGGCTGTGCGAAATATTTCACCGGCATTCTGTATCTCTGAAACTATTACAGGTATCACCATGAAATTTTGTACGGAGATAAAGGACACTACTGGAAGTTCATCTATGAGACTTTCAAAAACCAGTTAACTACAAAACGAACATGGCGGCCAAGCGAAGTTGAAAGTTTAAAATAGACTTTTCTCGCGACTTAATGATCCAAACGCAATGAAACTTGGTACAGCAAATGTTTATACGCATTGTAATGCACTGGTATCTAATTTAGTTCAATTGTTTACATAACCTCAAGATGGCGGCTGTGCGAATTTCGAAAATTAAGTTTTTATTTCTTGTGTTCTAATCATGTGCTTGAAATCAACATTTGCATAATGAACGTACACAATAATCATCATCTAATAGTACATAACTCGATGGCCTACGTATATTAAAATCCAACATGGCGACCATCCGATATATTTAGACGGTTCTCAATATCTATTAATTTACTACAGCAATCAAACTGAAATTTTGTAAGTGTATAGAGGCTATAAGCATAAGTTCACCTATGGGACGTTCAATAACCTGGCGAGCACAAATCCAACATGGCGGTGACGCGAAATTTAAATATTCAAATCGACGTTTCTTGCGTTTTAACCATCCGAGCGCATTGAAACTTGATACGGTATATGCTTATACAAATTTTAATCGACTGGCATCTGAAAATCCACAGCCTGCTTCCAGTCTCCGACCGGGTCAGGAATGGAATGAATGGAGCCCCTATCTAGCGGCGAGGATATGAACTGTGCCGGCTGCCGAGGCCTGACGCACTCCTCTGGGGCAATGATTAAATGAATGACAGATGAAATGAAATGATAGTGGAGAGTGTTGCTGGAATGAAATTTTGACAGGGAAAACCGGAGTACCCGGAGAAAAACCTGTCTGCCTCCGTTTTGTCCAGCACAGATCTCACATGGAGTGACCGGGATTTGAACCACGGGCCCAGTGGTGAGAGGCCGGCGTGCTGCCGCCTAAGCCACGGAGGCTTCAATCGACTGGCATCTAATTCATTTAAATTATTTTCATAACCACAAAATGGCGGCTGATCGAAATTTTAAAATCCCGCTTTTATTTCTTGTGTCCTAATTATGCGATTGAAATTTGAATGAAACGCCTACACAATAATCTTCATGTAATAGTACATACATCTAAAGCCTATAATATAAAAATCCAACATTGTGACCATCCAAAATATTTAGACGGTTCTCAATATCTACGAATCTATTACAGCAATCAAACTGACAATTTGTATGTTGATAGAGGCAATTGATATTAGTAGGATATATGAAAATAGGCTATTTAGTTCTTCACGGAACTATTTGTTTTCATTAAAGTATTGACTCAGGCGGAAATATAAACGTTTTTAAAAACTGTATTAACTGTATTATTAACAAAGTTAATGATTTTTTCATTAAAGTATTGATTCAGGCGAAAATATAAACTTCTTTTAAAACTGTATTCTTCAATATTGTCACAGTCTTCACCTAGTTGCTGGGCGTTGTTTCTCACCATGTCTTTATACCTCATCCTTGGCCGCCTTCTTGGTGTGTCCGCCTCGTTGCGTAGTGGCTAGCATTCTTGGCTGTCACCACTGCGCAGAGGACCAGGTTCGATTACCCGGCTCTGCCAAGAAATGTAATTTTGGTTGTGGACTGGTTTGGGGTACACACAAGTGAGAAGAGGCGGGTTCGATTCCTACCCCTGGAAGTGGTTTTCCAGGGGATGAAACCTAACTTACGGCCACTACCGCTTCCTACCCAAATCCCACCTCAATTACAACTACACACACCAGAACAGACATCAGTGATACAGGTTATCAGACAAATTCTACACACACCCAAGTGCACGCTTCCTACACGGAGGTATATTTTCCCAAAATCTGGTAGAGATCGGAAGATTAGTTAAGTCATAATTTGATGTAAGCTTTGAATTTGGGTGGCCACCATTTCGTTTTCGTTAAGATGGGAGCGATAAAGAAATAAGACACTGAGGTATCCTTTACTAGTATTACGTCTGTACCAAATTTGGTTCATTTTGGTTTCGTCATGTTTGAACTGAGAGACACGCGAACGTCTGGCCTGACTAGATATCATTTATTTACAAAAATAGAAAATAGGCTAATAGTTGTTTATGTTTAAAAATTGTAAGTCGGTAGGGATCCATTTTAAAATGATTCGACGTGGGAGTGGTGGCACAGCGGTCAAGCTGTTGGCCTCTCACCAAGGTAGACCGGATTCGATTCCCGGTCAATGCATGTGAAATTTTCGAAGTGAAATGTCATGTATTGTGGTTCGGAATCCACCCGTGGCTCATGTTCTCATGACTAACGGTGACGTAAAACTAAAAGTTTCCATTTTAAAATGATCGAGTTACATCAATGTATAACACATGCTTTAAGTGGAGAATAGGTGCCACCAACCATAGTGACGCTACTGAATTATACCAGTTCACCTTGTGGCTGTCGCCCCGGAGGTACGGGTTCGATTCCCGGCTCTGCCAAGAAATTTGGTCTGAGGACTGGAGCGGAGTACAATCAGTCTCATGGCATAAAGTTGAGAAGAGGTGGGTTCGATTCCCACCTCAGTCATCCTAGAAATGGTTTTCAGAGTTTTTCCACTTCTACTCCAAACAAATGATAGCTAAATTAAGTCCACCGCTGCCTCTTTTCCCAATCCTAGGCTCATATAGGCTAGAAATACACACAACAATAAAGCCAGCACAATAACACAGGTTTCGAGACAAATTTCACACACACCCAAACACACGGTGCTGCATGACCATGATGTAGCAAAACCTCTAAGTGAATCAACAACAGCAACTTAAACCACCGTGAAATAGAGGTGGGTTTGAAAAAAAAAAATGAACTCTTTCTCATATCTTGTCACATACAGTAATCTAGAGATTAACGAACAATCAGAATGTCTCCCCAGCTGATTACTCTTTAATACCGCTCATTTATAATGGAATTTGCTACGGGTATTGTTCGTTTTGAAATCAGTGTGCAACAAGGCCACAACAATCTATCTTTTATCAAGCCAGTATCTGATTTTGACGCCACAACGGGATATCCCTAATGTGAATCTCATGATCTCGCAAAAACTTAATTTACTTGTGATCTGATCCGCATGAAAACTATCTGTGATGATAATTTATCCCCAAATGAATGTGGCCCATTATGCACTGTGCATTATGACGTATAAGTGGCTTTGGTGACGTAGTCGGTAGCATGCTGAACTGCTATGTCGAAGATGGTGGGTTCAAACCCGATCGAAGTCGTTGGATTTTTTAAGAGCGTTAAAATTCTTCAGAATGCCTTCCTTCGGAGGGGAAGTAAAGCCGGCGGACTCATGCCATAGATTTATGGCATGTAAAAGAACCTACAGAGCATCCAGTGTTTAGAAAAGACTGTGGGTCTTATGGGCTTTTACTTTTAACGACCCCCCCCCCCCTTACACTGGTTTTGTCACCTCACCTTTTATCATGAAGGAACTCGGAACATATATATTTTTTCGTCATAATAGCTTTCTACAATTATCTGCCAATTGATTACCTTTGTTATTGCATACAAGTCTCGTTTATATTACGTCTTAGTAATTTAAAAAAATTCGAGGTTAGCACGCTAGAAAAAAGAGCCTCGCCAGTCAGGTGCGGATCTAGAGTTTGGTTTTGGGGGGGGGGGGGTTCAGAGAATCGATCTAGAGTTTGGCTTGGGGGGGGGGGCGGGCGGTGGAGGGGGGGGGGGGGTCAGAGAATCGAAATTGTTAAGAAAAATGGTATCACTAAAAACGCAATCACAAAATAACCAAACGTACAAAACCAGACCAATTTTTTTACAAGCTTCATGGATAGAAATTTGATGCGTTTAGCGCACCAAAAATATTCGTACAAATTGCAACGGCGTATTTTGCGACTTTTACATCGAGCTTCGAGAAAAGGATCAAGGTACGTAACAGTTTCGGCAAGTCGAGTTGGTACCGACGAAGGGAGAAAGTCACAGCTTAAATTGCCAACAAAGCTTGCAGTTTGGACGTCGGCAAAAAATTTTGGTGCGAAAAAATCCCCAGTTTCCTATCCGTGCATTACTGCACATTCATCGTGACATCACTATAAACATCGATTCGGTAATCACAAGGTTTGCTAAACAAAATAGACGAGTTGATTTTGTTGTATAACTAATAGTTTTTATACAAGAGGTTAGAAGTTGTAAATATGTACAGTTGTAACAGAACATAATAATTCCAATAAAGATAATTCAGTATTGAATAAAATAAAAAAAACTGTTTTTCAGTTAAAATTCGTTAAGTTTTATTTGTCTGGTAATTGTATTTTCGTTTTTTGAGTTTGCAAAAAAATTTGGTCTCCATTTGGGCGGGGGGGGGGGGGGTCATGACCCCCCCCCCCCCCCCCTTGAATCCGCGCCTGTCGCCAGTGCTGCATGCTCGCCCGGAGTGGAGCACGTGCTCGGTTCCGCCGGCAACATAAGTTCTGAAGCACTATCCGTCATTGGTGTTATTGTTGAGTGTCTGTTTCATTTTCTGTTCGAACAGGGCTGCCTACAGTTGGGTTCGAACCCGCTATTTCCCGAATGCAAGCTCACAGCTGCGCACCCCTAACCGCACGGCTAACTCACTACAAGATTACAAATATTAATCTAAACAAAACAATAAGAATAAAATTGAAAGAAACTAAATGTTAGCCTAACTGATAACAAAAAAAAAGGTGATGATCAACAGTATTGCTGACTTAAAAATTGTTAACATCGTCAGCATAAATTACATCCGAGAAGGAAGGAAGGGTTGTGCTCTCGACATCTGTCAATCAGTAATGCGTCATATCACAACGAAATGAATGTCTTTATTGGTTCTCTTCGCGTACGGTATCCTTAATACTGGTCCAATCAGTTAACACCTGCAAAACTGCTCCTTCATGGGCGTGATCTATTTCAGGAAGCTGCTGGGGTTGTGTTGGTCGCTAACTTATGAAAGCGCAGTACTCGAAGCGGGTGAACATAACGTATGGCGTCAGCGCTACCTCTGCCTAGAGTTAGCAACACTGTCGCCATAAGGCTCCACAGTGTTTTCTAAACGCTGGATGCTCTATAGCAAACCTATCAAAATATACCTATCAAATTTTGTAGGTTATATTTGGCTGTGTAGGAAACGCTCTATCAAGTTCCAACGTTCGCCACTAGGTGTTAGTGACAGTAGCATCTGGTAGCCAATGTTGGAACTACTTGAAATTGAACTTGTTGGGAACTCTCGGGTGTTCAATCAAACATACCCAGCTATGGCCATTGGCTGCAATTCATGTATCCTTATAAGGTATATTGACCGGCCATGATGGCCGAGAGCGCTAGCACGCTAACTTGTGCCTCGCTGGCATCGGGAGAGCGTGCGTTCGAATCCTACCACGGTCCTCCTGGAAATGTTTTTTGTGTTCATCACCAGGCAAATTCCGGAACGGTTCCATTGAACAGTTCCACGACCGACTTCCTTCCAAAATCCCTTGACCACGAGTGATGTAGCGGCCTGTGTTCTTGGCTGTCGCCCTGGAGGTTTGGGTTTAATTCCCGGCTCTGCCAAGAAATTTAATTCTGGTCCGAGGGCTGGAACGGGGTGCACTCAGCCTTGTGAAGCAAAACTGACAAAGAGGTGGCTTCGATTCCCACCTCTGCCATCCTGGAAGTGGTTTCCGGCAAATGTCGGGATGGTTCCTAACTAAAGGCCACGGCCACTTCCTTCTCATTCCTCACCTGAATTACAAATAACTTACACACACTACTACAGACACAAGAATTACACACGTTATCAAACAAACATCTATATACACACAGCCAAGTATACGGGGCTAAATGACAACGATGACCAAGCCTCTCGAATGAAACAACAACTTTTTGTAGGAGTCTTTCCAGAACAATACACGAATGCACCGGCAATATAACTGCAGTTTGTTCTTAAATAATTACCGGTTACTATAAAATGTAGAGTAACCAGATCGTAAATTTCGTAATGCATGAGCAAACCACAAAACACGCGGTAACAAACGATCGACACAATGGACACAGTGTGCCGCGTGAGACGCTGTCACATTTACCCTGCTCTATAACTCAACTGGGCACATTGGACTGTAGCTGTACCTTTTGAACTTCTTTCCAACTAAACTAATGACCTCAGACACATTTACCTTTTACGCGATATGTGGCATCCCTTTATTTAAAAAAAAAAAAACTTTTTCCATATTTCGGTACTGTCACCCTTTTCTTTCGTTGGTCCTCAAATAAGTAAAATGGTTCTAAGGTAATTGTAATTGATCCCAATTAGGCTACCTTTCTTTAGTACTTTGCCACCACTGCTTACAATACATTGCTGCAAATCGAATGCATGTTACAGGCGTGGCTCCACACGGTAGACAAGTAGGTGGACATTTTGAAAAAGGAAACGTCGTTCAAACTTACATTAACTAGGCCTATTTGGTTGGTTCCTTAGTTTAGGGGCTGCGACAACGCGGTCATGTAGCCCCGTGTACTTTGGGTGTTTGTAGAAACTGTCTGATAACCGGTATTAATTCTGATGACTGATGACTGTATTAGTGTGTGTATTTGTTTTAATTCAAGTAAGGACTGCAGACATTTAATTTTTCAAGGAGTTCCTACTTTTGTCGCCAAACCCCACCGTCAACGACCAACTAGTTCAGAACTTAGTTACCAGATGCCACCGTAGTCAGCTCTTGACAACGAACGCAGGAACCTAAGAACGTTAGTCAAATGTTTAACCAATATATAATTTAGCTTCACACAGGTGTAATTAGTGGAAGGTTCTTTAACATGCCATAAATTTATGAAACAGGACCCCCGGCTTTACTTAACCTCCGAAAGAAGGCATACTGAGGGATTTTTAACGTTCTTAAAAAATCCGACGACTTCGGCCGGGTTTGAACCCGCGATCTTGGGCATAGAAGCTCAGCATGCACATTAACTATTTTCTCCTTATATCTACCTATTAATGAAACATATTACTTTCTTTATAGTGTTTCAAATTTTATTTTGTCCTCAAAATGTTTCAAATAGTCCGCTCTCAAGAAAATATATTAAGTGTAGGTTCTCCGCCTTTTTAAAACAGAGCACCAATTCACTGAACCCGACTCGAGACTGACAAATGCTTCGCAATAAACTCTCTGCAAGGTAGGCAAGTTGTGAGCTTGCCTATTCACCCAGCTTCAGTGTGTTTGGCCCCTGAATGAGCATCACAGTCTCGTCCTTGCTCAACGCATGCGTAAAATACTAGGGCCGGCATGTTGAGACACTGCCTGTCTTTTCCGATCCCTTACGATAATTGCCGATTGCTACTGACCACATCGCTGTCAAAAATCATGCACCTACACTTAAAATGTTACATATTTTGTGATTTATGTTTAGAAGTATTAATGTATAAGGCGTGATCAATAAATTTCCGGGTGAAAGCTGGTCCCACTACTGGGAACCGAAAGCGTCGACGATGCAGTGTTGTCATCCATCGTACCTTCATCCCAAGAAGTTCAAGAGCCGACCATCCGCTGGAAAGGTGATGCTCACCCTGTTCTTTGATTACTGGGGCTCTTTGCTTATTGATTTCAAGGAACCTGGTGTCTCCATCACTGGGGAGCAGTGCTAAGCAACATTGTAGAAATTACGGCGTGCAATTAAGGTGAAACGTCTCGGAAAAATGTGACATGGGGTGCTGGTTCTTGATAACGCACGTCCCCATACCGCATATGTCGTAACGCAGAAGGTATGCCAACTAAAGGGGGAGACACTTGAGTATCCGCATTATAGTCCTGATCTCTCCCCATGCGATTATCACTCCTTCGGTCCCTTAAAAAAGCCTTGAAGGGTCGACTATTCCTATCGGACGAGGATGTGCAGCAGGTTGTTACGGACTTCATCACGCAGCAGGTTACAGTGTTTTACCACACGGGGATCTTTAGCCAGGTGAGTCGATGGGATGAGTGCCCAATGCTCACGGCGATTTTGCCTAATTGGCATACCGATTCTGAACTGTACGGCCGTTAAACAGAAACGTTTTGATCACGCCTTATATTATTTGTGCTCAGAGTTTTGAATGTGCTGTGTAAGTCTGTAACATACGTAATTAGCATTCGCAGACAATTTAACCACGAGCCAGTATTAATAAGTGCAGGCCTAGTACGTAGTACCAGAGAAGATGAAGGAAAGGAAGGAAGCTTGTAGTTTAACGTGACCGTTAATCTTGAGATCATGAGCCACGGGACCTCCTTTTTACGTGGGATCCGAACCACGGGACATGGCATTTCACTTCGAAAATCTCACATGCATTGACCGGGAATCGAACCCGGACCGCCTTGGTGACAGAGAAGATGAAACAGCGTCAGCAACCAGGGGGTGGAGAGCGAGCACGGACCCTAGGGTTACGACTTATGGGCCCCTCCATAGTAGTTCGTTCCGTGACATTCTAGAAATATCAAACATGCTTTTCCATTTTTAAATCCCCCTAAGAATGAATCCGGGCATTTTTTTATATTTTTATTTATTTTGGTACTGATTTTCGAAAGTTTTAATTTTGTTCAAGGTGAATTTGCAATATCGTTCTTGTTGTAGGATATCTAACCAAAAATGTAACTCTTTCTCATCACAAGAACAAGTTCAACGCCCTTCACAACCTTTCGCAGGCTTCTAAAATTCGAACTTCGGGAAGGTTCATAATGTAGCTTTGGGGCTATTAGAGCGAGTTGGAAGGTTATTTAGCAACTTTTCTCCCTATAAAATGTGGAAACTTTACTGTTTATCTGGCCGCCAAGATGTTAACATATTGGTTTTAGAACTTAAAAGTTTCGTTCTGGTTCCGTATTGATACACTAGTATAAACAGGTTAAAGGTTCCGCCTGATCAAGACTTTTATTAAATACTAGCTGAAGTACCCGTTCTTCGAACGGCTTTTAGTACTTGCTGGCCTAAATCATTAATGTATATAATCACACATTCCTAATGTAGTTATGTTATTTCCATGTTACCAACTACATGTGTAGACTACATGCATTTTCACTCACCAAATTATTAATCAGAGGTAGGAAAGTGAAAATCCTTAGCCTGCTTTCAGTCGACCGACCGGGTCAGGGAATGGAATGAATGAAATCCCCATCTAACAGCGAGGATATGAACTGTGCCGGCTGCCGAAGCCTGTCGCACTCCCCTGGGGCAATGATTAAATGAATGACGCATGAAATGAAATGATAGTGGAGATTGTTGATGGAATGAAATTGTGACAGGGAAAACCGGAGTACCTGGAGAAAAGTCTGTTTCCTCCGCTTTGTAGGTGAGAAAGTGCGTTTAAATATTGGAAATAAATATCAGCTTCTATATAGTAAAAGTTAAATAACCTGTCTTAAATATTGAACACCTATCGTTTAACGTCTTCATACTATATTTAAACACATAAACATTATGCTAAAACTGCATCAAACTTGATAGCAATCATAATATCCGCAATAAGTAATATCGCGGAAAGTACGTACCATGTCATGATAAAGAGTAACAGTAACGGAACAAACTTCAATCATCCCAAGTAATAATAACAAAAACTAATTAATCACAGATTTTTTTTTAAAGTTTATGCCGTGTCTTGTGCGAGATTACGTCTAGTAACTCCGAGATGGTTCATCAACGGGCCTTGTGGTCTATTTGCGGACTACCAAAGAGGTAGCAAACTGTGCGATACCTCAATTCTTATTTAGAACACCTCAGCCACTTTACTGCGAGTGCTAAAGGTTAAAATAGACTTTCACCTCCCTTTAAAGGCTTCCAAAATGATTGTATATTCAATTTCAGGGCCAAGCAATTACAACTCTGCAAATTTTTTAGGTTTACGCCGTCCTTCGTGTGGGACTTTTTATTGGCCGCGAAAGTCAAAATACCTACTTTATTGAAATGAATTTGCCCAGTTCTGCAGTAAGATTAATATGAACACTAAATAAACTAATGTGACAGTAGATAGTCTTCGACACATTCGTCTGTGAATTTGGGTTTCTGATCATGGTAAAAAACGACAAAAAGCAGATAAATATTGGCCAACTGAAATATTCATTTAAGGAAAAGCAAATCGATAAAAAGGTCAAAAGCATACCGTGCAAAGTAGAACGCCCTATAACATTGTGAAACAGCGTAAAGATCCAAATACTCACATACAATAACCGGCACAAAAAGTATAAAATTAGACTCAAAATCACGTCTAGTTTCGGACCCAACAAACTACCCATATAAATAAAACAGTTCATGTAGACACAAGCATAGACTAACATCGCTCGGCGTTGACAGTGTTTTATAAGACATATTTAGGTTTTACGCGCTAACCGTTGGAGATACACGAAAATTGATAAGGACCTTTCGGATAGAAAATTAAATTCTAAAGCTCGTAGTGCCATCAAACGTTTGCTATTTCTTAGCGTTCTATTTTTATTTGAAATGGAAGTATGAAAATAGTCGCCATTTTTAAATAGTGCAAAACCTCGAAATCAAAAGTAGCCTATATGTAAGCCTGGTAAATCAGCTACGTCCATGCAAAATTTCATTTAAATGGAACCAGTGGTTCTTGTGTTATTGAGTAACACACAGACAGACAGACAGACAGAAAGACACACACCATCTCATTTTTATATTAGTACTAGCAGAAGTACCCGTTCTTCGAACGGTGTTATATATTAACACCAGACATTATCAATTGAGCTACTGTTGCAATGGTTAGCGGTTTGTCATTCCTTCATAAGTTTATCAGAAAGAAGTTAGTTTTCTGGGAATATCACACACACTGTTAATTTAAGGGCCTTAAAATGTGATTTTCGGAGACCCCTTATAGACTCGCGAATTTTGTGTCTCACAATGAGAAGCGCAACATATGCTTTGATCGTCCTTCTAGGATAATTTTTATATTTCGCCTATTTTAGCATGTATTTTGAGAAGTTTTTCCCTATATCCACCCTTCTACTGTATGAAAAGTACGGTGAGCAGTTTTGGAAATGATTGGTGTATTGACTCATGTTTACCATACCTAATTTTACGATGCACCAAGCATCCGAACACGATTTATAGGCGTACATAAAGATACACAGAAAGACAGATAGACAATTCTATTGTCTACAACATATCACCCAGATATCCAAATATGGGTATATCTACCATACAGTATCAAACAAAATCATCCTTACGATGAACCCGTATGTCGACCAAAAAAATAAAAAAAAGATTAGTTAAAATGTGCTCTCAAAATAAATTCACCTAACGTGTACTTCCTGACGTGAAATAGATTTGAAAGCCTTGTAGACGAAACGCAATACACCTCACATAAAAAATGACCCTCTACGTTGCGTTAGGTCCCCATACACAGGAAGACCTCTTTCATAAATTATAAAGGCTTGTGGTACATGAAAATTCAGGTTCATTAGCCTCAAATGGCCCAAATTCCTAAAAGCCGCAAAAAATGCTGATTCAATTCAGGAATTTTTGAAAATAATGTTGCTGTTTGGAGATATAATAGACTTTCTGTACTATATGTCGCACGTGAAATTGCATGAAAAAAATCTAGGTTACCCCTTGACCCCCTTAATTGCATTGACGAATTATACAGTCTACGTTGGTTCCGTGATAACCTTATAGCCATTTGCAAACTTTCACAGAAATGTAATAAATGGAGTAGCCTAATAATAATATCGCATGGCCTCGGGTGCCGGGTGCAAGCTTCGTAATTTGACACCCAGATGGTAGCTTGCATGTCGAAATTTCGCTGTTCCTTGAATTACTATGAAAGTCAAGGAGGGTAGATATCTAAGCTCCTTGAACACTATAGCACCTTCTAGTAGAGAAATGAGGAACTTTGTGTTGGCGGAAACTGCTGAGATTAATTTTGCCATTATGAATACGGCCTACTGAATTCAAATGGGTTCTTTGACATGCCAACATCGTATGACATGCGAATCGTATTTTTGCCGCCTTTCAAAAATCACTTACCACGGCCATTTCGCTGTTCCTTGAATTACTATGAAAGTCAAGGAGGGTAGATATCTAAGCTCCTTGAACACTATAGCACCTTCTAGTAGAGAAATGAGGAACTTTGTGTTGGCGGAAACTGCTGAGATTAATTTTGCCATTATGAATACGGCCTACTGAATTCAAATGGGTTCTTTGACATGCCAACATCGTATGACATGCGAATCGTATTTTTGCCGCCTTTCAAAAATCACTTACCACGGCCAGGAGTGAACCTGCAACCTTGGGGTTAGTAGACCGACACGCTATCCACTCACCCACCGTGGCAAGGTATAAATGGAGTGACATTGCTTGTTACAGAAATAGATGGAAAGTTGGATGCCACCCCTTGAGATAATGTTATCACGGTTACCGATTTCCATTCCTTCATTAGTTTGTTAAATTAAATTAAATTAGTTTTCTGGGAATATTTCAGATACTGTTTGTTTTAGAGGCTTACTAGCTGTACCCGGCATGCGTTGCAATGCCAATCAAAGAAGTGTTGGCGTTGAAATTCTGTTTCTTGAAGTGCTTTTGGATACATAACATGTTAACTGCCTCTAAGCTATCGTAAAATGGATTTTCTAATTTAGAACCATTCGTGGAAGCGTGCACAACAACTTTCAAAAGTTTTATTGCTGTCACTCATTTGTTGAATCTACTCGTACGCTACCTGTTGTGAAATGGATTTACTAAGTTGAAACCCTTCCCTGGCGTGTACACAATAACTCATCAATGATTCATCACAATCGGATGAATTGTATATGCACGTATACGGGGTTTTGTTTAAACGATTCGTGCGCTGTCACTCATTTGTTGAATCTACTCGTGTGCTACCTATTGAGAAATGTATTACTAAGTCGAAGCCCTTCCCTGGCGTGTACACAATAACTCATCAAGGTTTCATCGCAATCGAAGAATGTTATATGAACGCAATAGGGGATTTTGTTGAAACGCTTCGCGCGTCGTCACCCTTTGGTTGCATCTATTCTTGCGCTACTTATTGTGAAATGGATTTACTAAGTCCCCTTCCCTTGCGGGTACACAATAACTGATCAATGTTTCATCGCAATTGGATGAATAGTATATGAACGCATACCTGATTTTGTTTAAACGATTCGCGCTCCGTCACTCATTTGTTGAATCTACTCGTGCGCTACCTACTGTAAAATGTATTTACTAAGTTAGAAACCGTCACGTAAGTGTCCACAACATCTCACCCAAGTTTCATCGCTATCGGACTAATGGGATATGAAGACATAGGGGACTGTATTGAAACGCTCCGCATGTCGTCGTTCATTTGTCGAATCTACTCGTGTGCTACCTACTGTGAAATGTATTTACTAAGCCAGAAACCATCCTTGGAGTGTCCACCATATTTCACCCAAGTTTCACCGCTAACGGCAGAATGGTATATGACCTTATACGGGACTTTGTTGAAACGCTTCGCGCGTCGTCCCTCATTTGTTGAATCAACTTGTGCGCTGCATATTGTATAGTGGATTTACTAAGCCAGAAATTTTCCATGACGTGTACACAACATCTCACCCAAGTTTCATAGCTACGGACGAATGGTACATGAATGCATACGGGACTTGGTTGAAACGCTTCGCGTGTCGTCGCTCATTTGTTGATTCTACTCTTGCGCTACATATTGTAATATGGATGTACTCAGCCAGAAACCTTCCCTGGAGTGTACACAACATCTCACCCAAGTTTCATCGCAATCGGATGAATGGTATGTGAACGTATACGGGACGTTGTCGAAACGCTTCGCGCGTAGTCACTCATTTGTTGAATATAAACGTGCGCTTCATATTGTAAAATGGATTTACTTAGCCAGAAACCTTTCCTGGAGTGTACACAACAATTCACCAAACATTTATCACTATCAGACGACTGGTATATGACTTTATACGGGACTTTGTTGAAACGCTTCGCGTGTCATCGCTCATTTGTTGAATCTACTGGTGCGCTACCTATTGTAAAATGTATGTACTAAGCCAGAAACCTTCCCTGGAGTGTACACAACATCTCACCCAAGTTTCATCGCTATCGGATGAATGGTATATGAAATTATATGGGACTTTGTTGAAACGCTTCGCGCGCCGTTGCTCATTTGTTGATTCTACTCGTGCTCTACCTATTTTTAAAGGGATTTACTAAGCTAGAAACCTTCCCTGGAGTGCACACAAAATCTCAGCCTAGTTTCATCGCTATCGGACGAATGGTATATGAACGCAAACGTGACTTTGTTGAAATGCTTCGCGCGTCGTAGCTCATTTGTTGAATCTACTCGTGCGCTGCCTTTTGTAAAGTGGATGTACTAAGCCAGAAAATTTCCCTGCAGTGTACACAACATTTTACGCAAGTTTCATAGCTATCGGACGAATGGTATATGAATGCATACGGGACTTTGTTGAAACGCATTGCGTGTCGTCGCTCATTTGTTGAATCTACTTGTGCGCTATCTACTGTGAAATGTATTCACTAATTTTGAAACCTTCACGTAAGTGTACACAACATCTCACCCAAGTTTCATCGCTATCGGACGAATGGTATATGAACACATACGGGACTTTGTTGAAATGCTTCGCGCATCGTCGCTCATTTGTTGAATCTACGCGTGCGCTACCTATTGTAAAATGGATTTACTAAGTCAGAAACCTTCCTTGGAGTGTACTCAACATCTCACCCAAGTTTCATCGCAATCGGACGAATGGTATATGAACGCATAGGAGACATACATACCCACAAACTATCACGTTACATTGATTTTTATATATATAGATAGATAATGTAGTTTTCGAGGCCCCCAAGTTTTGTTTCTGGCACCGAGGGGCTTTGTCTCCTCGTTGTACGCCATAATATAATATACTACTACTAATAATATCATATAGGGATAGGAATATAATATACCTGCCGTACCACACCCGCAGGTGTAAATCGCGTGAAAAAATTCTAGTGTACCCCTTGACCCCCTTAAGCGCATTATTCGTATTGATGAATTTTACAGCTTAATTTGGTTCCGTGATAACCTTCTAGCCGTTGCAAACTTTCACACCAATGTAATTAATGGAATTGCATTGCGTCTTACAGCAATAGATGGACCTCTGAGAATCTGTTGCCATGGTTACCGGCTTGAATTCGTTCATTAGTTTATTAAATGAAATTAGTTTTCTGGGAATATCTCAAAAACGGTTGGTTTTAGGGCCTTAAAATGTTGATTTCGGGGACCCTTTAGGGACCCCGAGTTTTGTCTCTCACATTGAGGGGCTGAAAATGATCTTTGTCTCGTCCTTCTACTCCTATTTCAGCATGTATTTTAAGGGGGTAGGCCCTCTTTTATGAGAGGTATGGAGAAGGGTTACATCAATGATTAGTGTCGTGCCTCTGATGGATATCTGTACCAAATTTTACGTTGATACACCCAGCCGTTCTCGAGTTATAAGGGAACAAAGTTGTCCACAGACAAACAAACAGACAGACAGACAGACAGACCAAAAAATTATTTTCGCGCGCATCCATAATAAAACAGTCTGAAACCCGTAAATAACTCAAATTTCCGTAGAAATTGCGAAAGAAACATACAAACTTTAATTTTTATGTATGTAGAGATATACTGCACCGCTCGGTGTTGACGGTGTTTTATTGCACAAATTTAGGTTTTACTCGCTGACCGTTGGAGATACACGAAAAGTGATAAGGACCTTTTGCATAGCAAATTAAATGTTAAATCTTGTGTATGCATCAAAAGTTTGATATTTCTTAGCGTTCTCTTTTTATTTGAAATGGAATTATGAAATTTTGAAACCAAAGGGTGTAGTGACGTCACATATGTGGGTTTTACTCGCTAACCGTTGGAGATAACGAAAAGTGATAAGGACCTTTTGGATAGGAAATTAAATTTTGAAGCTCATATGTGCCATCAAAAGTTTGCTATTTCTCAGCGTTCTCTTTTTATTTGATATGGAAATATGAAATTTTGAAACCAAAAGGTGTAGTGACGTCACTAAAATGGTCGCCATTTCTTAATAGTGCAAAATATCGAAATTAAAAGTATCCTATATGTAAACATGGTAAATCAGCTACATCCATGCAAAATTTCATTTAAATCGGACCAGTGGTTCTTGCGTTATTGAGTAACGCACAGACAGACAGACAGACAGACAGAGAGACAGATAGAAAGACACACACACCATCTCATTTTTAGCCTACTTTTCACATTTTGCAAAAATTAGGAAAAAGTAGACTTATGAGATCGATCCGGGAAAATGTGTGTCTGTCTGTCTGTCATGTCTGTCTGTCTGTCTGTCTGTCTGTCTGGCTGGCTGGCTGGCTGTGTGTGTCCCCCCCCCCCCTATCAACTCCTAAACGGCTGCAGCAATCAAAACCAAATTTAGTATGAGTAAAGATGTGCACCGGAATATCTCACGTCCATATTTGAAAATGTCAGAGCTACCAACTGCTGAAAAAACGCACTAGAAATTTGAGCTCAATGTTGGATATCTCGCAAGGTATGCATGGGAGCTATTCCAAAATTGGTACACATGCAGATAATACTATTTCAGTTTATTTTCCAGGAGGCCAACAATGACAGTTTTGCCAAAATAATTTTAAGCCTTCTGATAGGTCCAATGTTTAAATGTATATAAATTCTACACTACCAATTGGATTTCAACCAAATTTTGTTTGTAATATCTGTACATAAACAGATATGATTGAGCGTATTCTTAAGAGCCACCAGGGCTGCCAACTGTTAATAATTGCTCTCTCTATTTTTTTTTATCCAAATACCAATATATCAGAAAGTATGCAAGCCAACATCTTTAAACTATGCACACGTATATTCTCATATTTTAGATTAATTTGGAGTAACTTACATACGTCAGTTCTACCACCATGATTATAAGCCTGCTGATAGTACCAATTTTTAAATACATGTAACTTCTATACTATCAGTTCGATTTCAACCAAATTTCGTATGTGCTATGTGTACCATAACAGATATGACTGTAAGTATTGTTAAGAGCAATCAGGGCTGCCAACTGTTAATAAATGCTGTCTATATTTTATTTACCCTAATATCAATATATCAGAAAGTATGCAAGCCAACAGGTCTATACTTTGCACACGTATAGCACCTGACATTGTAGAATAATTTGGAGTAATTAATACAAGGCAATGCTGCCAACGTGCTTCTATGCCTGCTGAGATGTCCAATTTTAAAATACATGTAACTTCTATACTAACAAATGGATTTCATCCAAAATTGGCACAACAAGATATCATAATATTTCAGATTATTTCTGACCAGCACACGCATGGTATTGTTGGCAACATGCTTTTACGCGTGCTGATAGATCCAGTGTCTAACTGCATGTAACGGCCATTGGACTTCTACCTAATTTTGTATCCTGTACCTTAAGAGATGGAACTAAGAATATATTCAGTCACCAGGGCTGACAACTGTAGTGCTCCATTAGGCTACATTATACCAGGTATATTTTGAACTAATTTGATATTTCGATATTACCATCTTAATTTTGTCATTATTCTAGATAGGTTCATATACTGTA
The DNA here is from genome assembly GCA_946902985.2 of Meconema thalassinum. Lineage (NCBI taxonomy): Eukaryota > Metazoa > Arthropoda > Insecta > Orthoptera > Tettigoniidae > Meconema > Meconema thalassinum. The sequence goes on from OX336391.1 coordinate 416,337,495, forward strand.
GAATAATCATTGGCATGAAAAGTAGGCTGTATAGTTCTTCACGGAACTACTTGTTATATATTAGTATGATGATTATGATGGAAATATGAAATTTTGCAACCAAAGGGTGTAGTGGCGTCACAAATGTAGGTTTTACTCGCTAACCGTTGGAGATACACGAAAAGTGATAAGGACCTTTCGGATAGGAAATTAAATTTTGAAGCTCGTATGTGCCATAAAAAGTTTGCTATTTCTTAGCGTTCTCTTTTTATTTGATATGGAAATATGAAATTTTGAAACCTAAGGGTGTAGTGACGTCACTAAAATGGTCGCCATTTCTTAATAGTTCAAAATATCGAAATTAAAAGTATCCTATATGTAAACATGGTAAATCAGCTATATCCATGCAAAATTTCATTTAAATCGGACCATTGGTTCTTGCGTTATTGAGTAACGCACAGACAGACAGACAGACACACACCATCTCATTTTTATATATTAGTATGATGATTATGATGGAAATATGAAATTTTGTAACCAAAGGGTGTAGTGGCGTCTCAAATGTAGGTTTTACTCGCTAACCGCTGGAGATACACGAAAATTGATAAGGACCTCTCGGATAGAAAATTAAATTCTAAAGCTCGTAGTGCCATCAAAAGTTTGATATTTCTTAGCGTTCTCTTTTTATTTGAAATGGAATTATGAAATTTTGAAACCAAAGGGTGTAGTGACGTCACATATGTGGGTTTTACTCGCTAACCGTTGGAGATACACGAAAAGTGATAAAGACCTTTCGGATAGGAAATCAAATTTTGAAGCTAGTATGTGCCATCAAAAGTTTGCTATTTCTTAGCGTTCTCTTTTTATTTGATATGGAAATATGAAATTTTGAAACCAAAGGGTGTAGTGACGTCACTAAAATGGTCGCCATTTCTTAATAGTGCAAAATATCGAAATTAAAAGTATCCTATATGTAAACATGGTAAATCAGCTACATCCATGCAAAATTTCATTTAAATCGGACCAGTGGTTCTTGCGTTATTGAGTAACACACAGACAGACGGACAGACAGACAGACAGACAGACAGAAAGACAGACACACACCATCTCATTTTTATGTATTAGTATGATGATCACTGTGTGGTCGTTAATGGGACATGTTTCGAGGCCAAATTAATAGTTTTGGCCCCTTCATCAGCCGATATGACAGAAAACGATACAAGATAATAGTTTGTGCACCATACAAGATTCAATTTTAGGGTATTTTTAGTGTTATGCCAATCAATTATCCTATATCGTTTTCTGTCATATCGGCTGATGAAGGGGCCAAAACTATTAATTAGGCCTCGAAACATGTCCCACCAATGACCACATAGTGATCATTTTTAATAAAAGTATTGATCAGTCGGAACCTTTAACCTGTTTATACTAATATATTGGTTATTTACAAAATACATGTTTTATGTTCCTTTTATAGTATTTTCCAGCAAAATCACTAGTTTGTTGGCAAATTAAATAGAGTAGATTTGTCTACTCTGGGCTTTTCTACCACCCCGGGCCGCTCAGCAGTTTCGGGCCCTGGGGCTACAGCCCCGTTTGTACCTCCCTCTCGTCTGGCCTGTCAGCACCTGGAACGCGAGATGCTTTGCCCTCAGCTGCAAGGCAGGACGAGGACAGAAGCTATTGACCAGTAGCTATGTTTCACATCGCTGCTATAGAAGACAGAATTAAAGGACCCAGTCAACTGACAGTTATATCCTCCTCTACTCTCATGCAGTGTCTCTAAGCATGCTTACAAGGGGACCCTACGGCAATCGGATTTTTGTATTTTTTCCCGCTTCGGGTACGTAAAGTTCAGACATCGAACAATAATTTCCCAAAGCTGTTCGATGCCATATTCATGAATTCTCGAGAAAATCGACTTCGAAGTTTTCCTAGCGCTTCATATCCAGTAAAGATGTTACCGAGTGCGATCAGGATGCGTGGGTCACCCGGTAAGGTTCGGGCGCAGTAATCGCTGGGACGCTAGTTCGAGTCTGACTTCGGGTGCTATATTTTTTTTCTTTCAATTATTCATATACTGTACCGTACTACTAATGTGTTTGAAATATAAAAATCATTAGGCAGATTGTCGTCCTCCACGCCCGACATTATGATCTTCTTTATCGTATGTTAGAAAAAATCACCCACCATCCCAAGAAACACTATCTGCTTCTTCGGAAACCAACGGTCAAATGCTATTTCGAACAGGCATCCCTTGCGAATGACGTGGTATGTAAACCTTCCACGTCCCTTCCACCCATCCTGGAATACCCACAAATCCTTTGTGCTAAAGCAGCTGTGCCCATTTCACAGGTTGAAAAACGTGACAAAGGCTAACGATACACGCAGAACTGTTATTCGAAATAATTACAGATCTCGAAGAAACCGCCATATTCAAATATTTCATCACATTCAATTATACTCATTCCATTGTTTACATTAATTTATTCTTCTATTTATATTTTTATTAATCTCCAAGGTGTGAATATTATTGCTGGATATTATTTTTGTCGCTTATTCGCAATTTCAAATAGGAGATAATTAGAAATGAGACCTGCGTTTCTTTCATTGGAAATTATAATTACATATCAATTAATTATTACATACTTGATGACTTTTGTATTTCAATCACATTAGTAGACTAGTATATATGAATTGAAAGAAAGAAAAAGAAAAAAATATAGCACCCGAAATGAGACTCGAACTAGCGTACCAGCGATTACTGGGCCCGAACCTTACCGGGGGAGCCACGCATCCTGCTCAACCTCGGTAACATCTTTACTGGATATGGAGCGCTCGGAAAACTTCCAAGTCGATTTTCTCGAGAATTCATGAATATGGCATCGAACGGCTTTGGGAAATTATTGTTCGAGGTCTGAACTGTCCGTACCCGAAGGGGGGGGGGGAAATTACAAAACTCCGATTGCCTTAGGGTCCCCTTGTGAGCTGCGGAGGTGGATTGCCAACCATTTAGGTCATATATCTACGTCTCAAAAGAAAAGATCAGTTCATTAAAATTCCAGTTTCTTCACGTAATTTAGGTTGCTTTAATTCCATTAGTGTCGATGTCCTAAATGAGGAAAACTGTCACAAAGATTTAGAATTGCTGATGACGGAAGTAGTAGTTACATCACAGCTACGGTTAATGGTGGCCCACGCCACTCTATGCTCCCCTGTTTATAAAGCACTTCCTTCTCACTTCTTGCCTCACGAGTCCGCCTTAGTCCGTGTAATTCAGGGAAACCAACAATCATTGCTTGGTATAGATGAGAAGTCAGGTTAATAGAACTATACAAATTGCAAATATCCCAAATGATTGGCTTGCCACGGTGGGTGAGTGGTGTTAACGTGTCGGTCTACTAACCCCAAGCTTGCAGGTTCGCTCCTGGCCGTGGTAAGTGATTTTTGAAAGACGGCAAAAATACGACACACATGTTGGCATGTCAAAGAACCCATTTGAATTCAGTAGGCCGTGTTCATAATGACAAAATTAATCTCGGGAGTTTCCGCCAACAAAGTTCGTCATCTCTCTACTAGAAAGCGCTATAGTGTTCAAGGAGCTTTGATATCTAACCTCCTTGACTTTCATAGTGCTTCAAGGAACAACGAAATTCGATATGCAAGCTACCCTCTGGGTGTCAAATAACAAAGCTTGCACCCGGTTACCGAGGCCATACGATATTATTATTATTATTATTATTATTATTATTATTATTATTATTATTATTATTACCAAATGATTTACGAGTGTTAAATCCGGTAAATAACGTAACTTCAAAATAAACTAAAAAGACAACAAAGATCACACAAAATTATATAACGTTTCAAAAAATATGTATCCAATAATTTAGGAGGTGATGGTGCGCGTCATAATAAGAAATACATGTCTAATCAGCATGGGTCATCCAGCGCATACTTTCTGATCTCTGCACACCTGTTCACAGGAAATGTTCATTGTGATGTCCATTCATTGCAATGGATCCCACTGTCCTGCAAAGTATTATTATTATTATAGGTAATCTGCCCGAAGGCAGGTCCGCGCCTCTGAAGAGGCGATCCTTAGCCGGAGTTTTGGTGCGGTAGGGTGACCAGGGCCTTTCCACTCCTCCTTTCGTTACCAACAGCACGTGGTCCCACTGAACCGGTATTCCAGCCAAGTTCCAACCACGCCCATTGCTGCTTAACTGCGGAGTTCTCATGGCATCCGGTGTTTCAACATGACCAGGACGTTGGCTAACGAACAGTAACGTAACGTGACTAAAACTACACAACTGGAACCACACAACTCACTCTGTTTGACGGAGCGCCAATACAAATACTCTGCTCATATCCACAACCAGACTTGTGTTTTAGTTATCCCTTGTGAGTAGGCGCGTGGTGGCGCAGCGGTCAAGTTCTTAGCCTCTCACCAAGGTGGACCGGGTTTGATTCCCGGTCAATGCATGTGAGATTAACGGTCACGTTAAACTACAAGCTTCCTTTTTTCAATCCCTTGTCACGTATCTGTGTTCCATGCCAGGGGCATCAACTATGATTATCGGATGCTCTGCGCCTCCTATAAGCAAGCGTTCAGATCTCAGAAAGTAGGCGCTGTATCACATATAAATATTAGACATTTTTTCTTATTGTTTCAACGCAAACTATCACCTCCTAAAATATTGTATACTAATTTTAACACCCTACTACTACTACTACTACTACTACTACTACTACTACTACTAATATATTTAATGATAATTATGGATAATTTTTAAATAGTACTTTCAAAGATCATTTCAAACATCAAAAGGATACAAGATTTAAGAATTCACATTTTGTAATTCCAAAAACAAATAATGAATTTGGCAAAAGAACAATAGCTTACATGGTACCTTTTCTATTTAACAAGCTACCACATTCACTGCTGGTCTTTGAGAGCATGTCAAAAACAAAAAAAGATATAAAAAATTGGTTAGTAAATAACTCCGTAGACTAAGTGGACAACTGCTTTTATATGTATTAGACTATGAACATGATAGTAACATTTGTATTTTAAGTTTTAAGTTAAGATTTTACAATAGTAACGACATAAGTGTTGTTTTAAGGTGGGTAAAACATATTATAATTTACTACAAATTCTTTATTATATTAATATTAACATATTATAATAATTTAAAAAAATATTAATTGTTATGAGATGATTGAATATCATTGTGAATTATTATTAGGGGCACTATATAAAATAATTGGAAGGTGAGAGTTCGGACTGTATATTGTGTAAATTTAATTGTGTTTGTTAACCTATAATTGGCACCTACCGACAAGCGTTAGCTTGGTAGGACCAAAAAATGTAAAATTGGGCATAAATAAACAAACTGTAAACTGTAAACTACTGAGGTTTTAGAGACGCTCGCCGTGGTGCCCGAATTTTGTCCCGAAGGAAAATTGAACACACACCCAGATACACAAAGCTGATGACCAAAGATGTTCCAAACATTAACAGCTTTTAAACGTGATTTGATAGATGGAGTGTCATCCTTCAGGCCGTTAAAGGTCTTTGAACCATGCAAGGGCGCCCCACTGTGTGGAATGAGTAAGGCACGAGCCCCGCACTTCTAGATTATTTACGAATAAGACATTTAAAATTAGCTCAAAATGTTGTAAAGTATAACAAATATACTAAAGTTATAACCAAAAATGTAAAGTAAGTGAGTAAAAATCATCTGATTAGAGTAGCCATTATTCTTAAAAAGAAAAGGGAATTTTTATTCGTAATTTTCTTCTGGAAATAAAATTGTAATCGTTACATTTTTAGCAAGGTTACATTGTAACAATCCCTTCACGTAACCCTGTGGAGTGTCTTAAGATGCTATTGGTTTTACGTCCCTTTTAAGTACCGTGGCTTTTAGAGACGCCAAGTGCCGCAATTTTGACTCAAAGGGGATCTTTAACGTGCCAGTAAATCTGCTGACATTGCTACCTCGCATATGCTTACCCTCAAATGCCAACTGACTGCGCCAGGATTCCATCCTGCAACGTTTGACACAGTAGGCAAGAACATCATCACAGACGTACAGTACATCTCTTTATATAAAGCTTTTGTCTTGTGCGTTTATTAGTTTGTCCGGGTTTGGCACCCACCATCAATTTTATGAAAATTTCAGTGAAGACTTATCAATATCTTGCGACCATGGCGGCCCAAGGTTTAGGAAACTACCACTGGTTGTGAGGTTGGTGTCCCGTGTGAGCCACCTCACGCGTTTGCTACCGTGTAGGCCAAACAAGGAAAGTATCAGTTGAGACAGGTCGAAAAATATCTTGAAACTTTGTGGACGCACTCGTTGTTGTATAAGAGGACAACGTGCGGAAAATCAGCTGCCAGATTGAACTGCAAGGCTCCGAAATCATGTGGCGAATCTCTTGTATAATTCAATGGGAAGTAGCGAGTACCGTACATGTTGGAAGGGACAGTTCTGACGGCCCAGGCACTCAAGGCCGGTGGGAAGCAGCTGCACGCTCCAGTCAGCATATACGCCCCGCCACGCGACTACTCCAAGTCCCGCAGGGATGACCAGCTCCACCAGCCGTCATGCCTGCGTACCAGGATGTCAGGTACAATTTAGGAGCCTTGTATTTCAACATGGCAGCTGATTTTCCGCACGTTGTCCTCTTATAGACAACGATTCCGTCCACAAAGTTTCAAGGTAGGTTTCGACCTGTCTTGCCTGATACTTCCCCTGTAGGTGTAAAGTATAAACACTTATAAGACCCTTACTGTAGTTTTGAAGCGTCCTTGATGTGCAGCGGGGCATGGTGGCTCAGCGGTCTAGCTGTATGCCTCTCACCAAGGCGGTCCAGGTTCGATTCCCGGTCAATGCATGTGATATTTTCGAAGTGAAATGCCATGTCCTGTGGTTCGGATTCCACTTAAAACGGAGGTCCCGTGGCTAATGATCTCATGATTAACGGTCACGTTAAACTACAAGCTTCCTTCCTTGATGTGCAGCATTAGTAACGAAAATCATGTTATTTTGTAATATAACGGACAGTACATTCATTGAAAGAATTTCCATACGGTTTCGTCAGCATTTAACGAGAACACACTTTTTACAAACGATGGAAATTAATAAGATATTCGCACAGTAGTGGATAATTAGTCTGTATTACAGTCTTCTTTGGAACACCTTATTACTAAACTCAAAAATATTTCTCGCATCTGTGGACGATACAATTGCATGGCATTTGGCTAATTTTAAAAAGAATAGAACTGAGACCAAATTCCACACAATTGTACAATTCCCACTTCTATAAGGTGCATTCAAAAAGTAACGAGCCGGATGCTGGAATGCGCAAACCGATGACGACATCGGCTAATCATGGCGTGTGTAAAGAGGTGTGGTTCCGACCAGAGCGTGGAAGGTCACAGCCCGTCACTAGAGGGCACGCGTGCACGTCACGTGACGATACTGTGCCCTTTTAGCAAGAAATATGTAAATCACAGTATATCAGCGTAGCTCAATTCGGGATTTTCGGGGTAGCGGTAAGTTCACCCACTCTGTGACTCACATATTTTGGATTAATTATAGGATACACTTGCAAAGATAACAACAAAATCAACTCCTATTTTAACACATTTAATCAATCAAAATTATGGCGCTACAAACAATTAAACAATTAAATTACTGACCCATAATCATCTACTTGTTCCAAATGAACAAGGAATAACATAAGAATAAAACAAATATTATATTAAAACATCTAGTTTCCATATCAACCAACAATTCCTAATTATTTTTACTTCCATAAAGCATCAACTGTAAGTTTCATATAACTCCGAGCTCTTTTGGCTCAATGCTTTCTATAATAATGGTGTCATTCTTTGTACACCTCAAAACTATTTTTTTATATTTTCTTAATCATCAAAACAAATGTATAATTACATTTAAAATTACATGTTAATTATCTAACTCAATATTTGGGCATTTCACATGTTTTCAGCTTTTATCATCTCTCTCTAATTTTACAAATACATCAAGGTAATCAGGAAATCATTTGTGTACTCCAGAGTATGAAGATTACTTGACACAGTCAAAAAACTATGGTCACTCCCGGAACCTAGTTGCCTTCAATTAACTCATGGAATCCTACTTCCATACAACATTACAATAGGGATTGTTATTTATCTCATATGTCTTATAAGACCATTATCACATAAAAACTACGATCTGAACAGCCAAGCGGAAATATCAATCTACAAGGACCTCGGTTCAACGCCCGGGTCGTTAACAACTTTAAACACTCACGGTGTATTCATTACTCCTTACAAGACGGCCTTCAGACACCCCTCCTGCTCCAAGGGTCTGACCGTGATACTTGAGAGTTATTTATGACTATGCGGGAACCCTCCCGTCTAGTCTAAGCTAGAGCTCTCTTTAATGCTTTTACAAACAGCTTTTCGTTCATTCTCAGTTCTCTGGGGAGACCTGGCATTCTACTCCTCGTTTACATTCAACAATATTATTGGGCTCATAAACCACATTCGTAATCTTGGCATTTATTAATTATGAAAGGTCCTCATTGATTGGGGAAGAGTTATACACATTCTACGACGAATAATAAAGGGGCTCTCAAAATAAGAGGATTCTGAGTTCGAATCTCTTCACATGCCTCGGGAACCATTCCCATATAGAGGACTATACAAAATGCGATTTAGGGTCAGCTTATAGCTTATAAGACCTACGCTCAATACCATACATTTGCTCCCTTTCAATACAACATACACAATGGCCTCGTGATACTACGTCACAAATAGAGGACTTACACCAATTCTCAATTCATTACAATCAACTACCTCTCATAAGTAATTTACCAAGTACATTAACTTTTACGCGTTCCTAGAGTGACATTTTACTTTAATTGCGCTCCTTTGCGCTATACTTTATTTTTAAGCCTAGCGTCATCCAAAGAACTGATAATACCATATTAACAATTGATACACATCTCAATTTTTATATTATTCTATTCCTTTGACAATAAATTTCTCTATCTTTAAGAACATGCATTTGAACATCATGTCTATACTTTTTATTAAAGCTCTAACGCTCTTATGTTCACATCAATTAATTTGATCTTTATTTAATATTTCCTTACTTGGTTATTATTATTATTATTTCATATCTTCATTCTTTACACAAGCTCAAAAGCTATTTCTTTCATATAACTCAAATTTACTTTTATTTAAATATCTTTCATGATAATTATTAATATTTCGCTTGCTCTTATGACATTCGTCAAATACACTGACATTTTATTCATATATTTCCTCTACTGGATTTATTCTTTTACATAATTATTTATAGTTTCTCAAATTTCTATTATTGTTCAGACCGCGTTTTTCTTTATTCAATATTTATTTATTTAAACACATCCCTTTTACTCAAAAACTCCGGTGGATTTGTACACAACCATTTCCCGACACCAAAATATAATGAAATTCATTACTCACATGTTTTTAAGGTCGTCTCATGACCTTTATCCTTGTGCGGTGTTTCATTTTGGCCCACTTTTTAACTTACTCCATATTGTAGAAATTCATCTCATGTACAAACACTTCTTGACACATATTCAATACACTTAACATTGACAACATTTTTAATACACTGGTGTATCCATTTAGAACACACAATAAACACTAAAAATATTATTTTAACACACAATCTTGATAGATTTACACTTCACCACTTTTGATCACTAGGCCGTATTTTCCCAGCCTATCACACGTGACCTCTTAATCTCCCGTTTCTAAGGGTGAAATTTATTCAATGTCGGCTTCCTATCCTGCAGAATACGAAAGTCTCGAATCATCTACTTTTCCCTGGAATCCTAATTCTTCGAATCCTATTCTGGATGACCGGCTATTTCTCTAGCTTGAACGGCTTCTTTTTTAGATCTGGTTTATCGATCCTAGTGAAAGTATGTTCGGATCGAGGTCCCCTCGATAACCTATCGATGATCGATGGATTTATTTTATAGCAGCTAGTACTTCTCGAGTCTAGTGCTTTAGAATAGTTCGTCTGCTTTCTGAAGATAATGTCTATAGTCTCTGTTCTTCTTTGTTTATTCGGTTCTCGCACTCCTACTTTTCTGAAATACGTTGCGAACCTTACTCTGTTTTTCCCTATTTGGGTTCTTTAAATTAGATACTGTTTATCTTTCTATTACGGTACTTCCGTACGTTATGATATTTTCGGTCGTTTATTTAAAGACCTATCGCCTTAAGTCCAACGTTCGCAGCCTGCTCTGACTATATTTTACGAACTTTTCACTGTAAACTTGTGTACTGTCGGACCTAAATCCTGTAACTAGGATTTTCCTAATTTTTCAACACGGCGATACTTTAATATTTCTTCTTTACAACTCCTTATGGAGGCACGCAAGTTATTAATACTGCGACGTCCGTGGCTATCAGATATTAATTCTGCGGTGTAATACAGCGTTTCTCCCCTCAATGAGTACTGGTAAACTGTCTTCGATGTGAAGCAGAGTGACGCCCCACACGGCTGTCTGAATACTGATGCGTAGCAACGCCCCCCTCGGGCTGCTTGTACTGATGCTCCAGCGTCGCGTCCCCTGGACTGTTTGAAACTGCATTCACTGATATAACTTCACGTCCCCTGGACTGAATAATACTTTGCGTTGATGATGCTCCAACGTCACGCCCCCCTGGACGGACTATTACTGCATGAACTGATGATGCTCCAACGTCACGCCCCCCGGACGGACTCGTAACTGCATGATGATAGTGACACAGTGTCACGCCCGCAGGCTGACAATAACTGCATGATGTGATACAGCACCTCCCCTCACGGAGTCTGTCGTGAACTGCATGTTTGGCTTGGTGATGCCAGGAGCTTTATACTCTTTCGCTACAAAAAGATAAGACTCTAGCCCTTTCCGTGCCCAACTTTTAAAATAATGGTTGCACCATTATAAAAATTATACCTTCAAAAAGCTCGTCTTCTCGATGTTAAATAATCTCATTGCGCATAAGAATCGATCGTGCAATTCGGAGATATTAATTAATTTCTCGTCCTCAACTGTGTGGGTGTTGCTGTTCATTTGCATTCTCCCCTCTCCACAGGCCTTGGTAAATCCCCTATGACGTCTACTTGCGTTTGCAGTTTTCTCCTGTGCAATTATTAAAGGGTTTTTCTTTACACAAAAATCTCTAATTCGAAATGATTCACCGTACTGTAATTGTTTACTTATTTTTATACTCGTAAACGGGTTAAATTTAATTATTCCTCTTCTGGCGCATAAGCGGTGTTGTCGTTTTCAAGCAAGCTCAGCTCGATTTCCGAGTCAGGCTTCCTTGTCTAACAGCCGGAATTTTCCACTCGGTTATTAATACTCATGACCAGCTCCTTCTGAATGTCAAGAGGCGTGATCTCATCTCTCGAACACCTGGCCCGCGCTGCTTGCACAATGTTAGGCTAGAATCCTGGCTTGATCTTTCTCTAAGTTACATTATAAACTGTACGTTTCTTTCATTTCTTCCCCAAATACATGGATTCGACCTCCTTGGACCCTATGGCACATGGGTTCAATACAAAGAGAGCAGCAGCAGGCATCAATCGCCCAACGCTGCCGTCGCATTGCAAACAGTGACATGGAGGCGTCAAACGAAGAGCAAAGAGGTGTTGTTCGGTTTCTGATAGCGAAAGGAGTAGGGGGAACGGACATTCATCGCCGAATGTCACAAGTGTATGGCGAACATTGAATGTCCCTTGCAAGGGTCAAGGCGTGGCACAAGCGCTTCAGGGAAGGACGGATGTCGTTAGCCGATGATGCCCGGTCTGGGGCAACCCCCTGCATAACCGATGACAACGTCCAGCTGGTTGATGCACTCATTACCCAGGACCGCCGAGTGACAGTGAACGCCATAGCCGCCGTGGTCGGAAGTGTGCACACCATCATGAAGGAACGACTGCACTTGCGGAAAATGTGTGCCCAATGGGTGCCCCACAGTCTTCAACCACACCAGGAAGCATGTCGAATGGCCTACTGTCTTGGTCTTGGTTGGACGATTGATGCATGCTGCTGCTCGCTTTGTATCGTCACGTGACGTGCACGCGTGCCCTCTAGCGACGGGCTGTGACCTTCCACGCTCTGGTCGGAACCACACCTCGTTACACACGCCACGATTAGCCAATGTCGTCACCGGTTTGCGCATTACAGCCCCCGCTCGTTACTTGTTGAACGCACCCTATAGATCAGGTTCCTAAGTTACGGCCATGGTTGCCTCCTTCCAAATCCTAGCCTCGAATACAAATGGTCGGTTGGTTCCTCAGTTTAGGAGCTGCGACAACGCGGTCATGTAGCCCTGTGTACTTTGGGTGTGTGTAGAATCTGTCTGATAACCGGCGTTAATTGTGATGACACAGGTTAACAGACAGATTTCACTCACAGTCAAGCACACGAGGCTACATGACTACAATGTCGCAAAGCCCTTTAGTGAATCAACAACAACAACTATGCTACTAATACTGCTTTCTTTCCTTCCTTCCCAGTTCGGTTCCAGGCGAATGCGAATGCCGAGATGACACCTGAGGCAAGTCACTTTCTTCTAAACCCCAACCCCAATTATTAGTCCAGTCAAACATCGATATATTGGGCCGCGGTAGCCGAGAGTGTTAATGCGCTACCGCGTGCTTTGCTGGCATCGGGAGAGCCTGGGTTCGAATCCCAGCTCAGCCGTCCTGAAAATGGTTTTCGTGGTTTCCCCATTTTCACCACCAGGCAAATGCTGGGACGGTTACTTCCAATAGGTCCACGGCGATTTCCTCCCAAGCTCCTTTCCCTGGTAAAATAAAAGAAATGGCCATTGGCTGCTTTAATTAAATTATTAGGGGATGTCAAAATTAATTCGACTTATTGAAAATTCGAGTTATGGAGATACGCAGGAAAAATGTTAAGATGTGTAATGTACTGGTCGTCAAAAACTATATGTGGGCTTATATCATAGTTGTATAAATTCATATAATAAATTCTTCTAGGTTTGTGCCGTGTCTTGTGTGGGGATCCAGGCGGAGACACCAAGGGCCCGCTGATGAGCTAGCTTGGTGTTCTAGGTGAAACCCCACACAAGACATGGCACAAACCTAGAAGAATTGCTGAGTTTTAGTTATAGAAGTTGCATACGGTTAACTCAACTACAGTAATAGGTGGAAAATTTGAATTAGAACCTTCAAATGAGACGAGTTGTACTGCAAAAATACGTAAATGTTCGAGATAACAGAACACGTTAAGTGCTAGGATATAATTTAAGCTTCGAGATGTCGAAAAATTTCACTTAAAGAGAAAATATAGCCTACATGTAAATTATAGGAAATATGTTCAGGAAATAACTACTACGAGCTACCAAAAATTCGACTGTGCATTGTCCTGTAAAGACCACTGTATGCTAGGCTATTAGACAGATACTGGTTGGTTGGTTCTTAAGTTTAGGGGCTGCGACAACGCGGTCATGTAGCCCCGTGTACTTCGGGTGTGTGTAGAATCTGTCTGATAACCGGTGTTAATTGTGATGACTGTATTAGTGTGTGTTATCTGTGTTTTAATTTAAGTACTGCAACTTAGAATTTTTCAAATGGTTCCTACTTTTGCCGCCAAGCGCCACCGTCAAAGACTACTAGGCCAAGTTCAGAACTTAGCTACTAGACACCACCGCAGTCGGCTCTTGGCAACGAACGTAGAAACCTAAGAGCATTGTTTACATTCCTAACCTATCCAATTTAGCTTCACACAGGTGCAATTAGTGGAAGGTTCTTTAACATGCCATAAATCTATGACATGGGACCGCCTGCTTTACTTCCCCTCCGAAGGAAGGCATACTGAGGGAATTTTAACGCTCTTAAAAATCCGACGGCTTCGGCCGGGTAGACAGATTCTACGGACAATTATAGAATACTGGACCGAGGGCTCTGAAAGAACATACCTACCTGTATTTGCCTCTAAGTAATTCCAAATTTCAGGCCGCGCACTCATTCTTTTCGAACCCTGATTAGTTCGAACTCTAGCGGCTTTGATGGCGTAGTTGGTAGCATGCTGAACTGCTATGCCCAAGATCGTGGGTTCAAACCCAGCCGAAGTCGTCAGATTTTTTAAGAGCCTTAAAATCCTTCAGTATGCCTTCCCTCGAAGGGAAAGTAAAGCCGGCGGTCCCATGTCATAGATTTATGGCATGCAAAAGATCCTTCCACTAACTAAACTTGTGTGAGGCTAAATTTCTAGGTTAGATTTCGTTGAAACTCTATCACAGTTCCTACGTTCACCACTAGGTGTCAGTGACATCTGGTAGCGAAAGTTGGAACTACTTGAAATTGAACGGAACTTGTAGCTCACCCCATGGGTGTCCGCTTGAATCAGCTACAGTCTCTGGCGAGCTGAACATGTCCTCGGACACTCCCGGCACTAAAAGCCATACGCTAAATAAATAAGTTCAAACTCTGTGCCTTTTTCGGATACCAAGTTAAGTCGACTTCCCTTAATTAACTATAGTTGTTACGCATTTCCTCGGCATTAGCCTCTTCCGACGTTCCCTATTTAGTTGTACCAAGTATTGTCTGTTCTCATAAATGACGATCAGTTTCCTCCCATTGAGTCGTTGAATGGAAATTAGACTATTTGTGAACGTTAGGTTGTTCTTGTACAGGTATGTTTTTTGTTACGACTCCATTAAAATGCTGACCTGTCCTTTTCTCCTCTGTCTTGGAATGCAGCAGGGGTGATTATCCCATTTTATAGGAGACGCAATAGTGAGCTGTAGGACTCAGTAAAGACCAGGTATGCTCACCCGCCATTTTGGTTCTTTGCTTTGTATGACAATTAAATAATGCAAGGCATTGTCACAAGTCCTTTTAGTCGATGGACATCAGAATGAGCGAGCCAAGAGTTTTAGGACAGAATATTAATGTGAATTATTGGGATCCTTCGGTTGAAATAAGATGCCGTATAGAGAAGGCTAGTTCCATCTTTATGACAATGAAACAACTACTATGCTGTCAAGATCTCAGTATGACGCTTAAGAAAAGAATTGTGACGTGTTATGTTGTCTCCACCCTTCTTTATGGTGTTGAAGCTTGGACCTTGGCGGTAGCTACAGAAAAGAAGATTCGAGCTTTTGAAATGTGGATATACAGGCGGATTCTCAAAATCTCGTGGACAGAACTTGTGAGCAATGCCGAGGTTTTTCAGCGTGTGAGCAGTCAACCTGAGCTGTTAAACACAATTAAGAAGAGGACATTGGAATACTTGGGACACATGATGGGAATCCAAAATACCGTCTGCTCCAAGTTATACTTCAGGGTAAAATTGAAGGTCAGCGTGGACCGGGAAGGAGACGAATAACTTGGATGGATAATATAAGAACGTGGTTTGGGCTGTCTTCCACGGAACTCTTCAGGATTGCACAGGATAAGAAGGTGTTAGCCATGGTGGTAGCCAACGTCCGTATCGGATAAGGCAGAAGAAGAAGAAGAAGAAGGCAGGAAATGAAGAACACCGTTGGTCTTAAATAGCATATTACAGTCGGGGTTGGAAGATATCAAGAGTTTGCCAAGGGTGGTCAACAGATAAGATCCCGGCGCAAGTAAATTTAAAAAAAAACGGGAAAACAGTATGGCCGCTATCACATCCGGAGTTTGAACCATCGATCTGCGGATTCCAAATCTATGATTTGTAAGAGTTATGTTGAAATAATACCGGAGGCATTAATGATTGATTTAACTCTGAAGAATTGCGGAATGATAACCTAAATTATCTCTATCACACACTTCAGGAGAGATAACTTCTGTTGCGTGCACTTTCATTAAACGTATTGCCTATCAGGAGACTAGTTGAGACATACAGTACATACTACTACATTCTAGGAAACGCCAATTGTAATTACATAATATTCGTCAACATTCAATGCTGAGATTGTAAATAAATTACACTTGAAATTAGTTCTTACGAACCTAGTTAAACACAGAGGTTTATCATCTTCCGTGAAGAACTAAATAGCCTATTTTCATATATCCCACTGGTCCTATCCATTAAAACTCTCCTGCCTATCAAAACTATTTTTCATGTGATAGGTCTATACTAAATACCTTTTGGTTTACAACCATTGCACCATTACAATGAGAAGTTGTGCTAGAATATATAGTTTCAATATAGGTGACTAAGGCTCCCCCGCGAGGTGGCGTCTTTCTGTGACGACCCAATGGTATTAATTTTTAGAAAAACAAATGCATGGTATCTAGAGTAACGAAAAGTAAGTTGCAGAATTGAGTGCTCTTATATAATGATTATTATCAAGGCTCATCATACGAATCATCTTTTCAATCGCCTGAATAAGATACGAGAAATAAAAAAATATATTTTGAAATTTCGAACAGACGCCATCTTGAATTTTGAAAAAATTGAACATTATTAGATATCTCTACACTAAGCTCTGATTAAAGATTCGCTTGCTAAGTTTCATTGCACTTGGATGATTAGATCGCTAGAAATGTTATTTTGAATATTTGAAAATCACATGGCCGCCATTATGTTTTTATATTTCTCAAGATTTGGAAAGTTCATCATACGAATCATCTTTTCAATCGCCTGAATAAGATACGAGAAATAAAAAAAATAGGTTTTGAAATTTCGAACAGACACCATCTTGAATTTTGAAAAAAAAAATGAACATTAATAGATGTCTCTACACTAAGCTCTGATTAAAGATTCGCTTGCTAAGTTTCATTGCACTTGGATGATTAGATCGCTAGAAATGTTATTTTGAATATTTGAAAATCACATGGCCGCCATTATGTTTTTGTATTTCTCAGAATTTGGAAAGTCAGACATTTGTCCTTAATTAACAGTCCTCTAACAGCATAACAAATTTCAGTTTGATCACTTAAATAATTCGTAGATATTGAAACCGGTGACATGTATCGTGTTGACGCCTTGTTAGATTGTTTTATGTATACCATATGCTATAGAAGTATATGCCACCAGATGAATATTATAATCATGACTCATTACACCAACCTGCATTTCTATCTCTTGATTGGGACGCGAGAAATATAAACTTGGATTTTAAAAATTGAGCACAGCCGCTAGTAAGTTCTCATAGAAATTGTACTAAATTAGACGCCAATATATTGAGCCTTGTATGAAGATTCATTGCGATCGGATAATTTAAGTCACGAGAAGAATCCATATAACTATTTAAATTCGCGTCGCCACCATGTTGGATTTGTATTAATCAGGTTATTGAAAGGCCCATAGGTGACACTATGTTAATAGCCTCTATTAACATACTAAATTTCAGCTTGATTGCTTTAATAGATTCGCAGATATTGAGACCCATCTAAATATTTCAGATGATCGCCATGTTCGATTGTTCTATATGTAGGTCATAGAGTTATGTATCTTCAGGTGAAAATTATTGCTTTGGTTCATTATTCAATCGTTCACTGCGAACGTTTGATTAGGACACGAGAGATATTCACTACCGCCATCTTGAGGTTATTATAGCCAAAATTAGATGCCAGTAGTTTAAATCATGTATAATTATGTGCCGTAGTAAATTTCACTGTGCTCGGATGATTAAATCGCGAGAAAATGACATTTAAATATTTTAACTTTGCTTGGACGCCATGTTGGTTTTCTAAATAACATGGTTTTCAATGTCACATAAGTGAACTTACAGTAATAGCCTATTCTCTATCACCATACGAAATTTCAGGTTGATATCTATAATAGTTTTGAAGATATAGAATGCTGGAGAAATGTTTCTTGCGGCCGCCATGTTGGATTGATATACCTGGGGTGCAAAAGAAGTGGAATGATATGTGAAAGTACAACATTTAATTAATTAATGTCCCCCCCCCCCATCAATAGAAAGTAATGTTTTTCAATATGGTTCTCAAAACACACTAAGATCACCATAAAGTGATAATGTGATAACACCACCTTTAAGTTTTCAATAATATCTATTTGTGTTTGTAAATAATCGTATTAGTTTATTTACTTCAGCGTTCCACTTTTTTGCACCCCAGTGTATATGTACGCCATAGAGTTATGCAGCATTAAATGAAGATTATTGCGTAGGCTTATTATTCAAACATTCACTTCGATCGCATAATTAGGACAAAAGAAATAAAAACTTAATTTTAAAATTAGATACCAGCGGATTACAATTTGTATAAACATTTACCTACCTAGTTCACTGCGCTCGGATTGTTAAATCGCGAGAAAAGTACATTTAAATGTTTCAACTTTGCTTGGCCGCCATGATGGTTTTGTAATAAACAGGTTTCTAAATGTCACATAATTATGTGAACTTTCAGTAGTGCCCGTTATCACCGTACAAAATTTGGGGCGATACCAGTAACTGTTGAGGAGATAAAGAATGCCAGTGAAATATCTCGCATAGCCACCATGGTGAAACACATTAAAATTTGAAAGGCACGGTCGAGGTCGGTACTTACCGAGTTTCATTATAATCGCTTTGCCGTTTAGATTTCATTAGGGACACACACACACACACACACACACGGACAAAAGGTGATCACTTAAGCCTATTTTTCATAAATAAAAATAGGCTAAAATGAATGTTTGTTCGTCATTTATGCGTTCACCTATTATTCACCCCATTGCGTTGGAACTTTGGTGAGTTGCTGTGCCCACTCCCGGGAAGGGTTTAGAATTAGTAGATCGATTTTACAACAGATTGCGCATGAGTAGTTTCAACAAATGAGATGTTGTACCCACTCCCTCAAAGGTTTCTAAATTAGTGGATCCATATTGCAATAGGTGGCGCAGGTGAAGATTCAGCAAATGAGTATTGGTACGTGAATCGTTTTAACGAAGTCCTATATGCGTTCATATACAATTCATCCCATTGCAATGAAATTTGATGAGTTGTTGTGCACACTCCCGCAACTGTTTTTGAGTTAAGGAAGGAAGATTGTAGTTTTACGTGACCGTGAATCTTGTGATTATGAGCCACGGGACCTCCTTTTTACGTGGAATCCGAACCACAGGACATGGCATTTCACTTCGAAAATCTCACATGCATTGACCGGGAATCGTGTTTTTGAGTTAGTAAATCCACTTACAATACATGGCGCGCGAGTAATTTCAACAAACAGATGACGATCTCTTCGGTCCATCACCGATGACGTTCTCTTCGGACCATTACAGATGCTAATCTCTTCGAATCATTGAGGAAGCACCTGGGTGGTAAGCGATAAGACGGCGAAATGGCCGTAGTTAACAGAACTAATTTATTACTACTGCTACTACTACTACTACTACTACTACTACTACTACTACTAGTATCACTATTATTGCTACACTGAAAGCGAGATCGTATTACAGTTTCTCCTCTGGCACAGCAGACTGTACAAGAAATTATTTGTTGCTCAGTTTCATTGTTACGTGATAAGCGGTTTTTTTTTTTCGATTTCAATGAACTACGACCTATATCCGTTTTCCGTCTCTGTATGATGGGTTAAAATCACTGACTGGAAAGTTAATTATATTATCATGGAGATAGCATGTGCAATGAATTCTTGTCAGGCGTAATTGAAGAATGGCGAGGTGAATGATTCACAAATCCCCCTTCCGTCCAATCTAAACTTGACTGTGTACTCTGCGGTACGAAAAGTGCACAGGTGAAGTAAAGAAAAGCCGAGTTGCACTTCCAGGAAACTCCAAACACATCCACTCTTCTCTGAAGTCTTAACTCGACACGACTCTATAGTGTCTGGGGTGATAGGCTCGCTTGCCAGCGAGCTAGCTCGTAAACTGTCTCGAAGCTAGTAATTGAATGAAGATTGTTGGACGAAATAAACGTAAAAACACTTATAGTGGGCGATGTATTGAAGATAGAGATATGCTGTCCCGGACTTTTTGTTGAACTTTTCATGCTGAACAATTCTTTCACTCATAGTAGCCTATATAGATATTTTTAACGATTTGCCCAGCGTAAGCAAAAAAGGCACGGACGCCATTATTTTTTCGACTTTTTCACTGAAATCGTTACTGTTTGGCTTCCTTTGATCATAAATAAAGTATGCTCTATAGAAACCTTCCTCAAGATGTCCTTTACAGAATGGTGAAAACCGCATCACAATCCATCCAGTGGTTCCTGAGATTACCCCTAACATCCAAGAATCGGGGACTCTGTTTTATACTAAGTAGATATATACAGTATATTTAAATACCTAATTTGCAAGTCACTATATTACTTTATCAATGGGGCAGATGATCTCGCTATTCCGCCCCTTAAAGCAACAATAATTTACTTACTTTATCAAAACCAACTTGTTTCATTATATCTCTATTGTTATCGGTCTTTCAAGTTCATGCTGTACGGTGGGCGTGCAGGATATAAGCTTTTCACTAAACAGGTCCTCGATATTTTACAACTGCTAAGTGAGTAGGTATCGTAGGTTCTTATCGTGGATGAGAGATATCAGCCTGTTTCAGTAAGAAGAATCCAATAGTTTGAAGTTTTTAGCCGGCTATCATTGCACACGTTTTGTGAATAGTGACTACATATTAGCTAATGCTGAACTCCTTACTCGAGAGTATCAGAGTAGACTATCTGATTGTAACAGAGTCTGATAATAAGAGAGATACTTCAGGACACCGGGAAGTGTTTGCTAATGATGAAAATGACATTACAATAGGTTTGCATGTAAATTCCAGGTAGCCCTCCTCATTACAAGATAATTATCTCAAAGAAATTTCATAATCAGAATTGAGGAACAATCAAGATAATTTAAAAGAACTCCGTGATTGGCTGACCGCTACCCATATCTTATTGGCCCTTACAAAAGTGTCTAGTGGGATAACGACTCTTTGCTGTAAGGATCATCGACCCAGCACAAATTTCGTACCTCTCGGCAAACAATGGCAGACGACCCGGCGGGACAAACCAATAAGCAGAAGCATAAATACAATTATTTAAATTCAAAATATCAATATTATGCACCCCCCCCCCCCTCCCAAGAAAGAAAAAGAAAAGAAAAGAAAAAAACAGGCAAAGTAGTGCTAGAGCGCAATGGTACCTGGCCTACCACAGTACTGCTCGGGTCCAAGCTCCGTGAACCTGAGAGGGATGTGGATAGTGGACTATGAGGAGTGATGGTGACGAGTGATGGGGGTTCCCGGTCCGTACGTAGTAACAGAACCAAATACATTGGTCGATGACTCACTCATTCGCAACACCACAGTGGTTAGAGCAATGGCCTTATGTTCGCAGTTTTGGAATAGACGGCGGGTTGTTGACAGGCCCTTCTCTTGCAGCCTGCCACGTCTCCTCACCCCGCAAGTTCACAGAGCTTGGACCCGAGGAGTACCTGACTACGTTCGCTACCAATCACTGTGTCAAAAAAGAGAGTTTGTGAGTGCGGTCCGTATATCGAATTAAAATAAAGAAAAAAAATATTGCAATGAATGTGCGATATACAGTATTTACACTCGTTAAAATGACTTACCGGAAAACTTTGGTCTGCAACTGTGCACGTGAGCCAATTTGACAGCACATTGAGATAATCGTACATAAAACAAATCCTAATTTTCACACCTGTACATTAGTACACCATACAGAATAACCTACACACACAACTGAAATTAGAGATCACTTTTCAAAGTGAAAATGCATTTAAGTAGGGCCTTTGACTATACCGAAAAAAAAACCTGTTCCTACACTATGTTTAAAATTTTGGACACGCGCAGAATCTCTACTTAGTATAAAACAAAGTCCCCGATTCTTGGATGTTACTGGTAATCTCGAGAACCACTGGATAGATTTTGATGCGGTTTTCACTTTTCAGTAAAGGATATTTCGAGGAAGGTTTCTGTAGAAAATACACTGTATAACAAACAAAAACCGACGCACCGAGAAGGCGTTATCCGATTGTAAGGAAATTACGTATGCAAAGACATTCGGACCGAACATGCAACTGATTAAAGCTTCGTGTCCAATGAATGAATAGCGGGAGCTCCCGCCCATCCGAACTGAGCATGCATCAGGTGTGTATAAGGCGCGATTCTGAATCGTATGCTCAAAGTATCTGTTGCATTTGACTGCGATATCTGAACGTCAGCTGTAAGAATGCCACGCCGAAGGATTCGTGCTCATTACGAGCAGATGTCTGAGTTTGAAAGAGGTCGTGCGATCGGATTGAAAGAAGCTGGTTGGTCGAGTCGAGCTGTCGCTGGACATTTGGGTTGAAGTGACGCGGCGATCAGACAATGCTGGCAAGCGTGGGTCAGCAATGGCAGGCATCAGCGTCAGGACGGCAGTGGTCGACCGAGGGCCAAAACAGCACGGGAAGACAGAGCGATTGTCAGAACAACTGCACAGCACCGGAGTCGTCATCAACGATCCAGCCAGTGACCTGCACACGTGTATTCACCACGACCATCAACAGACGTCTGAGCGACAGACTTAATCTTCCTTGCCTATCAATCCCGATCTTCCCTTCCCTTCCCATCCCTCATGAGGCCCCTGTTCGCTAGGCAGGTGAGTGCTGATCACACCTCCCCAGTTGTATTCAATCCAACCAAGTGTTCCCAGCTCTAGGACACTGCCTGGAAAGGCGGTAGTGGTGAGTTCCCTCGCTGAGTCTGTTGGAACCACCAACCTGGAGGGTAAAATTGACCAAAAAAATAATATTACTTAATGAATGTGTGACAGTGACACCATGCCGTGTCCATAAACTTACTGGCAACCGCCCGCTAGAGCGAGACGTGTTCCTGATACTCAAAATGGCGTCGCTTACGTTCCATGATCATATGTAATCATAATTGTCTTCACTTACTGGGAGAAGGGGAGGTTACAACCGATTGCTATTCACCGGCAGTTGACTGAGACACGTCGTGATGATATCATGGATGTGAGAAACGTGCGTTCGCCGGTGAGATAATTCCCAGCAAGCAGAGCGTCATTTGAAAACTATCAGAGAGCAGCCTTATGCAAGCACCGGACGGCAATTTTCCAGTGTTCTAAACAGACTCCTAGAGACGAGTTCACGATTTCGCTAAGCCCCTAAATGATACAACAGCAAAACATTTTCTTTTCGTCAGTGTGGCGCAGTTGGTAGACTAAGTCTTGGTTGGTTCCTTAGTTTAGGGGCTGCGACAACACGGTCATGTAGCCCCGTGTACTTTGGGTGTGTGTGTGTAGAATCTATCTGATAACCGGTGTTAATTGTGATGACTGTATTAGTGTGTGTTATCTGTTTTAATTTAAGTCAGGACTGCAGTTAATAATATCAAGTAGTTCCTACTTTTGTTTCCAAATGCTACCGTCCACGACACCTAGCTTGCGGACTTGGTTACTGGATGGCATAGCAGTCAGCACCTAGCGTCGAACGTTGGAACTAATGGAGCGTTATCTATTCTAACTAACAAATTTTGACTTCACACAAGTGTAGTTAGTGAAAGGTTCTTCTTCATGCCATAAATATATAACATGGGACCGCCTGCTTTACTTTCCCTCCGAAGGAAGGCATACTGAGAGATTTTTAATGCACTTAAAAATCCGATGACTTCGGCCGGGTTTAAACCCACGACCTTGGGCGTAGAAGCTCAGCATGCAACCAACTACGCCAACGAAGCCTCCCAGAGCAAGTCTCGTGACTCCAGAACCAAAGGATACGGGATCCAATCCTGGACTGATGATCAACAATTGGGGACACTTGAGAAGATTTTCTAGCACGATCAATAAACTGCTGGCACTCCAGTGTCTCCGAATTCATCTATACTTAGAATAAAACAAAGTTCCCGATTCTTAGATGTCACGGGCAAACTCAAAAACCACTGGATGGTTCTAATGCGGTTTTCGCCATTCTGTAAAGGATATCTCGAGAAAGGTTTCTGTAGAAACTTATTTATTTATGATCATAGGAACCCAAGGAGTAACGATTTCAGTGAAAAAGTCGAAAAAAATCCTGCTGCCCGTGCGCTTTTTAAGCTTACGCTGGGAAAACCGTTAAAATATCTATTATACATGGAGTGTAAGAAGTGTTCAGCATGAACAGTTCTACAAAAAAGTCCACGAGAGCATATCTATATCTTCAATACATCGCCAACTATAAGTGTTTTTACGTTTTCATTTCTTCCAACAATCTCCATTCAATTACTGAGGCGTAAGTTTACGGGCTATAGCTTTCGTGTTCACTGCTGGAGAGAAAACGAATGTCGTATACAAGGAAACCTTTAAAACCTCGGTTAAAAGTAGCCTATCACCTTGCATTCATTACTGTTCCCGGGCGAAGCCGGGGCACGTTGCTAGTTACAGATAAATGGTTGAAGATAGATAAAGCGCTATGGTGTATTTTTCACAGAACTCAAGCTCTTAAACCAGAGAAAGTTAGAAGATGCGGTTTATACCAAAATCTTCCAATCGGAGTGAAAGAAGACGGGGAAAATCTTGCATTTCTTGAAACTCAACGGAAATATATTTATTAATTTATAAAGTGTGTTTAAACAAATAAACAAGACGATGGCCCCCCGCCAAAACTGTATCACGTCCAGCCCGCATAACAGTAATGCTGGGCGGGTGTAACCGATCGTAAGAAATAAACATTCGAAAGGCAGTGACAAATTACACTCTGATTTCATACATATTGACACTTTGTTAAAAAATCGCAAATAAACAAGATGATAGCCCCTGACAGGACTGTGTCGTGCCGATTCCGCATACGCCTACCAATAAAGCCGAGCGGGTAGTTTATACACATGTGAGTATTACGTTTGATATCTTATAGTATATTATCATTATTAGGGCTCGGATTTTTAGGTGCAAAAATAGGGAAAATATTTATTTTTTATGTATTAAAAATACCTGAAATATGTGACCAAAAAGTAAAAATACTTAATTATTATTTACTTCATTAATGTGAATATAAACAATATGCAGTACACACGAATGCAATTTATTCTATGTCTCACTGACTGCTGAAGCATTACAATACAAAATGAGATAGCCTACATCTTCAGATTGTCCATCACA
Organism: Meconema thalassinum; assembly: GCA_946902985.2. Classification (NCBI taxonomy): domain Eukaryota; kingdom Metazoa; phylum Arthropoda; class Insecta; order Orthoptera; family Tettigoniidae; genus Meconema; species Meconema thalassinum. Next base: position 416,362,561 of record OX336391.1, read on the forward strand.
AATGACCGACGATTATCGCAAAACACTTCTTCTTAAGGCGCGAAACTGCGGCAATATGTTTCTTGCCCTTGAGGTGTTGTGTAACTTGAGATCGCTGTTCAGCCTTGATTGCTTTCCCCACATGGTTGGCAGAACAGAACGCCCCCATCAGAAGTAAAAGTATCTTCAAATTCTGCAACAGACGATAATTTGTAGTTATCGTAGAACTGCCTTACACTTCACAGTGCCAGAAATGAACTGCATGTGAGTGACACTGGTTCCAGGTAGCTGGGGGAGGGGGCTGTCTAGCACGTGGTGCAATATGGCTATGGACAAGGAAAATCCCCGGCTTCTACAGTGAGTGGCACGGGGCGACAAGTTAAGAATAACCCAGCTGCAAGCTGACATACGCTCTGCATGAAGATTAGATAACTCACAGGTTCTTCCCCGTTGAAGTAACACAGAACAAAATGCAATAAACTGGTTTAAAAAATGTAAATATGTATTTTTATGTGCTAATAAGTGAAAAGCAGGAATTTATGTTTTTATAGAAAAAAGTGTTTAACATATGTATTTACATAAAAAAATATGCATTTACCTAAAAATCCGAGCCCTAATCATTATTAAAAGTTTGGAATAATTAGTGTCGTGTTCGCATTTGTTGACCCTAACCTACCTCCCAATACCATTATTTTAATTGGTCCAGGTTTGACGAGTTTGACTCGTACAATGTGTTTAAAACCCCAATGTAGATTTGTGACCGGACCTACTGCGCAGCAGAGGTTACCTGACTGTCAACATTCCTGGAGACGCCCTTCCTCTCCTACTGAGGGGATTAAGTCCATCGTACAGTCAGATACACTTCCTAAAACAAGTACAGCAATGTTACCAACTGAGGTTATCTACAAAATCACCAATTAGCAGTCTAAAGTCGCTAGATTCCTATGTTATCTATAGAGAAAAAAAAATATTTGCCACTAAAGGGAGTTGTCATTTGTAGCTCTTCTGTCGGTCAACAAAATTGTGCCCAATGAACGAGCCGGGTACAATATGTAAATATGTAAATACACTCTTGAAAAAAATACATGTATAAGTGGCCATCATCAGATCCTGATCACTGGGTTAATGTTTAAATTTTCACTAATGTAAATTCGCGTAATCCGAAATTACCCCATTTAATTGTGATAATTCACTAATACATTTTTTTAGGAGTGTGTACACATATTTATACATTTTACCCAACTCATTCATTGGGCACAATCGTGTAGGCCGACTGAAGAGCTACAATAATAACAATGTATACAGGCAACACTGTAAAAGAATGGCTTCAAATCTTTACATCACTAAAGGGAGTTTGCTTTTGCTGTTGTTGTTTAATTTGAGAGATTGGAAATCGTGGTCATTTAGCCCCATACACTTTGATGAGTGGGTGAATTTTATATGATAACTTGTGTTGTTGTGACTGCTGTATTAATATGTGTAGTCTATTTGTAATTAAGGTGAGGATTGGGAAGGAGGCGGCCGTGGTCTCAAGTTAGAAACCATCCCAGTAATTGCTCTAGTAAAAGTGGGGAAAACCACGGAAACCACTTCCGGGATAGCTGAGTTGGAAATGTATTTCTGGTCTGAGGGCTAGCACGGGGTACACTCAGACACGTGAGGCAATACTGGGAAGAGGTGGATTTGATTCTTACCTCAATCATTCCGTGATTTCCCCACTTCAATTCCAGTCGAATGCCGGGATGGTACCTAAAGGCAACGGTCGCCCCCTACATAAATCCCAGCCCGATTTACAAAATACACACACTAGGCCTAGTATAGCCATCTGAAGGACACAGGTTGTCTGACAGATTACACACACCCAAGTACACAATACAACTGCTCGGGGAATTCGTACAATTTAGCAAATTAATTATAAAATAGTCGCCTCCGTAGCGTAGCGGTCAGCATGGTTAGCTGCCGCCCCGGAGGTCCTGGGTTCGATTCTCGGCTCTGCCTCAAAATTTGGAAAGTGGTACGAGGACTGGAACGGGGTCTACTCAGCCCAAATGAGTAGAGGGGGTTCGATTCCCCCTCAGCCATCCTCGAAGTGGTTTTCCGTGGTTTCCCACTTCTTCTTCGGGCAAATGCCGGGATGGTACCTTCTTCAAGGCTACGGCCGCCTCCTTCCCTCTTCCTTGCCTATCCATCCTAACCATCCCTTACCTTACCTCATGAGGCCCCTGCTCGCCTTGCAGGTGAGGCCGCCTGGGCGAGGACCCAATCCCACCTCACCAGTTGTATCCCTTCCGATTCGATGTTCCCCGCTATAAGACACTGCCCGTAGAAGCGGTAGTGGTGAGTTCCCTCGATGAGTCCGTGGGCTCCACCAACCTGGAGGGTAAACGACTAAAAAAAAAAAATATATATATATAACTAAAAATCATGGACCATCAAAATAATCAGTTCCTTTCCGAATCCAAGGACATCTTAACAAACGTGGTTGATTCATCAGAGGCTTAACGACTTCGTTGTCTTGTAACCCTGTGTTTACTCACTGAAACAGTTGTCTGCTATTACTCTTTCACGAATTGATTGCCGGCGGTCGAGATGGGAACTATTATCTGTTTACTTGTGTCACACGTCACTCTGCTTCGTTGACAGGTACAGTTGCGTGAGTAGGATATGACTCAGCTACAGTAGCAGTCGGTGGTGACATGACGCTTGTCTGCGCTTCTAATAAGACAGGTAGCGCACGCAATGCTGCTTGACTTATGTGCTGACTGCACAGTGTCCTTCTCCTTACCTCGCGGGGCTCCTGCTACAATAATCAACAAGCGGTGGCGCAGCCAGGCTCAGCGGCAATCAAATGTTATTCGGGTACTAATGTTGCTGTTGCGACCCAGCAGATTCTGCAGGCGATCTACGCTAAGACTGTTGTCAACGTCGGGACGTTGAACATCGCACCGAACATACTTCAACTCTCGAAACGAACATACAGTATATTAATTTCAACAACGAAATTAAATGTTCCATGTAGTGGAGATTTTGAACTCCACAATACGACTAATTCCGCTGTTCTTGAAATATATCTTTTATGTAGAGACGAGACGAGTTCATCTCACCAGTTGTGTTCAGTCAACTATTTAATTTTTCTTTACTGTGAATTTCGAAACGACTAATGCTACCATCTGGTGGTAAAATCGTGAAAACTTGTGTTGTATTTTGTTTGTGAAGTATTTTTTTAAACCTCACGAATTTCGGTGATGAGCTAGTTGGTAGTATTGAAGCATATTATTATACTGTATACATGTATTTAGACAGGGTATCACGATTTTTGCCCTATTACCACTTATATAAAAAAATGTAAAAGGTTACCAAATTCAAATTTCTTCAAAAGCGTTATTAATCGTTTTAGAAAACACACGCCAGATTAAATTCTAAATTTATATTACAACTAGGATATGTAGTAATTTAATTTCAAAGAAATGTTTTGAAAACCTTTCCCTTAACCCTTTAGGGCAGAATATTATTTGTATTTATTTTAATTTCATTTTAATTATTTTAGGATGATTGTAATAATAATAATAATACTATTTTTTCTCAGTTTAGGGGGGGGGGATATTTTAATTTTAATTTTCTTTAACGTTTTAATGTTTATATTTATTTTGATATTTATTTTATTTTTATAATCTCAAAATTACGACTATAAAATCATTGTAATATTAATTTTTATGAGCTTATTTATTGTTAATTTTTACTGGCATATTTATGTTAGTTCTATTCTTTTATCATATTTTAATTTTTCACTCTTTAATTTTAATTGTTATTACTTTTTTAAAATCAAACACCATAGGTCTGATATTTGGTTTTCAGAAAATCGTTGATACATGGCTGAAAGATTCAACCATCAACATCTTTGACAATATAAATTGTCGCTAATAATATAGACCACTGACCTGTAAAAGGTTATTAGTCGATATCTTATTTACCATCAACCGGATTTAGCTGAGTCTCCTCTATTTTAATTTCACGCTGGGGAGCGAAACTAAATGCCGTTAGGGAATTTTATTTCATACTAGGAGCGAAATTAAAAGTCGTTTACGAATTTTATTTCGCGTCGGGATTGAAATTAAAAGTCTGTAACTAATTTTATTTCATGACGGAGTAAATTTTTATTCCGTTGAACAATTTCATTTCGCGAAGCCAATTTAAATTGATAGCTAATTATTTTCGCTTCGCATCAATAGGCCAGGTATCGCTCAGATTGCGCGGTAGCGTAGATACCAGTAGTCATTGCTCCTGACGGAGGATTAGCCTCTGTTTACATTCGTCTGGAAGCGAGGATCCTTTTAATCCAAGTGGTGCAGGTAATTTCTAAGCGGCTATCACGTGCGCGACGCGGACACCTGTCTGTCTACCTGTAGTGGCGGGGGGAGTGCCTATATAAAGCGAGGCGCAGAGATTTGGACGGGCTTCCCGCTGACAGTCGTGTGCCGGTCACTTGTGTAGTGCTCTTTATTGTGCCGTGTGAATATGTTGACGGGATGGAAGGAAGTGCTCAAGAAAGGTCAGTATCATACAATTGTTGTCCCACAATCAGGGTGCTACAGGTGTGAAACCAATAAAATATGTTCAATGCCCCAATCCTCTAACAGAGTTCCTTCTTCATTTGATTGTAATCCACGCAGATGCTTGGCGATCAACCCCAAAATATTCAATGTATCTCATGAATAAGATAACTTATCATGAATAAGATAACTTAATGGTGTAGTGGCTATTATCTTGGCTGTCATCCCCCTGAGGTTTGCGTTCGATTCTCGGCTCTGACAAGAAATTTAATTCTGGGGTGAGCGTCAGAGAGCCCAGGTTCGATTCCCGGCTCCGACAGGGATTATAGAAACTTGATATTGCAACTTATCAATCGGTCAACACAAAGTAGTGGCAACTACTGGAAAATGCGGAAAATAATTTGAAATTAATTAAACGTGATTAAAATTTGTTACGGAATTCAGAAGGAGAAAACAAAGAGGGAGAAACCAAATAATTGTATTCACACGTATTTTTTCTTGTGAGATGTTTTTAATATTATTTTCCAGTAATTGGGATTATTTTGTGTTGACCCACTGAAAAGTTGTAATTGTTAAAAAGGCAACACTGAAAAATGCCTTCAAAGCTCTCTATATTTTAGAAACTGACGTGAGAGCTGAAACTAACTGCACACAGCCTCATGAGGACAATTGAGTAGCTGTCTGACGGAGAGGCTGCGCCCTGGTCACGGAAATAAAGATTAACTGCTGAGGGGACCCGACGCGTTCACCACGCGGCAACCCACAATCTGTAGGCCGTATAACTGGCGCAGTAGTCGTTTGGTAGGCCAGGACTATGTAGCCACGTCGTGGGGGTTCAGAGGGCTGGAACGGGGTGCACTAAGCTTCGTGAGGCAGAACTGAGAAGAGGAGGGTTTAATTTCCACTTTTTAGCCAACTTAGAAGTGGCTTTTCATCATGATGGTTTCTAATTTAAGGGCACGGTAATCTCCTAACCAATTCTAGTCTCAATGTTAATTTATTTATTTATTTACTTTCCGTGTCCAAATCAAATTAGATTTTGCCAGTAAGTAGCAACAGTTGTAGCATTAGCATTTGCAGCCAAAAGATCGTGTTTTGAACATATGTCCTCCATCAAGGGGCAGATCAGCAGGTGTTCTGGATCTTGTAACATTCTGCAGTCACAGAACTCATCATTGTTGACGAGCATGTTCCATTTCTTGAGATTGTTCTTGGAGCGTGAAACCCCCGTCCTCAGCCTGTTCAATGATTTCCAAATTCCATACGGCAAGTTGTGACCAGGTCCCATTTTTTCTGATAGAGGAATAGTTGGGTCTGTGATCTCTGTCTTCCATATCTTCACACGGGCAGCTTCTTGTGAGCCTTCGAGGGCTGTTACTACCCTCAAAAAGCGGTTTCTGGACTTAAGTCTCTGACGGGCTGGTTGTTGGCCGAAAAGTGGATGCCTTGAATCCGTTTCTTGCCATTTCTTCTCAGATGCTGCTGCTACCTTTCCTCGGGCATGATGTGGAGAAATTCCAATAAGAGGGTAGATCTTCTGAAGTGGTGTTGGTCTAAGACACCCAGATACAATCCTGGAAGTCTCATGCAGAGCTATATCCACCTCTTGGGAATGTGGAGAAGAAAGCCAAACTGGTGCTGCATATTCAGCAGCTGAGAAGCTCAGTCCAAGGGCTGAAGTTCTGAGAGTGGTGGGGTGAGCACCCCATGTCCTTCCTGTTAGGCATCAATTAAAACCAGTGGGCCTTTATCAAGGCCTGCACTCGTAGTTATGTCCATAAACATCAATGTTAATAAGATGCATACAGTATATTAATACATGCATCACAAAGAGACACAGATAAATCCTATGCAGTCCTCCTAGTGGTGTAGCGGCTAGTAATCTTAGTTGTCGCCCCGAAGGTCCGGGTTCAATTCTCGGTTCTACTAAGAAATTTAATTCTGGTCTGAGGGCTGGAACGGGGTCCCCCTAGCCTGGAGAGGCTAAACTGACAAGAGGTGGTTTCGATTCCCACCTCAATCTTCCTGGAAGCGGTTTTCCGTGGTTTTCCCAGTTATACTCCAAGAAAATGTCGGGATGATTCCTATCTTCAGGTCACGGACACGTCCGTCGCAATCCTCACCTGAATTATAAATACACACACTACTGCAGACACCACAGTGACACGGGTTATCAGATAGATCTACACATATCCAAGTACATGGGGCTAAATGACCGCGATGTCCAAGCCCCTCAAATATGAAGCAACAACAGCAAATCATATACAAACCCAAAAACACAGGATTAAATGACCACGATGTCGCAAAAGAATAGGGGAGCGTGATGGCGCAGTGGCTTCGCTTCTCGTCTTTCATCCGGACGGCCGGGGTTCGAATCCCGGGTGACAGCGGGGTGGAATTTTCACCTGAAAAATCACGTGGCTTCAGGAAGGGCATCCGGCCTTAAATCCCCGGCCAAAACAAAAAATGTGACTGGTTGGCCCTGGCGACCCCAATTAATTGGGAAAAGCCGAAGAAAGAAAAAAAAGGAGAAAAAAATGTCGTAAATGAATTAAATACAACTACTCCTGTCATGAATAAATTATGAAGGCCGTTTACAGCAGTTGTCAAACCTTCAATCAAGCTTAACTTTGCTCCTTTTATGAACTCGACTTAACTTTCCGACGTGCTTAGATGCAAGGCCATAGGGCAAGACTATATCTAGACTGAATACACGAGTTCGCTGGTGTAGTTAGTAGCATGCACATCATTAACAGTCTTCGAAATAATACTCGGTGGTTTCAAGTCCAGGTAAATGCTGGTTTCCTATTTTCAACTCCAGGTAAATGCCTGTACGGTGTCTTCTAGAAGGCCTCGGCTGCTTCCATCGTAGCAGTTGCCTCATTTATTTTCATCCATTTGATCTCTAACTCTTCTGAGGAGTTTGGCTGAGGAGTTTGGCTTCAGTAAAAACTATTCGCCAAATAGAAATCTCATCTTGTCCATCTCGTAGCGAAGTGACGAACATTCTTGTCTGTCATCGTGGAGATCCGGGTTTGATTCCCAGCTCTCCCAGGAAATTACGTAATACTACTCTGAGGGTTGGAAAGCGGTACACTCAGACTCATGAGGAACAACTGCGAGGAGGTGGGTTCTATATCCACCTCAGCGAGACACCATCAACCAGGTCACATAAAACAGCTAACCACGTAAGACTAACCACAAGAGCTAACCCCACATCCGCCCCTCATCCGCATGACTTATTTCCGCATTCTGGAGTTTGTTATCTGAATCTGCTGGCATTAAAATTATATTTTTAATTAGATAAAGCATAACTTACTAAAGCAACATATTTAAACATTTGAGGAAAACGTCGTTTCCTTGGGCTATGTATAGGCTTGCCGTACGTCCCGGTTTGACCGGGACAGTCCCGGTATTTTGCTCTTGTCCCGGTGTCCCGCCCGGTTTTATCAATGTCCCGGAAAACGGCTGTAAGACGCAAAAAGTAACGAATTTATGAGTTCAAGAATCTTTTATGAATCGGTTACTTTTCAACAAACAACATCTTTATTTTTGTAATTGTTTTTTTAGTTAGACAAAAAGTTGTAGATCTTCAAAAAAGAATAAGGCTCAGTAATTGTTCAATTAAACAATTTTATGAAATATTTTAAATTGTATTTTAGTAACACTATTTCTAGATGGTAGACCACAAAAATTATCATTAAAAAGGAAAAATATATTTTTATGTAGCAAAAATTCCTTTTTTATTTTTAAAAGGTGTGTAGAACTAACGATTTAGGGTGCCAGATTCCCCCCTCCCGTCACTTGCGAGGCTTAAAACTCGCCATTTTGCTTCAATTTTTTTAAAAATTTCCCGGACTCCCCGCTCAATACCCCCCCCCCCCCCCAGACCCCCCCCCCCCCCCGGTAAATATTAATGTGTCCCGGTTTCACTCGCCAAAAATATGGCAAGCCTAGCTATGTATGTCGTGTGCTATGTTTAAAATGAATGTTATACAGCCAGAAAGGCAACCCTTTTCAGTTCGGAGTATTAATTGTGCTTAATGACATACTTTGAATGAGATTACCGTAAATCATTTGCCATTAGAAGAAAACATAACGGAAAAATATGATATGTCATCGACATCCGGGTCCTAGTAATGATATTCAACAAGTCAGGATTGTATTCTAAAAACTATCCCCAAATTTTTTCCAAACATTATCCGCAGTTCATCCGCTATCCGCACAGTCATGCAAACTAGATACGCAGGGCTTTGCGTATAGGGAGTCATCCGCCCTTCATGGGACACTTTACATTCATTCATTCATTCATTCATTCATTCATTCATTCATTCATTCATTCGTTCGTTCAAGAAGTGGTTTCCCGTGGATTTCCCCACTTCTACCTCAGATAAGTGCTGGGATGGTTTCTTGTTGTTGTTGTTGTTGTTAATAATTCATTTGAGGGGCTTGGAACATTTTGGTCATCTGCTCCATGTAGTTGGGTGTGTGATAACCTGTATTCCTGTGATGCCTGCAATAGTGTGTGTAACTGTATTAGGGACTGGGTTGGGGTTGGCGCCCCGGAACTTGAAGTAAGGTACTATCCCGCCATTTTCCAGGAGGAAGAGTGGAAACCTCCAGGGATAAAACCCACCCAGGATAACTGCTGTCAGCGCCGAGATTCGAGCCTGCGATCTCCGGACTTACTGCAACTCCCACGCGGCCGTAGTGCACGATTTAACGAGCATGGCTTCGCCGCGGCAATGGTCCCTTACCTCCGGCCATGGCCTTCTTCCTTCCGATCCACACTTCATTTATAAATACATACTCTACCAGTCTCCCTCTACAAACTAATCTATGAAGATGTAGCTACTATTGCTGTGATACACTTACTGTAAGCGTTAAACCCAAACTAGAATTGTAAACAGATTTGCAGAAATAACCTACGAGTATTCCGCTAAGATGATTGTAAAAAGCTACAACTGTAAAATACAACAAAAATAAAATAAAACGAGCCTTACAGTAGTCGCATATGATGTGTAACATCTGACATGTTATCCTACTCGTATACTACACAGCTTGGACATTCTTAAAATGTTAATTTACACTCCATTTTCATACTGGTACTATGATGAATGTATAGATTGAATTGGAGATATGCTACTGTCACATTTGTGGCGCAGTGGTCAAGCTGTTAGTCTCCCACCAAGGTAGACCGGGTTTGATTCCCGGTCAATACATGTGAGATTTTCGAATTCAAATGCCATGTCCTGTGGTTCGCATTCCACGTAAAAGGGAGGTACCGTGGATCATGATCGTGAGATTAACGGACACGCAAAACTACAAGCTTCCTTCCTTCTTTTTACATTAATAATTCATAATAACAAAGTGACACACAACGTCGGCAGTACTCTCAAATACTGTGAGCACATTCCTCAGTAACTATAACATTCATTATTCTCAAGGCTCTCATACAGTTCGTCGTAAACAATCAAAACATGGCTTCCTACAATCATGAAATGACCTAGTCTCACATATGATGAAAATACAGCTTTTATTCCACTCATATAACAACATTCTGTTATGCATTTAATATTTGAGTACTCACCCACAGCTTGACAATAATGCCGCTTACTTAAATGTCATTTGTCGTCTTTGTCCTACCCCATGTGATATTCAGCCTTGAACGTGAAGCTTCATAACCTGCTCAATGACAAATAAAAGTTGGTGAAACATTTGCCACTGTGCTCGTCAAACCAGTGCCTGCTAAATGCACTGCCTACTGTATTGCCATAACATTCTCGCGCTACAGAGCACGCACTGCCTTGTTTCCAATACACACATTTTCAATTGTACATCCAGCTGGCAGTGCGTCTTCACTTCCGTCCGATCCACTTCCGTTCGATCCACTTCCGCCCGATTCACTTCCGTCCCCAATTTTCAAAATCACTCCCACAACACTATCCAGCAACCGAGTGGAAAGATGTTACACATCAAAAGCAGTGTTTGTCTATTTTGTCTTGTACTGTTTATTTGGATCTGATGATGCTCACTTGACGAGTGAAACATGTAATCCTATTAAACCCCCACCATTTGTTAGAGGAGTAGGGTCTGTCTGTTAGGTGGTCAGCCTGGAGGCTGGTTGGATCCTCAAAAAGCACCACCATAGGTCATGTGGTAGAAACCCACAAAACCGAGGCAGCACTATAATGAGGCGTACTAAGCAAGGTGAGGAGTGAGGTAGTTTGCCATTGCTTTCCTCACTGAGTCAGAACAGCTCTACTAACCCTATGAGCAGAACCTTGCACAGCATCCACAGGCACTGACTGTGCCCCGAGTCCATTACTCAGCACCACTCATACCCCAGTAGCTTCCATATAATCACAGCCATGAATGAGACTGAGACATTGGTGAAAAGCCACATTTTATCATTTTAAATGATCTTGTCGACTTCGTCGTTACGCTGGGGTCTGGCGTTACGTTACGGTGACGGGACGAAATGTACCCAGATGCACTGAGGTGTGTGACGTCATAGTACTGCTTGGTGCATGTGTTGCCCGACAATCTCTACTTCGTTAGTACGGTATAAGACAAAAATCCCCGATTCTTGGATGTCACGGGTAATCTCGAGAACCACTGGATGGATTTTGATGCGGGTTTCACCATTCTGTAAAGGGTATCTCGAGGAAAGATTCTGTAGAAAATAATTTATGTATGATCAAAGGAAGCCAAGCAGTAACGATTTCAGTGAAAAAGTCGAAAACAAACTTGGCGTCCGTGCGCTTCTTAAGCTTACGCTGGGCAAACCGTTAAACATATCAATATACTATGAACGTAAGAATTGGTCAGCATGAAAAGTTCCACAAAAAAGTCCGGGAGAGCATATCTCTATCTTCAATACATCGCCCACTATAAGTGTTTTTAGACTGGATGGAAGGGGCACGTCCCCGCGCGCTCTGGTGAGCGTGACGGCATCCCGCGCGCTTGACCTTGCTTTGCCCTTGGTTTGCACTTGCCTTTCGCTAGTAATTTGAAACAAGGTAAAGTATTATAAAGCAAGATAAGTATTATGCAGATAATTTTCTAACATGTCAAGAGTCTTTGGCTTCGAGCGAAGCGAGAAGCCTCCAGCTTTTCTAACATTTTTCAGCATTTGTAGCATTTAAAAATGATTCAAAGTGTAGTCTTTCAGACTTACTGTCACTTTTACTCTAGCCTGTGCCAACAGACAAATGCAAATGTACTGAATTGATCAAGAGCTGGCAAACAGGCACTGGAGTGTGTTAATGTATGAATAATAATCCATGTAACATTTCTTTCAGACAATAGAGTGATAAAATAAGCACTTAATGTCCAATCTGTTTGGCCACTGGGGGGCGTGGTAGCACAGACTCTCACCATGGCGTACCGGGTTCGATTCCCAGTCGATGCATGTGAGATGTTCAAAGTGAAATTCCATGTTCGGTGGTAGGGATTCCACGTAAAAAGGACGTCACGTGGCCCATGATCGCGAGATTGGTTGGTTGCTTCTTAAGTTTAGGGGCTGCGACAACGTGGTCATGTAGCCCCGTGTACTTTGGGTGTGTGTAGAATCTGTCTGATAACCGGTGTTAATTGTGATGACTGTATTAGTGTGTGTTATCTGTTTTTTTAATTTAAGTACAGACTGCAACTTAGAATTTTTCAAATAGTTCCTACTTTTGCCGCCAAGCGCCACCGTCAACGACTACTAGGCCAAGTTCAGAACTTAGCTACTAGACGCCACCGCAGTCGGCTCTTGGCAACGAACGTAGAGACCTAAGAGCGTTGTTTACATTCTTAACCTACCCAATTTAGCTTCACACAGGTGTAATTAGTGGAAGGTTCTTTAACATGCCATAAATCTATGACATGGGACCGCCGGCTTTACTTCCCCTCCGAAGGAAGGCATACTGAGGGATTTTAAACGCTCTTAAAAATCCGACGGCTTCGGCCGGGTTTGAACCCGCTATCTTGGGCATAGAAGCTGAGCATGCTACCGACTACGCCACCGAAGCCGCCAAATCGCGAGATTAACGGCCACGTAAATCTACAAACTTCCTTTGTTTGGGCACTCTAGTGTTTACCGACTGAAACCCTTCTAGGACGAACAATTTCTAGATAAAGTTTGCGAAATGATTGTGAAAGGCGTTCGACTAGTTTTTGTGATAAGAGGCAACTTTTCGCTCAGATACTATGGATACGTCATTTGTAGTTATGAGACTTAATAAAAATTGAAGGCCATGGTCGGGGTCGGACGAATTAGTAGGCCTACTATGTTCTTACCGTGTTTCATTGAAATCGCTCCATCCGTTTAGATGCTATTAGGGGGACACACACACGGACAAAAGGTGATCTCGTAAGCCTATTATTCATAAATGAAATTAGGCTAATAAAATGCAAAAAAAAAATCTAAATATCTGGAGTTTATTTTAAAAAGTTGGTAGGGACTTGTATACTTGATACTTCCAGAAAGTCAAGGATGTCCGGGCGGGGACACCAAGCGCCCGCCGATGAGCCAGCTTGGTGTCCTAGGCGAAACCCTACACAAGACACGGCACAAACCTAGAAGAATTGCTGAGTTTTAATTCACCTGCCGAGAAAGCCAATATACCAAATATGGAGGGGCCTGCAAATTCTAGTCCTGGGCCCTAGCTCACTCTGCACGGCCCTGCCTACTACTACAGATGTCGGAATAACACAGGTTATGAGGCGAATTCTACAAACACTTAAGTACACGGGGGTGAACTGATCACGATGTAAAAGTCCCCGAATGAAATAAAAATAAAACAATAACAATGGAACTGACATTGGTATATTGGATGTCTTCTTCGTAGGTCTTGAACTTCGTGTCCTTGGGTAATATATCAATAGAAGACGTGATCCTCGGTGTGATTTATCACTTATCAATCCCTGGCTTAGTCATGCGCGTTTAATCGTGCACCATGACCGCGAGGGGCAGCTGCAACAAAACCCAATATGGGAGTTTCGAATCCCTGGCCTGACTGCGGCTATCATGAGTGTGGTTTTCCCAGTTTTTCTTTCTACACTCCCTGCAGGCAAATGCCGAGATTGTACAGTAAAAACCTGCCTAAAGTGGAACGCAATCGTTCCGGATTTATTTTTCCGTTTTCGCAAGTTTCCGTTTTACAAAGGGTTGAGTTTTAATAAGACAGAATACACTGCAAAGAATTACTGTATTATCGCATAGGATTACAATGAAATAATTTTAGTTTTTCCCATTTTAAACACCACAATTCTTTAGCCGGACGTTTGTTTTCCTCGTGTTCTTGATTAACTTTAATTTTCTCTTCCAGTGTAAGTGTTTTATGTTTAAAAGTCATTGTCACTGAATTACAGTACATAAATAAATGCAGTGGACAGTAAAAGGAACACATTTAAAGATTACTCCAGTTCACTGTTTTCCTCTACTCGTACTTCTACTCTCATTTGTCAGAAGGTAACTGTGTGTGTATTACAAGAGGGTTGGAGGAAATAATGGTACAGATGTTGTGCATCTTTGAGGAAATATTAGAGTTAATGTTTCTTAGGACTTTGGTGCAAGTACAGTCGTGCTCAAAATATAGTACATATCTTTGTATTATGGATATACAATCTGTCATAGTCAGGTTATTTACGCCTACAGTTCCAGAATTTCTTTCCGTTTCCGTGTTAGGCAATCTTCTGGTTTACAGTGTCATTTTACATAGGAAATACCTGCGTTCCGAATTTTGTTTTCTGTTCGTCCAGGTTTCTGGTATAGAAAGGGTCCGGCTTAGGCAGGTTTTACTATACCATGGAATCGTATTTCAAACCACGGTGCACCTGCACCATCTCTGTCCCTAATACAGTTACACATACTACTACAGTCATCACATCAATACAGGTTATCAGACAGTTTAAACACACACACAAGCAAACGCAGCTGGTGACCAAGATGTCCCAAGCCCCTCAAAATAATTAACAACAATCTAATATTTCTATTATCAGGCCACCATTGCGCAGTCTTTCTCCCTGCCATATTGTTATTCTTATTTTATTTAAATACAACACTTTCCGTCCTGAAATACTCAATGGTATTTCTAAGAGTGATACTTTGATCGTGATAAGTCTACTGTCACTATGGAGTGTTGGTTGGTTGGCTCCTCAGTTTAGGGACTGCGACAACGCGGTCATGTAGCCCCGTGTACTTTGGGTGTGTGTAGAATCTGTCTGATAACCGGTGTTAATTGTGATGACTGTATTAGTGTGTGTTATCTGTTTTAATTCAAGTAGGACTGCAGACGATCAATTTTCAAGTAGTTCCTCCTTTTGCCACCAGACGCCACCGTCAACGACTACTAGTTCAGAACTTAGTTACCAGATGCCATCGCAGTCGGCTCCTGACGACCAACGTCGGAACCTAAGAGCGTTTGTCAAATGTTTAACCTAATTTAGCTTCACACAGGTGCAATTAGTGGAAGGTTCTTTAACATGCCATAAATCTATGACAAGGGACCGCCGGCTTTACTTTCCCTCCGAAGGAAGGCATAGTGAGGGATTTTTAACGCTCTTAAAAATTCGACGACTTCAGCCGGGTTTGAACCCGCGATCTTGGGCATAGAAGCTCAGCATGCTACCAGCAACGCCACCGAAGCCGCCACCATGGAGTGTGTACACGCTACATTGTTACAACAGCACATACAGTATTAATTCGGCTCGTGACAGGTGACGATCGGAGAGCGACGGCGACTTTGTTGCTAGAATCGGATCCTGCTAATTCTGTTTTACATGTTTATACACATAATTTACTTATGTATTGTACATGTTTATACATAATGAGGGACTGATGATCTCGCTGTTCCGTCCCTTAAAACAATAACTAACTACAGTATTTATATTATATACTATACATGTTTATACATAGGCTATTATACATTACACATGTTAATACATAATTAAACATTGCGCATGTTTATACATAATTATACACGTTTATGCATAGGTAATAATTATGCACTATGCATATTTATACATAATTCAACATGAATATATTTATACGTAAGTATGCACTATACTGTACATGTTTTTACAGATTATGCACTATGCATATTTATACATAATTACACAAGTTTATGCATAATTATAGACTATACGGTACTATTCATATTTATACATAATTATACACTAAGCATATTTATTTATATATACTCTCGTATAATGGGTTGTGTGCGCCCCATGTGTACAGACTACCCGCCCGGCGCTAGTGCTATGCGGGCTTTACGCGACGCAGTTCTGCAAGGGGATATCGTCTTGTTTATTTGTTTAATAGCACTTTATAAACAAATAAATATATTTCCGTTGACTTTTCAAGTAATGCAAGATTTTTCCTGTACTATTGAGACGATTTGGAAGATTTTGGTATAAACCACACCTTCTAACTCGCTCTGGTTTAGGAGCTTGAGTTTTGTGAATCATACACCTTAGCGTATTATATATATATACAGTATATATATATATATATATATATATATATATATATATATATATATACACACACATCAAAAAAAGTTTTGCATCACCTCGGTTCCCAGATCTCCGGCATATAGACGTTGACTGTGTATATTGTATCCAAGATACAGTCCCTTTGACTGTTCATAGATGTCACTAAAACTGCTCAAAGATGTAAACAACCATGCATGAGCAGGGCCTATTAGACGAAGGGGGTACGACAGCCGATCAGTTCCAGTCATTCCACCAGGACGAAGGTACGCTGCTCATGTTGTCTGTAGTTCTACCATGCCTAGAAGGTCAATACCGCAGTTCGATCGCGTCCGCATTGTTACTTTGTGTCAAGAAGGGCTCTCAACAAGGGAAGTTTCCAGGCGTCTCAGAGTGAACCAAAGCGATGTTGTTCGGACATGGAGGAGGTACAGAGATACAGGAACTGTCGATGACAGGCCTCGCTCAGGCCGCCCAAGGGCTACTACTGTAGTGGATGACCGCTACTTACGGATTGCCGCTCGGAGGAACCCTGACAGCAATGCCACCATGTTGAATAATGCGTTTCGTTCAGCCACAGGACGTCGTGTTTCAACTCAAACTGTGCGCAATAGGCTGCATGATGCGCAACTTCACTCCCGACGTCCATGGCGAGGTCCAGCTTTGCAACCCCGACACCATGCAGCGCGGTACAGATGGGCCCAACAACATGCTGAATGGACCCCACGGAATTGGCATCACGTTCTCTTCACCGATGAGTGTCGCATATGCCTTCAACCAGACAATCGTCGGAGACGTGTTTGGAGGCACCCTGGTCAGGCTGAACGTCTTAGACACACTGTCCAGCGAGTGCAGCAAGGTGGTGGTTCCCTGATGTTTTGGGGTGGCATTATGTGGGGCCGACGTACGCCACTGGTGGTCATGGAAGGCTCCGAAACGGCTTTACGATACCTGAATGACATCCTCCGACCCATAGTGCAACCATATCGGCAGAATATTGGAGAGGCATTTGTCTTCATGGACGACAATTCTCGACCTCATCGTGCACATCTTGTGAATGCGTTCCTTCAAGATAACGACATCGCTCGACTACAGTGGCCAGCATGTTCGCCAGACATGAACCCTATCGAACATGCCTGGGATATGTTGAAAAGGGCTGTTTATGGACGTCTTGACCCACCAACCACTCTGAGAGATTTACGCCGAATTGTCGTTGAGGAGTGGGACAATTTGGACCAACAGTGTCTTGATGAACTTGTGGATAGTATGCCACGGCGAATACAGGCATGCATCAATGCAAGAGGACGTGCTACTGGGTATTAGAGGTAGTGGTGTGTACTGCAATCTGGACCACAAATGCTGAAAGTCTAGCTGTATGATGGTACAACATGCAATGTGTGGGTCTCATGAGCAATAAAACGAGCTGAAATGTTGTTTGTGTTGATCTCTATTCCCTTTGTATTTAACGGTTCCGGAACTCTTGGAACCGAGGTGATGCAAAACTTTTTTTGATGTGTGTATATGTATATATATATATATATATATATATATACTGAGACCTTATGGCATATTGCATATCCATCTAGTCTCAAGTTGTATTTCCAACATTAATTCTATACGCAGACCGGCACAGCAGATGCAGAGTACAGAGGCGGCGAATACTTTTATTGGATGTGTGCAGAGACGTGTACGAAGAATAGCAGGAGGGTTGAGTGGTCATAAATGCACTTAGCAGGTTTCCAGGGTGTGCCGAGGGAGGACATTGTACCATGAGAAGACGAGCGAGGGTAGGACAGGCAGGTCGTTGAACGCAGGAATTTGTGTGGGAAAATTGCAGTTTGGCAAGGTCACAGCTCCAAGTTTTGGTGCCGCCCAAATGTGACCTACTTAAGAATTAATGACCGGAGAGCAATGAGAGTTGCATGTATGGAAGCGGGAGACTCTCAACCTCCCAGAAATGTAATTTGATGCAATTTGGATGTAAGGCTGATTTAATTCAGTATAAAATGCCTGATATGGGGGCGTTTCAGCATCAGCCAATGAGGGGATAAGCGTCACCAAGCCGTGTTTGGCGCGTAAATTGGCAGACAATGAGGGATGATTACGGAGGTTATTTGATAAGGAGTACACGATCGATTCTTGGAAAGGATATCACCAATGAGACATTGAGATTGCGATGAGTGCAGTGATATAAGTCAATTTGGGACAGAGCTATTATTTTTGGAAATAAATCTCATATTTCCCCCTCCTACGGCAGGTTATGCCTCAAAAACTTAAATAGCTCCAAATGGGAGAGTGAAGTCAGTCAATTTTGTGATTCTGTCACGGACGCTCCACGTCAGTCGAGTTCGTGATTTGGACTCTGTTAATTTTCACGTCAGATGATAAATTGAGATAGCGTGGCGGTTTTTTTTTGGAGATCATGTCTAGATACTATAGCATACGAGTGCGAGTTTTTGTTAGTGGCTGAGAAATAGGCTAGCCATTGCGCTAGATAAACATATAAGTTGTGTCGATAGGAGCTACGGTGGACGATCTGGATGAATTGAGTAGTTCAGATGGTAGCATTTAGGAGAATGATAGGATTATCGGTCCGGAACAGTGAGTGCGTGTTACTTTCTTGAATGTCGCATTAAAAAAATTGTGTATTTCTGTGTTCTTCGTTACCACGAGGTACCTGAAGCAAGAGGAAGCTGATGCCGAGATTAGAACAATGGGAGGATCTTCAACTATGGAATTCGTCATGCGAGGAATGAGGGCGTAAACCCAAAACCTTGGGGCACGCCGCGATGATGGAGACAGTCTGGGACCCAGGAATAGTGATAAGTACAGCAAATTATCTTGCATAATTTAGTTAGGGGTGTACGGATCAGCATAAGTGCAATGGCTGTGTACATATTCAATTTCTTAATGTTAGTTGTGTTTTTGTTGTTGTGTTTGTTGCTGCAACGTGCGTGTAAATATGTATCGTGTGGTCATGGTTTTCAATGTAGTTTGGGGAGATTATCATTCAGGGGAAATCTGGCCATCAGCTACTGTCACTGTAGATACATTTTCCAGTTGATCAGGTGGGGTGAGAGTTTGTACAGTGGTCGTAAGCAAACCAGAGCATATTGAATATTTTGTGGTAAATCAGGTTCGTGGATCGACTGTGGTAAGTTCTACCAGGTAATGGTTGTGTTGCAATCTTCGATGGGTGACGGACAAGGCAGGCAAACCCGGCGATTTGAGGTAATTTAATTGGAGTATGGCTGGATGTACTGATGCATATTGGTAAGTCGTGGATGTTCAGAACCACGTAAGTATTTTTGGTAATTCCGTGGACGGGTAATTCCCACGAGGTAAAATCACGGCCGTGATGCTGGGGTCGATCTGACGCCCGTAGGCAGCGTGCTAAGTGATGATTCTGCGGGGCTTGTTGAATTGGGCTATTGTGAGCTCATGCTTCAGTCAGTATACATCAGCTGTGGAGGGGGTGAAAGCTGGTAGCCACTCCTCGCCACGGGGTGCTTTGCTTGGCCTTGAGTCTGTCCGAGGTTAATTGGTCAAAGTTAAAATGGCTGGTTTGTTTACATATTTTATTGTTAATTCTGGGATTCTGGTTTGTTGTGTTTTGATTTTATTTTGTGGACCCACGTTACTAGTGTATCAGATTTGTACCCTCCGGGTGGCCGCTAGTCGGTATTAATGATTGTCTTGATAAATGTTTCACACGGGAACTGTTGTATGTGAATGAGATAGGCACGTTGTAGCTTAATGTAGTGTTTGTGTGGCCGCACTGCATGCTGACCGTACACGACTCTAACGGAGGTCGTGAAGGGAGGTCTGTTTGCCAAACGGAACGGTCTCGTCTGTACGATTCACTTTTCCAATATAAGAGCGTTAAAATGAGGTTCCAGCTTGTAAAATTCAGTTGATTTGATGCTCCGTTGGAGTATTAGTGTTATGATCTGATTAACGTAATGATTCATTTCTTGTGGCATTAATTTAGTCTTTGGTTGTTCCATTTGAACTCACCTGGGGTGAGAGCGCGCCACTTTGATTTTTTTTGGGATTTTATTTTATTTGGCTTTTTTTAATTTTTTTTTGTGGAGTTCCATGATCCTGCAGTGTTGATCAGGGGGAAGCTGAGGCTTGCCCGAACTAATTAGATTTAAGGTACCCTGGTTGTACCATCTCTGTGGACTTTATGGCAGAGAAGGACAGTGATGACACAGTTTATTTTGTTGTGGTTCTACGTTTTATTAAGGGATTGTTCCTTCTGTTTTGTAGTCTTCTAAGAATAAATTTTGTTTCCTTGTTCCCCTGGCATATGATTTATAGTTTTAAGTTCCCATGATCCAAAATTCCGAATTCCTAGGATGTAAAGTGTTAATTAGCCACCGAACGAGCCGCGCCCGAGATAAGATTCAACATCCTAGAAGGCCCTGGAAGGGTATAATACATACACAATTATACACTATACATACATCTTCTCCTCACACGTCGTCCTGATGGCTTCCCATCAAAGACCTCCTGTTCTGTCATTCTTTCTACATGTCCCAGCAACGCAGTCTACTACTCTTTATTTCCACTACTATATTTTGCTTAACTCTCTTATCTCCATATTATTTCTGACTCGCCAGAATTCACCCTCTTTTACTGGTCCATATACTTTTCTGAGTATCTTCATTTCCCATCTGTACGTCACTTAGCGAATATATCTCGTCAGTGTATTATTAATTAAAACCTTTTACTGAATGTATGGAAAGGGAATTAAGAATTTCACAATTTGCTGCCTCAGGAGGAAATCAGGATGTTTAACCATTTCCGTCCCAGAGGAAATAACATACTGTAATCACCTATTTTATTGATTTCCTGGTTTACCTAATGTGTTATTGATCACGTTGAAAAGGATGAAGCGCATCAGGCTGCTCAAAGAATGTTTGCAAGTGAGGAATTTATCCTGTTTGTGATCTGTTGAGTGATTCAAATGTAAGTACTAATCGAAATAATGTCCGCTATTAAAATAGAAATACCTTAAGTACCTGAGAGACTAAACTGAACGGCGAGCTAGCACTGCCGAGGAGAAAACACAGAACATTAATTAATAGATATTAAAAAGGATATGAATATGATTAAAATGTAAAATTAGTTTAATGAATTTATTTTCGTCGGTGTGTAGATAAAATTATTGTTGTGAATCTAATTTCGCCAAATAACCAACAAACTTGTCTCGCCGTGTTTATCAAACGTTTCTAAATGTAACTTTGTCCTAACCACATACACCATATGCTTTAAACTAACCTATGCTCACTTTCCATCACGTCGGGTTTCTTAAAGCCGCTTTGTTTTGAAAAGCTATATTTGGATATAAGCATACAGGCTCTTCATTGGTTATAGAGCTACATGGATTGGTGAAGTATTGGTGTTACATATCTACCATTTCAAGGAACTATTATTTGTCATGAGCAGCTGATCACCGTCACCATCTGTTTCTCTTCATTTTATTCTATTCTTATACCCTAAATTTTATGGTGCACCATATTAGGTTTTAAACACGTATCTTATTACTGTGCTACGCTTTGTTTTTTGTTTTTTCAACAGCTGATGAAGGGGATAAAATATAATTAATCCCCGAAACGTGTACTGTAAACAAGTTAAATAATTAATTTTATCTGTATAGTATTGATTCAGGCAGATGTTCATTTCTTGTTAATAACTATTCTAACATATCAATACGGAACCACCATGAGTCATTTAAATAATGTTATCAAAACTTTGTCAGCGACGTTTCGATTGGCAGATAATTTTTTGTTGTAGCTTGAAAATGATCTGCCGATCGAAACTTCGCTGACAATAATGTTTTGATAAACAATGTGAGAACAAGTTCGTCGGTTATTTGGCGAAATTAGATTCACAACAATAATAATATGATTAAAACGTGTTCCTCATAGGAGTGTCTTATAAAATTTGACGTGATTGTTCAAAAATGTATGTGCGCAAGGTTGCAGGATCGAATCCTTGCGCAGTCAGTCGTCAGTTGAGTGTGCACAAATTCGAGCGAGCCATGTCAGTAGATTTACTGGCACGTTTAAGTTGCCCTTCGGAGCAAAATTCAGGCACCCCGGCGTCTCTTAACTCCACACTAGTTAAACGGGACGTTAATTATTAATTTTTGTTGTTAATTCATTTGGGCTTTCCGACATCGTGGTTATCGAGTCCCATGTAGGCTACTTAGTTGTGTATAAATTTGTCTGATGGCCTGTGTTATTGTGTGTCTGTAGTAGGGAGGCTAGGATTGAGATGGAGGCGGCCGTGGCCTTAAGTTAGGAACCATCCCGGCAGTAGAAATGGTCGAGGTGGGGATCGAACCCACCTCTTCTCAGTTTTTCCTCACGAGACTTGTGTACCCCGTTCCAGCCCTTATACCAGAAATACATTTATTGACGGAGCCAGGAATCGAATCCAGACCTCCGAGCCGTCAGTCAAGAATGCTAGCCACTATACAACGAAGTTGTCAAAATATGTATACACTTCGTAGTGTAGGTCTAGTGGCTGCCGCCTAGATTTCTGTCGCTGCTAAATAATATAATTCTGGTTTGAGGTTCAGGAACGGCATCGTTGCCACGGAAGTCAATGTGGAGACTTTCTCAGGTCTACAGTGATCTCAGGAGCTTACATTTTCCTCTTACCTAGGAAGTTCCGGGTTCGTTTCCCGGTTCCGCCCGAAATTTCAAAATTTAACGTGAGGGCACTCAACTCGTGAAAACAAATCGGTAGATGCTTTATGTAGAAGTAGCGCCCTATGGCCTAAGCCAAGTAATGTGGCTGAGAGTGTCAATCACGCCAACCACGCGTTCTCTATCATTCGTAGGCTAAGAGCTGGGCAACCGTCGTCCTTGGATACGTGCGATCCTCCGTGCACGTTCTACTGATTAATTTTGTTCAAATATTTACGTTTTATTTGATGGTCCTGCGGTGCTTACCTCTTATCTAGGAGGACCCGTATTCTATTCTCGGCTTCGTCAGGGATTTTAGAATGAGGTGTAGTCAGACACGAGAGGGTAATTGAGTAGCTATCTGATATTAACCAAGAAAGCCAAGGTTAACGGCTGAGGGGACATTATTCACTTTTACCTTGCGTCATCCCACAATATGCTGGTCATTTGGCTGAAGATGATGATGATAATTGATGTTTTAAGGGGCCTAGTATCTAGGTTATCGGCCCCTATATTTGGCTGAAGAGCCCTCTGAAGGCTCAGGGGGCACGTGCTGCTCTGGATCAGCAGAGCACAAAGCACTATTGTGACATGGCCAAGCTTTCGGCGCGAGTGACAATAACATATCAAAGCACATGCCTTAGTACAAGGCCATCCAGACAGCGCTCCGGCCGCGCTCTAAGCCAGTGCTCCGAGCGCTTTGGTGGAAAGTAGTTTCGGAAGTGGTGGGAGGAGCTTGGCTGGCTGAGCAGCCGATCAATCAGTCGCTAGTCCAGTCCAATGCGCTTTGTTGACAGCGTGTAAGTAAATCAGTTTCGCAGTGGTCATGATTAAACATCATACAAAGAAAGGAGCGGTGAAGCAGAATGGAAAATTTCATTTTCCTGTACAGCTTATAAAGGGCATGCCAAATGTTTAGTGTGCCACAGAGATTTAATATGTTAAAAAGAACACAATTTGTTGTTGAATTTCCTCTCTAATATGTTCACATTTCAGATTGGATTAAATCACAATATTATTTACTTAACACTTGCGTTTGTTTCCTGTTCATTCCATACATCGGAGTACCATTCGATTTGTATATTTGTTATGGCAAAACAGCCCTATTAATATGATGTCAACAATCCCACAAGGGTCGTCGGCTGCACGACTAGTCAGCGTGGTACGAACATCGTCCGTCTTCTCGCTGCCACAGTGTACTGGTGGTAGGGGAAGGAGCGCTAGTCTGACTGGCCAGTGTTCCCAGAGCGCGGCCGCGCAATGACTGGATGGCACTGCCTTAGTACCTGAGGCTCGTAGCGTGTTAGCTGTCCCATTACCCATCCAGGGGTAAACGGTGGAGTGAACTATACCCTTTAGTCAAGGCCGCCGAGAGGATTTAAGGGCCCCTATGCAATGTTTTGCTCGGACCCTTGAAATACGTTTAATGATAATTATCGACTACTAGCTATTCTGGAAAAACAATACCATTCTGAGAAAAGCATCTGATGCTCAGTCATAATTTTAAAAACAGGTTATCACACAAAATTCCACACATACCCAAGTACAAGGGGCTGAATGACCACGATGTCCAAGCCTCTCAATAGAAACAACATCAATATAGCATAGTTTGTGACTAGCACTCATTTCATTTATTTACTTATTTAGGGTATGGCTTTTAGTGCCGGGAGTGTCCGAGGACATGTTCGGCTCGCCAGAGGCTGTAGTTGCTTCAAACGGACACCCATAGGGTGAGCTACAAGTTCCGTTCAATTTTAAGTAGTTTCAACTTTCAACTTTCGCCACCAGATGTCACTGCTACCTAGTGGTGAAAATTGGAGCTTCGATAGAGCGTTCCGACGAAATATAACCTAGACATTTAGCTTCACACAAGTTTAGTCTGTGGAAGGATCTTTTTCATACCATAAATCTATGACATGGGACCACCGGCTTTACTTCCTCTCCGAAGGAAGGCATACTGAAGGATGTTACGCTCTTAAAAAATCCGACGACTTCGACCGGGTTTGAACCCGAGATCTTGGGCATAGAAGTTCAGCATGCAACCAACTACGCCACCGAAGACTCATTTCATGAACTGACAGCTTATGATACAGCTTACGCCAAGAACGATCATTTTGCCAGCCTTCGTCAGTAACTAAAACTGACTATGGAACTCAGGGTTGTGACCAAGTAATCTGCAAGGAAAGTAATAATTGATTGATTTGTATCACTACATACTAACCAGTCTCTACGAACACATTCTCCATTCTGTACTTTTGAAAATCAAACTGTTCTCAGCAAGGCTCATGTTCAATCACTTGGAAGGTTATTACGCATTGCAGGGGGACCTCTTCGAACAATATCTTCAATAACACTTACACTTGTCCTATCAGGTTTAAAATCAAAATAAATAAAACAATTTTAGCAAGAAAATTTAAAGAATCACTAACGGGCCATCATTGCTTACGGGCCCCTATGCATTTACCCCCCTTGCCACCGCCCCCCCCCCCTACCTTTCCTCTCTTCTTGGCGGCCCTGCCTGTAGTTGTAGGGAATCAATCTAATATTCCTGCGTCTCTTCTCTTCTAAGCTTATACAGTCATCCTTCGATGAGTCAGGGCCTCTTTAAAGTATATAATGGACTGTTCTGAAGATGCTGTTTGAGAGGAGGAATATTTAAGAATTCATCTGAACTCCCTGTATGGAACAGATGGGCAAACATGGGAGCACATCTTACTGTCCGCAGAATCTTCTTCCTGCAACTGCAATAAGTTGAAATGCCTTACTAGAACGAACCCTCGTTAAAATACAACAGCCTCGTCGCTCTACATTCACCACTTTTGAATTTCAAATGGAATTTATTACGCATAACAGGTTAGCATTCCTTAAAAAGGACGTTAATTTTAACTTATACATCTTTTGAATTTTGTTTACAAATATATTTGAAACTTTCGGGGGACGGAGGGAGGGGGGATGGGGGAGGGGGGAGGGGATGGTATCTTAGTTTTCGGGGAGGACTTTCCTCCTCGGCCTCCCGGGTACCCACCCTGGATTCACCGTTGCTTAGTAGAGCGATTAATTTAAAAATAATATATAGCTCAAACCTCCTTGGTCATCGATGTATGATTTGTTCTCTCCTCCCTAATTTTAAGCTCAGTACTGATGTCATTGGCGACTTAATAATGTGAGATGAAATAACCAAAGGCTTAGGCCTACAATAAAAATTTAAAAGTGGAAAGGTATTATTCAGACATTTTAAAATATAATGGTATTGATATCATACAGTGGGTGGAAAATGAATTCATGTTCTGATCTTATTTAATAAACTTTCCACATCATATTATGCGTGTGATATGGACTTCATTTGAGGTATTGAGGTGAGGTGATTGATGTATTGAGTCTTTTGATATGGCTTTCCATTCAGTTCATCATCTGCTCTTTGGGATTGATATCAGGGGAGTTCGGAGGCAATTCAATAAAATGAAAGTGAAAGAGCATTTATAGAAAATATGGTAACACGATGAGGCTACCACAACAATGATAGTTGAAACTTCGAAATCATGTCAGGATGTATTGAGGCTGCAAAAAGAGGTGCATCAAAATATTAACAAATTCATGTTGACGTTGTAAATATTAAAAACTAGTACAAATTGAAATTAAATTATAAAAAAATATTAATAATTTTTGAAATTCCTAATTCGTATTTGGCTGATTAGTAATAGCAAGGGCACCACGTCAATACAGGTTATAAGATATGGGACTGATGATCAGATGTCCCAAGCCTTTAAATGTAAACACAAACAACCAGAGCAGTTCGCGACATTTAGAAGGTTAGGAAAACTACTGCTCTAATTTGTCCACGTTGAGCTTACACCATCAATGAGGATAATGAACACAGCATCGCATTATCATTAGTGCGACTGGAGTGTGTCATTAACGGTTTCTCTGTGCACTGCAGGGTTCACACGTGTTGGCGTGAGCAGAAAACCGTTTGCCAGGTGTTGATCCTGTACATTGTAACACCTTGGTAATGCTACTTTTCAGTCGGTAACACAATATAACCCCAATGACTATAATAATAATAATAATAATAATAATAATAATAATAATAATAATAATAATAATAATAATAATAATAATAATATAATAATAACCCCTGGCACTACAGCCCATAATAATAATAATAATAATAATAATAATAATATCGTATGGCCTCGGGTGCCGGGTGCAAGCTTTGACACCCAAAGGGTAGCTTGCATGTCGAATTTCGTTGTTCCTTGAAGCACTATGAAAGTCAAGAAGGTTAGATATCTAAGCTATTTAAACACTATAGCGATTTCTAGTAGAGAAATGAGAAACTTCGTGTTGGCGGAAACTCCCGAGATTAATTTTGCCATTATGAACACTGCCTACTGAATTCAAATAGGTTCTTTGACATGCCAACATCGTATGACATGGTGTCGTAATTTTTACCGCCTTTCAAAAAAAACCACCATTTACCACGGCCAGGAGCTAACCTGCAAGCTTGGGGTTAGTAGATCGACACGTTGACCACTCACCCACAGCTAAGAAGGGCCTAGGCCTACCAAGCGATCGCTGCCCAGCCATTTGGCCTGCAGATAATGGGGTAACGCGTGGACTGCGCATCGGGTCTCTTTAGGCGTTAATCTTGGTCTTCGTGGCCAGGGCACTGCCTCACTGTCAGACAGCTACTCAATTGCCCTCACGAGGCTGAGTGCACCCCGTTCCAGCCCTCACGTCAGTTTCAAAAATCCCTGACGGAGCCGGGAATCGAAACCGGGGCCTTCGAGTGAAACCCCAATGACTGGGACATGTGAAAGAATAACTTGTAAACATTACATGTGTTAACCTACAGTGAGGGACTTCACTATAGAACGGAACCTCACAGGCGCCGTGCGACAAACGGGGCACTGTATGTTCCAGCGTGTCGAGCAAGGCAATGGCGCTAGCAGCAGCGTAGCGCCCAACGAGTTTAACACATTTACACTTTTTAACGTATTTAATCATCATAATTACTCACATGAATTTCAGAGTAGTTGCTGGAAATGCTGTCCTTCATTTCCTTAACACACATTGCACCAACGTAGGAAGTTTTGGTACACTCGCTGTAATTCATCCTCACTGATATTTCGTATCAGTGCAGTTATTTCGTTCTCGAGAGCCTCCAGAGTACGCGGGTTGTTTCTGTATACCTTTTATTTGAGTTCCCCTACAAGTAACATGAAGTTCCGTGAAGAACTAAAGAGCCTACTTTTCATAACATTTAAGATTCATGCCAATTATCTATATACACACCTATCTAGCATAATGACGGAATTAAGTTCGTACTATTGATATTTCTAATTAGTTCGAAATATGCCTGGCATAATGTAGCCTAATAGAGCACTACAGTTGGCAGCCCTGGTGACTGAATCTGTTCTTAGTTCCATCTCTTAAGGTACAGAATATAAAATTTGGTTGAAGTCCAATGGATAGCATGGATGTAACATGCTGTTAGACATAGGATCTATCAGCGCACGTAAAATCATGTTGGTAACAATGTCATGCATGTGTTGGTCAAACATAATCTGAAATGTTATGATCTATTGTTGTGCCAATTTTGGATGAAATCTAGTTAAATGCATTTTAAAATTGGTCCTATCGGCAGGCTTAGAATCATGTTTGCAACACTGACGTATATTAGATACTTCAAATTAATCTAGAATGTCAGGTACTATACGTTGCAAAGTTTACAGCTGTGGGCTTGCATACCTTCTGATATATTGATAGGCTATTAGGGTCAAAAAAGAGAGACAGTATTTATTAACAGTTGGCTGCTCTGGTTGCTCTTATGAATAGGCACAGTCATATCTGTTTTGGTGCACATAGCGCATACGAAATTTGGTTGAAACCCAATTAATAGTATAGAAGTTACATGCATTTAAAAATTGGTCCTATCAGCAGGCTTAGAATCATGTTGGTAGTACTGACGTATATTAGTTACTCCAAATTAATCTAGAATGTCAGGTACTGTACGCGTGCATAGTTTAAAGCTGTCGGCTTGCATACTTTCCGATGTATTGGTATTTGGATTTTTAAAAAATAGAGAGAGCATAATTTAACAGTTGGCAGCCCTGGTGGCTCTCAAAAACACGCTGTCATATCTGTTTATGTACACATAGTACATACGAAATTTGGTTGAAATCCAATTGATAGTGTAGAAGTTATATGCATTAAAAAATTTAACCTATCAGCAGGCTTAGAATCATTTTGGTAACACTGTCATGTATGGCTTCCTGGAAATTAAACTGAAATATTATTGTCTATATGTGTACCAATTTTGAAATAGCTACCATGCATACCTTCCAAGATATCCAACTTGGAGCTCAAATTTCAATTTTGGTTTTTCAGCAGTTGGTAGCACTGACTTAATTTTCAGATATGGCCTTTAGATATTCAGGTATAGGTCTTTACTCATACCAAATTTGGTTTCGATTGCTGCAGCCGTTTAGGAGTTACTAGGGGGTGGGGTTGGGAAACACACACAGACAGACAGATATAAGGACAGACAGACAGACAGACAGACAGACAGACAGACACACACACACACACACACACACACACACATTTGCCCGGATTGATCTCATAAGTTTACTTTTTGTCATTTTTGCAAAATGTGAAAAGTAGGCTAAAATTCGCACAGCGCTGAAACGTATGAGAACATTTACTGTAAAACTTCTTGAGAAGATAAGTTTCCACTAAGAAAATTCGATATTTTGTTCTATACCTAACCCTGTTCACGGGATACGAGATAGGCTACAGTACTTCACAACAAGTTTTAATTATCCCAACTATGGTATCTTGCAAAATAGCGGTGACGCATTGTGACCTGTTCACCGCTCGACCTCTGCGAAGCTCCGTTTTATATAGAGAGGGCCCTCATTGTAAATATATTAGTTAATTGACTACAGAAGCGGGAGAAACTTCGGGATTATATGTTTCGCTCATCAATCCAGCATCATCAGATCCAAATATTCAGGCTCTACAAAACAATACCAAACCCACAATGACACCCAACTGCTTGTATCACTCATGCATATAAAATACATTTACGTGTGGACAGTCGAGTCGAATCGAATCAGCATATCTCGTGACTTATAAAACTGGGATTTCCAATTATTTTCACTGGAGATTAAAAACATAGGCCTACTATTTCACAAAATGATAAAATTCACGACTGCCAAAACTTGTATTGGAAACACTATTATTCCGGCTCGTGCAGCAACATTTGAATTGAAGAAAGGATCTCAGGGGAGCTGGTGCTCGCGAGCACCTTTCGGCTCGTATGGCGTGAGCACCAAATTTCATTTAAAGAGCACCGTGATCGTCGTGAGCATCACATTCAGAACCCCTAACTTAAGGTACACACACATACTTTTTTATTCATTCCTGCAACTATGAGAAGGGGTTGGTTGAACTAGAGTGGCACATTCAAGATTATAAACATCCTATGTAGAACGTCGTGTGTCATGGGTTGGCCACCCCTGTGCAAGATGAGGTCAGAGCCCTGCGCGGATAAACAAAACATTATCCGCATCCGCCTCGCATCCGCAAGGCTGTTATCCGCATCCGCACTTTTGTTATAGGCTACGAATCTACTGGCATTACAATGAAAAAAATCCACAGCCTGCTTCCAGTCTCCGACCGGGTCAGGAATGGAATGAATGAAGCCCTCATCTAGCGGCGAGGATATGAACTGTGCCGGCTGCCGAGGCCTAACGCACTCCTCTGGGGCAATGATTAGATGAATGACAGATAAAATGAAATGATAGTGGAGAGTGTTGCTGGAATGAAATTTTGACAGGGAAAACCGGAGTACCCGGAGAAAAACCTGTCTGCCTCCGTTTTGTCCAGCACAGATCTCACATGGAGTGACCGGGATTTGAACCACGGACCCAGCGGTGAGAGGCCGGCGTGCTGCCGCCTAAGCCACGGAGGCTTTCTACTGGCATTACAATGAAATGAAATCCACAGCCTGTTTCCAGTCTCCAACCGGGTCAGGAATGGAATGAATGAAGCCCCCATCTAGCGGCGAGGATATGAACTGTGCCGGCTGCCGAGGCCTGACGCACTTCCCTGGGGCAATGATTAAATGAATGACCGATGAAATGAAATGATAGTGGAGAGTGTTGCTGGAATGAAATTGTGACAGGGAAAACCGGAGTACCCGGAGAAAAACCTGTCTGCCTCCGTTTCGTCCAGCACAGATCTCACATGGAGTGACCGGGATTTGAACCACGGACCCAGCGGTGAGAGGCCGGCGTGCTGCCGCCTAAGCCACGGAGGCTTCTGGCATTACAATAATGTTTTCAATTAGATAAACTATTAGAAACTAAGATGAAATTCAGGGCATTCTTACACTTGGTAATGAAAGAATTGGAAGGGTTTCATCATATAAATATTTAGGATGTCAAATCAATGATAACTGGGACTTAAATCAAGAAATTCGCTGTAGAATTGAGCAGGCCAGAAGTTCTTTCATGAAAATGAGAAAAGTTTTGATCAGCCGCGATTTAAGTCTGTCATTACGCACCCGACTGCTTCGATGCTACGTTTATAGTGTCCTGCTCTATGGAGTTGAATCATGGATACTTACCGAAGTTTTAAATAAGAAACAGACAGCATTTGAAATGTGGACGTATCGCAGGATTTTAAGGATATCATGGACAGCTAAAGTCACAAATGTTGAAGTACTACAGCGTATGAACAAAGACTTGGAAATTCTCAGTATCATCAAGAGGAGAAAACTAGAATACTTTGGTCATTTTATGCGCAACAACAAATACCACCTCTTGCAATTAATTATCCAAGGGAAGATTGATGGCATTAGGGGTCCAGGACGCAGACGAATATCCTGGCTAAAGAACTTAAGCCAGTGGTTTGGACTTAATACAGTGTCACTGTTTAGAACAGCAATGGACAAACAGCTGATCATGCTACTGATCGCCAATGTTCTTGGAGGACGAGGCACTTGAAGAAGAAGATAAAATATTAAGGCTGTGCGATCGCCACCGCCGTCAATCGCATGGCAAGAGATGGCAGCACTACTGTATCACCGATAGCAGCCGCTGCATTTGTGTTAGTGACGTGTCTACCCTTCAATTATCACCTCCTTCCGCCCCTACTCCCCCCGCTTCTCCTCGTCACTCAACGTCTTCTCTCTCTCTCTCTCACTGATAGCGTTGCTTTGCATCTGAAAAACAAACCAGACTTGCTTTCCGAGCCGTATTGCCAATTTGTGGACTACTGTCGACCAAAGTATTATGTGTACTCGAGTTTGAAGGTTGTTTGTGACGTAACCAATAGACATACATAAAATCCAATAACATCATTATTTTCGTCGTTCTATTTTACGTGAGTCCATGTAGGTTTGGAATTTTTAGTTTATATTTTAATATTTTTTATCGCAGTTGGAACACAAAAAGTGCCCGTTTTTAAGCGTGTTTCAACCATGCGTCACATTTAAGAATTATTATCTCACAAACCCTTCATTGTATCGAATCCAAATTTTAACACAATATACATTGGAATGTTGTATAACTGGTTTATTAATTTCAAAATTTTTCGTGTCCAAGAAACAATGTTGTTATCTATTGTCTAAGGTAACGTTTTCTCGGCTTGGGGTGGTTGGAATATGTAGTTCTTGGTCGCGTTATATTCCTTATACATCAAAAAGTTATGTTGAACGACTTTAAAATACGTAAATTAATTCACTTATTTTATATCGGTTTATATTTGAACTGGGAAATACGACCTCGCCTCGCTCGGCAGTGATGGGCTCCATCTCAGCAACGCTGTACAGCCTACCCCGGAGCGGCTGGCAGGTGAATCATGCCTTATTTCCACGAACAAATACAAACCGATATAAAATAAGTGAATTAATTTACGTATTTCACAATCATACAGCATAACTTCTTGATGTATAAGGATTACAACGCGACCAAGAGCGGTATTTTCCAACCGCCCCGAACCGAGAAAAAGTTACCTTACAAAAATGATAACAACTTTGTTTCTTGGACACACAAAATTTTGAAATTAATAAACCAGTTATACAACATTCCAATGTATATTGTGTTAAAATTTGCATTTGATCTGATGACGGGTTTTTGAGATAATAATTCTTAAATGTGACGCATGGTTGAAACACGCTTAAAAATGGGCACATTTTGTGTTCCAACTGCGATAAAAAATATTAAAATATAAATTAAAAATTCCAAACCTACATGAACTAACGTAGAATAGAACGGCGAAAATGATGATGGTATTGGATTTTATGTAGGTCTATTGGTTACTTCACAAACACCCTTCAAACTCGAGTGCACATAATACTTTGGTCGACAGTAGGTATTCTCCCTCCGTCCAGCCCAATAAAAAAGAATATATTATGATATAGGCCTATTATGATTATATTTTGATATAGTATGATATGATTCACGGAGTGAGGTTGTGGTTAGGGTTGTGCAGCTGTGAGCTTTCATTCCGGAAATAGTGGGTTCGAACCCCCCTGTCGGTAGCCCTGGAGATGGTTGTCCCTGGTTTCTCATTTTCACACCAGGCAAATGGGCGCTGTACCTTAATAAAGGCCACAGCCGCTTCCTTCCCACTGCTAGTCTTTCCTATCCCATCGTCGCCATAAGACCTACAGTATCTGTGTCGGTGCGACGTAAGGCAAATTGTAATATATATATTATTTTGATATATATTGAAGATTGCAACTCGCATAATAGGCCTGGCGACAGGTAGTTCAATAAGGAAATAATTAGTGGAAAGCTGGAAATTGCTTTAATCGCTTTATTTGGACCCAGATATTACTCTCCCAAGTTTCTCCCTCGA
This sequence comes from Meconema thalassinum, assembly GCA_946902985.2. Classification (NCBI taxonomy): domain Eukaryota; kingdom Metazoa; phylum Arthropoda; class Insecta; order Orthoptera; family Tettigoniidae; genus Meconema; species Meconema thalassinum. The sequence goes on from OX336391.1 coordinate 416,396,144, forward strand.
GCGAAGTCGGCGTTGGCCCTTCTGGCCCTAAGAAGGTACCATTTTTCAATTTTTTGCAAATATCTCCCAAATCTTCAACTTTATCAACAAAATACCTCTTATAAAAAATAATCTAGAGTAAATTTCCTACAAAAATGTTCCCTACCGTTTGTCTCTAATGTGAACCGTTACGATGCTACGACCATTCAAAGATGAGTCCTTTTTGATTCATGCGGAAAAGCTATGGAAATGATATGCCATATCAACGTTTCTACATGTTTTAATATTTGTCAGCATTCCAGATGCACAAGCTGTTAACTTGTTACAAGTATAACAGATTTTCAATGTAAACAGCTGTGGAAAAATACCTACCATTAGTATCATTTTGCAATATTGAGTTTTCGACTACAGAACAGCATGTGGATGCACGGTGTGCGCGGATCTCGCGGGATGATGCGGACTTGAGAAAATTTGTTGGATGGTTATCAACTCAAGAGCCCTTTCCTCGTGGACAACACGTTGTTTCGTTAAGCACAGGAGTTGTCGCGGATGGACAAATCACTTGTCATATGACCTATGAAATTGGAATAGCAGCACAAAAAGGCATAACCGGCAACAATTTTCACGATGTGAAGTTCCTTAGAAAAAATGGCGTGATGCCTCTCCGCGCGGTAAATTCGAAAATAACAAGTAGTTCCGTGAAGAACTATACAGCCTATTTTCATATATCCTGCTCATGTTAATTGCCTCTATCAACATACAAAATTTCAGTTTAATTGCTGTAACAGATTCATAGATATTGAGAACCGTCTAAATATTTCAGATGGTCGCCAGGTTGGATTTTTATTTTTGTACTATTACATTAAGATTATTGTGGTCGTGTGGTATTCAAACTTCAATCGCATGATTAGAACTCAAGAAGTAAAAACGAGATTTTAAAATTACGCACAGCAGCCATCTTGTGATTATGCAAACAATTGAAATAAATTAGATGCCAGTGGATCTACATTTGAATAAGCATTTAACGTGAAACGTTTCACGGCACTCGGATAGTTAATTCGCGAGAAACGTCCATTTAAATATTTATACTTCGCGTCGCCGCCATGTTGGATTTGTGCTCACCAGGTTACTCAAAGTCCTATAGGTGAACATATGTTCATAGTCTCTATGAACATAAAAAAAATCTGTTTGTTTGCTGTAAAAGATTCATAGATATTGAGAACCGTCTAAATATTTCGGAAGCTCGCCGTTTAGGATTGTTATATGTATAGGCCATAGAGTTATGTACCATTCAAGGACAATTATTGCCTAGGTTCATTATTCAAACTTTCACTTCAATCGCATGATAACGACACAAGAAATAAAAAAGTCCTCTCGGCACGCCGGAAGGCGGAGGTAGATTTCACCGGGCAAACTAGGGGATTGGCTATAATAGGCAAAATATGCAGGTTTTCGTAGGAGGATCAGACCTCATTGATTGCAAGAAAGTATTTTACATTTGGAGGTTAAAAATCAACTTTTTTTCGTTTTTGTATGCATATTTTTATCATTTTATTGTCTATGGGGATGGTAACCTTCTTGTCATTCGGGGTTCATTTTTATACTTCTGATCACACTGTCCTTATGCAAGGTTTGGAACTGATGTGTAACTATCTGACAGTCTGTTACTTCTTCTCGAAAAATTTTATCTCCCGCAGAGATTTTTGTTAGTTCCTCAGTTTAGGGGCTGCGACAACGTGGTCATGTAACCCCGGGTGTGTAGAATCTGATAAACGGTGTTAATTTTGATGACTGTTTTAGTGTGTAATTCAGGTAAGGTCTGCAGACGGTCAATTTTAAGTAGTAGTTCCTAATTTTGTACCATATCCTAACGTGAACGACACCTAGCTGTGAACTTGGCTACTAGATGCCACCGCAACCAGCAACTTGCAACAAACGTTGGAACTTCTCCTCCAAAGGAAAGAATGCTGAGGGTTTTTTAGCGCTCTTAGAAAATCCGACGACTTTGGCCGGCTTTGAACCAGCGACCTTGGGCATATAAGTTCAGCATGCTACCAGTTAGCCACTTCCCACAGTCAGATGGAAAAATGAATGTGATCTCGTGCAATGGCGTTGTCTTGGCAACCTCTGATAGCTCATCCCTCATCAATTTAGAAGCGTTGTCACGGTAACCTCTGATGGCACTTGGCATGTTCTTTAATTCCGATATCATTTTTCTCATCCCTTGGCGTAATGGTAGGTCAGATCAAAAATTCTTTCAGACAAAGTTTTAGGTAATTATTAGGGGAATATTTTCCATTATGTACGGGTTTGATATTGTGCCTATTAAGAGAGATATGATTAATGTTTCCCGAAAAAAACACTTTTTTCCACCCCTTTGGTCAATGGTAGGTGCTATCAAAAAACCTATTTGACATAAATTTTTGGCACTTATCCGACAAATATTATGAACTTTGAATTGATTCGATATTTCACGTATTAAGTGAGTTATAGCGACATTTCACTTTTTCGAGAAAAAAAAAGCCCCCCCCCCCCCATTTTCACCCCCTTTAACCGATTTTGCCCATTAACGAACTCGACCGATATTATGTAAAACATTAAAGTGATTGGTGCAAAATTACGGCAGTTATCGTGTCCACTACAAACTGATATATATGCATATATATACACACACATATATATAAACTTTTGAACTGACGGTGGTTTGGGGGATGTGAAACACGAAGATATGTCGAAATTTTCCGGAAGTCGAAACATGGCACCCATTGCAATAGTTAGCTTTCTGATGAAATCTACCTAAAATAGGCTACATAATTTAAAATACTACCATCAACGACACCAAGCTGGCTACTAGATGCCACCGGAACCATCAACTCGCAACGAACGTTGGAACTTCCCCTCCGAAGGAAAGCATACTCAGGGTTTTTTGGCGCTCTTAGTAAATCCGACGACTTCAGCCGGGTTTGAACCCGCGACCTTGGGCATAGAAGTTCAGCATGCTACCAGTTCCGATACCGAAGTCGCTTCCCACAGACATATGAAAACAGAATGTGATCTCGTGCAGTGGCGTTGTCATAGCAACTGCTGATGGCTCAACCCGTATCAATTAAAAGTAAAGTTGTCATGGCAACCACTCTTGGCACTTGGAATTTTCTTATAATTTAAATCATTTTGCTCACTCCGTGGCGTAATGGTGGGGCATATCGAAAATTCTTTCAGACAAAAGTTTTAGGTAATTATTGGAGGAATATTGTCCATTTTGTACGGTTTTGATATTGTGCCTATTAAGAGAGATATGATTAATGTTTCCCGAAAAACCCACTTTTTTCCACCCCTTTGGTCAATGGTTGGTGCTATCAAAAAACTTATTTGACATAAATTTTTGGCACTTATACGACACATATTATGAACTTTGAATGGATTCGATATTTCACGTATTAAGAGAGTTATAGCGAAATTTCACTTTTTCGAAAAAAGCCCCCCATTTTCACCCCCTTCGACCGATTTTGCCCATTAACGAACTCGACCGAGATTTTATAGGGATACATGTTATGTAAAAGATTCAAAGTGATTGGTGCACAATTACGGCAGTTATCGTGTCCACAAGAAACTGATATATATATATATATATATATATATATATATATACATAAATTATATATAAACTTTTGAACTGACGGTGGTTTTGGGGTCTGGGGGATGTGAAACGCGAAGATATGTCGAAATTTTCCGGAAGTCGAAACATGGTACCCATTGCAATAGTTAGCTTTCTAATGAAATCTACCTAAAACATAATTTTAAAATTTCGCACAGCCGCCATCTTGAGGTTATGTAAACAATTGAATTAAATTAGATGGCAGTGCATTACAATCTGCAAAATCATTTACTGTACCACATTTCACTGCGCTCAGAGAGTTAAATCACGAGAAAAGTCTATTAAAATATTTCAAATTCGCTTGTTCGCCATGTTCGTTTTGTACTTTACAGGTTTATGAAATATACATAGGTAAACTTGTATCAGTACCCTTTATCACCGTACAAGATTGCAGGGTGATATCTGTAATAGTTTCGGAGATATAGAATGTCAGTGAAATATTTCGCACAGCCGCCATTTTGAGGTTATGTAAACAATTGAACTAAATTAGACTCCAGTGCTTTACAATGTGTATAAACAATTGCTGTACCCAGTTTCATTACGTTTGGGTAGTTAAATCGCGAGAAAAGTTTATTTAAAAGTCTCAACTTCGCTTGGCCGCCATGTTGGTTTTGTAGTCACCAGGTTTTTGAAAGTCTCATAGGTGAACTTCTAGTAGTGCCCTTTATCACCGTACACAATTTCAGGGCGATATCGGTAATAGTTTCGGAGATATCGAATGCTAGTGAAATATTTCGCACAGCCGCCATGTTGGATTGGTGAGACGTAACAAAATTTGAAGGGCACGGTCGAGGTCGCCGGGAATAGCGCCATGAACTTACCGAGTTTCATTGAAATCGCTCCAGTCGTTTAGACACACACACACGCACACACACACGGACAAAAGGTGATTTCATAAGCCTATTTTTTCATAATTGAAAATAGGCTAAAAATCCACAACACGGATATTCCTGGTGATCCTCTTGTGCTTTTCCAATGCATTTGCCTTGCAAAGAAATCCGATGCAGAATTGAAACAATATTTCCAGTTTGAACTAGCTCCGTATCCGGTTGCGATCTTTGATAAAGCGGGAATGCGTAGACGCAAAAGTCTGTGTTCTATAAATTATTCGATCCTGTTACCGATGAGCCCATATTTGAGGACCTACATCATGTTCTCGACGGAGGATATCTTCTGCACCGTGTAATTTGGCACCAAACCGATACTTTTGTCGACATTAGTGCCAAATATGCGAGTTACGTTAAAAGATACTTTAAAAACAGTGTCATTATTTTCGTTGGGTATCCTGACGACCCAGCAGCTCGCAGTACCAAGTCCGTTGAACGTCTTCGACGATCGCACAAGCATGAAGCTGCTAATGTTTTTTTTTTATGAGTCCATGACGGCACCTATGCCACAAGCAAACTTTTTGTCTAACGTCACAAACAAACGAAGATTGATCGACTTGTTGCGCGTCAAATTCGAAAGCGAGGGAATCGAAACCAGACAAGCTCCACATGCCGATGTGCTGATCGTTACCACCCCACTCGAGTTATCTCGGCCCGACAATTCAGTCATTATAGTGGCTGAAGATATAGATATCCTGGTCATCTTGGCGGCTTGTGTGCCACCCTCCACGAAAATGTATTTTATGAAACCCGGCCAAGGTTCAACCAAACAACAACTATTTTGCACAACAAGTTTCAATCTCCCAACATGTGTGCAAGAAAACTTCCTCTTTTTGCATGCGTTTAGTGGGTGCGATATAACGTCTTCGTTTCACAGGCAGTGCAAAATGAAATTCATAACACTGCTGAAGAGTAATGAGGAACTGCAGACAGCTGTTAGGGTTTTCCGAGACGTGAACGCAAACCCCGATGAAATTGACAAAGCGGGCCAGTTGGTTTTGGCTGGGCTTTATGACAACAAAACCACGGGAAATACCCTGAATGAGCTGCGGTTCCAACTGTTTGAAAAATCTCTAAGCAAACATCGATTTAATCTCGCAAGCTTACCTCCCACCGAATCAGCGGCACGTGATCACTCTTTAAGAACATATCATCAAATCCAAACATGGTATGGAAATGATACAAATCCACTGGATTGGGGCTGGAAAAATTCTCAATGTGGTTTGGCTCCCATACCTACGAGGGATCCGGTGCCACAAACGCTTCTAAACACAGTGTCCAGCAAATGTTCGGAAGGATGTAACGCAGCTTGTGGTTGCAGGAAAACGGGCCTCCGATGCTCCAGAATCTGCATGAATTGTATGGGACGGTCATGTACAAATGCTGCCGAGGAAGATGATATGGATGATTGTGACGGAGACATCGATGTTAATCTTGAGCGCCCTGTGACGTCGGACAAAAGTACCGATACAGACGATGAAAGCGATGACGGAGAAATTGAGGCCACAGCTGTTTACATTGAAAATCTGTTATACTTGTAACAAGTTAACAGCTTGTGCACCTGGAATGCTGACAAATATTTTATAATATGTAGAAACTTTGATATGGCATATCATTTCCATAGCTTTTCCGCAAGAATCTAAAAGGGCTCCAATTTGAATGGTCGTAGCATCGTAACAGTTCACATTAGACACAAATGGTAGAGAGCATTTTTGTAGAAAATGTACTCTTAGATTATTTTCATAATAGGCATTTTGTTGATAAAGTTGATGGTTTGGGAGATATTAGCAAAAAAAAAAAAAAGGAAAAATGGTACCTTCTTAGGGCCAGAAGGGCCAACGCCGACTTCGCTTGAGGGGGAAAAGTTGGGAGAGTAATATCTGGGTCAAAATAAAGCGATTAAAGCAATTTCCAGCTTTCCACTAATTATTTCCTTATTGAGGCTTTTGTTTTTCGACCTGTCGCCTGGCCTATAAAGTTCTATTGATCTTAAACATGATTTATTCTGCGAATATAACTTACAGAATTTTATAAAGTAACTCATAAATAATTTTTAACATTCTGTAAACGAAACACACACATATTTTATTATGAGCAAATATTCCCATGAAAATAAATTTTATTATTTCAGATTTTGAAAAATCATTTACATATCATATTGTTCTATATTGAAACATCTTTTTTTAGTAATAATCTGATACAGGTACGAAGTACACCATTTTATACTGACTGTATAACAATATAAAGTATTGACAGTAAGAAAACAAAGAATAAAATTTAACAAAAAAAAAGGGACTTAATAATAACAAAATCATTGGAAATTAAATAACAAATAAAATAAATAACAGAGGTTATAAAGATATGTATGTGAGTCGTCCAATTCCAGAACTACCTAAGTCAATTTCATGAAATTTGTGAGAAAGGGCAAAAAACTGTCTTGAGTTATCCGTGCGCGTTTAAATAGAAACAGTTTGTATAATAGTTACAAAATACGATTAGTTTTCATTTTATGTATGTTTTAAAAATACAGTAAAAGCAGTTTTTACGTAATAATAGAAAATATATTGCACTTAAGCAGTTTTGATACAGGATCTAGGACTTAAGTAGTTTTGGATTAGTTTCATTAAGTCAGTAATTATGGTTTCTATGTGAAAGTGAAATTATTGCTATATTTTAAAGTTCTCTAAGAAACTACCCAGTATACAATAAAAGTAACCTTTCAACCTTAAATTTCCATTCACAATATGCTCACAGCTTTTCAAACTAGGCGAAATAGTCCATTGGACTGCACAGCAACGTCATTCCATGGGGTCTTCTTCTTCTTCTTCTTCTTCTTCTTCTTCTCTTCTACTTAAGATACATTTTGTCGAGCTATGTCTTCGCCACATAGTAGCAAGTCTCGGTAGAAGCCTAGATCCTCTCTGTTGTGCCACTCAGGGCCGAAATGCTTTGACAAAAGCTGTTTCACATCAGTCACTTACATATATATAAATATATAAAAGTGTACCCGTTCCTACGCCACTTTAACATGTTTTCTTGGCGTTGATTACAGTAGCAGTGTTTAGCTATGGACAAGTTCATTGTTAAACGTAAACGCCTGGAGAGTGAAAGTGAGCAGTCGGCTCCTACTCCCGAACCGTCGAATTCAACATAAAGAAGACAAACGAAAGAAAGGAACATACCAGGACAGTTACGTAGTGTATGGATTTACGTGGAAATAAGAACGAGGAAAACCCTATCCCTGTGTGTTTAGTTTGTGGCGAAACACGAGGCCATGGTACCTAGCAAACTGAAGTGGCATCTCACAATTAAGCATCCTAGTGGGTCTGGGAAGAGTGTGATGTATTTTTCACGTGTACTAGAAGGGGAGAAAAAAAACAGCTGTGCGAATGGTAAAGAGAATGACCATAAGTGATACTGCTCTTGAAGCCTCGTTTAAAGTAGCAGAACTGATAGGAAAAAAAATCACACACACACCTCATACTCTTGGAGAGGAAATCATAGGTCCTGCATGGAAAATTATAGTTTCAACAATACTTGGTGAAGGAGCAGTAATCAAATTTCGAAATTTCCTCTTTCCAACAACACAATCAGTCGCAGGATATCTGAAATGTTTGCAATATCAACGAACAAGTCGTGGGGAAAATAAAAACTGATAGAGCATTTGCTTTGCAAGTAGATGAGAGTATCGATAGTGGTGACAAACTGCAACTCCTTGGTTTTACCAGATATATTGATGATAAAGATATTAATGAGGCGTTTCTGTTCTGTAGACCGCTGGAGACTACAACCTCAGGACATGATATTTTTGTTTCTATTAATTCCTTTCTCAATGACCAAGATCTTTCATGGAAAGACTGGTTGGTTAGTTCTTAAGTTTAGGGGCTGCGACAACGCGGTCATGTAGCCCCGTGTACTTTGGTGTGTGTAGAATCTGTCTGATAACCGGTGTTAATTGTGATGACTGTATAAGTGCGTGTTATCTGTTTTTAATTCAAGTAAGGACTGCAGTCTTTTGAATTTTTCAAATAGTTCCGACTTTTGCTGCCAAACGCCACCGTCAATGACTACTAGTTCAGAACTTAGCTACCAGACGCCACCGCAGTCGGCTCTTGACGACGAACGTAGGAACCTAAGAACGCTAGTCAAATGTTTAACCTATATATAATTTAGCTTCACACAGGTGTAATTAGTGGAAGGTTCTTTAACATGCCATAAATCTATGACATGGGACCGCTGGATCTACTTCCCCTCCGAAGGAAGGCATACTGAGGGATTTTTAACTCTCTTAAAAATCCGACGACTTCGGCCGGCATGGAAAGACTGTTGTGGTATATGTACAGATGGTGCACAATCTATGTCTGGGAAATTTAAAGGTTTTTACTGCAAGAGCTCAAGATTTTGCTGCAGTGTTTAACGAAGTTGTGAACTACATCAAGTCTCGACCTTTAATGTGCAGGATTTTTAAACAGTTATGTCTCGCAACGGATGCACCTCATACCTCTTTGTTACTTCGTACAGAGTAAGGTAGTTGTCGCGGGGTCGTGTATTGAAGCAGTTTCTTGAACTTAGAGAACAGGTGAAAACTCTTTTTAAAGATGAAAATCAAGATACATTTTATGAGCTGTTACTAACTGATTCTTGGTGCTTGGAACTGTCGTATCTGGCAGATATTTTTCATAAACTGAATTAACTGAATGTTTCAATGCAGGGTAGACAGGAAACAATAATTTCCTCAACCAATAAAATGAAAGATTTTAAAAGAAAACTTAGTTCTTGGACGTCTGCAGTTCAGAAAGGAGATCTTTCAAACTTTCTTCATCTGGCAGTAGATAACGATCTGGGTAAGCTGAAAGACCGCATTTGTGATCACTTATCAAGATTGCAAGAAGCAATAGATACATACTTTCCATCTATTTCCACTATGAATGTCAACTGGGTTGTCTCACCATTTGATTTCATAGATAGTGCGAGGAAATAGATTTCACTGGTTGCGAACGAGATGAATTTATTCATCTTTGTGCCGATTCCACACTCAAAAGTAAGTCCACCAAGAGTGAGGCGTCGGTGGCTACTTTTGGGCTTCAGCGGAGAGAGTAGTATCCTAACCTAATGAAGAAAGCAATTAACACACTTTCGCCCTTTCCAAAATCCTATCTATGCGAGCAAGCCTTCTCTGCTCTGGTGACAATAACATCCAAAGCAAGAAATAGACTGAATAACCTTGAGGATGATTTGCGTGTTTCATTGTCAACTGCAAGGCCCGATATCACGTACCTGTGCTCTAAGCATCAATCACAAGTTTCATATTAACGATTTATCGAACAAAATTTTGATGTATTTTTACTCACTGACTGTAGTAAAGTAGACTGTATTATGTTATGGTGTACGTTACTTATTATAAAATATTTCAATAAATTTACATATGAAACATAATTTTTTTTTTTTATTCAAGGAAGGGTGCCCCTAGTGTGTTATTCCCAAGGGTGCCGTGAACTTCAAAAGGTTGGTAAACTCTGCTCTAGTCTGTGGTCGTGTGGACTGGCATGATGAGTCAGGGCGGGAGGGAGGCGGAAGCTGCGATAGCAAAGGTGTTGAAGGAGAGGATAAGGCAGGTGCCCGAGCGCGCTCTTGCCCAAGACCTTGGCTTACCGCTGTGTGTGTGCGCGCGTGTGTGTATGTGTGTGTGACTGATTCAACCTGCGTTTTGTAGAGTCTGAAAGGTACAATCACCACGGGTATATCGCTGAACCTAATTTCTTTATCGAACTTTTCTACTGCTCAGAATAAGAGCCACATCAAATTAATAAAACTTTGAAGTTAATATAACAATTTTTTCTCACTAAAAATGGTATTCAAATCTGAAGAGGTTAATACAAAATTTGAATTTCGTAATAAGAATTGTTCCTATTGCAGGTACTACTACAGGGGTTGTTGTACATAAATTTCGGTGTCTTCCGATTATTAGTTTCGTCGTGGAGATTGTACCTTTAACGCTCAAAATAGCCACTTTGAAGCCATGTCCTCAGCAAACGAGCCGTCGTTATTTTCTTCAAAACGCATATAATATCTCACAAAGACCTACATTAGAGATTAAGAGTAAAAATAAAAATAAAAATAAAATTTCAATTTTTGACCGCACAGCCTTAAAGCAACACCTTTAGTCATTAGAGGAGAAAGTCGTTCCCTTAGGCTATGTATGCTAGGCTATGTTTAAAATGAATGTTATACAGCCAGAATTGCAGCCCTTTTCAGTTCGGAGTGTTAGTTATGCTTAATGACATAATTTGAATGAGATTAGCGTAAATCATCATCTTGCATTTGTCATGGAAAAAGCATAACTGAAAAATAGGACATGTCGTAAACATCCGAGTCCTAGTAATGATATTCAACAAGTTCGAATAATATTCTAAAAATTAACCGCAAATTTACTCCAAACATTATCCGCATCTTATCCACTATCCGCACAGCCATGAAAACTATATCCGCATGGCGAAATATTTTGCGGATATCCGCGGATAGATATCCGCATCCGCGCAGGGCTTAAACTATGGTGACTGGACAATCTTCCCTAATCCTAGCCCCTCTTAAAAATACACACTTCTCGCGTGTGGCGGAGTTCTGTGGCTAAGGATATGTCATACAAGATCCACACACTCGTACCTAATGAGAAGGGAAGACCCCCCACTTTGTACCCGTGGAGCCTTTTTCACCGTTGCCCACATTTTAACCGAGTGTGAGGATCTTGCTGACTTACGAAGAAACCTTGGTTTGCAGATGACACTCTCACTTATATTAGCCGATGACGCGGTGGCTGCTGATCTCGTCATCCGCTTTATAAGTGAGAGTGGGTTAGGGCCAGCAATCTAAATTGTCCAGTGTACATTGACTCAACGATTTGATCGTTTTTGAATGATAATTTTTGTTTCTCCCCGTCATTTTTGTTTATTTTTATAATTATTATTTTTATTTAATTTTTTGCTTTATTAATTTTAGGTGTTTTCAAATTTAGGTGTCCATCTCTAAATTTTAAATTCAATTCCAAATTTGTATTCTTTAATCTGTGTTAAGAGGGGCAGATGACCTCGTAGTTCTGCCCCTTAAAACAACAATAACTATAACTAACAAATACACACACTAGTTGGTTATCATGCAGATTCCATACGAGGCTACACAAGCACGCGGTCGCAAAGCACATAAATTACATTAACGATAACTTATCTCCACTCATACTCTTACTTCATAGTGAAAGTACGGAATGTATGCACATTGCACACACTTCCATAGATGGCTTGCTCACGAGACTTTCGATAAGTGAAGTCTGGTGATTTTCCAGCAAGTGATAATGAGGAAAAGCCACTTGACTCACATAAGATAGGTGATAAGTATGTATGCACTCCAACCGAGAAAAAGAAATGCTGTGTATCACTATTATGGCATATCATGCAATAACTGATAAAGATACAATACTGTACCGTATATAATAATTTAATGAATGCAGCCGATTACATATTTTGTTGAGGACGGATCAGGGGAGGGTTTTTGGATTTAAATCAGCCGTGGATCTATTGAAAGGAATCGTCCCGGCATTTGATGGTGGTGAAAATGGGAAGCTACGCAAAAGTAACAGTCAGTCTGAAAGACTAGACTTTGTATCATTTTAAATGCTACAAATGCTGAAAAATGCTAGAAAGGCTGGAGGCTTCTCGCTTCGCTCGAAGCCAAAGACTCTTGACATATTAGAAAATTATCTGCATAATACTTATCTTGCTTATCTTGTTTCAAATTACTCGCGAACGGCAAGTGCAAACCAAGGGCAAAGCAAGGTCCAGCGCGCGAGATTCCGCACGCTCACCAGAGCGCGTGGGGACTTGCCCCTTCCATCCAGCCTAAAAGCACTTATAGTGGGCGATGTATTGAAGATAGACATATGCTCTCGCGGACTTTTTTGTAGAACGTTTCACGCTGACCAATTCTTACGATCATTGTATATTGATATTTTTAACGGTTTGCCCAGCGTACGCTTAAGAATCGCACGGATGCCAAGTTTGTTTTCGACTCTTTCACTAAAATCGTTACTGCTTGGCTTCCTTTGATCATACATAAATTATTTTCTACAGAATCTTTCCTCGAGATAACCTTTATAGAATGGTGAAAACCGCATCAAAATCCATCCAGTGGTTCTCGAGATTACCCGTGACATCCAAGAATCAGGGATTTTTGTCTTATACTAACGAAGTAGAGATTGTCGGGGTACACATGCACCAAGCGGTACTGTGACGTCACACACCTCAGTGCATCTGGGTGCATTTCGTCCCGTCACCGTAACGTAACGCCAGACCCCAGCGTAACGACAAAGTCGACAAGATCATTTAAAATTATAATACCATTTTCAGGACGGCCGAAGTGGGATTGGAACCCATGCTATCCGGATGCCAACGAGGCAAGAGGTAGCACGTTACCGATCATCGTGGCAAGCGTGTAGTATTCGGTAGGCATAAGGCAGACCTGCATAATAACACACAATGGCCCTCCAGAATCCTCTGTGCGGCCCACGTGGACTCGACGGGATATACTGTATTCAATGCTTTATCCTACTGTATATTGTCCGCCTCGGCTAACATTCATGGCTGCCACCGCGGAGGCCCGGGTTTCATTCCCGGCTCTCCCAGGAAACCTGGAAGTTGACCGCCTCACGGAGTAGTTGATGACGTCCTGATAATTTGCCAACAAATGTGTTGATGTTGTTGTTGTTGTTTCCAGTGGAGGCTAAAACATAGTGCTCATTTCAGACACGTGTACGTAAATCTGTAGAATTTAATTTATAACCTTTGATGTTAGAAGAAGTAATAGTGCTTGTATTTGTAATTGAGGCTATGATTTGGGAAGTAGGCGGCTGTGGCCTTATGTTGGAAACATCCCCGCACATGCCTGGAGTAGAAGTGGGAAAACCACGGGAAATCACTTCTAGGATGGTTCAACTCGAACTGGCAGTCGATAGAAGCCTCCCACGCTGACCCTGAACTGGAGGTCACCGATGTATGCTTATCATTACCTTTTATTCTTCACGAGTAGTATAATAAATGTAGCATGACGGAATGTGACCGCGATAACACCATTTAAGGCTTGACCGCCACGTGCTTGCACTGGACATTCGATATCTTGAATTCTCTGCTAACCTTCTTATTTATCCAGGATGAGATGTATGATGAATAGAGGTCACAGAAATTCACATTAATTTCGAGAAAAAATGGCGGTATGAATATCGAATTTTGCGTTTTGTCGTGAAATAATTGTTAGGTTATTTGAATGAACGGTATTAGGCGTGCAAATTATGACAAATATATTTTTACGCATCAGTTATTCTATATATTAATTATTTTTTTATTTATTTAATTATTTTCTTCAAGAAAATTCGCGATAAGAGTATTGCAATTTCAGATACTGTTATCATCCTATTCGCAAAGAAATTGCATTTTATTTCCAGTATAATCTTTATCGCTTTCATCACGACTGTGAAAATCTTTGTTTTCTAACAATGACCAAGCCCGAGATTCTTAGGTTCTGACCTATTTTATTCCTGGGGCCGATAGCATAGATGTTAGGCCCCTTAAAACAACAATTATCATCATATATTTTATTCCTCACCTCTTACACACCACATTTCAGTTAATTTTAATGTTTTAGGTACCAACAAGTAATATACTTCTATTTTTATAGAATCTAAATTGACCTAATTTTACGTCAGGACCCAAAAAAGACCTATTTTTCATGATAGAACCTAAAATACTCAAATCTTGGATGTAACGGGTAATCAAGAAAACAATTGGATGGATTTTGATGCGGTTTTCACCATTCTGTAAAGGATTTCTCCAGGACGTTTTCTGTTGAAAAATATTAATTTATAACCAAAGGAAGCCGTACAGTAACGATTTCAGTAAATCGAGTCTAAGAAAAACCTGCCATCGGTGTGCCTTTTTAAGCTTACGCTGGGTCAACCGTTAAAAATATGTATAAACTTGACTATGAGTGTGAAAATTGTTCAGCATGAAAAGTTCTACAAAAAAAGTCCACGACATCATATCTCTATCTGTAATACATACAGTGTTTTTACGTTTTTCATTTCTTCCAACGATCTCCATGGAGCGGATATTTAAATTACTAGTTTTGGAACGAGTTTACGAGCTAGCAAGCGAATCTATGACCCTGCTTCGGCCAGGATCAAACTGTCGAGTCGTGTCGAGTTAAGACTTCAGAGAAGAGTATACTGTATGTGTTTGGAGTTTCGCTGTTCACCTCGGCTTTTTTGAAATGCGTCTGGGACCATCCGTCCGTGCGCTTTTAAAGCTTACGCAGGGTAAACCGTTAAAGATGCCCGGCGAAGCCGGGACGGGTTGCTAGTTTATTTATAAAACATTTTTAAAGTGAAAGGAGATCGTTCGAATAAGGAAAATATTAAATAATTATGATCTTATGATATCTTGCGTAATATTCCGGCATAATGCAATAATAAATTATAATTAAAAGGTACGCCTTCAGTTTATATAATTTTACTAACTCAGTCTATTGTTGAACGGGGTTGTCAGAGGCACACGAAATTTCTAAAACTCGTAATGTTTACATGCCGCAACAATAGGTTAAAACTGGAGGCAAACATTTAATAGCGCTATTGGGTATGTATAATTTGTATTATTGCATCTTTAAGAGTTCTAACAATTAACATGACACGTACAGTGATTTATACACATATATATTTCCAAGAATCCCATAAATTAATAAATTGAGCATATGAAAATGAAAATCCACAGGCTGCTTCCAGTCTCCGACCGGGTCAGGAATAGAATGAATGAAGCCCTCCCCAACTAGCGGCGAAGTTATGAACTGTGCCGGCTGCCGAAGCCTGTCGCACTCCTCTGGGGCAATGATGAAATGAATGACAGATGAAATGAAATGATAGTTTGTTGCTGGAATGAAATTTTGACAGGGAAAACCGGAGTACCCGGAGAAAAACCTGTCTGCCTCCGTTTTGTCCAGAACAGATCTCACATGGAGTGACCGGGATTTGAACCACGGACCCAGCGATGAGAGGCCGGCGTGCTGCCGCCTAAGCCACGGAGGCTCCAATAAATTGAACATATACCGGTAATAATTTTATTAATGCTGCCAATATCCATTTCTTTTCTTTTCGGGACTAGTCAGGGATGGGATATTTGAAAGGAAATTGACCGTGGACCTATTGAAAGGAACCGTCCCGGCATTTGCCTGGTGGTGAAAATGGGAAACCACGATAACCATTTTCAGGACAGCCGAGGTGGGAATCGAACCCACGCTCTCCCGATGCCAGCGAGGCACGAGGTAGTGCATTAGCGCTCTCTGCCACCATGGCCGATTCATTAGATTGATTGATTAATTAATTAATTAATTCATTCATTCATTCATTCACTTTTCTTCAATTATTTTCAAGCTTAGGTAATAACACCCATTACAATTTGGGTACGATCGTGTTGATCAACTGAAAAATGAAAATCCACAGCCTGCTTCCAGTCTACTGACCGGGTCAGGGAATGGAATGAATGAAGCTCCCATCTAGCGGCGAGGATATGAACTGTGCTGGCTGCCGAAGGCTGTCGCACTCCCCTGGGGCAATGATTAAATGAATGACAGATGAAATGAAATGATAGTGGAGAATGCTGCTGGAATGAAATTGTGACAGGGAAAACCGGAGTACCCGGAGAAGAACCTGTCTGTCTCCACTTTGTCCAGCACAGATCTCACATGGAGTGACCGGGATTTGAACCACAGACCCAGCGGTGAGAGGCTGGCGTGCTGCCGCCTAAGCCACGGAGGGTCGATCGTGTTGACCAACTGAAAATAATTTAATTTTCATTTACTGAGGCAACACTGAATACAGGCTTCTCAACACAGCAACATGTTTCCTCGTTAAACCAGGCACTTTTAATTCACGTTATTATGTCGGAGCTCCCCGACTTGGGGAATAATACTGTAGCCTACGTTTCCAGTCCAACTCGTGGTATAGCGTCTACAGTTGTTGGCTGTCCCTCTTCGGTGGCGTAGTTGGTAGCATGCTGAAATGCTGTGCCCAAGATAACGGGTTCAAACCCGGCCGAAGTCGTCGGATTTTTTTAAGAGCGTTAAAATCCTTCAGAATGCCTTCCTTGGGAGAGGAAGTAAAGCCGGCGGTCCCATGTCATAGATTTATGGCATGTAAAAGATCCTTCCACAGACTAAACATGTATGAAGCTAAATTGTTAGGTTGGATTTCGTCGGAGCGCTCTATCAAAGTTCCAACGTTCATCACTAGGTATCATTGACATCTGGTAGCCGAAGTTGGAACTACTTGAAATTGAATGGAACTTGTAGCTCACCATAACGGTGTCCGCTGGAAGCAGCTACAGACTTAGGCGAGTCGAACATGTCCTCGGACACTCCCGGCACTAAAGCCATACGATAAATAAATTCCCCGAAGGTCTGGGTTCGATTCCTGTTTCTGCCAAGAAATTTAATCCAGAACTGCTGAGGGTTGGGACGAAGTACAGTCACCCTCGTGAGGAAAAACGGAGAAGAGGCGAGTTGGAGTCCCACCTCAACCATCCTGGCAGTGGTTTTCGGTGGTTTCCCACGTCTACTCCAGGCAATTGCCGGGATGGTTCCTAACTTAGTCACGGTCGCCTCCTTCCCAATCCTCATCTGAATTGCAACTACACACACTAATACAGCCATCACAATAACACAGGCTATCAGACAAATTCTACAGACACCGAAGTGCACGGGGTTACATGACCAGTATGTGAACAACAATAGTTGCCTAGTACGATGTTACTCAAGGCCTGGAAATAGAGCCTGGCCAACACTTGGTGCAGTAGTTCCACTTGACGCAACTCGGCTTGCCGCTCGACGCCCTAGTTGTCCGCTGTTCACTCAAATACACTTCACACAATATGTTTTCTTAGCACCTTTTACCTGTTGTGGCGGCTTCGCTGGCGTAATTCGTAGCATGCGGGGTCAGACACGGCCGAAGTAGTCGGATTTTAAGAGCGTTAAAAATCTCTCAGTATGTCTTCCTCCGGAGGGGAAGTAAAGCCGGCTGGCCCAAGTCATAGATTTATGGCATGTAAAAGAACCTTCCAGTAACTTCAAATGTGTGAAACAAAATTTGTAGGTTAGATTTGATTAATGCTCTAAAGTTCCAACGTTCGTCACCAGGTGCTAGTTGCGATGGCATCTAGTAGTCAAGTTTGCAGATAGGTGTCGTGGACGGTAGCATTTGGTAGCAAAAGTAGCAACTACTTGAAATTATCACCTGCAGTCCTTACTTGAATTAAAACAGATAACACACACTAATACAGCCATCACAATATTAACACCGGTTATCAAGACAGATTCTACACACAGCCCAAAGTACACGGGGCTACATGACCGCGTTGTCGCAGCCCCTAAACTAAGGAACCAACCAAAAAATTACCTGTTGTTCACCCGTAGGTTAAATATTACTACTCATAGGTACAGTTCACGACTCTCTCAAGTGACAGTACTACTCGTATAGTTCACTACAGGCCCGACGAGAGGGAGTGGTAAGCGGGGCTGTAAGATTTAGTCTGTCTGTTAGGTAGTCATCCCGACGGTTGGTTGGATCCTCAAATAGTACGGCCGTTAGGTTATGTGGGTAGATACCCACAACAACCCAACGCAGCGCTATATTGAGGCGTACTAGTTAAGATGAGGAGTGAGGTAGTTTGCCATTGCCTTCCTCACTGAGTCAGAACAGCAGTACTAACCCTATGAATAGAACCTTTCACAGCATCCACAGGCACTGACTGTGCCCTGAATGTCATTACTAAGCACCACCCATACCTCAGTAGCTTCCATATAATCACAGCCATGAGTGAGACTGAGACATCGGTGAAAAGCCACATTTTACTCTAGCCTGTGCCAACAGACAAATGCAAATGTACTGCATTCATCAAGAGATGGCAAACAGGCCACTTAGAGTACACTTTATTTAAATTAATGTATAAACCTCTAAACTAAACTATTGACATTTTCTGATTTGACTCTGTTCGATGTAGCCTAAATACAGCCAGTGAATAGTATCCAAAACATTACAAAGAAAACATGTAAATAATGTTATCAATAACCATTGTGTTTTTAGTTTTTTTCCCGGGATATTGCAAAGCTGCCAGCGTTGTATATTTAATTTATAACGTGCTAGAGCTCTTTGTGGTGCATGACGTTTCTAATTCAATCTCAGAAAGAAAAAAACACCCACTATTTACTCTATTAATTTTTTAAAGAGGTATGGCCAGAGTTGGGCAGTATCGAAAATACATGTATTTAAAATACGTATTTTCGATACTTTTGTATTTTGTATTTTGTATCGAAAATACATTTTTGAACATGTATTTTGTATCTGTATCGAAAATACTTTTCATGAGTATTTTGTATTTTCAAAATACATAAAATACAATCAAAATACAATCACTGCATTAGGTAATTTTCAGTTTTATCTTCCATTATTTTCGCTTTTAATAATTTAAGTCAATTGGTAGACATTAAGTTTTAGATCAATACAACTCTTCCAGCAATAAAGCGACCTAGTAAGACCATGTGCAATGCTATTTATTTAGGATGCATTTAGAACAAAATCTCCGAAGGATGTCTCCCGATGTTCTGTTATCAGTGTGTTTGATCTTGGAAACCTTTCCACAAGCAGTAGCCTCAAGCTACGTAGTATGAAATTCCCAAACGCATGAGGTTGTCTGAACCTGTTAACTAGTATTGTTCGAAAATTCCTGGAAGTGCTCACATAAGGGCTGTACAAAATGCGGCAATTGTCTCCCGTAAGAGTAGTGTAAGAGTTGTATAAAACTTTGAATTGACAAATAAGTTGCTGTTCTTTCATTTGACGAGCTTGTATCACATCGTGATCATTTTGTCCCGTGTACTTATGTGTGTATGTATATATATATATATATATATATATATATATCATTCATAACCGTGTTATTGTGGGTCAATGTTGTAGTAGTACCGTAGTGGGTTTATATTTAATTTGGGGAAGGAGACGGCAGTGGCCTTAAGTTAGGAACCATCCCGGCATTTTCCTGAAGTATAAGAGGAAAACCACTTCCGCTCTTCGCAGGTTTGCTAGCCACTGCACCACGAGCCAGACGAAAATAAATATGATGGTTGTTGTTAATAAATCTTGATCATCAGCCCGATGTATTTGGGTGTGTGTTAAATATGTCTGATAACCTGTGTTTGTGTGATTTTTGTAATAGTATGCATGGCTGTATTTATTATGGTCTAGGATTGAGCAGATGCCCTGTCAGTGCCAGAAAAAGAAACTTGGATCTCTGTATTTGTCTTGAATACAGTAGTTGCATACGTTAAGGATGGAAGGAAGAAGGAAGATTGTAGTTTTACGTGACCGTTAATCTCGAGATCATGAGCCACGGGACCTCCTTTTTACATGGAATCCGAATCACTGAATATGGCATTTCACAAGCATTGACTGGGAATTGAACCCACTCCGCCGTGGTGAGAGGCCAACAGCTTGACCGCTGCTCCACCACACCCTCTACGATAAGGATGGATGACGATGTATGTCTACCCCTTACTTTTACCTATTTAACGGGATCGGGGATGAGATGCGATGAAACGCTATGTGGCGGATGTATTTACGACCGGATGCCCTTCCTGACACCAACATGAGAGGAGTTAATGAGAGATCTAGATGAATGAAGCTGGGCAAGGATGTGGAAGGAAGCTGCCGTGGCCTGTCAGAAGGATCGTCCCAACATTTGCCTAGAATTGAAAGTGGGGAAACCACGGTAAACCATTTCCAAGATGGCCGACGGTGGGGTTCAAACCCACGTCTACCAAGTCCACATGGAGCATGGCCACATTGCCTAGCGCTGTGCGTTAGCGGGTGACCGCTGTCGGTAGTGATAAGATGACCATAATAATACGGTAATAATAACTATAATGCGTATGATTCCTGTTTCAACTGGGACGGAAATGAGATAATATATATTTTCGCGTCCTTATGGTGGATAGTTTATACAGTCGGATGTCATTCCTGTCGCCAACCTCATTTTTTTTTAGCGTATGGCTTTTAGTGCCGGGAGTGTCCGAGGACATGTTCGGCTCGCCAGTTTTTGTAGCTACTTCGAGACGGACACCCAATGGGTGAGTTACAAGTACCGTTGGGGAGGAAAGTGGGAATGTACAAGGACGAGGAGTTGAGTTGGAAGGTAGCGGCTGTGGCCTATAGTTAGGGACCAACCCCGGCAATTGCCTGGAAGGAAGATGGGAAACCACAGAAGACCATCTTCAAGGTTGCCGGCGGGGTATTCGAACCTCCTCGCCTCCCGGATGTGAGCGACTGCCAGCAGTCATGCCGAAACGACCTCGGCTAACTCACCCGGTGCCAACCTCATGAGAGGAGTTAATGAGAGATGATATGAATGAAGGTGAATGAAAATAAGCACGGATTTGGAAGGGAGCGGCCGTGGCACATTCGAAGGTGCCGTCGCAGCATTTGTCTGTAGTTGAAAATGGGAAACCACGGAAAACTATTTCACGGACGGCCGGCGGTGAGGTTCGACCCACGTCTACCGAGACCACAGACATCTGGGCACCAGCTGCCGTTGTTGGTTGGTTGTTAATAATTATAAATGACCCAACTTCGTTCATTAATTATGTTTTTTATTCTTTTGTGGCATACCGGTACGGTATTACTTACAAAGGATAATTTATAACGGAATGTACAAATTAAACATGTTGAGTCAATTGACTGTAGTGTCCCGTGGTGCTGATTTCTTACATCACCATTTTAGGATATCAGAGAGTAGTCTGAATGAAATGCCTCACTGTTTGCCTGACAGCGCTATAAAGAAAATATGAACAGACGGACATATAACTAGGGCATACACCTTTTTTTTTAAACATCTCAACTAAGAAACAGTTCTAAATAGTAGGAAATATTATTTTATGGATCCTCAAGCAGTCTTACCATCAATAATTATTTTATTATGTTCATTTTTAAGTATAACTCGTATACAATTAAAATACCCATTGATTTAAAAAAAATGAAAATAATTTTACAATATTTACATAGTGAATTCAGAATAAACAAGAAGTTCCGTGAAGAACTATACATCCTACTTTTCATGCCAATGATTATTCTACAGAATATGAACCTATCTAGAATAATGACGAAATTAAGTTGCTAATATCGAAATTTCCAATTAGTTCGAAATACTGTATACCTGGCATAATGTATCCTAATAGAGCACTACAGTTGGCAGCCCTGATGACTGAATATATTCTTAGTTCCGTCTCTTAAGGTACTAAATACAAAATTTGGTTGAAGTCCAATGAATAGCATGGACGTTACATGCAGTTAAACATTGGATCTAACAGCGCGCGTAAAATCATGTTGGCAACAATGTCATGCATGTATTGGTCAGAAATAATCTGAAATAATATGATCTATTGTTGTGCCAATTTTGAATGAAATCCATTAGTTAGTATAGAAGTTACATGCATTTTAAAATTGGACCTATCAGCAGGCTTAGAATCATGTTGGCAGCACTGACGTATATTAGTTACTCCAAATTCGTCTAGAATGCCAGGTACTATATGTGTGCAACGTTTAGAGCTATTGGCTTGCATACTTTCTGATATATTGATATTAGGGTAACAAAAATAGGGACAGCACATATTAACAGTTGGCAGCCCTGGTTGCTCCTTAGAATACGCATAGTCATATCTGTCATGGTACACATAGCACATACGAAATTTGGTTGAAATCCAAATGATAGTATGGAAGTTACATGTATTTAAAGTTGGACCTGTCAGCAGGCTTAGAATCATGTTGGTAGCACTGACGTATATAAGTTACTCCAAATTAATATAGAATGTCAGGTACTATATGTGTGCATAGTTTAAAGCTGTCGGCTTGCATACTTTCTGATATATTGGTATTTGGATAAAATAAATTAGGAGCATTTATTAACAGTTGGCAGCCCTGGTAGGTCTTAAGAATACGCTCAGTCATATCTGGTTATGTACACATACAACATACGAAATTTGGTTGAATTCCACTTGATAGTGTAGAAGTTATATGCATTTAAAAATTGGACCTATCAGGAGGCTTATAATCAGTTTGGCAACACTGCCATGTTTGGCCTCCTGGAAATTAAACTGAAATATTATGATCTGTACGTGTGCCAATTTTGAAATAGCTCCCATTCATACTTTCCAAGATATCCAACATGGAGCTCAAATTTCAATTGCGATTTTTTAGCAGTTGGTAGCACTGACATCATTTTAAAATATGGCCGTAAGATATTCAGGTATAGATCTTTACTCCTACCAAATTTTGTTTCGATTGCTGCAGCCGTTTAGGAGTTGATAGGGGGGGACACACACACAGCCAGTCAGACAGACAGAAGGACAGACAGACAGACAGACAGACAGACTTTTTCCTCATTTTTGCAAAATGTGAAAAGTAGGCTAAAAATAATTGATATTAACTTGCAAAAGGGACTGTATTGAAATAATTTCAGTATTATCCTGTGATAGTCTCCTGAAATTTCTTCTTGCTGACAAGGGCTGAATTGATGTGTGTTTTTCTTTTTTTATTTCTTTTTTAACGACATTTCTCTTATGTTTGGCGGGTTCCAAATGTTCAGCCACAGAAAACTTTCCAGAAACTCCCTACATTTCCTTCACAAATTTTTCAATAAAGGACACTATCGTCGGTAGAATATAATTCATTCCCAAATGTTTTCAAAAAATTTCGCAACTTAACAACGACGTTAGCTTTTATTGGAGTCATACCTCCGTGCTTGCTGTGGTTGACAGTAAGCAGCTTGGTATTTCACTGAAGGTTGGAATTAAGGAATTTGAGATAATAGGTCCAGGTAATATTTGTGGAAATCCCTGGTCATTCATAAGCTGAACCCCTATTGTGAACTGGTGATAAATGAATGGAACGAAGGTATTTCAGTTGTTGGAGAATCCGGTTTTTCCTTACTGGCAATGCAGACTACTAGTTATCAGAATATACAAATACTCGGGGTGATTTAAGGGAGGTGAAAGCAACTTTATCATTAACAAGGAAATGTTCAGGTTTGACTAACCAACCAAGAAACTCTTGGAGTCCGAATAGAAATATACGACTGAACATGAAGTAACAAAAAGCGCTTCAAAACAATAGGAAATTAAAATATACACTATTCTCCAGCATAGATATGCACTTAAACAGGCAAAGGAGAAGAATATGATGCATTGTGCCAAAATAACCAAAATATGCATAAATATGCAAAAATATGATTTTGCATGATCTTCCGGGCCTTAGTTATTAAGCTGTACACCTATTATCTTGGCACGAGAGCTATTTATCCGACTACTTCGTGGTGCAGTGGCTATTATTCTTGGCTGTCACTCCTGAGGTCGGTTTCGATTCACGAATCTGTCAAGAAATATAATTCTGGTCTGAGGCAACTCAATTATCCTGCAAGTGGTTTCCCACTTCTACTTCAGGCAAATGCCGGGATGGTACCTAAATTAAGAGCATGGCCGCCTCCTTCCCAATCCTTATCTGAAATACAAATAGGCTACACACACTAATATAGCCATCACAATAACACAATTCATCAGACAAATTCCACACACGCCCAAGTACACGGGGCGACATGAACACAATATCGCAACGACAACTAGCTCTTTATCCGAACTGGTGCACAGTATTCAGTGACAGATTATACGAAGTCAACAGCTGAACAACAGAGAATATTGGTGTTGGACCCTAAGTGGAACGACAAAGCTTCCACAAAATGTCATTCTACGTCTTGCGGTTGTCGGCAGTCTTTGTTAGATAATCTTTGAATGATAGCGTTTTCTCAATAGTTTCATCCTGTTTAAACAGTACACATATA
This sequence comes from Meconema thalassinum, assembly GCA_946902985.2. Classification (NCBI taxonomy): domain Eukaryota; kingdom Metazoa; phylum Arthropoda; class Insecta; order Orthoptera; family Tettigoniidae; genus Meconema; species Meconema thalassinum. The sequence goes on from OX336391.1 coordinate 416,420,632, forward strand.
CACTATATATATATAAGTTCGACGTGTTGCGTAGTGGCTAGCACTCTTGGCTGTCACCACAGAGGCCCGGGCTCGAAGCCGACTCTGGCAAGGAATTTATTTCTGGTTTGAGGGCTGGAACGGGATAAACTCAGCCTCGAAGGCCAAACTGAGAAGAGGTGTGTTCGAATCCCATCTCAGCCGTCCTGGAAGGGCAGATGTGGGCATCACCATGCTGCAAAACTACCAATATCTTTGTTAGCATCAACTGTGGCAGTTGTATAGCCAAGATTGACCAATGCGAGGGTGGGGTTATAGTTTCAAAATATTGTGTGGTGCTCATCATTATACCATTATAAGGATTGGTTGGTTCTTAAGTTTAGGGGCTGCGACAACGCGGTCATGTAGCCCCGTGTACTTTGGGTGTGTGTAGAATCTGTCTGATAACCGGTGTAAATTGTGATGGCTGTATTAGTGTGTGTATCTGTTTTTTAATTCATGTGGACTGCAACTTCGATTTTTTCAGATAGTTCCTACTTTTGCCGCCAAACGCCACCGTCAACGACTACAAGGCCTAGTTCAGAACTTAGCTACTAGACGCCACCGCAACGAACGTAGAAACCTAAGAGCGTTGTTTACATTCGTAACCTATACAATTTAGCTTCACACAGGTGTAATTAGTGGAAGGTTCTTTAACATGCCATAAATCTATGACATGGGACCGCCGGCTTAACTTCCACTCCGAAGGAAGGCATACTGAGGGATTTTTAATGCTCTTAAAAATCCGATGGCTTCGGCCGGATTTGAACCCGCTATCTTGGTCATAGAAGCTCAGCATGCTACCAACTACGTCATCGAGGCCGCATCTCCACGAGGTAGCTTAGGTCATACGATAATAATAATAATAATATCAAGGATGATACAGCACAACTAAACACCAAATATGGAACGATAAACCGTGTTAATAAATTTAAATATCTTGGGGAATAGATCCAGCAAAATGGCCTTGACAAGGAAGCCATAGAAGCAAGAAGCAAGAAAATGGAAGTCGCTTTTCAAACCACCCGCAACATATATAACAAAAAGTGCTTTTCTATGAACACAAAAATTCGTCACTACAACACTGTCATCAAACCAGTACCGCTATATGCATCTGAATGCCTTATCCTACCCGAGAAATATTTACTCGCGAAGTTAGAGAAAAAGAAAGAAAGATCCTACACATCATACTTGGCCCGGACTACAAAAATGGCATCTACATCAGAAAATCCAGGCAAGAAATTTACTCGAGGATAGAGAAGATCACAGATACAATGCGAAAACGCAGAGTTTGCTTTTACGGTCATATACGACGGATGATCGACTCCCGATTGACGAAACGTATCTTCAGTATATTCGACTCAAAACCAAAAACGACAATGCCAAGGTATGTTAACGTCCAGAAAGATCTGAAAGAAATGGGGATACGAGCAGAAGATGCACAAGACCGAAACCTTTATAGAGCAGCCATCAAGACGTTTGGGACTTACCGGGACGAAAAAACGGACAACTGGTGCGAAATGGACAGAAGAACGTCGTGCTAAACACAGTGAGCTCATGAAGACAATGTGGATCAAGCGAAAAGTGAACAAATGCCAGAATGTAAGATGAGGCTTATCGAGGTCCCTAGTTGGCCGATTAGGGAAATTGAGTGAATGAATAATAACAATTCCTATACCGTATATATTTCCCATGTTGTGGGTTCGAGGACAAAGTGAGGTAAATTTCTATGTGGCAGTGGTTTTCACGGCTGGATGATCCTCCTGACGCCATCCTCAACACAGAGCTGGATGGGAAACGAAATGACAACAGGGCAACAGCGACCAAGGCCCATCAGGAAGTACCATTTCATGGAGGCTGACGGTGGGATTTGAATCCTTTGGCCTTGCACGTTAATGCACGCACCCGTCTTGATCACCGATAATAATAATAATAACAATAATAATAATAATAATATTAATAATAATAATAATAATAATATTTTGAAAAGTTTGAATGGAAGAGAAGCATATTTTACTAAGTATTTTGTATTTTGAAATGTATTTTAAAATACTATTTTGTATTTTGTATTTTCAGGAATTTTATAACTGTATTTTGTATTTTGTATCTAAAATACTTTTTTGTGAGTATTTTGTATTTTGTATCGAAAATACATTTTGTGAGTATTTTGCCCAACTCTGGGTATGGCTTATTCTTGTTGAGCCTAAAAACGTTCAGATACAACGAAAATTGAAATTTTAATGCACAGTGAATTATTGAGAGGAGTAAGTCGCGTTTCACCCTCTACGCTTCCTTGTTGGTGAGGTGATGAGTTCATTAATGACGTTGAATTTAAATTGCATTTTGTATTTTCAACCTAAACCGCTTTTTGCAAGTATTTTCAATCTAAATTGTATTTTGTATCATCGGCATTTTGCAAGTATTTAGATTCTCAATGGCATTTTGGGATATTTTGAATCTAAATTACATTTTGTAAGTATTGTCTATCCAAATAAGTAGTTTGAAACTACCGGGCATTTTGTAACCATTTTCAATTTCAATTGCATTTTGTAAGCATTTTGAATTTCAATTGCACTTTGTGAATATTTTGGATTGAAATGGGAGCTTTCAATCTGAATTGCATTGTGTATTTTCAATTTCAATTGCATTTTTAGCCTACTTTCGATTTTTGCAAAAAATGAAAGTAGACTTATGAGATCAACACAGGGCGAAAAAAGTGTGTCTGTCTGTGTGTGTGTATGTGTGTGTGTGAGTCTGTGTGTGTGTGTGTGTGTGTGTGTATGTGTGTGAGTCTGTGTGTGTGTGTGTCTGTGTGTGTGTGAGTGTGTGTACTCTGAATGTCTGTCCCCCCCTATCAATTCGAACACGGTGAATGCGAATTGAACAGAATTTGGTACAAAGGTAGCACTAGCAAAGGACACCTCAGTGTCATGTTTTATATCGCCGCCATCTTTACTGAAACTGAATGGCGGCCACTCAAACGTTCAAAACGTAAAATCAAATAACGACTAACCAAATCATCCGATCTCTACCAAATTTGGTAACAACATACCTTCGTATAGGATGCGTCTTGTGACCAAACTACAAGGTCGTCCGCCATACCATTTCAGGATGGCGGCCGTGCGAATTATGCAAACTTTGTAATCCATATCATGGGACCCACCAGTTCCGATTATCGAGCCGAGAATCGTTTTAACTGTTCTAAAGGAAGAGGCACGTTCGAAATTAAAAGTTTATTTTGTAATACTATAGTGCAGGCGTGATTTTAAAAAGCTGAGCTGATTCAGTAATAAGACAAGATGGCAGCGGATATCTTGTGCCTGACTTATATTTCACTAATTTGAGTATTGAATGCAATATAGCGTACTGATACAAAATAAATAAACTTTGTATGAAATGCTTTATATATAAATAATATACTCCAGTGATGAAATCGTTTAGTATAAATCATTATTTGCTAACAAGTTCTATGTAAGTCTCGTTGACACAATTAGCTCAGTGGTAGAGCGTTAGCATATCGCTCAAATGCCTATGGTTCAAACCCGATCAGAGCTAGATTTTTTGCTTGAAATGTTATATGTTTATTGTTTTGTAATGACTAAGATGTTTTAAAATAAAGCGTTATATTGTGCATATTATGGTGTAAAATATATATTTAATTAAAACATAATTCGCCAGCAGATTTACTCGAGACATCTAGCTGCCAAAAAGGTAACTGCACGCCGACATACTTATTAACTTCCAGATTTTATTGAAAAGTTTCTTCTTCTGGCCGCTAGAATGCACTCGCTCTGTTAGGATTATATTGTTCGATATTTCACCACTAGAAGTCACGACTAGTCTACGTGGGGCTCCATTGATTAATATACCATTGGCATTCTATGCGCATCGAATTTGAAGAATGACAAGATGATACTACGATACATTTTTACTTTTTATTTTAAAGGGTTTGTAACAGCCTATTTTGCGTTACTTGAAAATGTTATTTGAAGTAAAGAACAAAACGATTTCACATAGTAACTGAGTTCAAGCCGTTGGTGTTAGTTCAGGTATTAATTACTACTTTTATTTCAGGCAAATAGCAATCGAAAATATCCACATAGTTTGTATACACACGTCTCTGTAGGGTCTGTAACGGCTACCTTTGTCGTTGGATATCGCTCTACAAGTTGGGCGATCATTTATAACGTTTCTACAGATATTACACTCAAGACTCCTTAAAACCACCTCATCGTTCTTATTTAGCATTGGCCTGTCTAGACAGACGACATACACTTTATTAATTTAGATTTACTGGGCGCCAGTTATCGTAAAGATAACACATTAAAATTTTATTTAGCCACGGCCGCTCCCTTCCTTGAGCCAAGATCTATCATCGGAGCGTAGGGCAATAAACTTGCTCTATGAGATACTCTTTGCATTCCAACTATCCTATATATTCAACTCCCAATGAACAAGACATTTTAACTAATACTGGTTTATTTACAACAAAATTATTAACATTTGATCTGAGGTTTCGAGCTGTGTACAATATGTGCATTAATATTCCCTAATTGCGGGGCAATATTGACTGTCTTCTCGCTAGCGCTGATCTTCTGTGTTGATAATAACTCGGTCCACATACCTGGTGCCTTGTGGTTCAAAGTCCATCTCGTTGGTCTGCTTGTAGTCTAATTTGAGATCTTACGCCAACACACGTTTATTGACCTTTGAAAACATATGTTTTCTTCTTCTCGTTGTTGTTGTTGTTGTTGTTGCTGCTGCTGCTGCTGCTTGTTTCTGAGTTTGATCACCATGGTAAGCAAATTTGAACAAACCAGGCTAATTGAATTCACTAAGTCCCATCTTACTGAGGGACTGGCAGAGTCTACGACTCACAAAGTCAGTGAGTGAGTGCGTGATCGAATATGTGAATGACAGAATAGAATCTATAGAATAGCCAGTGCTGAAGTCGCGCTGGGCTTTTATACACTCTGAATGGTCCCGATGTTTCGCGGCATAAATTTGCCCGCGACCCATCAGACCAATTATAGCAAAGCATTTCTCAGTCCTCAAGCGACGCTAAAACTTCTCCGAGCGGGAATACAGGCCCGCGTACTTCAAATATTCCACTCAGAACTCGCTATTCCTCTCGTTGCGCATCTATATATTCCGCCGAAATCTTTCTCCAAGCCCTCGTCTCCAGTCAGCGTGGCTTCGTTCCAGAAATACATTTTCTTGCAATATGTTGCTTCACCGTCCGTAACTTCTTCCAACCATGCCCGTCTTGTCTTTACAATTTAACTAATAAAACAGCCCTAGACCTCTATAAAAACCCTGTTTCTTAATCTAAGCACTTGACAATATTATATATGACTATGGTAATGACGTGAATATGGTATGGCCCCTCCCTTGATATTAATGGGTGAATAAAACGATATAACTTTGATATTTCAATAATAATAATAATAATAATAATAATAATAATTTGTACCGTAATCAAGATTACGTTACAAAACGTCCCCATGGTTTCATAAAGAATGTAATGAATGATGAAATCACAAATCTTCCCTTTAAAACTTAACAGGAAATACACTGAATATACATATATGACCCTTCAAATTACATACATAATGATTATACCCTTTTCATTTTCCTTGATTGATCTGCACTCTTCTTGCAATGTTACATAAACATTCTGATTGTCCTGTGCAGTCATACAGGATTTACATGCTACATTTGTTCTTGTAGTCCCTTACAATAACAGAACACAATATATATTGCTTCTTGTTTCACGCAACACAAGTGATTTATCTCACTTCCACCAATTCCTTAGAGCCACGACACGACTCTAATTATAAACACACGGCAGTCTGCCCTTCTTGCAGCACTTGCTCTTTTCTATGATATTTCCTCAGATTGAAAATGTTATATGTACCAATGACACAATTTTCCTGATCTTTCAATAAGTAGGCATTCTTTCCTATCCTCTTCGAAACGACATAAGGTCCAGTAAACAATAAAAACAGCTTTGACATTTTCCCTTCCAATGCACAAGATGGCAACGGCTTACGTAACAAAACTTCGCTACCTACTTCCAATTCGTCGTAGACCCCCTTCTGTCGGCGTTTCCTTTGGTTTCCTGACTTTACTAAGTTGTCCCTGGCCAACAGAAGATAATACTCCGTGGAGTGTCCCTCACCCGGATCTAAACCTATCATTCTTGCTATTTCGTTGGAGGGCTTCCTTCCATAACGAATTTCATATGGTGAACATCCCGTACTCTCGTGTAACACTGAGTTTAACCAGCGTTCGGCATCACCCAACCGTGAGAACCACGCGTTGTGTTTGTCGTGCACGTATGTACGGAATATTCTTCCAATGGATTGCATAGACCGTTCAACCATGTTGCCTTGTGGATATCTAATTGAAGAGTAGATAATCCGGGTACCTAGTTCCGTCAGCTTGGTAGTCCATATTTTAGACGTGAACTGGCTTCCATGATCGCTAAGTATACTGAGTGGGCATCCAAACTCAGGAATATACTTTTCTGCTATCTGCTTGACACAACACCTTCCCGTAGCTTGTCTCAAGGGATATAATTTGACAAATTTACTGAATGCGTCAATTATTACCATTATAAATTGGTATCCGTATCGAGACTTCACCAGTGGCCCATACAGATCAACACACACAAGCTCTCCCGGCTTCTTGGCTATTACCGCTTGATACTCTCCAATCAAGTGCCGATTTGAGTGCTTCGCGCGTTGGCAGAGATCGCAAGTAGCAAGAATCTTCCTAATCTTCCTTCCCATAGCTTTAAAAAAGAAATGCCCTTTAATGGCATACAGAACTTTCCTGGCTCCGAAATGACCCAATTGAGCATGAAAGAACCAGATTAAATCTTCCTGTAAAGATTCTGGTACACACACTTTCCACTCACCATCTCTATCTTTCCTAGATAGCATACCTTGATATAGCCCGTACTTGAGCCTCCCTACTGATAACTCACCATCATTGCTGCTTCTCACCAAGCGGACAATGTCGCCCAATACTCTGTCTCTCTCCTGTTCAACAGACATATTTCGTAAACGTACTCTCTCATCCTCCTGCACTATACGTTTACCAACACACACTAAGATTCCTTCTTTCACTCCTATATTGATATCACACTCTTCACTATGAATGTGTCTGCTCAGGTAGTCTGCTAAATTATTATTCGTTCCACTGATATGTTTGATACTGAAATCATATTCACTCATGGCTAGCGTCCAACGTGTCATCCTATTACTAGTTAACCTGCTAGATTTAATGAACGTTAGCGCCTGATGATCGGTCCAGATTTGAAAGTGCGTGCCTAGCACGTAAACCCTAAATTTACTCATTGAGTAAATAATTGCCAAGAATTCCATCTCAGTAATTGTATAGCGTTTCTCAGCCATTGACAAACCTCTACTTGCCAACGATACAATGCCTAACTGACCCTGATCATCGTATTGGCATAGGCAGCCTGCAATACCAACCTCTGATGCATCCGTGATTACTATAAACTCTCTATCATACCTAGGGTGTTTCAGCATCACTGTTCTACTGAATCCTTCTTTCAGCTTTCTGAAGGCTTCCTCGTGGACCTGTGTCCATTTCCACACACTCTTACTCTTCAACAATTCTCTAAATGGTTCTAATAACCCTGCATACTGGACAACAAAACGCCTGAAATAATTGAGAACACCAATAAATGACCTTAATTGCTTACTATTACGTGGAGACGGCATACTACTAATTTTCTCTAGCCTAGATGACTCTGGTGTAACACCATCTGCAGAAACAGTGTGTCCTAGAAAAGTTATGTGGTGTACACAAAATTCAGATTTTTCCAGTTTCAAAGTGAAACCCCCTTCCCATAATTTACGAAAAACTATACTCAAGTGATCTATATGTTCCTCGAATGTATGTGACGCAATAACTATGTCATCCACATAATTCGTAACAAACTCACTAGTCTCTGGACCTAGAGCCATAGATAAAGCTCGAATTAAGGCGGAACTGCTAGTTTTAGTCCCAAATGGTACTTTTTTGAACTGTAGGAGTCTATTCTTAAAAGCAAAGGCAGTTAAATACCTATCTGAAGCACGGAGTGGAACTTGCCAAAATGAGCTACTTAAATCTACTGTCGAGAACCACTTCCGCCCCTGAAAACGTTGAACTAATTCCTCCACTGTTTCAGTTCTCAGCTGGTCGCTTTCGATTCTGGTATTTAACATTCTGGCGTCTATGCACAGTCTCACTGAATTGTCTTTCTTGGCTACTACAACTAATGGATTTAAACAATGGCTAGCTGAAGGCTCAATTATGTCGTTTTCCAACATTAATTCTATCTGTTCTTCGACGGCTTTCATATATTTAGTTGCGACAGGATACCTAGGCCCTACGAAACTACTTGTGTCTTTAACGACAAAACTATGCTCATATAAGTGTGTTGCTCCGGGTTTTGAGCTGAAAATTTCCTTATATTTTATTAATACCTCATGTAACTGATGACCTTGCTCATCATCCAGCTTACACTGTGACAATGCATCATGGATCCTACTCTCAAGTTCAGACTCCATTGCAACCTGACACACCTTAAAAACTTTGCTCTCACTAGCATCTCCGCGGTCTACCTCATTTACTTCAGGAAACTCATCACTCACAACCACGTTGCTTTCTTCCTCAAACATACACACTTTCATCTGTTTGTAAGTCTTAGACACCTTATACGTAACCTGAATTTCTTTATCCTGCCAAAATAAACATATCCTGCCAAAATGAAAATCTAATTTAACTTGATATAATGATAACCATTCCGCACCGAGAATCACCGGATATACTAAATTTGGAACTGCCAAACAGGGCTGAAATTTAACTAACTCACTAATGTTAATTGGAACTGCGACTTGCTTAGATATTTTCTGAGACCTACTACCTACAGCTGTGACAATGAAAGTGGACTTAACTGGAATTATATCAACATGAATACCTTCTCTCATTACATCTTCCAAAAATCTTAAATTTATACAAGAGTTTTCGCTTCCACTGTCCAATAAAACATCAACTTCTTTACCCCACACATTAAGTTTAATTACTGGTGACATAATCTCATTCTCAACATTATCTAAATTTCCACCATTTAGGTCATAAAGCAGTTCTTCTCTAACATCTATATTAAAATCTCCTAAATACTCAATATTCCTAGGACATTGAACTGCAATCACTTCGGGCTGTCTGTTGACCTCACTGCAACCCGTTATTCGTTTAAATTAGGCCTACCTGCCCCTGATGTAGATTGTTGTTGTTGACCTGTACGTCTGTCTGGCCTAGTACCTTCCCCTACTCTGTTCAAATTCTCGTTCCTCGTATTTGCTGTGCGTCCCCCATTGTCAAGTCGTCTTTCGTAATTCGCATTCCTGCCTTGTTCTCTTCCCCTCTCTCTCTCACCCTGCCCGAAATTATCTCCTCTACTTATTGGCTTGCGTTCGGTCCTACTATTTTCAAGAGAGTCAAAGTTTTCCAATAGCTTCTCGAACCCGTCAATAGTAGTAATATTCTGCATGAAGAATGCTTCTTTAATTATATCAGGAAAATGCCTTAATAATGTTTTAATTACCTGTGATTCAGTCTCTAAACCTTCTAAATTCTGGCATATAAGTACATGCGCTAAGAAATACTCTGTGTACGAAACACCATCTCTCCTTTGGTACTTCCCAAAAATAATGTTACATCTTTCTCTTTCTTGCACATTTTCATTCCAGTACTTGGCTATGAACTTCTCTTTAAATTTTCTAAAACTAGTCATCTGGTATTTATACACACTGAACCATGACCTTGAATCCCTAACAAAAGATTTATCTAGCATCTCAAGTACTTGTTCCCATTGAACGATCCCCTCTTCTAAATCTTTAGCGAACTTCTTTTCTACTGTTTTTAAGAATTCCATTGGGTTATATGCCTTGCCTGTGAATACTGGCAAATCTGCCTCTTTAGTTAGAAATCTACTTAAATTTCCTATTTGTACATTACCGCTGTTTGTTGCTATTTGCTTCTGACATCTCTGCAATTTCTCCTCCATTTTATCTGTCTTACTCGCTACTTCTTCACTGATACTGTTAAATTTACTGTTAACCTCTTCCCTAATTTCTTGATTATCGCTCTCTAGTTTATTTTCTAAATTACCTATTTTAGCAATATTATTATCACACTTGACCTTCATACTGTTGACTTCTCCTTCTAAGTCAACCCTAACCTTACTACATTTAATTTTCACTTCCTCGTCAATTTTGTCAACTCGCTCCGACACTTGTTGCATTCTGGCGTCAACCTTAAGTGACCATGATTCCTCCACCTCAGTAATCCTGTTTTCTAACTTATTGTGAAATTCTCGGCCTACTTCTTTAATTTGTCTATTGAAATTCTCTGTAGCTTCATCAAACTTCTTACGTTGTTCATCAAGCTTCTTACTATGCTCAGTGAACTTAAGATCTATTGCTTTTTCTAATTGATCACTACGCACGTCAAATTTCTTACTTTGTTCCTCTTGCTTTTTACTCTGTTCAGCTAACTTAAGATCTATTGCTTTTTCTAGTTGATCGCTACGCACGTCAAATTTCTTACTCTGTTCCTCTAACTTCTTACTCTGTTCAGTTATGAGCATCGTCAGGTTTCGAAGCCAGGAAGGATTCTCCCCCTCATTACTCTGGATGGTTGTAGCCCCGTCTTGTTTATTTTCCTCAGTTTCCTGATTTTCGCTTACTTTTGACATCTCATCATTGGTACCCTGCACACCTAATTTTGACATTTTAACTGATCTTATAATACTACGGTTTCTCAAATGTATATTCCCCAAATTATCCCTGTTACTCATTACCCAAAAAAACAACTCACCAAAAGAACACTCCTAATTTATAACCGTAGTTCCCTAACTTGATATATGCCTCTTTATTGAAAAACTCGGAATGAATGCAAAGAGTACTCGTTTATATCGTACATGAAAACAACTTTAATCTTTAACATACTTGAAATAAACTGGAATTATACATAATATCCATTCACTTCAGTACGATATTTCGTAGCCCCACATTGGTTGTGCCATTTGTAACGGCTACCTTTGTCGTTGGATATCGCTCTACAAGTTGGGCGATCATTTATAACGTTTCTACAGATATTACACTCAAGACTCCTTAAAACCACCTCATCGTTCTTATTTAGCATTGGCCTGTCTAGACAGACGACATACACTTTATTAATTTAGATTTACTGGGCGCCAGTTATCGTAAAGATAACATATTAAAATTTTATTTAGCCACGGCCGCTCCCTTCCTTGAGCCAAGATCTATCATCGGAGCGTAGGGCAATAAACTTGCTCTATGAGATACTCTTTGCATTCCAACTATCCTATATATTCAACTCCCAATGAACAAGACATTTTAACTAATACTGGTTTATTTACAACAAAATTATTAACATTTGATCTGAGGTTTCGAGCTGTGTACAATATGTGCATTAATATTCCCTAATTGCGGGGCAATATTGACTGTCTTCTCGCTAGCGCTGATCTTCTGTGTTGATAATAACTCGGTCCACATACCTGGTGCCTTGTGGTTCAAAGTCCATCTCGTTGGTCTGCTTGCAGTCTAATTTGAGATCTTACGCCAACACACGTTTATTGACCTTTGAAAACATATGTTTTCTTCTTCTCGTTGTTGTTGTTGTTGTTGTTGCTGCTGCTGCTGCTGCTTGTTTCTGAGTTTGATCACCATGGTAAGCAAATTTGAACAAACCAGGCTAATTGAATTCACTAAGTCCCATCTTACTGAGGGACTGGCAGAGTCTACGACTCACAAAGTCAGTGAGTGAGTGCGTGATCGAATATGTGAATGACAGAATAGAATCTATAGAATAGCCAGTGCTGAAGTCGCGCTGGGCTTTTATACACTCTGAATGGTCCCGATGTTTCGCGGCATAAATTTGCCCGCGACCCATCAGACCAATTATAGCAAAGCATTTCTCAGTCCTCAAGCGACGCTAAAACTTCTCCGAGCGGGAATACAGGCCCGCGTACTTCAAATATTCCACTCAGAACCCGCTATTCCTCTCGTTGCGCATCTATATATTCCGCCGAAATCTTTCTCCAAGCCCTTGTCTCCAGTCAGCGTGGCTTCGTTCCAGAAATACATTTTCTTGCAATATGTTGCTTCACCGTCCGTAACTTCTTCCAACCATGCCCGTCCTGTCTTTACAATTTAACTAATAAAACAGCCCTAGACCTCTATAAAAACCCTGTTTCTTAATCTAAGCACTTGACAATATTATATATGACTATGGTAATGACGTGAATATGGTATGGCCCCTCCCTTGATATTAATGGGTGAATAAAACGATATAACTTTGATATTTCAATAATAATAATAATAATAATAATAATAATAATAATAATAATTTGTACCGTAATCAAGATTACGTTACAGGTCATGGAAAGATTTGTTAATTCAATTAGGGTTTTCGATTCCCGGTCAATGCATGTGAGATTTTTGAAGTGAAATGCCATGTCCTGTGGTTCGGATTCCACGTAAAAAGGAGGTCCCGTGGCTCATAATCACAAGATTCACGGCCACGTAAAACTACAATCTTCCTTCCTTTTTTTTTCAATTAGGGTTGTGAAAGCCCTGCACAACCAGACGTGTAAAGACATGCCTCAACTCAAAGTTGGATGTTGCCCACGGCAGGTCGTATATGTAATAATAATAATAATAATAATAATATATATATATATATATATATATATATATATATATATATTTATTTATTTTTTTAGGGGAAGAAATGCATTTACGCACAGAGTGTCGGGCTCCTGCTGCTGAGTAGCAGACTACCGACTAAAACTCCCCCTTTACTTCTGAACACTAGCCTGGAACCGTTTAGCATATTAAAACAATAATAATAATAATAATGTTATTGGTTTCACATCCCTTTTAACTACTGCTGCTTTTAGAGACACCGGGGTGCCGGAATTTTGGCCCGAAGGGGATCTTTAACGTGCCAGTAAATGTACTGACACGGCTCCCTCGCATTTGTGCACCCTCAAATGCCAGCTGACTGCGCCAGGATACGAACCTGCAACCTAGGGCCCAGCAAGCGAGAACGTTACCGCCGAGCCACGCAGCCAGTCCGGTCGATTATGTCTCCAGATCCATAACATTCTTGAGTTACTTCTTATCTTTCTTTCTTTCTTTCTTTCTTTCTTTCTTTCTTCAATGATGGTAACAGTTATTATCTAGATTGTGGCGTTTGGTAGAGGTAAATAGTTTCTATGGCCTTCAACAAAGAATAGTTCTATTATACTCTTTGATAATAACAACGAGTTATAACTATACTCATACATTTAGGAGAAAGTAGGCTATATGTTCTTTACTGAACATCTTGTTTAAGTATTTTGAACATCAATTGCATTTTGTACGTATTTTCAATCTCATTTGCATTTTGTAAGTATTTTGAATTTCACTTGCATTTTGTAAGTATTTCGACTGTACATTGCATTTTGTACGTATTTTGAACTTAACCTACATTTTGTGAGTATTTTTCAATCTCTTCCTTTTGTGAGTATTTTCGTTCTACATTCCCTTTTGTAAGTATTACCGCTCTCCATTTTGTAAGTTGTTTCAATTGAGATCCTTTTTGTACTTACGTATTTTCCTTCTCATTTAATTTTCGTTCTGGTTTCCACTTTATTGTCATTTTCGCTTTCACCCATATCATTAGGGGCCGATAACCTAGATGTTAGGCCCCTTAAAACAACAATCATCATCATCATCTTCATCATCATCATTAATGACGTCCTAAATTGAACTTTTCTGATGCTTCATATCTTGCCACGTACCAAATATTATGCTCCACGTTCGATTTCAATGGGCAAGTATTCAAACTCCTAGCCTGAGTTGAACTGTACAATATAACGCCGCTTTACCGCATTGCTTTGACTAGTCATCTTAAATACACCACGTACTGGTTACTGTATGATCCACCTGCATCGCGCAAACATAATGTACATTACCGTGGCTTTGGTTGCGGCGATACTCTACTTGTCTATACAGCACAAACCAATAGAAGTCAGCTGCTCGCGGCTCTTTCCTCACTCATGCCATTAGCTCAACGAGCGAGCTCTCTCAATGCCGACCTATGGCTTATGATGCACCCAGGATAGTGCTACAAGCTCAAAGACTCACGGCTGGTGAGGGATTCCTGAGCTGGATCTCCTCTTTCCCCATTCCTAACTGCCTTTCATGGCTCTTTCTCTTTCTGAGTTTCTCAGTCCTTACTATTCGAGTGTTGACGGCATATCTTCTCTCTGTCTTTTTTTAGTTCCTTTTTTCTTCTAATAAACTACGTTAGCTGTAAGTCAGTAGTTAAGCTGTAAGTCAGTAGTTAGTTTTAATTCGAGTTATCATTTCATATTTTTTCATTCCACCCAAACCATAAGGATGCGATAACCTAGATGTTAGTTAGTTAGTTAGTTAGTTATTGTTGTTTTAAGGGGCGGAACTACGAGGTCATCTGCCCCATAACCTAGATGTTATCATCATCAGTTTATAATTAGACAAGTGATTTAAGAGTTTGTTGTGTCTGTCCCGTCATTCACACTGCCCAGTTGACATACATAGTTCTTTTGGTTGACATCCCGCGTTTTCTTTTAATTCCCTATTAGTAGCTCCGTGTGAAGAAGATTAGCTGATTATTTAGCATCTGATATGACAACCACTGAGATCAGTGGTTCGGAAGTATTGCTTGTACCTCAAGTGTCATTATGAAATGGCGTTTTTGGATAACACTCAGCCACACGCAGTTTAAAAGGGAAGTTGCATTCCTTCTGAAGTCCTCGACTAAAAGCAGCGACGATACTGTAGTTCCCTAATCTCGCGTGTTTATAAGGATATGCTACCATCAACACCCTTTTGACAAAGCTCTTGAGGCCTTCGGGCCGATAGGCTACAATTCGCCGACTTCTCTTGCGTGGGTCACGCCAGGCCAACACGTTTTGTTGATTGAGTCCGCTTACAATGTCACGGCATCACACACGTATATCCTTAGCAATGTTGCCAACACCATGGAATACAAGAAATGTTAAGTACGAGTATCATTTAGCGTGTGGACGCATATTTGGGTGAATTTTGATTCCAGGATTTTAATTACTAACGATTTTAACGTCATATTTGTTCAATCCTTCCTCCATTCATCTGATTCCACCCATCACTTCACAGATAAAATCTTAATGAATGTAAGATTTTACCAAATGCTGTTTTTCAGCTATTAGATTGTGTTGTGTACATGGAATACAACCCATCAAGATGTTAAACAGAGAGTTAAAATATCTGACGCGATCAGGATTTGAACCTGGGACTTTGTCTTCAGCTCTTCGTCGGCGTGAAATACTGACCGGAAGACAGGGATTTCTTGAGGTTCGAGATGGGACATGTGAAAAACTAACCTGAAAATATTACATTTAATTAAAACATATTTCTTATGGATTACATAAGAGTTGAGTGACATGTTTCACTCGTCAAGCTAGCATCATCAGGTCCAAATATATACAAGACAAAATAGCTCTACAAAAAACTACCAAACCCACAATGCTACACAGAAATGGTCGCTGCCTTCCAAAAACTAAAAACACAACAAAGACTTAGAAAGTATGGCAGCCATTACTGATTAAAACAAAAGCATTGAGCAGCCAAAAATAAACTATTTATTTTAATATCTAAAAGTTTGTAAGAGTGAGAAATGGTGATCCCATCCACAAACTAATCTATGAAGGTGTAGCTGCTATTGCTGTGATACACTTAAAGCAGGCCTGTCCAGCCATGCCACTGGTAGGTGCGGCGCCACGAGACTCGCTCCGTGGCAGACTAAGCCCCGCTCTCCCCCGCTCCACCAACACTCCCAGCAGCTTCTCCTCTCACTACCTTCTCTTGCTAGGGAGGAGAAGACAGACTTGTCCCCTCCTCTCCACACTCCTGTCCTAAACACGCTGCGTTGTAGTGGAATGGGTCATAAGCCAAGTGCCAATCAAGGTAAGAAGGAGATTCTGATTTCCTCTTTTTAAATAGAACGGTACATATGTTGTAGAAAAGTTGCGAATGGCAAAAGACATTCAACATCAGAGGTGGGTGGCGGAAGCAACCCTTTCTTGGAATTTAATTATTTTGTAGTACCCGCCCCAGCGCCAGCGGACGGCAAGTGGATGTGTTTGATAAGTCACACTATTTTAAAGCTTACAAAATAAAAAAGCATTATGATTCAAAGGATTTGTTATAGCTACTGATTCTTGGTTACTAATGTCCCATTCTACGCCACGCACAACATTGCCCGTACTTCCGCCAGCTCGCTACCTATGCTACCGCAACATCTCCCTCGCTTGCAGCCATTCCTCGACCCACACCTTCCCCACACAATCCCCCGGATCCACTAAGGCAGGGGTGGCCAAACGTTTTTTTTAATCATTTTAAATCATCTTGTCGACTTCGTCGTTACGCTGGGGTCTGGCGTTACGTTACGGTGACGGGACGAAATGTATCCAGATGCACTGAGGTGTGTGACGTGATAGTACTGCTTGGTGCATGTGTTCCCCGACCCTCTCTACTTCGTTAGTGAAAAAATCCACAGCCTGCTTCCAGTCTCCGACCGGGTCAGGAATGGAATGAATGAAGCCCCCATCTAGCGGCGAGGATATGAACTGTGCCGAAGCCTGTCGCACTCCTCTGGAGCAATGATTAAATGAATGACGATGAAATGAAATGATAGTGGAGAGTGTTGCTGGAAATAAATGGTGACAGGGAAAACCGCAGTATCCGGAGAAAAACCTGTCTGCCTCCGCTTTGTCCAGCACAAATCTCACATGGAGTGACCGGGATTTGAACCACGGACCCAGCGGTGAGAGGCCGGCGTGCTGCCTCCTAAGCCACGGAGGCTTACTATCTACTTCGTTAGTATAATACAAAAATCCCCGATTCTTGGATGTCACGGGTAATCTCGAGAACCACTGGATGGATTTTGATGCGGATTTCACCATTCTGTAAAGGATATCTCGAGGAAACATTCTGTAGAAAATAATTTATGTATGATCAAAGGAAGCCAAGCAGTAACGATTTTAGTAAAAAAGTCGAAAACAAACTTCGCGTCCGTGCGCTTCTTAAGCTTACGCTAGGAAACCCGTTAAAAATATCAATATACTATGAGCGTAAGAATTGGTCAGCATGAAAAGTTCTACAAAAAAGTCCGCGAAAGCATATCTCTATCTTCAATACATCGCCCACTATAAGTGTTTTTAGACTGGATGGAAGGGGAACGTCCCCGCGCGCTCTGGTGAGCGTGACGGCATCCCGCGCGCTTGACCTTGCTTTGCCCTTGGTTTGCACTTGCCGTTCGCGAGTAATTTGAAACAAGATAAGCAAGATAAGTATTATGCAGATAATTTTCTAACATGTCAAGAGTCTTTGACTTCAAGCGAAGCGAGAGGCCTCCAGCCTTTCTAGCATTTTTCAGCATTTGTAGCATTTAAAATGATACAAAGTCTAGTCTTTCAGACTGACTGTCACTTTTTTTAAAACTAAGGGCCACATTGTAAATAGTTGGGAGACCTTGCGGGCCAATAACTCTCCGGGGAGTTTGAGAGGTTGTTGTTGTTTGAGTCTTCAGTATTTTGACTGGTTTGATGCAGCTCTCCATGCCTCCCTGTCCTGAGCTAATCGTTTCATCTCTACATAGCTCCGACACCCTACATCCGAGGCAATCTGTTTAACATATTCTAACCTTGGTCTACCCCTACAGTTTTTGTCCTCGACCCTTCCTTCCATAACTAAGCTTGCTATTCCTGGGTGTCTTAGTATGTGTCCTACCGACCTATCTCTTCTCTTCATTAACAGTCGCCAGAAACATCTCTCCTCTCCCACTCGTCTTAATACCTCTTTGTTTGTAACCCTATCTACCCATCTGATCTTCATCATTCTCCTGTAACACCACATTTCAAATGCTTCAATTCTCCTCTTTTCTGCTGCACCAATAGTCCAAGTTTCACTTCCATAGAGCGCCACGCACCAGACAGAGGCTTTCAAAAATGACTTCCTAATACCTAAATCTATATTCGATGTAAACAGATTCCCTTTTTGTAGAAATGCTTTCTTAGCCTGAGCCAACCTACTTTTTATATCCTCTTTGCTTCGTCCATGACTGGTTATTCTGCTTCCTAAGTAACAGAAGTCTCCTACTTCCTTCAGCTTTTCACCTGCCAATTTGATCTCCATAGAGGTTTCTGATTTATTTCGGCTGCATTCCAGTATTTTTGTTTTACATTTATTAATTTTCATCATGAATTCTTTCTTCAATACGGAGTCCATACCATTCAAAAACTCATTCAAATCCTCAGGCTTGTCGGCCAAGATGACGATGTCATCAGCAAATCTCAGAGTTGAAATTATTTCTCCTTGAATCTTCACTCCCACTTTAAATTTTTCTCTAATTTCCTTCATTGCTTGTTCAATGTAAAGATTGAAAAGTATGGGTGATAAGTTGCAGCCTTGCCTTACACCTTTCTGAATACCATCTTCTCTCTCATGTCCTTCAACTCGAATGACTGCTGTCTGGTTTCTGTACAGATTGTATATCACTCTCCTATCCCTGTACTTTATTCCAATCGATTTCAAAATGTCAAACAATTTAGTCCAATCAACGTTATCAAAAGCCTTTTCTAAGTCTACAAAAGCCATGAACGTTCTCTTATCTTTCCTTATTCTACCTTCCAAAATCAGCCTAAGACTTAGTACAGCTTCCCTTGTTCCTACATTTCTCCTGAAACCAAACTGGTCTTCACCCAACTCCGTTTCTATCTGGCTTTCAATCCTCTTGTAAATTATTCTAGACAGGATCTTTGAAGCATGAGTAATCAAGCTGATTGTACGGTAATCTTCACATCTGTCAGCTCCCACTTTCTTTGGTATAGGGATGATTACATTCTTCTTGAAATCAGGGGGTACCTCACCTGTCTCATAAATCCTACACACCAAGTGAAATAACCTGATCAGACCTTCATCTCCTATGCAGCGTAGCAACTCAATCGGTATATCATCTATGCCTGGTGCTTTGTTCCTGCTTAAGTCTTCCAAAGCTCTATCAAATTCTGATCTCAATATTAAATCTCCTTTCGCATCCTCATCAATTTCCTCCTCCCTTTCCATTACATGATTCTCAATCTCCATTCCCTTAAGGTTTGAGAGGTATGGAATTTAATATATGCAATATGGTAAGTATTGTGGCTGTCTGAGCTTAGTTTTCTGAGTATTGTTGCCATTTTCTATATTTATTTGCAGTGGATAAAATAATAAAACACAAACAAATAAATTTAAATATTTTTAATAAATCCCTTTAAATTAAAAACACATTAATAATCAAATTATGAAATAAATTCATGATAATTTCGTTTAGTGCGATGACTGGAACTTGTTTCAAAGTTTTGGCGATACGACGCGTGTCGGACAAAATAGTCTCGCAGGCCATATGCGGCCCGCGGGCCGTTGGTTGGGCAGTCCTGAACTAAGGAAAGACCGTGGCACAAGCGTGGCAGTCGACTGCACCGTGGCATTTTCCTGGACAGGCCTGACTTAAAGCAAACTGTAAGGTGCGTTCAAAAAGTAACGAGCCGGAGGCTGGAATGCGCAAACCGGTGACTACATCGGCTAATCGTGGCGTGTGTAACGAGGTGTGGTTCCGACCAGAGCGTGGAAGGTCACAGCCCGTCGCTAGAGAGCACGCGTGTACGTCACGTAACGATACAAGGCGAGCAGCAGCATGCATCAATCATCCAACGCTGCCAGTCGCATTGCAAACAGTGACATGGAGGCATCAACCGAAGAGCAATGAGGTGTCGTTCGGTTTCTGACAGCGGAAGGAATAGGGGGAACGGACATTCATCGCCGAATGTCACAAGTGCACGGCGAACACTGCATGTCCCTTGCAAGGGTCAAGGCGTGGCACAAGCTCTTCAGGGAAGGACGGGTGTCATTAGCCGATGATGCCCGGTCTGGGGCACCCCCCTGCATTACCGATGACAACGTCCAGCTGGTTGATGCACTATTTACCCAGGACCGCCAAGTGACAGTGAACGCCATAGCCACCGTGGTCACTCTACAACAATACACGACCTCATACGGACAACACAGTCGCGGCACTCCTGCAGAAATTCAAATGGAAGGTTCTCGGCCACCCTCCATACAGTCCAGACCTCTCTCCCTGTGATTACGCCATGTTTGGTCCCCTGAAAAGGGCTCTGCGGGGCCAACGATTCACCTCGGACACCGACGTCCAGCTGTACGTGCGGAACTGGTTCACATCGCAGCCCAGGGAATTTAATGAGACAGCCATTCACCGCCTCGTGTCCCAGTGGGACAAGTGCCTTGACAGCCAGGGCCAATACTTCTAACATACAGGTACTGCTTTCTGTAATTATGCCTCCGGCTCGTTACTTTTTGAACGCACCTTATAGAATTGTAAACTAATATGCAGAAATGACCTATTGATATCGCGCCAGGAGATGGCAGTTGGGTTTGAACTGCAGATGTATTCCCCCTCACTGCGTATCGCGCATTCCAAAAACATTAAGTTGGTTACTACTTGCTTCACTCACTCAGCACATTCCTTCTTTCACTGGCTGCGTGTCGTCTTCTGCGATAACCATTGGCATGCGGGAAGCCGATATATTTAGGTTTGGAATAGGCGAGCCGCGCTTGCGTACTGCAAGACTTCCCGCACCCCGTCGCAGCGTGTTGAACTGCCATCTCCTGGTGCGATGACGATACGAGTACTTTGCTGCGATGATGGTAGACCTAAAACTGCAACAAACAAAAATAGTGTTTGTTTACTAATAGACTAATGTGTTGTCATATCTGAATGGAGACTTATCTGAAATTGTGGAATGTCTTCAAACTGCGCTAACAACGACTTTTCTGATGTAAAAACAATTTATTTGTGCAGCCAGTTGCAAATCACCAATATAACAGTAACATTTTATAATTTGAAATGCTTTTATAGCATTAATGTTTCGTTCTTACAGTGAAGTATTCCAATAATTCGCTTAAGTAGTGGACAGTAAATCATTATGTGGGGAAGGTGGTTGTTGTTTCATTTGAGGGACTTTGACATCTGGTCATTAAGCCCTTGATCGCTCTTCCTAGAGATCACTTGTTCATCATGGTGCAATACTTTTTGAAGGGAACCGCCGACGAACGATATAAGATACGAGGCAGCGCAGAAAGGACAGATATCTCATTAGAAAGCATGGGAGGAACGCGGATGCCCCACCTGGAGCCACCTGTCATCACTGCGGTAAATGTGTGCCTCTCGCATTGGGCTGTATAGTCACCTCCAAATTCACCGATGAGGAGACATTCCGGATTGGAAGGCCAACCTACTCGATACGAGTGTTTGCTATGAAGTTTCGTGTACCTGGGCGTGTGTATAATTTGTCTATGCATGTGAGATTTTCGAAGTGAAATTCCATGTCCTGTGGTTCGGGTTACACGTAAAAAAATGGAAGGTCCCATCCTCATGATCGCGAAATTAACGGTCACGTTAAACTGCAATCTTTCTTCCTTCTTTATAATTTGTATCTGTAATTGAGGCTGGGATCGGGAAGAAGGTGGCCATGGACTTAAGTTAGTAGCCATTCCGACGTTTGGTTCGGGTAGAAGTGGAAAACCACGGAAAACCACTTCCAGGATGGCTGAGGTGGGAATCAAACCCATATATTCTGATTTCTGCATTCTTGTCTGTTGCTCCGGAGGTCCGGGTTCGATTCCCGGCTCTACCAAGAAATGTAATTCTGGGCTGAGAGCCTCGTGAGTCAAAACTGAGAAGTAGAAGAAGAAGAAGAAGTGGGTTTGATTCCCACCTTACCCATCCTGGGAGTGATGTTCCGTGGTTTCCCACTTCTACTCCAGACAAAATCCGGGATGGTTCCTGACTTAAGGTCACGACCTCCTCCTTACCAATCCTCACCTGCATTACAAATACTCACACTACTACATACACCACACAATACACAGGTTATGAGACAAATTTTCTATACTAACTCACGTACAGGGGTTTAAATGACTAAGATGTCGCAAAGACGTTCTCAACCTCTTTGAGACTGTGAGCACTTTCATGCCATACCAAGTACCCGTGTATCTTTCAATCTAATATAATAATAATAATAACAATAATATAATAATAATAATAATAATAATAATAATGGAACATGCGTGCGCCTCTTTGCTTTTCCTGCCTATCTCTCCCTCTTAAGTTCTTAAATAGCTAGTGATTCACCACTCAGCAGGCATTCTGCAACTGCTTGTGACCAGAGTTGGGCAAAATACTCACAAAATGTATTTTCGATACAAAATACAAAATACTCACAAAAAAGTATTTTAGATACAAAATACAAAATACAGTTATAAAATTCCTGAAAATACAAAATACAAAATAGTATTTTAAAATACATTTCAAAATACAAAATACTTAGTAAAATATGCTTCTCTTCCATTCAAACTTTTCAAAATATTATTATTATTATTATTATTAATATTATTATTATTATTATTGTTATTATTATTATTATCGGTGATCAAGACGGGTGCGTGCATTAACGTGCAAGGCCAAAGGATTCAAATCCCACCGTCAGCCTCCATGAAATGGTACTTCCTGATGGGCCTTGGTCGCTGTTGCCCTGTTGTCATTTCGTTTCCCATCCAGCTCTGTGTTGAGGATGGCGTCAGGAGGATCATCCAGCCGTGAAAACCACTGCCACATAGAAATTTACCTCACTTTGTCCTCGAACCCACAACATGGGAAATATATACGGTATAGGAATTGTTATTATTCATTCACTCAATTTCCCTAATCGGCCAACTAGGGACCTCGATAAGCCTCATCTTACATTCTGGCATTTGTTCACTTTTCGCTTGATCCACATTGTCTTCATGAGCTCACTGTGTTTAGCACGACGTTCTTCTGTCCATTTCGCACCAGTTGTCCGTTTTTTCGTCCCGGTAAGTCCCAAACGTCTTGATGGCTGCTCTATAAAGGTTTCGGTCTTGTGCATCTTCTGCTCGTATCCCCATTTCTTTCAGATCTTTCTGGACGTTAACATACCTTGGCATTGTCGTTTTTGGTTTTGAGTCGAATATACTGAAGATACGTTTCGTCAATCGGGAGTCGATCATCCGTCGTATATGACCGTAAAAGCAAACTCTGCGTTTTCGCATTGTATCTGTGATCTTCTCTATCCTCGAGTAAATTTCTTGCCTGGATTTTCTGATGTAGATGCCATTTTTGTAGTCCGGGCCAAGTATGATGTGTAGGATCTTTCTTTCTTTTTCTCTAACTTCGCGAGTAAATATTTCTCGGGTAGGATAAGGCATTCAGATGCATATAGCGGTACTGGTTTGATGACAGTGTTGTAGTGACGAATTTTTGTGTTCATAGAAAAGCACTTTTTGTTATATATGTTGCGGGTGGTTTGAAAAGCGACTTCCATTTTCTTGCTTCTTGCTTCTATGGCTTCCTTGTCAAGGCCATTTTGCTGGATCCATTCCCCAAGATATTTAAATTTATTAACACGGTTTATCGTTCCATATTTGGTGTTTAGTTGTGCTGTATCATCCTTGATATTATTATTATTATTATTATCGTATGACCTAAGCTACCTCGTGGAGATGCGGCCTCGATGACGTAGTTGGTAGCATGCTGAGCTTCTATGACCAAGATAGCGGGTTCAAATCCGGCCGAAGCCATCGGATTTTTAAGAGCATTAAAAATCCCTCAGTATGCCTTCCTTCGGAGTGGAAGTTAAGCCGGCGGTCCCATGTCATAGATTTATGGCATGTTAAAGAACCTTCCACTAATTACACCTGTGTGAAGCTAAATTGTATAGGTTACGAATGTAAACAACGCTCTTAGGTTTCTACGTTCGTTGCGGTGGCGTCTAGTAGCTAAGTTCTGAACTAGGCCTTGTAGTCGTTGACGGTGGCGTTTGGCGGCAAAAGTAGGAACTATCTGAAAAAATCGAAGTTGCAGTCCACATGAATTAAAAAACAGATACACACACTAATACAGCCATCACAATTTACACCGGTTATCAGACAGATTCTACACACACCCAAAGTACACGGGGCTACATGACCGCGTTGTCGCAGCCCCTAAACTTAAGAACCAACCAATCCTTATAATGGTATAATGATGAGCACCACACAATATTTTGAAACTATAACCCCACCCTCGCATTGGTCAATCTTGGCTATACAACTGCCACAGTTGATGCTAACAAAGATATTGGTAGTTTTGCAGCATGGTGATGCCCACATCTGCCCTTCCAGGACGGCTGAGATGGGATTCGAACACACCTCTTCTCAGTTTGGCCTTCGAGGCTGAGTTTATCCCGTTCCAGCCCTCAAACCAGAAATAAATTCCTTGCCAGAGTCGGCTTCGAGCCCGGGCCTCTGTGGTGACAGCCAAGAGTGCTAGCCACTACGCAACACGTCGAACTTATATATATAGTGTATATGTGTACTGTTTAAACAGGATGAAACTATTGAGAAAACGCTATCATTCAAAGATTATCTAACAAAGACTGCCGACAACCGCAAGACGTAGAATGACATTTTGTGGAAGCTTTGTCGTTCCACTTAGGGTCCAACACCAATATTCTCTGTTGTTCAGCTGTTGACTTCGTATAATCTGTCACTGAATACTGTGCACCAGTTCGGATAAAGAGCTAGTTGTCGTTGCGATATTGTGTTCATGTCGCCCCGTGTACTTGGGCGTGTGTGGAATTTGTCTGATGAATTGTGTTATTGTGATGGCTATATTAGTGTGTGTAGCCTATTTGTATTTCAGATAAGGATTGGGAAGGAGGCGGCCATGCTCTTAATTTAGGTACCATCCCGGCATTTGCCTGAAGTAGAAGTGGGAAACCACTTGCAGGATAATTGAGTTGCCTCAGACCAGAATTATATTTCTTGACAGATTCGTGAATCGAAACCGACCTCAGGAGTGACAGCCAAGAATAATAGCCACTGCACCACGAAGTAGTCGGATAAATAGCTCTCGTGCCAAGATAATAGGTGTACAGCTTAATAACTAAGGCCCGGAAGATCATGCAAAATCATATTTTTGCATATTTATGCATATTTTGGTTATTTTGGCACAATGCATCATATTCTTCTCCTTTGCCTGTTTAAGTGCATATCTATGCTGGAGAATAGTGTATATTTTAATTTCCTATTGTTTTGAAGCGCTTTTTGTTACTTCATGTTCAGTCGTATATTTCTATTCGGACTCCAAGAGTTTCTTGGTTGGTTAGTCAAACCTGAACATTTCCTTGTTAATGATAAAGTTGCTTTCACCTCCCTTAAATCACCCCGAGTATTTGTATATTCTGATAACTAGTAGTCTGCATTGCCAGTAAGGAAAAACCGGATTCTCCAACAACTGAAATACCTTCGTTCCATTCATTTATCACCAGTTCACAATAGGGGTTCAGCTTATGAATGACCAGGGATTTCCACAAATATTACCTGGACCTATTATCTCAAATTCCTTAATTCCAACCTTCAGTGAAATACCAAGCTGCTTACTGTCAACCACAGCAAGCACGGAGGTATGACTCCAATAAAAGCTAACGTCGTTGTTAAGTTGCGAAATTTTTTGAAAACATTTGGGAATGAATTATATTCTACCGACGATAGTGTCCTTTATTGAAAAATTTGTGAAGGAAATGTAGGGAGTTTCTGGAAAGTTTTCTGTGGCTGAACATTTGGAACCCGCCAAACATAAGAGAAATGTCGTTAAAAAAGAAATAAAAAAAGAAAAACACACATCAATTCAGCCCTTGTCAGCAAGAAGAAATTTCAGGAGACTATCACAGGATAATACTGAAATTATTTCAATACAGTCCCTTTTGCAAGTTAATATCAATTATTTTTAGCCTACTTTTCACATTTTGCAAAAATGAGGAAAAAGTCTGTCTGTCTGTCTGTCTGTCTGTCCTTCTGTCTGTCTGACTGGCTGTGTGTGTGTCCCCCCCTATCAACTCCTAAACGGCTGCAGCAATCGAAACAAAATTTGGTAGGAGTAAAGATCTATACCTGAATATCTTACGGCCATATTTTAAAATGATGTCAGTGCTACCAACTGCTAAAAAATCGCAATTGAAATTTGAGCTCCATGTTGGATATCTTGGAAAGTATGAATGGGAGCTATTTCAAAATTGGCACACGTACAGATCATAATATTTCAGTTTAATTTCCAGGAGGCCAAACATGGCAGTGTTGCCAAACTGATTATAAGCCTCCTGATAGGTCCAATTTTTAAATGCATATAACTTCTACACTATCAAGTGGAATTCAACCAAATTTCGTATGTTGTATGTGTACATAACCAGATATGACTGAGCGTATTCTTAAGACCTACCAGGGCTGCCAACTGTTAATAAATGCTCCTAATTTATTTTATCCAAATACCAATATATCAGAAAGTATGCAAGCCGACAGCTTTAAACTATGCACACATATAGTACCTGACATTCTATATTAATTTGGAGTAACTTATATACGTCAGTGCTACCAACATGATTCTAAGCCTGCTGACAGGTCCAACTTTAAATACATGTAACTTCCATACTATCATTTGGATTTCAACCAAATTTCGTATGTGCTATGTGTACCATAACAGATATGACTATGCGTATTCTAAGGAGCAACCAGGGCTGCCAACTGTTAATATGTGCTGTCCCTATTTTTGTTACCCTAATATCAATATATCAGAAAGTATGCAAGCCAATAGCTCTAAACGTTGCACACATATAGTACCTGGCATTCTAGACGAATTTGGAGTAACTAATATACGTCAGTGCTGCCAACATGATTCTAAGCCTGCTGATAGGTCCAATTTTAAAATGCATGTAACTTCTATACTAACTAATGGATTTCATTCAAAATTGGCACAACAATAGATCATATTATTTCAGATTATTTCTGACCAATACATGCATGACATTGTTGCCAACATGATTTTACGCGCGCTGTTAGATCCAATGTTTAACTGCATGTAACGTCCATGCTATTCATTGGACTTCAACCAAATTTTGTATTTAGTACCTTAAGAGACGGAACTAAGAATATATTCAGTCATCAGGGCTGCCAACTGTAGTGCTCTATTAGGATACATTATGCCAGGTATACAGTATTTCGAACTAATTGGAAATTTCGATATTAGCAACTTAATTTCGTCATTATTCTAGATAGGTTCATATTCTGTAGAATAATCATTGGCATGAAAAGTAGGATGTATAGTTCTTCACGGAACTTCTTGTTTATTCTGAATTCACTATGTAAATATTGTAAAATTATTTTCATTTTTTTTAAATCAATGGGTATTTTAATTGTATACGAGTTATACTTAAAAATGAACATAATAAAATAATTATTGATGGTAAGACTGCTTGAGGATCCATAAAATAATATTTCCTACTATTTAGAACTGTTTCTTAGTTGAGATGTTTAAAAAAAAAGGTGTATGCCCTAGTTATATGTCCGTCTGTTCATATTTTCTTTATAGCGCTGTCAGGCAAACAGTGAGGCATTTCATTCAGACTACTCTCTGATATCCTAAAATGGTGATGTAAGAAATCAGCACCACGGGACACTACAGTCAATTGACTCAACATGTTTAATTTGTACATTCCGTTATAAATTATCCTTTGTAAGTAATACCGTACCGGTATGCCACAAAAGAATAAAAAACATAATTAATGAACGAAGTTGGGTCATTTATAATTATTAACAACCAACCAACAACGGCAGCTGGTGCCCAGATGTCTGTGGTCTCGGTAGACGTGGGTCGAACCTCACCGCCGGCCGTCCGTGAAATAGTTTTCCGTGGTTTCCCATTTTCAACTACAGACAAATGCTGCGACGGCACCTTCGAATGTGCCACGGCCGCTCCCTTCCAAATCCGTGCTTATTTTCATTCACCTTCATTCATATCATCTCTCATTAACTCCTCTCATGAGGTTGGCACCGGGTGAGTTAGCCGAGGTCGTTTCGGCATGACTGCTGGCAGTCGCTCACATCCGGGAGGCGAGGAGGTTCGAATACCCCGCCGGCAACCTTGAAGATGGTCTTCTGTGGTTTCCCATCTTCCTTCCAGGCAATTGCCGGGGTTGGTCCCTAACTATAGGCCACAGCCGCTACCTTCCAACTCAACTCCTCGTCCTTGTACATTCCCACTTTCCTCCCCAACGGTACTTGTAACTCACCCATTGGGTGTCCGTCTCGAAGTAGCTACAAAAACTGGCGAGCCGAACATGTCCTCGGACACTCCCGGCACTAAAAGCCATACGCTAAAAAAAATGAGGTTGGCGACAGGAATGACATCCGACTGTATAAACTATCCACCATAAGGACGCGAAAATATATATTATCTCATTTCCGTCCCAGTTGAAACAGGAATCATACGCATTATAGTTATTATTACCGTATTATTATGGTCATCTTATCACTACCGACAGCGGTCACCCGCTAACGCACAGCGCTAGGCAATGTGGCCATGCTCCATGTGGACTTGGTAGACGTGGGTTTGAACCCCACCGTCGGCCATCTTGGAAATGGTTTACCGTGGTTTCCCCACTTTCAATTCTAGGCAAATGTTGGGACGATCCTTCTGACAGGCCACGGCAGCTTCCTTCCACATCCTTGCCCAGCTTCATTCATCTAGATCTCTCATTAACTCCTCTCATGTTGGTGTCAGGAAGGGCATCCGGTCGTAAATACATCCGCCACATAGCGTTTCATCGCATCTCATCCCCGATCCCGTTAAATAGGTAAAAGTAAGGGGTAGACATACATCGTCATCCATCCTTATCGTAGAGGGTGTGGTGGAGCAGCGGTCAAGCTGTTGGCCTCTCACCACGGCGGAGTGGGTTCAATTCCCAGTCAATGCTTGTGAAATGCCATATTCAGTGATTCGGATTCCATGTAAAAAGGAGGTCCCGTGGCTCATGATCTCGAGATTAACGGTCACGTAAAACTACAATCTTCCTTCTTCCTTCCATCCTTAACGTATGCAACTACTGTATTCAAGACAAATACAGAGATCCAAGTTTCTTTTTCTGGCACTGACAGGGCATCTGCTCAATCCTAGACCATAATAAATACAGCCATGCATACTATTACAAAAATCACACAAACACAGGTTATCAGACATATTTAACACACACCCAAATACATCGGGCTGATGATCAAGATTTATTAACAACAACCATCATATTTATTTTCGTCTGGCTCGTGGTGCAGTGGCTAGCAAACCTGCGAAGAGCGGAAGTGGTTTTCCTCTTATACTTCAGGAAAATGCCGGGATGGTTCCTAACTTAAGGCCACTGCCGTCTCCTTCCCCAAATTAAATATAAACCCACTACGGTACTACTACAACATTGACCCACAATAACACGGTTATGAATGATATATATATATATATATATATATATACATACACACATAAGTACACGGGACAAAATGATCACGATGTGATACAAGCTCGTCAAATGAAAGAACAGCAACTTATTTGTCAATTCAAAGTTTTATACAACTCTTACACTACTCTTACGGGAGACAATTGCCGCATTTTGTACAGCCCTTATGTGAGCACTTCCAGGAATTTTCGAACAATACTAGTTAACAGGTTCAGACAACCTCATGCGTTTGGGAATTTCATACTACGTAGCTTGAGGCTACTGCTTGTGGAAAGGTTTCCAAGATCAAACACACTGATAACAGAACATCGGGAGACATCCTTCGGAGATTTTGTTCTAAATGCATCCTAAATAAATAGCATTGCACATGGTCTTACTAGGTCGCTTTATTGCTGGAAGAGTTGTATTGATCTAAAACTTAATGTCTACCAATTGACTTAAATTATTAAAAGCGAAAATAATGGAAGATAAAACTGAAAATTACCTAATGCAGTGATTGTATTTTGATTGTATTTTATGTATTTTGAAAATACAAAATACTCATGAAAAGTATTTTCGATACAGATACAAAATACATGTTCAAAAATGTATTTTCGATACAAAATACAAAATACAAAAGTATCGAAAATACGTATTTTAAATACATGTATTTTCGATACTGCCCAACTCTGCTTGTGACTCGTGCAGATAATATACATTAACGTGAGGACAGTCGAGTGGAATCAACATCTTTTGTGTTACAGTCGAGTCTCGCAAACTCAGCACACGGTAACCCGGCACTCCGGATTTCTCGGCCGCCCTCACAGGAGAAACAAAATCATGATTTTTGTGTTTCCGCACAGAGCGTTATTATGTTTTCTTTCGTCTTCCCATCAATGGAATTATCGACAGTTAAATACGACGCGAAACAAGTTGACCTACAGTACACAGTAAGAAGAGTAACGACGACCTGATAAATACAGGTACAGTAGAGTACTGTAAATGCACAAACTGTTGGCAATAAGAAGTAAACAAACGGTTCTCGCGCAGAGCGTTGTATTTATTTGATTGCGCATTCTCCGCAATTCTGTTTCTTCGCCGTCTTCGTGACGAGGCTTCAAGAAACAGGTTTCAAAACCAAAAGCAAAAGAACATTACTTACTTTTTCACAAAAAAGTAAATGGTAATTTTCATTAAGTGAAAAAACTATTTGCCTACGGGAATTGTTTTGTACATATTCAAGTACTGTAATTGTAGTGGCTTAATCATTTTAAAACTTGTGTTTCTATTAAAAACAAATACATGTACTGCATTGCATTACTTTTAAACCAAAACAATCTGCTTATTTCGTCTTTTTAACACATTTCCCGATAACCCGGCATTTTCGCGAATTCGGCCCCCCTTCGGTCCACATTAGGTCGAGTTTGCGAGACTCCACTGTACTCATAATAGGGATATTTACTGTAGATTAAACATACTATTTCATAAAATAATAACATTTATGACTGTCAAAATGTGATCGCGAGCACCACGTTGAGACACCTGCCCTAAATGAGTAAACAAAACATCAACAACATTTCTTGGTAGTGCTGAGAATCGAAGCAGAACCTCAGAGATGATACTAGCCCTCTATGCTACGAGGTGCTCATTTAACTACTGAGGTGCCGGAATTTTGCCCCGAAGGGATCTTTGACGTGCCAGCAAATCTACTGACACGGCTCACTCACATTTGCCAACTGCCTGCGCCAGGATTCGATCATCTAACCTGAGCACAGCGGGCAAGAACGTTACCGCTGCGCTACGCAGCCAATCTTGTGAACAAGAATTAGGGACCATATTGTTCCTAATATTCCCCTCACAATTACCCAGTAATGGGAAGCAATACGGACCATTAAAGCCTTTATCTATATATATAAAGCTCAATGTTTGTCTGTCTGTCTGTCTGTCTGTCTGTTATGTATAGAAATCCACACCGTTTCACCGATCTGAACCAAAATTTGTATACTTACCCTTCGGAACCCTGCGGGTAACCCTGTCCACTTGAAATTTCCGACAGTCCACCCCATTCCTTGCATTTAAGCCCTTTGGCGAACATCTACACCGTTTCACCGATCCGAACCAAAATTTGTATACTTACCCTTTGCAACCCTCCGGGTAACCCTGTCCACTTGAAATTTCGGACAGACCACCCCATTCTCTGCATTTAGGCCCTTTGACCCAAATCTTCACCGTTTCACCGATCAGAACCAAAATTTGTATACTTACCATTTGGTTCTCTGCGGGTAACACTGTCTGCTTGAAATTGCGGACAGACCTCTCCATTCCCTGCATTTAGGCCCTTTGGCCCAAATCTACACCGTTTCACAGATCTCAACCAAAATTTGTTATTTACCGTCTGGTACCCTGCGAGTAACACTGTTTGCTTGAAATTGCGGACAGATCACTCCATTCCCTGCATTTAGGCCCCTTGGCTTAAATCTACACTGTTTCACCGATCTGAACCAAAATGTGTATACTTACCCTTTGTAACTCTGTGAATGTCACTGTCCACCTAAAATTTTGGACAGACCGCCCCATTTCCTGCATTTAGGCCCTTTGGCAAAAATCTATATCGTTTCACCGATTCGGACCAAAATTTGTATACTTACCCTTTCGAACCCTGTGGGTTACCCTGTCCACTTGAAATTGCGGACAGATCACCCCATTCCCTGCATTTAGGCCCTTTGGCACAAATCTACACCGTTTCACCGTTCAGACCCAAAATTTGTATACTTACCCTTTGGTACCCTGCGAGTAACATTGTCTGCTTGAAATTGCGAACAGACCACTCCATTCCCGGAAAGACGACAGGGTACGTCCCAAAGGCAATGGAATAAAGGTGTAAAACCGGACCCGCTCAGGAAACCCTCAGGGTTGCCAGCTCCCGAAATCACCAGCCATGAGTCCTTGAGGAACTAGCACTATCCAGGGTGCACCAGAAGTGGTGGGGCTACACACACCCTGCCTTCTTGAGGGTCTTGAGCAGAAGACATGAGATATTAAGAAAAGAAAAAGAAGGCTGACACCTCGAAGAATGAGGCTATCAGGAATGATTAGACAAGGGCCAATTAAGGCGGGAAAGTGAAAGAGTCGCTAGGCCTCTGATACCCTGATACCATCGGGGTCGGAAGAGAACAAGAGTTTGACCAAGGGAGGCTGACAGGAAAGAGAACTGAAAGGAGCCCAGCACCAGTAAGTAGAAGCAATGCCGGACTCAGCTGGGGTCCCGTGGTCGCAAACCCACGTCCCACAAGTTGTGAGACCCTGGTTGGTGGAGGGGGAGGAGGGGGCAGGTGTGAGAATAGCTTGCTGATTCATCGCGAGTTGACATGAGAGGAATGTCCAGACCCCGCCGTGTTACCTGGTATTGCTGACTATGCTGATGTTCATACAGTGTCTTTACTCAAACCACTGTAGTGTTACGAAAGAATGAGTGATTCACCGGTCAATGTGAATAGGACCGGGAACCCCCCCCCGAACGTCTGTCATCACATATCATCATCATCTGCGATATTCTCAGGTTCGTGCAGCTTGGACCCGAGCAGTACTCGATAAGCTCTTTCACTACACGCATCGAATATAGGCCTAAGCCAGAAAATAACGTTCAGACTTTGGAAGACATCGAAGGTAGAAATCTGAATTACCTATATCAGATTTAAAATTACACCATGTTCGTTTAGTATACATTTTTCATTACCTTATTATTATCATAAGGGCAAATGACCTAGATGTTACGCCCATTATACCACTAATCACCACACACAATAAGTCTTCATCGCCTGTGAATTTTGAAATATTTATTTCTATCATGGTAGTTTGTAAGTTTGTCGTGTCAATTCAACAGTAGTTTTCATTACCATCCTCATCAAAAGGGCAAATGGCCTGAATATTACGTCCATTATACTACTAAGTCCACAGTCTTCATCGCCTGTGATTTTAAAATGTGTATTTCCATTAGTTTGTAAGTTTGATATACCCGTTCAGTAGTAGTCGTCTTCATTATCATCCTCATCAAAAGGGCAAATGACCTAGAAGTTACGTCCATTGTACTACTAAGCAACACCAGAGTCTACCTAGCCTGTGATTTAAACAAAAATGTATTTGCATTAGTTTGTAAGGTTGATATACCCGTTCAGTAGTAGTCGTCTTCATTATCATCCTCATCAAAAGGGCAAATGACCTAGATGTTACGCCCATTATACTACTAGGCAACACCACAGTCTTCCTCGCCGGTAATTTAAAAATATGTATTTCTATTAGAGTGTAAGTTTATTATACCCGTTCAATAGTAGTAGTCGTCAGTATCATCTTCATCAATGACGTTGAATGTTAAGGAGACTGAAATATTATCATCATTCCACCGGGCGAAGCCGGGTACTACTGCTAGTTGTTTATAAGGTAAGACTACAATAGATTTCCAGCTTTGACAGATTGAAGACTGAGCGTAACGTAATTGATTTGTGATCAGTGATCACCATCGAAGATTAAGGCTAAGAGCAACAGCTTTCCGTCCACAGAGCCTTTTTCAATTCCCGTGTGTCGAATCTGTCTGATAGCCGGTGTTAATTGTGATGACTGTATTAGTGTGTTTTAATTCAAGTAAGGACTGCAGACAATAATTTCAAGTAGTACCTACTTTAGCTACCAATTACTACCGTCCACGACACCTAGCTGCAAACTTGGCTACTAGATGCCATCGCAACCAGCACCTTGCAACGAACGTTGAAACTTAAGCGCATTAATCAAACCTAACCTACAAATTTATGCTTCACACAAGTGTAGTTAGTTGAAGGTTCTTTTTCATGCCATAAATCTATGACATGGGACCGCCGGCTTTACTTCCCCTCCCAAGAAAGGCATACTGAGGGATTTTAACGCTCTTAAAA
This sequence comes from Meconema thalassinum, assembly GCA_946902985.2. NCBI lineage: Eukaryota > Metazoa > Arthropoda > Insecta > Orthoptera > Tettigoniidae > Meconema > Meconema thalassinum. The sequence continues at coordinate 416,455,117 of OX336391.1, forward strand.
AATCCGACGATTTCGGCCGGGTTAGAACCCGCGACCTTGGGCATAGAAGCTCAGCATGCTACCCACTACGCCACCGAAGCCGCCTGTCATGCACATTTATAACAATACAGTAACTTATATTTTGTCTTTCGTTCAAGATGCAATCAAGTTTGAACTTCTAGGTGTTTCGTTTTATCTTTACCAGCTAACTAACAATAATAACGTTGGCCACCTCTTGGTGCAGTTGCTAGCATTCTTGGCTGTAACCCCCCCCCCCCCCCCCGGTCCGGGTTCAAGTCCCGGCTCTGCCAAGAAAAGTAACTAAATTGTTTTTGTGGTTTCATTTGAGGGACTTAAGGACCTCCTGGTTATGTAGCCCCGTTTATAGCATTTGTCTGATAACCTGTGTTATTCTGATGGCTGTAGTAATGTGTGTATTAATAATTCTGGCCAAGATTTGAAGAACGCGGCCGTGGCCTTAAGTTACGAACCATCCCGGCATTTGCCTGGTGTAGAATTGGGAAACCACTCTCAGGATGGCTGAGGTTAGGAATTGAACCCACCTCTTCTCAGTTTTGCCGCACGGGCCTGAGGGTGCCCCGTACTTGCCTTAAGACCAGAATTAAATTTCTTTGCAGAGCCGGGAATCGAACTCGGACGTCCGGGGTGACAGCCAAGAATGCTATCCGCTACACCACGAGGTAGTCATACATGTAATTCTGATCTGAGGGCTGGAATTAGGTAGGCTATACTTAGTTTAGTGAGGCAAAACTGGGAAGAGGTGGGTTCGATCCCCACCTTAGCATTCTTAGAAATGGTTTTCCGTGGTTGCTCACATCTACTCCAGGCATATGCCGGGATGGTACCCAAATTCAGGCCCTGGCTACATCCTACCCAAATCCAAGCCCCAAATTACAAATGCACACACTAATACAGCCATCACAATAACACAGGTTATCAGACAAATTCTTTATATATACACACACCTCAGTACACGGGGCTAAATGGCCACGATGTTCAAGCCCCTCATCTGAAACAACAAGAATCATATTTCATTACGTACTACATAAATGTTATCCCTCCGGTACCAGACCTCGCTATTCTCTGTATACAACATCTCTAAGTTCACTGTCCTTAAAAATATGTATTTGAGCCAGTTCTTAGAATGTTCATGTAAACTGCCCAGAACATCTGCAGGTATTCGCAACAATACCGCTTCGTTCTTTGAGATTAGGCACTTGACGCTAAGTGGATTGTTAAGTGACCATTGGCACCTCAGTAAAAAGGGCTTCCGCCGTAAACATGACCTTCCTACCCGCTATGTCTAGCTGTTGTTGTTTCATTCGGGTTCTTTTTACATCTTGGCTTTAAGCCCGCTGTACTTTCCTGTGTGTGATCGGATAGCTTGTGTTACTGTGGTGTCGGTTGTAGTATGTGTACTTGAAACTGAAACTAGGATGAATAATAATTAAGGTACCATCCAGACGCGGATCCACAGGGTAAGGGTCGGCTAAGCCTACCTGGACATTTTGAGAAAGAAAACGTCCTTCATATTTCTATTGAACCATTCTCCTTACATCTATGTTTGAACCATTTTACTTTTTTTTATAGTGTTACAAAAAGTATTTTCCCTTGAGAATGCTTCAAATTGTTCGTTCTCAAGAAAATCTGTCAACGTAGCCTATGCTCTCCGCTTTATAAAACTGAGCGCCAATCCACTGAACCAGACTCTAGAGTCACTCATTTTCTGAAATAATATTCCTTCGTATGGCAGCTATAGGCTTGACCCGTGAATGGTTCAGATCGGTGAAACTGTGTAAATTTGTATAAGGAAAAGACACAAACACAGACAGATATGGGCAAACTTTTAGCTTTAAATGTATAGCGTTCCAATTGGTCGTCTCGGTGTGACGTCACAGTGTATCTCAATTATATTCTGAGAAGAAGTGGCGGCCGTTGCGTTGAACACCTGGATTCCTTAGCTGTATTTGTTTATCATACACGGATACCATTGTATTAGCTGTATTACTTAAAAGACATACCCGATACCATAAAATTATTATATGTGCAATATTTGGACGTTCTTTAGGATGTAGCCGAAATCAAGTTGGATCTTACGGTCTGCCAAGCGTCGATACGAGTAGGGGTATCTCAAGAAGGATCTTCCCAAAACCCGTACACATGGTTCCCATGCCTTAACTGTACAGATCTCAAAGAGCAGCAGCTAACGAGAGAAAAAATGTACAGCAAGCACTTCGTTCTTGGCAAGTAAAACAGAATTTAGTTCAGTCAGGTGTCGACAACAATATCGAGTACTTGGGCATTTAGTGTGTCTATAGTCATAGTCAGTTATTGTTGATTTTAAGGGGCGGAACTTCGAGGCCATCTGTTACTCATATTTGCTATTAAGCACTACCATTTTGACTAGATTATGTTTCAGTTTGAGAATACTTCTGGCTTATATCCCAGGCACTAACAATTTAGATTATATACAGCGGCTATAACACTCACCTTTTAAATAATAATAATAATAATAATAATAATAATAATAATAATAATAATAATAATAAAATAATTTTATTGGTTTTACGTCCCTTTTAACAACTGCGACTTCTAGAGACGCCGGGGTGCCGGAATTTGGCTCCCAAAGGGGATCTTAAACGTACCAGTAAATCTTGTGACACGGCTCCTTCGCATTTGCTCACCCTATTGTCAACTGGATTCGCCGTCTGCCACGGTGGGTGAGTGGTTAACTTGTCGATCTACTAACCCCAAGCTCGCAGATTCGCTCCTGGCCCTGGTAAGTGATTTTTGAAAGGCGGCAAAAATTACGACACGCATGTCATACGATGTTGGCATGTCAAAGAACCCATTTGAATTCAGTAGGCCGTGTTCATAATAGCAAAATTAATCTCGGGAGTTTCCGCCAACACAAAGTTCCTCATTTCTCTACTAGAAAGCGCTATAGTGTTCAAAGAGCTTAGATATCTAACCTCCTTGGTTTCGTCCCACGAGTTCCATTCCCATGAGTTCCGAAAACAAATTTCTTAGGAAAAGCGTCCCATGAGTTCCGAACGCGTATTCTCGCCTGAGTAAATAAGCTAATGAGTCCCACTAGTTCCGAATATCTCTGGAAAACCCAGCTGTCAGTTCTGAGGTTTGACCGGCTAATAATAGTACGACGCGACCTAGAAGAGTTAATGGCCTTATTACCAGGTATGTCATTTGTGTTTGTGTCATTGAGTGGAGCTGATCAACATGGAGTTCACAACTAGATTTAAAGGAAACCAAATTTTGATATTTAATGGTTACCGTTTTTATAAGAAACGCGACAACAAATCAAGTGAAGTGTGGATTTTTGCTGCAAAACCATGTACCGGAAAAGCGACATGCTGATAGCCTACTATTTTAAGAACTTTGTAAATATAGCCTAACTCAAAACTATTTTGACGAAGGCACATGCTGATGTAGATACTGACAAGGCGAAAGCAGCTTATGGGAGCTACCGGTCCATGGCGTCCGCCCCCCCCCCCCCCCTCTGTTAGAGGAGCCAATTCATTAAAGAGGGAACGCCCTCCTGGCTGGAGCTAACAATGGACCTTATTTGTTTCAGTAATAAACAAATTAATACATTTTTGCTCTAGAAAACTAAGCTGGAACTCGCTCAGGTAGTGTTCGGAACTGATGGATCTCGCTCAGGTAGTGTAATAAGCAGATAGCTAATCCGCTAAAGAATTTGGAACTGGTGGGAATCGGAACTCATGGGAGGACACGAACCTCCTTGACTTCCATAGTGCTTCAAGGAACAACGAAATTTGACATGCAAGCTACCCTCTGGGTGTCAAATAACAAAGCTTGCACCCGGCACTCGAGGCCATACGATATTATTATAACAGGATTCGCCAGATTCGATCCTGAAATCTTGGACACAGCAGGTGAGAACCTTACCGTCACCTTTAAAGTATTAGAAGCCATTTTTTCAGTGTTGCCTTGTTCTCATGTAATATTTATTTCAGGTTATGGTGTTTAAATACTTATTTTCCCCTTGTGTTCACCGACTGAAGAGCTTTCTATAATAATACTTACCTTTGAGGGCATAATTACAGTATTAGCTCATATGGAAGCACGGATACAATTGGATGTTACATAAGTGTGCGCCTCAAGGACTTAATGACACTTCATTTTATGAACGTAATAGCACTAAATAGTAGACTACGTACGGTATAAAACATCGCATTCTACGAAGTCACCGCGATCGTATACCCTACTGTACCATTATGACATTATGATTGATCATAAGATGGTTCATATAAAGCTCGCGTAGATTGACGTCGTGAGACATGTGTAAAATTAGGCGATGCCTTATGACTCCGTAAATTAGCGTACATTGCAAAAAAATGTCATCACCTATTATTCTTAATACAGGGGCTGACAGATGTCCTAGAAAATGGCCGCTTATGAAGTGTTTAGAGGAAGTCTCCACGAGAATGCGTTGTACCCATTACCACGTATAGAGCAATGCTCACCAAAAATGGAATTCAGAAAGTTTTATAATTATGATGGACGTAATCCGCCCAAGTTACAACGTAAATGTATTGAATATTACATGCATCCGTCATCTTGATTATATAAAATATTAAACTCGATTACTCACCGTCTATTAACATTTTGAACTTCGAAACTAAGTTTAAAGAAAAGGTACTACATGGTAAATATTTTTCTTCCGCTGGCACATAATGCATCAACAGGTACATTCAGGATGGGGGCTATGCGTACTATGAAAAAGTTAGAACCAATTATCCGGATATCATTGAGAAATTATACCTACCACTAAACGTGGGGACCGAGGAGTTTTACTGTAAATGAAAATCCTCATATGCACGAACCATTACGTTGTCTCGCTGAATATTACTAACAAGCACAATCTATAAATACATGAAATAATAAAATCCATAACGTATCCATTAATATATTTCCAGTTCCAAAATATGGCAAGATGATGGCATCGTATTACTCTGTCGAAGACAGATGAGCATCACTGACACATTCAAACCGGTGCTCCTATCGAGTAATCGTGATCTTGAATATATAAAACCGACAACTCACCATCTACATTACTACCATCTTTACCCCTGTATAAATTTTAAATGTGATCACGTTCGTCACTTGGTAACTGTCCTGCACACTACTTGCAGCGTGACTCCTCCTTCAGCATTGGAGTTAGACATGGATCAGTTTTTCTGTTGAAGTGTGCAATCGGTAACTTTTATCACATCGCTTTAATTGTGTGTCCGTTTCGTTAAAGATAATTCGGTACATGAGGAGTTTTTGCAATTTATTCCTATCAATGATGCAGATAAAGCCATTAGGATAGGCACATTTGAGAGCCAATAGTAGCCTAATGGCAGTAAGAACATGGAGAGCAAACCATTACTTTTCTCTCACATACTGTAATACCAATTTATTATTACGGGGTGAGTTAGCCGTGGTCGTTACGGCATGACTGCTGGCAGTCGCTCACAGCCGGGAGGCGAGGAGGTTCGAATTCCCCCGCCGGCAACCTTGAAGATGGTCTTCTGTGGTTTCCCATCTTCCTTCCAGGCAAATGCCGGGTTTGGTCCCTAACTATAGGCCACAGCCGGTACCTTCCAACTCCTCGTCCTCACATTCAAACTTTCCTCCCCAGACAACACTCCACACGCGACGGTACTTGTAGCTCACCCATTGGGTGTCCACCTCGAAGCAGCTACAAAACAAAACAAAATAATCACGTATGAACACGATGATACCACTGCATCATTTCTTTTTGATGTGTAACATTTTTCCATTCGGTTGCTGGATATTTTTGTGGGAGCGATTTTGAAAAATGGGACGGTAGTGGATCGGACGGAAGTGTGTAAACGCACTGCCTGCTGGATCGCATCCCTCCTGGCTACTTTGGTAAAAAAAAAAAAAAAAACCATATCTGCTGAAAACAATTATGATTTTTCAAGAGTGTCTTTTCCAATCTCTGGATGAAAGTAATGGGCATCCACTCCCCGAGTAACTTTGATCAACACTTTCATACTGAACGGTAAACGCTCATGCGAACTCTGGCGTCAACTGATTGAAACACAAACCACATGTTCAAAATCTTCGTATCAGTATTTAAATGATGATATGCTTTAATAATGAAACATTGTAACAAGTCGGCAATGCCGTTATTATGTTTCTGCACAATGGTTATTCAGATATTAACCCACATTGCGGTAATACAGTGATCAATATAATATATATAGATTTTTAATACGGGAACTGGGCTAGCCTTTCATAGGAATTCCCTTTACTGTCAAGTAGGCATATTCATAACTAATTTAAAACTCAATTCCACGCAGGAACATTATCGAAAAAAAGCAAAAATTAATGGAGTATTAAAAATTACTTCCATATTATTACCGGCACGTAAAAATAAGTAACTGTCTTGTACTCTAAATATCTGTGGTTGTTATGGCTGCCCCTTGGTCTGCGAATCATGAGGTCTCGGGTTCGAACCCCAGTCCCGGCAAATGTTTTTGCTACCTGATTATCGATTTAAACGATATCTATCATAACATTATGCGTCATTTTAACAGAATCTACATGAAATTACGATTTAGCTAATTTTAATTATAATAGTTTTCACCAAGCAGGAATTGGGAAATTTGATTGTATTGAACATTATTTCTATTAGTCTATAGATAGGCTAGATACTGAGGTTTCATTCCTCCTCTTAATTTACAATATAATATGTGATGAGTTCAAACAAGTGTGACAGTAGCATATCTCCAATTCAATCTATACATTCATCATAGTACCAGTAATCCAGTATGAAAGCGAAGCGTAAATTAACATTTTAAGAATGTCCAAGCTGTGTAGTATACGAGCAGGATAACATGTCAGATGACTTGATGACTGGACTTCATATGCATTTCATCTCAATTTCATAGTAGGATAACATGTAACACATCATATGCGACTACTGTAAGGCTCGTATCTTTTTTAGCCTATTTTCAATTTTGAAAAAAAAAATAGGCTTATGAGATCACCTTTTGTCCGCGCGCGTGTGTGTGTGTGTGTGTGTGTGTGTGTGTGTGTCCTAATAACGTTTAAACGGCTGGAGTGATTTCAATGAAACTCGGTAAGTTCATAGCACTATTCCGGGCGACCCCGACCGTGCCCTTCAAATTTTGTTACGTCTCACCAATCCAACATGGCGGATGTGCGAAATATTTCACCAGTATTCAATATCTCCGAAACTATTACCGATATCACCCAGACATTTTGTACGGTGATAAAGGGAACTGCTAGAAGTTCACCTATGTGACTTTTGAAAACCTGGTAACTACAAAACCAACATGGCGGCCAAGCGAAGTTGCGACTTTTAAATAGACGTTTCTCGCGATTTAACCAACCAAACGTAATCAAACTTCGTATAGTATATGTTTATACAAATTGTAATGGACGAACATCTAACTTCGTTCAATTGTTTACATAACATCAAGATGGCGGCTGTGCGAAATATTTCACCGGCATTTTATATCTCTGAAACTATTACAGGTATCACCATGAAATTTTGTACGGAGATAAAGGACACTACTGGAAGTTCATCTATGAGACTTTCAAAAACCAGTTAACTACAAAACGAACATGGCCGCCATGCGAATTTGAGAGTTTTAAATAGATTTTTCTCGCGATTTAATGATCCAAACGCAACGAAATATCGTACAGCAAATGTTTATACACATTGTAATGCACTGGTATCTAATTTAGTTCAATGGTTTACGTAACCTCAAGATGGTGACTGTACGAATTTCGAAAATTAAGTTTTTATTTCGTGTGTTCTAATCATGCAATCGAAATCAACATTTGCATAATTATCGTACACAATAATCGTCACCTAAGAGTATATAACTCTATGGCCTACATATATTAAAATCCAGCATGGCGACCATCCGAAATATTTAGACGGCTCTCAATATCTACTAATCTACTACAGCAATCAAACTGACATTTTGTAAGTGTATAGAGGCTATAAGCATAAGTTAGCCTATGGGACGTTCAATAACCTAGCGAACACAAATCCAACATGGCGGCGACGCGAAATTTAAAGATTCAAATGGACGTTTCTTACGTTTTAACCATCCGAGGGCAGTGAAACCTGATACGGTATATGCTTATACAAATTTTAATCGACTGGCATCTAATTCATTTAAATTATTTTCATAACCACAAGATGGCGGCTGAGCGAAATTTTAAAATCCCGCTTTTATTTCTTGTGTCCTAATTATGCGATTGAAGTTTGAATAAAACACCTACACAATAATCTCCATGTAATAGTACATAAATCTAAGGCCTACAATGTAGAAATCCAACATGGTGACCATCCAAAATATTTAGACGGTTCTCAATATCTACGAATCTATTACAGCAATCAAACTGACAATTTGTATGTTGATAGAGGCAATTAATATAAGTAGGATATATGAAAATAGGCTGTATAGTTCTTCACGGAACTACTTGTTTTAAATTTAGTTACTGTTTTCCATATTTTAAAACAATAATTCATTTTTAGCCTACTATTATTTTATGAAAAAATAAAAATAGTCTTATGAGATCACCTTTTGCCCGTGTGTGCGTATGTGTGTGTGTGTGTGTCTGTCTGTATGTGTGTGTGTGTGTGTGTGTGTCCCCCTAATAACTTCTAAACTGCTAGAACGATTTCAATGAAACTCTGTAAGGTCATAGTACTATTTTGGCCGACCCTGACTGTGCCCTTCAAATTTTATTACATATCACCAATCCAACATGGCGGCTGTGCGAAATATTTCACCGGCATTCTATATCTCAGAAACTATTATTGATATCGCCCCGTAATTGTGTACGGTGATAAAGGGCACTACTAAAAGGCCGCCTAAGAGACTTACAAAAACCTGTTAACTACAAAACTAACATGGCGGCCAAGTGAAATTTATACTTTGAAATAGACTTTTCTCGCGATTTGACCATCCAACCACAATGAAACTTGGTGCAGCAAATGTTTAATCCACGAGGTGGACCAAATGATAGGGCCTACCTGATAAGGGAGCGTGAGAAAATGGTTCATTCCTATTTTCTAGCTGGAGGTCCACGATTTGGATCAGATCTTGTAATCATTATTTACTGTCATTCAACTGCAGTGAAAAGAGCCGAAGGTTTCAGTATTGAACTACACAAAAGATGAACAGATGCGTGGAATACCGCGCTCCTCAGAATGTAAATATTGATGTCATGGTTTGGGACGTTGTCGTGAGATAGCAAAGCCATTAGTGGTCTCGTCTTGCCTGGTGAAAACTAGTGGCAGCTGAACCCGTAGTAATAATGACTGGTGGTACTGATAAAACCAACTTCTTTCATGTATATACTGAATGAACACTGTTCTTCAGGGCGAACACAGGAGGATAGCTGGGTAGGAGCAGATGATCTGCTCAGTTTTTCCTCACGAGGCTGAGTGTACTCCGGTTCAGCCCTCAGACCGGAAATTTTTTTTTTTTTGGTAGAGCCGGGAATTGAGCCCGGGCGTCCGCAGTGTCTTCCAATGCTAGCCACTACGCAACGAGGTGGAAGAGAGGAGAATGATATAGGACGAAGTGAAAGCAGTACTGAGCTCAGCTGGAGTCTCGTTGTAGCCATCCCAAGTCCCACTAATTATGAGCCTCCAGGAGGATATCTTTATCATCAGCCCCGTGTGTTGTGGTTGAGGGATGGAATGGGAAGATTGGGAGGGATAGGCAAGGAAGGGGGAAGGAGGCGTCCGTGGCCTTACGTTAGGTACCATCCCGGCATTTTCCCGGAGACGGAGTGGAAAACCACGGAAGATGGCTGAGGTGGGAATCGAACCCCCTCGACTCATTTGGACCACCCTAGGCTGAGTAGACCCCGATCCAATCCTCATACCACTTTTCAAATTTCGTGGCAAAGCCGGGAATCGAACCTCGGACCTCCGGAGTGGCGGCTAAGCACGCTGATCACTACATCACGGAGGTGACTTCAAAGGTAATATCCAAGTATAATATTCAACTTTGCTCGCAATTATAATGGTTACTTAAAAAAAAGCATTAATGAGGAGGGCCCTAATGTGCCCGAAACTAGTTTAATTAATTAATGTTATTAATTCATTTATTGACGTGAGGTGTTATTAAATTATTTAATACTCATTTAATACTGTTAGCTTAAACGTCAATAAGCAAATTTTAAAAACGATTAAGTTCATATCACTACGTAGCCTAAAAATACCGGCCGCGGTGGTCGAGAGTGCTGGCACGCTCGTGCCTCGTAACTCGCTGGCGTCGGGAGAGCGTGGGTTCGAATCCCACCTCGGCCGTCCTGAAAATGGTTTTCATGATTTCCCATTTTCACTACCAGGCAACCGGGTGAGTTAGCCATGGTCGTAACGGCGTGGCTGCAGGCAGTCGCTCACATCCAGGAGGTGAGGAGGTTCAAATAACCCCGCTGGCAACCTTGAAGATGGTCTGCTGTGGTCTCCCATCTTCCTTCCAGGCAAATGCCGGGGTTGGTCCCTAACTATAGCCGCTACCTTCCAATTCCTCGTCCTTACAGTCACACTTTCCTCCCCAGACGACACAACATACGCGACGGTACTTGTAGCTCACCCCATGGGTGTCCGCATAGAAGCAGCTACAAACTCTGGCGAGCCGAACATGTCCTCGGACACTCCTGGCACTAAAAGCCATACACTAAAAAATATATAAAATAAAAATAAAAAACAACAGGCAAATGCGGGGACGGTTCTTTTCAATAGGTCTACGACCGATTCCCTTTCATAATCCCTTCATTGACCCGTCCTAAAAAGAAAAATGCATGGCCATTGGCTGCATTAATAGAACTATAAATACACACATCAAAAAAAGTTTTGCATCACCTCGGTTCCAAGAGTTCCGGAACCGTTAAATACAAAGGGAATAGAGATCAACACAAACAACATTTCAGCTCGTTTTATTGCTCATGAGACCCACACATTGCATGTTGTACCATCATACAACTAGACTTTCAGCATTTGTGGTCCAGATTGCAGTACACACCACTACCTCTAATACCCAGTAGCACGTCCTCTTGCATTGATGCATGCCTGTATTCGCCGTGGCATACTATCCACAAGTTCATCAAGACACTGTTGGTCCAAATTGTCCCACTCCTCAACGACAATTCGGCGTAAATCTCTCAGAGTGGTTGGTGGGTCAAGACGTCCATAAACAGCCCTTTTCAACATATCCCAGGCATGTTCGATAGGGTTCATGTCTGGCGAACATGCTGGCCACTGTAGTCGAGCGATGTCGTTATCTTGAAGGAACGCATTCACAAGATGTGCACGATGAGGTCGAGAATTGTCATCCATGAAGACAAATGCCTCTCCAATATTCTGCCGATATGGTTGCACTATGGGTCGGAGGATGTCATTCAGGTATCGTAAAGCCGTTTCGGAGCCTTCCATGACCACCAGTGGCGTACGTCGGCCCCACATAATGCCACCCCAAAACATCAGGGAACCACCACCTTGCTGCACTCGCTGGACAGTGTGTCGAAGACGTTCAGCCTGACCAGGGTGCCTCCAAACACGTCTCCGACGATTGTCTGGTTGAAGGCATATGCGACACTCATCGGTGAAGAGAACGTGATGCCAATTCCGTGGGGTCCATTCAGCATGTTGTTGGGCCCATCTGTACCGCGCTGCATGGTGTCGGGGTTGCAAAGCTGGACCTCGCCATGGACGTCGGGAGTGAAGTTGCGCATCATGCAGCCTATTGCGCACAGTTTGAGTTGAAACACGACGTCCTGTGGCTGAACGAAACGCATTATTCAACATGGTGGCATTGCTGTCAGGGTTCCTCCGAGCGGCAATCCGTAAGTAGCGGTCATCCACTACAGTAGTAGCCCTTGGGCGGCCTGAGCGAGGCCTGTCATCGACAGTTCCTGTATCTCTGTACCTCCTCCATGTCCGAACAACATCGCTTTGGTTCACTCTGAGACGCCTGGAAACTTCCCTTGTTGAGAGCCCTTCTTGACACAAAGTAACAATGCGGACGCGATCGAACTGCGGTATTGACCTTCTAGGCATGGTAGAACTACAGACAACATGAGCAGCGTACCTTCGTCCTGGTGGAATGACTGGAACTGATCGGCTGTCGTACCCCCTCCGTCTAATAGGCCCTGCTCATGCATGGTTGTTTACATCTTTGAGCAGTTTTAGTGACATCTATGAACAGTCAAAGGGACTGTATCTTGGATACAATATACACAGTCAACGTCTATATGCCGGAGATCTGGGAACCGAGGTGATGCAAAACTTTTTTTGATGTGTGTACTTGTTTACCCGTCTAATGTACTTGGGTACGATTTTGATGGCCGACAGGCAGTGTTACCAATTTCGTGTTTTTAGCACCAGATCTGGTGTTTCTGAGTTCATCAGGTTAAAACCAGTGCCAAATCTGGTGCTTAACGGATTTTTCCATGAAATTGTCTCCTATAACTAATAAGTAAATCCTGAAAGCCATGTAATAATTTTAATAAAGTTATGATGATGATGATGATGATAATTTTTGTTTTAAGGGGCCTAACATCTATTAATAAAGTTAATCAATAAAGATAGGCAATATTCAGCCTTACACGTATCAAGGTCAACACTCCAGCAGGGGAAATCCCTGAAATTCTCATTCTCGTGCATAATTGCTAAGTAAGTGCAACATGCAGGGCTCAGTGCAAGTGCACTTGTACAAAGAATCTGCCTATCCTCTATTTTCTTCCCAGCTGCCAGGGGATTTCCCAGTTTCATGCGAAGGCTCATACGCAACCACAGTTAGTATTGTAAATCTATCTCAAACCCACGGTCGCTGTTGGTTCGTTGCCTAGTAGGCTGTAGGATATATTGGTCAAAATTGAAAGTATGCTGAGATACAGCAGTACTACACCTTCCTGCTCTAAAGATGTAATACCGGTAGCAGGCTCCGAAAGTGAAGAAGATTTTTAATGAAAGAAATGTAAGTTAAAAGAAAATCCGTTTATTTATTAATAATTTTTTGGTGTTTTTCTAGTGTTTTGAATCATAGAGCCCAGCTGGTGCCTTTCTGGTGTTTTAAAGCGCAGGGTTTAGTTCTTTCCCATTTCAAGATTTGGCAACACTGCCGACAGGAAGGCTCTCTTTAAAGGAACTAGGCAACATTGAAACTTCAATTTGTCTTAATGGAAGAAGCAGCTGTCTGGTGGAAACCAATTGATACCGGAAGAGCAGAATCGAGCTGCGGTAGTTGACAGCAAGCGAATGTATTGAACGCCCACGCCGCTCATTACATGGCTGTTGTATCCTACATCAGGCATGAAATGGGGCTTCTACCAGCACGGATATTCCAAGGACATTAATGTAATAACGATTTTCTTTTCGTAATCAAATCCATAAAATTGACATCCACTTCTTCTTCATCTTCTAATTATTATTACTAGCCGACCCATGCGAGAACTCTCGCATAATGGGTTGTGTGCGCGCCATGTGTACAGACTACCCGCACAGCGCTAGTGTTATGCGGGCTGTACACGACAGTTCTGCAGGGGCTATCGTCTTGTTTATTTATTTATTTATTTATTTATTTATTTAATTATTTATTTATTTATTTATTTATTTATTTATTTATTTATTTATTTATTTATTTATTTATTTATTTATTTATTTATTTTAAAAGCACTTTATATACAAATATATTTCCGTTGACTTTTCAAGAAATGCAAGATTTTTCCTGTACTATTGAGACGATTTGGAAGATTTTGGTACAAAGCGCACCTTCTAACTCCCTCTGGTTTAGGAGCTTGAGTTTTGTGAAACATACATCTTAGCGTATTATATAATGAGGTTTATTTTTTGACATCATTATCACGGCAAAGCCCAGATACATTTTATGTTTCAGCCTGGTTCGGCCTTAGCAAGGAACCATCTGTACTGTAATACAATGTAAGTACAGGAACCTCACATTACATTAATTTCGTGTCCGCACTCTTCACGAGTCTCCTTCATTTATTAAACGAGCTAAGTTTCCAACTGAATCATCTTCGAGCCTTGCTGAGTGATGGACCGGAGTGTTTTTTACCAAGGAACTTCCTGACAATATCGCAATACTGCCTTCTGTAGTTCAATATATAAGGTGCTTTCAAAAAGTAACGAGCCGGAGGCTGTAATGCGCAAACTGGTGAAGACATCGGCTAATCGTGGCGTGTGTAATGAGGTGTGGTTCCGATCAGAGCGTGGAAGGTCACAGCCCGTCGCTAGAGGGCACGCGTGCACGTCACGTGACGATACAAAGCGAGCAGCAGCATGCATCAATCGTCCAACGCTGCCAGTCGCATTGAAAACAGTGACATGGAGGCGTCAAACGAAGAGCAAAGAGGTGTTGTTCGGTTTATGACAGCGAAAGGAGTAGGGAGAACGGACATTCATCGCCGAATGTCACAAGTGTACGGCGAACACTGCATGTCCCTTGCAAGGGTCAAGGCGTGGCACAAGCGCTTCAGGGAAGGACGGGTGTCGTTAGCCGATGATGCCCAGTTTGGGGCATCCCCCTGCATTACCGATGACAACGTCCAGCTGGTTGATCCACTCATTACCCAGGACCGCCGAGTGTCAGTGAACGCCATAACCGCCGTGGTCGGATTGAGCGTCGGATGTGTGCACACCATCATGAAGGAACGACTGCACTTACGGAAAGTGTGTGCCCAATGGGTGCCCCACAGTCTTCAACCACACCAGGAAGCATGTCGAATGGCCTACTGTCTTGGTCTTGGTTGGACGATTGATGCATGCTGCTGCTCGCTTTGTATCGTCACGTGACGTGCACGCGTGCCCTCTAGCGACGGGCTGTGACCTTCCACGATCTGGTCGGAACCACACCTCGTTACACACGCCACGATTAGCCAATGTCGTCACCAGTTTGCGCATTACAGCCTCCGGTTCGTTACTTTTTGAACGCACCTTATATATCAGCGGATGCAGATTCAATACTGATAAGACTCAGGGGCATAAAACTCCTCGCGAATGTGGGGGGTGCAAATTTATAAACTGCGGTTGCCTACCTACCGAGGAAAACCTTTTTGTTTGTTTAAGACTTTAAAGCTTGAAATAACACTTTAATGTAGGCTTAACGCTACATTTAAAAAAACAAGGTGATTTTATTCATTATTTCTTAATTAAAATACAATCAGAATATAAATACAAAACATAAAATATTTAACAACGTCTAGCAAAAGACCTGAACACAGACTGCTGCCGCTCTTTGTTTATGAACTCTTGAGCAACACGCGTGTCATCTAGTCTAGTTTGACAACCATTTCCGAGTTGGTGGTCAATGAATGATTCAGTCTAATTTGTCCCACCATAGATCGGTGCTAGTCTTTAACTCTTCTCATCACTGAAAAACTTATCTGCAGAACAGCTTGACGACGAGCAGATTCACGGTCATCACAGTGACAAAAGTACAAAGTTCAAAAATTTTAAACGAGGTAATCAACAAACTTAAGACAGAAACTGATGAAATGCTGGAGCTCCACCGACTTGGGTAGCACCAAATGTCAAACTTCTGACAGTCACGCGTATCACTGTTTTTCGAATTCTGTCGGTGAAACGCAGAGCGCATTCGTAGGGTGGGCATCAAACGCGAGATGCGCGGGGGAAGAGTCGTGTTATATAACCTTAATAGCAGTAGTGCCCGGCTTCGCCCGGTGGATTTATTTGTTTTATGGATGATAATGAATACTACTACAGAACAGGAGAGCTCGAGGATAAGGATCGGAAAGCACCAACGCTTATTGCAGCTGATAACCTCAGTATAGTGCACCAACACCATCGTCCTTATACAGAGACATACTATTGTCATGATAACTGTTTAAGGGGCCTAAGAAATCTTTTTGCACTAATTACTCCCCGTGACTGCAATTTATAAGCAGCTCGCAATTCTGCACCAGAACACTGGTAGACTTAGGTATTATTGAAGCTGTTCGGGAGTCCTTTTTCTTCCGACTTACTGAACAAAAATCAATCTTTAAGGTTACCTGAGAGGTGGAGCCTAATGCTACATAGCCTAAACTATTTCTCGTGAATGTGGCTATCATATACAAAAATAATTTTTCGAATTCCACTGGTAGTTCCAGAGATTAGCGCGTTTAAACACACAAACAAACTCTTCAGCTTTATTATATTAGTATAGATTTGTTAAAAAAAAAGAGTGCGCGCGTTGTTTTTCCTGGTAGGAGTAATGATTTTGAGTGTTGAGTATCACAGTTTCTTACCTCAGTTTCAACCGACAACAGTGGCTACGCTGGCTAAAGCGCAGCATTAGGTTATGGGGCCAAGCTCTCTGCTGACTCGGTAGACGCGTGGGTTCGAGCCCCACCGTCGGCCGTCCTTGAAATGGTTTTCCGTGGTTTCCCCATTTTCAACACCAAGCAAATGCTGGGATGGTACCTTCTGATAGGCCACGGCCGCTTCCTTCCACATCCTTGCTCAAATTCATTCATCTTCATCCATTCCATCTGTCATCCCGACGCGCGGGTCGCCCACGCGCGTCTGCTAGAAATACCTGCACTGGGCCTCTCAGGAGGCCACACGACAAAAAAAAACACCTCAGTTTCAAACCGGGGCTCACAAATAATAGTACTTTATCGGATCGTCGTGGTAAGTGGACAAAGCTCAAAGCATCTCGACTCAGTTGGCGCCTCGGCGGGAAACGAGGGAGGGAGGAAAGCAGACCGTTTGTTCAGTAGAATAAAGAAGTTACGACTAAGCAAGGCAAGATGGCTTTTCCAATTTTCCGCTTAGCGTTAATATTAAATCATTTATAGAATAGTTTCGGGTTATTTTACTTTTATTTTTAAGGGTAGGCCTACTTAAAATTTCTGTCTTGTACCTAAAGTTTGAGGGGTGGGAGGGGGGGACAATGCCATCCTGCCCTCCTCGTGTTTTACGCCCCTGGATAGACTACTGTGGAGAATTTTGGGTATAACACCAGTACATGTACAATTATTGGGAATGTAGTCACCGACTCAAGTTTCCACATCTGCTTTATTTCAATTGCCAGCTCTGTGTACTTAAGTTATTTTAGTAGCGACTGTTGTTTGGATATTTTCTGTATTGGGACATAGGATGTCTGTCAGTAATGCCTCTCGGTGTTCTTTATTAATGACATCTGGCCGGCTGTTACTGACGGCAACATCTGTCACAACTTCTCACTCTCAGTTGCTGGATATTTCATGATACATTTACGATAGCTTCGAGTCTTGAATAGCTACAACAAATCCGTCTGTTTCCGGAAAGAGGACCGAGAGGGTCAGCCATGCGTGCGACGCTAACTTTTCGATGTGAGGCTGGTCCAATTCCCGATCTTGTATTCAGTAGTTTTCACTTCGTTTATTTGTGAATCTTAAGGTGACAGATGGAGCGGTGCTTAATTTTCATGAGCTGAAAATACGCGCGATGGAGATGGGATGTTTCTCCTGTGTTGTGGAAAAATGCTCGCAGAGTTGTCACTTATTTTGTATGGAGGTTTATGATGTCTATCAGTCCTTTACCTCCTTTAGATTGAGGTCGAGTCAGGCGCTCTGTTGCTGATTTCGGCCAGTTCCTTTGCTCTCGCTCCGCCCGTTGAGAATATACAGTAGGAGAGGTTGTCCTTTGTCATGGCGATGTATTGTCTGACATTGTAATATAGCTTTCTTCTGAAATACACTGACGAATTTTATGATCGGAACTCAACCCCAAGCAAATTTCGGGATGGTTTCCAACACAACACAACATCTCATCAGATCTCATCAGTTAATGGATGGCTAAAATCTTTAAGCACCATAGTACAAGTATTGTTGTAAATTCCGAGTTATAAATTGTCCCGAGTCGAAAATTGCTACATTGTGTGTAAGTCCAAAATTGTGATGAGTTTCTAGAGAATAATCAATGAGGTCAAATTAATTAATGTAATATTGTTCTGCAGTGTCAAGTATGGTTGGTTGGTTGGTTGGTTGGTTCTTAAGTTTAGGGGATGCGACAACGCGGTCATGTAGCCCCGTGTACTTTGGGTGTGTGTAGAATCTGTCTGATAACCGGTGTTAATTGTGATGACTGTGATAGTGTGTGTTATATGTTTTTTAATTTAAGTACTGCAACTTAGTATTTTTCAAATAGTTCCTACTTTTGCCGCCAAGCGCCACCGTCAACGACTACTAGGCCAAGTTCAGAACTTAGCTACTAGACGCCACCGCAGTCGGCTCTTGGCAACGAACGTATAAACCTAAGAGCGTTGTTTACATTCTTAACCTATCCAATTTAGCTTCACACAGGTGCAATTAGTGGAAGGTTCTTTAACATGTCATAAATCTATGGCATGGGACCGCCGGCTTTACTTCCCCTCCGAAGGAAGGCAAACTGAGGGATTTTTAACGCTCTTAAAAAATCCGACGACTTCGGCCGGGTCTGAGCCCGCTATCTTGAGCATAGAAGCTCAGCATGCTACCAACTACGCTTCCGAAGCCGCCAGTGTCAAGTATGTAGAGGAATTGATTCAAAGGAATGCTAAGGTTCACCTTCATCCTCTAGGTCAGGAGCATAAACACGCGGCAAAATGCGCTGTTTGTGCAGGCTCGGTGGAGTTTAATAATGTTTGACGTACGCTGTCTGTGTAAACTTCCTGAAGTTTAATGTTTGACGTGCGCTGCTTGTGCAAATTTGCTGAAGTTTACCGCATTAGAATTAAAAGTAGGATTACCAACCGTCCGGCAAGTATTTATAATTTAAAAGAAAATGTCCGATATGAATCCATAACACAATTCCTAACTGCCACACAATTTGCACTTACTCCCCTAAAATAACTCAAGATGTTGTTTGTTGTTGCTTATCGTGTTCATATAGCCCTGTGTATTAGGGTGTGTGTGAATTTTGTGTGATAACTGTGTTATAGATAACTTGAAATGGCTTTATTCTAAGAAATAAAGGCTCATTGCTTCGATACCATTTTCCTATACAGTAGCTTTAGGGCATGTACCAAATTATTAGAGCAATTCTGCACCAACAGCGATAACTATGCTCGTTAGGCCATGGGGCCAAGCTGTGTAGACGTGGGTTCGATCCTCACCGTCGGCCGTCCTTGAAATGGTTTTCCGTGGTTTCCCACTTCTACTCCAGGCAAATACCGGGATGTTTCCTAACTTAAGGCCACGGCTGATTCCTACATAAACTACAGTGGCAGACATTTATCGCCAGTTTTATAACTGCCACAATAGCAGAGAGTGTAAGTAGGTGAGGTTATTCAAGGACGAGCGGGAGAAAGTGCATGATGAATCTCGGCCGGCCATTTGGAATTAGCGAAGATTTGCTATCTGCTGTAGACGCCAAAGTCCATGAAGACAGACGATTCACAATTTCCACATGTTTCAATATCAGTTCTGTACAGCTGCGACAACGCGATCATGTAGCCTCGTGTACTTTGGGTGTGTGTAGAATCTGTCTGATAACCGGTGTTAATTGTGATGACTGTATTAGTGTGTGTTACCTGTTTTCAATTCAAGTAAGGACTGCCGACATTGAATTTTCAACTAGTTCCTACTTTTGCCAGCAAACGCCACCGTCGACGACTACTAGTTCCGACCTTGGTTACTAGACACCACCGCAGTCGGCTCCTGGCGACGAATGTTGGAACCTAAGAGCGTTATTCAAATTTTTAATCTGTAATTTAGCTTCACACAGGTGTAATTAGTGGAAGGTTCTTTAATATACCATAAATCTATGACATGGGACCACCGCCTTTACTTCCCCTCCGAAGGAAGGCATACTGAGGGATTTTTAACGTTCTTAAAAAATCCGACGACTTCGGCCGGGTTTGAACCCGCGATCTTGGGCATAGAAGCTCAGCATGCTACCAACTACGCCACCGAAGCCTCTAACTTAGTTGGAATATTGTGTAACTTACTAAATTTCAACCAGATTAGAATTTTACATCGCAATCTGTTCCCTTGTTAGTCACCGAGAGTGATTGAAAAAAACTCCTGGTTCATGTTCACAGTGACCTGAATGAGTGGGCCCAAGTCAAGGTTTGGAAAGCACTCCCATAATATTACATAGCAAACCCCGACCTGAATTGCACTCATCACACAGTGCGGGTTGAACGTCTTATTAGGCCGTAGAAATACAGGATGCCTTGCTTAATTGGAAAACGAACAAAATCGCGACTCGTCGGGTCGGACCACACTACACGCCTCCAGTCAGTTGCTGGCATCGCCTTCTGAGGCCTCGGGGTACGTAATGACACTCTAGTCCAAAAGGTCCTAGGTTTGATTCACAGCTCTGCGAAGAAATTTAAATCTGATCTGAGAGCTGAAACGGGGTTCACTTAATCTCGTGAGGCAGAATTGAGAATAGGTGGGTTCGATTCCCAATTAAACTGGCATAGAAGAGGTTTCCCTTGGTTTCCCTACCTCTACTCCAGGCAAATGCCAGGATGGTTCGTAACGCAAGGGCACGACCACCACCACCTCCTTAATTCTAGTCTCGATTACAAATACACACACTGATACAAGGATCACAAACAACACAGGTTATCAGACAAGATCCTACACACACACACCCAGGTACACGGGACTGAATGACTACGATGTTGCAGCTACTGTCCACTAGCGGTGTTGTTTGACCCATTTAAAGACTTGCAGCTTTAAGACTGACACATACCCACTACGTCATGGTTATGTCAGCGGTGAAAGGTCACATGGCCGCTGGGTGCCAGTACAACACCATCTACAGCTTTCATAACGGTGACCCCTGGCGGTGATTAATACTGTATTTTGCCCGGTGAGCTTATGTTTGACATAAGATACATACAATACATCTATGTAGGGAGCTCACTTCTTTGCGAGTGCGTCGCCATGCGACTTCTCTCCCCATAGCGCTCCTTTCGTAGCCTTGTCAATCTGCTTACTACTCACAAGAATATATCGGCTCGTTGCGCAAACACTGTCTGAGTGGCTTTGTATTGTTATTGTTTTAAGGGGCGGAACGGCGAGGTCATCTGCCCCACTGAGTGGTTTTCTTGGTGTGTGTATCTGTTCTTCTCTACGCTCTTGTTTTGTTATTAAGTTCTTATTGTCACTCACTGTTTGGCTTTGTTTCTTTCCTCTGTTTCTTCCGGAGAAGTTTCTTTGTCAATGAGTTATGGTGCAATGTTTTTGAGAAGGCAGTTATTGCGAAACCCCTGACAATGAGGCGCCGCTTGCTCTCCCTAGCATTCAAGTCAGCTCTCAAAACAGTACATTGCCTCCATACATGTCACAGTTTGCGTTAGCGCAGGCAACTCTAAACCATTACTTAAGGTTGCAGGTTCAAATCCTGACTCAATCAGTTAGCATTTGAGGGTGCGCAAATGCGAGGGAGCCGCGTCAGTAGATATACTGGCACGTTAAAGATCCCGTTCGGTGCATAATTCCGGCATCCCGGCGTCTCTAAAAGCCGCAGTAGCTAAAAGGATGTAAAACCAACAACATTATTATTATTATTATTATTATTATTATTATTATTATTATTATTATTATTATTATTATTATTATCTAAACCATTAATATCTCTAAAAAGAAGGTCTATTTCAGTTATTAAAGTGAAACTAATTATGCTACCCTTGATTTTGCGTTGATTTTAAACAGAAAATGATGTACCTACAGTATTCAGTTTAAATATAACTTGTGTCGGTAAAAGTATTTTCAAAGTTTCCTGGACTGGACCTTCGGTATCTTCTCAGATTGGGAGCCACTTACGTCGAAATTTTTCTGTGAATTAAATTTGTCAATGCAGTGGAGCCTCTTAATTTGAATAGGGCCCGGGCCCTGCTCGGATAAGAACAGTTTCGATTAACAGGAAAATCGTTCCAACAGTGCGTTAGAAACGATTCTCCGCAGTGCCCTCATCTGGCGGTGACATGGCGTATATTGGCAATTATATATAAACTTTTGAACTGACGGTGGTTTTGGGGTCTAGGGTATGTGAAACGCGAAGGTATGTCGAAATTTTCCGGAAGTTGAAACATGGTACCCATTGCAATAGTTAGCTTTCTAATGAAATCTACCTAAAACAGATAACACACATTAATTCAGCCATCACAATTAACACCGGTTATCAGACAGATTCTACACACACCCAAAGTACACGGGGCAACATGACCGCGTTGTCGCAGCCCCTAAACTGAGGAACCAACCAACCACTTCTAGTCCAGCCGAATGACGGGATGGTTGTTAACTTAAGGCCACAGTCACTTTCCTTCACAGAAAGGTAACTTTCTTCGTTACATTATACATGACAGTTTCATTGTCTGCAAGTGGTTGTCAAACATGGTGACTTTGAGACATCAGTGGCAACAGTGAACACAACCCTGCTTTAGTGTAAAAGCTAAAAATGATACTGATGATGATAATGGTAATTGTTTTTTTAAGGGACCTAACATCTGGGTTATCATGAAAATGTTAATGAAATGGACACTAAAACTAAAACTGGTTGGTTCCTCAGTTTAGCGACTGCGACAACGTGTACTGTGGGTGTGTGTAGAATCTGTCTAATAACCGGTGTTAATTGTGATGGCTGTATTATTGTGTGTTATCTGTAATTCAGGTAAGGACTGCAGACGATCAATTTCAAGTAGTTCCTACTTTTTCTACCAAATGCTACCGTCAACGACACCTAGCTGTGAACTTGGCTACTAGATGCCACCAAAACCGGCAACTGGCGTTGAAAGTTGGAACATAAAAGAGCGTTAATCAAATCTAACCTACAAATTTAGCTTCACACAATATTGTAGTTAATAGAAGGTTCTTTTACATGCCATAAATCTATGACATGGGCACGCGGGCTTTATTTTATTTCCCCTCCGAAGGAAGGCATACTGAGTGATTTTTAACGCTCTTAAAAAATCCGACGACTTCGGCCGGGTTTGAAGCCACGATCTTGGGCATAGAAGCTCAGCATGCTACCAACTCAAACTACCGTAACTACACACTTAAAACGAAAACTAACTGCCCTCAACCCTCGAAAAATGAGAGTTAAGGGACTTCGAAGAAAGGAGAGCCATGAAAGACAGATAGGAAAGAGAAAGAGGAGAGGGCCAACCCCAAAGGCAATGGAAAAAGGGGAAAACCCGGACCCAGCTCAGGAATCTCTCGGAGTCGCCAACTCCCGAGCTCACCAGCCGTGAGCCCTTAAGGCTGAATGTCCCGTTTTTTTAGTTTGTAATTCACAAGATCTCTTCAGCAAGGAAAATGATGAACACGCTGACAGGGCGGAGGGAGAAGGGAACAATTTGACGACAGGAAGGAGTTGTGATCCTCTTGTCACAAATATTATAGTTCGACGAGTTACGTGTACAAGTGCCTAGGCGTGGAAAATATCTGAGCGATAATATTATGCTGCAGTAGTGTCAAAATATGTAACGTTGACACAATGTGTTCGTAGAGATGCCTTTCTTACTTCCTCTAACATTCTTGTTGATAATAATACATTGTAGGAGCTTGGGACATCTTGGTCATCAGTACCTTTGGCTGGCTGCGTGGCTCTGCGGTAACGTTCTCACTTGCTGTGCCCAAGGTTGCAGGGTCGAATCCTGGTGCAGCCAGTTGGCATTTGAGGGTGCACGAATGCGAGGGAGCCATGTCATTAGATTTACTGGCATGTTAAAGATCCCCTTCGGGGCAAAATTCCGGCACCCCGGCGTCTCTAAAAGCCGCAGTAGGTAAAAGGGACGTAAAACCAATAACATTATTATTATTATTACTATTATTATTATTAGAGTCAGGGATGGGACAGGTGCCCTGAAACTTCACATACGGTACTATCTCGGCATTTACCTGGAGGGATTGTGGAAAAACCGGTGAAAACACACTCAGGATAGATGGGGACAGCGTTGGATTCCCTTCTAGGTAACTGTTTTAGAATTATTTGAGGATAAACTCCCGAACAAAAAACATATTGTTCCGACATTAGTAATACGTTGTAGGGCATAATTCTTACCGCACAGATCAGCGACTGGTTTCACTCGATGCGACATTGAATACTGTATAGAAAGGTATGACTGGTTTGTAGTTAGTACGCTCTTGATATTTTAGAAAAAAGATTGACAAGATATGTTCGTGTTCAGGTTTATTGGGAATATCTATTCTAAAAACCATCCGATGCGGACGTCCAACTCTAGGTATCGTTTTCTAGACAAAACAAACAAGACCACAAACCGTGAAATATTCTAATCAATGGAGAATCAATTATCGACTTATAAGAGGCCAAATGCGCACGCACATAGACCTACATACATACATACATACATTTATTTTGGTGATTCGTATGGTTCTTTGGTTCTCTAGACTCTAATAACCCTTTTTTTTCGTGAGATCTGAAACTACTCCGTGTGGCCAATCACTATAACTTACTTCAATTTTCATGGAGGTAATAGTAAAAGTTCATTTATGTAGGACATTTTATTACAATAAACAAATTATGACAATTCATAACAAGAGCAAAATTATTATGTACATAATAGAATTAAAGTTCCTAAGATAGTCTCATCTGCCTATTGTTAGCACACGCACTAGTACTGCGTACTATAAACAAACAAAAATATCATACCTAATTATTTTCTGTTCTTGAAAACAATGCTTCAATTTTTTTCCATATCAAAGATAGCGTTTCATGATTTACACACACTCAGTATTTTACTTCACCTCAGGTTCTCTTATATCCATTGATCTGGTCATCCTGGGATCAATGATCTCAGGCAACAGGATTTTCTCGCAGCAGCATGCCAGTTACATAAGCATTTTTTCTCTCCAGAACTTTTCGTCCCTCTTTATTGTTTCTATGTGAATGTCCTTAGGCGTTCATACCACAAAATAACATATTTCCCGCTATGTTATTTCTAACTGGCCCTGGTTGTGGAAATAAAAACCATGTGAGTGTTAGAGAGTTATCAGTCTGTTCTCTTCTGAAAGGCACTGTTCTTGACATTCTCTGGCTTTCTTTTTCGCTTACTTTCTGTCAAACAAAATCCCTTTAGCTTTTTGCAGGCTTCCAGTATGGGCATATTCCGTGCAGAATAAGGGCACTTGACTTCGACTACTGCGTCGTCTCCTATTAATCCGTCTAGGGAGGCACCTAAAAACCCATAAGTTTTATATACGAAAATACCACATTCTTCGACTTTTCTACCGATTTCTCCTCTAAATTTCGTTTTGCAAATCGCTCATTATCACCGTCATACTGCATTGCATTTGAGTGAAATTCGCCGTACAGAATGTTTTTTGCTAATGGAGCCCATTTCGAAGTAGCTTTCCTCTTGCATACATATCCAAAATTGGATGCTGTAAGTCTGTCCTTCCTAGCTGTGTGCCACTTTTCATTTTCCCTTTGGCCCCTTGTTTCCTTTTCCAGGTTTTGTACATGGCGTTCACTAAGCGTTAGTTGCTTGATCTTCTCATAACTAAACTCTCTGAACAGTACCTCATCGAAATCCAACTGCATTGATCGGTTTCTATAATCACGTGAGACAATACGTTTCATTTCATTAGACTGTTGTCGGGACATTCTTTTCCCTTCTCGCGACGCAAATAAACTCTTTCGGAAAGCTGCTCTTCTTCTCTTTCTGCTGAGTGCAGTGTCCTTCACTATTGTGGCAGTTTTTTTTTCTAAACGGATTTCATTGTTTTATAGTGCCAGGATGGCCCAAACTGAAAGACCAGTCCGGCAGCTTTGGTTCTATGAGTGAAGGAACCTCGTTTCCCTCTATTGATCTGCTTACCTCCCGTGAATTTTGCAACAAGGGACATATAATTTTCGGCAGCATTGCAGGTGGTGTTTGATACTAGCTGGGAACTTTTTGCAATTAGGGGCTGCAAGCAAGAACGCATAAGTTTGGTTGCAGTTAGCTGTTTGTCTTCACCTTGCCCACCGGTAGTTCAAAAGTACTGTTTGCAGTCTTTATGGATCCCAATCCAATCCAGTATTTCCGGAAACCAATTTTCCATTTTCACATTCGCTACGGCTTTATTTTTCCACACAACGCATTGTTTTCATTTGAAGTCGAACTTGCTTCTCTGAAAAAAGTTGACACTGAATAGTTCGTGATTTTGTAATCTTACACTTATGTATTAGAAGTAAATCACAAACTACACCCGTAGTGCGACTCCCCATGAAGGGCCTAGGCCTACCAAGCAACCGCTGCGCTGTTCAGCCATGATGTAGCCTACAGATTGCGGGGTGACGTTTAGTCATCCAACTTGTAGGCTACAGGTAAAATATAAGTGAAATCATAACTGCTCAGTGCATTACAGATTCTCTAATGCAATCGTAAAGAATTATATAATTTCAAATATAAACTAGGAAAAAAAACTTACGGGTGTGAAGATGTTTTTTTTTAAATAACTCCACGTGATGATCGTAATGCTCTCTCCACCATTCGTAGCCTACCTATATGTACATGTATCTATTCAACCTCCGTAGCGTAGCGGTCAGCATGGTTCGCTGCCGCTCCGGATGTCCTGGGTTCGATTCCCGGCTCTGCCACGAAATTTGAAAAGTGGTATGAGGACTGGAACGGGTTCTACTCAGCCTTGGGTAGTCCAAATGAGTAGAGGGGGTTGATTCCCACCTCAGCCATCCTCGAAGTGGTTTCCCGTAGTTACCCACTTCGTCTTCGGGCAAATGCCGGGATGGTACCTACTGTAAGGCCACGGCCGCCTCCTTCCCTCTTCCTTGCATATCCATCCCAATCTTCCTTTCCCATCCCATCCCTCATGAGGCCCCTGTTCGCTTTGCAGGTGAGACCGCCTGGGTGAAGTGCTGATCACATCTCCCCAGTTGTATCCAATCCGACCAAGGGTTCCCAGCTCTAGGACACTGCCGGGAAAGGCGGTAGTGGTGAGTTCCCTCGCGGAGTCCATGGGAACCACCAACCTGGAGGGTAAAATTGACTAAAAGAAATAAATCTATTCTACCGGAAATACTGTCCAAAAAATAAAGTGCCGAAAATAGAACACCTAACGGGCATTAACACATAATACTGTTGCAGGTAAAATAAATTAAGAAAGTAATTAATGGGATCGATGAACTAAAAACAAGAAGTCGTAACTAGGAACTGGTAAAATATCAAAGTATCACTCAGAAATATCCAGACCTTGACAATAATTCAGAACTAACCAGCACAATCAATTGCAATATTGGACAAGATGCTCGGGAATTCCATACCGTCTGGCAAGTTTATCGCTCTCTCAAATCACTCTAGCTCCAATCCTCTCCCCCAAACCCTCCACCAACCCGCTCTCCATGACCTTGTTCTACTGTCGCGCCTTGTTGCAAATACTGTTATTCACAAACTTACCAAAGTGATCCCGATGGTTCTATTCAACCAATTTAGGTTTTTGATGCGGCTTTGGAATCAGCGAGTAAAACTCAACTTTCGTATTATCCGTTTTATTTCGAATTTTAATCAGATATTTGAAAAACAAACAGCAACTTTTCTGTTTTTGAAATTAAAAAGTAAGCAATGAATTAATATCAATTCTGCTACTAGACAGAGTGCATAGCAGTTTTCAGATCGCAGATCGGAGCTCCCCTTCGATACAAAAATAAATAAATAAATAAATTCAGCTTCGCTTGTGCTGCCATCTGTTGAAATATATTCTTACCAAAGTGTCGGGACATTTAGCCTTAAGGCGCACCATAAGTGGTTGGGCTACACACATCCTGCTTCCTGCCTCCTTGAGGGCCTTGAGCAGAAGGCAGGAGATATCTTGATTAGAGCAAGAAGAGGTCTGACACCTCGCAGAATGAGAGTATCAGCCAATTAAGGCGGGAAATTGAAAGACTCTCTAGGCCTCAGATACCCTAACCGTCAGGGTCGGAGGAGAACTAGATTTGACCAAAGGAGGTCGACAGGAAAGATAACCTAAGGTGGGCCGGGCACAACACGTGGTAGCTGGGATCCCGTGGTCGCCAACCCACATCACACTAGTCGTGAGCCCCTGGGGAAAGAAAAAATACCACAAACCGCCATGTTTCGCAGTGATGGGGGACAAATGGTAAGGTTACATTGTTAGTAACATATACTGAATAATAGGTGACGCAGACAACATTGCTCGTGTTTGTGACAAAACTTGAGCGGAAGGACATATGTAATATATTGACTGACAGTAACTTATGTTTATGGTATGTGTGTACCATATCGACCAACACCTGCGTTAGTTCGTTCAACAGCTCAGAAGAATATTTATTTTAATGAGTACCCTCTTCTTTTGTTCCTATCCTCTTGTGCAACAACACCGTAGTTTATGTCTTCAGTCGTAAACTAAGTGTGATGCCCTTGTCATGTTCTTTTCGGTAGCGCACGTCTTGAACGTGCTCTCGTAGCCCAGCGATCCAGGAACGTGCAAACATAAACCAGGGGAGAATATTGAAGACAGGCTCAAACGAACTGTGAAAGTTTCTGTAATGAAATTAGTTGAAATACCTTTTGTAATGACTACTGATGAAACATAATTGTGGAAATGTAGTAATAGATGTTTACTCCTCCGTTGTCTATAATCCACCCACCGTCCCCTTTTTGATCAAATTCCAGAAGTTTCTGCCATTATCCGGGTAAATTATGAGACAAATAGGATATTGCCAACCCCACGCATATGGTACTGTAGCCCGAATCTTGCAATAAAAACAAGTACCGGTAGTTCCGTTAAGTACTAAATAGTCTATTTTCATATAGGCTGTCCTACTTATGTTAGTTGCCTCTATCAACATACAACATTTCAGTTTGATTGCTGTAATAGATTCGTAGATATTGTGAACAGTCTAATAATTTCGGATGGTCGCCATGTTGGATTTTTTATATGTAGGCCATATAGTTACTTACTATTAAATGAAGATTATTGCGTAGGTGTATTATTTAAATTTCAATCGCATGGCTATGGCACAAGAGAGCGAGATTTTAAAATTTCGCACAGCCGCCATTTTGTGGTTATGAAAACAATTGAAATAAATTAGATGTCAGTGGATTAAAATTTGTATAAGCGTTTACCGTACCAAGTTTTACTACGCTCAGATGGTTAATTCGCGAGAATCGTCCTTATAAATTTCGCGTCGCCGCCATGTTAGATTTCTGCTCACCAGGTTATTGAAAGTCCCATAGGTGTACTTATGTTAATATCCTTTATCAACATACAACATTTCAGTTTGATTGCTGTCATAAATTAGTAGATATTGAGAACCGTCTAAATATTTCGGTTGGTCGCCATGTTGGATTTTTATATAATTATGTAGGCCATAGAGAGTTGCACTATTAGACTAGATGACAATTATTGCGTAGGTTCATTATTCAAGCGTTGACTTCGATTGCGTGATTAGGACACAAGAAATGAAAACTTACTTTTATTATTTTGCACAGCCGCCATCTTGAGGTTATGTAAACAATTGAACTAACTTAGATGTCAGTGCATTACATTGTGTAAAAACATTTTGCTGTACCATGTTTCACTGCGCTCGGATTGTTAAATCGCGAGAAAAGTTTATCTAAATGTTTCAACTTTGCTTAGCCGCCATGTTCGTTTTGTAGTTTACATGTTTTTCCAAGTCACTTTGGTGAGTTTCTAGTAGTGCCTTTTATCACCGTACAATATTTCAGGGTGGTATCGGTAATAGTATCGGAGATATAGAATGCAGGTGAATTATTTCGCACAGCCGCGATGTTGGATTGGTGAGACTTAATAATTTTAATTGAATGGCACGGTCGGAGCCGGACAAAATAGTACTATGACTTTACCGAGTTTCATTGAAATTGCTCCTGCCGTTTAGATTTTATTAGGGACACACACATACACACTCACACACAGACAAAAGGTGATCTCATAAGCCCTATTTTTCATAAATGAAAATAGGCTAAAACGCGTGGTTTGACTACGCCAATAAGTACTAGGCACCCCTGGGTTTTTCACGCACAGTGGGAGTACTCACACACCAATAACACAGTATTTTTCCAGACCAATCGTTTTGCCATAAATGCTTTCGGTGTACGCAACTAGCACCATCTAATCATGACCCCCATGCACGCACGTATGCAACTAACACGAACGCAAATCGCATTACTCCGTTATCACACACCCAAATATCCCGAGCAGATGAGCACAATCTCCCAACAAATCATAACCTCAGAAGAGCGCCGCTGATGGCTTGTGAATGGTGGGGGATGTCTGACAAGTGCACAATTGGTTTCAGGTCATGGAGCAGTTACTATCATGTAGCTACTCTGATTTCCTCATTAGGCGTGTCCTTACGTTTCAATCCTTACGTCAGATTTCAAATTATTGGTGAAGGCAGGAATGGATTCCAGTGCTTCAGCAAGTGCAAAAGACAGAAGGAGGTATTTTCAATTTTATGTGCTGCTCATCTACTCTAGCTTTCGTTTCCGTTGAGTAGTAACAGCTTCCGGGAGTCTTCAAAGTCAACCGGAAATTGGCGTCACAAAACGTTCATTCGCCTGAAAATAATAGCAGGCATTATCAACTTCACCAGGGGCAAGCAGCTATCAGTGCAACACAAAGGACCATGGAACACGTAACTCGCTGCCCAGGACGGAAGATGTGCAGTATCCGTGGCGGCTGTCGGCAAAGCAATGTGGAACTCGAGTTCCTGTGCATGAGCTTTAAAATACTTGCCTATGGTCTTTTGATGGAACTATGGTCTGGATATTCTGAGAAGAAAGAATAATGCATGACGCCTTATTTGCTCGGTTGACTCAGTTCGACTTTCTGAGTCTCGAGGGAATAAAGCCGGACGTAGTGAGGCCGTGGCCTTAAGTTAGGAACCATCTCAGCATTTGCCTGGGGGGGGGAATTGAGACGTTGCAACTCTTGAGAGTTGCAATCTATGGATTGCGATTTATGATTGTATTTTGTTTTTATTGTTTACTACTTGACTTGTCACTTCGTGAGACTGAATAAAGATCAGATTGTAGTGTTCCCGTTATCCATTTCTATTAACCGCAACATTTGGTGCCGTAAACACTCAGGATATCGCATGATATCAAGTGCTTTTAAGGAATAATCTGGTTAGGCCTATACTGCAGGAATTGAAGCCTCTCGTAAGTTTTTACTCTGCAATTGCATTACGGAACCTCCAGACTGTGAGGGAAGACTTGCAATTACACTATACTGGACGGAAGGTTTCCAACTTCGCAACCGACTACATATAAGTGACAAAGCTACACATTTGTAAACCGAATAACTGTTGAATGACCCTAATAACTTCTTGTTTGGTTATGTATGTGTGTAATAACATTATTGTTAGGTTCACTTCTCAATAAATCACATAGACTCCTCTAGAATGCATATTTTATTATTTGTTGTGGAAAGGTTCACAATTCACACGATACACACCATATTGTTTTTGACACTGAACTTCACTGATATCAAAGACTAAGTCAAAGATACTGCACTACACTCTTGTGCTTACTGCCAACACAACATTCTCCCACCTTGAGTTGTGGAAACAACTCAACAAAACAATAAAATAACATAACACACATATTTTCACAAACTAAATGAACACAAAAATAAATAAGTCACTCAAAATATCTCTTTGGTTTAACCACCACTCTCCCACTACTGGTTTTGATGAGATCAGAAGTATTAGTAGATGGTTTAACCGTCTTTGGATTTTTCTCCTTCTTCTCATTTTCATTCCGCTCAACTTGCAGTCTTAAAGCATGATCTTCTCCAGATGTCACTTCAAGTGGATACACCCTCTGTACTGGCCTCAGTAGCTCTCCTTTTGTAGTCGCCAAGCGAACAACTCTCACGACACCACCTTTGCCAGGGATGACCTCCGTCACTCTTGCCAGCGGCCAGTCTAGTCTCTTCGTGTTGTCACTGGCTACCAGTACTACTTCACCTACGCAGGGTTTGTGATGACTTTTCCTAATGTGGTTCTTCTGTATTAGCTGTCCAAGATATTCATTCCTGAATCTTACCCTTAATGTTTCCTTTACTTTCTGTCTGTACCTGAATCTTCTGTCAAGTTTTATGTCCTCGATCATGTCGATATCGGGCATTCCAATCTCCCTGACTTCCTGTAGGAACATTGCAGGGGTGATAGCCATCAAGTCTTCTCCATCATTGGACAGGTAAGTAAGTGGTCGTGAATTCATGACAGCTTCAATGTCACACAGAACAGTCATCATTTCTTGGTACGACAGACATGACCTTCCCAGAACTTTCCTGAGTATTTGTTTGAGGACACCAATCAGCCTCTCCCACCATCCTCCCCACCATGCTGCAGTGGGAGGATTGAATTTCCATTTTATTTGGTGTACAGAACTATATTCAGCAATTTTATCCCACTGAATTGTCTCCAACATATTGCAGGTGCCTTGAAAGTTTGTCCCATTGTCACTATAGACAATCATTGGCCTTCCACGTCTGGACACGAAGCGCCGAAAAGCTTCGAGGAATTTTGCAGTAGCCAAAGATGTTACTAACTCCAGGTGTACTGCACGAAAAACCGCACACGTGAACAGACAGACCCAGGCTTTCTCTCCACCTTTCAAAATCAGAGGCCCGGCAAAGTCGACCCCTGTTATTTCAAAAATTGAGGCTTCTCTTACTCTGTCTATGGGGAGATGAGTTTGTTCTGCTTCAAGATGTTTTCCATGGTACCTCCTGCAGACAACACATGTTTTAATTGCACCCTTCACCGTTCTCCTTCCTCCAAGGATCCAATATTTCTGTCTGAGCCCACTGAGCAGAATCTGGGTTCCAGCATGACATAAGTCTTTGTGCTTCTCCCTAATGAGAGCGTGAACTGCTGTATGCTTCGCAGGAAGGATAGCAGGACAACGGAAAGCATAATCATCTTTGCGCGATATAATTTTTGTTTTCAGTCTCATCACTCCCTCATCATCCATGAAAACACATAGTGAGTTGAATCTTTCATCCTTTTCACCAACAAAACACTCCTTTTGTATGAACTTCATCACGACTTTTTCTGCTTCTGTGGTTTCTTCAATGGATAGTTCGGTAGTTCTTCTATTATTTTTCTGTCGACAATTATACAGAAACCTCAAGATCCATCCTATCATACGAACTGTTCTACGGAAACTTGAGAAATAGTCAAGGTGCCATTCTTGGGTATTGGACTTGTCTTCTAACACCGTCATAGTGTTGACTTTCTTTTTTCTTTCTTGGAAGACTTCATCATCGTTTGGTGGAATTTCGAGGCTAGGCCATTGTGTAGTAGATTGTTTTAGCCATTTTGGCCCTTCCCACCATCTCTGTTGAAGTAACTGTTTTGTGCTACATCCCCTTGATGCCAGGTCAGCCGGATTCATGGTTCCTGGAACATGCCGCCACTGTTCTATTCTGGACAGTCTTCGAATTTCTTGCACTCTGTTCCACACGAAGGTCCCCCAAGGTTCGTCTAACTTGATCCAGGACAACACAGTCGACGAGCCACTCCAATAATAAGTAATGATTTCTTTTGCAGTTAATGCTGGCAGTACTGACGTCACTAGTCGAACCCCTATTGTAGCTGCTAATAATTCCAGGCGTGGTATGGTGATACTCTTCTTGGGTGCCACTCTTGTCTTGGCTTGTACAAATCGTAGCTCTATATTGTCAACCCTCTGTATTCGTAAGAATATGACTGCAGCATACGCAGTTTGACTGGCGTCGCAGAACACGTGAAGAGATATATCTTCAACCGACTGGACACTACCGATCAAACATCTAGGAATCTTAATCTCAGACAGCTGAGGTAGTTCTGCCAACCACTTCATGAATCTTCTCTTTGTTGTTTCGTCTACTCTGGTGTCCCAACCCAAGTCAGTGGCCCATAGTTCTTGCAAGATTAATTTTGGACAGAGAAATACCGGACATGCGAAGCCAATAGGGTCAAACACCTTATGTGCAGCTCCTAGTATAGCTCTTTTAGTGATTACATCATATTTGAAATCGTTAACATGAGTTAGATTCAGTTCAATGGTATCTTCTCCTTTATTCCAAATGAGCCCTAGCACATGAGTAAGATTTTCAGCTGTACCATCCTGAGAATACTCCCACCCTCGGAGATTGAAAGATGCCTTATCCATTATTATGCTTGCCTCTCGCATGAATGAATGAAGGTCATTTCTGTTGTTAACACTAATAGCACAGTTATCCACATAAAAACATTCTTCCAATCTTTCTATTGTTGAAGTTGAGTAGGAACTATTATCGACTGTTTGACTCTTCAACTCGTTCAAGTGGAGTTTGATGGTTGCCGACAATAGGAACGGAGAACATGCAAGTCCAAAGACAACTCTATTGTGACGGAACACTTCTACCTTCCCTGTACTTTCCTCCTCCCACCAAAGGAATCTCAGAAAATCACGGTCTCTAGGATTGACACTTATTTGAAGAAATGCTTTTTCTACATCAGCCGTCACACCGATCTCATTTTCTCTGAACTTCAGTAGCGAACTAGGGATCAACTCTATGAAGTTAGGCCCTTTTTCAATACATTCGTTCAGAGATGGAGCGTTTCTCTGCTTCGCCGAGGCATCAAAAACAGGCCTGATCTTGGTGGTGCTGTTTTCTTTGAAGACAGGTCGGTGAGGTAGATAGTGTCCACTATTCTTCAGTTCCTCTTCAGGTACCCTCTCGATGATTCCTTGCTCCAACTAACTTCGTAAGACATTGTCATACTCCTGATAATGTTGTTCAGCTTGTAGTTTCTTTGTAGTGATTTCTAATCTGTGCTGAGCAATTTCTCTGTTGTCAGGGAGAGGTGGATGTTGTTCACTCCAAGGCAGACACACTTCATATCTGTTATCTTCATTCAGTCGTGCAGTCTCAAGGAAGTTATTTCTAACACGCTCATTCCTCTCGACGATAGATTCTTTCACAACAGGGTCAGTAATTCCAAGAATTTCTAAGTCCCAGAGATCAGAAATTCTTGTATGTTGGGAAAACAATGATGACACTAATAATGATGCCGAATCACTTTGGGCCTTGTTACCTATGACGGTCGCCATAAAATGTTAGGTTCACTTCTTAATAAATCACATAGACTCCTCTAGAATGCATATTTTATTATTTGTTGTGGAAAGGTTCACAATTCACACGATACACACCATATTGATTTTGACACTGAACTTCACTGATATCAAAGACTATGTCAAAGATACTGCACTACACTCTTGTGCTTACTGCCAACACAACATTCTCCCACCTTGAGTTGTGGAAACAACTCAACAAAACAATAAAATAACATAACACACATATTTTCACAAAATAAATGAACACAGAAATAAATAAGTCACTCAAAATATCTCTTTGGTTTAACCACCACTCTCCCACTACTGGTTTTGATGAGATCAGAAGTATTAGTAGATGGTTTAACCGTCTTTGGATTTTTCTCCTTCTTCTCATTTTCATTCTGCTCAACTTGCAGTCTTAAAGCATGATCTTCTCCAGATGTCACTTCAAGTGGATACACCCTCTGTACTGGCCTCAGTAGCTCTCCTTTTGTAGTCGCCAAGCGAACAACTCTCACGACACCACCTTTGCCAGGGATGACCTCCGTCACTCTTGCCAGCGGCCAGTCTAGTCTCTTCGTGTTGTCACTGGCTACCAGTACTACTTCACCTACGCAGGGTTTGTGATGACTTTTCCCATTAGTGTCCACCCTAGGGAAGTCTCCACCAAAACTAGGCCACATTTTAGTTGATGTTTCCTCCCAGTGAGCAGTTCACCCGCCTTATCGGCCCCAATCAGAATCTGCACAGGCCCTCTCTCTCGTACATCAGTTAAACATATTTTCAGATCCCTTATCTCCTCACTCCAAGAACCATTCTTAATATATGGGACATCTTCACAAATTATCTCTTGGCTTAAAACTTCCAGCTCCTTGGAATAGTTTCCCTCCAATCGCTTTAAACTTATTCTGTAACAGTCGTGTTTTGCTGCTCGAGAACGTACTCCACCAAACAAGGAATGTATTAACGTTTCCTTCCTGATTGACTGATACCCCATTTCTTCGGCTAGGTCACGTGCAATGTAGGATTTAGTAGACCCAGTATCAATGACAGCTCGTACAGTTTTTTGTTTACCCTTTCCTTTAACGACAACTGCCAGGGTTTGCAAGTACACCTCAGGAGAACAAGACACATTAGCTAAAGCCTTATCCACATTATTGACATCCTGGAGAACCAAATTCCTGTCTCCCTCGTAATTCTGTTTGGACACACTTTCATTTTCTTTGTCACGGAGCTTATAACACATTAATACCACATGTTTACCACCACAAACAAAGCACCTGACAATCGATTTACAAGCTCTACTTGCATGGCCCTTCTTTAAACAATTGAAGCAACAGTGTTTATCAGTTAAGATTTTCCTTTTCTCCCCTACAGTCATTTTTTGAGCTTTAATGCACTCTGGGCTCGAATGAGGTTTAAGACAAAAAACACACTCCTGTCTCTTAGAAACATCAGCAAACAAAGCAGAAGCAGTAGGTATATTTGGTTCAATGACATCCCTTGGTTTCTTGTCTCCCTTAATCTTAGATCCTTGGGATGTGCTAATACTAAACCCTTTCATAGCCAATGAAATTCTTTCTTCACTTACTACTTCATTTTGAAGAAAAGCCATAAGCTGCTGCAAACGATCTTTTGGATACGGAATCACACCTGAAGGAAGTATTCCTCTGCCATGCTCTTAATAGGTCTTCTGGCAAAGATGATTCAATTAGGGGATACAGCATTGCAGTACATTTTTCTGTAGTAACGCCTAAACTTTCCAGCGATCTGAGATGTGACTCTAATTTATCATACAAGCTACTCAGTGTTGGCCTTTCTTTGGAATTGACTGCATTCGTCAATACTAGTTTGAGCAATTCACGAACATAAACTTCCACCTGCAAGTCCTCTCTACCAAATCGAGCTTGAAGACTCTCTATAGCTTTGTCATAATTCTCGGCAGTGGGTGGAAAACTAGTAACTAATTCATATGCTCTGGAACCTTCTGTCATAGCCTGAATTAAATATTGGAATTTATCTTCCTTCCCAATGTCCTCATCCTCGTGAATTTTACGGAACTGGCTCCAAAAATATAACCAATCAATTATTTCACCAGAAAATTTCTTAAATTCTATTCTTGGAAGTCTATATTTCTTTTTATCACAAACATTGTCATTCACTACACTTTGTGGAGGGGTCATGGAAACAACGGGATTCATAAAACGTGTTGCTTTTGTTCTACAGCTAAGGAATTTGTGTTTGTAATCATCAGCTGATTCACATTCCGTTTCTATTTCGTCATCCTCACACTCGTCGTCTATCATCTGTTGAAATATTAATCCATCTAAATTAGAGATATCATCATACTTTTCTTGAAGGATTTCAAGTTGCACTTGCACTTTTTCCGTTTCAGTTTGATCATCTTCTAACAACGCCATTAGTTGATTGTGTGAGCGCGTAAATAACCGCCGCTTTACGGTTCTTTCTTTAGCGAGTCTTTCCATCTTCTTTCTTCACGGGAGCCTTTTACTATGAATGAGTCCTGTCACGGTCGCCATAAAATGTTAGGTTCACTTCTCAATAAATCACATAGACTCCTCTAGAATGCATATTTTATTATTTGTTGTGGAAAGGTTCACAATTCACACGATACACACCATATTGTTTTTGACACTGAACTTCACTGATATCAAAGACTATGTCAAAGATACTGCACTACACTCTTGTGCTTACTGCCAACACAACATTTATGTTTCGTTCGTGCATATTGTAGTGTCACCTGGTGCTAAGCATAGATATTATAAAATCGGAGCACAGGCCAGAGATACTATAAAACTGACCATAGTAATTAACACACAATCTAAGCGTCGACACTAGCGATCCTAGTAGCACCTGACCGAAAATCATTCGATACTTCAGATAACAGATTGACAACTCTTTGCCTTGCACATTTCCGTGAACACACGTACAACATGAGCAATAACGATCAAACAGATGGAATTTTACACAATCTAAGAAGAAAGCGAACCAGACAGAGGGCAAATACAACACGCTTTGTTACGGAAATTAACAGTTTCACTGATAATATTTCATTCGAAGACTGGCAGCACTACCGAGATAGACTACAGGAAACTCTCAACAACTTAACCACACTTGATGATTCTATACATGAGTTACTATCGGACACTGAATACGATACTGAATACGATACTGATGTTCAGAGTTGTGAAGAATAT
The DNA here is from genome assembly GCA_946902985.2 of Meconema thalassinum. Lineage (NCBI taxonomy): Eukaryota > Metazoa > Arthropoda > Insecta > Orthoptera > Tettigoniidae > Meconema > Meconema thalassinum. The sequence goes on from OX336391.1 coordinate 416,493,419, forward strand.
ATAGACTCAGCGAAACGCGCTAACACAAGGACATCGAGAACAATTGCAAGTAAATTGTCAAATTCAGCCGCTAATTTAAGTATCCCTGAATCACTGCCAACTACACCTACTATTCCAATTCTGGCTTCACACTCAGTTCGACTCCCGCCAATTAAGCTAGAATCCTTCGCTGGTGACATCGCAACTTGGCCACGTTTTTGGGAGCAATTCGAGTCATCCGTTGATAAAGACCCTTTCCTTCCTACCATAAATAAACACATATTTTTGCGCGGGTACTTGGAAGCCGAGCCGAAGCGGCTAGTCGATGGAATCGCCGTAATAGCAGATACATACGAGCAAACGAAACGAATCCTACAAGCTCGCTATGGCGATAAAAACAGAATAATACAGGCGCACTTAGACTACTTAGAGGGGATCAGACCTATTCAGCTCGCTACTCCTGAAGCACTCAACGACACGTTCATCGATTGCCATCGACACATACAAGCTCTTCGTGCGCTGGGAGAAGACGTAAACGGCTACGGGAGAGTTCTTGCTCCAAAAATACTTAGAACGTTTCCCGCTGATATTTGTCGCCGTTGGATAATTCGGACGAAGAGGGAAAATATCTCGGAAGGCGATATTCTCAAGCTCATGGAATTCTTGGGAGAAGAAGTAGATGGGGCTATGGTGACGCACAAGATTCGTGGATCTACATCTGCTTCGACTCATGTTCCCGCAACAGCAGCACTGCACGTTGATTCAAATAAGGAACAATCCAATAGGAAGGTTGCACCGGAACCATTTTGTGTCTTTTGCGAATCCCGCGGACACAGGGCGCAAGAATGCAAGACAGTTTCTAACGTTAACGATAGGCTTACCAAACTCAGGAACACGAACCGCTGCTTTCTATGCTTGAACCGTGGACACTCCGTGAAGAACTGCAACCGAAAGGGTAAGGCATTCTGTTCTTCCTGCAAAGCCTTGCATCACAGATCTGTCTGCAGTAGAAACTTATCTACTAATGCAGCGGCAACCATTACGTCCGTTAACAAGATAGATTCTCTTCCATCCGACTTTACTTACCTGCAGACCGCGCGAGTTTGGGTTACGGGTCCCAATGGGCGAACTAAACAGACGCGTTGCATACTGGATGCTGGAAGTCAATCCAGTTTTATCCTTGAGTCTCTAGTTAACGAACTGAAACTCGAAGTTATTGGCCGCCAAGACTTACCTATTGGCGCCTTTGAATCGTCTCCAACCAACCGGAGTGTACGTAACCTTGTTAAGTTTTCCATAAAGAGCATCTGGACAAACTCGGCTACAAATATTACTGAATTTGAGAGTATCCATGCCTTTTCAGCTCATCCGGTCGTTCCTGATGTTAATATGTTAGCACACACTCAAAAACTACAGTTGGCTGACCCAAAGAATGAATCACAGCAACCTTTGCCCATCGAAATACTTATTGGAGGAGATTGTTATTGGAAAATCGTAAAGGACACTTCACCAGTGGGCATTTCCACCTCCGTGGTACTCATACCAACCATGTTTGGATGGGTATTGACTGGAAATCGATCAGGCATTACTTTGAATTCATCACTAGTAAACCATATTCATTCTGAACAGATAAACTCACCTTTAGATGAGACACTCAGACAGTTCTGGGATCTGGAAACAATGGGAATAAGGGAAAGTCAGGATAAATATTTCAGTTCCAAAAACTCTGCGATACTTAAGGAATTTCATTATTCTTACCGAATAGAAGACCATCGGCGTGTGGTCTCTCTTCCTAGAAAATCAGGTATCATCTTGCCCAACAACCATGCTAATGCTGTAAAACGATTCAACGCATTGCAAAAGAGACTAGAGGCGAATGAACCTTTGAAGGAGATTTATTATTCACAGATGATGGACTATATTATAAAACGCCATGTTGAACATGCTCCTTCTGAAACAACTGGTGATACGTTCTACTTGCCTCACCATTTAGTTAAGAAGTGTAAATCTGGGAAAACGAAATGGAGGATTGTGTTTGATGCATCTTCTCGTCAAGGAGGTGGTCCGTCCCTTAACGAGGCCCTCGAAATGGGGCCAAATTTACTGCCTGAGATACTTTCTGTTCTCCTCAGATTCAGAAGCTATCCGGTAGCCATTATTGGTGATGTCTCTCAGGCATTCTTACAACTTGTACTCGACTCCAAGGATCGAGACTTGACCAGATTCTTCTGGTACGATGTGATTGACAAAGGCGAAGGGGTGTACGAAACAACAGATGAAGTCGTAATATACCGTTTTGCTCGCGTCCCCTTTGGTCTAACTTGCAGTCCATTTTTACTTTCAGCGACACTAAAGGAACTAACCAATATCCATGACTCTGCCTTCTCAAATGCTGCCGCCCTTATAGATTGTAGTACGTACATGGATGACTTTGTAACTGGCGGTGAAACTGAGAACCAAGTGATCAAACTTTATTATGAACTCACAGGACTGCTAAACACAATTCACACGCCCATGGAGAAATGGGCGACGAACTCTCAACAACTGAAGTGCATCTGGACGTCCGAAGGTCGGGTACTAGAGACCAATACGCAAGTATTAGGAGTGAAATGGTCCACTGAAACTGACACTTTCTACATAGACGACCATGATATCACCGATAATCTCATGCAGGAACCCGCTAGTAAGAGATTTCTGTTACAAACTACTTCCCGATTTTATGACCCCTTGGGACTTTTAACACCGGTATCGATTATTGGGAAAATACTGATCCAAGAAACCTGGTGCAGAGGGATTGGATGGGACGAACTCTTACCACATGATACAGGCGTGCATTGGCATAATTGGATACTTCGTTTCTTGCAACATGTTCGAAGAAAAGAACGGTTCTCTGGGGAGTTAACAGCGCCAGAGCTTCAAAACTCACGCAAATATTGGATTCAAACGGTACAAAAAGAGTGTTTCCCTGCAGAATATCTGGCTCTAAGAGACGGTGTAGCTCTGCCAAATGAATCAAGAATAGCCCGCTTCAGCCCATTTCTGGAGGTTCAGAGATTCGTTGATAGACGAGGGATACCACACACGGTATATACTGATAATGCTCAGACATTTCACGCGACCAACAGCGAACTCGAGTCCATCTGGACTTCTCTCACAGCCCCTCCTACACATCTGTACTTCACTCATCACAACATCACCTGGAGATTTATTGCTCCAAGGGCGGCTTGGTGGGGAGGATGGTGGGAGAGGATGGTAGGCACAACCAAGCGGTGTCTGCGAAAGATACTGGGGAAATCATTAATCGGCGAGGAAGCATTGAACGCCACTTTGCTAAATATCGAAGCCACCAATAATTTGAGGCCCATCACCCAAGACAGAGAAAATGCACTAACGCCGGCACACTTTCTGATTGGACAGCGCTTCACCACGATACCGACTGGACCTGCAAGTGCGGGGAATGAAGATCTGCCCAAAGTGCTGACTGCGCAACAGAAGGTATCGGATGATTTTTGGAAACGCTGGACGAAGGAGTATCTCCTGGAATTGAGAAATTTCCATGAAGTTCATCGACCACGGGGAAAAGTTCCGCAATTAAGGGTCGGTGACCTAGCACTTCTCCAGGAAGACAAGACGCCGAGGCACATGTGGGCAAGGCCCGCATTGAGGAGCTCCGTGTTGGTAGAGATGCAGTCGTCAGGACGGTGGTTCTTCGTACCCCTACTGGAGCCACAATAACCCGCCCCATTCAGCTGGTCATCCCCCTGGAGGTTGACCAGGGTGGGGAGGATGTGGGGAATTGAGACGTTGCAACTCTTGAGAGTTGCAATCTATGGATTGCGATTTATGATTGTATTTTGTTTTTATTGTTTACTACTTGACTTGTCACTTCGTGAGACTGAATAAAGATCAGATTGTAGTGTTCCCGTTATCCATTTCTATTAACCACAACAGGGGGCACGGAAAACCACTTCCAGGATGGCTGAAACGGGAACCAAACCCTCCTCTTCTCAGTTTTGCCTGACGAAACTGAGTGTACCCCGTTCCCTCTCAAACTGCCTAACACCCTCTCCCTTGCTCTACGTTATGACAGGCCGTCAGCAGACCTCGTCATCCAGTTCGTAAGGGAGAGTGGCTACTTTTTTAATTTTTAAAATAGTTTAAGACTTTTAGTTTACGTTTAACTGTTTTATGTTTTTACTGTGTATAGTGTGTGTCTATTTTTACTGTTCAAAATCCCTTATTTGTTTTATTGCTTTTTATTATCCACGTTGTTTCTTCTTTTATCCAAATACGGCATAATTGTTAGGGCTCACTGAACCAATTTTGTTCTCATCCCCTGGCAGTGGGCTGTTTCTTATCTTCATACAGTACTTTCATTTCATAATATTTCATTTCATTACGGGCCGATAAACTAGATATTAGGCCCCTTAAAACAAGAATTAACATAATCATAATCTGTACCCTATTCCAGCCCTCAAACCAGAATTAAAACTTCTTGGCAGAGGCGGGAATCGAGCCACGAACGCAAGCCACTACACCACTGATGGTCGATAACAACGTGTTTTCTCACATTGTAGTACAGGTTCCTTGTGTAATATAATGACGAAAATGATATTCGTAACCCCAATCCTATGCAATCTGGACTCATTGAGAAGTTCTGTACCGCTGTTTACTACAGAGAAATACATTTCCAATGTAAATAAATAGACTGTGCCATACTTCTTGTTCTTTCTCGCCCTGTTCACGTTTCTAATAATCGACACTTATTATTTTATTTGCAAATGGGGATATAGTCCAAGGTGGTATATTGTAATAAAACTACGGTACAAATTAGAATAAATCAGTTTATAATTAACACAGTTTTACATTTAACGGACATTTGTTATATTTATTATTATTATTATATTTATTATTATTATTATCATCACTCTCTTGCAATCCACGCCTGTGTTCGCGATTAATCTCATTAACTCTTCTCTTATGGAAGGTACTCGTAGATTACACTCAAAGCAGAAGCCCGCGAGCCGCCACCAAAGCTAGGTTGGGTGTTTGGTTCCTTAGTTTAGGGGCTGCGACAACGCGGTCATGTAGTCCCGTGTACTTAGGGTGTGTGTAGAATCTGATAACAGTGTTAATTGCGATGGCTGTATTATTGTGTGTTATGTGTTTTAATTCAAGTAGGGACTGCAGACGATAACTTCAAGTAGCCTAGTTCCTACTTTCGCTACCAAATACTACCGCCAACGACACCTATAGTAGCTGCAAACTTGGCTACTAGATGCCATCGCAACCAGCACCTGGCGACGAACATTCGAACTCAAGAGCATTAATCAAATTTGAACTACAAATTTTGCTTCACACAATTGATGTTAGTGGAAGGTTCTTTTACGTGCCATAAATATATGACATGGGCCCACCGACTTTACTTCCCCTCCGAAGGAAGGCATACTGAGTGATTTAAACGCTCTTAAAAAATCCGACGACTTCGGCTGGGTTTGACCCCACGATCTTGGGCATAGAAGTTCAGCGTGCTACCAACTACGCCATCGAAGCCGCCAAACCACCAAAGATATGAATAATAAGATGCATTACTACCAGAGAACTGGTACTGCATGATCCCAAGAATGAGTAGAAATTTCTCGAAACAAACACTCATATTACAATAATTACAGAGCCGGAGAAACTAGGTAGTCAAGGAACCAGTTCCTCGCTCAGAGAGACAGCCGTTCGGGTTGCGTGAGCTAGCGCGGGGCTCTCGTGACGTGACTACAACATTCATTCCAATGTGCTATCTGTTTTAACATTCGCGAAGTACAGAAATATTCAGATGCGACCCACTATTTGTTTAGTTTTTCTGTTCACTTTATTTTTTATGAAGTCGCCACAAACAGTGCTCGAGCCTGGGGAATTTAATGTAGGAGATTAAAATCCCGCGGATCAGAAGAAAAACGAACCCGGGGCCCTTACGGCCAATGCCTAGCATGCTAACCAACTAGCCACGGAGCCGGACTATTATTTCGGACCCTGGAGTATAACAAACACCGTACCACCGCACTGATGACCAAGAAATTTTTCAGCTTTCGGGTCCCGTTGTGTGTATTGAGCCCACGCCATACACATGAGCTAAAATTGCACCATGCTTGTAGAAACTCCACTCTCGTCTTCTAGAGTAGAAAGTTGAATGGCGTGAAACGTTATTAGCTCAGTTGGCCGAGCATTGACGGCCTAAGCCAAATATATTTCCACTTCTTAAATGGTTTAGGTGGGAATCGAACTAGATCTCTTCTCAGTTTTCGCTCACGAGGCTGAGTGTACCTCGTTTCAGCCCTCAGACAAGAGTTACATATCTTGGCAGAGTTGAGAATCGAACCAAGGACCTCTGGAGTCTCAATACGTACCCCGAGACGACAGAAAGCGACAAGTCTTAGACGGAACGCGCCTGTCAGGACAGCAGGAGATTATTTAGTTTCATTTCATTAATGTATCTCATAGGTGTTGAGAGTTATTTATTTTTATATTTTGTAGTTTCAAGATGGCGGCTGCGCGTAATGTGTTCTCTCGTATAGCTTAGTTATCACGTTGGTAACAGGGGATCTTTATATGAAACAACTTCAGAGATATGATCGCTTCAACGCGAGCTATTCCATAAAGTCATTTCTAGTCTTGGATACACATTATTAGGCGAAGAGGATAGCTGCATGTCAATAGCCACAGAATTGCTGCAAGTATTCAGAATTCATGCTGCCATCTACCGAAGCATTGCAGACACAACTCGAGTCGCGACGTAGGAAGCGAAATAACATCAACCATGCTTTCTACGGCACAAGCGAGATGATAGACCGACAATGGACAGGAATCGGACAAGATCAAAGACACATAACTAGACTTGCCACACATGGTTTCCACCACAAAATTTACCGAACTCAAATATTCCACTAACCCGACGCAGACTGTGTGTTCCCTATTCAACCAAAAGTGCGATCGGTACCACATAATAACGTGTGGGAAAAGGACAAAAATCATTAGAGACTACAGTGAAAACTAAATTCCTATAATTTATGAATTAGGCTTATGTAGTTATGTATTTAACATCTTTGTATTCTGCATTATTTGTTAATGCTTTTTCAAGCGTATCTTAGTAATAATAATAATAATAATAATAATAATAATAATAATATCTACAGAGTAATATCTTCACGCTCTCGTTCCAAATATCCTCACTCCTACAACTGGAATTACACCCAGTCAACAGCATGTAACTTTTCTTCGATGGACTCGGTGCTGTATTTTATTCCTTAAGTTGTGTAATATTATATTTAAACAAGTAGTTCCGTGAAGAACTATACAGGCTATGTTCATATATCCTACTTAATTGCCTCTATCAACATACAACATTTCAGTTTGAGTGATGTAATAGATTCGTGGATATCGAGAACCATCTAAATATTTCGGATGATTGCCATGTTCATTTTTTGTATATATGCCATAGAGTTATGTACTATTAGATGAAGATTATTGCGTAGGTTTATTCAATCGCATGATTAGGACACAAAAATAAAAACTTAATTTTAAAATTTCGTACAGCCGCCATCTTGTCGTTATGAAAACAATTGAACTAAATTAGATTACAAACGCTATAAACATTTGCTGAACAGTGTTTAACTGCGCTCGGATGGTTAAATCGCGAGGAAAGTCTATTCAAACGTTTCAAATTCGCCTGGCCGCCATGTTCGTTTTGTACTTAATAGGTTTTCTTAAGTCGCATAGATGAACTTGTAGTAGTTTCCTTTATCAACTCCCGTGGCTCATGATCTCGAGATTAACGGTCACGTTAAACTACAAGCTTCCTTCCTTCCTTTTCCTTTATCAACTTCCATAATTTCAGGATGATATCAGTTATAGTTTCGGAGATATAGAATGGCGGTGAAATATCTCGCACAGCCGCCATGTTGGATCGGTGAGACGTAATAAAATTTGAAGGTCACTGTCGGGGTCGGACAAAATAGTACTATGCCATTATCCTTACCAAGTTTCATTGAAATCGCCCCAGCCTTTAGATTTTATTAGGACACACACACACATATGCACACACACGGACAAAAGGTGATCTCATAAGCCTATATTTTTCATAAATGAAAATAGGCTAAAATTGATAATTTCTTCACGATTGATAATACCACAATATTTTCACAGGATGCATCGCCCAGCGGTACGTGATGGCCATCATGGGCTTCTTTGCTGTGGCCAACGCATACACCATGCGAATCTGTCTGTCAGTCGCTATTACCGAGATGGTGAAGCCTCGCGGCTCTACAAGCAACTCCTCTGAAGAAGATGCGAACTACTGTCCATCCGATTTCAGCAACAGTTCCACGACACATGTGAGTAGCTCAAAGTTGTTCTTTCATTTCCTTTCGGATATACCTATTTTCAGAATAACACAAGTTATCATAGGGAGACACACAAGTACACGAGACATGTGTCCAGCCAAGGCGAGCTTCATAAAGCGGGCCTCTGACGTCGCGATGATTTGGTGATAGTTTTTGATTCTCGTATTTCACAATACCGTAGGCCTATATTGTTTGACCTTTAGTTCACTATGAAGTGTACTTTAAAACATTCCCATGTCACGGGGTGTACGGTATTTCAAATGGTTGGTTCCTCAGTTTAGGGGGTGCGACAACGCGGTCATGTAGCCCCTTGTACTTTGGGTATATGTAGAATTTGTCTGATAACCGGTGTTCATTGTGATGACTGTATTAGTGTGTGTTATCTGTGATTCAGGTAAGGACTGCAGACATTCACTTTTTTAAGTAGTTCCTACTTTTGCTACCAAATGGTACCGTCAACGACAACTAGTTCTGAACTTGGTTACTCGATGCCACCGCAGTCGGCTCCTGGCGATGAACGTTGGAAATTAAGAGCGTTATTCAAATCTAACCTATAATTTAGCTTCACACAAGTGTAATTAGTGGAAGGTTATTTTACATGCCATAAATCAATGAAATGGGACCGGCTTTACTTCTCCTCCGAAGGAAGGCATACTGGGGGATTTTTAACGCTTTAAAAAATCCGACGACTTGGCCAGGTTTGAACCCGCGACCAGATCTATTTAAATGACATAGTCGCAGTCAGCGAGCGGAGCGAGGGCATAGAAGCATATCCAGTAAATGCATTGTGGAAAAGTCAATGCAGTGAGTTCTCGGTTGCGATCTACAGTATTCTGTAAAAAAAGAAGTTAGGGTATCGACGAAACTCTCCCTACATCGCTCAGTATTTAGACCGACCTTGGTGTATGGAAGTGAGAACTGGTTATATTCAGGATCGCTAATACATAAGCTAGAGGTAAGTGATATGAGGGTAGCACGAATGATTGCTGGGACAAATATTTGGTAGAGTACTCGTAATGAAGAGATGAAGGCTTGGTTAGAAATGAACACGCTCGATGAAGCTGTTCGTATGAGCAGACTCAGATGGTGGGGTCGTGTGAAGAGAATGGGGGAGGAGAGGTTACCTAAGAGGTTAGTGAGTTCGGCTGTAGAGGGTAAGAGAAGTAGAGGTGATTTCAAAGTGAGAGGTGTAGGAGCAGAGGAGGCTGAATGCTAACTGCTAATAGGGGATCATGGAGGCAACTGGTTCGCAAACAGAGGCTTGCAGACTAGACTGAATGTTGAAAGGCAAACCAGTCTCAAATGAAAATCCAGTAAATGGCGCGAAGGTGCTGCGTACCGGGTTAATGGAGTAAGTTTTCAAGTAGGCTACGTGGTTCGTTAGTTATTGTTTTAAGGAGCGGAGCAGCGAGGTCATCCGCCCCTCTTTCTTGGGCGATAAGAAGATGACCTTGCTGTTTGTTCTCCTTTAAAATGTATTCAAAATTTAAATTATTTCTTTGAACTCGACTAGTTTTGTGTTAGGTTTACTTAGGATAAGGTGTACTCGTATTTTACATCTTTCCTTTCTAACTTCAATATTGTTTGAATGTAACCTTGGATACGGTACATCATTCTTACATAATCTGAAAAGTTTTCAATATCAACTGCTTTTATAAAAGTTCCTAATAGTACATTATGCAACGAGCCTATAATGGCAATAATTACGACACGAGTATGTTTGTAAAACGAGCGGAGCGAGTTTTATAATTTGCATACGAGTTTCTTAATTACCATTATAGGCGAGTTGCATACGACTGTTTATGTTCGACGATAATTATAACTATTTTATGTTCGAACATAAATATTCATAAATATCTGTCGAGATTTCGCCAGTTTTATGTACTGAACAGAGCGCATGGGGCGCAGAGAATACCTTGTATTAGACCCTGGCCTTCTCAAATACCCTACTCTGACACTAGCCACGCAGTGAAATTTAAAATAGGAGGCCGTGGAAGTCAGCGCAGATGCGATGCTATCCTTACCAAATTGGTCACACAACTGTTTCTTGAGCTTTGATTGGTGGGAGAAACTGTTTCATAATCAAAAATAGTATTATAATGACCCTCATTATGATGTACTTTTCTGACATATTATATTTAATTTCGACATCGTTGAACATAAAACTACTTTTCTTTAGATCAGGAAAGTCGTTGTCAGAGCAGCTTGTAGACTTTCAACAATCTCAGATAATTCTCCATATCGGATGTTTCAACACATATTAGTAGATAAAAACTGTTTTGGTATGTTGCAGTTCTAGCTTTTTACCATCTATCTCAGCAAAGTACTCGTAGGTCATTTCTGCATATTAGTTTACAATTCTACAATAGTTTAGGACTTATCACAGCAATAGTAGCTCCACCTTCATAGAATAGTTGGTGAAGTGAGACTGTTTGTTGATGAGATTGTGATTTCCCAGTTTTGCAACAACCAGGTACTGTATATAAATGGTATTTTTTTCGACTGCTTAATGCTTTAGTATTTTACCAGTAATAGTTGCCACACTTTCTAAGTTTTTGATGTTTTGTTTTGTTTTTGGAGGGCAGTGACCTTTAGTGGGTGTCACTGTAAGTCTGGTAGTGTTTTTATAGCTCTTTTGTCTTGTATGTACAGTATTTGGATCTGATGATGCTCGCTTGACGAGCAAAACATGTCGTCCTGTAGTTTCGTCCCTCTTCTGTAGTTCAAAACAAATATACACTATATTAACTTTATTGGCCACATTGGACCACTTGAGTCTTCCATGTACACTTTTTCTTTGAAGGTTGTATTGTTTGAATCTTCTTATCTGCCCAGTACTTCTTCATTCGTTCTGATCACAGTGTTCTTAATTCGTCTGAAATCTCTACAGGCCGTCTGTGCATCATTTCTGCTGAAAATTTGTGATTCTTAAGAAGGGTGGTAATTTTATTCTTGTTCTCTGCATCTGTAATTTCGAGTGCAACTGTTTTGAGATCGTCTTGAATTTCTTTGATCCAATGCCCTCCAGTCTTCTTTCCCAGAGTTCTCATCACTAGTTGTCGTAAAATCCTGTTTTCTGGTAATCGTATGATGTGAAAGAAATAAGAGATTCTTTTCTTCTTCATCGTGCTGGTAACTGGGTCAATCTCTCGATATATATAATCATATCTAATTTTTTTCAGGTTATTTTTCGCATATCTCAGTAATTGGGATTACATTATGTTGGTTGGTTCCTCAGTTTAGGGGCTGCGACAACATTAAGTTGACCGACTGAAAAGCTGTAATATCCATTTTGTGTGTAGGCCTATGTTACGTTATTGTGATGTTTGCACAGTACATTATGTTTTCTATCATAAAGTATGTTCTGTAGGACCCATGCTAATTAGACATTTTTACTTGTTTTGTAGCATACTGCCACCTAAAATATTGATTTTTTTAAACATTCTGTTGGTCGCAGGATGAGCGCGGTGCGCACTTTCTCTTTTAAACCTGTGTTGTACTTTAGAATCATGGTATAGCCTATCGGACTGTTAGTTGTGGTGGCATGAGTGAGGCCAAGAATGTTAGAGAGTGCGGCGTGACCTTCATTAGCAGCCAGGCCGCCATAACTGACCTCAGTGCAGTGCAAGTGAAGGAGTCGCTCACCCGCGACCACCTGCATTACAAAATGTTATTTTTCCTACTTCCTTCTTATTATCATATTGCAAATCATGAATGTGGTTCGTAATTGGCTGTTCGAGGAACTGAAAGAGAGATCGAACATTTCTGAGTACTGAGATGTAGAGCAACCCGCCAACAGCGATCACGACAGCGCATCTGATGTTCTTGTCCGGTTTAGTCTGCTCCTCAGTATCTTGCACATGACTATGTAAATGTTTTTCAGCCGATTAACACATATAGGTGGGGCCAACTATTTGGTTAATGTATTCTACCCAAATACCTGAAATAAAAGGCACACTTATAAATAAAATTGTACATTATGGGGATAGCATGTTTCGTTCGTCACGCGATCATCTTCAGTTCTGGTTAAATTGTACATAAAATTGCACGATACAAGATATTAGTGTAATAACTCGTCGGTATTCATTATTTATAAACAGTCGCGGCCTGTCGTAACCTTACTGCGAATATATAGTTTTTAATATTGTGAGATATTTTAATTAAAGACGATTGGAATAAGATCTGTAGGCCTACAACTAATAACAATATTGAAACAATATAAGCAATAACAATAAGCAATATAAAGGATGAAGAAAGCATAGCAGTGAGTGCGCCGCTCATCCACGACCAACTGTGATGAGAAATTAGGTAGCCTACGACCAACGGAAATTTAATGTCGTGTGTATGTTAAAGAAGAAATTTCCTACATGCCGGGAAACCTAACTGGTTTTCCTGAAAACCCAGAGCAGTTGGGTTGAGAAAAACTATGCTATTCCGGTTTTCTTGAATCAGGTATCTGTTGGTAGCCTATAAAAAAAAAACAGCCCAAACTTTGTTAGAGGAATAAAGTTTCAAAGTCATTGTGGACAACAAGAGACTGAACCATAATATTTTTGCAATTTTATGTCTTGTCTTCAGAAGATGGTTCACTATTTTTTCCGTGTCAATGATTGATCATCCCGTATACAACTTGTAGGATGCCACTCCGTTCAAAAATGTTAGAAACAACTGGCTTAATACAGCGTATTTGGTTTGAATGTACCGTATAATAAAACGAAAAATAATGTCTTAAATAGTAAGAGATAATTATTGGCGGTTTGTTTCTACACGTAGAGAATTTCAAAAAATTTTACATACCGTTCCTAACTGCTTTGTCAGAAACTGAAACCTGACAAGCTGCAACGGAAGGCATTTGCGGAAGCATTTCTGTCGAAAATTGACGAAAATGAGGCATTCCTCAATATGCTTTGTTTTTCTGACGAGGCTACATTCTACATTTTCGGGAAGGGAAAAAGACGCGACAGCCACTTATGGCGAACGGAAATGCCCCACGCCACCGTGGCAGAGCAGGAACGTGAATGTGTGGTGTGCATTGTTGAAGGACAGGGAGTCATAGGAGCATTCTTTCTCTTGCGGAGAGTAACTTACCGTTAATTCACGAGGGCACCTAATGTTTGTTCGCTGAGTCGAGATAGTGGAAGCAAACACAGTTGTACACGAGATTGCAGGGCTGCCCACAATGGGTGCATATAGTCGTGCCTGTTGAACGCATCGCATGTCATTTGTGTGCTGTGCTCTAATTGTATGACTGTACATGCGTTCCCCCTCTTGCTGCGCAGCCGCTCGCTGCAGCCATAACGAGGCGAGATGACGTAATGTATACACAACAGCCGCGCTCCACGTATAGCGGTAACAATTCCCTGGTATGGTAGTGCATGCTACAGCGCGGTTTATTTATTGTTCGTTTATGTATTTAATGAATGAATGAATGAATGAATTGATCAATAAGTTCTTTTTTTTTAGCGTATGGCTTTTTTAGTGCCGGGAGTGTCCGAGGACATGTTCGGCTCGCCAGAGTTGTAGCTGCTTCGAGACGGACACCCAATGGGTGAGCTACAAGTACCGTTGGGGAGGGAAGTTGGAATGTAAGGACGAGGAGTTGGAAGGTAGCGGCTGTGGCCTATAGTTGGGGACCAACCCCGGCATTTGCCTGGAAGGAAGATGGGAAACCACAGAAGACCATCTTCAAGGTTGCCGGCGCGGCGGGGGGATTCGAACCTCCTCGCCTCCCGGATGTGAGCGACTGCCAGCAGTCATGCCGTAACGACCACGGCTAACTCACCCGGTAATAAGTTCCTATAGACTTAGACATGTTGGAGTTGTATGTAATCTTCGCCATAACTTCTTCGTTGTGCGCCATGTCATTATGCGAATATTGTGAGAATATTCTTGTACCATAACTTTCCACGGCACTGGTTTGGAAGAGATACCGGTAGTCATCTCATACATCTTGCCCCCCTCCCCCCTAGAATCCCAGACCTTACGCCACTTGATTATTTTCCTGTGAAGTTTTGTCAAGGATTAAGTGTACCCAAGACCAGTTCGTGATTTACCAGTTCCACGCCATCGCATTCGAGCAGCTATCGCAAATGTTACACCTCCAAAACACAGATTTGTGCACATGTCGAGATGTATTTGGTATTTAAAAACACTTTGAGTTTCTCTTCTTGTAGAAACAAACCGCCAATAATTATCTCAATTACTTTTCAACATATTAATGTTTAAAAGTCAGCTCATCATCTAGGCTTTGTCGTGTCTTTTGCGGGATTTTGCCTGAGTGCACCAAGTGAGGCTCATCAGCAGGCTCTAAGAGACGGTGCCCGGACCACCACAGGGGTAGTGAACCATGCACTACGTCTCCTTATGGAACCATGTACTACGTCCCCTTTTGGTTCACTACCCCTGCGGCGGACGGGCACGGTCTCCAAAAGCTGATGAGCCTCACTTAGTGCACCTACAGTAACTTAGGTCAGGCATGCGGCTTCGGTGGCGTAGTTGGTAGCATGCTGAACTGCTGTTCCCAAGATAGCGGGTTCAAACCCGGCCGAAGTCGTCGGATTTTTTAAGAGCGTTAAAAAGCCTTCAGTATGCCTTCCTTCGGAGGGGAAGTAAAGCCGGCGGTCCCATGTCATAGATTTATGGCATGTAATAGATCCTTCCACAGACTAAACTTGTGTGAAGCTAACTTGTTAGGTTGGATTTCGTCGGAACGCTCTAAAGTTCCAACGTTCACCACTAGGTATCATTGATATCTGGTAGCGAAAGTTGGAACTACTTGAAAATTGAACGGAACTTGTAGCTCACCCTAAAGGTGTCCGCTGGAAGCAGCTACAGACTCATGTCCTCGGACACTCCCGGCACTGAAAGCTACACGATAAATAAATAAATAGGTCAGGCACGCTCAACCTGGCGCTCTTTAAACGAAATTTGGTACTTTCGTCATATGAGCCAACAAGGTACTCGTGAGCACAAGCTTCCCTAAGATCCATTATTCAATTCAATTTTTGTTTAATGAACCGGAATAATAGTGTTTTCATTAAAAGTTTTGACAATAAGATATTTTATCATTTTGTGAATTAGTATTTCTTAATCTACAGTTGTCGCCGCTGTGACAACTAGATTGAAACCCTCCCTCATGTCCTTGGGTTCTGATATTATGGTGAGGCTCTACGTAACACTCAGTAAGATCCATCCTTGCGGAGAGTCTGAGAGATGTTGGCTTCGTGGTGCATGAAGTTTCAGGGCTAGCCACGCAAGGCAGTACCAGGCGCATTGACATCATAGCCTACAAGGAAGATAAAAAGAAGGGTTATATATTGGATCCAGCCGTGCATTTTGAGACCCATGCCGAGCAGCCAGTTGAAGTAAACAAAGAAAAGAAGGGTATTTACGAGCCTACAATCCCTTTCTACAAGGAAAAATACCACCTTCAAGAAATAGAAGTTATGGGGTTATTAGTGGGGGCCCGGGGAACAATACCTTCTCTTTTTGCTGCTACGTGTAGAAAATTTCAGATCTCAAATGCCACCATTAATACCATAGCAATAACAGCCCTTAAAGGATCTATTAGTATTTTGAGAAACCACTTATATTCCTAAATTATGTGTGTTTTAAGGCTGAATAGCTATTTTAATTATTTATTTTTAGTTGCGGTTTGCCCACTCTTCAGGTCTTTTATTCTAATTTGTATGTGTGTCATACATTTCATAGCTCAAATCTCGTAGTTTTTTAACCTTCTTTTATTTCTTTTTTCACCTAATTATGATAGTTAAGCTTTGAATATTAGCAGCCTTGTAAGTCGAGGAGGCATAAGAAATATATAAAATAAATAATTTAACATCCCTGTTTTATGAGGAACACGAAATATGCTGTTAAGACTGTCCACAGATAAATGTACCTTATCTGCTTGAGTCATGCAAGCAGTTGCAGCATGCCTGGTGAGTGGCGAATCCCTGGCTATTTCAGCACGTATGAGGAAGAGAGAGATAGGAATAGGAAGAGATGTGCATGCTTGTTGCATTAATATTATTCTCTTGATCTTTTTTCGTTATGCCCATTTGTAGAGCACGTTGGAACTTATTTATTGGCTTGATGAATTTTGACTTCTTCTTCTTCTCCCAAAATCTCTTCATGAATTCACTGTGTTGGTTTTTGCGTTCCTCTGTCCATCTTGCACCAGTCCTGCCGATAGATTTCACCCTAAATATGTACTTACCTACAGTGGTTTTGAATATTTCTCAGTTCATCATGTTCTCTCCGATGTTCATCTCATTCAGGTCCCCCCCCCCCCCTTGTTTCTTACAGCCAATTTATCCTCAAATACTTACTTACTTACTTACTTCCTTGGTGCTACAGCCTGGGGTAGGCTTTGGCCCCTCTCACGATTCCTCGCCATTCGTCCCTTCTATGAGTTTTCTCCCACCATCTTCCAACCCTCATAGTTCTCAGGTCTTCTCCTAAGTCTTGTAGCCATCTTTTGCGCGGTCATCCACGTCTCCTCTTCCCTTCCATATTTCCATGTAATATCTTCCTTGGTGTTCTTTCTTCATTCATCCTCTCTACATGACCAAGCCAATCCAGACGTCGGGACTTAATAATTTTCACAATATCTTCACCTTTGATTATCTCTACAATTTCTTTGTTTGTCCTGATTCGCCACCCTTCATCCTCCTTTACCGGGCCATATATCCTTCTTAAAACTTTCCTTTCAAAAATTTTGAGATCATTCTCATCATTTGTTGACATTGTCCACGTCTCAGATCCATAGGTCACCACTGGTGTAATAAGGGTCTTGTAGAGTTTAACTTTCAAGTTCCTACTTAACAGTTTTGATTTTAAGAGCTTAGTGTTAGCATAGTAATTCCTGTTTCCATTCATGATCCGTTTATGAATCTCCTCTGACACCGAATTCTCACAATTTAGTATAGTACCAAGGTAACTGAAGCATTTTACATTCTCAAACTTATACTGACCAATTTCTACATTTTCTCTTGCTCTTCTGTCTTTTCCCGCTGACATTTTCATATATTTCGTTTTCCTTTCATTAATTCTCATTCCCATCTTTCCACTCTTCTCCTCCAGAATCTTGAACATTTCTTTAAGAGATTCCCAGTTCCGTGCCATCAACACAATGTCATCCGCATATGCATACGCCTGCTTGGATTTGCTTATTATCGTCCCTCCCAATCCCAGTTCTTTCATAACTTCATTCAGTGTCAAGTTGAATAACACTGCAGACAATGAATCTCCCTGCCTCACTCCGGTATTCACCTCAAAATTCCTGCTAGTTTTGCCTCCTACATAAACCTTGGCCTGCGATCCTTCCATTGTCATTGCTATTAGTCTGATCAACTTCTTTGGCACTCCACATGCTTCTTGGGCGTTCAACATCTTCGTTCTGTCAAAGCTATCAAACGCCTGTTGGAAATCAATAAATAGCAAATGCGGATCAACACCATATTCATAGCATTTCTCCATAGATTGTCTCATAACATATATTTGGTCAGTAGTTCCCCTTCCTGGCCGGAATCCACACTAGTTCTCATCCAGTATTTCTTCAGCGTAGTCGCTCAATCTCCTTTGCAATATACTTGAGAATATCTTATATACAACACTTAGTAATGTTATCCCTCTATAATTTCCACATTGTAACTTATCACCTTTCTTGAAGATGGGACAGATAAGGCCAACCTTCCAATACTGAGGCATTATCTCTCATTCCCATATCTCCCCAATCAGTTCATGTAGGTTCCTAACTATCCCTTGTCCTCCATTCTTTATTACCTCCGCTATGATCTGGTCCTCTCCTGGAGCTCTTCCATTTCGTTGACGCTTCACTGCCTCCATAACTTCATCTATGGATGGTTTAGTGACCTCTGGCTCTACATTAATGTAGACCTGGCTCTCATTCATCTCGTCCTTACGTTCTATATTTAACGTATCTTTAAAGTGCTCCGCCCATCTTTCAAGAACTCTCTCTTCCTCTCCAATCACTTTTCCATCTTTATCCTTGCACGAGTTCTCCCGTGGTTGAAATTCCTTTGTCATTCGTTTCGTTGCTTGGTACAATTTCTTACTTTCATTATGGCTGTTCAATTCTTCAATTCTTTCCATTTGTCTTCTTAGATACATTCTCTTCTTCCTTTTCAGAACTCTATTTGCTGTTCTTCTACTTTCTTTATATCTTTCACAATTCCATCTTGTCTCTCTTTGAATAATCAATCTGTCTGCATTCTTCTGCTCCATATATTTCCTACATTCATCATCAAACCATTCTTCATTCCTGTTCCTCTTCTTCTCCCCAATAGTTTCTTTCACACTCTCTTCCAATGCTTTCTTTATTCCAGTCCATCTCCTCTCTACAGTGTCATCCTCATTCATATTCTTTAATCTCTCTTCCAACTTCTTGTTCAGTGTGTCCTCGTATTGCTTAACAATTTGTGTTTGCTGAAACTTTTCCACGTCCCACTGTATCCTCTTAATTACTCTGTCACATTCTACATTCGCTCTCTAAACAGAGCTTTCACAAAAAAATGATCGAATCACAGTTGCATATACCCCTGCATATAGAAAAGTGATATAGGTCCCTGCAGATCTGACGTCAATCATTGAAGATGCATGTCTTCTTGAAATCAAGACATGGTCAATTTGCTTTACCACTCCAGTGCCTGGCATTTTCCAGGTTCCATTGTGTATGTCCTTATGTTTAAAACAAGTACTTATGATTACCATTCTATTACTTTCTGAAAATTGGCAAAGAAGCTTCCCATTTTCACTAGTATTACAGTAGTATGTAAAGAATGTTCCCTGCTACATACTGCAAGAAGTCCTCTCTACCTATTTTGGCATTGAAGTCCCCAAGAAGTATTATCACATCATATTTTGGTATCATACTACATTCCTTTTCCAACTGGTCAAAGAATGCATTTTTCTTCTCTTCACTATCGTCTTCTGTAGGTGCATACGCTGATATAAGTGTCAGATTTCTGAATCGTCTCTTTAGTCTCATTTTACACATTCTATCTCCTAGAGGCTCAAATCCAAGAAAACTTCTTTTTATCTTTGAACTAATGATAAAGCCCGTTCCACACTGACCAGTTCTTACTTTAGGACCACTGTATAACATTGTATAGTCCTTCTTGTCAATCCTACCGTTTCCCCTCCATCTCACTTCCTGTAGCGCTACTATATCCATTCCATACTTCAAAACTTCCTCAGCTACTTCTGCCATTTTACGTTCCATGTTGGCATTGTCGAAGTCATATCCTTTTTCCTAAACATTTTCCAGGTTCATCATCGTTAATTCCGTCCAAATTCCGAGGCTTCGTTGAGAGTTTCGTAACTTTTGAGGTTTTACAGTGTGAGGTTGTTAGTCCCACGCCCAACCCCCAACCTGGAGGACCAGGGTACCGCTCTTAGTCTGGCTCATCACTTTAGACCTCTCCAGCTTGGGTGAACCTACCAGGAGCTTAAGCTCCCGCTGGCATAGCTCTGAAGATCATTTGAGCTCACAAGCCCCCAAAACACCCGGCAATAACAAATTGCCTTCTTCAAGGTGGCAGTACCGGCGGGGGGTTATCCTCAAATATTTTGTATTATTATTTTTATTTATTTAATCGAAAAGCACTACTACAGAGTACGTGTAATCAATACTTCAAAACTTGCCACATGCCTTTTTTCTCTCTGCCCACATTAGCTTCATCCTCTCTGATCTCTGCTTCCGGAGCTGTTCAATGTTACGTTGCTGCTTTCGTTGTCTTTCTTGTTCCTCCCTGAAGATCACTTTTTGAATTTTGTCCTGAAATAAATTCCTATTATATGTATCGTATCTGTAATGTCAATGTCGGCTTCCTTAAGATCCTTTAATGTCTGTGTAAACCACGCTGGTTGAACTTTAAGTTTTAAAATTTTATTAAAAATTTGTTTTGTTAGGTTGTCATAATTCATTCTATTTAAATGTCCAAAAAAATTAAATTTGTCGTTAGCGTATGGTGTGAATTATGTTCTCCACATGGGTGTATATTTCCTTGTTAGGTCGTGGTCTGTTATAGTCTGTTTCTGTTTTCCTCGGGCCAAGGATGCATCCAACCAATCTTCTTTCCATGAGCATGATTTTGTTTATGTCACCTTTCCGCATTAACTTTAATGTTTCAGCTCCAAAGAGTGCTTCAGATCTCACCACAGTATTTTGTATTAATTATATTGAATAATCCTTTTTTAATCTATGTGCCCAAAAAATGTCAACCGTCTCCTGCATACAGTGTTTGTGAAACTGTCTGTGAGACTATAGAGGTCTGCAGTTCGTCATTTGATCCCAATTCCATTTTTTGTGTAGGGCCGAATATTTTTCTAAGAATTTTTCGTTCTTGCTTTACAATGTCTAAATTTTTGAATGTCCTCCTCAAGTTATGGTTCTGATGCACATAGAGCTTCTGGGAGGACAACGGTTTCGTAATGCTTCAATTTTGCATTACGTGACATCACTCTTTTATTGTTAAGATTCCACGTTAGTCTGAATGCCCTTTGGAGTCTTATGGTTCTTGCTGTGTTGGCCAAACTGTCCAATCCTGTTGGTAGACTTATTTCTCCAAGTTATTTAAACGAGGATACCTGTGAGATCATCCCATATGCTGTTCCAAATCTATCTTCCTTACAATTTTTCCAAAAGTTCCCCATATACTTAATTTTCTCAAATGATAAGCTTGCCACGGTGGGTGAGTAGTTATCGTGTCGGACTGCCAACCCCAAGCTTCCAGTCTTGTTCCTGGCCGTGGTAAGTGATTTTTGAAAGGCGAAAAAAACCACAATACGCATGTCATACGATGTTGGCATGATAAAGAACGCATTTGAATTCAGTAAGCCGTGTTCATAATGGCAAAATTAATCTCGGGATTTTCCGCCAACACAAAGTTCCTCATTTCTCTACTAGAAAGCGCTATAGTGTCAAGGAGCTTGGGTATCTAACCACCTTGACTTTCATAGCGCTTCAAGGAACAATAAAATTCAACATGCAAGTTGCCCTCTGGGCGTCAATTAAAAAAGCTTGCACCCGGCACCCGAGGCTATACGATATTATTATAATATATTTCTCAAATGATATATGAAGGCCTGCATTATTCTTCTTCTTCCTTCGTTACGGCCAACTACCACGTCATGTCAACTGTTTTCTCTTCATTTTAATGTTGGCCCAGTACTCCTTCATTTGCAATCGATGTTGCACCTTTCTCTCCGTCGTCCACGCCTTCCCGGTTTTTAGCTTCGGCTTAAGTTGAAAACTCTGATGTTTCTGAAGTTTTTCCCTAAGTGGGCTAAGCTCCTGGATATCTTCACGTGTTATCCCAGTCTCCAACAGATCTTTCTCTACTTCACTGAACCAGGCCCCCTTTGTCTTTTTCTCATGGAGAAAAGCAAAACTTCTGTTGGATAGCCGTGTTGATTTCATTCGAGTTATATGTCCATAAAAAGAAATCCTCCTTTTCCTCATCATGTCAGTTATTTTCTCTACGTGAGTGTACAACTTGTGGTTGTGGCATCTTCGGAACTCACCGTGTTCTTTGACTGGACCCAGGATTTTCCTCAATATCTTCCTTTCCTTGGTCTCCAGTTTTTCCATTATGCCTTTTCTATTCATGGAGAGACATTCCGCTGCATACAAAGCTTCTGGCCGGATGACCGTGCAGTAGTGCTTCAGTTTTGCATTCAGGGATATAGATCTTTTGTTGTACGCATTCTTAGTTAGATGGTAATGTGCCCATTTCAACAATGAAATATGCAAATCACAGTTTGCCAGCAATGCTCAATCGGGAGTATCGGGGTTCATGGTAGGTCTATGTTCTCCCACTCTGTGACCTACATACTTTGAATTAAGCATAGGATACACTTCCAAAAATAAACAAAACCAAAATCCTACTATCAAAACATTTAATTATCCAAAACATGGCGCTACAAAAATATACAATAAAAATACTGACACTACACTTCACACTTCTCCAAAAAATGAACAAGGAATTCAAATTAAATAATCACAAAATAATAATTACTGGTTATCCAGAAACCAAACAAAAACTTCAACTGAGTTTCACTCCCATATGGCATCAATCCTAATTCTTTAAAAACGAGTTCCAAATGGCTCGGTAAAGTTTACATGCATTGTGTTAACAATTAAACACACATCATTTAATTTTTACATGAGTATATCTGGCTTTAATCATAATATCATAGTATGGCTACTCATTAATTAATTTTTGGGCTCCCACAATGTTCATCTGTCACCATCTCTCTTCTCAAGCTACCAACTCACTACCATGATTGGAAAAATTTGCGTATCCCCGAGTTATAGAAAACTACTGACCAAGTCAACTTAAGATTACTCCCAAAATCTTCATATTTTCATAATAACTCGTGAATCACTGAATCATTTAATAATATCGTTAGGGATTTTATTATATTGTCTGCAAAGACAATTATATCTTAAGGAAGCAACGATCTGAACTCTGCAAGCGATAATAATGAATGTAAAAGGACCTCAGTTCAAATACTGGGTCGTTAAAACCATCTTAAACACTGTGTACCGTGAATCAGACAGCCCGATCCTGACCTATCTCTATAAGAGAGCGTGTAAGGGTCTGTCTCTACTACTTGGCTGATTTATAGCTATGGAGGGAGGAGAACCTACAGTCTCGCTTCCACAAGGGACTTGCTTGACAGCTTTACAACCAGCTGCTTCAAATGCGCTTCTCTGAATGACAAGGCTCATAATACAAATTAACAACAAGACAATATTATGTTCTACAGACCTATTCTTTTAACTTCGGCAAAGTATAATTATGAAGTGTCCTCATTTGCGGGTAAAAAAAACACAATAAAACAACAAATATTAAGGGGCTTCAACACGGACGACTCTGAGTTCAATCCTTTAAATTGCCTCGGGAGCAGTATCCCAACTTTTAGGACTTACAACATTAGTGACTTAAGGAAGGCCTTGCACGCAACCAGCGCTCATAATACAACATAAATTGCACCCTTTTCAGTATTGCATAGTATCACAATTCAACATAACTCATTACCGCAACTAACTGTCCCTCACAATTATTTTTACCGAGCATTTCAACACGTTCCTAGCCTGACAAATTATTTCAATTGCGCGACATGGCGCTCATACATAAAATAGCCAAGTTGCCTTTCAAGGAACGAAATAATTCAAATCAAAGTTTGATCTTCGCCTCAAAAATAATATATTCAGCCTTAGCCTCCATCAACAATAATCATTTATACCATTTAGAACAGATTGATTCACAACAATCTAACAATTCATCTAAGGGGCTTTTGCAGCTACCACTTACTCAATATAAAATTCATCACATAATTAATTTATTTAATTATTATTAGACTATTATTATTATTATCGCGCTTTCTTTACCATAGTTATATTATCTACCATTAACTGATATTCCACTGAATATTTTCCACAAGGGATTCATTGATATGTCACATATTTATATTTCAATCATATTAATCGTTCAGATCGCCCAACCCTTATTTCACATGTTTTCAAACATCCCTACTTCCACTCATGAGGATTATACGCAAATCTTCCCAAAACACATAATAATGAAATTAGTACTCACATGATTTTACGGTCAGAGACCGAGTTCTCCATCGATGGAACATTTCACCCACCAATTGCTTCTTAAGCCATATTCATGGTCATATCTACACTTGATAACACTTTCCTAACATCACATAAAACATACAAACTGATCACTTTTAATATAAAGAATACCATTTTTGGATTCGTTTTCACTTAAACACAAATACAATTTCACTAAAAATATTTTACACTCAAAATTTTCACTATACTTGAATTACATAAAATTGTATCACTCTAGCATTAATGATTTGCCTTAACACACGTGATTTCGTTATTCTTTCCCGTTTCCAAGGGCTGCATTATATGTACTTCGGCTTCCTACTCTGATGAGATGATTGAAAGTCTCGATCGAACTACCCTCACTGGAACGGTTGATCCTCTAATTCTGGGTTTGACTATCGGCTTATTAATTTTGCTGTACGACATCGTATCTTGCTAGACGCTAACTTGATCGTCTAATAAAAGTCTTTCACTGATGTATTACTTTTATGATCGCTCGAACTGGTATAACGGCGACCTAGTAATTTCCTTGTCCAGTAATCCACACGTGGATTTTACTTTCAGTTATTTCGATTCTTGACTTATTGGAGTAATCCCCAATGTCTGACTGTTCATTTGTCTACACCTAGACAAAGCCTGGAATCTCGATTCCTAAATTCTATCGTACTCCGCTCTAGTCCCCTCAGTTCAGGAACACTAGGCGTTACTATCACGTTCTAGCCTGATCTGGTTATTTAACGTAGATAGAATTGTATATTTCACTGTCCTTGGGTACTTCGAAATCCTATGATGCGTCGGTTCTTTAACTGAAACCATGTGATTCGAGTACCTATCGCCGGTAATTTCTTAAGTCCACAACCTAAATTGGTAAATACTGCATTTAACGATGATTGTTGAAACAGTGTGTCCTCCTCAGAGGGACACCAAGACTGAATTGTACTTTGAGAAACAGCAACACATCCTCTCGGTCGCTGAAGACTGAATTGTTGCTGCGAAACAGTACCACGCCCTCTGGCGTCTCTGGTAGACTGAATTGTTGTTGGTTGATCCAGCACGACCCGCTCCCGCGGTCGCTCAAGACTGAATTGTTGCTGCGAAACAGTACCACGCCCTCTGGCGTCTCTGGTAGACTGAATTGTTGATTGATCCAGAACGACCCGCTCCCGCGGTCGCTCAAGACTGAATGGTTGTACTTGGCGAAACAGTACCATGCCTCCCAGGCATCTATGGTAGACTGAATTGTTGTTGGTTGATCCAGCACGACCCACTCCCGCGGTCGCTCAAGAATGAATTGTTGTGAAACAGCACGGCCTCCTTCAGAGGTCCGTTGTAGACTGAATGAATTTCCTGGCGTGTCCAGGGTTTATATTGAAATCTGCCACAAAAAGATCAGATCTGCTTCTTCTCCAGCACTAACTTCAAAAATAATTGTCGTATAATTTTGAAAAATATGTCTCCTGAAAGCTCTCGTTTTAAACGAAAAAGGGTTCCTTTGATCACGAAAATCGATCACACAATTCCAAGATATTAAATATTTTGGCTCCTCAGATGCGTGGGTAGTGTGGTTAATTTTTCCCTCTCTCCCAACTTTGGGCTCGGGGAATAACTATCGACGTAATGCCGCGTATGCGCTTCTTTCCTGTGCAATTATTATAAACTTTTTCCACACACAAAAATCTCTTTTCCGATATGATCAACAGTGATGGGTTCATTTCATTAATTAAATGCTTGCAAATGGCTTAATTTTAATTATTTCTCTTCTTGCGTCATTGAGATGCTGCCATTTTATAGCTGAGTAAGATCTTTTTCCGAAACTCATTCTCACTCACTCGCCGTGGAAAGCTACCAGCTCTATTAATAATCATGCGCTAGCTTCTTATCGATGCGTCAGGCGTGATCTCATGCCCGCGTGACTAGTGGCCACCCGCTCTTGCATCACATTATAAGAGCCCAGCTTCTTATTAACCCTTAAAATCTTTCAAAAATCATTCTAAAGACTGCATTATTTCCTCTCTTTTCTTGCATATAAAATGTGGATTCGACACTGGAACCAATCCAGATGGGTTCAGTAAGCCATTTCAATTTTATTCAAGCGTGACACAAAAGCCTCGGTTTCGGACATTGTAGGGTCTATCCATTCCCCAAGATACTTAAATTTCACAACCCGCTTGATTTTCCCATGATTCACTTCAATATGTCTTGGAGCAGTTTTGATGTTAGTAATAAATTCTGTTTTCTCGAAAGAGATCAGGAGGCCTGCATTATTATTATTGTTATTATTATTATATTTTATTTAATGGTGCTTGGGTACTTGGCATGGCATGAGGGTGGTGCTCACAGTCTCAGAAAGGTTAAGAACTCCTGACCTAGGCGAAGCCCCACAAAAGGCACTGTAAAAACCTAGACCACTTGCTGACTGCCTGGAATGTAACAGTCCTGCCATATATCCTGCATGTTGTGTTACAGCATGGAGATTTCGACTGGGATGAAGAGCAGCAAGGGCTCATCCTCAGCTCCTTCTTCTGGGGCTATGTCATCACTCACCTGCCAGGTGGTATGTTGGCTGAGAAGTTTGGTGGCAAGTACTCACTTGGACTTGGTATCTTGTGTACAGCCATCTTCACTCTCCTCACTCCTCTAGCTGCACGGGAAGGAGGCTGGCAGGCTCTCCTGGCCATCCGCTTCCTTGAAGGACTTGGGGAGGTTAGTTCATCCAAAACTTGTGTTTATTTACATTTGTTATAATAAAAGCATCCCAAAGAGAGTATCAAGGAGGATTTCGACCAGGAAGGAGCTGTCCCGAACAATTTATTAGTCTTAAATGGAACATGAAACATCATAGAGATCGAAACAAGCAATTAGTCATCACTTTTGTCGACTTTAAAATAGCTTATGACACTATACATCGTGTCATTGTTAAAAATCCCTCGAGAATTTGGTCTACATCGAAAACTCATCAACCTTCTTGGAAGTACCCTTGAGAATACTAAATCAAATGTCAAATTTAGAGGTGAATTGTCAGAACCATTTGAAATCGAAACTGGACTCCGCCAAGGAGATGGGCCTTCGCCCTAATTGTTTAATTGTGCATTGGAGAAACTCACGCGAGAATGGAATGAGCAGTGTCCTCCAACCATTAAGATTGGCAGAAATATCAAACTTAATTGCCTAGCATTCGCAGAAGATCTTGCACTACTAGCAAGTACTGTGGAAGAGGCTGAATTTCAAATCGAAGAACTCGAAAAAATTGCATGCAAAATTGGTCTACAAATCTCGTATGAAAAGACTGAAATGATGCCGAACTTCAGAATTGACACACCAACATTTCAACTAAACAACAGTAAACAAATTAAGATTGTGAATAAGTTCAAATATCTTGGGGAGATATTCACCCCGAACTCAAATGAGAAACCATCGATAGACAGTAGAACCCCCAAACTGAAGCAAGCACAACGAATCACCTGGCCAACCTAGAAAAGGAAATCTCTCTCCATGAATGCCAAATTTCGGCATTAGAATTCTGTTGTGAAACCTGGGGCAACTTATGGTAGTGAAACACTCGCAAGTTAAACATCAAATCCACAACTGAAAAATTGCAGAAAGCAGACAGAAGAATCATCAGAACAATTATTAACAAAAAAAGCCAAGTAAATGGCCAATAGAGATTACCGCCGAATGAAGTGATATATCGAGAGAGTGAATCAATAATAGATAAAATGCGGAAAAGGAGAATCTCTTTTTTCTGTCACATCTCACGCCTACCAGAAACCATATTGGAAATATCTGTTCCCATAGGAAACAGGATGTAAAATTGTCCGATTGAGCTATGTACATTAAGAAATTCACAAAGAAATTTGATACAATGGTCCGGCTAGCTCAAAACAGTTGCCAGCGTTTCGCCCCAGTGTACCAATGGGCTCTTCAGTTGGTTATGGTACACCTCACCAGGACGCGTGGCTAGTACATACTGTGAAGGCCGCTGCAAGGCACAAATGTTGCCACGAGCAGCGCCAATGTACTACGGAAGTCAAAAACTTCCTTTCAAAGATAATGTTAGCTTACCTTGCTAATCCATATTGGAAATATCTGTTCCCATAGGAAACAGGATGTAAAATTGTCCGATTGAGCTATTTACATTAACAAATTCACAAAGAAATTTGATACAATGGTCTGGCTAGCTCAAAACAGTTGCCAGCGTTTCGCCCCAGTGTACCAATGGGCTCTTCAGTTGGTTATGGTACACCTCACCAAGACGCGTGGCTAGTACATACTGTGAAGGCCGCCGCAAGGCACAAATGTTGCCACGAGCAGCGCCAATGTACTACGGAAGTCAAAAACTTCCTTTCAAAAATAATGTTAGCTTACCTTGCTAATCCATATTGGAAATATCTGTTCCCATAGGAAACAGGATGTAAAATTGTCCGATTGAGCTATGTACATTAACAAATTCACAAAGAAATTTGATACAATGGTCCGGCTAGCTCAAAACAGTTGCCAGCGTTTCGCCCCAGTGTACCAATGGGCTCTTCAGTTGGTTATGGTACACCTCACCAAGACGCGTGGCTAGTACATACTGTGAAGGCCACTGCAAGGCACAAATGTTGCCTCGAGCAGCGCCAATGTACTACGGAAGTCAAAAACTTCCTTTCAAAAATAATGTTAGCTTACCTTGCTAATCCATATTGGAAATATCTGTTCCCATAGGAAACAGGATGTAAAATTGTCCAATTGAGCTATGTACATTAACAAATTCACAAAGAAATTTGATACAATGGTCCGGCTAGCTCAAAACAGTTGCCAGCGTTTCGCCCCAGTGTACCAATGGGCTCTTCAGTTGGTTATGGTACACCTCACCAGGACGCGTGGCTAGTACATACTGTGAAGGCCGCTGCAAGGCACAAATGTTGCCACGAGCAGCGCCATATGGATTAGCAAGGTAAGCTAACATTATTTTTGAAAGGAAGTTTTTGACTTCCGTAGTACATTGGCGCTGCTCGTGGCAACATTTGTGCCTTGCAGCGGCCTTCACAGTAAGTACTAGCCACGCGTCCTGGTGAGGTGTACCATAACCAACTGAAGAGCCCATTGGTACACTGGGGCGAAATGCTGGCAACTGTTTTGAGCTAGCCGGACCATTGTATCAAATTTCTTTGTGAATTTGTTAATACCAGAAACCAGACGGAAAAAACAGCTCTTTAGTTACTTCTGGTAGAGTAAAACAAAGAACAACTGTTTCAAAGAGATCCAGCATGATTTAGATGAATTAAATTTAACGATGCTCCAAATTAAAAATAGAGAAGAGAAGAATATTTTAAGAAATAAATACCTACAATTCACATTAACATCATTTGAACGGAAAAACTACACAGATGAACAAAGGGCAGCCAGGTCAGATAGAATGAAGACATTTTGGGTGCAGAAGAGGCTGAAGCTGAATCGTTAATCTCCAAATACCGTTGTTAGACTTAATTGTATTTGTATTGATTAAAGTGCTCCAATGAAAGAGAAAAAAGTAAGCATCCCTAAAATCCAGAGAGCATACGCTCATTTCTTGACTGAAACATGTTTAGTTGCTTGGTGCTCATAACTCGTTATAAATGCATGTACCTACAGTGTATCTATCCAGAAAAATACTTCATGAAGACGTTCAAACAAGCACTAGGCAGGAAAAGGGTAGAAATGCAGGAAAAGGACAAATGCTACTATGTGTAACATACTGTAATTGGTTATTTTCTCTTTTCATGTTTGTCCTACATGTCTTTACTTTTCTCCTTCTTCTAGTATTTGACCAATTTTTTATTCCTGCCTACACTATCCACTGGAGTATCTTGTTGAAAAATGCCCCCTCCATTGGTTGCTGTTCCCCCTTCTGACGAGACTGGAAGGTCAAAAGTGCTCATTGGTGGCTAAACTTTGAAAAATGCCCAACTTTGAAGGCATTAGTGTGTACAGCTGTGGAGTTTATTTTGTGTTTATCCTGTACTTGTTTTTCCTTCCACCTCCACCTGCCTGTCATTTTGTTTTTACTTTTTCCAAGTTTCTATCCTTAACTTCCAGTCCAATAACAGTGTGTGCTTAAGAATTCCTTCCAGTCCAATAACAGTGTGTGCTTAAGAATTCCTTCAGGAGTTAATTATACCTAGAACAGACTCCACACAGAGAACACAAGGCAGCTGACTTTACAAATGGATAAAAACACTCTGAACATACAGTAATATTCTTCTTCTTAATTTCCAGTTTCCAATACCCTGGGTCGGGTTGCGAATCAAGGACCTCCTCAGTTGTCTATCCCTCCACCATTCATTTCCTTCTTTCAATACTTCTTTTTCTTTTACTCCTCTTTTCTCTATGCTTTCCTTCACCGTATCTATCCACCTCTTTCTGGGCCTTCCTCGTGGTCTTCTTCTTGGTATTTTCTCCATAAATATTCTTTTTGGTACCGTACTCTATATTCTTCCATTCTCATCATATGTCCGTACCACTTCAGCTTACTGGTCTCTATCTTGTCTTGCAGTTTTGGGAACCCTGTTTGCTCACTAATGTCCACATTTCTGATTTTATCCCTCCGTGTCTTCCCAATTATTCCTCTAAGGAACTTCATCTCGGCTGCTTGGATTCGGCTTTCATCGCGTTTTGTAGTGGTCCAAGTACCTGCTGCATATATCAAAATTGGTGTGCAATGCATTGAGAATAGAACTTTCTTGCATTTCTCTGGGACTTCCTGGTTCCATACTAAACCTCTCACACACTGGTAAAACCCATTAGCTTGTTCGATTCGCTTTCCAATTTCTTCATTTATTGTACCATCTTCTGTGATTATAGCAAATAAATGTTCTTTTTACTAGTACTTGATTGATGTAACAATGGTGTTTCAGGGTTCTACATTTCCAGCCTTGAATGCCCTCCTTGCCCAGTGGGTTCCAGCACAAGAAAGAGGCGTCCTAGGATCATTAGTATTTGCAGGTATGTTGAATCCTGTTTGGTTTTCTCTATTCACAATACAAACACACACTCTTTGCCAACTTAGTGACTTAATCAGATTTCTTACATTATACCAGTAGGAAAATAAGTATTTGAGGAAAGAAGAATGTTGATAAACAGTGGCACAGCAGCTGTTATAGAGAAGAAAGTTTTAAAAATTCTTGGAATCAAGATTTTCTAAAATATGACTTCTACGACATGTACTCCAATGTTAAATGTGTTTTTTTTATCACCTTCAAGATTTTTCAAAACTTTTTTCTTTATAAGTACGTAAGTATTTCACTGATACATTTTCCATCAAGACTGACAAAACTATTTCAGTTTCGAAGAAAGTGTCCTTGTTTTGCTTATTTATTTAGAACTTTTATTCCATTTTTCTGTTGTTGCTATATCTGGTTCGAATCATGTACTGTATGTCATATTGTAGTGACAAGATGGATTGTTTAAATCCAGGGTGTCCCTTATAAACGTTTAAAACTCTCTATAAAGACGCAGATGGCATTGATGCAAGTATAAGGTGCGTTCAAAAAGTAACAAGCCGGAGGCATAATTACAGAAACCAGTACCTGTATGTTAGAAGTATTGACCCTGGTTGTTGAGGCACTGGTCCCACTGTGACACGAGGCGGTGAATGGCTGTCTCATAAAATTCCCTGTGCTGCGATGTGAACCAGTTCCGCACGTACAGCTGGACGTCGGCGTCCGAGGTGAATCGTTGGCCCCACAGAGCCCTTTTCAGGGGACCAAACATGGCGTAATCACAGGGAGAGAGGTCTGGACTGTATGGAGGGTGGCCGAGAACCTCCCATGTGAATTTCTGCAAGAGTGCCGCGACTGTGTTGGCCGTAAGAGGCCGTGCATTGTCGTGGAGCGACCACGGCGGTTATGGCGTTCACTGTCACTCGGTGGTCCTGGGTAATGAGTGCATCAACCAGCTGGAAATTGTCATCGGTAATGCAGGGGGTGCCCCAGACCGGGCATCATCGGATAACGACACCCTTCCTTCCCTGATGTGCTTGTGCCACGCCTTGACCCTTGCAAGGGACATGCAGTGTTTGCCATACACTTGTGACATTCGGCGATGAATGTCCGTTCCCCCTACTCCTTCCGCTGTCAGAAACCGAACAACAGCTATTTGCTCTTCGGTTGACGCCTCCATTTCACTGTTTGCAATGCGACTGGCAGCGTTGGACGATTGATGCATGCTGCTGCTCGCTCTGTATCATCACGTGACATGCACGCGTGCCCTCCAGCGACGGGCTGTGAACTTCCACACTCTGGTCGGAACCACACCTCGTTACACACGCCACGATTAGCCGATGTCGTCATCGGTTTGCGCATTCCAGCCTCCAGCTCGTTACTTTTTGAATACACCTTATAATTTGATATAGGGTACTTAAGGTCGCAAGTGTCCAGAAATACTTTAAAAGTAAACCACAACTATTAAACATATGACTCCATCAGGTGACGGCTACGCTCGAGCGGCCAGGCCCGTGCCCTCTTACGCACACCAAAGCATCCAAAGCAAACTTTGAATGTCATATCAGTCTGGCTCCGAGTCTGCGTGTGCGACTTGGGCGCGTGGGGTTCGAGGTTCAAATCCGGGGCCTATCCATCAGCTTTCTTTGTTCTCTCTCTTCTCCTTTCAAGTGGAAGCAGATTGTTTGTGGACATTAAGACACGGAACCAGAGTGATACGATATTCAACGTTTGCTTTGATGTGCGTAAGCAAGCATGGGCCTGACCGCTCGAGCTGAGACGTCACCTGATGACGTCATATGTTTAACATTTGTGGTTCACTTTTAAGGTATTTCCGGACACTTGCAACCCTAAGTGTCCTGTATCAAATTACTTGTCTCAATGCCATCTACGTCACTATAGAGAGTTTTAAACGTTTATAAGAGGCACCCTGTATATATATATATATAGTGTATGTATATATATATTCCATCTGAGTTCTAAGACTGACTTGTTTCATTTTGTTACACAATACTGTCCCTGATATCAAGCTAATTTACCTCCATTTCAAAACTCTAATCAGTCAGTTAGTTTATTTCCGTTCAAGTGGAATACATTGGTCTGGTGTGTGATACAAGCTCTACTTAAATTTTTGAGGGAAATTTTCTGTGTTAAATTTGCTTACACTTTGATGGTATTTCTTTATTGCTTTCATATTGGAGCAAGCATTGAGGTAGGTAATTAATTTTCTTCATTCGCTGAAGACAGCTTGTGAAATTATTATGGTTGATTTTGCATGTATACTTTTTGTTTGTTTTTGCTTGCTTGCTTGCTTGCTTGCTTGCTTGCTTGCTTGCTTGCTTGAACTCAGAGTACAGTGGGTCTTATGGCAAATGCTCTCACTGTTTCATTTTATAGGTTATATTCATCAACCCGGATGGGTAAAAATACAATTGAAAAATAATATTATCTGAAATGGAATAGAAAAGAATAGAAGAACAGAAAGGTATAGAAAAATTAATGGATAGTCATACAGAGTCATTATGCAGTTGCATAGGCTATTTGATATGACTCACTGGATCCATTCAAAGACAGTATTTATAAATCACATAAGGAAACAACGCATACGAGACATTTGTTTCTGCATATGGCAAATGATCTTGTTGTTTTTAATTATGATAATTGATAATGTTGTGTCAACTGTTTAGGTGCACTGATTGGAACAGTGGTGGGCACAGCTCTCAGCGGTCTCCTCCTCTCCTACTCAGTTGGAAACTGGGATGCTGTATTCTACTTATTTGGTGGCCTCGGAGTTCTCTGGTTCATTGTGTGGACTCTTATCTGCTACAACGATCCTTCATCACATCCTTTCATCTCTGATGAGGAAAGGAAATTCTTAGAGAAAACTATTGGAGGGACAGAAAGGCAAAAGGTAAGTTATGGGCTATTTAGAAATGCTTATACAAATATATATTTTTTATTAACCTGCATCCTGACAAGTTGTTTGGACCAGAAATAGTTAAAATTTGTATACTTTTGGTGATTTAGGCTACAATTGTTGTTGATTCATTGTGGGGCTTTGCGACATCGTGGTCATGTACCCCAATGTACTTGGGTGTGTGTAATTTGTCTGATAAATAGTGTTATTGTGATGGCTGTATTAGTGTGAGTAATAATTCATGTGAGAATTGGGAATGTGGCGGCCGTGGCCTTAATTTAGGAACCATTCCAACATTCGCCTGGAGCAGAAGTGGAAAACCATGGAAAACCACTATCCTACAAGGCTACCGGTACAATTGGAAAATATTAGATTACATGTTCGTTAGCAGGAGTAGAATCCTGCAAACTCAACCTTTGATAACTCGAAATTCCATAAAACTTGACATGTTTTCCATGGCAAACAATTTACACAGGCCGGGCGATATGATTAAGTCCATTAATGGTTGTTACAAACTGTTCATAACAACTACTACATTCCTTTTAAGTTTGTGCCATGTCTGTTGTGGGGTTTTTCCTAGGTTCACCAAGTTGGGCTCATCAGCTGGCTCTGGGTGTCCCTGCATAGCTGTGGGAGCTCTTGGTTCTAGCAGCAAAGCTGTTCGCTATAAATATGGAACAAAGTATAAGATACGCTACCCCAGTGTTGGTCCGGCTATTTCTTAGTACTGTAATACATTTCCTTCTAAATTATCCAGGAAGGGTTATGTGTTATATCACCTCAAAGGAAAGGGTTATAAATGTGCTTTTCACTGTCATTCATTGTATCAGGTTTTGCAGGGCCTTTGAGCTTACATTGATAGGTCATGAGATCAGTAATACTGGAAATCCCAGTGTTTTCTTCAGATTAGTATATTTCGTGGCAAGAATTGGCAACTCTCTACTGGAAACATGGAATACAATAAAGTGCTTAAAGTTGTGACCTCCAAAATGATTCAAAATGAACTATTGCTAGAATTCTTCTTCTTCTTCCTAGTGTTGTCTCGCTGGTGCAGGGTCCGTTTTTTTGGTAATTGACCTCCATTTTGCCCGGTTTCATGCGTCAGCTGGATTTAGGCCGGTAATTTTTAGCCTACTTTTCACATTTTGTAAAAATGAGGAAAAAGTAGACTTGTGAGATCGATCCGGGAAAATGTGTGTCTGTCTGTCCTTCTGTCTGTCTGGCTGTGTGTGTGTCCCCCACTATCAATTCCTAAACGGCTGTAGCAATCGAACCCAAGTTTGGTATGAGTAAAGATCTCTATCTGAATATCTCAATGCTTTATTTGAAAATAATGTCAGTGCTACCAACCACTGAAAAATCGCAATTGAAATTTCAGCTCCATGTTGTATATCTTGATGGTATGCATGGGAGCTATACCGAAATTGGCACACATATAGATAATAATATTTCAGTTTAATTTTCAGGAGGCCATACATGACAGTGTTGCCAAAATAATTCTAAGCCTGCTGATAGGTTCAATTTTTAAATGCATATAACTTCTACACTATCAATTGGATTTCAACCAAATTTTGTATGTACTATGTGTAGATAGACAGATATGACAGAGCATAATATTAAGAGCACCAGGGCTGCCAACTGTTAATAAATGCTTTCTCTATTGTTTTTATCCAAATACCAATATAGTCTATCAGAAAGTATGCAAGCCGACAGCTTTAAACTATGCACACGTATAGTACCTGACATTCTAGATTAATTTGGAGTAACTAATGAACCCCAGTACTACCAACATGATTCTAAGCCTGCTGTTAGAATAAATTGTAAATACATGTAACTTCTAGACTATCAATTGGATTTCAACCAAATTTCGTATGTGCTATGTGTACTATAACAGATATGACTATGCGTATTCTAAGAGCAACCGGGGCTGTCAACTGTTAATAAATGCTGTCTCAATTTTTTTGCCCTAATATCAATATATCAGAACGTATTCAAGCCAACAGCTCTAAACTTTGCACACGTATATTACCTTACATTCTAGATTAATTTGGAGTAACTAATATACACCAGTTCTTCCAACATGATTCTAAGCCTGCAGATTGGTCCAATTTTAAAATACATGTAACTTCTATACAAATAAATGGATTTCACCCAAAATTGGCACTACAATAGATCAGGACACACCCTGTATCTCTCCTAGTCTTCTATACCATACTCCTCAGGAATTTCATTTCGACTGCCTGTATTCTACTTTCATCTCTCCTCACCATCGGCCAAGTTTCTGCTGGTCAAGTTTTTACAATAGAATATAGATATTTGCTTAATTAAGTGAACATTTATGACCTCTTGTCTGTTGATAACATGGGAAAGCTTGTGAAGTGCTGATTCTTTCACAGGGTCTTTGAATGATTTCAGGAACTTCCACCAGTCCCTGTCAAAGCTATGATGACATCTATTCCACTATGGGGTCTGATTTGTGCTCAAATTGGCCATGATTGGGGCTTCTTCACAATGGTGACAGATCTTCCAAAATATATGAAGGATGTTCTGAAATTCAAGATTGCTGAGGTAATAGGCTATATCTGTCATCATCATAATCATCAATATTATAGCAATGCATTACCTGATGTTTTTAAGTGGAGAATACATCACATAGACCAAAAATGGAGACAGTCTTATAAAACACTTGCTTTAATGAAATTATTTATAGTGGTAATTTGCCCTTAAACAGCTCATTTTGAATGCCAGTTCCTCATAACATGTGTAAACTAGAAATTGCCTCTTGAATACTTTGTGTGTGAATAACAATGACGTGTTCTTCGCACAGAATGGCTACCTCTCGGCACTTCCTTACCTGATGATGTGGTTGGTGTCTTTGTCTTCTGGTTGGGTTGCAGATGTCATGATCAAACGTGAAATTCTCAGTACCACAAACACAAGGAAACTATTTACTACAATAGGTAAGTGTTTCTATAATCAATCAGGGAAGAGTACTTCACAGAAATCTCTCTTATGAAACTTCTGTGTGATCATGTTGAAGATTAGTACATTTCCTTGTGTACGTTTACTTTCCATTTCAGTTCGTGCAATGCTATGGCTGAGGCTGATTGCAAGTGTTTCTTTGCAGTTCTCCTTTTTGGTAGAATCTAAGCACTTAATCAAGTGTTTCAATCTTGCTGCACTCTGACAACAGTAGGTTTTGTTAGGACATCTTCCAGGTACTCGTGCACCTCTGAGATGTTGCATGACATTTTTAGAGTATCTGTTAATTCTGAGTTTGTCAACCCTATCGTATTGGTGATCCAGAAGTTTGCCTCTAGGTGATCCATGTAAACCTTGACTCCCTTTTCTCTAAGGCTGTGAGATGCCAAAGTTCTGAAGGCCTGTTCTCTTAGAGTTGTCCTTAGTATAGTCACAATGTGCAACGCATGCCCACCACTCATCAAATATGTCGCAGGAAAAAATCGGGAGCTGAAATTCAGGAAATCATGCCAGTCTTGGAATATCCTCAAATCATGAGATTAATCGATGTGAAAAAGAGGTGGCGGAGTGTGCCCATCAAGGTATGAGTATGAGCCATATGCGCTATGGCCTGGATATTGCCCTTCAGTCTGGAAAATGGACATGGTGTATCCTTAGTGCTTTTTGCGTTACATGGCCACAACACTCTTCAAACCCAAGCACACCTCGACTGTCTCAATACACACCTGCAATGGCCAAAGTTATGTGGTGGACTAAATGGCATACGGTACCTTGCAGGTTTGATTACTTTTCACAGATGGTGCAAGTACGTGTCAGCTTTCGCAAGATTACAAATGTACTATTTCTAAAGGGCCACCCTGTATAAACCCAGCATATAGTCTTCATTATCATTTATATTACAGTTATCTTATGCTGTTTAAACTTGTAAACTACCTAAAAATAGAATGCTTATCACTCTATGTACCTCAGTTCAATTACTGGTATAATTTTGAATCTTTGACTTCATGAAATGCAATTTAAACACTATCTATATGCAAAGTTTCTATGTTGTTTCTCTCAAATGCTAGAAACACCAGGTCTGGTGTGGCATTGGAAGTCTCTGTATACTGATGTGAATGGTGAACAGCTTGATTTGCATGTATGTGCTCTACTTATGTGTTTGTGCTGTTGCATACAGTTCATCTCTTCTTCTTCGTCTTCAGTTCCTGTTTCCAGTTCTCGCATGGGTTAGGTTATGAATCAATGACCTGCTTGTATGTCTCCTTTAAAATATCACAATAACCATACTGTCTCTGTCTTTGGTCTGGTATGGTAAACTTCCATATCATACTTACCGTATAGCGTTTATTGGGCTGTATTGTAGTGTGATGTGAGAGGATTTAAAATTGAAAATTCAACATTTTTTTAGCAAAAATAAAGTTTTCAATTTTGTAAGTTGTTGTTTCTTATGGCTAGCCCGGATTCCAATCCATCAGCTTTCTTGCGTTCCAATAGAGTTGTGTGAGGTTTCCTGAAGTTCTAGCAGTCACATCAAGTTTGTTGCAATGTAGCAGGTGCCTCTTATCCATTTTACTTCCAGGCAGTGGCGGCTGGTATATATTATTTCTGGGTGTTGCACTATTTTGGTGGGTGGAAGGGGGAGATGGTGTAAAAGACGGCTTGAGATGCATGTGTTACACACGTCTGGTTTAACAGTCGTAGCTCATTCGTTACGAGTGTCGCAGTCCTCGTATTCCAGGTAATAACGTTCTCCCGTTCTTTCCTTTCACTAAAACACGTATCCAGAATTCCTATTCCGGTGGGAGCTCAACACTTACTGTACATGACGCAGCATGCAATTACAGAATATATCAGACTATGTTTTTTAAACTAAAGGTAAATCCATATTACCATCAAAATAACAGACTAAGGAACGACCGAATGCATGGTGCAGCGGTAATGTTCTCACGTGCTGTGCCCAAGGTTGCAGGATCGAATCCTGGAGCAGTCAGTTGGCATTTAAGGGTGAGCAAATGCAAGGGAGCCGAGTCAGTAGATTTACTGGCATGTTAAAGATCCCCTTTGGAGCAAAATTCCGGCACTCCGGCATCTCTAAAAGCCGCAGTAGTTAAAAGGGACGTACAATCAATAGCATTATTATTATAACAAAGGAACAAATAGATCTATCTAGAGAATCCTTATTAATTAACAGCATTATTTGCTAAGCCTGAGTACAAAATTACTTCAGTAAAATAATTCAAAATTAAGTATAATATCGAAATATAATAATAATAATAATATCGTATGGCCTCGGGTGCCTGGTGCAAGCTTTGTTAATTGACACCCAGAGGGTAGCTTGCATGTCGAATTTCGTCGTCCCTTTGAACGCTATGAAAGTCAAGGAGGTTAGATATCTAAACTCCTTGACACTACAGCGCTTTCTAATAGAGAATGGAGGAACTTTGGGTTGGCGGAAAATCCTGAGATTAATTTTGCCATTGAACACGGCCTACTGAATTCAAATGGGTTCTTTAACATGCCAACAACGTATGACATGAGTATCGTGATTTTTGTCGCCTTCAAAAATCACTTACCATGGCCAGGATCGAACCTGCAATCTTGGGGTTGGTAGTCCGACACTATAACCACTCACCCACCGTGGCAAGCTACAACGTATTTAAAATGTTAATGATTTTTTAAATGTTGGTTAATACAGGTCTACCCACACATTTCCGCACGTAAATACAAGCTCAGGACTTATTATTATTTGTTGAGTAGTAGACTGTTAGCTCATTCACTAAAAAACCATGGCACTAGAGCCATTAAAGCCTTGGCCTACCAAGCGACTGCTACTACCCTTATGAGGCTGTCCTTGACGGAGCTTGGGAATCGAGCCCGGGGCCTCCGGGCGAGAGGCAGGTATGCTACCCTACACCTTTATCTCATTCACTGCTCATAGGTTTATCAATCACCATATCCTTTGTGATCGTATGTAAGTGTAAATCAAATACAAGCTGCGGTTCAAACATAGCTTAGTATCGGCTACTAGTTACCCTATTATGATATTCACTAAAATTTATAAGTCACTTATTTTGCTTCAGAGTGATCAGCCTGTAAGAAAATACTATTTCAGTAGGGGCAAATTCCATTGTTTGCAAGGTTTGGTATTATTCTCGGAACTCTTCCTCAACGCAGCCTGCGACTCATGACCAGAGCAGCCACTGATGACGCAACGGGAGGTGACGACAAATCAACTCCTCGCCACACGTCAGCTAGAGGCAGATAGCAGATGTGTTTAAACGAGACCTTGGATATCATTCACGGACAAAACAAATGTGTCCAGCCAGGGGTGCTGTAGAGGTGATTGCTTGTCTTCAGAATTGAACAGCTACGGTAATCCATAGTATAAATATTTCTCTGCAAAAACTATAAAAGAAAGTACTCAGACACTATAATGCATTATGCTTGCTCTTTCTCTCTCTCTCTCTGGAGCGTTTCAGACACGGGCATTCTCATTTAGACAGCAATTAATACCTGATGGCGAAAACCTGTGCGAACTCGTGGGTGAGGAGGGAAAAGGAGAAGGAAGGTAGTGGAGGGGGTCACTGCTTCTGTGCTCTTGGGAAGCACTGACTTCACACAATAAGCAATCAAATATAATAAAAACATACTATACAAATAGAATTCAATTGTGACAGTTACAGTAGGAGCCGATATTAACATTCCCTTAGCAATGAGTGAAGTGAACATTTCTCCCCTCTCGCTCCCGCTGCAGCACGTGGACTCGCCCGCATACGAAACTCTTTCCGTACGTATGTGCCATCTGGTAATAATTGCGGTGTACATCCATTTACCTGATTGGAGGTCATGGAGCTGTAAGCCTTTATCAGGACGCCGCGTCGTAATATGAGCCGTACAGGGGCTATCGGAGATTTCTGTGGGCTGTATAGAAAGTGAGAAAAGGCCTGAATTGGATAGAACCGGTGGAAAACATTTCTTGAAAACAAGTCTATTTTCAATAGTGAAGGCAGAAGCACAATATCATAGAGGATCTGCTAACAGTCACAAAATAAGCAATCAAATAAAAAATAAAAAAACGTACGGTATTACAGTATATAAATATAATTCAAAGACAGTCGACAATGTTAAGAATTGGTAACAATTAGTAATAATCTCTTACTCACATTATTTAAACAGGAAGTTCATTCTCCTGTCTTTTGTTGCAGCGAACTTGTCTATTACGCACTGATTGAAGTCTGGAATTTCCATGATAAGGTCCTTTTCAATGGAGAGCATCGCTAATGCTGTCAATATCTCTTGAGACATGGAGTTTCTTAGGAATGTTTTAATCCTCTTCAATGTAGAGAAACATCTTTCAGCTTCCACTGACGTCATAGGCACAGTTAGAATCAATTTCACTAGTCTCGATGATTCACTGAATGTATTTTTCAAATTATTTCGCAGAACAAAATCTAATAAATTACAGCCCCTGACACACATCTGAATTATTCTGCCGAGTAGATAGAAGACAGTTCAAGAGAAAGTTTAATCATGTCAAAAAAGTTATAAATCGTGCACACTGTTTTCACTGTTTCTTCTGGAAATTTTGATGCGTACCTTGGAAACATATCTGGCGCTAACATATTTGATGCAACAAGATGTCCTGAGAAAGAGAAGCGGGCTTTGGCTTCGCACACGATCACGTCATACACATCTTTTGCCTCCCTCTTCCATTCAGTGTTGTCAGACATCCTCCTTTTCGAAGAAGTCGCGATAGGTTCTGCGCTTGAATCAACACCAATCTGTTCCCGAATGAGTTTTATGTTATTTCCGAACTGAGAAATTGCCCTCTGGGCAGAACAAGGATCAATTTCTCTTCTCTGGAGTTGACCAAATAACATTTCAACAAGTGGCATTATTTTGCTGAAAAATGAGAGCCAAAAACTGAAATCATGACTGATTAGAATTTTCTTATGACCAGCACCTGATTTATTGTGCTGGAGTTCTTGATCTCGTCACTGTCCAGAATCTCGTTCATACACTGAATAATATCTTTCTTGTGGTTAAAAACGGTATTTACACTTCTAGATAAAAAGTTCCAATAACTATTGTTAGCTCGAGGTAACCGTCCCTTCAGTGCTGGATTACCCATTAGGCCCAACTAGGCCCAGGCCTAGGGCCCCCAATTATCTGGGGCCCCCAGAAGTAAAAAACAGTATGATTTGTAACATTGTTCATCAAATCATCTGAAATGTTTTCAAATAACGATGATCGTTTCAATTGAAATGTATGTATGTATATATGTATATATGATTTAATAAAAAGTGTATAATTCATCTAGAGAAAAAAACTCTTGTATATACAGTAGAACCCCGGTAATCCGAGTCCCGGTAGTCCGAGCCTCCGTTTAATCCGAGGTGGATGACAGTGAGACACATAGCTTACCCAAGTTCTTTGGCGGAGATGCGCGCATGAGTTGTTTACAATATTCTGCCCGCTAACGCCCTCCCGCCAACTAGCCAGTGTCTACTCAGACTGTACTTTAAAGTAAATATGTGCATATTTGCATTTCTTTTGTAGAATATTGTTTTTATTTCTGAAACAAAGACTAATTCCAACACATTATACGAAGACTGATGAAATAATGCCGTTTACTGTAAGAATATTTAAACACAAGGTTCTTGTGCATCTAATTTTAAATTAATGACCTTAACATTTCGTCACTTTGTGTAATCCGAGATTTCACAAATTCGAGCTCCTCTTGGTCCCAATTACCTCGGATTACCGAGGTTCTACTGTACTTTATTAAATGTACAGGTGCTAAAAATTAAAAATTATTTTAAAAAAGTAAAGGGGCCCCAAAAATCTGAGGGACTTGGGCCTCATTTTACCTTAATCCGGCACTGCATCTCTTCACCACTGAATCAAGTTAGTTAGTTAT
Organism: Meconema thalassinum; assembly: GCA_946902985.2. Classification (NCBI taxonomy): domain Eukaryota; kingdom Metazoa; phylum Arthropoda; class Insecta; order Orthoptera; family Tettigoniidae; genus Meconema; species Meconema thalassinum. Next base: position 416,536,215 of record OX336391.1, read on the forward strand.
TGTTGTTTTAAGGGGAGGAACTATGAGGTCATCTGCCCCTACTGAATCAAGTACCGCATTACGTTGGGGACTAACATAAAATAATGTACAAATACCCTTTAAATTTGAAAAGAAAATTCTCGCGTTTCTATTGACAGAACATGGAAAACAAAACAATGCGTTCCTATCTTCACACCCACACAGCCAGTCATGATTGTTATATACATCTTTCTTAAAAATTCTCCTAAACTGCCTTTTCACTGTTTGAACATTTTGGACAATTTTCAAATCTAGCAATGGTCTACCACGTTGTTTAATTTCAAGTTTCTCTTCATCAGTGCATTGAGAAAAAGTCTTAATTTGCAAATTCCTTACGGAATTCATCCTAGTTGGAATACAAAACACTAATAACACAAAACACTAATTAAATTCACACGAGAACATCACATTCACCTCGGGATAAAACGGATGAAAAACGATATAGGCCTAAAACTTCACGAGAACAAATCAGCGTAACTTAACACACGAGGGTAATAAAGAACCGGAGTATCTGACTTGTGCGCCAATTACATTGCAAGACGGTCGTATCGGCAGTCACGGAGCCACTCGGGTATCATCGCCCGCCCCACTCTATTCTGGTTGCAATGAGCGGGCAACGACCAGCCGAGTTAACTGTTGGGATAGGACTTACCCGGCCTAGCATCTCTGCCATACTCTTCACTATTGAGATCTGGTCGGTGCTGGCGCGATGCAACGACCACACGTCCAGCTCTCCTACACTGTTTGCGCGCTCTGCTTTGTCAATGCAGTTCACAGTACTATGAGATTTCCTGAACTATTAAAGAACAAATCTATCATTTCCTATCCATGTAATAGGAAAAAATATAAAATGTATAATATTTTCCCCCTCAAAATTCTATATTTTTTCTCTATGAAAAATCTGGTCGTTGTGCAACACTGCAACCTTATTACCGGCCGCCACTGCTTCCAGGTGCGTGACAAAGTGTGCATTCTTCAGATCTCAGGATGTTGATTCGTTTCAGATGAGCTGCAAGGCAGTCATGGCCAGTGTTAAGTCTGAAGAAGGCTACAGCTTATCTTCTTGCTGTTAATTTATATTGATCCCATTTAGCATCAATGTCCTTCCATAATTTGGTTTCTGCTGTTTTCTTTTCCATTTCCTATTTTTGATAGTATTTTTCAAAATCCTTTTTGCTGACATAAAATCAGTTTGACTGACAGGTTGTTGTAGTGTGGTACGTTTTTTTTTTGTGCTAATCTGTCGGCCTCTTCATTAACTGCTATTCCAACATGAGAAGGGATCCACTGAAATGAGATCTGTTTGTGGAGACTTTGAAGGGTTTTTATAAGTTTTGTAAGTTTTGCATATAAGTTACAGTAGTTGGACTGCCAATGCTATGTTGAGGAAGAATCGATCTAGCATGGGCAAGCTTTGGCTACGACACTGCCGAGGAGATTTTATCTTTAATTCAATAAAGGCTGTATTTCTTCAGGAATGTATATTTTTTAGAAGATTTTAAGGAATATTATTTTACTTTATGTTTCAGCATCTGTTGGGCCTGCAATTTTCATAATTGCAGCATCATATGCAGGATGTGACAGAACAGTAGTTGTGGTGCTATTCACGATTGGCATGGCCCTCATGGGTACCTTCTACCCTGGAATGAAAGTGAATGCTTTAGATCTCAGTCCAAACTATGCTGGGACCTTAATGGCCATTGTCAATGGTATAGGAGCCATCACGGGTATCATCACGCCATACCTAGTGGGAGTTCTCACGCCTAATGTGAGTTTATTTCTCTGTTTTATTTTCGTCTCTTTTGTAAACAGAAATGCTGATTACAGACCAGTAGAATAGCAATCAATTATTCAATTATGCTTAATATGGTAGTTCATGTTTCAGACACTAAGGTATTTCTTCACCAGCTTCAATTTATGCAGTAGTTAATCTTCATCATCTTGAGCAGTTTCCGACTACTGGTCGGGTCTGCTCGGAACATAAGCCTCTCCATTGTTTCCTGTCCAACCACCATCTCTCGTCTTTCACTCTGTCCCAGCACACTTAACTTCCTTCGTCCATCTGTCCCTTCAATTATGCTTCCCAAGTACTTGAAGCATTCTACTTTCTGCAACTGCTGTCCTCCAAGTGTTATGCCAATATCCAGTCTGTTCTTCCTCCTCGTTGTGATGACCACTTCACTCTTTTGTGCTGAGAACTTCATCCCGTATGATAGCACTACCTTCTCCCATTCATCCAATTGCTCTTGTACTTCTTCCTCATCCTCTCCCCATACCAGAAGGTCATCAGCAAACAACATTTCCTTCTTTTTTCTTTCCCCAATGCTATTTACCACTTTTCATATGATTTCATCCATCACCTCTATAAATAACAGGGAAGAGAGGGCACTTCCTTGTTTCAGACCACTCTCCAGTTGAAACCATTCTGTTTTCTCCCTTCCCACCTTTACACAAGCTTTTGCTTCCCTCGTACATTGCTGAGGGAAGAACAGTATGGATTCAGGCCAGGAAGGTCAACAGTTGACCTCATCTTTGCTGTAAGACAGCTACAAGAACACCATTATGAATATGGGAAAGATCTGGTGATGACCTTCTTGGATATGGAGAAAGCATATGATAGTATTAATAGAAACAAGGTATGGGAAGCAATGAGAGCAAAAGCAGTAAACAAGGAGACAGTGGCAAGAGTGAAAGCATGCAGTAGTTAAATTGCAGTAGATTCACACTTCAAGACATTTATGTGTTCATTTGTATATTACTCAGAGTGTAGAGTGCATTTTAGTGTATGTATTTACCTAAGATCTGACTATTGAATAAATTGAGGCTGATGGAGGTCTGCCGTATAGTCTGAAACATGATCTAATCTTTTAATTGTACAGTGGCTGCTGGCGGATAATTGTTCTGGGCGTTGCACTATTTTCAATAAGGGGCGGGGCAGGTGGTGGGGGGTGGTGGTGGTAGGTTAAAAGACTGCTTGATATCAGAGAAAACTGTATTCAATTGTGCTGTAAAATGAATGTACCTCATTCATCATGAATGCTGCAGTTCATAGAACATCACATTGTCATGAACATCAAATGGGATGACTTAGTAACTAATATAGCAGTCCTTGAGAAAGCAATGATGGGCAGGCCATATCCATCGTATGAGTGTCAGCAGACTACCTCGGCAAATCCTGTATAGTGAACTTGTCATAAAATAATTAGCAAAAAGGGTTTACTAAATACAGTTCTAAACTCCAAATTGATGGGAGAAGAAACAAACACCGACATCCATTGGTCACAACCGGAAACAGACGGTTATATTCAAAAAGTGCATTTGACTTGTACAGTATACAAAAACAAAAGAAGAATACTATGAGAATTTGTGAATGCAAACTCACACTTCCCCCCATTCACAAATTGCACCAAAAAAACTTAAAACAAAAAAAAACAACATAACTAGCCTTACACTAACAACAAACATTTACATATCATTCCTTGTATGGTAGCAAAGGGCAACATCCAGGTCATGATCTGGGCTAAAATACAGACATGGATCACATTTGCTTTGATTTAAGCCAAGCTTGACAAGTTGTGCAGTGATACAATTGTGCCAATCTTTACCAGCTTGACACAAACCATAAATACTCTTGTTGAGTTTTAGCACATAGTCTGGGTATTCTACACTGTGAAAACCTTCTGGTTGACTTACAAATACAGTTTCCTTAATTTTGCTATTAAGGTATGCCGATACAATGTCCAAGTGACATTTATCCCATTCACGCTCTACTCCTATGGCTATAAGGGTCCTAATAGTTTTCCTTTTTACCACAGGACTATAGGATTCAAGGAAATCTGTACCCTTTATCTGACTGAAACCTTGAGCTACTAAACGTGCTCTATACCTAAGTACTTCACCTTCTTGGTTTCGTATAGTTTTATACACTCATTTGGTGCCTATGACAGTCTTGCCACCTGAATCTTCTGCAAGTGTCCACACATTATGTTTTTCCAAGAGGGCAATCTCTTGGTTCATTGCTTCAAACCATTTATCTTTGTCATCTCGTGAGGTGGCTTCTTGAAAAGACACCGGATCGTTATATTCTGACCTCAACATGACAATGCGACATTTGACCTTGACTTCATTACAACACACACACTTACTGGAACGTTTTCTCTCTCTACTCGACCTGCGTAATACTGTGTGTTCAGGCTGTAATGGAGAGTCTATTACGACATCAGAATCTGACAAAGAGGCATCACTATCACTTGTTACAGAATTTTCATTTCCTGATTCGGCTACTTCGTGTTCAAACACGTCACCTCCACAATCTTCCTGCTCGACAAACACTTCTCCAACTGTTCTAGGTTCACAGTCTATCTGAGTAACAGGTTTTTCCTGGGCTTTTACAGAAAACAGAAATACATCTTCAACAAATTCTACATTCCTGGATTTAATGACACATTTCTTTTCGATGTCCCATACACGGTAGCCCCTCGAGTCATCGGAGTACCCTAGCATTGCACCAATATTTGCCCTTGGCACTAACTTTTCCACATTACGTTTATGGATCCAAACTTTACAACCAAATGATTTTAACATAAGCAATTCCTGGTCTGACAACTTTCTACTCGTCCACAGTTCAAATGGGATGTTCTTTACAGTTGATGACACACACCTATTCTTTATATAGCAGGCTGTGTTGATGGCTTCCCCCCAAAATTGAACTGGCATGCCTGACTGAATGAGCATGCACCTACTAGTGGTGAGAAGTTGCTGGTTGAGGCGTTCAGCAACACCATTCTGTTGGGGAGAGTAAGCCATTGTTAACCTACGAACAATACCTTCCTTTTCAAGATAGTTACAAAACTCTGTACTTGAATACTCTCCACCGTTGTCTGAATGGAAAGATTTCTACTTGGTCCCTTGTGCTGTCTCCATTAGGGCCTTAACCTTGAGAAACTCATTAAATGCATCACTCTTATGCTTAAGAAACCTTACATATGAGAATCTGGTACAATCATCAGTAAATGTAATAAAATATTTGCTACCTCCAATCGATGGGTGCTCTAGCTGGCATACATCAGAGAACACAACATCTAATGGCTTCTGAGATACATGATCTCTTTCATTAAATTTAAGTCTTTTCATTTTACCTTGTTTACAAGTATCACAATCAAGATTCTTTTCTTTGGGTATAAAATCACGATTTGGAATGTTCAGAGCATGGCCAAAACGCTGATGCCATATTCTGCTAGTTACAGCTTTGTTGCTCTTAGCATACACAACCTCCACCTCGTCATTACAAGCAAATTCTTTCCCTTGTTCTACCATAAAATAATCACAATTTACCTTATACATATTTCCAACGGCCTCACCCGTAAGGAATATACCCTCATGATCTGACAATACAACTTTGCTATCTTTAATGGTTACGACTGCACCTTTCCTGTCAAATTGACCTACAGATATTAAATTGTCTTGAAGACCTGGGACATACAACACTCTTTTCAGTTTCAGAAAAGAACCTCCACACTTGTCAGATAGCTTCATAAGCACACTTCCCATACCACATACACTAACTACGGATCCATCAGCTGTGTTTACACTACCAGAAACCTTTGGGGTGTAATCATACAGAATATCCTTATAAGGTGTCAGGTGCTCAGTGGCTCCTGAATCTACATACCACCTGCATGCACAATCAGATGCATCATCCTTGCTTTCAGTTGTCACATAAGCCTTTACCTTAACACTACTAGCATTAACCTGAACACATTCGTTTGCCGCCTCATCGTCCTTTACCGTGGCAATAACCTCACGATTCTTAACCTTAACATTTTCCTTGCGTCCATTACTACAATTCCGGGAAGTATGACCTATCTTGGCACAATTAAAACACAAAACTGAACCTTTCTTTCTTGCTTCATGAACTAAATCACAGAACTTCGCAATATGCCCCTGTTCTTGGCACTTGTAGCACATGAATCCACCACTACCTGTTGGCTTGTTGACACTTTTGCTGCTGTTGACGACCCCCTTGGAATTTAAGCGCATGGCTGCCACCATTGCCTTCACGCTTTCACCCTCAGATTCTTCCTTCTTCAGCCTTGCATAAGTCTCCTGTTCTCGCTCCATCTTTAGTTTGTCCAACTTGTTCTTTCTCTCCTCCAACAAAAGTTTGGCTCGCACTACCTTTACACTTAAGTTGTCTTCATTGCTTTCCAATGAACGTATCAAATTTTCGTACTCCCGCTTTTCCAGTCCTCGGAGAATAAAAGCAGCTTTGGCCTTATCCGTAAATTTTATACCTACATCGTCCAACCGTGCACACCAAGTAAGCACTTTATCAACAAATGTACGCATGCTAATGTCACTAGTTTTCTTAAAAAGACACAATTCTTCTAACATCGTCACAATTTGAAGGACTCCGGTATCGCAACATGAAGTCAGAAGATTCTGCCATGCTTCCTTAGCTGTCTCCGCTTCTTTGATATCACCTAGGAAAGGGTCGGTGACCAAACCTATGAGCAAGTTTTTCGCGTCTTGATCTTTGCCCAGTTGGGCCTCGGAGTACTCTTCAACGGTTGTATCTTCTACCTCTCCTGTATCGGTCTTTCGTGGGAAACCTTGAACCGCGTCCCACAGACGCCTTGTTTGAAGCAATGCCTTTGTTCGGGTGCTCCACGCTTCCCAATTGTCGTCCTGTAACCTCACTATTGCAACTACTCGCTCGCTGCTTCCCGTAGCTGCATCCATGTTATTATGTATACTTAAAATAAAACGTACAAATAGTCCTCACAATAGAAAATCGTCCACAAAATTCACCAAAAACTATCTTGAATGCACACTTAACTGCCGTCCACATGTGCGCCGCACATATCAACACCTTTTAACGACCGACATTCTCCCATCACAAAGTCCACACATTAACAGCAATAAGCGTTTAACTGGGCTCATAACCTGTCATAAAATAATTAGCAAAAAGGGTTTACTAAATACAGTTCTAAACTCCAAATTGATGGGAGAAGAAACAAACTTTGAAAGAATAATGGATTATCCGCCTTCAATACTGTTTAATACTATTACTTACAGGGACTAGTTCCATGTACAAGTTCATACAAAATACATGTATTTTGTATGAACTTGTACATGGAAAGTTTTTCCATTGTGTAGTTTGTTGGACAGGCTGAGGAAGGGGGAGTATTTACCCCCGAAACTAGTCCCTGTAAGTAATAGTATTAAACAGTATTGAAGGCGGATAATCCATTATTCTTTCAAAGTTATAGTTACGTCAATACGGACCTGAATAATCGACATTATGGAAGAAACAAACACCGACATCCATTGGTCACAACCGGAAACAGACGGTTATATTCAAAAAGTGCATTTGACTTGTACAGTATACAAAAACAAAAGAAGAATACTATGAGAATTTGTGAATGCAAACTCACAGAACTCAACACTGGCAAGAGGCCATGTGGTGCTCCTTTAAAACTATATAAAGACCAACTTAAGCAGACCATGAGAAGAGTAGAGATAAACCCAAATACTTGGCATACTCTTGCACTGGATCGCCCTTGCTGGCGTGCTACCAGCTCAGCTGCAGTTGCACAGTTTGAGCAGGAACGTCGAAGACAGGAAGAGGAAATTCGCCAGAGGAAGAAGATACGTCAAACACTACCACGTCCTCCACCCTCCATCGGATGCAACATGTGTGGTCGCATGTTCTATGCAAGAATTGGCCTGATAAGCCATCAGCGCCATCTTCATCGCCTGGACTAAAGATTATGGAACTGCAGGCAAGAAGCGTAATCTCGGATACGAGTATCGGCCGACGACATTGTCATTGGATTAAATGCATTATAAGTTAGTCAACATGAAAAACTTCACGAGAACAAAACAACGCAAATTATATAAGAGGGCGAGAAAGAACCGCGAGTGTCACAAATACGTGCAAATTACATTGCAAGACATGGTATCGGCAGTTGATGGAGCATCTGGGATGTCTCTGTGTGTACCTCGGCTCCCTTGTTGCAATCAGTGGGCAACGACCAGCTGAGTTAACTGTTGGGATAGGACTTACTCGGTCTAGCATCTCTGCCATACCCTTCACTATTGAGATCTGGTCGGTGCTCGGGACTGGCAACGACCAAACGGACGAGTGCTCCTCGACAGTTGGCGCACTTCGCTTTCTCAGACAGGTCACAGTAACTTACTATAAGATTTCCTCAATTATTAAAGAATAGAATTATGAATTCCTATACATATAAAAGGGAACATAGCCTACTGCTTTTATTACTCAAAGTATTATTACGGTATCAATTGTTTTTCTTAAAGAAATCTGGTCGTTGTGCAACACTGCAACCATATTACCGGCTGCCGGCTGCCACTGTAATTGTATGGAAATTCTAAGTATTGATAGTCAAACAAATCACATTTGATTGAATAAATCACTTATTCATGTTGTCCCTATAGAACCAAAACACAATAACATTGCCTTTATCATATCAACATGGAAGAATAATCACGTAATATCATACTTATAACACCCCACTTCAGACTTCTTATGGTTTCATTTTTATTTGGACTGTACCATTTTTTAAATATGCGCTATGCATCTAAGAAAGTCTTTAAGCAGGGCTACCAGCCTTTCAGTTGATAAAGAGCTAACACATTTCACACAGTACTGTATATCATATTGTTAGAACTAATATTTCATATTTTAAATTACTAGTCCTCTTTACCTTTTGAATGTATCTTATTTTATTTTTCAGTAAGTTACTGACAAGAAGCAAACTTTTCTTTTAAAACATTTCAGAACCACTCATTTTGCTTTATTTTTGGATTAAATAATGACATTTTAGATGAGAATTGACATGTAAACAAACATAATGTTTGTGCTAAAAGCAGACTTTTGGCAGCACCGCTTTAAGAGCCTTGTATTAATTCCCATTTCTTTGCACCGAATCCAGATTCAGGATACCCCTGTTCCTTGATAGCTCTTCTAAACCATACTATATGTACTTCTTCTTCTTTTTCTCTCAAATTGGCCTACTTAGGACCACGCTTATTCAACTGGAGGGTCTTGGTCTTCACCCAGTATTGACGCATTTTCTGCCGGAGTAACTCCTTTCTTTCAGTAGACCAGGAGGTACCTTTCCTCCGAGATTTCTCCTGAAAACCATGGACATTCTTCAAAGTATGCATCACAGCCCGTCCGTCATGCAGATCTGATATTTCCAGTTCGTTAATGTCCTTCTCAGTTTCCGTCAACCACGTGGTACGAACCTTCTTATTGTGCCAGAAACGAGCAAACGATTGGTCAATATTGTGGGAGGTAATCTCGCTATATGGCCATAAAAGGTTATTCTCTTTTTTTTCGCACAATCAGAGAGCTTTTCTATATGTTCTTAGAGCTCGGAGTTATGTTGCCTAAGAAATTCTTCATCACAGGACCGAGGATCTTCCGGAGAATTCTCCTCTCTCTAATTTCCATCTTCTCTATCAGACCCCTTCGGGTTAAAGAAAGACACTCCATGGGAGGTAATCTCGCTATATGGCCATAAAAGGTTATTCTCTTTTTTATCGCACAATCAGAGAGCTTCTCTATATGTTCTTAGAGCTCGGAGTTATGTTGCCTAAGAAATTCTTCATCACAGGACCGAGGATCTTCCGGAGAATTCTCCTCTCTCTAATTTCCATCTTCTCTATCAGACCCCTTCGGGTTAAAGAAAGACACTCCATGGCATATAAGGCTTCTAGCCTTATGACTAACTAATAATGTTACTGTATGTACTTCATTTTACATGTAATAAATTTTGGTGGTGTGCCACTAGTATTACAGTATTCCAACATTAGAAGAAACAAGGACTACAAAACACAAACTTAACCCTGCAGAGGGCGTGGTCAAGGATTCTCAACATCGGGGCGCCGTGAGCCTGACAGGCACACTATGCTAAAAAAACATAAAGTCCCTAAAATGTCGTATTAAATTAAACCAAAATTTACCAATCATCTTTAGGATGTTGACAATAAGGGAAAAATATAAAATCAATTTAAAAAAATTCTTAGTACTGTATTTATTTAGGTACAAAAACCAAAACAAGTCAAAATGCAGAATTCGCATATCATGGATATGAATATAAATCAAAATGCTACCTATTATCCTTAAAAAAAAAGTTCCAACAATGGGTTAGGCATGAAGTTGAGATGTGTGGGGACAAAAATCAGTCGGAGTCGTTATCCATCAAAGCCGTTGTGGGATCGCAAGAGCAGCCTGAAAAGCATGTTGCGCAGAATGGTTTCGCATGAGGAAGGCATATTCCTCAGTTGCATTTCACACAGGAATAGTTCGTGAGCCGTTGTATTCCTGTCTCCACGGTGCCATCACAGCATCTTGACCTCTTGTGGCGGGCTGGGGGTGATGTTGGACGATCATCAGCTACCAAAATTGCTAACAAAAGTGAAAAAATACAGACCTTGGATTTGCGACGTAATTGGGCGCGGTGAGCCTGTCAGAACAAAACATGTGTGACGCACTTCTTTGATGCCTGGAGACAAACTGACCATATGGGTTGGAACCAGCTACCAAAGTTAGGAAACTACTGGGAGGGAAGGGTCCCGCTCGGAGCGCTGCGGGAAGGCACACAAAAAAAACAAAACAATCCTGTGCCTGTCAGATCAGCCGCGCCCTATTCAGGGTTAAGATAGATACGGTAAAACAGGAAACCAGGAAATCAACAGTTGAATTAATTTATCTTTAAAAAAAGAATTGCATAGATTGATTCTCATAAAATTTTGAACTATGGTATTGTACATTGTCCCTTGAAATGTGTGATTCATTTTGTCAGTTTCAATATTTTTTTCTGGGAAAGGTTTAACAATTCCCACACTGGTAGGAAAATTCTATACAGAATTCTTGTAATAAAATGAATTCTTAATTCCATTTGATTACATTGATGACTTTAGTAAATGCATGTTGTTAATTTACTTCAGTAGGAGTGAATATTGCTTTCTTTGTGCAGAGTACTCTTCTGGAATGGCGAATTGTGTTCTGGATCTCATTTGGTGTGTTCTTCATTACAAACCTTGTGTTCGTCCTGACTGCATCAGGTGAAGTACAACCATGGAACAATCCTCACCTTATGAAAGAGGGGAAGGAAGAAGAACAGCCTGAGATAATATCCAAACTTGGTGAGTCTTCTACTGTATATTGATATGGTATGTTATGAATCCATGCTGACATTGAAACTAAATCATCATAATCATCAATCATCATTTATCACATTTAACAGGCCATTAAAGCCCAGGGCTGAAAACAAGAGATTAAAAACTAAAATTTAAATAAAAATGAAAACAGGTATTAATTACCATACACCAAGAGGATTGAAGACTTGTGCACAAGTAAATGTATTATAAAATCTTCCAGTTTCCTAACACCAAAATATTTAAACTCCATGTTTTGGGCAATAACTATTCTTCTTCAGCTTTGACAGAGTATGAAGTAGAATAACAGCTAGAAAAGATTAACTAACCATCTCATAAAATAATAATAATAATAATAATAATGTTTTTGGTTTTACGTCCCTTTTAACTACCGAGGCTTTTCAAGACGCCGGGGTGCGGGAATTTTGCCGCCTAAGAGGATCTTTAACGTGCCAGTAAATCTACTGACATGGTTCCCTCACATTTGCGCACCCTCAAATGCCAACTGACTGCACCAGGATTCGATCCTGCAACCTTGAGCACAGCGGGCGAGAACGTTACCGCTGCACCACAAAGCCAGCCCCATTCATCTCGCATTGAAAACAGTTTCCGAGTCAGCACATCAATAAGATTTTTATCATATCTTTATATTCAGGAATCAGCCAGGCCTTTAAGAATGCCAAAAGAGTGTAAAATCTATATTTTAGAAAAGTTGTATTTTGAATTTTCCAGCTTCACTTTATACGTAACTAGCAACCCGACCCGGCTTAGCCGGGGAACAGTTATCAATGCATTACGTGATAAGCGCTTTTTTTTTCCAATGTCAATGAACAACGACCAATATCCGTTTTACGTCTCGGCATGGTGGACTATCTTTATACCATATATATAATTTTTCGACACGTGTGTATGTGACTGAACTCCTCCTAAATGGCTGGGCTGATTTTGATGAAATATTTTATGTATATTAGAGTGGGTCCCTGTATGGTTTAGATTTACAATTTGACCCGGTAGGTAGAATGAACACAATTTTAGAACCAAAATTTACACACAATTTTAGAGCCACAATATACAGTCAAAAACAGTTGTCATGGAAACCGCTAGCCTTAGTGAAAACTGAAGTCTTTGGACTGTTTGTCTCTGCGCGTTAGAGCCTCCTGGTTGCAACCTGTGCAACTACCGCCATACCTTACACTTCGCCCATAGCGGAAAGTTAAGTTTTGTACCATAGGTGGCGGTGATGTTGGTAGCGCAAGAGTGGATTCGACAGAAGAGTGATGGCGAGAATCATTTCAACAAAATCCCATATGCGGTTGTAAACCATTCATACGATTGCGATGAAACTATGATCAGTTGTTGCATATACTCCTGCAAAGGTTTCTTAATAAGTACATTTTACAAAAGGTAAGGCACGAGTAGATTCAACCAAGTCCCGTATGCGTTCATATACCATTCGTCCGATAGCGATGAAACTTGGGTGAGATTTTGTGTACACTCCAGGGAAGGTTTCAGGCTTAGTACATGCATTTTACAATAGGTAGCGCATGAGTACATTCAACAAATGAGTGACAGCTCGTGAATCGTTTCAACCAAGTCCCGTATGTATTCATATACCATTCGTCCGATAGCGATGAAACTTGGGTGAGATGTTGCGTACACTCCAGGGAAGGTTTCAGGCTTAGTAAATCTATTTTACAATATGTAGCGCACGAGTACATTCAACAAATGAGTGATGGCACGCGAATCGTTTAAACAAAATCTCGTATGCGTTCATATGCCATTCATCCGATTGCGATAAAACTTTGATGAGTTGTTGTGTACACGCCAGGGAAGGTTTTTCAACTTAGTAAATCCATTTAACAATATTGATAGCGCACGAGTAGATGTAACAAATGAATGACAACGCGCGAAGCGTTACAACAAAATCCTGTATGCGTTCATATACTATTCATCGATTGCGATGAAACTTTGGTGAGCTGTTGTGCACACTCCCACGAATGATTATAGATTAGTAAATCCATTACACGATACTTTAGAGGCAGTTAACGGAAATTGAAAAAATATTGTGTATCCAAAAGCACTTCAAGAAACAAAATGACAACGCCAACACTTTCTTCGATTAGCATTGCAACGCATGCCGGATACAGCTTGTTAATTATATTATCATGGGGATGCATGTGCAACAAATTCTTTTCAGACGTAATTTAAGAATGGCGAGGTGCATGAAACACAAATCCCCCTTCCGTCCAATCTTAACTTGACTGTGCATTTTGCAGAACGAAAAGTTCACAGACGAAATGAAGAAAAGCCGAGTTGCACATCCAGGGAAACTCCGAACACAACCACTCTTCTCTAAAGTTTTTAACTCAACACGATTCGACAGTTTGCTGCTGGCTGTATCTGGGGCAATAAGCTAGTCCGCTAGCTAAGCTGTAACTGGGGTGATAGACTCGCCCCTAGCTAGCTCTTAAACTGTCGCCTCAGTAACTGAATGGAGATTGTTGGAAGAAATTAAAACGTAAAAACACTTATAGTAGGCGATATATTGAAGATAGACATATGCTCTCTGGACTTTTTTGTAGAACTTTTCATGCTGAACAATTCTTATACTGATAGTATTTAGATATTTTTAATGGTTTGCCCAGCGTACGCTTGCAAAGCGCTTGGGCGATAGGTTTTTTTCGACTTTTCCACTGAAATCGTTACTGCTCGGCTTCTTTTGATCATAAACAAATTATTTTCTACAGAAATCATCCTCGAGATATCCTTTACAGAATGGTGAAAACCACATCAAAATCCATCCAGTGGTTCTCGAGTTTACCCATAACATCCAGGAATCGGGGACTTTGTTTTATACTAAGTAGAGATATTATCTGTCTGCCAGAAACATAGCCAGGGGAGTGCAGGGTCGTACCACACCAACTGACGAGCCCAATGGTACACTGGGGCGAAATGCTAGCAATTATAATATTTGATCTAACCGGACCATTTTATCATATTATTTGATAATTATACTGTTTGCCAAGCAATGCTCAGGGGATGATTTCAGCGGGTTATGTAAACACTGATCTCATTGTACGCTTTTATTCATTTTCACTGAAAATTTTGAGTGTTATATAGAAGTATTGCAGTGCAACTCAATTTATTTTCTTTTGTAGCAATAATTTTCTGATAATAAGTTTGGAGAAAACTAGAACTACTGTATCCTGTAAGCACTATTAGGTTATTTGTAAGGGCTCTCCGATATGCTGCATTTCTTCAGCGTATTAGTGGCTTTGGGGGCATAGTCGGTAGCATGCTGAACTGCTATGCCCAATATTGCGGCTTCAAACCCGGCCGAAGTCAACGAATTTTTAAGAGCATTAAAATCCTTCAGTAATCCTGCCTTTGGAGGGGAAGTAAAGCCGGCGGGCCCTTGTCCTAGATTAATGGCATAAAAGAGAGCCTACCGTTACAATTGGTAGCGTGTAGCTAAATTTGTAGGTTATATTTCATTTGATATGCTCCGTCAAGTTCCATCATTCCCCACTAGGTGTCGGTGACTTCCGCTAAATAAATTCAGCTTGTTGCGAATCAACTATATGTTAAATCCAGTAAGTGTCTGGTATAGTCATTTCACAGTATTTGCTTGAGGAGACAGGGGACGTATGATGGCTGTTTCCTTTAGTAGAGGCAACTGTTAATTATAAGAGATACCTGTATGAAAAATTCGAGTCCCTCAATGTAGTTCCTGACATTGTGTAGAACTTATTGGCAGTGATGAGGAAGATGTAGTGTTCATTTAGTAGCAATTGGTGCAAATGGAGCAATCTCTATCTACTGCAGGTCTTTGGGAACAGTTCAGAAGTGGATCGATGGGGTACGTCCCTCATCTTCAGCATCAAATAAAAATCAAGGGTCTGGAAATTAAGGAGGATGATAGAGCACTTTTCAGCCCCATCAAGCATATAAATCAGCCATCGATTTTGTGATGTGGGCCTGAGCATGATACAAAATGATGGGAGACTTCTGCAGGAGGTGCCATCCATTTTGGTGCACAGCGCTGGTCGCAGATTATATTCCAAACATGAAGAGTGATATTCATTGTCTGTCTTTATAGCCAAGTGTGAAGATAATGCGATCATATTGTGCACCAAAATCGTCTTCACATTGCTGAAGTTCTGGCACCCTTTTGACTTTTGTAGGGACCCATAATAATGCCATTCAATCGATAGGTTGTTTCAGTTTGGGCTCGTTTGATTGGGCTATGTCTTGTCCTGTGTTACGGCGCGGCATAAAAATTTCCCCCTCTGAAACTTATGGAGTTCCTAGCGGGTTTGTGCAGCATCATATCACTGTGTTTTATGCAATTTTGTTAAACTGTGCAGAACCCAACGAGATACAATTTCTCTCGCTGTCTCACAGCAGAGTGTTGGATGGACAAATCCACATATTGTGAGAAAGGTTACCACCCTAATGAGTGTATGTGTGAGAAATACTGATTGTGTTTTCTAGTGTATATGCAACAGTATTGCCACTAATAATGAATAAAATGTGTACATTATAACTTGGAAAATGGATACATTTTCTCTTGATTTTAATGAGACTAGGAATTGTGTAGTGACTAATTTATAAATATCTTTTTCCTTCCAGGAGTTACAGCAGTACCTAGTTTGGAATTATCAAGTGGGAAGTTGAAGTGAGACATCTCATTTATAGATCCTGATACAATAGGAACAATCTCAATTGCACTTCTATGCCAAGTGCAGTGTAGGAAAGTGTCAAAGTTGGTGAAGAAGAATCAGAATTCTGTGATTTCGTTTATAAAGACTTTTAATCCTCTCAGTTTTCTCACAATGAGAACATGAGAATAATTCTAAGATGCATGCAGCTATCAACTCAATTTCCACATGTTGTGAATCACTACTCAACTTGTCTGCTGGCTTATCACGAATTTTTGCATGGGGGTGCACAACAAGGTCAGATGTGAGACATTGTTCTATGGTATTTAATGATGCTTTGTGGCAGCTTATCACAGTCTATTCACAATGACCTGATCTCATAATTAAGTTTATTCCAAGTAGCTTTTACTATACGTCGATTATTAAATGGGGATAAGTTATCATCATAATACTCCATCAAAATGGAATTTCACAGAATAGAGTGTTTCCTAAATTGAAACTACCATACTAAAGTATTTACATTGAGTTCCATACCATAAAACATGCACTTCAAGAGAGCTCTATGGTACTGTTACAATGGATAGCAACGTTCTAGTCATGGATGTGGCTTCAAGAACTTGTGCAGAATATTGTAACTACGAGTATCAGTCTGAGCAGTCGCCCAATGTTATCTTTTCATGTCTCCTAGCGGTCATCTTTTACATCTGCTTCTGTGTGCATCTTATCATGAGAAATGTTTTGAGAGTTAGTCCTAACAGACAAATTATCTTGCCTTAATCTGTGTGCACATAGTCTAAGATGTTGTAACTCTGTCCCTGGATATACTCAACTTCATGCATATGCATACTGTATTGACTTTTATGATTAGTGCAATTACTTTGTTGAAGTTAAAAGTGGATTTTAATTCGAGTATTGTACATAAACTTTGGTAAGAGGACTCAATCCATTTGCTGCTGTCATGTACCTGCTAATTACTGTTTCTTTTTTATTAGCGGATCCGTAGAGTTTCACAACAGTAATTCTGACTGGATGTGTGTCATTAACTTAAGTCAGTATCACAAGTGTATGTCATTATAACTTATAGATCATACCATCAGCATGATTTAGTGTTAACTTAGTTTATGGATAGTATCTTAGTTCTTACTTCTCTTTTGTGGATTTGGTAGTTGATGGAGAGAAATTGGTCAGAAATGTGGAATTCCATTGCGTTGATTTTGATGGAAATATGCACAAAGTAAGAGAGCCTCTCTGTTCTGCATGGTGAGAGCACATCTATTGACATCAGCATAATCAAATTCCACATTTCTTCTAAAAGCATTTCTCAGCATGCATTTCTTACTATAGTGTGTAACAGTCTTTACTCCCTTGTTATACAGCACCAGGCATTTGAAAACAGTAGTTGTGTAAAAGTGTGGCTATGTTGGAAAATCACAAGTTGGTATTATGTTCTGCTGTTAAATTTGCAGTGCATATGCTTGTGTGGCTGTTTGTCTCACCACAAGCAGATATTTAAAGTGGAACTGGTGAGGCAAACTTGTTCAAATGCAGCAGGGAAAGGGACTTGTGATATTTAAATTCCCTTATATACTTGGTAAAATAATAAAGAAAAAGCATGCAGTAGGCTATCAAGAGAAAATATAAATTAAACATTTTAAACTTTTATTTGTTTTTAATCTGAGCTTAATTTTATTTAAAGAATTGTTCAATGTGATGCTACATTATGAAGTTTATTAAAGGTACAAATGTCATACATATTCAGAAGTTTATGTATGTGTTAGAAAATGCTTTCAAGGAAAGACAACAATTTTACAAAACAAGTAATATTGACTTATATCAAATATGCATGGATATTCCATGACAAATTTGGAAATAAGAAAGGTATTCTTTCATCTGTGATTCAGAAATGAAAAATTGTATTATTGAAGCCATGTTTTGTTCTCAATCATTGTCACTGTATATTTCCATTTTCATTCATAAACTGCGTACTGTATTTTAATGTACCGTATGTCAGACATTGTCTTGTATGTACCATTCTTATCATGTTTGTATTTACCCCTAATCAAATAAAAAAGAAAATGAAGATGAATAAATCATCTGCTGTGTAGATTGTTTCAAGAGTAGGAGGATAAAAGTTACTGTAGTCCTGAAATTGGCAGACCCAATGTTTCCAGTTTATCCCACAGTTCACTCATTATAAGAAAATTGCTTTCATTTGTGGCTTGCCAACCTGCAATACAAAGATTATTATGGATTTGTGGTATTTGCAGATACAATTACTCATGCTTTTTTCTCAATCATTGTCACTATATATTTCCATTTTCCATTTGTGCAAACACATGGTATTACACCAGACATAGATTCACAAATATAGAAACAGATTTAATGATCATACGGTACACTACGAAACAAAAGGTAGGGAACTTGATATAAAAGAAGCCATAGAAATCCATTTAGCTTCAGTATACAACCCAGATAATCTAAATGAACACACCTATTTTGAGAGTTCATCCCTATTCACACTATTAGGCAATACTCCTGTCAATGAACAGCAAACAACACAACGAAAGAAGTCAGGCAATGAATAAAAATTGGGATAATCAATAAATGGAAAAATGTTAAGCAGGGAGAAGAATGTATGTTGTACCATATTCTCAATAAACCTAGGTCTAAGTTAGGCAGTTTTAATGAGTTCAAGAGGCCCAATAGACCATTGCACTTACAGAGAACTCATTAGTATATGAGAGGTGGGGAAGAGATTGGTCATTAATAGTTGAGATTTTCCTGACCCATTAGCATGGACAGCACTTAGATATAGCCTACCATTAGTAATACGGTCCACAGAATAACAGGTATATAGCAACACATTTATCAAACTAGGAAGCTAATGGTGCTCGCAGCAACCAATCCGAGACAAGCAGTGTGTAACAATGGATGCCTTACAGAACTCAGGTTTCAAATACCAGCTATGTTTACATTACCTCATTTAACTCCAAGTGTACCAGTATTGTATAATTTGTGTGCGGGAGGGAGGATGAAAGACTGCTTAATATCAGAGATGATGTATTCACATGTGTAATAAAATTTACGTACCGTAGCTCATTCGTCACAAATTTTGAAGACTTGGCACTAACAAGAACACCACATTAACCTCGTTATTAACCCTGGAACGGTACATTGGGGCACTCAGTGCCCCAGAGAATTTTCGTTCCCCGATTACGTTATGTTGGTACGCCTGAAAAGCGGCCACCTCCTGTGACTTTTACTTGACTTTGACTGTTATTCAGTCAATGTGTATACTTCTTAGCAGTGACAGTTATTTATACCCAAAACAGTGTCTCCAGGGCATTGAGTGCTCCATCTGGCCACGATCCAAGGACACCAAGAACACTGTGGTGTGTTCAGAATGCAAGAGTTTTGTGCTTAAACATCATAGCTTGGTGTTTTGTAGTGAATGTGAGAAGTGAAAATGGTGATTATGATTATGATTACCAAAGAAAGAATATCTACAATAACTTTGAAATATTGCTAACATTTTTGTTTTTATTATATTGACACAGTTATTTTCATTTTAAAGTAGTCTGTGCTACAGGGTTGATTTTACTCATTTGTAATTGCAGTTATTAGTAATACATAATTTTAATGCATCAGAGTTGTGTTTCTGTCCTGGGGTACTCAGTGCCCCAGGATACCGTTACTGTTTCTGGAGAATAAAGGTACTGTTCCAGGGTTAAATGAATTATAAGTGATTTGAAAAACCTCTCAAGAACAAAACAGCATACACACAAGGGTGAGAAAAAACTGGAAGTAGCACACTCAGGCACAAGATATACTGTATTTCAAAACCATGGAATTGGTAGTACATGGAGCATCTCGACTGTCATCGAATACCCTCCTCTTCCCTTGTTGAAATCAGCGGGCAACGACCAGCCGCGTTAACTGTTGGGATAGGACTTACTCGACCTTGCATCTCTGCCATACCCTCCACTGTTGAAATCTGGTCGGTACTTGAGCCTGGCAACAACCACATGACAAGCACTCCTGTGCTGCTGGGGACCTTCGCTTTCTTAATGCAATTTGTAATACTGTGTTACTAAATTTCCTGAATTATTAAAGAATAAAACTATCAATTCCTATACATGTAAGGGAAAACATATAAAATACATGGCTTTTTGTTGCTTAATTATTATTATCATTATGCCTTAGTTTTCGCCGATGATGTCTTGGTGTGGGGCGAGTCAGAAGAGGAGGTGCAAGCTAGACTAGATCTTTGGCAGAATGAATTTGTGAACATGGGTCTTAAAATCAGCAAAACCAAGACAGTTGGTTTGGTGATGAGTAGAAATCGTTCAATGGTCCATCTAAGACTTGGAGGAGAGGAGATAAATGTTGTAGACAAATTCCAGTATTTAGGTAGTATTCTTTCCTCGGACAATACCATACATCAAGAGATTAACAACAGAATACAGAAAGCTTCCAATTTTGATCAGGCAGTGAGTCAGCTACTTTGGGATGAAACATTTCCACAAGCATCCAAGATTAGTTTGTTCAAGATATACTTAATTCCTATACTAACATATGGGCTGGAAGCAGCAACCCTTACTGGACCAACAAACAGTCGTCTCCAGGCAGTAGAAATGAAGTTCTTCCGTTTTTGCCTTCAAAAGACGAAAATAGACAAAATAAGAAATGAGGACATCCGACAACAACTGAGATTGGAAAGGAGTCTGCTGGAGACACTCGAAATCAAGAGTTTGAGATGGTATGGTCATATGAAGAGGATGGCTCCCCACAGGATACCTCGAGTACACTTTGGCCAGAGTGTCCCCGGGAAGAGACCAAGAGGAAGACCTCGCAATATGTGGGAGAAGCAAATTTATAAGGACCTTGAAGCTAGAGATGGGAACTGGCATCAAATAAAAGAACAACAGTTATGGATGGACAGGACAAATTGGTGACGGCTCATTTATAACCGCACCCGGCTTGCTGGAGCGAAGAAACGATGATGATGTGATTATTTATTTACATAGTTTATGCCCACATTGAAGCACTTAAATAAACCAAATAAAATTAGAACCCCCCCCCCCCCGTGGCACTACAGCCCATGAAGGGCCTAGGCCTATCAAGTGACCGCTGCCGAGCCATTTGGCCTGCAGATATTGGGGTGACGATTGGTCAGCGCATCGGGTCCCCTTGGCCATTAATCTTGGTTTTCGTGACCGGGGCGCTGCCTCACTGTCAGACAGCTACTGAATTGTCCCTACGAGGCTGATTGCACCCCGTTTCAGCCCTCTCCTCAGTTTCTAAAATCCCTAATGGAGCCGAGAATCAAATCCGGGGCCTCCGGGTGAGAGGCAAGCACGCTACTCCAACACCACCGGGCCGGCCAAATACATTTAGTCGTCTAAGAATTAACAAGAAATTTAGCTGTCATCATCGTCCTCCTATCTTTATTATTATTTATTATTATTACTGAAAAATATGGTCGTTGTGCAACACTGTAGCCTTATTACCAGCTGCCTCTGTCTTCTAATGTTTATGGGATGTTTATTTTGTAATTCATTTAATTCTGATATTATTTATTTGGTTTATGGTTTTGGTTTATTTGGTTTATGTGTGAAAGAGTTTTCCTATGATGTGTTTCATTGAATTGGCAAAAGGTTCAGGTTAGCGACTTTCAATGATTTGTTACAATAAGTGTGTGAAGGATCCAGGATATATTTATACTCTGAATGAGTGTAATAACGCATTATGACATTTCAAATATTTCAAAAAATTGATCCAGAGTTTTGGCCCAGGGTGCCATTGGGCTTGTCTGCTGGTATGGTACACCTCACCAAGACACTTGGCTAGTACATACTGGGAAACTTGAAATTTGATTATCAATGATTTATACAGCAATAAATATTTTATTGAAAATGAGTAGGTTGAAGTCAATCACAGAAACTAAATTAAAAATGATGAGAAAAGATGAATTATCACCAGAAATTTCTAAAAAATATCCACTCAGGATCTCACAAATTGTGGAACTCAAGTGATGACTACAGGGCCTCGAGCTTAGTTTGCAGTCCTTTTGTGTTTGTTTCCTTCCTTTGTTTGTTTGTTTCTCTCTTGTCAGATCCTTTTCAATCTTAATTTCTGGTAACTCCACTTGATCAACCCTTGTTCTCTCTGAACGCAATGGTATTAACTATCCATGGATATGGGTGTATTTAATATTCCAACATTACCTTTTCTAACCTGACATCCTCATTCTTCGAAGAAACTGACCTCTCATCTTCGTTTCCTTCTCCCCCTCCCCAACTCCTAGTGGTTGTGGATTCAAATGTTCCCATGACATTGCTTGCCATTATGAAAAAGACAGGGTTTCTCTAACTCAGCTCCGAATGGAGCAAAATGGCCTTTTTTCGATAGAGCCTCACAGTTGCTGAGCTTGGTAATTGGCACAATGCTGAAAGTTCTTTTTGTGATTTGGTTTTTCCTTTTTCCAGTTAATTCAAAACGGATGCTCAACCCTTAATTTTCCCGATCAACATCTATCGGTCTTACTTTTTTCTTAGTTCTGAGACCCTCACAGAGATATCAAGATGTGGAGATATCAGACTGAACTGAATGGAGAAAACTCATTGTAGGAGCAAACCAGTCGAAATACTGGTATACTCATGATGATGGGACCCTTATTATTTGAGGAATGAGGGGATATTTTCTTTTGTACCATCCTTGTTACCACTGTCCAATAACTTATCAGTTAAGCTCCTTAACCATCATCAAGCATTAGTCCCTGGGATCACCCTCAATTTTGTCTCTGTACCATTCTTTTCACAAAACTAATTTGTAGGGACACTCCAATTTCGCGACTCGCGAAATTCGCGAATTTTTCAAAAGTGTTAAATATGATGGGAGAAAGGCTTATAGGACATGTGTTACGAATTTAAATGTAGTTTGGAACACTATCTATTCGCGAAATTTTGACATTTCGGCTCCATATACGAATTTTTAGGTTTACTCGCGAAATTTATCGCAACTAGAGAAATACCATATTTCCTCGCATAATCGTCGCTACCGCGTAATCGTCGCACCCCAATTTTCAAACACTAAAATAGGTTTATAAAATGTCATCGCATAATCGTCGCATAGCGTATTCGTATTTGTGCGCCAGTCAGTTGCACATGCTGCCGCGACTTTATAACCTGGCGCGACTTTGTCAGAAGAAAAATATGTCGTCTCTATGCTTGCGGGCTATGAACTGTGACGCGAGCAGCAAGCTTCGTCACTTAGCACATTCCGCGAGCGTATAATCTGGCGTGATCTTGTCAGGAGAAAGTAATCTCGTCTATTTGCCTGCGGGCTATGAACTGTGACGCGAGCGGCCAGCGCACAATCCGTGAGCTTATAGGCCTAATCTGTCGTGATCTTGTCAGCAGAAAGTAATCTTGTCTTTATGCCTGCTGGCTATGAACTGTGACGCGAACGGCCAGCGCATATTCCGCGAGCTTATAGGCCTAATCTGGTGTGATCTTGTCAGCAGAAAGGAATCTCGTCTTTATGCTTGCGGGCTATGAACCGCGACGCGAACGGAAAGCGCACATTCAAAGAGCTTATAGGCCTAATCTGGCGTGATCTTGTCAGCAGAAAGTAATCTCGTCTTTATGCCTTGGGGCTATGAACTGTGACGCGAACGGCCAGCGCACAATCCGCGAACTTATAGGCCTAATCTGGCGTGATCTTGTCAGCAGAGAGTAATCTCGTCTTGATGCCTGTTGGCTATGAACTGTGACGCGAACGGCCAGCGCACATTCCGCGAGCTTATCGGCCTAATCTGGCGTGATCTTGTCAGCAGAAAGGAATCTCGTCTTTATGCTTGCGGGCTATGAACCGCGACGCGAACGACCAGCGCACATTCCGCGAGCTTATAGGCCTAATCTGGCGTGATCTTGTCAGCAGAAAGGAATCTCGTCTTTATGCCTTGGGGCTATGAACTGTGACGCGAACGGCCAGCGCACAATCCGCGAACTTGTAGGCCTAATCTGGCGTGATCTTGTCAGCAGAAAGTAATCTCGTCTTTATGCCTGCTGGCTATGAACTGTGACGCGAACGGCCAGCGCACATTCCGCGAGCTTATCGGCCTAATCTGGCGTGATCTTGTCAGCAGAAAGTAATCTCGTCTTTATGCCTGCGGGCTATGAACCGCGACGCGAACGGAAAGCGCACATTCCACGAGCTTATAGGCCTCATCTGGCGTGATCTTGTCAGCAGAAAGTATTCTCGTCTTTATGCCTTGGGGCTATGAACTGTGACGCGAACGGCCAGCGCACAATCCGCGAACTTATAGGCCTAATCTGGCGTGATCTTGTCAGCAGAAAGTAATCTCGTCTTTATGCCTGCTGGCTATGAGCTGTGACGCGAACGGCCAGCGCACATTCCGCGAGCTTATTGGCCTAATCTGGCGTGATCTTGTCAGCAGAAAGGAATCTCGTCTTTATGCTTGCGGACTATGAACCGCGACGCGAACGGACAGCGCACATTCCGCGAGCTTATAGGCCTAATCTGGCGTGATCTTGTTACGAGAAAGTGTTCTCGTATTTATGCCTGCGGGCTATGAACCGCGACGCGAACGGACAGCGCACATTCCACGAGCTTATAGGCCTAATCTGGCGTGATCTTGTCAGCAGAAAGTAATCTTGTCTTTATGCCTGCGGGCTATGAACTGTTACATGAGCATCCAGCGCACATTCCGCGAGTTTATAGGCCTAATCTGGCGTGATCTTGTCAGCAGAAAGTAATCTCGTCTTTATGCCTGCGGGCTATGAACTGTGACGCGAGCGGCCAGTTTCGTAATTTAGCATATTCCGCGAGCTTATAGGCCTAATCTGGCGTGATCTTGTCAGCAGAATGTAATCTCGTCTTTATGTCTGCGGGCTATGACACGGGACGCGAACGGACAGCGCACATTCCGCGAGCTTATAGGCCTTATCTGGCGTGATCTTGTTGCTCGGACTGGAGACAAATTCCAAACCAATTGCTGCAGAAGTGTATCCCAAACTTCAGAATTTGAAGAAGCATTTACAAGTGGTTGCTGCAGGAATGTTCAGCAACAAAGTCCAGGAAGAGCTGGATGCCCTGAAAGTAATCTTAGGGGCAGAGCGATGGAGGAAATGAAGATGTCAGGCCATATGCATACGAAGTTGGACTACCTGATGTTGGGGGACCCAGCCCGTACATTTTTGGAGCCAGTGTCTGAGCTCTTCTACGGGCAGAATATCTTGTCGCAGTCTACAGCAAGAGACAAACTATAGGCCCTATTCAGCAAAATACCGTCACTGAAGGGTATTCCCGTTGATGAAGGAGTGCTCGCATATAGGGATCTTCAGGATATTCTGAAGAAGAATGCAGAAATAGTGGTGGAAGATGCCCTTCAGGCAATGCGTGGTGATCATCAACCCTTTGTTGATGGTGCATTAAGGGCACTGTGGGTTCCAGTGTCAAATATAAATTGTGAAAGATTCTTTTCAAACTTTTCTTGTGTGTTGACAGATTTCAGAACTAATCTAACAATGACAAATTTGGAATTGCTGTCATCCTACATTATGAATGTAAAGCATGAAAGGAAGCAGGGAGGTAAAGTTTGTAAATATCTTTTTTGTCTTTAATGTTTGCGATTTCAGTCTTTTGTACCGATAATTTTCAAGTTACAATATAATTATTTGAAAGTACTGACTGCCTTTCTATTTCCCTAAGATCCGTATTATCTAAGAATTTGTCTTTTCTACCCTAGAATTTTTGTTTCCTACTCAAGAATTTTATTTACCTACCCAAGAATTTTCCCTCGTTACTCAATAATTTTTTCTCTTTTTACTCAAGAATTCAGCACCATTTCATTCAAGAAATTATAGTGTCCCTACTAATTTGTTATTCCCAATACATTCAAGCTACACAGCTATCTGCAAATAGCTGCTGCGATGAATCGAAATGTGTTCTGTTGTGCCAACTACATAGCTTGAGTGGCCCACTGGACCTCATAATGCCAGTAAATTTTCTGCTCTGGTGTGACTTTCTTTGTTGTGCAAATATCATTTCGAAATTCTAACTTTTTAAACCTGGACCGTATTGGAAGTGCTTCTTTTGAAAAAGATGTGCTAGCTATATTGTATAAATGCATGAGCGGTGCAGAAGATTATATAAACTTTATTTCAGTCGAACGACCATAGAGTATAACAGTTTAGATTACATGTGCATGTAAATATCATTGTTCTTTGCTATATTCCTTCAGTGATTTTGTGCACTTTTGGCACACAGTGAAATGGTAGCGCTCACAGACCTTCCCGCAGAGGATGCATACACACACTGGTGAGGGATCGTGAAAACTGTTTCTCATGCATATTTTGTGATGGAAACCGTGCACTGAGAGCCTAGTTATGGCGCTTCGTAGGTCCTTGTTTGCTCCCATCCAGTTCCTATCCAGCATCACATCTGTTTTATAGAAATTGAGCCAGATGTCCGATCCCTTGCTTTGTCTGTCCCGAAGTAGGTCCGACTCTTGTTTGGTCGCTGGCAGCTGTTGTCGGAACAGAAGATTATGATGTTTGCTTTTATATACGATGTGTGTTTTTATAGATCTTCAAATTAAAGCATATTTTGGCTTTCAATTGAGGTGAATGGGAAAAGAACAGACCTACACATTTGCACTTGGTATTATATATTTAAATTTGTTCAAATGTTTGTTTGAATGAATATGTTAAATAGGTTTTGGAAGTAACTAAAATGTAAATTCAGATGGTTTACACATAACCTTCATGCTTACATTATTGGGAACTTTATTCTTATTGCATTATACGATTAGAAGTACAGTATACTTAGGAGTAATGCTGGATCATGCTCTGACATTCAAACAACACTGTTTGAAAATGAAAAGGAAGTCAACTCCTGTAGTGGTATACCGTACTTAGAAAGCTGATTGGAAGAACTTCAGGAGCCAGTCCATACATTCTGAGGATCTCTGCACTTGCTTTGTGTACGTCAGCTGCTGAATATGCTGCTCCTTGTGGAATGCATCTGCTCATAAGAGCAGGTTGATATTGCGGTTAATGATACTGTCCATATAATCTCTGGATGCCTGAAACCAATGCCAGTACGGAAACTGTACTCTCTTGTAGGAATAGCACTGCCCAACATTCGGAGGGCCGTTGCTATGCCGAGAGAACAAAGCGGGAGACTAACCCTCGACACCCAATGTTCGGCCATCAGGCAACAAAATCTCGCCTCAGATCCCGAAAGAGTTTCATTGCTAGGACTCTTCCACTGCAGGGAACTCAGGAGGCAAATCCTCTTAACAGATGGAGGAGTTCAGTGTCCCAAGATATGTCACCCAAGGAGGAACTAGCTCTTGGCAGCGAACTTCCCTACCGTGTATGGAAGTCTCTTAATCGTCTAAGAGTGGGCGTACCCCGATGCAAGACTAACTTGAAGAAAAGGGGCATTCTTCCGGCGGACGCGGACACTTCATGTGAATGTAGAGCCGAACAAGATCCAAGACACCTGCTCATCTGCCCTCTTCTAGACAATTCCCGCACTATGGAAGATGTTTATAGAGGATTTATTGAACAATCTCCGTCAATCAATACAATGATTGTATTGATTGACGGAGATTGTTCAATAAATCAAATAGTAATTTGTCAATACGGACCAAAATGACACCAAATATTCCCAAGTTTATAGAGGAAGTGGCATGCCATTGCCGCAGCAAAACTTTGGAATTGTTAACCCGACTCGGAAATGAAACGAACGATCAGAAGTTTTTCTTGTATGTCCTTAAGTAATTCATTTGAAGTAGGCATAAGCTACATGATATTTTAAAAACCATTTAATTACTGCCCTGTGGAGTTGTCTCTTAATGAAATTAGGATAAATGATTAGACTTGTTGATCTGATGACATTTTTCATAAAATGAAAACCTTATTCATCTTAAAACATGAACGGTTCCCCGGCCCTCGGAACACTGGTTATGTTCCTCAAGAGTCACATTGCTTGTTGAGGGTTAAAATAAGTGTGGTCATAATAAATGTGTTGTGTGAGGATATCACTCTTTAACATGCAGGGTTGTCAGATTTCATGAATGGAAAAACGGAACACACGTCCCAAAACAATTCTTTTTTTATCAAGGTTGTTAAATGTTGTAATAAATAACACACATGAGTATTAAATAAGCATTGCATAATCAATTACACAAAATTGAAACTAGATATTGCTGACATATCATATAGACCTATGACACCAGCAACTTACAAATTCTTTTCAGTTGAACGACCCTTTGCAAGTTTTTTTTTTTTAATTTTCGTCATAATTGAAATATGAACAATTCTTGCTTTTATCAAACTAATGTAGCTTCTGTTTCTATCAACTTTGCATTTTATATTCTTGACAGAAAATACTCTCTCCGTAAAACCATTGGAGGGGGGAATGCTGAGTATTAACTTCACAAGGACTAAGATATTCCTTAATGAAGTTGCCCCTAATAAATCTATAACATGTACCCATCTATCTGACACAGACATAGAAATCATTTTCTCTTTCAAACTAGCACCTTTACCCTACCACTCAGTAAAGTGAAGCAACGCGGCCGGCGGCCGGTGCTGATGCTATTTGACGTTGCTAACAACAATCGCCAATCACGTCAAACATGGATTGCCCAAGTGGGACATCTGAAAATTGGTGCGAAATATTGAGAGGTTCTTCTTTAACAAAGATGACTACATAGTCATATTAGCTGAAAAGTAGAATATACTGGTAAATCCTTTATCATTGTTGTTTCATTTATGGACTTAAGACATTTTGGCAAACATGCCTGTGGTGGTGTAGGTTACTTGGGTGTGTATATGAACTTTTTCTTTTAATGACCCGTATTACTGTATTATGACTGTAACATGTAACTTTAGAGTCTAAGATTGTGGTAGGTATGCTGGGATTGGAAATAAGGTACCATCCCAGCATTCGTCTGGAGTGAGTGTAGGAAAACCATTCTCAAGATTGTTGCTGTCAGCACCTGGGCTCAAACCAAATATCACTGAACACCAGCTACTCACTTCAGATGTGGGGAGAACCTTAAACTGATTGACAAGTGGTAAATCCTTCTCCAGTGCTTTTGTGTAGAGAAAGGAAACAATCTAAACATACGTTTATAATTTTTGTGTTATGACCTACCTTGTAATTCTTACAATTTATTATCACTCCTGCATCGAGATGTTTTTCAAACTCCTTGCATAATGCAAAATGCATTGCCAAATAGATGGTTACTTCCTGTAGGTTGATGAGGGTCATTGTTTCAACATATTTAGTCATAACAACTTAACTAGGACAATGTTTATTGTGGTTACAAAGTTAAATATATGTGGAGGTGTATACATCAAACATTATAATAAAATGCATCGGTGAAGCATGCAAATTAACAAGGAAAGTATCTCAACCAAGACATTCCCTAAACACATAAAAGTGAATCGTTTGACTATCACCAGGGGCGGATCTAGGGGAGGGTGAGGAGGGCAACTGCCCAGGGCCCCACGGTCCGGGGGACCCAGCACCATGGATTTTTTTAAATTTAATTAATTAATTATACTTTTCAAAGTAATTTATAATTCATATTCCCTTTTTCAGTGCAGCTATGACCTCCTGTGACCGTTTAGCAAGTTAAGATTTCAGTGAAATAATAGAATACTTCAGCCGGGAAAAAAGTCGCAAAGTAATTATTTTAATATTTCATAGTTTACATAATCTTCTCCGTGGGGACTTACAAGTTTCTTTCATATTATTTAAAAAATGTACTGTAGTGTATTCAAAATATTGTAACTATTCTTTATTTTATTATTATTATTACCAAACTATTTTCCATTTGATTTTATATTTTTTAATTTCCTATTGTTGTGGGCCCCACCTTATCATATCGCCCAGGGCCCCGCAAGGCCTGGATCCGCCACTGACTATCACATTTGTTTTCAGTGGAAAATATACAGTACTAGTTACCAGTCGCAGCTACGCCCGCGAATATTGTAGTTACAAAGAGTACACTTAGCAATGTCTCAATCATGAATGCTGTGACTGATGTATGGTATAATTTTGAATAATGAAAATGAAAATCCTCAGCCTGCGTCCAGTCTCCGACCGGGTCAGGAATGGAATAATGAAGCCCCATCTAGCGGCCGAAGCCTGTCGCACTCCTCTGGGGCAATGATTAAATGAATGGCAGATGAAATGAAATGATAGTGGAGAGTGTTGCTGGAATGAAATTTTGACAGGGAAAACCGGAGTACCCGGAGAAAAACCTGTCTGCCTCCGTGTTGTCCAGCACAGATCTCACATGGAGTGACCGGGATTTGAACTACGGACCCAGCGGTGAGAGGCCGGCGTGCTGCCGCCTAAGCCACGGAGGCTCAACAATTTTGAATATTAATGATAATAATTTGGTAAAGACCGTAAACAATCACACTATAAAGACACTAGAGCACAACAATGGCACATAAATATCATAATCTCCCCAACGTCATGTCGCATCGCATGTATAAAATTCTACTCAAAATCACAACACGGTTTCCGACCACAAACGTAAATAGGAAAAAAATAAATGATGAGATACAGTATATTAAACACACTGACTAAACACAAAATCCGTTTACCTAAATTCCTATGAAAAACAAAAGACATAAAAAAATTACACAAGTAAAAAACCTCTACGTCCACATTTTCCCCCTTTCATTTCATAATATACACCACATCGAAAAACCCTTAGACACGTGTCGGCTTATTTTTTTAAATCATTAGTTAATATGCCGAGTATCACATCCCCAAATGAAACCACTCGTGGGATATTGTTATTCAATGAAATGTAGGTTTAACCCCCTTAACATCCCTTTAGAACTTGAAAATCCAAAAATCCTTCCTTAGTAGGTGTTTTCGACATACAACAAACATATCCCCAAAATGTCATGTTTCTAACTTTAATAGTCTTGGCTGGTCGATGATGAGTGAATATCCAAAAATCGTTCCTTAGTAGAAGTTTTTCTTCTAGAATTTTACCCCTCTCCAGGGGCTGCTTAAATTGGATTTATGAAAAAATGGTTGAACACCTATTTACTTATCTTTTAAGCTGTATTTCCCCTGAGTTTGTTGAGTGAGTGAGTCAGTTAGGACACTTTTTTTCCTTTTTTTCCCCCCAGAATTACACCCCTCCCCATGAACCCTTAAATTGGATTTATGAAAAAACGGTCGAATGTTTACTTATTTTTAAGCTGTTTTTCTCCCTGAGTTTGATGGTCAGTCAGTTAGGACACTTTCTTTCCTTTTTTTTCTCCAGAATTTCACCCCCTCCCATGGGCGCCTTAAATTGGATTTATGAAAGAACGGTCGAACACCTATTTATTAATTTTTTACTCTGATTTTTTTTCGCTGAGTTTCAAAATTCTCGCCTATGTCGTTTAAGAGATACACGCTTCGTTGAGAATTCTTCAACCCCCACTTTTCACCCCTTTCACCTCATAATATACACCACATCGAAAAACGCTTAAACACGTGTCTGCTTATTCTTTTAATCATTAGTTAATATGCCGAGTATCACATCCCTAAATGAAACCACTGGTGATATATTGTTATTCAATGACATGTAGGTTTAACCCCCTTAACACCCCTTTAGAACCTTAATATCCAAAAATCCTCCCTTACAAGGGAACTGTCCATACGGTCATATCGAAACCAACAATGATATTTCGTAGAAATGATGAGGAAACCATAAATTAGCGATGTTCAAAAAATTAGCTGCCATTTCGAACTGGAAGGTCCTGAAATCGGCACGAAGATTTATAATAGGATTGCACGCGGTAGCATATAGCTCGACGTGGACAGCCCTGGTGACCAGCTGAAGCGTGCGCGTAACCTTGAGCGCTCTGTGCTCGCTTTGCAGAAGCAAGAAGGCTGAAGCGGAATGTATGCGATGAAGACCTGCGACTGTGGGCCTTGGACATTTCACGAGATTTCGATGGGGCGAACTAATTTCAGCGCATGTACTAGTTCATTGAGTCGTTTTAAGAAAAAGTACAGAATTAAAGGTAGAAAATTCACGAAATTTGTAACCCGTACGTATCTGTAAGAAGAAGACGAAAAAGAACAAGTCGTAAAGAAATTTGTAGAAGCAGCTACAGAGCGACTTTTAGACAATACCCCTTCTTCAATATACAATACAGATCAGAGTGGTTTCGTGTGCGAAATGAAAGCGATAAGGACTCTATCGTTTATTGATGAGAAACATACACAAACAGTTGCTCACCCATTCGAACACAATTATGCCTACAATTAGTATGGCCGGTGCACTTTTCCCGAAATTGTTCATTGTACTGCAGGAGGCAACTGAAACTTTCGGTCCGAGAGTCTCCAAAGAAATGTTTCATGGCAGAAATATATTGTATCAGCCACAAAATCAGGAAAAAAGGGGAAAAAGAAATTAAAATATCAGTTTATAGAATCCTTTTTCCCATTTGCGGAAGAGAAGTGTTTGCTACTGTTAGATTCCTGGACTACTTATAGTGATAAAAGCTGTCCAGGCACCAGTGTAGAAATTCTCCAGATTTCTACCGGAACTACAGGGAAAATATAGCCCTTGGATTCGGTTTTCTCCCGGCAATGGAAAGCTTTGTATCGCCGTTTAACAGACATTGTGTCGGCTTGTGAAGACGTTCAGTTTGACGTAGCCTACCTATGTAGGTATATCAGAGAAACAGTGTAGGCCTACTGAAAATGTAATCCTTCATTCATTTTCAATTTTCTTCCCCCACGGTTCAAGGACATGGTAAAATATTTGTGCTTCGCAACCAATTACACAACGGAGATACCTCCCGAGTTCTAAGCATCTGCGAAATATTGTCTTCAAATAAGTAAGGAAAACTGTGAAGGACAATGTGGCCTCAATGTGCTTATTCGATGTGCATAGTGCCAAAAATATTTCTGTTTTTATCATGCGATTAACGAACCTCATTTATGTTTCAAATTCGTTCCCTAACAATGAAGTGTCCTTGGCGCATGGTAGCCTGCCAGTTCATTCTCTCTCTGCAGCACAACTACAACTCCACTCCGCTATGCGCCGCACAAGCCAGCAAGATGAAAGGGTAGTCCAGTAGGTGTGTTGCAACACGGATTTTGTATCAAAATTTCGATACCTCCCAGTTCGAAATGGCAGCTAATTTTTTGTAAATCGCCAATTTATGGTTTCCTTATCATATCTACGAAATATCATTGTCGGTTTCGATATGACCGTATGGACAGTTCGCTTGTTAGAAGACGTTTTCGACATACAAAATACATATCCTCAAAATGTCATGTTTCTAACATTAATAGTTTTGGCTGGTCGATGATGAGTAAATATCCAAAAGTCCTTCCTTAGTGGACGTATTTCTTACAGAATTTCACCCCTCTCCATAGCTCCTTAAATTGGATTTATGAAGAAACGGTCGAATACCTATTTACTTATTTTTAAGCTGATTGTTTTCCTCTGAGTTTCAAACTCCTTGCCTATGTCGTTTAAGAGATACAAGCTCCGTTAGGAATCCTTCAACCCTCACTTTTTATCCCTTTCACCTCATAATATACACCACATCGAAAACTCCTTAGACACATGTCTGCTTATTTTTAATGATTAGTTTATATGCAGAGTATTACATCCCCAAATGAAACCACTCGTGAGATATTGTTATTCAATGAAATGCAGGCTTAACCCCCTTAACACCCCTTTAGAACCTGAATATCCGAAAATCCTTCCTTAATAGCTTTGGCTGGGCGATGATGAGTCAGTCAGTCAGTCAGTCATGACTCTTTGTTTTATATAAGAGAATATACCGGTATACCATTAATTAAAATATTGTCCTTGCTCACTCAGATGTCAGAATTCAGCCCACTTACAGAAAGGTGATGCTAAACAAGCGCTCATCATGGTACACCATTTGTTCTTAGACATCATCCCAGTTACAACCATTCTTCACCACCTCTGATCGTACTGTCTCTATCCACCATCTCCTTGGCCTTCCTCTTGGTCTTACTAGGAAAGACAAATTTCAACTTACAGCGAACATATCCCCAAAATTTCATGTTTCTAACTTTAATAGCTTTGGCTGGGCGATGATGAGTCAGTCAGTCAGTCAGTCATGACTCTTTGTTTTATATAAGAGAATATACCGGTATACCATTAATTAAAATATTGTCCTTGCTCACTCAGATGTCAGAATTCAGCCCACTTACAGAAAGGTGATGCTAAAGATATAAAATGCAATTTAAAGCTACTTATCATTAATGAATGTTTAGTAGTCTTCTAAGAATAGTATTTTCACTGGACCAGACAACTGTAGCCTTTATGCAATCAAAATAAAGCTCCTTGTTCTTGTCTCCGACAAACAAGAAAAGTGGCTGACATCAACTTGGCTGGGAAAGGGTACTGACACAACAGATTATGTTGATATGGTCTTGTGAGGATAATGGCTCTGTGTAGGACTCCAAGATAATTAATTTTGAAAGAGCTAAGCCTGGAACAGAATCAGAGATCATTTGATATTTGTGAAAGACATTATCATTTTCCATCTCCAGTTTCCCGGGTGTGCTGAACAAGCGCTCATCATGGTACACCATTTGTTCTTAGACATCATCCCAGTTACAACCATTCTTCACCACCTCTGATCGTACTGTCTCTATCCACCATCTCCTTGGCCTTCCTCTTGGTCTTACTAGGAAAGACAAATCTGGAAATAATGTGTAAAGTGAGATCAAATTGGCATGAGAAAGTGGATGAATTTAATTTGTTGATGGCCAGAACAAACTGGAAGAGGTCCATATACAACAAGGAGGTTAAAGGCAGCCCTATGTGGGTTGTCATTGGCTACGTCCATAGTGTATATCAACTGTTGAGAGAGAAGTTGCTCCTCTACACCATGCTCACGTTCTAAGGCAAAGACCTGGACTCCCCTAGTAAACAACCATATTCAGCTTGCTGGTGTTGAGAAATGATGATTAAGTTCACTGAAGTCCAATTAAACCTCATTATATATATTTCAAAATTGTGGACCTGGTTGTAATTGTGGTCTGACAAAACAATTCAATCAATCATGAGACACATCCTTAGTCTTCAGTGAACCAGTTTCCTTAGACCTGTACATTTAAAATTTTACTATAGACCTCTTCCTCCTTCAGGCAACTTCCAATGCCAAGTGACGAGGAATGTGTAATGATTCTGAAGAATGATGGGTACCGTACCATTGCCCTCAAACACATTAGCCATTGAACATGTCCAGGATATGGTTGTTCGGCAACTTGTTCATCATGGTCCTCTAGCAACCATTGTTGATGCTTTGTAGGATTGTGTCCAAACCACACAAGGAGGCAGATTTCCCAGAAACGTATCTACGCCATCTTTGATTCCATGCCACGACATTTAGTGGCTCTGATTGCAGCACATGAGGACTTCAGAACATACTGAACTCAAAGTAAGAGATTATGGTATTTATAGTTCTGTAATACTAATCATTTGTGTATTGTTATGTACGCCTACCTAATCTGTGGTACAGTATACAGTTTATTTCAATAGCAAGACGTTTCCTTCTTGGTGTTGAATTTTCACAAATGTTAGTGTGGAATGTGATATAGCAACATACCAACATACACCTTGGTGTACACCACCTTGTCAGCAGCATGAGGATAATGACTGCTTGCAGAGTTTTGAGAGACAATCTATGGTGTGAAAACTGTAATAAATCAATGTATTAGTGCTGTTTCTCAGAGATCTAGCGGCTGCATGGTAAAGCAAACCTTCTGGTTTGTGTCTCTGTCTTCCCTTAATCCACATGCGGCTTACTTTCGGGCATGAACATTATTTCCTTTTCCTCTTCTCGCTTATATGCGAGGGTGGCTTATTTTTGGGCCAATACGGTATATCTTTCAGACATCAAGAACTAAAACTCAAAATCAAGTCCCATGGTATAGAATGGCCCACACTCTTCCTGAGCTAATTTTATAGCACTAATTCTCATTAAAGATACATATTTCAAGAAAATAATATCCTAATTTCTGTATGTGCTATCAGGCCTATTGCATTGCAGTGCCAAGAAACTTGGAGTTAAATCCAGCAAGTGTCCAGTGTTTGTATTCTATAGCATTTGATTATTCCTACTTATATAGTATGCATATAGTATATACTGTATATATATATATATACAGTATATAGCATTTAGTATGCATCAAATCTACCGTCTTCTTAAAAAAAGATCAAATTGATAGAGAAGAGGCTTTTCTGGTTTTGAAAGGTACTGTTCCTGGGGACTTCAATGGACGTTGTGTGCGACTTTTAACTTTTCTGTCCCTGGAAACCCCCACATCGGTTCTTGAAGGCAAAGTATTACCATTTAATGTTTGTTCATGACTTGATTGCCTCTTCAGTAACTTTCTAACTTGTGATAAGGAACAGTTTTGGACATGGAAACTATTTTTGATATTCTGTAACTGAGCCGACACATGAGTACATTCCTCGATTCTGTCTTCAAAATCCGTGAGTAGCAGAGGTTGAGCTAGAAGACCAGCTTCCTGCCGTGAATGGTGTGTTGCAATACGAAGATGAACTCGCCTCTGTTTCATTTTGCTGATATGTTTACGTACCTAGAAACAAAACAAAGGATATGGTAGCATAATGAATTACCATGAACATATGTTTATACTAATTTATTGATTAAGAATAGAATTGTCTTGAGGTTTAATCTTGAGTGAGATCCTCCCTCTAACTTAATCGGAATGCAGAATGTGATGTTTACAAGAGGTAATTTTTGTTTGTTGCCATGTGCTTGCTCAGTCTGAGATAGGTCGTCACTGAGAAGTAAGAACAATGATGAGGAGTAGTGTAGATTGCGATACATTACACCACAAAATTCCCCTAAACACAAAATGGCGGCATCCATGATGTCATGGACGACACTAAAGGTTCAAACCATGCACACATGTTAAAATCTGTCTCAATAAGGCTTTACATACAAATGGATGTTGTGTGCGACTTTTAACTTTTGTGTCCCTGGAAACCCCCACATCGGTTCTTGAAGGCAAAGTATTACCATTTAACGCCCCAGACCCTCTTGCTTGTAATCAAAGCCAGGGGCGTATATACAATTTTTTCTGGGGGGGGGGCTGCTATCCTGGAAAATTGTGAGAATTCTCAGGGAATTGTCACCGCAAAATACCCAGAAATATCAACCAATATCTTAGAGCATATACATTTGTATAATTATTGTAGATAAGATTAGAGGTTTATATAGCCTACACTGGCAATACAAAAAAGTTGTAAAATACAACACAACACACAAATTAAATTTTATACTTAATGAATTTTCTATTATGGCCTATTTACTAAGCAGAAAGGTTAACAGTTTTTTATTTTTATACAGGTTGATAATTTTTTCTCAAAAGTACCGTACTGTGGAATTCACAGTTTTGTCTCACAAGGCTGAGTGTACCCCGTTCCAACCTTCAGACCAGAATTAAAATTTCTTGGCAAAGCCGGGAATCGAATTCGGACCTCCGGGGCAGCAGCCAAGAATGCTACACCACGAGTTAGTCTAATTTCAATCTTAATACAGTGGAACGTTGTTTATTCGGACTAATTGGGACCGAATGTATTCTGGATAACGATTTTTCCGGATAATCGAACATGTGTTTATTTCATAGTACAACCATACTACAATAGCGCAGTTTCGAATGCAGTAAAAGCTTCTCCATGACTTCGTCCTTCTTCATCTTTCTCATCTAGGCGTTCATCCTTTTCGTCTTCCCCACTTACGTCTTGCACCAGAGTAGCAATTTCATCATCATCTAAGATTTGAAAACCTGAGTCGCTGTCACTTTCCAACCAAGCTTGTGCGCCTTCTCTATCACAGTCGGAAAATCCAGGAACTTGGGGGAATAATTCATTTGCCACTGCATCCAAATCTTCATCAACAGTGTCTGTGGTCTTAACGGTCTCTTGTTCTCCTACCAATTTATTCAATGCATTTCGAAGATTCTGTGGTGTTAAAGTGTTCCATCCATCAGCTATCAATAACAGTAGTCCTTAAGAGAAAGCATTTTTGATAAAGATATCACACTCTCCTCATCTTCTGCCAACAGTAAAGACGTAAAACTTCTTTCTTGTACATCCGCTTAAGTTTTTTTTAAAATAATTTTTTTGCTCGTCCGGTTGTTTGACGTCCGGATAAACAACGTTTTACTGTATTATTTATAACTTATCCAATAAGTTAAGATTAGGGTACAACCAAATTTATAATTATTTTATGCTCTTACCAAAGCAACACTTTCTTAATTTTTATTGGCTTCTTTCAGGGGTGGGGGTAGGGGTGGGGGCTGGAGCCCCCTCAGCACCCCCCTCTCCTTATATACGCCCCTGGTCAGTTCCACGGGCCCCTCTTGAAATACTTTTAATTATTACTATCCACTATTACAGTAGCTATTCCAGAGAGACAATGTCATTTTGAGAAGAGCTTCTAATGCATAGTCATATAGAAAAACATACAAATCTTATTTCATAGAATTTTTTTTAGCATTTATTTTATGAAATATATTTTGCAAAGTGCACAAAATGACTTGGGATGTTTAATACAGTTAACATGCATAGGGAAATATTTTGCAACTCGGTAAGTCTTCAGTTTAATTACCAGTAGTCTACGTAATGAAAAAATATGAAGCATTTTAAAATTCCGCATTAATTTGATAGCAGATTCAATAGTAGCCTACATTATTCCTCAACAGTTATAACTCCTAACTCAGTCATATAGAATCTTTTTGGGGTACGGGGGGTGGGGGCAGAAGTAACTACCCTGCTCCTCTGGGGATAGAATAAAGTATATTACGATGCGTCTTTTGTAATATGCAGAATCAAGGAACTTCTTCTACCAAATGATTGGTTTCTGCAAATACTTTCGCACTGCCATATATGCCTTTGAACTGTTTTCTGCCTCATTTCTTTTGGCAGTTTAAAGTTCGGTAACATGAGATAACTTTGTGAAGAGCTGTAGATAAATCGACATCCTTACTTTGCAAAGTCTCGGACAGGTTGTAAGTTATAGCCAACATTTTACATAATACAAAAGTTGATACAATAACATAAACTTTTTGGCTACCTTTAATGTCAATTCACTCTTGAAATGAAAATCCACAGCCTGCTTCCAGTCTCCGACCGGGTCAGGAATGGAATGAATGAAGCCCCTATCTAGCGGCGAGGATATGAACTGTGCCGGCTGCCGAGGCCTGACGCACTCCTCTGGGGCAATGATTAAATGAATGATAGATGAAATGAAATGATAGTGGAGAGTGTTGCTGGAATGAAATTTTGACAGGGAAAACCGGAGTACCCGGAGAAAAACCTGCCTGCCTCCGTTCTGTCCAGCACAGATCTCACATGGAGTGACCGGGATTTGAACCACGGACTCAGCGGTGAGAGGCCGGCGTGCTGCCGCCTAAGCCACGGAGGCTCGTCAATTCACTCTTAAAAACAGGAAAACTTAAAACTCTAATAAATTTCATCAAAGAGAAAAGGATTATGATAACAGCTCTTCAAGAAACTAGATATACTGATGAACATCCATTTGATTCAGAAGGTTATAGAATATTTAAGGGAAAACCTGGAAAGAGAGTTATGAAAAATGTACCTCAGTTTGGAACTGGGTTCATTGTAAATCAGAACATATTAAATTCAATAATAGAGTTTCAATCCATTAATGAAAGATTATCCCTGCTATCCTTTAAATCAGTAAACAAAGTTTATACCATTGTCAATACACATGCACCAACTAATGAGAAAAATAGGACTCACAAAGAACAAACGGAAATTTTTTGGCAAGAACTATCAAACACCCTGGATCAAATTCCATCAAAAAATATAATACTTCTACTTGGAGACTTTAACGCTCAAATCGGCAAAGAACGACAACATCGGTCCATAGTAGGCAATTTCCCGGCACATAAAAGAACTAACACAAATGGAGAAAGACTTATTAGTTTATGCAGAGAGCATAACATAGTCCTGGGGGTGAAGCTGATTCCTGCTCGTGGTGCCCCTGCATAGGTAGTCGGAATTTGAATTTCCGTTACTGAACTGAACGTCAGCATTCCAGAAGCATCATTAAAGTACTATCTGAAATGATTCATTCTAGTAGGGAAAGAGTCGTGGCCTACATGGAAGAGTCTGAACAGGCTGCGGTCTGGGGTCGGTCGATCTAAGACCAATATGAAGAAGTGGGGCCTTTCCGACGAGTCAACCTTTTGCACCTGCGGAGAAGAACAAACCATGGTGCACCTTCTCCATTGCAACTCCTGCCCTCTCATTTGCACTATGCAGGATGTAGTTCAGGCCACACCAAATGGACGAGATCTTGCCAAATTTTGGTGCGATGTAATTTAATTGTTATTTTGAAAGTACCTTTAGTGTGTTTTTTATTTTAAAAAAGTTATCTATGCTAATTTTACATGATGTATTGCTTCTGATACGAATGAATAAATAAATAAACATAGTCCTGAAATCTACATTCTTCAAAAAACTTCCTAGGAAACAAACTACTTGGGTTTCCCCAAATCCAGTTTGTGGTGAGAAACAACTTGACCATGTTGCTATTAGCAGACAGTCTACAACGGAGATACTCAATGTGAAAGTTGCTAAGAGTGCAGGTTTAGATTCAGACCACTATCTGTCACTCATTAAATTCAAAATTAGACCAATATATAAAAAGAAAAATCATTATCAATCCAAAAAGTTTGATACTCAAAAATTAGCTACAGAAAATAATTTCAAAACACTTTTGGAAAGCAGAGCACCTAAAACATGGGAACAACTTCAAAGAGACTTAGTACAGACAGCAGAAGAAACCATTCTCCTTAAAAGAAAACGAAAACATGCCTGGTGGACTGCTGAGTGTGATGAACTAATCTTTAAAAGACAACGAGCTTGGAACATCTGGAATGCAAATAAAAATGAGAATACCAGGAACAGCTTTATAGAATCCCGAAAACATGCATCTAAGGGACTCAAAAGGGTTAAAGTTCAACATATGAAAGACCAATTGACATTAATAGAATCGGACTTCAGACAGCACAATATAAAGGACTTCTACAAAACTTTCAGAAGTAGTTTAAGGAAGTATACTCCACCAAGCTTACTTTTCACAGATCCAAAGACTCAGAAAACTGCATATAATAACGCTGAAAATTGCAGAATACTTGCGGAATATTTTGAAGAACTCCTCAACTGCGATCCACCAAAGGAGACATTTAAGTTTGATAATATACTCCCCGTTCCTCCATACTCGAAACCACCAACAACAAATGAAATTAAAGAGATTATAAACGAACTTAAAAATAACAAAGCTTCTGGAGAAGATAGTATAGTTGCTGAATTATGGAAATACTCGAGTGACAACATGATCCTATGTTTAACGGAAATCATGAATGACATATGGAAAACACACAGTTTACCATCAGAACGGACATCTGCCTTGATACATCCACTACATAAGAAAGGGAAGAAAACAGATCCTAACAATTACAGGGGAATCTCCCTCCTGCTAGTGACCTATAAGATCTTATCCAAAGCACTTTTAAAAAGAGCGGAAAAAATACTCGACCCACAATTGGGAGAGTATCAGGCAGGATTTAGGAAGGGACGATCATGTATGGAGCAAATACTAAATTTAAAGAGCATATTAGACATGAGGAAAATCAGGAACTTGAAATATGTAGTTACTTTTGTGGATTTTAAAAAAGCCTATGACTCCATTGACAGAAAGGCACTTATTAACATTCTGAAGGAATTTGGACTTGATAACAAGACAACTGAAATAATTCAAGCAACACTAACGAACACAACTTCCAAAGTTAAATTTAGAGGGGAACTTTCAAAATCTTTCAAAATAAAGTCAGGTGTGAGACAAGGAGATGGTCTGTCACCTCTGCTTTTCAATTGTGCATTGGAAAAGGTAATTCGAGAGTGGAGGAAAGCCATCAATACTAAAGGCGTTCAACTAGGAAGACATCCAAATAAAATCACTGTAGATTGTTTAGCTTTTGCGGATGACATTGCATTACTTACTGACTCACTGGATACTGCCCAAGAACAAATTAGAGAGTTGCAAAAACAGGCAGCCAAAGTCGGACTACAAATATCATTTGAAAAAACTAAGTTCATGACAAACATCACCGATGCCCCCAAAAGTATCACAATTCATGACAGTTCAGTATGTAAAACAAATTCCTTTAAATACCTAGGAGAGTGGATAATGAATGACTCACAGGAAAAGACAGCAATAGAAACACGTATGCATAAATTACAAAGGTGTTTTCATATGACAAAAGATATATATAATAAAAAAAGCTTATCCTGGAACACTAAATTAAGGCATTATCAAACAGTAGTCAGACCTGAAACTCTGTATGCAGCAGAAACACTTAAATTAACAAGATTTGGTGATTTAGACAAATTAGAGAAGACTGAAAGACGAATTCTGAGAAAAATACTGGGAGCTAAACGAAATAATAACGCAGAATATAGGTTACGACCAAATAGAGAGTTATATTTGAAATGTGAAAAATTAACTGATGTAATGAGAAAGAGAAGATTACAGTTTTTTGGGCACATCTATAGAATGGAGAATAGTAGACTAACTAAACAGATCTTCAACTTACTGACTAGTTACAAGTCCAAACCCACATGGTTCATTGAAATTGACAAAGATTTGACAAACGCCAAAATTCAGACAGACACAATAGCAAACAGATCACTCTTCAGAGAAGCTATTCAAAACGCAAAATTTCAAGAAAGGAAGAAACAAAGAACTGGCAGAAAGTGGACTCAGGAGGAGAAAGATCGTCACTCTAGAACGATGAAAGAAATTTGGAAACAACGGAAATTGAATACAATGGACAATAGCCAACGTTGATTCATCGTACCCTCCAAATGGGTTATTCGAAAGAAGAAGAAACTGAAACTAACGTGCACCACTAATGGGCCCTCATTGCTTATGGGCCCCTATGCATTTACCCCCCTTGGCCCCTCCCTCTCGGTGGACTTGTTTGTAGTTCAAACAGTTATTTTCGTCCAGACAGTCGTCTAACATAGAAGTGACCAATGGTTTTGTCCAGACGGTCATCGTGCAGTCATCTAACCGATTAGCGACCAATGGCTTTGTCTCACTATGGCTTTAGAAGAGCACAGTGCAACTTCTCAATTAAATAGACAAACTTTTTACATTGAAGATCTGCTTCATCAACTGGAACTGCCAACTACGTCAGCATATATACGACTCTTAAGTGAACGACAAGTGAAAATGGAAGAAATCTGGATGGACTATTATACTACAGATGCAATGAGAAATAGAGACTGGATGTGAGCCGACTACGAGCTCAGACATATGATGATGCGACTCACCGTGCACGGCTTTCACCACCTTATCTGCTAGAACTAGAGCTACCACCAACCAGAAGACCAGTGAATTTGTAATCTGTGATAAAAATTTTGTGATAGATACCACGTCCTTTACTGTGACAAAAGATAAACCTCCCTAACTTACTTCTGTCGAGGTTAATGTATGAAATCTGCACATTGTGTGTGATCTGTATTATTATTATTGAACTAAAACTAATTCATGAACATTCGTAACACCTCGCACTTGAACACATGTCGCTACATTGGGATGTAACGGGTAGTGTTTGAGACTTCATACAGCCAACAAATTTGGCGGCAATTCAAGCCGAAACAACAAACAAACATACATCCATCAACGTCTACACAACATTATAGTAGTGATCATAATTACCGTAATACATGTAATTGTTTCCAGGAGTGTTTTACTTATTATTCATATATTATATACTTTGTAACCCACCAGCACCCAGTCATTGGGCAAATTCGTGTTGACAAAATAATGACAGTTTGTATAGGCAACACTGAAAGAACGGCTTCAAAACTTTACATTCATCCATGACATCATCGATTACACTAAAAATTTCCCCTAGACACGTACCTATTGGGGTATACTGTACTTGAACCAATGAAAAAATCCACAGCCTGCTTCCAGTCGACCGACCGGGTCAGGGAATGGAATGAATGAAACCCCATCTAGCGGCGAGGATATGAACTGTGCTGGCTGCCGAAGCCTGTCGCATTCCCCTGGGGCAATGATTAAATGCATGACAGATGAAATGAAATGATAGTGGAGAGTGTTGCTGGAATGAAATTGTGACAGGGAAAACCAGAGTACCCGGAGAAAAACCTGTCTGCCTCCGCTTTGTCCAGCACAAATCTCACATGGAGTGACCGGGATTTGAACCACGGACCCAGCGGTGAGAGGCCAGCGTGCTGCCTCCTAAGCCACGGAGGCTACTTGAACTAATAAATGACCCAATTGATGCATTATTGATAAAATGTCAGAGGGTAAATTATAAAGAAATAAACTTTTATTAGAAATATGGCAACATGATCAGATTTAAATTTACAAAATAGTACGTCACCTGTAATAGAACAATTAATTTTTTTCATGATCATACATTATTAATTCTATTAATGATTATTGAACAGCCTTCACAGTAAGGAATGAACACATGTAGACAAAATCAGCATATAAACCAACAATATTCAAATTACCCATTTTGCAATTCAGTTTACTCATTATTTCTCCTCACATTGGCAACTTCCCTCGAGCTCCATACTCTTCCTTTGGTATAGAGATGCTGTATCCATAAATTTACAGACACGTGGCCCGAAATGAATTTCTAAATCAAACAATATGTATGTATGTCTACCCCTTAT
This sequence comes from Meconema thalassinum, assembly GCA_946902985.2. NCBI lineage: Eukaryota > Metazoa > Arthropoda > Insecta > Orthoptera > Tettigoniidae > Meconema > Meconema thalassinum. The sequence goes on from OX336391.1 coordinate 416,580,927, forward strand.
TATTCCCGTTTTCCAACGGGGTCGGGAATGAGATGCGATGGAAGTCTTTGTGGCGATGGTTTTTACGGCCGGATGCCCTTCCTGACGCCAACCTCATGACAGGAGTTAATGAGAGATGAAATGAATGATGGTGAATGAAACTGGGCAAGGATGTGGAAGGAGGCGGCCGTGGCCTGTCAGAAGGTACCGTCCCAGCATTTGCCTGGTGTTCAAAATGGGAAACCACGGAAAACCATTTCAAGGACGGCCGACGGTGGGGGCTCGAACCCACGCGTCTACCGAGTCAGCAGAGAGCTTGGCCCCATGACCTAATGCTGCGCGTTAGCCAGCGTAGCCACTACTGTCGGTTTCTAAATCTCACAATATAATTATATAAATTAAAATTTTAATACGAATACTGTTCAAACCACCACATTCATCTGAGAGAGTAGATGACAGTCCCACCTGCTAACTATCCCATGGGGTCTGCTCGTGAATCTAAAACAGTTTTGTTCAAAGTTTTAGAATGCAGGAAAAAACATGTGACCAGCTCGTTCTGTAGGTGAACTGAGTTGAGTGATAGGCAACTTAATTGGTTGGCTTCAGCAATGCTTTCTAGCTGAGGGACAACACTCCCAACATGTTCTGTAACTGTAAGCAGTGGCCTTGCGGGGCCCTGGGTGATATGATAAGTTGGGTCCCACAACAATAGGAAATAAAAAATCAAATCAAATAGAAAATAGTTTTGTAATAATAATAAAATAAAGAATAGTTACAATATTTTGAATACGCTACAGTACATTTTTTTAATAATATGAAAGAAACCTTTAAGTCCCATTGAAGAAGATTATGTTAACTATGAAATATTAAAATATTACTTTGCGACTTTTTCCCGGCTGAAGTCTTCTATCATTTCACTGAAATCTAAACTTTCTAAACGGTCACGGGAGGTCATAGCTGCACTGAAAAGAGAATATGAATTATAAATTAGTTTGAAAAGTATAATTAATTAATCAACTAAATTTAAAACAATCCATGGCGCGAGGCCCTGGCCGGTCGCCCTCCTCGTCCTCCCCTAGATCCGTCCCTGACTGTAAGCACCGTACATTTATTTGGTGCTGACAGCTGGCAGTATGTGCCAAGGGGCTCAACTCCCGGCCAGTGCACTGCATGAGACATATTGACCATAATTACCCTGTATATTGAAATATACACATTCCTTTTCATTTGCTTGATAATTGCTTTCCAATGTCTCATTAAACCAAATAGGCTAACTGTAAGGCATACAAAGAGAATACAGTACTCAAGTTGCTTGGAGGGGCAATCACACCAACGCATCGTTCCCCTCCACTGTGGAAGCGCTAGGTTGGCTTGTTAAATAGTTTACAATGTATGTAGATGAGTTCATACTTTTTCTATGAATCATTAGCACAGTAGTTTTGCTACCTACTATAACTTAGAAATGCACTTGAGAATGTACCAAAATATTAATAGATTATGGTTACATCATCATCATCATTTCCCCTTATCTAGCTCCTGCCGGGTCGGGGTATTTATGGCACTTCTCCACTTTCCTCTTTCCTTACACAATTCTTCTTCCACGATCCAGTCCCAGTCCAGGTTTCTTTTTCTCACGCTGTTCTTCACTGAATCGATCCACCTTGTTCTAGGTCTTCCCCTTGCTCTCTTACCCTTGCACTTGGCCTCCAGCATCTGTCTTGGTATTCTATTTTCCTCCATCCTCTTTACATGTCCAAACCACCTTAGTTTATTCTTCTCAATTCTCTCATTTAGTTTTCCCATCCCAACTTCCTTCCTAACATCTTCATTCCTCACTCTGTCTTTCCTTGTCTTTCCTATCATACTTCTTAGGAATTTCATTTCACTGGCTTGGATTCTACTCTCTTGCCTGCTTGTCAGGGTCCAAGTCTCAGCTGCATAGGTCAATATGGGTACATAGTGCACTTTATACATTACTTCCTTGCTTTTCCTTGGTACTTCCTTATCCCAAACAAGTTTTCTTACACTTTGATAGACTGCATTGCTCTGCTGTACCCTCCTGCCAATCTCCATGTCCAACCTACCAGTTTGCATCAATTCACTTCCTAGGTATTTGATCATCATCATCATCATCATCATTTCCCCTTATCCAGCTCCTGCCGGGTCGGGGTATGTATTTGAACGTGTCCACAATTTCCAGACTCTGACTTCCAATTTTCACAGAGCCCTTTCCTTGTCATTCCCCTCTTGTCATCACCATGGTCTTGCTTTTCTCTATACTGATTTTCAGGCCGTACTTCTGAATATTTTTGTTCAGTGCATCTAGTTGTTTTTGCACTTCTTCGGTGTTCCTTCCCCAGACCACAATATCATCTGCAAATAATAGTAACTTCATTTCTTTATGTCCGTATGCTTCCTGTGTTTCCTTTACAATTTCATCCATTACCATTATGAACACAAGAGGTGACAGCACACTCCCCTGTCTTAGTCCAGTCTTGTTCCTAAACCAATCTGTCTTTCCAACTGGGGTCAGTACCCTGCTAACACAGTTGTTGTACATTGCTTGCACCATTTCCAACATTTCTTTTCCCAGTCCCTTCTTAACCATGGTTTCCCATACCTTCTCTCCGGGGACACTATCATATGCCTTTTCTAGATCTATGAAAGTCATGACCAAATCCTCTCCATATTCCCAGTTCTTTTCCACCACCTGCCTCAAGCTAAAGATTGGGTCCACTGTGGATCTTCCACTCCTGAAGCCATACTGTTCCTCTTGCAACTCTCCTTCCACCTTTCTTCTCATTCTTCTTTCTAATATCCTTTCCAGTATTTTTAGCTTACTTTTCACATTTTGCAAAAATGAGGAAAAAGTAGACTTATGAGATCGGGCAAATGTGTGTCTGTCCTTCTGTCTGTCTGTCTGGCTGTGTGTCACCCCCCCCCCCATCAACTCCTAAACGGCTGCAGCAATCAAAACAAAATTTGGTAAGAGTAAAGATCTATACCTGAATATCTCACGGCCATATTTGAAAATGATGTCAGTGCTGAAAAAAAAACTGCTGAAAAATCGCAATTGAAATTTGAGCTCCATGTTGGATATCTTGGAAGGTATGAAAGGGAGCTATTTCAAAATTGGCACACGTATAGATAATAATATTGTAGTTTAATTTCCAGGAGGCCATACATGGCAGTGTAGCCAAAATGATTATAAGCTTGCTGATAGGTCCAAATTTTAAATGCATGTAACTCCTACACTATCAATTGGATTTCAACCAAATTTCGTATGTGCTATGTATACATAAACAGATATAACTGAGCGTATTCTTAAGAGCCACCAGGGCTGCCAACTGTTAATACATGCTCTCAATTTTTTAAAATCCAAATACCCATATATCAGAAAGTATGCAAGCCGTCAGCTTTAAACTATGCACACGTATAGTACCTGACATTATATATTAATTTGGAGTAACTTATATACGTCAGTGCTACCAACATGATTCTAAGCCTGCTGAGAGGTCGAACTTTAAATACATGTAACTTCTATACTATCATTTGGATTTCAAGCAAATTTCGTGTGTGCTATGTGTACCATTGTAATGGTTAATTAGTGCCCCATGTTGGTAGCGACAAGTGTAATGGTTACATTAGCCCTCACTTTGAGCGACAAATGTAGCAGTCTTGCTAGCCCACACTGTTGGGAGATAAATGTTACTGTTGACCTTTGCCTAAGCTATGTTGTTTGAATGGGCGCCAAGACCTCAATGCAATGTTGAAATCTAAATTTGTATTTAACAACGTCTAGCTCTGGCAGAACACCTTCAAGACTCTATTCACTCAGATCGTGGTATGATTTGATCATTAACCCAACAAACAATTGTATCAGGAGAAGGAATTGGTCTATATCTAATGCTACCTACTGAAAGCAAAGATTGCATTGTTAAAGAAACGAATTTATTATATAAAACAAGTATAGCAAAATTAATAATAATAATAAGTTTAAAATTTAAATTGGAGCGTTGCGATTTTAATATTACCGATAGAAAATTATGTGAAAACGGAGTCTGATAAATTGATTTTACTCTTATTTCCAAGCTATGAAGTTACTGAAATTTGAAATGTAAAACAAAGAAAAATGAGAGATTGCGTATTTCTGCGTCATTTGCGCTTACCACTGGAAATTGCTAAGGCATTTCCCTCGTACTGGATGATGCTGTGTGCTTCCCACAGTCTCCTGGACGTCGCCATCTTCTTCGTTATTTGATGATATTCTGGTAGATTAGAAAATTCTATGGTCCGTACCTCGGACCCAAACACTCGTATAACCACACTGGTTAAGTTTCACAAAGATAGTCGCTAACTCCACTGAACATCGGAGCGACTCCCGCGTAAACCATACTCGGGAAGTTCTATACAGATAGTCCCCGTTTCACGGCGCGTCGAACGATATATCCACACGTTGGCTCCCCCACCATGGTACCGTCTTCCAGCTTACGTTGTCTCTACTGATTGGCTGAGCACGCCGCTAGTTCCCCTCCTCTGGTTCATTACACACGGCGCGCGAGAGGGAGAAGTCGATTTCCGTCCCAACAATTCGCCTTTTCTTGACGATGCGACCCAAGCTTGCGTCATACTTCTCGACAGGAATCAGCTTGTATTTGAATTCCCAGTGAGTCATCTCTCTCAAATACCCTAACTGACAAAACTCCGTAAAATTCCGTAATCAGATAATTTTCTATATCGTCGTTCGTAATAATTTGCTTGATAGCGTTTTCTAAGACATAGAAAACCTATCTGTATGCTTATAATTTTTATAAAATGCTCCGAAAATATCTTAATAATAATTATAATAAATTAATAATAATAATAAATTAACATGAAAAATTCTCTTGGCTGAACAATTTGCCGCGTAAATAAATATAGAATGGCTTCCTACTGACTTATGCCAGTGGCATAAAAACCCCTCGAAAAACACGTTACATATTCGCCTCGGATCATCGGATGATTTACCGTGACGACGGTCCATTATCCGATTATCCCAGACACGTTAATAATCCCCATCCAAAATACATATTACATAAATGAAATCACCCTAAATTACAGATATATACACTCATAATTTTTCTTCACGCACTTTGCGTCAAAGTTTGTTGTCACTATGGATTGCACTTTGCAACCAGTCCAATGTTTTACATATGGAATAGTGTTCCACGGATATTTCCGCCTCTCAAATTTCTCTATGTTGGAGAAATAGACATAATTAATGTGTGAGCACTATGTATTTATGATGTCATATCACACGCATTGAAGGTGTTCTGATATATTTATATCACCATAGAACTTCCTAATTTCACTGGAGGTCCCCTCCTTATGGTGACATTTAATTCCACTTATCACTGAGCACACGATCACACTATTGTGGCAGCGCCTCGTGACCATAATACTTAATCTCTCTTTAAAGTAGATTAAATTAATATTGACTTCTGAAAAAAAAACCAGTAAATTCGCATTACATATAACACCAAATATTTCTGTGCCGTAATCGCCCTGTCTTGTTAAGTTCCCGTTAACCATATTCTACTTAATACTAGTTCTCAACACAGACCATTTCTCCTCACACAAATAATACCATTGTACATATTATCTTAAATTACACACTTACAAATCTTACATGGCGAGGCCGTAAACAGAAATCACGTGTGCTGATATGTATGAGTTTCATGAAGGACTGTCTCGCATTCTGATGGCCCATCTTTTATCTCGTGGACGCCTTAAGCTAACAAGCCCTATACAAGCGCTCCCCCATCTCTTGGAGATAAATGGGAACCCATCAGCGCTGCCAAAATGGCCTTGGTGCATCGAGACAATTTAGTGCTCAACAGCATCCGACAATCCCGTCATATTTCCCTGTACCTTAAAAACTCTCATTTACTTACATACTACCCCCCTGTGTGACTTCTGATACGCCCGCCTTAAGACCAGATCTTCCACGCACCAGACACCACACTTACTCATTTGATAGGCTGGCTCGCCAGCTAAACACACTCACTTTATGACACATATTTTCGTAGACTATGTATATTATACGTTCCGTATAATCTGTTTCCCTCACTATTCTCCAGCACATATGCTGTTTTCCCAATACGTTTGGAAACTATAAATGGGCCCTCGTAGAGATAAAAGAACTTGGACATGACTTTTTCTACCTTATTTGACTGTTTCGGCACTCTAAGTAAGACTCTGTCTCCCGGCTCGAATAGGTCAAATTTAGTTTCTTTTTGTTGGCGAATTCTCTTTTGTGCTGACTTAGATAAATTCTGTTTCGCCAACTGGACAATGTAATCCATCCCCGGTTGCTTACCCTCATTTAATCCCAACACCCTCGCTAGTTCATTTTGTGGTCTTTTTCCGAAGTGAACTTCGTATGGCGTCAATTTCGTGCTCTCATGCTGGACAGAATTCAGCCAAGTCTCGACCTTGGGAAGATGTCCAACCCAGGCCGCATGCTTGTCATGCACTAGAGTCCGAAAAAGACGAGCCACTTCCCTTAATGGACGCTCTGCAGAATTACCCTGAGGGTACCTTACAGAGGAATGAACGTGTGTTATACCAGCTTCCTGCATACTGGTTCTCCATTTCTTTGCAGTAAACTGTGGTCCACTGTCAGATAGTATCCTGAGAGGAAGGCCAAACTCAGGTACATACTTATTAATGATCAGAGGGCTACACGCTAGTCCCGTGGCTTTCCTTAGCGGATATAGCTTGACATACTTACTAAAAGCGTCAATAACTATAAAAATGTACTCGTAGCCGTACTGTCCTTTAACGATCGGGCCAAATAAATCCACACACAGTAGTTCGCCGGGACTACTGGTGAGAACTGCTGATCTCTCCCCCACTAAATATTTAACTGGATATTTACTCCTTTGACAGGTGTCATACTTAGCTAAAATCCTCCTAACATCCCTTCCCATTTTACTCCAAATGAAGTCACGACCAATTTCATAGAAGACCTTGGCAGCACCAAAGTGTCCTAATTCCCTATGAATGAACCAAATTAGCTCCTCCCGCAAAGTGGCAGGAACACATATTGCCCACCGATTATTCCTACATTTCCTTGCAAGAAGCCCATCCTGCATCTTGTACGTGAACCGTCCTACTTTCACATACTCTTCTTCACCTATTTCCAACCTAGCCAGTGGCTCCTTTAACTTAACGTCATCACGTTGCTCCACTAGCATATTTCTCAGTGTCTGTAACGATGCCCTGTTGCTACTGTCCACACATGCACATATTAAAATCCTGTCCTCTGCTTTAACCACAGGATAATCCCTACATAAATTAGTGTCCCTCGATAGCATGTCTGCTAGAATGTTATCTTTACCTTTAATATATTTTACTGTGAATTCGTATTCCTGCAGAGCAAGAATCCACCTACTAACTCTGTTAGAACTGAGTTTACAAGTCCTCATATACAGTAATGCATGGTGATCTGTGTGGATCTCAAATTTCCCCCCTACTAAATACATTCTAAATTTCCCTAAACTGAAAACAATACCTAAAAGCTCTAACTCAGTAATCGTGTATCTTTTCTCTGCTGCTGTCAGTCCTCGCGAGGCTAAAGATACTATGCACAGATTACCCTCATCATCTTTCTGACATAATACTCCAGCAATGCCTATATGTGAAGCATCTGTCATAACCACATATTCCTTATCTTTTAACGGATATTTCAGCACTACAGCTTTCTCAAAACCTTCCTTCAGCGCTCTAAAAGCCTGATCATGCTTGGACTCCCATCTCCACCGAGTCCCACTTTTAAGCAATTCCCTGAATGGTTCTACCAACCCTGAGTATTTAAGAACGAACCTCCTGAAAAAGTTGCAAATTCCCAGGTAAGTTTTTAACTGTTTAACATTCTGTGGCACCTCTGCGTTAAGTATCTTATTAACCCTACTTTCTTCTGGTGTTACACCTCTACTCGACACTCTATGACCTAAAAATGTCACTTCTGACTGACAGAATGACGACTTAGACAGCTTCAAAGTGAACCCTGCCTGATCTAACTTCTGAAAAACTATATTTAAATGACGTAGATGCTCCTCAAAACTGCGTGAACTAATTACCATATCATCTATGTAAATGGTTACAAACTCTCCTGTGTCATCCCCTAATGCGATGTTTAAAGCCCTAATTAAAGCTGCTGAACTACTCTTTAACCCATAAGGTGTTCTACAAAATTGATAAAGGTTATATTTATGACTAAAAGCTGTAAATGGTCTATCTTCGTACATAAGTGGCACTTGCCAAAAACTGGAACTCAAATCTACACGAGTGAAATACTTCTTCCCCTCAAATGTTTGCATTAATTCTTCTATTGACATAGATTTCAGCTGATCTGAACTAATTCTACTGTTAACCAAACGAGCGTCTAAACAAATACGAACAGTGCCGTCGGTCTTGGGTACCGTGATCAAAGAATTAACATATGGACTGTTCGAGTGCTCAATAATCCCATCTTCAAGCATCTGGTTAATTTGTGCCTCAACTGCACTCTGATAAGCGAAAGGTACAGGATATCTATGTCCTGTGAATACTGACCTATCAATAACGTTCAATGAATGTGTATAGCAATTGGCCATACCAATGCGATCCTCAAAAACTCTCCTATTACACAATAACACATCATAGAGCCGAACACATTGTTCCACCTCTATATTACCCTGAAATGCAGCATCACGTAACGAGTCCTCTAGACTTCCGTTCGTAATCACACTGCCCACAAAACATGGAGAACCCCGCTCTACGGCTGGCGATATCTCATTTAAAGTACAAATCACACCTACAATACTACTCCTCTGAATATGGTCATTGAACGCTACTTCTACTTCAGAATCTCCCCATTTAAATTTCAAACTCCCTACATCATAACATAAGTTACCAGACACTCTACTTAGACACTCTGAACCCAAGATAACACTGAATACTAAATTTGGAATTACAAGACAAATCTGCTTTTCTACATGATTATTAATTTTAATGTCTACTAAAACTTGCTTAGAAATTACTTTAGACCTCTTCCCAACAGCTGTGATAACAAAAGTGCTTTTAATTGGCATCTCCTCAAAATTTACTCCAGTTCCTTTCATTTTATCATAAAATGCACTACTTATGCAACTCTTCATACAACCACTATCAATTAAAACATCTGTGTACGCCTCGGACACGTTAAATTTAACTATGGGGCTCTTACTAACCACTTCCTGAATAATACCTTCATCATTTAGTTCATGTAATAATTCATTTCTTACATTTAGGTCATAGGGTTCCTGTATAATTGTATGGACAGGGCATGCTACAGACTGAGATTCTGACCTTACTTCGCAGCCTGGTTCGCGTTTAAAGAACCGCTACAGCTGGCCGTAGTACTACTAACTACCAAACTGGTCTGGTTGTTCTGGGCTATGTTGTCATTGTTTGGCTGTATATTACTACCACTAGGCTGTCCTCTTCCTTGACCCCTATTCTGGTTGTAATTATTGTCATTATAATTTCTCCCTTGATTTCCCCTGAAATCATTGTTTCTCCCTTGATTTCCCCTGTAATCATTGTTCCTCCCTTGATTTCCCCTGAAATCATTGTTCCTCCCTTGATACTGATTACCATAGCCATTTCCTCTGTTCTGATTTAACTGATTATTATTATTTCTATTTTGAGCGTTGGCCCCTTCGCCACCGTTCCCTTGAACTTCCTGATGCCTGGCTTCGTTGTTGTTGTTGTTTGAGTCTTCAGTCTTTTGACTGGTTTGATGCAGCTCTCCATGCCTCCCTGTCCTGAGCCAATCGTTTCATCTCTACATAGCTACCACACCCTACATCCGAGGCTATCTGTTTAACATATTTTAACCTTGGTCTACCCCTACAGTTCTTGTCCTCGACCCTTCCTTCCATAACTAAGCTTGCTATTCCTGGGTGTCTTAGTATGTGTCCTACCAACCTATCTCTTCTCTTCATTAGCAGTCGCCAGAAACATCTCTCCTCTCCCACTCGCCTTAATACCTCTTCGTTTGTAACCCTATCTACCCATCTGATCTTCATCATTCTCCTGTAACACCACATTTCAAATGCCTCAATTCTCCTCTTTTCTGCTGCACCAATAGTCCAAGTTTCACTTCCATAGAGCGCTACGCTCCAGACAAAGGCTTTCAAAAATGACTTCCTAATACCTAAATCTATATTCGATGTCAACAGATTCCTTTTTTGTAGAAAGGCTTTCCTTGCCTGAGCCAACCTACTTTTTATATCCTCATTGCTTCGTCCATCACTGGTTATTCTGTTTCCTAAGTATCAGAAGTCTCCTACTTCCTTCAGCTTTTCACCTGCCAATTTGATCTCCATAGAGGTTTCTGATTTATTTCGGCTGCATTCCAGTATTTTTGTTTTACATTTATTAATTTTCATCATGAATTCCTTCCGTAAGACGGAGTCCATACCATTCAAAAACTCATTTAAATCCTCAGGCTTGTCGGCCAAGATGACGATGTCATCAGCAAATCTCAGAGTTGAAATTATTTCTCCTTGAATCTTCACTCCCACTTTAAATTTTTCTCCAATTTCCTTCATTGCTTGTTCAATGTAAAGATTGAAAAGTATGGGTGATAAGTTGCAGCCTTGCCTTACACCTTTCTGAATACCAGCTTCTCTCTCATGTCCTTCAGCTCAAATGACTGCTGTCTGGTTTCTGTATAGATTGTATATCACCCTCCTATCCCTGTACTTTATTCCAATAGATTTCAAAATGTCAAACAATTTAGTCCAATCAACGTTATCAAAAGCCTTTTCTAAGTCTACAAATGCCATGAACGTCCTCTTATCATTCCTTATTCTACCTTCCAAAATCAGCCTAAGACTTAGTACAGCTTCCCTTGTTCCTACATTTCTCCTGAAACCAAACTGGTCTTCACCCAACTCCGTTTCTATCTGGCTTTCAATCCTCTTGTAAATTATTCTAGACAGGATCTTTGAAGCATGAGTAATCAAGCTGATTGTACGGTAATCTTCACATCTGTCAGCTCCCACTTTCTTTGGTATAGGGATGATAACATTCTTCTTGAAATCAGGGGGTACCTCACCTGTCTCATAAATCCTACACACCAAGTGAAATAACCTGATCAGACCTTCATCTCCTATGAAGCGTAGCAACTCAATCAGTATATCATCTATGCCTGGTGCTTTGTTCCTGCCTAAGTCCTCTAATGCTCTGTCAAATTCTGATCTCAATATTAAATCTCCTTTTGCATCCTCATCAATTTCCTCCTCCCTTTCCATTACATGATTCTCAATCTCCTTTCCCTTATACAAGCACTCTATGTAAGCTTTCCATCTCTCAACCTTTTCTTCCCTATCTGTTAGAGGCTTTCCATTTGTGTCCTTAATATTATAGCACTTAGTCTTCTTTTCCCCAAAAGTATTCTTAATCCTTCGATAAGCTGTGTCTACTTTTCCTAATTTCAGACAATTTTCTATACCTGCACATTTCTCTTTCAACCATTCTTCTTTCGCTTCCTTGCACTTCTTGCTAACCTCATTTCTCAGACGTCTGTATTCTGCTTTCCCCTTTTCATCTCTTAGATTCTTGTGTTTCCGCCTTTCATCCATCAATTCCAGTATATCCTGAGTGATCCACGGTTTTCTACCTATTCTTTCTTTCCTACCAATGTTTTCTTCTGCGGATTTTATTTCATTCTTCAAAAGTGCCCATTCGTCTGCAATTGAAGTTTGTTTAGGGGTTTTGATTAGTCCTTCTTTTATACTCTTCTTGAATCTTTCGTTTACATCCTTCACTTTTAGTCTGTCTATTGCCCACCTTTTTGGCTTTTGACTTTTCTTCAGTTTCTTCAACTTTAATCTGCATTTCATTACAACCAGATTGTGGTCAGAGTTTATGTCAGCACCAGGATATGTTTTACAATCCAAAATCTGGTTTCGAAACCTCTGCTTGACCATAATGAAGTCGATTTGGTAACGCCCTGTATCTCCTGGTCTCATCCATGTGTATATTCTTCTATTGTGGTTATCGAACAAGGTGTTAGCTATGACCAACTCATGTTCGGTGCAGAATTCTATCAGCCTGCTTCCTCGATCATTCCTTTCACCTAATCCGAAATCTCCTACTATCTTCCCTTCTCTCCCTTTTCCTACCACAGCATTCCAATCTCCCATTACTATAACATTTTCATCACCTTTGATATACCTCAGAATGTCATCTATTTCTTCGTAGACCTTTTCAACATCCTCATCATCAGCTTGACTGGTAGGCATATAGACTTGTACCACTGTGGTGCACGTAGGTTTAGTATTGATTTTTGCTACAATAATCCGTTCACTGTATTGCTCATAATATTCCACCCGCTGTCCAAGTTTCCTACTCAATATGAGACCAACCCCTGCTTGGCCATTGTTTGATTTAGTGCTAATGACCCTATAGTCTCCTGACCAAAAGTCCTGCTCTTCCTGCCAGCGCATTTCACTAATCCCAACCAAATCCAACCTCAACCTATCCATTTCCCTTTCTAAGTTTTCTAACTTTCCACTTCCTAGCAGACTTCTAACATTCCACGCTCCGATCCGTAGAATGTCAGATTTCCTCTTTGTCACTTCTGTGATGTTAACCCCCTCTCGAGTAGTCCCCACCCGGAGATCCGAACGGGGGACTAGTTTACCTCCGGATTGAAATTTTACAAGGGAGGAGGCCATCATCACATGTAATTATGCATAGAGAGGTGCATATCCTCGGGAATAGCATTACGGCTGTAGTTTCCCGTTGCTTTCAGCCGTGCAGCAGAACGCAGTGTAGCCATTAGTTGGCTTATATTATCAATATCTTAACCGTCTATTAGACTAGTAAAGAATTGATTTATTCTGAAAGGCTGCTACTCCCTTTCAGAATAAGTAAAGAGCAGTTCTACTACAAAATACTAACCTTCTACTAACAATTAAATACCAAAATTCTACTAACGAAAAAAATACTAAAGTTTCACCAACAAACAAATACTACCACTAAAACAGTCTGTCACCAGGCCCACTCACATGCACCCTCACCAGACACACTCACACACCACAGTCTAATAGAACAATGACATATATCTAATAAACAAACTAACTACATACTTACTGTACTGTAATTTGAATTGACAATATTTACAAAATTTAAATGATAGTCTGGTAGCAAAAATATCTACCCCGTAGATATTTACATATACATACATAAATATATTTTATTTTCAGATGTGGACGCTGTCCATGGTGGCAAATTACAAAAGAAACTAAGCAAAATAAATCATTCATACAACTGCAAAAATATATTTTAGATAAAAAACTAAACAAAATAAATCATTCATACAACTGCAAATATACATTTTAGATACAAGGATAAATTGGTATAAGAAAATAATAATAATAGAGACAATTATAAAATAAGAATAATTTACACTATTCTTCATCCATGTTATGAAACTGGCTCCTGATCTGGTGCTTTCTCACCAACTCCTTAAATTTCATTAGGTCTATTATTATTATTACCCTGGTTCCAATTGAAATTGTCCTCATAACCCCCTCTCCCTAGTGCATCAAATGTACTTAACAAATTTTCTACTTGTGATATAGTCTTTACATTCTGGATACAAGCAGCCTCCTTGATCCTATAGGGAAAGTGCCTAAGTAGCAACCTTACCACATCACTTTCCTCCTTCAACCCATCCAGATATTTACACACTAATACCTGCCCTAAAAAGTATTCGGTCATGGTGGAGCTTCCTTTAGGGTTATATTTACCACACACTACTCCCTCACGATGCTGCGACTGAATAACCTCATTCCAGAACTTTTCACAGAATTTCATTTTAAAATCATTGATATCAGTAAACTTGTCTCTGTAGACAGCAAACCAATTCCTCGTTTCCCCCACAAACACTTGTTCTAAGATTTCAACTACCTGGCACCACTCAATACTACCATTTTCCAACCTCTCCCCGAATTTATTTTCTATAGTGTTCATGAACTCCATTGGGCACCCCTGTCGATTGCTGAACTTACCCAGTTCTACCTCCCTGTGTGTGCTATTCACAATAACTGGCCTATTCTGACTATTTTCTTGCCTGATCCTAGCTTTTAATTTTAACTCTAATTCTGCGATTTTCTCCTCAGCCTTCCTCTCAATACTGTTTACTGTTAATTTAATGTTTCCTTCTGATTCTTCTACTTTATCATATAGCTTTGCTTGTTTCTCCTCAATCTTGCTAATGCTCTCTCTATTACTCTCTCTTAAATCATTTACTTCTGCTACTATTTGCGAGTGGATTTTCTCAATTCTACCCCCCAGCTGTTCCTTAACCTCTTTAGTTGCTACCTGAATTTTGTCAATTTCTCCCCCCAATTGCTTTTTGACCTGCTGTGTTTCCAGTTGCACTAGTTCTTTTAAATTTTCAGCCTGTGTACTGATCCTAATTTCTAACTCCTCCTGTACTTTTCCTAATTTCTTGTCTACATCTGCAATGATCTCTTTAACCTTCTCTTCCATTACTCCTCTGATTTCTCCTCTAATCTGCTCCATTTTCACACTAATTTCCTTGTTGTTCTTATCTAATTTTGCATTATTCTGTTCTAATTTTTTATTTAAAGCTTCTGTACTTTCTTTATTTTCCCTACTGTTTTGTTCTAATTTTGCATTTAAAGCTTCTGTGTTTTCTTTATTTTCCCTACTGTTTTGTTCTAATTTTTCATTATTCTGTTCTAATTTTGCATTTAAAGCTTCTGTACTTTCTTTATTTTCCCTACTGTTTTGTTCTAATTTTGCATTATTCTGTTCTAATTTTGCATTTAAGGCTTCTGTACTTTCTTTATTTTCCCTACTGTTTTGTTATAATTTTGCATTATTCTGTTCTAATTTTGCATTTAAGGCATCACTACTAACTTTGTTCTGATACATGAACTCGAGAAGTAAAGTTTTTAATTCTGGTTGGCCGCCTACACTCCCTGTTTCAGTATCGGGATTTACCTCCGCTACCCCGGTACTACCATCACTCGACATACTGCTCGTATCATCACTCTCCCGTTGATGACCACTACGTAACCTCATCTGTCTTTCTTTCTCATCCCCCATAATGATATACACTGATACAGACAAATAACCCCCAAAATACAGGCACAGAAATATATACCCTTCTCCTTCCACAAATGTTATTAGGTTTTCAGCCCCAAGTTGTCGGCGACAAAGGTAATGGTTAATTAGTGCCCCATGTTGGTAGCGACAAGTGTAATGGTTATATTAGCCCTCACTTTGAGCGACAAATGTAGCAGTCTTGCTAGCCCACACTGTTGGGAGATAAATGTTACTGTTGACCTTTGCCTAAGCTATGTTGTTTGAATGGGCGCCAAGACCTCAATGCAATGTTGAAATCTAAATTTGTATTTAACAACGTCTAGCTCTGGCAGAACACCTTCAAGACTCTATTCACTCAGATCGTGGTATGATTTGATCATTAACCCAACA
Organism: Meconema thalassinum; assembly: GCA_946902985.2. Lineage (NCBI taxonomy): Eukaryota > Metazoa > Arthropoda > Insecta > Orthoptera > Tettigoniidae > Meconema > Meconema thalassinum. The sequence continues at coordinate 416,596,452 of OX336391.1, forward strand.
AACAATTGTATCAGGAGAAGGAATTGGTCTATATCTAATGCTACCTACTGAAAGCAAAGATTGCATTGTTAAAGAAACGAATTTATTATATAAAACAAGTATAGCAAAATTAATAATAATAATAAGTTTAAAATTTAAATTGGAGCGTTGCGATTTTAATATTACCGATAGAAAATTACGTGAAAACGGAGTCTGATAAATTGATTTTACTCTTATTTCCAAGCTATGAAGTTACTGAAATTTGAAATGTAAAACAAAGAAAAATGAGAGATTGCGTATTTCTGCGTCATTTGCGCTTACCACTGGAAATTGCTAAGGCATTTCCCTCGTACTGGATGATGCTGTGTGCTTCCCACAGTCTCCTGGACGTCGCCATCTTCTTCGTTATTTGATGATATTCTGGTAGATTAGAAAATTCTATGGTCCGTACCTCGGACCCAAACACTCGTATAACCACACTGGTTAAGTTTCACAAAGATAGTCGCTAACTCCACTGAACATCGGAGCGACTCCCGCGTAAACCATACTCGGGAAGTTCTATACAGATAGTCCCCGTTTCACGGCGCGTCGAACGATATATCCACACGTTGGCTCCCCCACCATGGTACCGTCTTCCAGCTTACGTTGTCTCTACTGATTGGCTGAGCACGCCGCTAGTTCCCCTCCTCTGGTTCATTACACACGGCGCGCGAGAGGGAGAAGTCGATTTCCGTCCCAACAATTCGCCTTTTCTTGACGATGCGACCCAAGCTTGCGTCATACTTCTCGACAGGAATCAGCTTGTATTTGAATTCCCAGTGAGTCATCTCTCTCAAATACCCTAACTGACAAAACTCCTTAAAATTCCGTAATCAGATAATTTTCTATGATATCGTCGTTCGTAATAATTTGCTTGATAGCGTTTTCTAAGACATAGAAAACCTATCTGTATGCTTATAATTTTTATAAAATGCTCCGAAAATATCTTAATAATAATTATAATAAATTAATAATAATAATAAATTAACATGAAAAAATTCTCTTGGCTGAACAATTTGCCGCGTAAATAAATATAGAATGGCTTCCTACTGACTTATGCCAGTGGCATAAAAACCCCTCGAAAAACACGTTACACCATAACAGGTATGATTAAGCGTATTCTTCAGAGCAACCAGGGCTGCCAACTGTTAATAAATGCTGTCTCTATTTTTGTTACCCTAATATCAATATATCATAATGTATGCTAGCCAATAGCTCTAAACTTTGCACATGTATAGTACCTGGTATTCTAGATTAATTTGGAGTAACTAATAAACGTCAGTGCTGCCAACATGATTCTAAGCCTGCTGATAGGTCCAATATTAAAATGCATGTAACTTCTATACTAACTAATGGATTTCATTCAAAATTGGCACAACAATATATCGTATTATTTCAGATTATTTCTGACCAATACATGGATGATATTGTTGCCAACATGATTTTACGCGCGCTGTTAGATCCAATGTTTAACTGCATGTAACGTCCACGCTATCCATTGGACTTACCCAATTTTTGTATTCTGTACTTTAAGAGATGGAACTAAGAATATATTCAGTCACCAGGGCTGCCAACTGTAGTTCTATATTAGGCTACATTATGCCAGGTATACAGTATTTTGAACTAATTAGAAATTTCGATATTACCAACTTAATTTCGTCATTATTCTAGATAGATCCAAATAGATTAATCAATGGCATGAATCTGAAATTTTAAGAAAAGTAGGCTCTTTAGTTCGTCACGGAACTTCTTGTTACTATCTGTGATATGAGGGTGATTATGGTTAATGGCAGAAAATATTGACTGAATAAAGATAAAAGTGAAAATGCTTAGTCATCATCATCTTCCTTTCAAGTCCTAGAAGAACTGTTACGGTCTACACAAAAGATTTGAATTTTCATGCCATCTTTTACTGGGGCAACCTAGATATCTCTTCCCATCGGGGCAGTAGTTGACGACTGCTTTAGGGATCCTGCTTCTGTCCATTCTGTTGAGATGTCCTAGCCAATTTCTTTGGTATTCATGGATCATATGGGTGTATTCCAATATAGGTCTGCTGTTAAGACCATTCAGCACTTCTGGGTTTTGTTTGTGATCCCACTTAGTGACTCCTGCTGTTCGTCGCATATATTTCATTTTGGCGGTAGTTATTCGTCTCTCATCACATTTCCTCAGTGTCCACGCTTCGCTACCATAGCAAAGTACAGGTCTTGCTAAGGTTTTGTAAATTCTTGTTCAGGTGTGTTTCTGAACTAATTATGGTCTAAAAACTTGATTGATGATTCCTAAACATCTGTTGAATTTGAAGATAGAAACTGGGCAGATCAAATGTATGACGAATATTTTTAGTAATTAAATTACATTAAAGATAAGGTTAAACAAAATTAACTAATTAAGGTTACAAAGCAAAGCCAACTCCGTACAGGCCATGGAGGCCCTAGGAGTACTGGAGGGAAGAGGCTTCCACTTTTTGTGACATAGGCACTAGATGGGATGAAGTTGTCAGCTCCACGCCCGTCCGTCTTTGCTCCCAGGAATTACCTGGTACTCATTTCTGGTGTAGGCTGAGTGAACCCTAGGGTCATTTGCATTTCCGAAAGTGGTAGTTTTGTTTCTATAATCCACTACCTAGGATCGAACCCTCTCCCTTTCAGTTAGAAGCTCAGCACCTATACCGACTGTGCCACGCAGCCCCCTAATAAGGTTACACTGCCATTAATTAATTACAAGCTGTTCGTATGAGCTGACTCAGATGGTGGGGTCATGTGAAGTGAATGGGGAATGAGAGATAACCTAAGAGGTTAATGAGTTCGGTGGATTCTTTATCCCAAATTAAACTCTGAACCTGATGATAGAAATGAGTGTGAATATGGTAATAATATTATTGTAAATACTGTACATAGATATTATATAATTATCTGCTGAAATTAAATTTGATGTTGTTTGCACGATGAACGAAATATGTCATCCTATTCGTACGAGAATAGTGTATAAATAGTTCATATTTCTCGCACATAGTAGCGTGATAAAGTAATTGTTATTTTCTGCCCAATCTAATTGGGCTGAAAAGCTATTTCGTTAATTGATTAATTTGACAATACTCAAAAATGCCTTCTAGTATTTCAATAGTTCAAGAAGTTAGCCATATTTTTAATGATTAGTTTTTTGAGAAGGAAGACAGAATATTGAAGTCAATGGAAATCCATTAGAAATTGGAAAAACGCTTAAGTATTTGGGGAGCATACTCACAGAAGATGGTACAATAAATGAAGAAATTGGAAAGAGAATCCAACAAGCTAATGGGTTTTACCAGTGTGTGAGAGGTTTAGTATGGAACCAGGATGTCCCAGAGAAATGCAAGAAAGTTCTATTCTCAATGTATTACACACCAATTTTGACATATGCAGCAGGTACTTGGACCACAACAAAACGCGATGAAAGCCGAATCCAAGCAGCCGAGATGAAGTTCCTTAGAGGAATAATTGGGAAGATACGGAGGGATAAAATCAGAAATGTGGACATTAGGGAGAGAACTGGGTTCCCAAAACAGCAAGACAAGATAGAGACCAATAAGCTGAAGTGGTATGGACATATGATGAGAATGGAAGAATATAGAGTACCAAAAAGAATATTTAAGGAGAAGACCACGAGGAAGGCCCAGAAAGAGGTAGATAGATACGGTGAAGGAAAACATACAGAAAAGAGGAGTAAAAGAAGTATTGAAAGAAGGAAATGAATGGTGGAGGGATAGACATCTGAGGAGGTCCTTGATTCACAACCCAATCCAGGGAACTGGAAACTGGAAAAGAAGGAGAAGAGTTTTTTGAATCCCAACTTCTCTCAAATGAACTCACCTCTTTGACTTTGACATTAAGCTGTGCCAATTGGTCAGATAGACCTTTGTTGCCTGCCGTCACTACATTAGCCTTGTCACGTACGTACGTCAGGCTGTGTACAGACGATGTGGCTTTGGTGCGTAACTGTGCCAGTTCTTCATCTTGTTGTGCAAGCTTGTTGTTGTAGTTGCGATGTTGTGTGATGACTTGCTCATACTCAATAATATTTAAGTCTTCCTCAGAGGCATAAAGAGCTGTGTTCTTTATTGCAACATGATTGCGGAGTTTAATGAATGCCAGGCGTTTGGTACGTATCTCCTCCATCTTACTGCGCTGTTTTGTAAGGAAATTATCCAGAACCTGCAGCAGTAAACAGAGAAATAATTTGAGAAACATTAAACAGTCTTTAGAGTATAGGTCTACCTTGTCTTAAAACAGACATTTTGAAAATAAGACAGCCAGGATTGACAAAATTGCCTTTTTCATTATTTTTTTGAAGTAAAGTCCAGGTCAATAGAGAATTCTTTTTACATGCATACACTGGAAATAACTGTTTTTTGCCAAGATACTGGAAAAAATATAAATATTCTTATATTTTCAAAACTGAAGTTGAATATTTTTGATTACTGACAAATAGGTGTCTAGTTAAAAATCAATTTATTTTGTCATATAAAAATACAATTTTGCTGTTAGCTGTTGGTGTGTCTTGGGCTGTTGGTTCTTTAGGGCCAATGTTTCATCATTGTTACAGTGGACTTAATCATGACTGAATGACTTACTGTGAGCAACAAGACCACAGGTTTTTAAGAAAGCACACATGTGTGGAGAGTGGCAAGGGGAGGAACTATGTAGCAGGTTGGGTCCATGTGGCAATAGCTAAAGAGAATGCTACATTTTTCTTCAATAATTTAAGGATATGCAACAGGGTTGTATATTTTTTTCAAGACACTCGGCTAATTAAGATTGTGTAAGAAAGGTTTATCAGTCAGTCAACATGTAGATGGGTTGTTTAATATTGGTATAACCTATTCAAAATAATTCTTACAAAACTTAATAAGTAGAAGTACATAAATTATACACTTCACTAAGCTACCGTGCATAAAAGAATAATTAGGAAGACATCTTCAGGGACAGACGAAGTGTGTTATCCCCCTAATTATTATTGTAGGCCTATATACCACTACATTTGTATGGTAAGTTCATCATTTTTGTTCTCATTTCAGGCATTCCTTCTAAATGTTATTTTGAGTAGGGTTATTAATATTAACTGCCCAAGACAATTGCCTACACCACCGACTGAAAAACCTTCCTTACATAGAATCTAACAATGTAATGCTGAAAAATTTACCTCAATTTTTTTTTTGACTGATTAAGCCTACTGTAATGATCAGAAAATGGATATACACTGACCGTCAGAAAGAAACGATCACTTGAAAAATTCAACATTACTTTCATTCAAATCATAAATATGAACGGTATCTTTCCCGCGGAAAGATGTGCGCGCCACCATTTTCAATCAGAGCCACTGCCCTGGCAACATCTTCAGGCCACAAGCGCATATTCATTTTAGAATTGCACAAGAACAACTGAGATATGGCTGTATTGACCTTTTCCTATTCCAACGAGTGGCAAAAGAAAGAATAAAACATTGCATTGTTGACAATAGTGATGGCGTGCACATCTTTCCGCGGGAAACAGCATGATGTCAAAGAATCGCTATTGTTAAGCGAAACAATGACATGAAGAATGGTAATGCATCCAGGAAACCAATTTAACCTTAGTTCCATGCTATAACTACAGTGTGTACAGTAACTTATGTACTAGGCCTCGAGCATTCATATTTATGATTCAAATGAAAGTAATGTTGAATGTTTCAAGTGATCGGTTTTCTTTGCCGGTCAGTGTATATGGTACGGTATGTACACTGACTGAGCAAATGTCATGGGATAGTGGAGCACTGATGCGTAGGTGTGTTCTCTACGCACCACACGCCCCCTGTGCCAGCGGCAGTTGTATAGGAGACCTTGTGAGAAGTGGTTGTGCACGTGACTGGTGTAACATGCAACGTCGTCGTGAGCTGACACCGTTCGAACGGGATATGTTGGTCGGTGCCCGACGGATGGGAAGTGCGATTTCGGCAGTGGTGCGGGTATTCGGCTTCACATGGCCAACCGTGTCCTGGGTGTATTGTGAATGGTTGAATGTGGGTGTCACCGTCCACAACAGATGAACGACCGGCCGTCCAGGCACCCTCAATGATCGTGACCGGCGACATCTGAGACGGATTGTCAATAGTGACAGAAGAGCAACAGTGCAACACATCATGGCTCAATTACTGTAAATACAGGCCGTGCTAGAGACGTCTCCCAGTGGACAATCCGTACGAACATGAGTTCCATGGGGTATGGGAGTCAGCACCACACACGCTACTAAGTGACTATCCCATGACATTTGCAAAGTCAATGTACTATTAATAATTAAACAAATATGTGCATGTATTATTACCCGTTTTTATTTGAATATTATGAAATTAAATATGGACAAAAATTACAAAAAATGATCACTTTTAATTGATATTCACATTCGTGAAGCCAAACAAAGAACATTAATCATAACATTGTGCTCTTACTTTAATAGTAAAAGTTTCAATAACACACAATCTCTTGCTCTCTGTTACCATAACAATGGATTAGAACATTTTCTTTTAAGTGCTGGAAAGTAAATATTCTTCTATTGCCTCTGAGGACAGATTTACATTGACTGAAGAAATGTTCAACATCAGAGGAGGCAGAGAATGGGGCTGAACTTAGTCCTTACAGTACACTCGATGTTGTTGATTGTGCCTGGAATTTCAATGTTTGTTAGCCTAATATTTACTGGTTGAAATGTGTTGTTGCACCAGGAACTTTTGAATACTTGTCACACTGTCACAAATTACAAAAGAAAATTTATCTTACTGTCAGTTGATAAACCCTCTTTAAAATCTGATATTATTATTTTTTTAAAATTTTAACCATTACCGTGTCTTTTCCGGAATATTCTGCACTAATACCTTTGCCTTGTGTGTCGTTTACGGTATATTCCGCGACGTAACTTCCGCTCTAGCGGGTCACATATGGAATATTTTGCAGGCGATCATAAGTTTGCATTTAGCTATGATAGTTGGGAGGAAGGTATTAGACAACCTTAATGAATGCACCTAAAAACAGAAACGACTATGTGAATCATATCATTTACATATTTTAAGATTCCATTGATAGATACTTGATATACGATGCAAACAATGAAATGGCGGGCTCGTATGATAAAATTAAGGCTGCGAGTTCAAGGTATCAGGACGAATCGGACAGTGATTTTGAAGACAGCTTTGAAGAAATTTAGGGTTTACCATCAAGTGACAGGCGATACACATACACGGGGGCAGTATTCCAAGGTATGCCTCCTTTCTTCAGTGTAAATTTCGTAGTTTCCCTAAAATGATTCTAATTTGGCTATCTAAACAATATAGAAGGAGAGAAAAAGGAATTAAGTATGTCTTTAAAATTTCCCTTCAAGATAATCACTCAAAGAATAGTACAACATATTTCAGTGACACTGGAAGGGTTAAACTACTTAACTGTGAATTACTGGTTGTGAACTAGATGGAGGTATGAAGCGATGAAAGGAAATGTTTGAATTACCAAATTATTGGGAAACGACTGTCAATGAAAGGGATTTCCTGAATTAGGAAATTGTGGGACAGACACAGTTGATGTTGTTATTGCAATGTAGCATAGCAGCTGCATAGTGAGATTCATATGCTCAGCATACTGACTCCCCCTTCCCCCCTTCACTTTCTTTGCACCGCTATTCCAGGTCTTATCAGATCAATGGAGGCAGACACTATTGTTGAACTGTTCACCAGTTAAAATATGAAATGTTTAAATATAATCTGTTTCTCCATTACTGAGAGCACTGTTAATTTAGTAGAATTTGATACTTTTTAACCTAAATTTGGGCTAAATTGATTTTTTTGTATGTAAAAGTGTGTTATTTTGTGATGAATATCTTATGTAATATTTCTTTCAGGTTAGGTCCTTTAAATACTTGTTTTCCCGCCTAATGTAATTGGACACAATTTGTGTTGATCGACTGAAAAGCTATCTGTAATAAGAATATGACTTCAAAATATGGGAAGTAGATACTGCATAGCCTATTACAACTCCACGTCATGTCTTAATTTGTAAAGGTAATATAAAATATAACTAATTTTAATTTATTAAATACAGTGAGCTTCATTTGCTGGAGCGGGGCCGGCGGCCAACCGAGCTTGGTCCATGGATTGCGCGGAGGCGAGCTAACCAGGGTCATTAAAGTCATTAAGTCACTAAACTTTCATCAACGAGGGTGTGAAGTGTCAGTGCATAGATAAGAAGGTAACCTAAACAACAGCTTCCTGCAAGATTTAATTAAAGAAGCACAGATGATTTTCTTTCTTTCTTTCTTGGGAATCTGGTTGACCTCACGTCACCAGTTAAAGGTTAGAACTTAACTTTTCACAGAAGATGCTGAAAATGTTCTCCTTCAGCTGACTGACAGTAACTTTGGAAGTTACATCATTACATTATGTAGCTACCCACCTGCGTGTTTACTGTAATTAATCGTAGCACGGACCTAAGCCCGTTTTATGTTTAATTGTGGGGTAATTTAAAATACAAAGTGTACAGATCAATTACGCGTATGAGCTGGAGAACAATATACGACAGCAGATATCCCTCTCAACAGAAGGGAATTACACCGTGCAATCGCTAAAACAGTACAACGCCTATCTGTCAGCTGAAGGAGAACACTCTCAGCATCTTCTGAGAAAAGGTAAGTTCTTTATTCATAATTTGCTGGTGAATTTACCATTAATTAATTTACTTTGTTGCGGTTTCAACCTACGCGCAATCCGCGCCCGAAATCGGTTGGCCGCCGGTCCCGCTCCAGCAAAAGAATCTCTCTGTAGATATGCATTTACATAAAAATCCATTCTCTGTTAATGATTGTGAAAGAACATCGACTCTCAAGAAACCATGGGCATAGCACAACAACCCGAGCCACACCTGCAGTACAGCCAACAACATTAGCTACCGCTGCAAAAGTCTAGCTCACAAAATTAAATATCTTTATTGCAGATTACAGCTAGGTTCTTTTAGAGATGGTTGGTATTGAATGAATATTGTATCCCCAGTAGGAAAGCTTCTGTTGACGGAACTCAAATGTCAACCTCACCTGCACATGGTGCACCCTGCTTTTGACTGACGAGGATCTGGCGACCGAGTGACCTCCGGTATAAGAGGTCCCCCTCTAGGGCGGATGAGTGGGTAGAGGTTTAGGGCACTCTCTTCTCCTTGGGGTAAGAAATTACCTGTAAAGGTGGATGAACCAGCAATTGGTCAACGGCGTAGAATGGAGAAGGCAATAGGAAACCACTCCATTAAAGATCCTGATGGATATCCTTAGTATGATCATTATAGATATGAGAGGGCTCAAAGCAAAATGTTCCGGAGTATCTAGTCCTCCGTTCGGATCTCCGGGGAGGACGGTTTTGAGTGATGTGTTAAAAAAGAAACTATCTAATCTAGACACTAGGCTATGCACATGGAATGCACAGACAATGGCACAAAGTGGGAAAATACACTGCCATCCACGAAATGAAAAGGATGAAGATCCAAATCATTGGTATAAGTGAGATGAGATGGCCTGATGACCATAGAGGTTATTACTCGGGAACATCTGACGGAGAATTTCGACATGGAGTAAATGTGATAGTCAATAAATCAGTGGTGCAATGTGTAACTAATTTCGTACCAGTATCAGAGAGGAATACCAAGAGCGGAAGAAAGAAGCAGGAGAAGTAGTGAAGGAAGAGAAAAAGAAATGGCTGGAGAAATGGACTGAAATGATGGAGGAGGACTGTGATGGCAGTAAGAAAGTGTTGTATGGAATGATAAAGGCAAAGAGAAGAGATACAGGGGAAAATGTCAGAATGGTGGACAGGAATGGAAAGGAGGTCGAAAATATGGAAGAAGTAAAGGTTATCTGGAGAGAATACTTCAAGGAACTCCTAAATCCAACTAAAACCAGCGTAGTGGACATTGTGGAGGAAGAAACAGACAGTGACCAAGACATTTCAGAGAAGGAATTGACATGGAAGGAAGTGGAGGAAGCATTAAAGAAGATGAAAGGGGGAAAGGCACCGGGAATAGACGAAGTGAGTGTGGAGATGGTGAGAGCAGCAGGGGTGATAGGAACACAGTGGCTCTCTCGAGTAATGAAAGTGATATGGAGGGAGAAGAAAATACCAGAGGACTGGAAAAGAGGGATAATAATACCCATATTTAAAAAGGGAAGTAGGAAGGAATGCAAGAACTACAGGGGAATTACACTCATGTGCCACTGCGCCAAAATATTTGAGAAGGTACTGGAGAGAAGAATTCGGACAGAAGTTGAAGATGGGCTGAGGGAAGAACAGTATGGATTCAGGCCAGGAAGGTCAACAGTTGACCTCATCTTTGCAGTAAGACAGCTACAAGAACACCATTATGAATATGGGAAAGATCTGGTGATGACCTTCTTGGATATTGAGAAAGCATATGATAGTATTAATAGAAACAAGGTATGGGAAGCAATGAGAGCAAAAGCAGTGAACAAGGAGACAGTGGCAAGAGTGAAAGCAATGTACGAGGGAAGCAAAAGCTGTGTAAAGGTGGGAAGAGAGAGAACGGAATGGTTTCAACTGGAGAGTGGTCTGAAACAGGGAAGTGCCCTCTCACCCCTGTTATTTATAGTGGTGATGGATGAAATCATACGAAAAGTGGTAAATAGCATTGGGGAAAGGAAAATGAAGGCAATGTTGTTTGCTGATGACCTTATGGTATGGGGAGAGGATGAGGAAGAAGTACAGGAGCAATTAGATGAGTGGGAGAAGGTAGTGTTATCATATGGGATGAAGTTCTCAGCACAAAAGAGTGAAGTGGTCATCACAACGAGGAAGAAGAACAGACTGGATATGGGCATAACACTTGGAGGACAGCAGTTGCAGAAAGTAGAATGCTTCAAGTACTTGGGAAGCATAATTGAAGAAAAGGGAGGCAATAGGATGGAAATAAATGAGAGGGGAAGGTGCGCAGATGGATTTTTCAAGAGTGTTAGGGGGATGATATGGAATAAAGATGTACCACAAAAATGTAAAGGAATCATCTACAAGACCTACTTTGTGCCAATTTTGACATATGGTTCAGAAACATGGGTGATGAAGGAAAGGGACAAGAATAAAATACGAGCAGTGGAGATGAAGTTCCAGAGGAGTAGGGTAGGAGTGACAAGAATGGACAGAGTAAGGAATGAGAGAGTTAGGGAGATGGTAAGAGAGGAACCATTGCAAAATAGAATAGAGCGATCTAGGCTACAATGGTATGGACATGTGAGGAGGATGGAAGAGGAGAGGATACCGAAGAAGATGTTTGGAATGGAAATGACGGGAAGGAGGCCAAGGGGAAGACCAAGGGACAGAAGGACAAAAGGAGTCAAGAAGAGTGTGGAGGAAAGAGGAGTGTGCTGGGACACAGTAAATGACGAGAGATGGTGGATGGACAGGAAACGATGGAGAGGCTTATGTTCCAAGCAGACCCGACCAGCGGTTGGAAACTGCTCAAGATGATGATGATGATCAGAGAGGATAATATTACTTCAAACAAATGCTAAACCAGCACAGATAAATATTGTTCAAATATATGCCCCAACTACTCAGTATAGTGATTAAGAAATAGAAGAATTTTATTCTCAAATTCCAGACGTCATACATAAATAACAAAACAGGACATTTTGATAATAGTGGGTGATTTTAATGCTAAAGTAGGGAATGGCCATCTGGGTCCCTATGGGCTTGGTGAAAGAAATGAATGTGGTAATAGATTAAGCACTTTTGCAGTTGAACATGGTCTTTTAATACTTAACACATTTTTTGAACTCCCTCCAAGAAGATTGTACACATGGAAATCACCAAAAGATGGCCCTGATAACATAATACGAAATCAAATTGACTATATCTTAGTAAATGAAAGGTATAGGAACAGTTTTAAATCAGTCAAAACGTACCCTGGAGCTGATCTACAATCAGATCACATTCCTTAGTTGGAGTGTTTAGAGTAAAATTCAAAAGAATGAAGAAAAGAATTCCATTAAAATACGATATAAGAAAATTGAAAGATCCATCAGAAAGAAGTGAAGTGGAAGAACAACTGAACGAAAATATAAGAGCGCCATCTGTTGATGAAAACGTAGGAGAAATGATCATTAATTTATGTGAAAGAATTGAAGGCATCAAGGAGGAAATGTTACAGCCTGAAACAAGAAAAAGAAAGTCCTGGATAGTCAACAACAACCCCTGGCACTATACAGCCCATGACGGGCTAAGGCCGACCAAGCGACCTCTGCCCAGCCATTCGGCCTGCAGATAATGGGGTGATGCGTGATCAGCGCGTCGGGTCCCATCGGCCGTTAATCTTGGTTTTCGTGATCGGGGCGCTGTCTCACTGTCAGACAGCTACTCAATTGTCCTCACGAGGCTGAGTGCACCCCTTTCCAACCCTCACGTCAGTTTTAAAATCCCTGACAGAGCCGGGGATCGAACCCGGGGTCTCCGGGTGCGAGGCAGGCGCGCTACCCGAACACCACGGGGCCGGCCGAAAATCCTGGATGACTGACAAAATATTACAAATAATGGATCAAAGAAGAAGCTGCAAAGTAAACCCAGACGAATACAGAAGACTGCACAAAATTATCAAGAGAAAAATCAGAGAAGAAAAAGAAGAAGAACTGAAACAAAGATGGTCAGTGATTGAAACTTTACTAAATAAATATGACAGTTTCAATGTAATAAGAAAGTAAAAGAAATGACTGGGAACCTCCGTACAAGACCTTCGTCTACATTAGTAGGTAGTGATGATAAGCTAATTATCAACAAAAATGAAAGAATACTTACTTGGAAGTACTATATAGAAGACCTTTTTCAAGATGATAGACCAGATCCGCCTGAAGTTAATGGACAAACAGGACCAGATATTATAGCAGAAGAAGTAAGATCAGCAGTAAAGGCAATGAAAGATGGCAAAGCACTGGGGCCAGATGGGATACATTCTGAATTCCTTAAGTTGTTTGATGAGAAACAAATTGAGTGGTTGACACAACTCTTCAATAAAATGTATAATTCGGGGAACATTCCGCAAAAATGGCTTCAATCAGAGTTTGTAATATGGCCGAAGAAAAGAGGAGCTAAAAATTCAGTGATTTCAGAACCATAAGTTTGATGAGCCATCTACTGAAAATGTTTTTGAAAATCATTCACAGAAGAATGAAGTTTGCGAAGAACAAATGTCATCTACACAATTTGGCTTCAGAAATGCAGTTGGTACTCGAGAAGCTTTGTTCTGTATCCAAATCTTATTTCAGAGGCGAAGAGACATAAACTGTGATGTTATGCCTGTTTTATTGACTATCAAAAGGCTTTTGATAGAATGCAACATTACAAGACGGTCGAGGTGCTAAAAAACATTGGGATAAACGACAAAGATCTCCAGCTCATAATTAATCTATATTGGAATCAATATGCAGCCGTGAGGTTAGAAAATGAGAAATCTGACACAGTAAAGATATGCCGAGGAGTGAGACAGGGCTGCATTTTGTCGCCATTGATATTTAATCTTTATTCGGAGTATATTTTCAAAGAAGCCCTCAAAAATGTGGAAGAAGGAATACCCTTGAATGGAGAGAAGCTGAACAATGTCTGCTACGCTGATGATACTGTAACATTTGATGACAGTTTGGATGGTCTTCAACACCTTGTCTCTCGAATCGGTGAAAGTAATGAGCGTTATGGTTTAGATATCAATATGAATAAAACAAAATTCATGGTAAATCAGCAAGAAAGACATAGGCCTACCAAACTACCATCTTAATATTAATGGTACCCCTATTGAACAAGTAAGCAAACACATATATTTGGAAACCAACATTAATGACCAATGGGATAATTCACGCGAAAGTAAAGTCCGTATCAAGAAATCCAGAGCTGCATTTTGTAAAATGGCTAATGTTTTAAGAGCCATTACTTCTCGATGGAAACAAAATTAAGTTTTCTACGTTGCTATATATTTTCCATTCTTTTCTATGGAGCTGAGACTTGGACTTTGACCGAGACAATGGGCAAGCGACTTTAGGCATTTGAGATGTGGCTCTACAGGAGAATGCTTAGGGTGCCATGGACAGATAAAATTACAAACAATGACATTCTACACAAAATGAACAAAGAAAAAGAAGTCCTGAAAACAGTAAAATGCAGAAAGCTACAATATTTAGGTCATGTAGTGAGGAATGGATACAGGTATAAACTGCTGCAGAACATTCTTCAAGGAAAGATTCTTGGTAAAAGAGGATGGGGAAGAAGAAGAACATCTTGGCTTGGAAACTTAAGAATATGGACTTCACACGCGAGTGAAGAACTATTCAGAACATCCAAAACTGACATAACTATGATGGTCACCAACATCCGGAATGGATTGGCACAAGAAGAAGAAAAAGTAGGAAAGTGTCATGCTAGGTCATCAGCATAGGACAGATGTCTTATCTGGTTTCCACCTAATTGTATCCCACCCAACCAGTTTAAGCCATTCAGTAAATGGTCCATATACTGGTACAGTATAAAATAAACTGTATTGGTGAGAGATTACAGCTTTGCCTCACTCCTGTAACAACCTTTAACCAAGAATTCATCCTACCAGTCAACTCTCACTGCAACCTGATTATCAACATAAATACTTTTGATTGCCTCTAGTAGCCTTCCTTTGATACCATAATCCCTCAGGATGCTCAGATAGTGGGGTCATGTGAAGAGAATGCAGAATGAGAGATTACCTCAGAGGTTAATGAGTTCGGCTGTAGAGGGTAAGAGGAGCAGAGGTAGACCTAGGTGGCGATGGTTAGATTATGTGTTTAATGATTTCAAAGTGAGAGGTATAAAAGCAGGGGTGGCCACAGTGCTAACTGCCAATAGGGGATCATGGAAGCAGCTTGTTTATTAGAGGCTTTTCGACTAGACTGGTTGCTGAAAGGCAAAACAGTCTCAAATGACATAGAGCAGTCTTCCTTGGTCAAGTACCATAGTTAAGTACTGGTAGGCTATTCACACCAATAGGGATGTATAGAACTAGCACCGATAGAGCGCACTGCTGTTGTACTGGGTAAGCACAAGGCGCTCTTCATTTGTCTCCTGTGTTCTCATGCCGCTAATATGTACGAATTTAAGTTCTTTAAAATGTTATTTTCGTGACTATGCCGAGCTATTGCAGTATTCCTCTTTGCAAAATTCAGGGAAGCCCGTTTTCGTTTCACCAATTTCCACAAAATAAAGAAATGAGGAAGAAATGGTTACGTGCTATTAGAAGGAAAAATTTCGGTGAGAAAAATCTGACCGAATATATTAAAGTGTGTTTCCATCATTTACAACCCGATGAATTCACGAAAACTGTGTTGAATAAGTACGATTTACAAAGGAAAATAATTCCTATTTTGTACCTATAAACTGATTAGACATTTCGATAACAACCACTGAATTTATGCGTTTGTATTTGAAGGTGAGAGAGCAAGATTAAAACCGGGCGCTGTTCCATAGCTTTGTCCGTGGACCACGAACACAACATAAATAAGGAAGAGGCCATACACAAGAACATTGCCGGATTATCACGATAAGCCTACAATATCGGAATCTGCAGAAATCATCTCCATTGAACTACGGGAAGAAATCGTCAATATAGGCCTAGACGAAGAAGTGAATGTAACATTTCTGACTCCCATTTTCAAAGACATCAATACTCGGACAAATACTTCACGAATAAATATCGCAACAAACGTATTATGGCTGGTTCCTTGAAATCAGAATTAATCGTCAACTTCCATCTGCCCGACGGAGAATGTGGTACCAGTACCGGTAGCGACTAACTTCTACATTCTTGAGACATAGTCAGATGAATGGAAACAGTTCGTGGCCCTATAGCAGGGATTCTCAAACTCTTAAAAAATTGTACCCCCAAGTCCTTTCCCAGGGGTACAGGAACGATTCTTATTGAGAAATTGACAAAATTACATATGAACCAAAGCCTCCGTGGCTTAGGCGGCAGCACGCCGGCCTCTCACCGCTGGGTCCGTGGTTCAAATCCCGGTCACTCCATGTGAGATCTGTGCTGGACAAAACGGAGGCAGACAGGTTTTTCTCCGGGTACTCCGGTTTTCCCTGTCAAAATTTCATTCCAGCGACACTCTCCACTATCATTTCATTTCATCTGTCATTCATTTAATCATTGCCCCAGAGGAGTGCGTCAGGCCTCGGCAGCCGGCACAGTTCATATCCTCGCCGCTAGATGGGGGCTTCATTCATTCCATTCCTGACCCGCTCGGAGACTGGAAGCAGGCTGTGGATTTTTCACATATGAACCAAACGTTGCGATGCATTTTCGATGTATATCGGTACAATACCGGTAGGGTATCAACTTTCTTTGATTATGTTTACCTTAAAACATGACAGTTTCATGTAAGCTATCAACCTAAAAAAAAAGAATCGAAGTCTATAAGCAAGGGGAGCAAGTAAATATTTAAATCTCTATTTATGGTTTAAGTCTTATGGAGATATATTTATCAATATAGGCCTACAATACTCAAGTAATTGTAATCTTTAGGAGAAAGCATGCTGACTCATATTCAGTATTTGAATAATAAAGCGTGTTAGAAAGTTGTTATTACCGCTCTATTAATTCTTCCTTCCTCCCGCTAGTTTTTTAGCGTCTCTGGTCCGTAGCCCATTTTGCAGCTGTTAAACGCTTAAAAGCTGAAAATCGTCCATAATATATTAGGAGATGTACCCATAGAATTAATTAATATAGTCTTGAAGTAAAATTAGAGAATATATAATTTACTTTAGCTTAGAAAACTCGGTCACAATTTATACATTCCTCGCAGCTGACTGGGAGAAACATAAGACAATCGCCTTGCGCTTACCCAGTACTACACGAGTGCTATCTGGCGCGAACTTTCTCCAGCTACATCCCTATTGTGTTGAATGGGAGCAAGCACTGGGTGGATTCAAGATACCGTATACAAAGTTGGAGGAAACAGACATAAAGATAGTGAGGATGATTACTGGGACAAACAGATAATCAATGGCAGGAAGGTACTTTTGATGAATAGAGGATAGGTTATGAATGATCTATGAGATGAGCTAACTCAGATGGTGGGGCCATGTGATGTCAATGTAGGAGAGATTACCAAGGAGCTTAAAGAACTCAGCTATATCTGATTAGAATTAGTTAGATTAGAATAGATTTATTTTGTTGGCAAGATTAGAGCCATTGGGCCCTCTTTTCTATCTAACCAGATTATTCAATTAATATACAATGAACAATACAAATACTACTTAAATCTAACAATGTTGATACAATGTAAAATACCGTACCTATAAAAGCAGATTAGCTTGGTATAGGCAGTAAATTGTTGAATTGCCAATTTATTGCTAGGGTGAATGAGTAAGATACCGTACTTAGAAGTACCGGTATGGTAAGTTTAAAATTAGCAGAGATTCCGGTACCAGTAACAAAAGCTGAGGTAGACCTCCAAGGTAATGGTTAAATTCCATGTTTATTGATTTCAAAGTGAGAGGCATAAAAACAGAGGAGGTTATAATGGTAACTGCTATTATAACATGGGATCATGGAAGCTCTCTGTTACTGTATATATATATTTTAATTCAATTAATTCCAAAGAGCCATAGGCTCATACAGAGGAATTGTACAGTAATATATGTGTTTACACACCAAGGAAGAAAATTCTGAAGGTAACACAAATTGATGAATAGGGGCATAGGCCTATTAGTAAAGTTGATACTATATCTAAGATTGTTTAGACCAAGGTCTCTTAAAATGATAAGCACTTAGGATTTTTAAGCTTATTTGCATCGAATTTTTCCCACAATACTTTCATAGTTTTCCTCTTAAATACTGACAAAGTTGGTGCACTTTTTACTTCATCGGGAAGTTTATTATATGACTGTGATGCAGAGAACTTGAAACTATTTCTACCGTATTTAGAAGAGTGAATGATATATAAGGCTACGTCCTTCGCATGCCTAGTTCCATAAGAATGATTGTCTGAGTTCAAGATGTAGGGAGAGCTATAGAGTATTGTGTTGTGTTTAATTTTGTATATTAGCATAGCTGCTCGGAGAACTGCACTTATGCTGAGGGGTAGAATTTTACTTCTGATGTACAGATCTTTTACTGGAGTGCAGTAAGGAAGGTTAAATATGTTTCTAATAGCCCTATTCTGAATAGTCATTAAATCATTCAGTGTGGATTTCCTGCAGTGAGCCCAAATAACAATTAAATATTGGAGCTTGCTATGTACAAGTGAATAGTAGATTTGTTTTACAAGGTTTAGGGGAATAAGATACCGAAGTTTCCTTAGGATCCCTACTATAGGTGAGAGTATCTTAGCAATTCGTTCAACGTGTTCAATCCAGGTCAGGTGTTTGTCGATGATTAGACCTAAATACTTTGCCTGATTAACCTCTTTTATTTCAATATTATTTACTGTATATATATTTTGTCATGTGTGATTTCTTTCATGCTTTGTTTTGAAATTACCATGTAATTGGTCTTCTGTAGGTTCATTGTTAATTTATTGGCCTGGAACCATTGTGAGAGAGTATTTATATCTTGTTGCACATTTTGTATGATTTCAATTATGTCTTTCCCAGTGTAGAAGATATTTGTATCATCTGCATACAATTTGATATGCCCTCTCAAATTATATTCCACAATATCATTTATATAAATTAAGAATAATATAGGTCCAAATATAGATCCTTGTGGAACTCCATGAGTTATATATTTTCCTGAACTTATGCATTTATTCAAAGCTAAATGCTGCTTTCTTCCAATAAGGTAGCTTTGGAACCATTTTAGTGCTATACCTCGGACACCAGCATTTTCTAATTTTGATAACAGTATTTTATGATCTACTGTATCAAAGGCTTTTGTGAGATCAATAAATAACCCAACTGCCATATTATTTTTGTCAATAGATTCTTGTAGCATTGTTATTAGGTCAATAGTTGCTGCCTCAGTACTAGAATTTTCCCTGAATCCATATTGCATATTATGAAAGAATGTATTCTTGTTCAGAAATGAAAGCAATCTTGTTTTTACCACATCTTCCAGAATTTTTAAAACTACCGATAAAATAGAAACAGGTCTATAATTATTTGGATTTCTTTTCTCACCACCCTTAAATATAGGAACTACTTTGGCCACTTTAAAGTCATCTTGTATCATGCCAGTAACTTAATTATTAATCATTTCAACCAAGATTTTAATAAATTATTGCATATTGTTTTTGATGAAATTTGTCTTGATCCTATCTAAACCACAGCTCTTTATATTCTTTAAATTTGTGATGATGGACTTGACCTCTGCTTCATCTGTTGGATATAAGTAGAGAGAATTTGACTGATTGTGGTCCTTACTGAGGATTTCCTTCTGTTCAGGAATAGCTTTTGCTAGACTTCCAACAATGTTTGTGAAGAACAAATTAAATGATTCACATAGCTCTTGATTATCTGTGATAATTTTGTTGTCTATTTCAAGTGAAGTGCATGTCTCAACTGTTGGTTTTTTGTTGTGGATGATTTCTTTGATAGTCTCCCAAGTTTTATTAGAATTGTTTCCATATGTTCTGAATTTTTCTGAGTAGTAATTTGCCTTTAGTCTTATTTTTAAGTTTGTTACATTATTCCGGCATTTACAGTATTCTTGGTTCATATCATTATTATTTCTGTGAAGGGGATTTTTGAGCTTTGCATGCAGAGTGTCTCGTTGTTTTATAAGTGTAAGGAGTTCAGCTGTGACCCATGGTAAGTTAGTAGTCTGTCTTTTATTATTAGTATTGTTTGTTATTTTTCTTTGGCTATGCCTGTTCCTTAGATTCAATTGTTTGATGAAAGAGTTATATAGAGAGTTAACAGTACTATCTGCATCATTATGGGAATCTGCGTTTATAGATATATTAGTTTCAGGAGTGTGTTGCCTATCCCAAGAGTCCTCGTGTGTTGTTGATTTTGTCGACTTATGTGACAGAGTGTGCGTGCTATAATTGGTCTTGGAAATATCAAGAATTAATATACTGTGATCACTAATATCATTGCTGACATTTGATATTTTATAACTTAATTCTGAATTGTTTAGTGACACGTGATCTATTAAGGTAGCTGCAGTGTCACAAAGTCGTGTAGCATATTTAGTGTTGCACTGTTTAAAACCATAGCATGCTATTAAATTTAGATATTTCCTTCTTAATTGATCATCAACTAGGATATCAATGTTGGTATCTCCGAGGAAGATGCATAATTTATTGTTTATCTGGCTAAGAAAACTTTCAAATGAATTTAAGAAGGGTATGGCATTCTTCTATTGGGGTTATATGCTGCAATAATATCAATGCTTTTATATGATGGCCTATTACTTTTAACATCATCTCTGAATACCTCAACCCACATCAAACTATGATTCATTTCACACTTTCTTTTAACATTCACTTTCCATTTGTGTGATACATAAATACCCAGACCCCCACCAACTTTGTCATCTCTATGAGCAAACACGCTTGTGAAATTGTTGAAGTTATAAAAATCTGCCTCATTACTTTTCACCCAGGTTTCTGTAACTACCAATACATCTATCTGACCTATCATCTGCACGAGAATTTCAATGTCATCAAGCTTATTCCGAATACTTCTGCTATTAATGTACAAACACCTAACCTCTCCGCCTAATTCTAATGAGTTTATGCATGCACTTATATTAGAGTCTTGTTGCATGAAATCATCCAAACAGTTGTACTTATGTTCACTGCACTGTACTTCACCTAGGTGTCCACTTGTAGTCAGCGCTTTCTTCTCTCTAAACAATAAAATATCACCACTCGTTCTAGCAATTAGTTTTCCGAGAGTAAAAACTTGGCTACTCTGTTTAAAAGTTTTCAAAATTTCATTGTTCCTCTTCTATTGAGGTGGGGACCATCATAAGCAAGGTCCCTGTCTTGAAGCCTAACCAAGAGTTCCCTTCTAAAAAAATTAGGGGAGAAGGGGGCAATATGGAAAGGTTAGCATTTCATGAAAGAAAAATATTGTTAGACATGCTGTTTCGGAAATAAAGAGTGTATTTTAAGGGTTTATAATTTCAGTACTACATAAATATCAACTATGGGTTAAATTTGTTTGTTCTACTTCAGAGCAATCTGCCTATTTACAAAAGTATGCATTCTTTCCATCATGCCCTCTTATTGGGGGCAAGATGGAATGATACAGAGGGCAAAATGGAAACTTGCCATTTTACATGTTTTCTTCATTTTTAAAACAATTTGAGATCAATATTTCACAGTTTAATTGAACAAGTATTTGTATTTACTTCATACAACAAAAGTCACACATGTAAAATGATTTTTCATTGTTATAGTCGGTCCAATCTTCACGGTCCATTGCTCACAGAAGTTGCA
Source organism: Meconema thalassinum (assembly GCA_946902985.2). NCBI lineage: Eukaryota > Metazoa > Arthropoda > Insecta > Orthoptera > Tettigoniidae > Meconema > Meconema thalassinum. Next base: position 416,617,925 of record OX336391.1, read on the forward strand.
CTGCATCCACATTTCTTTACTCGCACTATCCACATAGGATTCATTACAAATCTGGCAGAAAGCGCTTTCTTTAGAAGCAGGATTATCTACAGGAGGCTTCGGAAGCAATATTATTCCTATCCCTCAACCAGCTGCCCACGTCTGTTCTTATTGTCAGATGTTGAATAATTTAGTTCAGGCAGTAGGCGTTTCATTGACGGTTTTTCTTGTCTCTGTTGATGCCGGTGTATGGAACCAAGTGGAAAACTAATCGCCTAGATGCTTCTGCAATGCTTGTTCGCTTGGCCTCATCCATAGCTCGCTGCATGTTCTCTTCTGTCCAATCACCACGGTTACTTTTCTTCTTATAATTATGCACCATCTAAAACAAAATAAAAATTAAACATGCAACTGTGAACTGATCATTTTCTATTATAGAAATAGCATGCGTATTCCGAGGTTAATTTCGTTTGTTTTAAAAGATACAAGTAACAAAACACTTTGCTTATTGCCACTCATAATCATGATTTGCAAGATGGAAAGCTTTCCATGTTGCCCTCATCGTTGCTTTCCATGCTGCCCTCATAACCTAAAACACCAACATGCTGCTGAAAAGTACAGCTATCTCTCTTGTTCCTCAGTGTAATGTCTGAGAAATTTTAATACAAGGAAAGTTGAAGGCTATTTATACGTTTTGAAAAGTCTCGAAAACCAGTATGTTCAAATTTGGTTTAGTTATAATCAAATGCACACTTACCGTGAAATGCAAACAGTTCAGAAGGCGCCAAAATAAGCTGTTCCTGTAATGCCAATGTTGCCACTACAAGTTCTTCTTGTACCCATTCTTCCTCAGAATTGTAATCTTTACTACGAAAAAGGAAATAATTCATTTCCATCTTGCCCCCTCCTCCCCTATGTTTTTTTTCACCACACAACCAATCCAGTGTTGAATTCACGGCATTAATGTATCGTGGGTCTATGTCACGTCTTTGCAATACACCACTAATACACACTTTTGAACTCGGAAAAGCACTTTTCACTTCGTCCACGAGCTTGTCCATGTCATTCATAATGTGAGTTGGTGTTGGAGAACTGTTCAAGCAATTGGTTCCTACATGAATCATTAATTAATTACCACCTCAGGGTCTTCACGAACCTCGTTTGCACATACCTTTCTAGTTAATTGCTCAGTTCGTATTCCTGGATAGCAATAGACTGCGGCATCATCAACTACTGGGCCTACATTTCGCAGAATTGAGTCTCCCATGACAAGTACACGGGGGCGTCTTCTTTTCTTAGCAGGGTTATGGATAGGTTTGTCGTATCTGGATGTCCCGTTTTCAATACCGGTATCTTGTCTTTCTTCTACTTGGGAATCGGAACGGCTGAGGATTTCAAATGGATTCTGGGAGATAAAGTTGTTAGGAATATTCCCAGATTTCACCAAGGTAGGCCTACGTCTTGGAAAGCGTGCATTCGTTTTAGACCTAACCTCTAAATAGTCTGCCTGAGTAGGCCTATCTTCTTCTGCTTGTAGTCTTTCTTTAAGGAGACTCATTTGAGATTGTGCGTTTTTTTAATCAAACACAAGCATTTTGATTATTTCCTCTTCGGAGGCCAATTCTAATTTGAGGAGTTCAGATTCACTCGCCGCTCGCAGCAACTCGTACTTTTTTCCCAGTTGATTTCCTTTGCACCTCACAATTTTTTCGCCACTACATGCTTTGTCTTCACAATTAAGACACACCTCTTCAATAGATAAACGAATTGTTATCACTCATTCACGAAAGCTTACAGACTAGAATTGAAGCTGAAAGGCATAACAGTCTAACATGAGAATGAAAGAATAAAATAAAAAGATATTCAACTTTATGGGTGATTCTCTATTAAAATTAAGAAGTGAAAATTATTTTGAGTTTGCTTAGGCCTACCAGTATATTGATGTTTTGAACTCATAATGAGCTGAAAATCAGCCATTATCTCTCTAAGGCTTAAGGTTTGGTTATGCTGTGTTCATTGAATTCAAACTGTTAGGTTACTTGTACAGGCAACACTGAAGGAATGGCTTCAAAACTTTACATTGAATTCAAGCCATATAAATGGAACTCCAATGGATTTATTCGTTAGTTCGTAGGCTAATTTAATATTTTAGTAATACATTCTGTAATTGGTTTAGATTACCAAACACTAGAATATGAAATTGCCTGAACCTTGTGTGTTAATTTAACTTTCTTTCTTATTTTAGTAGGAGGGGGGTTGGGGGGTGGGGGTACCATGCATGATTCTTCATTTTAAAATGGCACAAACTCTAACCTTTTCCAGAAGGACTTTTCCACCTTTTGTATCCATAAGTGTTGCTCCATATTTACGCTCTTTCTCAATGAAAGTTTCAATCTTTTTATTAAGCTCTTCCTTTGCTTTGTTTCTTTCCTCTTTAAGTGCATCAATTTCTTTAGTAAGGGTTGCATGTTCATAGTCTGCAGTCTCATTCAGTTCTTCAAATGCAAGGAGCTTTTTGAAATATTTTTGTTCTAATTCCTGTGCTTGTGAATCATAGTCTTTGTGAGCACTGTCCATCTGAAAGACAAAGAAGATAATATACCGTAACTCATAAGATCAATCTACAGTAAGGTGACCATCCTTCCCATATTTTACAAAGAGGGTTTAGTTCCATTTATTATCTTCTATGATAGATATTTTAGAGGTAAAGTGAAGGACATATGGTACGGTATATCAGAACAGTAGTACATCCTTTTCAGGTGATATAAATTGGGAACATGTTCCTCTAAATCTGTAATCACAATCTCTGCAGGCACTTTGTTATGGAATCACTTAACTTCACACACAAACTGTAGTCTGAGTCTCAGGGTAGGATGGCAATACCTTATAGCAGCTCATAGCATGTGGGGGAGAGTCACTAGATAACTGAGTATCAGTAAATTATTCATTTGAAGGCTATGGAATGAAAAAGCAACACAGTATTATTGTCTGGATGAGGGTGCCTGTCTACCTTGTTTGCCAAGGAAAATCTTACTGCAGGAACTGTAGGATCATCATTAACAAGAAAAAAATAATTGTATACATATATGTGAATCACTTTGCCGTTGGACATGCAGCCATCTCTGTTACAGCTACCAAGTCGAGCACTTACTATCACGCTACAACAAAGCTAAGTCTTAAGTTTAGTGACAAAATGGTGGAAATTCGAGAAATAATATTCCTTGAACTAAGAGGACTCCTTCAGCACTGCAAATTGTATTCATATTCTCATTAACATTGCCACAAAACAAGCTAGGCTCATGTCGGTTACCCCATAAAATATAGCAATATTGTCTCTACAATAATGCTGCAACGAAGTTTATGTTTTCAGATTGGGCCAGTGGCGTATGGCGGATAACTGTTCTGGGTATTACACTACTTTTGCTGAGGGGGGAGGGGGTAAAAGACTGCTTGATATAAGAGAAGATGGTATACATGTGCGCGGTTAAACTGACGTAGCTCATCCATCACGAGTGTTGCAGTCAAGAGGACATCACATTCACCTCGGGATTAAATGGATTATAAATTACTTTTGAAATACTTCATAAGCTCTACACGAGGGTGAAAGAGAACCGCAAGTATCACACTCTCATGGCATTGCGAGACTATGGTTTCGACAGTAGCCGGAGCATCTTGGATGTCTTCGTCCACCGCTCACTTCCCTTGTTTCAATCAGCGGGCAATGAACAGCCAAGTTATCTGTTGGGATGGGACTTACTCGGTCTAGCATCTCTGCCATACCCTCCACTATTGAGATCTGGTTAGTGCTCGAGCCTGACGACCACACTTGAGCGCTCCTATACAGTAGTGTTGGAGCGCTTCGCTTTCTCAAACAGTTCACAGTACTATACGATTTCCTGAATTATTAAAGAACAAAATCTATAAATTCCTAAGACAAAACGCATAGCTTTTTATTGCTAACAGATTATTATTATTCCGTCTGATATCAGAAGAGAAGTAGCTGCAAACAACGAAATAAGTAAATCATCTGCTATGACCTCACACCCACTCTTCGGATATCGACCTGCTGAGGGGAGATTAAAATCAAGAAAGAGCTTCCTAACAACTACTCAACCATTACAAGGAACAGCAGCAACAGCTCGAGTTGCCGTGTGGAAGGAGAGGACCAGGAATCTGTCTGAATGGATGGAACCAAAGGAATCTCTACCTCCTGGTCACACAGAGAACTGGCTAATCTGGAAGTCCGTTAACAGAGTGCGGGTGGAAGTTGCAAGATCCAGGGACAACTTTTATAAGTGGCATTTTCCGACCAAGACAGTCCTGTGTAATTGTGGCGCAACCCAGACAACACAACACTTCTTCTCCTGTCCATTGTGCCCATACAGCTGCACAATGAATGACTTGACTGAAGCTAATTCAAGTGCTATCGAAGTGGCTAAGTTCTGGGCAGAAACTGTTTGAAGTCGTCTGTTCAACACATACTTTGTACTTCTGACATGAATAAATAAATAAATAATAATAATTATTATTATAGTTTTATTCTTTTTTATTGAAAAAAATCTGGTCTTTGTGGGAGAGGAGAGATGTTTCTGGTGACTGCTAATGAAGAGAAGAGATAGGTTGGTGGTGCACATACTAAGACACCCAGGAATAGCACGCTTAGTTCTGGAAGGAAGGGTCGAGGGCAAGAACTGTAGGGGTGGACCAAGGTTAAAATCTGTTAAACAGATGGCCTTGGTTGTAGGGTGTGGTAGCTATGCAGAGATGAAACGATTAGCTCAGGATAGGGGGTATGGAGAGTTGCATCAAACCAGTCAAAAGACTGAAAACTCAAACTAACGTTGTGGAACACTGCCACCATCCGATTAGAACTGGTATATTTACACTGGACACATCCTGAAAAGGCTGTACTACATTATTGAAACACTCTGCAGATAGCAAATGGAGGCTTGTGGATATTAGCTTATTAACTGTACAGAAAGTACCTGCCATTTAGGTGTAAAAGCATATTGATGAATAACAGAGGCTTTTAGCTACCAGCTCGTGTACTCTGCAAACTGTACAAGCCATTTCGATGGAAGGCAGAAAATGAAAATGCCTGATTCAAGGGACATGTCCTGTACTTACTGTACAGTATACAACTTCCATTTGTTATCAATGTGGTCATATAACCTAATCCAATTCTTAATACATGTTCCTTATTTTATAATGCATCCATTTAATGTTCTCAATTTTAGAAATATTCTACCGGTCCGGGTAGCTCAGAGCAATAAAACTCTCAATACCCCTCTGATAAGGCTAGTGTTAGAGAGGATATAAATCATTTGCATAGACAAATTTCACATCATTCTAGACCTCGTAAAAATAGGAACAATAAGTGATAGAAATATACACTGGTGTCCAAAATTAAAGCAACATACGGAAATGTTGCAAGGCTGCATTTATTTTGCCACAAACCGTTCAAACAGGTGATAGTAAAGTTACAATAGTGTAAAGAATACAGAAAGTAAACCACTGCAACATGCAAAACAGTAGACAAAAATGTTCTTCGATTTATCCAACTTCATGGAATTGCACACACATTACGACAACTGGTTAATGTGCTCAGTAGGGTGTGACCACCTCTGACAGCAATACAGGCCTGTCAATGGCGGGTCATGCTGCGAATGGGGTCATCAATCTCATGTTGAGGCGATAACGCCCATTCTTCCTGCAGAGCAGCTCTCACGTCTTGGAGAGTGGTTGGTGGATACTGACGTGATGCAACTCGCCTCCCTAGTACGTCCTAGACCTGCTCTATGGGATTCAAATCGGGAGAGTGAGCAGGCCACTCCATGCGTGCAATATCTTCCATTTCCAAGAAAACATCAACCATGAGGTCGGGCATTATCATCCATCAGTACGAAGTCTGGGCCTACAGCACCTCACAACAAGCAAACATGAGGTCCCAAGATCACGTCACGATACCTGACAGCAGTTAAACCTTGCCGATTTACCTGTACAATTTCCTGAAGGGGTGTTGGAGTAGTCAACATAATCCCTGCCTACACCATTAGGGATCCTCCTCTATATCGGTCTCTTTCCACATTGTTTGGGTCCCAAAATTGTGTTCTAGGTTCTCTTCAGATGCGAATCCGTCGAGAATCACTCTACAGACCAATAATGGGGACTCATCTGTGAAAAGAACATTAGCCCACTGTTCGACCGTCCAGTGGGCATATTGACGACTCCACTCTAGATGTTCCCTTCTGTGCAGACGCGTCAGGGGTACACATACAGCAAGTCTCCAACGATAAAGACCACTCTGCCAAAGCCCTCTGTACACTGTTTGCCTCGATACAACTGTTCCAGTGATTGCTGTGAGGTCAGATGCCAGTTGACGTGCAGTACTACGGCGTTACCGTCGTGCCCATCAGCCAAATAACGGTCCTCTCGTTCTGATGCCACACGTGGTAGGCCCAGTCCTGGTTTTCGGGACACGTTTTTGGTCTCTACAAACTGTCGCCACATCCGAGAAACAACAGAACGATTCACATTTAAGCCATCGGGCCACATCACTGCTTCCATTCTTCCTATGGCCCTCCACCGTCGAGGGTCTTCTAGGCGTATTCTCTGTGCCATACTGCACCTTCAGAGCATGTGTAGATTACACAGCGAGTGTTGATGTGTGGACCACCCAGTAAACAGCACCCCGTTTACAAGCGCGCCGACGTCATCGTTGGCATGGTTGTACAAATGCCATCTTCCGTGCAGAACACGATTGTACGGACATTTCTTAACAGTTTGACTGATTATATCGTGAATAAGCAACATGACAGAGAAATATCAGTTTGTTGCAGTGGCGACTGCATATTTTTGCAATGTGTAGGACGTAATATGATAGGCTTAACTTAAGATAATTATTATAGCTGGGCTAAATTGAGATATTAGACTCAGTCTAATATTAATTATTCAGTTGCACAGCACTATTACGAACACATTACACAATACAATACAATCGAATACCACTCCAAAGATGTGCACACGCTGAAATAAGACCATCCATTTTGACAGCGTGAAATCGTAACCAATAAGCCCGTAGTTTTGGTTTAAATTCAACCAATAGCGAGACTTGAGGATCTCAGTCGACGTCCTCAGAGCGCCATTAAACAGACCAAACCTGCCCCTTGCCCCTCAAGGGCTCCGGTACATTTCTAAAGCTATAAATACGTGCTTTGATGATGCAAGGCTTCCTTAGCTTTCTACTCCTGGCGGTGGAAGGTCACCCATCTAGGGGTGAAATATAGAACTAGTTTCAAGTACTGACAGTGACCAAAGACTATTTTACAAAACAATCAATTTAATTGTTTAAAACAGTTACAGCTGAGAGCTGAATGTAGGATGATCCTCACGACCTACATAGAGGAATCGCCTCTGGTTTGTTGCTTTAAATTTGGACATCAGTGTATACACAGTCAACTCTCACAAATTCGGACTAATGGGAGCGAGGTCTAGTCCAAATTATAGAAATATTGTACTGTACAGTGCATGCATAGTTATCAGAAGCTATAATTAGGAATATAATATACAATGTATGTGATTGTTAAAGGAAGACTAGATGGACATTGTAATACGAGGCGCGTCCAGAAAGTAAGTTCCATTTGGTAATAAAATTAAATTGTGTACAGACACAGAAAAAATATTTATTGCACAACATTCTACACCTCTTAAACTACTTTTCCACATAACTGCCGAACTTTTGCAGGCATTTGTCATAGCGTGGCACAAGTTTTTAGATACCTTCTTTATAGAAGTTTGCCGCCGACCGTAAACGAGAGCGAAGACTCACCTGTAAGATATCCTACCGTTTGGCCACCACTGTTAGGCAAATAGCGTATGTGATCAGGAGAATTCCTAAATATACGCAGTTCTCCTGGTAAGCACGCAATTTGCCTAACAGTGATGGCCAAACGGTAGGATATCTTACAGGGGAGTCTTCACTCTCGTTTACGGTCGGCGGCAAACTTCTATGAAGAAGGTATCCAAAAACTTGTGCTACGCTATGACAAATGCCTGCAAAAGTTCGGCAGTTATGTGGAAAAGTAGTTTAAGAGGTGTAGAATGTTGTGCAATAAATATTTTTTCTGTATCTGTACACAATTTAATTTTATTACCAAACGGAACTTACTTTCTGGACGTGCCTCGTATGTACATACTGTATTAAATTTAAGTTGCAATACATATTCAGAGGCTGTGTATGTATCCCTATATACATATTGTCTTCTAAACTTACCAGTACAGCCGTCGAGTGTCCGGCTCTGACATTTCTCATGAGGGAGGGAAACAGCGTTGCCGGTTCTGTACCGCGAAATATGAAACAGCGTGGACTACATAAAATATTTCACATGTTTTTAAATGAATTCTGACGAACCACTGACCATATTACTAAAGTAATATAATTACACACAGTTAACCGGTAAGTGTGCACGCACAAGGCAATAAAACAACAAGCCTGCACTAGCACAAAGAGCAACAGAAGAGAGTCCTTTCAACATCGAGCTAAATTTAAAGACCGGCTTACCGGGAAAACCGCTGATTGGTACAGGTGACAACATTTTTCATGGTAGTAACATGGAGGAAAGAAAGGAAGGAGATGCCTTCGCTGCGCTGCCTACCGCAAGCTATTGAAGCCAAACGGCTCGCCCACTTTGGTTGCAAGAAAATGGCTGTCGCTATGCTTAAAGCCGTAAACCACTCCAAGAGTTTTATGTTCTTATTGGTGTTGAGGCATTCATCAGTTTTTAGGCCTAATTTCGAGCACAGCCACTTTCACTCATTGGTCGTGCACATTTTGATATTCAAGAATACGAACCTCAAAATTAATAAACAGAACAATTAAAAAAGGACGCATATATGCACAAAAATACGGAATAGCCTATACGTTTCGGTACAGTACGGTATTTTCTTTGTGGGGGGGTGGGGTGGAAACTTGACGATTAGCCTCAAATTGATTAATTACATAGGCCTACCGTAATTATTGACCGACAGCCGTTTGATAATTTGGGATTTGCAGAGGAATGATTTTTATTTTTTTGGTATTGTGCCCATTTAGCATGAAATATGCAAATCACAGTATGCCAGTAATGCTCAAATCGGGATTTTCGGGGTTATGGTATGTTTTCCCACTCTGTGACTTACACATTTTGGATTAAATAGAGGATACACTTCCAAAATAAATAAACACAATCAACTCCTACAATAAAACATTTTATTAACCAAATATATGGCGCTACAACAAATTAAACAAATAAAATACTGACCCAATTCTAACTTGTTCAGAGTGAACAAGGAATACATAATAAAACAAAGGTTAAATCATAATAAATGGTTTTCATAAACCAACAAACTTATATTTCTTTTCACTTCCATATGGTGTCCTTTTAAAAATTCAATAAAATCAAGAGCTCCAATAGGCTCGATACTTTTCAATATAAACTGTGTTATCCTTTTACTACACATCACTTCTTATTATATGAGTATTTTATAATTAAAACAATATATAATTCTTATTAAAGTACTGTTACTCATTTACTTAAACTTTTGGGCTTTCACAATGTTCTTCGGTTACCACCTCTCTCTCAAGTCAACAATTCACTACAGTGATCGGGAAAACATCTGCTTACTCCCGAGTTATAGAAGACTACTTGAACATGTCAAAAATTAAGATCACTCCCGGAATCTAATTGTCTTCACTGAACTCGTGAATTATTGCATTATATAACATTACATTAGGGATTTATCCTTATTTGTCTTAAAAGACCATCATATCAATAGAAAGCAACGATCTGAACTTGCAAGCGGTAATTTTCATCCACAAGAACCTCGGTTCGAAGCCCGGGTCGTTAAACAAACTCTAAACCCTCTAGTGTACTATAACTTCAAAACAGACGGCTCACAGACCTACCGCACTTCCGTTAATGGTAAGGTCTGGCCGTGGCCACTTGGCGTGATTTATTGTTGGGGAGCAGGAACATTACGGTCAGACTCGCAAGAGGCGAGCTACCCTCCGCTTTCATACAGCAGTTTCTTAAATGTAGTTCTTTGAACAAACAAGGCTTCATTCTACTTATTTTTAACAACATATTTAGGTTCACTAGACCCATTCTTTTTACCTTGGCATTTATTAATTATGAAGTGTCCTCATTGGTGGGTAAGAACAATTCAATACAACAACAAATACTTAGGGGCTTCACATAAACGAATCTGGGTTCGTTTCTTTCAACTGCCTCGGGAACCATATCCCATACTGGAGGACTTATACATTTGCGACTTATAGCAGGCCTTTGCCTTACACTCGCGCTCATAATATAATTATTTCGCACCCTTTTATAATACAACACACACAACGGCCTCGTGATCACATCACTATTTGGAGGACTTACTATAGCTCAATTACCACGACCAACTGCCCCTCATAATTAATTTTACCAAGTATACTTAGGTTCAACGCGTTCCTAGCGTGACAAATTTACTTCAATGCGCTACATTACGCTTATCCTTTATTGCCAAATTGCCTTCAAAGAACTGATAGATTCAACAATACACATTTGATCTACATCTCAATTTTTATATTAATTCTCTCCCGTAACAATAATCGCTTTATCTTAAGAACATTTGTTCACAACATGTATTTATTCTTTTAAAGGAGCTCAAAAGCTACTACTTTCCAATAATTCATCATAATCTTTATTCATTTATATCATTGTTGTCATTATTATTATTATTATTATTATTATTACGCTTGCTTTCATATAATTAAATCATTTATCAACTACACTGATATTTTATTTCATACATTTTCCCTAAGGGATTTATTCATTTCACAGAATTATTTTATACTTTCTCAATTTTAATCGTTCAGATCGCGCTATTATTCTGTTATTTGTTATTCATAAACATCCCTATTTTCTCATTCTCAGGTGGATTGTACACAAATATTCCCCAACACATAACATAATGAAATGGTTACTCACATGAGGTCACGGTCCCCGACCGTATTTTCCAGCGATGTTTCATTTTCGCCCACTTACGGTAATTAAGCCATCTTCATTAATAACATTTCACACAATGACATTTCTTGATACACATACACATAATTTACCTTAAACACTGGTAACATTTTGAATACAATTCTGTATTCTTTTATAATACACAAATAAATTCACTAAAAATTATTACACTAACACAAATTTTCTATATTTACATTACACTGCTTTTAATCACTGAGGCTTTGATTTGGCCTTACACACGTGATTTTTTTCTTCCCGTTTCCAAGGGTGAAACTCTTAGATGTCGGCTCCCTATCTGGCTAGAAGTTGAAAGTCTTGATCAATCTACCCCTCCCTGGAACGGCTATTCTTCAAATCTGTTTTCCTGACTATTCGGCTTTTATTTTTACTAGCTCGAAGTCGTTTCTTTCTAGACACTATTTAATTTGTCTAAATAAAGTCTATCTTTTTTACGGCACCTTGAATACTTTATCGGTGACCTATGCTTCTCTATCATTTACTGCTATTCCTTAGTTTCGTAGCTTAATGCTTTTACTGTTTGTTTGACTCCTGTTAGACAAGGTCTTGGATTACAATTTCCCTTCTTATTTTCTTCGCTCTAGTCCCTATCTTATCGATACACTAGGCGTTATTTATTTCGTCCGACCCTGATCGGGTTCCTTAACTTTGCTGGAAATGTTTGTTTCACGATCTTTGGTACTTCAAAACGTTACGATACTTTCAGTCGTTTAACTGAACTGTAATTTGAAGACCTATCGCCTGTTTTTTTTAAGTTCGCAGCCTAACTTGACTGTAATACTGAACTTTTCACTATAAAGACTGACGCTTGCTGAACTAAATCCTGTACTAGGATTTTCCTAAGTCTTCACACGGCGATACTATGATGATACTTCTCGTACTGTGATCTGGACACTGTGATGCAGCACCTCCCCACAAGGTCTGCTGTAAACTGCATTCGATGTGATGTAACGTCACGTCCCCTGGACGGAATAATACTGCATGTACGATGCTCCAACGTCACGCCCCCCTGGGCTGACTGCTACTGCATGATTGGTCTGGCTCTGCCAGGACTTTTATACTTTTTGGCTAAAAAAAGATAAAATCCTCGTCTTTTTCATAACTAACTTTTGAAGCAATAGTCGCACACTATTGAAAATTATATCTCTGGAAAGCTCGTTTTCTATACGTAAACTGACCTCTTTGCACATAAAAATCGATCGTACAATTCTGAGATATTAAATAAAATTTGGTCTTCAGATACGTGGGTGTTACAGTTGATTTTTAATCCCCACCTCCTCGGGTCTCGGGGAACTTTTAATTGCGTAATGCCGCGTCTGCACTTCTTTCCTGGGCAATTATTAAAACATCTTTTCCCACACAAAAATCTCTATTCCGAAATGATTCACAATTATGTATTTCTTTTGTTACTTTCATGTTCGCAAATGGCTTAAATCTAATTATTCTTCCTCTTGCACAACTGCGAGGATGCCATTTTACTGCAACGTAAGCTCGATTTCCGAAACCTTCTCTCACTCACTCTGAACGGAAAGTTCCTCTCGTTCTAATTATAGCCATGATCGCTCCTTATCGGTGCGTCACGCGTGATATCATTTCCTGGCCAGCTGGTCTCTTATTATTGCACAACATTAAACCAGTCCTCTTGTATTAAATCTTTCTATGTTCCACTGAAGACTGTATCTTTCCTCCTTTTCTTTCACCAATAAATGATGGATTCGACCCCTTGAACCAATGGTACATGGGTTCATCTCTCCCCAACTTAGATAAAGAAATTTTCGAAATTTTGAGGAAATTTATTTAAACATTTATATAAAATTTTATTTTTTTCTAATGTCGAAGCCATCATAACATTTCTTAGTACCTTTTGGTCTTTCTTTTCCAAGCCCTTTCTCTCTCTGGCTTGTTTTGGGTCTCACAAAGTTCCCATTCATTCCCCTTAAGCGGACTTCTCCACACTTAAGGCTATAAATTACTCGTCTCGTTAGGGTGTTTCTGAGTCTCCTCTGAGTCTGGCGTACGCTCCAAACTTGGGTTAGACAGTTTTTTTCTTTCTTGTTTCATAGGACGGGCATTCTGCCGGTCTGTCTCTTTCTTCTCAGTTCTGTACTGTCAACCTATTGACTTTCTTTTAATACTTCACGGGTGCATATAGCCTTAACCCGTTATTTCTTCTTTATTTCAGTTTTCTGGACTCAAAGTCTACAGAATTTCATTTTGTCCTTAAGAGCACGGTCTGTCCTTACCCGACTCTTCTTGGTTTTCTTCCATTCCCCTCATCTCATCTCGAGATGGCATTTTCAAGAAAATCTCCCTTTTTTCTCTTACTCTTTAACGGGTGCATATAGCCTTAACCCGTTATCTATTCTAGAGTAACCTTTTTCCCTAATCTCGCATCGAGATGGCATTTTCCAAAGAAAATTTCTTTTTCCTACTCTTCCAATTCCACAGTTCCTTTAGATCTTCTCTTTTTCTTTTCTTTCTTTTATTCCCTTTCTTTTTACGGATTTTCCAGCTGAAAAACGCTTGTGCGTCTTCTTTCTCCAGGATCATGTGCATTATTTCTCCTCCTCTCCTAACTTCAATAGGGTATCTATTCTCTTGTAAACCTGCTACACTTTGCGGTTGTCTTCCTCTTTCCTCATTTCCTTCCACGACATATCCTCTCTTTTCTCCAATAACTCCCATAGTCTCATCTTTTCCTTGGAGGTTTTCTTGGCTTTCATTGGCATCTGTTTCCATTTTTCTTTTCTTTCGTTGACATTCCTGATATTTTATTATTAATTCAAGGATCTGTGCTTTCAATTTTTCTTCTTCTAATGGTATCTTATCTTTCTTATCCTCATTAATTTCTTCTGGATTTTCCTTTTCTATTTCTATGAAATCTTGAACCTCTACTTCTTTCCTTGCCTCGACGATACTTCCTATTACAGTTTCATTTAATTTCTTCGTTTCCCCAGGAATTATTATTTCCATCTCCCCAACTTTCACTTCTTTTGTTATTATACCTTGCTCTGGGTTTTTCTCTTGCTCTTCAGGCTCAACTTTTCCATAAAAATGATCTTCTTTCATTTGCAGCTCATTTTCGTTTCGGCCGTCTTCCTGACCTGGAATTTTCATTTCCTCTTGAGTGTCCATTATTTTCTCTAGAAGGATCTCATTGCTTTTCTCAGTTTCCACTGGAGTCATCACGATTTCTACTTCTCCTTTTTAATGCCAGTTTCGGGCTCTTGCATCTTGACTTCTTGTTCTTCTACAATTACTGTTTTATTTTCAGTTTGGACAACTACTTCTTTTGACCGATGGTTATGTGCTAAGATATCTCCCTTATCTTTATTTTCCGCGAATCGAATGAACCTCTTTCCTAATGCTTCAATACTACTTTTAATATCATCCCGGGATGTCGGATACATTTCTTTACTTGATTCTAACTTGTCTTTTAATTTTTCCTGCACCCCTTGGATCTGGGTTACAAGTTCATCTTTACATGCATCTACATTCTCTTTACAAGTTTCTTCCATGTTACATGTGATTTCCCCTTTAAACTTATTTAACTGAATTCTCCAACTCCGTATCAAAACCTTGAAATTTGTTATTCATTGTCTCTTCTATTTTCTCATTTATATTACTATATATTTGAGTCTCCATGACCTCTAATTTGGTGTTCATGGCTTGACTTTTCAGAGAATTATCAGTTATCATATTCTCCTGAAACGAATGTAATTTATTTTCAAGTTTAACTTCCATTACTCCTAGTTTATCTTCCAAAACCTTGGATTGTGCTGAAAAATGATCTGAATTCTCTGTTTTTATACTATCCAATTTGCTTTCTATCTCCGCCTTCAATGTACTGTTCAGGTTTATACAGTCGGCTTGGATAGATTCTAATTTAATTCCCAAGTTATCACTATCAGTTTTAAGAGCCTTTAAATTCCGATTTATGTATCCTAACTTGTCACTGCTTTCCGCCTTTAAAGCGTCCAAAAGCCCCTGCCTCTCTTCCCTATTCTCTGCTTTCATAGCCACCATCTTTTCACGGCTGTCACCCTTTAAGACATCCACAAGCCTCTGCATTTCCTCACTTAATGCCATTTTATAGAATACAGTGGGCTATCATGCCACATCGCCGGTTCATGCCTGAGAGCTGGTACTCCGAACCATTGTGTCCCAATTTCCAAAATTTTACCTTGGTACGGGTGTTTACTAATACGTACCCTTTTGATATACTCATTCAATATCAAAACCTTTATGGAAGTGATTTAAAAATTCAAAAATTTCGAAAAACCATTTTTTAAAAATGAAAAATTTTGATTTTCAAGAAAACTCGGCTTTTCCCTAGGAAAACTCATCCTTACGTACTGGGCGCCATGAATTCTAGGTTTGCTAGGGGGTTAATTATATTTAGGGCTGCTCGGTGTGAGTTTCCAGGGTCCCATGCGGTCAGTTGATATTGTATTTTGTAGCTACTTCTATCATTACTTTACTTTTACATGATATGACCGTCTTAAGTGTTCCTCTAATTATCAATCCAAGCACAGTACTTCTATGTCCCCCCTGTGCCCTTTTAGCATGAAATATGCAAATCACAGTATGCCAGCAATGCTCAAATCGGGATTTTCGGGGTTATGGTATGTTCTCCCACTCTGTAACTTACACATTTTGGATTAAATAGAGGATACACTTCCAAAATAAATAAACAAAATCAACTCCTACTATAAAACATTTTATTAACCAAATATATGGCGCTACAACAAATTAAACAAATAAAATACTGACCCAATTCTAACATGTTCAGAGTGAACAAGGAATACATAATAAAACAAAGGTTAAATCATAATAAATGGTTTTCATAAACCAACAAACTTATATTTCTTTTCACTTCCATATGGTGTCCTTTTAAAAATTCAATAAAATCAAGAGCTCCAATAGGCTCGATACTTTTCAGTATAAACTGTGTTATCCTTTTACTACACATCACTTCCTATTATATGAGTATTTTATAATTAAAACAATATATAATTCTTATTAAAGTACTGTTACTCATTTACTTAAACTTTTGGGCTTTCACAATGTTCTTCGGTTACCACCTCTCTTTCAAGTCAGCAATTCACTACAGTGATCGGGAAAACATCTGCGTACTCCCGAGTTATAGAAGACTACTTGAACATGTCAAAAATTAAGATCACTCCCGGAATCTAATTGTCTTCACTGAACTCGTGAATTATTACATTATATAACATTACATTAGGGATTTATCCTTATTTGTCTTAAAAGACCATCATATCAATAGAAAGCAACGATCTGAATTTGCAAGCGGTAATTTTCATCTACAAGAACCTCGGTTCGAAGCCCGGGTCGTTAAACAAAATCTAAACCCTCTAGTGTACTATAACTTCAAAACAGACGGCTCACAGACCTACCGCACTTCCGTTAATGGTAAGGTCTGGCCGTGGCCACTTGGCGTGATTTATTGTTGGGGAGCAGGAACATTACGGTCAGACTCGCAAGAGGCGAGCTACCCTCCGCTTTCATACAGCAGTTTCTTAAATGTAGTTCTTTGAACAAACAAGGCTTCATTCTACTTATTTTTAACAACATATTTAGGTTCACTAGACCCATTCTTTTTACCTTGGCATTTATTAATTATGAAGTGTCCTCATTGGTGGGTAAGAATAATTCAATACAACAACAAATACTTAGGGGCTTCACATAAACGAATCTGGGTTCGTTTCTTTCAACTGCCTCGGGAACCATATCCCATACTGGAGGACTTATACATTTGCGACTTATAGCAGGCCTTTGCCTTACACCCGCGCTCATATACAATTATTTCGCACCCTTTTATAATACAACACACACAACGGCCTCGTGATCACATCACTATTTGGAGGACTTATTATAGCTCAATTACCACGACCAACTGCCCCTCATAATTAATTTTACCAAGTATACTTAGGTTCAACGCATTCCTAGCATGACAAATTTACTTCAAAGCGCTACATTACGCTTATCCTTTATTGCCAAATTGCCTTCAAAGAACTGATAGATTCAACAATACACATTTGATCTACATCTCAATTTTTATATTAATCCTCTCCCGTAACAATAATCGCTTTATCTTAAGAACATTTGTTCACAACATGTATTTATTCTTTTAAAGGAGCTCAAAAGCTACTACTTTCCTATAATTAATCATAATCTTTAAACATTTATATCATTGTTATTATTATTATTACGCTTGCTTTCATATAATTAAATCATTTATCAACTACACTGATATTTTATTTCATACATTTTCCCTAAGGGATTTATTCATTTCACAGAATTATTTTATACTTTCTCAATTTTAATCGTTCAGATCGCGCTATTATTCTGTTATTTGTTATTCAAAAAATCCCTATTTTCTCATTCTCAGGTGGATTGTACACAAATATTCCCCAACACATAACATAATGAAATGGTTACTCACATGAGGTCACGGTCCCCGACCGTATTTTCCAGCGATGTTTCATTTTCGCCCACTTACGGTAATTAAGCCATCTTCATTAATACCATTTCACACAATGACATTTCTTGATACACATACACATAATTTACCTTAAACACTGGTAACATTTTGAATACAATTCTGCATTCTTTTATAATTCACAAATAAATTCACTAAAAATTATTACACTAACACAAATTTTCTATATTTACATTACACTGCTTTTAATCACTGAGGCTTTGATTTGGCCTTACACACGTGATTTTTTCTTCCCGTTTCCAAGGGTGAAACTCTTAGATGTCGGCTCCCTATCTGGCTAGAAGTTGAAAGTCTCGATCAATCTACCCCTCCCTGGAACGGCTATTCTTCAAATCTGGTTTCCTGACTATTCGGCTTTTATTTTTACTAGCTCGAAGTCGTTTCTTTCTAGACACTATTTAATTTGTGTAAATAAAGTCTATCTTGTTTACGGCACCTTGAATACTTTATCGGTGACCTATGCTTCTCTATCATTTACTGCTATTCCTTAGTTTCGTAGCTTAATGCTTTTACTGTTTGTTTGTCTCCTGTTAGACAAGGTCTTGGATTAAAATTTCCCTTCTTATTTTCTTCGCTCTAGTCCCTATCTTATCGATACACTAGGCGTTATTTATTTCGTCCGACCCTGATCGGGTTCCTTAACTTTGCTGGAAATGTTTGTTTCACGATCTTTGGTACTTCAAAACGTTACGATACTTTCAGTCGTTTAACTGAACTGTTATTTGAAGACCTATCGCCTGTTTTTTTTAAGTTCGCAGCCTAACTTGACTGTAATACTGAACTTTTCACTATAAAGACTGACGCTTGCTGAACTAAATCCTGTACTAGGATTTTCCTAAGTCTTCACACGGCGATACTATGATGATACTTCTCGTACTGTGATCTGGACACTGTGATGCAGCACCTCCCCACAAGGTCTGCTGTAAACTGCATTCGATGTGATGTAACGTCACGTCCCCTGGACGGAATAATACTGCATGTACGATGCTCCAACGTCACGCCCCCCTGGGCTGACTGCTACTGCATGATTGGTCTGGCTCTGCCAGGACTTTTATACTTTTTGGCTAAAAAAAGATAAAATCCTCGTCTTTTTCATAACTAACTTTTGAAGCAATAGTCGCACACTATTGAAAATTATATCTCTGGAAAGCTCGTTTTCTATACGTAAACTGACCTCTTTGCACATAAAAATCGATCGTACAATTCTGAGATATTAAATAAAATTTGGTCTTCAGATACGTGGGTGTTACAGTTGATTTTTAATCCCCACCTCCTCGGGTCTCGGGGAACTTTTAATTGCGTAATGCCGCGTCTGCACTTCTTTCCTGGGCAATTATTAAAACATCTTTTCCCACACAAAAATCTCTATTCCGAAATGATTCACAATGATGTATTTCTTTTGTTACTTTCATGTTCGCAAATGGCTTAAATCTAATTATTCTTCCTCTTGCACAACTGCGAGGATGCCATTTTACTGCAACGTAAGCTCAATTTCCGAAACCTTCTCTCACTCACTCTGAACGGAAAGTTCCTCTCGTTCTAATTATAGCCATGATCGCTCCTTATCGGTGCGTCACGCGTGATATCATTTCCTGGCCAGCTGGTTTCTTATTATTGCACAACATTAAACCAGTCCTCTTGTATAAAATCTTTCTATGTTCCACTGAAGACCTGTATCTTTCCTCCTTTTCTTTCTCCAATAAATGATGGATTCGACCCCTTGAACCAATGGTACATGGGTTCAGTATATAGGGTAGGCCTACACATGCTGAGATTAGAATTGAAGAGTTTTTTTTAAATAACTTATCACTACTGTTATTACGTTTCCAAAGTTGCATAACCGGAGCGCGATAAAAACCAGGGCCAAATTAAGGCTTAGCCATGCACAATGCCTGATGCAAGTCACAGAACACCGAATACGAGTTAAGGTTACGCCCACTTTGGTTGCAGCGCTTGGCTTCACTCAAACGAGCTCAGAGCATCTCCTCTTATTCTTTCCTCCATGGGTAGTAAGCGACTTCGCCAACATGGGTGGAATTCCACTGCGATCGAAGAATTTAGGTTTTGTAACCGCAAAATGTCGGAATAACACAATGATGCATAACATTGCAAATAGGGTGTGGGACTTCCACGTTACATAGTGAAGACGCTAGAGAAGAATTACAATGATGGCAAGTTTCAAGGTTCTATTAACAGCTTCTCATTGCCGTAAGTTGGCTGTATTGTTCTCTTTATCCCTCTTCTCCCACCATCGCCAAACGTCAGAGCCGGACATCCAGCGGCTGTACTGTAGCGATGTATATTTACCCCAAACATTCATCTTAGTTACTGTATCCTAGCGAGGACAACAGTACGACACTTCCAATCACTTTTAAGCAATCATAGAGATAGAATTTAACACAATGCAACAGTAACTCGTCATATGCCGCTTCGTTGGCGTAGTTGGTAGCATGCTGAGCTTCTATGCCCGAGATAGCGGATTCAAATCCGGCTGAAGTCGTCGGATTTCTTAAGAGCGTTAAAAATCCCTCGGCATGCCTTCCTTCGGAGGGGAAGTAAAGCCGACCGGTGGTCCAATGTTATAGATTTATGGCATGTTAAAGAACCTTCCACATATTACACTTGTGTGAAGCTAAATTATAGGTTAAAATTTGACTAACGCTCTTAGGTCCTACGTTCTTCGCCAGGCGCCGACTGCGGTGACGTCTAGTAACCAAGTTCTGAACTAGTAGTCGTTGACGGTGGCGTTTGGTGGCAAAAGTAGGAACTACTTGAAAATTAAATGTATGCAGTCCTTACTTGAATTAAACACAGATAACACACACTAATACAGTCATCACAATTAACACCGGTTATCAGACAGATTCAACACACACCCAAAGTACACGGGGCTACATGACCGCGTTGTCGCAACCCCTAAGCTGAGGAACCAACCAACTAACTCGTCATGAGGGCTTCAAAAAGCGAAAGAACGAAAGAGTTGCGTGCTTGTGACCAATAATGATAGATACGGTACTTATTATTGGCTGCGAGTAGAGTGAACGGGAAGGGAGGGGCATACGATCGACATTTTACAGTACGATAGATGGTCTTGGTGCGAATGATGTGCAGTACTGCGGCGATGAAAACATGTTCGAATGATCCGAATTCCGAATTAGTGAAGCCCGAAATAGTGAGGGTTTTATCATTTCAAATGATCTTGTCGACACCGTGGTCGTTACGGCATGACTGCTGGCAGTCGCTCACATCCGGGAGGCGAGGAGGTTCGAATCCCCCCGCCGGCAACCTTGAAGATGGTCTTCTGTGGTTTCCCATCTACCTTCCAGGCAAATGCCTGGGTTGGTCCCTAACTATAGGCCACAACCGATACCTTCCAACTTCTCGACCTTCCATTCCAACTTTCCTCCCCAACGGTACTTGTAGTTCACCCATTGGGTGTCCGTCTCGAAGCAGCTACAAAACTGGCTAGCCGAACATGTCCTCGGACACTCCCGGCACTAAAAGCCATACGCTAAAAAAAACTTGTCGACTTAATCGTTATGCTTTGGTCTACCGTTATGCGTTACGGTTACGGCATGTATGACGTCATCATTTTGTTCAGTGCATATGCACCGAGTCTGAGTTTACTCCTGGGGTCTGGCGTTATGCGATACGGAGACGGCGAGTGCGTGACGTCATACAGCAGAGTGCACCTCCCGCTCTCCGTTCTCCGCTCGGGAAGCCTAAGTCAAAGGGCAATGGAGTCTGTTGAGCCTGAGTTTACTCCTTGGGTCTGGAGTTATGCGATACGGAGACGGCGCGGCGAGTGCGTGACGTCATGCAGGAGATTTCACCTCCCGCTCTCCGTTCCCCGCGCGGGAAGCCTAAGTTAATGGGTAATGGAGTCTGTTGAAAGAGTCCTGGGGCTTCGAGCGAAGCGAGAAGCCCTACTTAGCCTTTCTAACATGTGTAGCATTTGTAGCATGCATCATTTGAAATGAAATAAAGTCTAGTCTCTCAGACTGACTGTATCTTTTTTATTCAGTTTTACCTTATGAAAATCCACAGCCTGCTTCCAGTCTCCGACCGGGTCAGGAATGGAATGAATGAAGCCCCTATCTAGCGGCGAGGATATGAACTGTGCCGGCTGCCGAGGCCTGACGCACTCCTCTGGGGCAATGATTAAATGAATGACAGATGAAATGAAATGATAGTGGAGAGTGTTGCTGGAATGAAATGTTGACAGGGAAAACCGGAGTACCCGGAGAAAAACCTGTCTGCCTCCGTTCTGTCCAGCACAGATCTCACATGGAGTGACCGGGATTTGAACCACGGACTCAGCGGTGAGAGGCCGGCGTGCTGCCGCCTAAGCCACGGAGGCTTTTAGTTTTACCTTATAAGAAAAGCAAATAAAAGGCCCATCCAGCCAATCAGCAAGTTTTAGAATGTAAAATTGTTTAAAAGTATTCATACATGTTTTCGATTATTGTATGTACTATTAAAGAAATCTTTCCAGTCGGTCAACACAAATTGTGCCCACTTAAATTAGGCGGGAAAACGAGTATTTATATGCCCTAACATTAAAAATATTGCATAAGATATTTAAAACAAAATAACACGCTTTTATGTAAAAAAAAAGTACCCTCCATTTCTGTACATAAACGCCTGGCGGGTAGGCCACTGTGTGTAGCAGCTTGTCGAGGAGGCCACTAGTACTATGGGAATATAGCAGGAGCACAGCGTCCAACTAGTTCACATTTACCCTTTTTGATGTATTTAATAATCATTACTTACATTAATTGCAGAGTAATTGTTGGAAATGCTTTCATTTTCCAAAACACACATGTTGCACCTACGTAGGTAGTTTTGGAACACTCGCTGTAATTTATTCATTCTGGCTGATATTTGGTATCAATGCAGTTATTTTGTTCTCGAGAGTCTCCAGAGTACGCGGATTGTTCCTGTACCGGTATACCTTTTGTTTGAGGTTACCCCACAAGTAAAAATCACACGGTGCTGATAATTACGAACACATTTACTGCAAGACTTCTTCTTGAGAAGATAATTTCCACTAGGAAAATTCTTTGTTTTGTTCTATACCTAACCATGTTACGAGATAGCCTACAGTACTTCATCACAAGTCAACTGAGGTATCTTGGCAGCTGCGTTTGTAGTCAATGCTAAGACAGCATCCAGGGCTTCCCGACCCGCTGTTTTGTAATCGGTACGTGCTAGTTATCTGGCCGTGGTCACATTAGTCAAATGCGGACCATAAGTCACATCCCCTTTGCCAAAACCCTTAACTAAGTCATATATATTTCAAATTACAACAAATTCAATCTTTAATCACCGCAAAATTATTTCAAATCCAAACATTCTTTTAGCCCAATCAAAATTTCAAATCCAGGCAGAGGAGCGCTTGTCGCACCGGTACCTGGCGCAAACACAGCCGCGGTGGCTCGCTTCGCGAGCCGACCGCGACTATGTCATTCAGACAGACCCGTCCGCAGCGTGGCTCTTGCGAGATTCCATCATTCCGAGAAGGATCTCACTGTATATAGTGTACAGCCCCGGGGGGGGGGGGCATTACCCCTGATAGCCACCCCCCATCTTTTACTAAAACCACCCCAACTGGCAACATCATAAGACCAGAACATTATCTTTACACAGCAAGAGGCGGCCACCCAGCCCGGGAGGTTCGCCAACTACTGTCAAAACATACATAAACAATTACACTTACAAATATCTGGGGCAGCTACGTTAACGTAATGCTGACCACGCAGCGCCGAGAACTATAAGAATGGAGTCTTAACTAGGAGCCAGGGTCTGTTCTACTCAGTGCGTCGCCAGCGGCCCTAGCCAACGCCTGTTCCAGCTACATCATCAGGTGAGATTCAGCAAAGTGCTCAGACTCCTTTATTTTGTAAACACCCACCCATAATTTTGTACACACCACTTGTATAATTGTCTACATTCCCCCAAGAGGGACTTACAAATTCACACTCACTGACCAATAAACACATGGTCAGTAAATTACACTTGCATTGATAATTACACTCCTCTTCACATCCTCATACCCTTCCTGACTTTCGTCACGATTGACCGTGACCGTAGTAGCCAGTAACTGCTTGGTCAGACTGCATTGTATTTCCCCGCACGCGACTCGACTACATAACGTCGAGCCGCTGACATAAGCACGCCTATTGTATTACTCATCCCGTCCAGCTGGCAGGCCAGTATAGTAGCCTGCATTTAGAGGTCCATCCCCTAACCAACACTTGCATCTTTGCAGGAACACCCCCTAGCGTTTAAACACCAAACAACACACTACACTAGTAAGCTCTCCCAGCTACGGGAAGCTACTCTCACCTAGGAACTACCTTCCAAATTAGCACAGTGACACAAGTGTTTTATCCCAAACTACCCCCCCAACTAAGGGATCTAAAACATATTTGGTGGAGGCGCCCCTACCACGCACAATAAGGGTAGGACTCGTACAACGAGCCCTCGTGGTAGAAACGACCCGTACCGCACACAGCCAAGCGATACTAATTTTTTTTCTCTCCTACATTACGTCCCACACTTTTTATTTATTACACGGGGATTTGTATTACTACACCCACCCCCACCCTCCCCATAGTGCAAGATCAGTGGAAATTAAATGACCACGTTTAGAACCACACTAAGGGACTTTGCGCACCATTTCTCGGCTAGTACAACTCCACTCCTGCCGAAGTTAAAAATTAAGAACAGTGACTTGATAACTGACCAGACTGCAGTACAACTTCTTAGGGAACTCGAATTCAAGGCATCAGAGATCCGCGTTCAACACCCTGCAGCGGCAGCACAAGTCACACATTTTACACGATCCCAGGCCAGCGAACACAGACAAGAATCACCAATATCCAGCGCTAGTGAAGTAGATTGCCTGCCAACGCTCCACCCCCTATTGTTGCAGCAACTGCAAATCACAGAGCAGAAAACTGATCATCTGCTCGAGCGCATCACACAGTTACTAGATACAGACACTGTTAAAGCAGACAATCACACGACAGAGGCAGTCCTAGACATACACACTATTTTGGAAACGGTGAAACAGGATTTAGACAGGACTGTGGACGTAGTCAAATCCACACAGTACGACAACACACCATCAATCAGTGACGATATATCAGGTGACGAGCCGCCTGGTAACGTAACACACGTGTCGTACACGGGGAGTGAGGCTAATTCCCCTCAAAACAACACAAACACCTTGTCACGCGATAGCGTAAACAGATTAGAATCTTTACACGGCCAACGAGTGACAGACGAACAAGAAATGAACAGACACACCGAATACCCCATGATCCACCCCACAAAGTTCACGGGGGAAGGCCAGGATCCCGAGGAATACCTCAAGGCCTTCAATAGAACGGCTCGGATCAATGGCTGGAGCGATGAAGTCAGAAAACGGCTCCTCCCTGCATACCTCACAAAGGCGGCCATGACATGGTATGAGCTTCATGAGGACAGCCTAGAAGATGCCACATGGGAGGAAATCACTTTATTGTTGAAAAGTGAATTCCAGCTCATACCAGATGATGAGGACCTGTATGACCAAATTAGACAGAGGTCACAGGGACCTAAAGAAAGCGCACAGTCGTACGCAAACGCAAAATTGCTGATGTGCGACAACTATAACGCAGCTATGACGAACAAGCAGAAAGTTAAGCTGCTAATGCAGGGCCTCAGACCATCCATCGTGGACAAGTTGTGAATCATGAACAACCCCACGGTTCAACACATGTTAAACAACATTAAAACTATAGAGGCAGGGAAAAAGATCACGGAAAAAGCTACGGAGAAAGCCGTGAATCAGCACTTTCATCCACAAAAGGACGACACTAGTCAAAAGATGGATGAATTAGTGGACAGGATGGAAAAATTAACGATAGCTGCCATCCAAGCAGGCGGCAGACCGCCTAGGGGTGAACACACAGACACGGAAGAGCGCTATTATCCTGAAAGGGACAGGGGGTACACGGAGAGGAGACACTACGGGAGGGAGGAAATTTACTACCCTCCACAGCGGCCAACAAGACCACACACACAGGACAGGCCACACTACCCTCCGCGATACTCACCGGTATCATACGCGGACGTAGAGCCGACATACCCCTCACGGCAACCACCATCCCCGTACACACCGGAGTACTACCCTGAAGAGTACGAACACACCATCCCCCGGCGAAGCAGCCCGCCACCAAGCAGACAGGGCTATGCCACCCCACAATACAGGGCAGACAGGGAGTATCGGGAAAACCCGCCCCCAAGCAGGCAAGGCTATGCAGCCCCGCAATATAGGGGAAATGGGGACTATCGGGAGAACCCGCCCACACGCAGGCAAGGCTATGCATCCCCGCAATATAGGGGAAATGGGGACTATCGGGGAGACCCACCCCCCATCAGGCAAGAGTATGCATCCCCACAACACAGGGGAAACGGGGAGTACCGGGAGAACCCACCCCCAGGCAGACAGGGGTATGCACCCTCCCAGTACAGGGAAAAGGGGAATCGCCGGGAAAACCCGCCCCCGCAGCAGCAGACATACACCCCACCCTGGCGGAGACAGGAAAACGAACCACCGGGCAATAACCGCCAGATAAAAAAAAACCACAAAAGGACGGGAAACCAGAAACACATACCCAAAGGGCCCGGAACACTATCCCCTCCCCGACGAACACCCGAGGGAGTTCAGGGATGAGATACCCCGCCGGGCAGACAGGGGGGAAATACTTCCCACACCTAGCTACCCACCACAAGCGGGGAGTTGGCGCAGCCACCCCGAGGGGGGGGGGGGCGTACATACAGTACAGGGAGAGGGACGCCCACGTTTCCAAAAAACGCTTAGACGGGGAGGTTCGGCCAGCTGATAAAGCGGCTGAGGTTCCTCCCCCAACACAACACCAGAGAGGCCCTTCACCTAAACAAACTCGTAAGAGAAAGGGGAAAAAGCAGCCAACTAAAGCCAAGGCTGACGATCCGCCCCCGGGCCGTTTCCAGACACACCCCGTACAAGGAGACGGCAACTGTCTGTTCAGGGCCATTAGCTTCCTAGTCCGAAACACCGAGGATCATCACAGGGACTACAGACAGAAAACGGTCCAACATATCCTGGCCAACTGGAAAGAGTACCGGGATTTTGTATCGGACGAGCGGGAAAACCCATTCCAGACCGGGGCGGACTACCGAAAATACATGGGTAGGGACGGTACCTATGCCGGCGCCGTAGAGGTGACCGCTCTCGGCAAGGTACTAAAAACGAACATACACGTGTACACTGACGTGCACTCGCCCCCGCTATTCACGACCGCGGGATTTGACAGGGACCTACACATACTGTTTACAGGGAACCCTAGGGTGGGACACTATACGCCCCTCACAATCACGCGCGAACAGACCAAAGGCAAACCCACACACTCCAAACAGGAAACCATACCCCCTACACCACAACACGGGGCGGGAAGTGACCCCACACAGGCGCAGGGCACGAGCTCACTCGGCACAGGGAAGCCAGCAACAGGAGTCGAACTCGCGACCACCTGGAACAAAAAACGGGGTAACAAGTGCAAACGTAGAGTCACATTTGCAGACACACCTTCCCAGGAGGGAGAAAGGAACAACACACCTACACAAAAACTGGGAACTGTCAATACATTAAACGTTCGCCAGGATCCCTGTATTTTCACAACGCGGGCAGTAAAGAGAGCAGGCAGCGTACTGAATGGACACATTTCGCTGACCGAGGCAAAGAACTCGAGCCAGGAAGTAAACCGAGAGGCCAAGCGTGCCAAGTACAATAAGCGGCCACCTCCATGCCTTCCCAGCACAGATGTTACGCCAGTAGCAACAACAACAACATACACTCTATACAACACATCTTTGCAGGGAAAAGGACTCCAGGTATCGGCACTGACGATACACGCCAGCATAAATGGCCACAGGGTGCAGGCCCTAATTGACACTGGGGCAGCGGTAAGTTGTGTAAACAGAAAACACGTTACCGAAGGGCAAATACACGGTGTCACGGGTGACATCCGGCTGGTAGCGGCCAATGCTCAGACGCTAGAAAACACGGGGGTGGCAAACATACACCTCAGGCTAGACCATTTTGCCACAACACCCCCATGTTCGTTATAGAACATCTTTCTGCGTCAGCCATAATTGGCATGGATTTCCTCGCCAAGTATGAAGCTAGCATAAATTTTGCTAGCGGTAAGATGCTTTTAAAGCATGACCAGAGGCTCACCACACATCCCATGATATACACCAGAAACACAGATGGAATTCGAGCGGAGCGAGAAATCCACGAGCACCGGGCCTCTACACTGCACACAATCAGCAAACACACAGACACACACACAGATAAGGCGGCCAATCAGACTCACAGACAGGACCTGACACCTGAGCAGAATAAAAGGCTCACGGAGCTCCTGGAAGCCAATAGGGATATCTTTGCCCATTCGATGAAGGATCTCGCAGTGACAGACCTTATCGAACACCACGTCACACTCACCAGTGACCGGCCAGTCCACCAGGCCCCCTTCAGGGTGAGTCAGAAGGAGAGACACGCCATCGACACTCAGATCACAGAGATGCTCGAGGCGGGGGTCATCGTCCCGGTAATTTCGAATTACAGTGCACCGGTCTTGCTGACCAAGAAACGGGACGGTTCCCACAGGTTCTGTACTGATTACCGTAGGTTCAATAAGTTAGTCGAAAATGACAGTTATCCACTACCAAGGGCCGACACCTATTTGGATGCCCTCGGTGGGGCTAGCCGGTTCAGTTCGATGGATTGTTATAGTGGATTCTATTCAATCCCCGTCTATGAACCGGACAGGCACAAGCTGGCGTTCGTTACAGAGAACGGTCTATATACCTATACAAGGTTACCAATGGGCCTCCGTAACGCCAGCCAGACCTTCCAAAAGCTAGTGGATAAAACATTTTCAGGGCTAAAATGGCGTTCAGTATTAGTCTACGTGGACGACATAACGGTCTTCTCCAACACCTTTGACGAACATCTCGTACATTTGGAGGAGGCTTTCGCAAGGATTAGAGAGGCCAAATTAACCCTTAGCTACACGCATCTCTTTCACTAACATTCGTACACGCTAGCGGCACTCTATGCCGCAATATATTGTTTCATTATTTTTCGTAATTTAGTGTCTTGCTAAACGGCTAAAATTGATTTGTATGGAGAATTATACAGAATCTATGAGAATACATTGAAAAAATCTTATCAGTATGTATGAAATTCTTATTAATAAAATATATTATTGGGAGGGATGGGATAAGGACATATATACTATTCATACTTAATGTACTTAGAAATTCTTATGAACATTTATTGGACAATGAAGAAAAATTATAATTTTCACACACAAAAGAGATAGCCGGCCCCGTGGTGTTGGGGTAGCGCGCCTGCCTCTCACCCGGAGGCCCCGGGTTCGATCTCCGGCTCCGTCAGGGATTTTAAAACTGACGTGAGGGTTGGAACGGGGTGTACTCAGCCTCGTGAGGACAATTGAGTAGCTGTCTGACAGTGAGACAGCTCCCCGATCACGAATACCAAGATTAACGGCCGAAGGGCCCGACGCGCTGATCGCGCATCACCCCAATATCTGCAGGCTAAATGGCTGGGCAGCGGTCGCTTGGTCGGCCTTAGCCCGTCATGGGCTGTATAGTGCCAGGGGTTGACTTTTTTTTGACACATAAAAGAGATATTGAGTATTATTGGAATGAGTTTGCCCTTTTTTTCAGGCTCATATTATAAGACATTGTACCTGATGCTCAACAAGCTCAAGAAATACACTGGAGTAAAAGAAAAATGGTTTGTCAGAATCATGTAGGCCTTTACACTTAGATTATTGGTTTGGAAAAGGACACTTTCTGCTAATTTACAATACGAACTAATATACTGTGCCTAAATACACAAAATAACTCTGCACTAGGACTTAAAAATCGAATACAACATCTTCCTGCTCATCAAGTTCTTGGAGCAACCTCTCAATATCCTGTTGTTGACAGCCATGTCGAGACCTATAAACAGAAGGCAAGCGTGCAGACTATGTGCTGACATCGATAATAATGATAGAAGCATAGAAAGAAACAACAAAGGTAAAATAAGTTAAATACTTACATTATTTCACAGCGCCGATTCCAGCTAGTTGTTACACGCTAGCGGTACCGAATGCCGCATTCGCGCACCTCGCACTTTGACAACTTGTCTCAGGCTGACTGGGAACCAGACAGGCTCCGAACCTACCCCCTTCCCTGCAGCACATGTCGAACAAAGGATATAGCGGGCGATCTCACAGAACTCGTAAGTGTTTACCACGTCAAACAAAATTTTGCAAAAAAAGCGGCACTGAGTGCCGCTTAGCGTGTATCTATGGGTTAAGGGCGAAGACTGACGCAACAACGGGCATCCCAATGCCCACAAATTTGAAACAATTGTGCAGCTTTATTGGACTCGCCTCTTATTACAGAAAATATATCCACAGGTTCGCGCACATCGCCCATCCCCTAACCGAACTCACACGTGAGAAGACGCCCTTCAGCATTAAACAGGAACATATAGATGCCTTCAACACACTGAAGCAACTATTGGCCTCACCACCATTACTGCAACACTTCCATAGTGATAGGCCCACCTTTTTACACGTGGATGCCAGCCAGTACGGGCTGGGAGCGGCCCTGCTACAGGAAGATGCAGAAGGGCGCTTACGGCCAATAGCTTATGCTAGCAGAAAACTAACGGCCGTCGAGACTAGATACTCTGCAGCAGAGCGGGAAATGCTGGCATTTTCATGGGGAGTGAACTATTTTCGGGTATACCTCTATGGTATCCAGTTCACGGTAGTGACTGACCACGCGAGCCTGCTTTTTGGGACAAATTCAAAAACCCAAATTCGCGGCTCAATAGGTTTATATTCCGCCTGTATGAATATAACTCCGTGGTCAAGCACAAGAAAGGCGCTACACACCTAGATGCAGATGGGTTGTCTAGGCTGCCAGTAGCCGACCCCCCAGATGACAGTAAGGACCACGAATGGGACGACATGCCCACTTTTGCCCTGACGGTGGTTAACATCAAGCAGGAGCAAGAACGTGATCCATACTTGAAACAGATTCTAATGGCACTAGAAAACTTGGATAAGGTGGATTCCAAGACGGCACGGCTGTCTAGGCGATTTTTCCTAGACAAAGACGGGGTACTGAATTTTAAACCCACAGCCATGCACGATAATGCACCTATAGCGGTTCCGGAGTCATTGCAAGAGAATATCATGATCGGACACCACAATAGCCCAATGGCAGGGGCACATTTGGGTACGCATAAAACATACCATAGAATCCGGGACAAGTATTACTGGGTAAACATGAAGGCCGACATAGACACCTTCGTAAAGACATGTCACACTTGCCAGCGATTTAAAACAAGGCCTGGCAAGCCTCATGGATTACTCAACCCTATTCCCGTAGGAGAGCTATTTCATAGAGTCGGGATAGATGTTAAAGGCCCCATTACGACATCTGAAAAAGGCAATAAATACATACTGGTGGCCACAGAGTATCTCACCCGGTATATGATCACAAAGGCTGTTCCCAAAGCAGACACGAACAGCATAGTCGAATTCCTATTTGACATAGTCACACGGTATGGCCTATTCCAAACCCTACTATCCGATAGAGGGACCATTTTCACATCGAAAGTGCTCCAACAGTTTTTGGAGGTACTCAGGATAAGGGCATACACGACCACGAGTTTTTCCCCACAAACCAATGGACTCACGGAGAGTATGAATAAAATAATTGGAATAGCGCTAGCTAAATTCACGGGGGACACAGGGACAGACTGGGACAATTATTTGCAGCCCATTACATTTAGCTACAATACTTCCATATCCACGGCCACAAAACACTCTCCACACTTCCTGTTGCACGGATATACACCCAGAAGTCCCATAGACAACATATGCATCCCACAGGACACTCTCCCAGACAATGCAGCCCGGCTAGAGCACTTGCAGATAGCTCGCTTGGACGCCAGAAAGAACATAGCCACGGCGCAGAAAAAACAAAAAGAACGGTATGATCGGCAAAGAAAGACCGTGGAATACACACCCGGGCAATTGGTTATGGTTTCCAATTCCGCCCGTAAGAAAAATGTGTCCGAGTTCCTCCTGCCACGTTGGTCAGGTCCCTTCAAAGTCTGTAGGAAGGTATCTGACCTAAACTATATCGTAAACGTGCGCCATGGACGCAAACTCATCAAAGACACTATACACGCCCGCCGTATGAAGGCATATCACACCCGCAAAACGACACCTACACGTAAAGGCGGGAACACTGTCAAAAGGAAGGGAAATCATTCCACGGGCAGACGTGGAAAGAAGGCCAAGACATAGCTTTCGAACCCCGATGGCCTCACCAGGATACGAACCTAACACTGCCAAACTGTCCCGGAGACACAGGCCTAAAAGGCACCAGGAATAATTACCCTGGACAAAGACGGTCTCGGACCCGCGACCTTCTGAATACCAGGAATGCATGGTCGGGTAACTATCCAATTGAAGGATAGGGCAATAAGGGACAGTCACACTAACGGGAATTCATACGCACAAAATAATGAAACCACCTCCGACACCTAGTCACCAAACACGCAACTAGCGGCCCGGAGACACACACACATAACGACATCTAGTTACCACTAACAGGAATACATTCGCCCCACGCTTACAACAACACAAAATTTGGGGACACAATATATAAATAAAAGTAGGTTCTTTTCCATTACTGGGAGCCAAGACGCGCTGTATACCCAGACATCAAAAAGACGTGTCCACAAACCTACACACATTGTCTTGGCACATATGGCGAGCGGGCCGTCCGATAAGCAAGCAAAGGATTTCCTGCAAAGTTGTAACTTAATACCATCGCCAGGTCAGCGATAAGACACACACATAATCATGCGACCTTCACCAGCTGCAAACAGCCTACGAGCGCTCTAGCGCTGGCTGTAACACACACAGTCATTCACGCTGTTTTCAAAGCTGGATAACTCCCAAAATTAGAGTACGAAGGTCGTCCCAAATGGCACAAAATATTCACGCTAAAGCATATTTTCATACGCATGTTTCAAACACACGATACACGTGCCATGGTACATACAGTACAGAAATTGTAACACCAGGACCTTAGACCAAGGCGGGTGCGAACACACGATAACACGATACAATCGTGCCAAAAGGAAGCTAACCAATGGTATTTTTGGCGCGAAAACACAATCAGAAACCACTCTAGGGACGCACAAATCCCAACAGACAACGCAGACATAAAACACGGAGCGTTACACGGGATCGCGGGTCCGGATGCCCAGTAAAATCGGACGCCGTGGAAAACAAAAATCCAGAATCCCACTTAGACGGAAGTTGGCCCCATACAAGTACATAAGCGGGTGAGCCACACAATTATGAACACAGGGGGGGGTTCTTTAACACACATACAGGAACATAGATTCGTTCCAAGGTACTCGCTACCACAGCCTACTTAGGGCATTAGCGACCACAAAATACTTTTCTCTGAACCATAGCGCCCAACACCTAGATGCGGGAGACGCCACTCTCACAGACACAAAACAGGTAACACCACATTTTTCCGGCAAAAAGCCATGCAAAATTTCGATTACCCCAAACATAGGAAATAGACTTCCTAAACACAAATTACAGATAATTACACAAGGCAAAGTTCTTGCGGAAGAAATGTCTACACAACATCGGTAGCAAAAACAGGACAGATTAACACATTGGCCATCCCGGAATGCCAAACAATGTCAACACACGGACATTGGCAAATGTCACGTTCCGTCAGCCGCCATACGTAACATCAGAGACTTCCCGTATACAAGGACCTGAAAACAAAACACAATAAAACACTGAGTTGCGAATTCTAGCGCATTGCAACACTGCGGTCGGCAGACACTCTTGTTATAACGGAAGTGACAATGAAATGCAGACATGACCACAACAAAAACAAACAATAATAATAGCATACAGTTGACACAGGATTCAGCGCTGTTACAATAGGTATAACATTTAGCAATGTACAGATACTATAGGCCGGATTTATCTTAGGTCTACAGAAGCATGTTTACAAGGATGTTAATAAGCCACACGCGCCACCTGACAATCAGCCATGCGACACACGATAAAACTTATCCGATAACAGCCCACCCGCCAGCGTGCTGTAGCGGAACGCAGCCACACACACGCAGCTGCGCTAATCACAGCTACGGCCACGTCCTTCCTACACACGCCCCATAACTAAGGGTGGACACAGACTGCGGCCATAAGGGAACAACCCCCTCCCTAATAACTTCTTCTCTTGGGTTTTTATTTTATTAAAAAACCATCATAGGCGATCAGGACATGACCAGTTACACTCACAATCACTTGCTACCTTAACACTATAAATGAGAGACCAGATTAGGCCGTGACGTCACAGCGTCACCGCACTTAACCATCCCAAGGAGCGGATAGAAACCCAACAATGACCAAGTGAGAATGACAGGAGCAGAGATGGATAATGCCACCAGGATGACCAATATACTAGCTACGGAATAACATCCTAGCACCCCTCTCCCTACATAACCCATCAATTACAACACTATTCAACACAAACAAACAGACACATAGAAACAGCTAGACTACATTCCAAAATATACATCGGGGTTGATAGACTTCAGGCGTCTACCAAGAATTTGGGTATACTACACCCTGGTTCTAAATGCCTACAACCGAGTATTAGGGGTGTGTCAGAAAGAATAGCAAGCGTAATGCACATCTCAATATAAAGAGATGCGGCCACACTTAAACTAACAAATATTTTCTTACTAAATAATCCCGCATGCAAGGGACATAGAACTATCACACCCCAAACCATACTTTATCCTCAAATGAGAGCGGATACGCCTCATATCCAGCCACATGCATGGAATATCCTACCCTCATACCAGGGGTTATTATTATTGAACCTGCATGGCACTTTTTGAAAATTTATTACACACTTGGGAAAAACCTACCCCATCCACTCACTGTAAAAACATCCTGACAGCATCACCGTCTCCCGGCCACCATTAACATAGAGTCCAACGATGCACGACCCTCTCCTACCGTGCTTTAAGCCCATTCAGCAGATAACACCCCCGGATCCCAATAACAAGGTACCCAACGCCATGGAAATCTACTAACGCCTCCAGGAAATTCCACAAGGCATCAACGCTGGATATCTGACATGGCGAACAGGCCTAAAGTAGTCCATGCATCTAGAAGATTCTACAACTCCAGGACACTTAAAATTTGTTACATAACTACATGATACCCACACACTTATTTTACATATCACACTCATTTAAAAAAAAGGAATCTGAGTCACACTGAATGGTGATGAGAGGTAAACAGAAGGGCAGAGGCGCCACACAAGAACAGAGCTGGAGGAGGCGATGATGAGCCCTGCCCCAGTTAACCCAATGACCCAGGCCAAAAAGACGGAACTACGTAAGGTTGAAGCATCGATGGCCTAGCGCGGGCAAACGCCAAAACCGGGGGTGCGTCTAGCCTACCCCCTCGGCAGAGGAAGGTTACACCCACTAGGCGCCACGGTCGTCGTAGCCAAGACTTGCAGGGGAGACTTTTTGACGACTGGTGGGAGAATTAGCCAGCTCCACACCGGACTCAGGAGATGAACCTAGGGACGACCACATTAGGACTAGAATCCTAGTTTAGTACGTAAGTTAAGTAGAGCTTCTAAGGCGGGAAGCTAGTCTTCTACTCGCAGAAGTGAAGAAGAATCTCAGGATTCAGCGGGACCAATCCTAGATTCGCCAAGTCCTTGTCCCGCGTGACGGGGTGAAGACGACCAAATAAATGATAATCAACAAATGAATAATATACATGAAATATGAATAATATGGAATGAATGCGATCATTCGGTCCCGTGCCCACATAAATGGCTGACAGCGAGTCACCAGAGCTTAAATGATCACGCACCGGGCGGCCAGAGATATTAAATAGGTATGCAGCGGGCTGCCAAAAGGGGTTCCGTGGGCAACCCAGCAATGGAGAACAATGCCAATATAGGCGAAGAGGATTCGCGGACGCTAAATTACCAGATGATATTATTAATGCCAATATAGGCGAAGAGGATTCCCGGACGCTAAATTCCCGGATGTTATTATTAATGCCAATATAGGCGAAGATGATTCCCGGACGCTAAATTCCCGGATGATATTATTATATCGGACGATTTTCCCCGAACGATGTCCCGTGCCCACATAAATGGATGACAGCGAGTCACCAGAGCTTAAATGGTAACGCAGCGAGCGGCCAGAGATATTAAATAGGTATGCAGCGGGCTGCCAAGAAGGGTTCTCGTGGGAAAACCCAGCAATGATAAATATATCAGCAAATCACCAATGAAGAATGATGGCATCACAGGCAAGTGCAACGGCGATGAACAGGATGGCCGGGCGAAGCGTTTGCTCTCCAGCAGCGCAGGCGCCCGGGACTTTATTAATTACTAGTTATTAATCACTAATATAAATGTCGACAACTAGTATTAAGGGAGGGGAATCCGGTGGTTTTAGAGACAACCGGTGTTTCTAGAATACACACGGGTGGTGCCCTGAGGAGGTAAAATGCCTCAGGCGATCGCTCCGGTCAAAATTCTAGCATGTAAGGCAGTTGCATTTGGAACGCAACTTAGAATTAAGCAAATTTAATAAGCGCTGTTGTAAAACAGCTGCTACAGCACATTTCGGCACTAGATTAAGGTAAAACCATTCGGATTGTAAATACAAAATATTTTTTTAATTATCATAAATTAGGCTAAGCACCTTAAGATTAAGGTAAAACATTTCGGCGCCTGGCGACTAAAAACCGTTGCCAGGGTAAGCCCGACAATACGTTAAGATAAGTAAGATTAAGATAGCACGTTCGGCACCTAGTTACCAAAAACCGTTACCAGGGTAAGCCCGACAACACATAGAATAAGCTAGATAATACATAGACTAAGCTAGATAATACATAGGCCAACCTAGAAGTAAGTTGGACTCCAATGGCGCCACACTTAGTTTCATAAATTAAGCACTGCCAAGGAAAGTGTTACATATATACATGTAATGTATTGTAATGTATTGTTACTAATTAATCCACTTTCACCAACACAGGAAAACCAGGGAGCAACGCATCCACAGATATACAACACAGGAAAAGAGTTGCCATTAATACATTTCTTGATTCACAGATGACAAGGAGCATGAGCATGTCTATTGTAAATATATTTCCCACACCAAATTACACACACCCTTATCTCTGTCACACAAACACACTGCTCCTCATCGTTCTTCAGTCGCGCCAATAAGGTGACGGTGCCGCGATCAGTGACGTAAGGTGACGTGGGGCACCGAGCGACGCTGACGCAAACACACGTCGAATACGCTTGAATAATAAGCAATATTCGGTAGCCAGGGGCGGTGCAGAGGTTGTGAGCACCTACCCTCGCTGCCAAGGTGAATTTTTCCACCCAAGGGAAAATTTGCGAAAGGTAAAGTTAACGGCATGACCACTAACCCACAGCCATGGGTGAGAGGCACCTACAGCTCAGCGAATAACAAATGAAGGAAGAATGAGTGGACAGACGAGAGCGCTACAGAAGGCCTAGAGAATGAGGCAGGGCACCAAGCTCATGAGCAAAACGGTCTAGTAATAAGATTATTATTTTGTTATTTTATGTTATATTATGTTATGTTATGTTATATCATGATTGTAAAGAAAAATGTAAATCCAAAGCGTACACAAACATATTGATGCTTAACTGTACACTTACGCACATAAACTTGCAATAGGTCACGCCATTTAACACGCCATAATGTCAACACTGAATACACTGTTTTTAGCCTACTTTCGATTTTTGCAAAAAATGAAAGTAGACTTATGAGATCAACACAGGGCGAAAAAAGTGTGTCTGTCTGTGTGTGTGTATGTGTGTGTGTGTGTGAGAGACTGTGTGTGTATGTGTGTGTGTGAGTCTGTGTGTGTCTGTGTGTGTGTGAGTGTGTGTACTCTGAATGTCTGTCCCCCCCCCTATCAATTCGAACACGGTGAATGCGAATTGAACGAAATTTGGTACAAAGGTAGCACTAGCAAAGGACACCTCAGTGTCATGTTTTATGTCGCCGCCATCTTTACTAAAACTGAATGGTGGCCACTCAAACGTTCAAAACGTAAAATCAAATAACGACTAACCAAATCATCCGATCTCTACCAAATTTGGTAACAACATACCTTCGTATAGGATGCGTCTTGTGACCAAACTACAAGGTCGTCCGCCATACCATTTCAGGATGGCGGCCGTGCGAATTATGCAAACTTTATAATCCATATCATGGGACCCACCAGTTCCGATTATCGAGCCGAGAATCGTTTTAACTGTTCTAAAGGAAGAGGCACGTTCGAAATTAAAAGTTTATTTTGTAATACTATAGTGCAGACGTGATTTTAAAAAGCTGAGCTGATTCAGTAATAAGACAAGATGGCAGCGGATATCTTGTGCCTGACTTATATTTCACTAATTTGAGTATTGCATGCAATATAGCGTACTGATACGAAATAAATAAACTTTGTATGAAATGCTTTATACATAAATAATATACTCCAGTGATGAAATCGTTTAGTATAAATCATTATTTGCTAACAAGTTCTATGTAAGTCATTTTATATAGAACGATATTCGTTGACTCAATTAGCTCAGTGGTAGAGCGTTAGCCTATCGCTCAAATGCCTATGGTTCAAACCCGATCAGAGCTAGGTTTTTTGCTTGAAAATTTATATGTTTATTGTTTTGTAATGACCCAGATGTTTTAAAATTAAGCGTTATATTGTGCATATTATGGTGTAAAATATATATTTAATTAAAACATAATTCGCCAGCAGATTTACTCGAGACATCTAGCTGCCAAAAAGGTAACTTCCAGATTTTATTGAAAAGTTTCTACTTCTGGCCGCTAGAATGCACTCGCTCTGTTAGGATTATATTGTTCGATATTTCACCACTAGATGTCACGACTAGTCTACGTGGGGCTCCATTGATAACTATACCATTGGCATTCTATGCGCATCGAATTTCAAGATGATACTACGATACATTTTTACTTTTTATTTTAAAGGGTTTGTAACAGCCTATTTTGCGTTACTTGAAAATGTTATTTGAAGTAAAGAACAAAACGATTTCACATAGTAACTGAATTGAAGCCGATGGTGTTAGTTCAGGTTATTAATTACTACTTTTATTTCAGGCAAATAGCAATCGAAAATATCCACATAGTTTGTATACACACGTCTCTGTAGGGTCATGGAAAGATTTGTTAATTCAATTAGGATTGTGAAAGCCATGCACAACCAGACGTGTAAAGACATGCCTCAACTCAAAGTTGGATGTTGCCCACGGCAGGTCGTATATGTAATAATAATAATAATAATAATAATAATGTTATTGGTTTTACATCCCTTTTAACTACTGCTGCTTTTAGAGACACCGGGGTGCCGGAATGTTGGCCCGAAGGGGATCTTTAACGTGCCAGTAAATGTACTGACACGGCTCCCTCGCATTTGTGCACCCTCAAATGCCAGATGACTGCGCCAGGATACGAACCTGCAACCTAGGGCCCAGCAAGCGAGAACGTTACCGCTGAGCCACGCAGCCAGTCCGGTCGATTATGTCTCCAGATCCATAACATTCTTGATATACTTCTTATCTTTCTTTCTTCAATGATGGTAGCAGTTTTTATCTAGGTTGTGGCGTTTGGTAGAGGTAAATCGTTTCTAAGGTCTTCAACAAAGAATAGTTCTATTATACTCTTTGATAATAACAACGAGTTATAACTATACTCATACATTTAGGAGAAAGTAGGCTATATGTTCTTTACTGAACATCTTGTTTTCCTTTCTACTCTACTAACGCCAAAATTTGTGAAGGTGTCCCGTTTCATCCCAAGAACAATAAACCATTATTATATTTCCTTTGACTTATACCCTGGGGCACCTATTTTTGCTATTCTCTTCCATCTTTTAAACAATAC
The DNA here is from genome assembly GCA_946902985.2 of Meconema thalassinum. NCBI lineage: Eukaryota > Metazoa > Arthropoda > Insecta > Orthoptera > Tettigoniidae > Meconema > Meconema thalassinum. Next base: position 416,657,658 of record OX336391.1, read on the forward strand.
ACTGAAGGGAGCAATTTTTTTTCTCCATACAACGCCGGTCGGCACAACCATCCGTCCGGTCATGGTTTTTTTTCCTCCCTGAATAATAACAACATATATATATATGCAACGGCAAGACCATGCATTTTGTTTGTTTGTATCTTTATTATTACTATGTCAACTTTCAAAAATGAACTATTCTAAATTAACTATGTATAATATGTATATCCCAAAACCTACCCCTCTGAGCACAAGCTGGACTCACATCATCACGACATCGACACACCTACACCAACACGGAAGAAAAGAAGAAGTACAAGAAGAAATCAAAAACGAACCATCACATCGACACCCCCACTCTACGTCCCGTTCCCGTTCGCGGGGACGCGAACTAATCGAAGAAGGGGACTTGTACAGCCCCGGGGGGGGGGCAGTACCCCTGAAAGCCACCCCCCATCTTTTACTAAAACCACCCCAACTGGCAACATCATAAGACCAGAACATTATCTTTACACAGCAAGAGGCGGCCACCCAGACCGGGAGGTTAGCCAACTACTTGCAAAACATACATAAACAATTACACTTACAAATATCTGGGACAGCTACGTTGACGTAATGCTGACCACGCAGCGCCGAGAACTATAAGAATGGAGTCCTAACTAGGAGCCAGGATCTGTTCTACTCAGTGCGTCGCCAGCGGCCCTAGCCAACGCCTGTTCCAGCTACATTATCAGGTGAGATTCAGCAATGTGCTCAGACTCCTTTATTTTGTAAACACCCACCCATAATTTTGTACACACCACTTGTATAATTGTCTACATTCCCCCAAGAGGGACTTACAAATTCACACTCACTGACCAATAAACACATCGTCAGTAAATTACACTTGCATTGATAATTACACTCCTTTTCACATCCTCATACCATTCCTGACTTTGGTCACGATTGATCGTGACCGTAGTAGCCAGTAACTGCTTGGTCAGACTGCATTGTATTTCCCCGCACGCGACTCGACTACATAACGTCGAGCCGCTGACATAAGCACGCCTATTGTATTACTCATCCCGTCCAGCTGGCAGGCCAGTATAGTAGCCTGCATTTAGAGGTCCATCCCCTAACCAACACTTTCATCTTTGCAGGAACACCCCCTAGCGTTTAAACACCAAACAACACACTACACTAGTAAGCTCTCCCAGCTACGGGAAGCTACTCTCACCTAGGAACTACCTTCCAAATTAGCACAGTGACACAAGTGTTTTATCCCAAACTACCCCCCCCCCCCCAACTAAGGGATCTAAAACAATAGCCTATACTGTATTTACATTTTAATCACATGCTATTTATTAGATAATATTGTGTTGACCGACTGAAAAGTTACAATATCAATTTGTCAATAAGGCAACACTGAAAAATGGCTTCAAAGTTATCAATATTCATTGATTATAATTATCTCATTTTGTCTGAACCCTTACCCCCAATATATTTATTAATTTATTTATTTATTTATTATTTATCGTATGGCCGGGAGTGTCCGAGGACATGTTCGGCACTCCAGAGGCTGTAGCTGCTTCAAGCGGACACCCCCAGGGTGAGCTACACGTTCCGTTCAATTTCAAGTAGTTCCAACTTTCTCTACCAGATGTCAATGATACCTAGTGGTGAACGATGGAACTTTGATAGAGCGTTCCAAAGAATTCTAACCTACAATTTAGCTTCACACAAGTTTAATCTGTGGAAGGATCTTTTACATGCCATAAATCTGTGACATGGGACCGCCGGCTTTACTTCCTCTCCGAAGGAAGGCATACTGAAGGATTTTAACGCTCTTAAAAACTGACGACTTCAGCCGGGTTTGAACCCGCTATCTTGGGCATAGCAGTTCAGCATGCTACTAACTACGCCACCGACGCAGCCAATGTAATTTTGATTCCGCTCATCTCCCTCGAGAGGCAATCCTAGTTACGCCACTGACCGAGCTTCTAGCTTAGAGAGTTGGCTCAGAGCTGCAGAACTCTGTTTTGTGGGACCTCATAGAGATTATAAAATATAGTGGACTATACAAACCCTGCGATTCCTGAAGTGCTCAATAAGTTTCTTCTGTAGCACACTGTTCTGCTTTTTCAAAACGTACTTTTGCTGCACAAGATCTTTATATTTATCAACATACATATCTCGGTTAATTGGCTCCTCTTCGTCTATTTCTGGTTCTTCTTCTAACGTTGAGGGGATAATGGACCCCTTTCTAGATACAACACCACCGTCAGTTCTTGGTGACTGGACCATCAAATATCTTGAATTTGAGCCTCCAACCTCACCTGTAAGAGAATGAGCACAGCTAATTGACCTACAAGAGAAACATTGTATTAGCTCAATAGGAAAAAGAAAGAAAATTCCTCCGCTACACTGAAGAATATCGAATCTTGGATATGGTTTTCAGATCTACAATACCTATTAACCGTTCTAACCACCCAGTTTATTACAAATCATGGTCGCTTCAAATCCTATCTTCATAAAATGAACATTATTGATTCACCAAATTGCAGCTGCCAAGAAAAATTTCCTCAGTCGGCTCGTCACTTGTCGACTGAATGCACCACGTACTCGGGAGAACGACCAGCTGTACTACGATCATTACCACTGCAAACTATTATGAAACACCACTGAAATTTTGTCGAAATAACAGAATTTATAAAAAAAATATTCCACTCACTTCATGTTAATGTTTGCATTTAAAACTGTAATATCCTGTGATATACCTGTAGGTGAAACACGGGTCGTAACTATATTAAATAAATAAAAATAAAAATAAAAAACCTTTCTAACAAAGTTAAATTACAGGCGAGCACGTGTTTACACCACTCGCAATTTGCAAGAGGATAGGTCTGTAAACCAGTTTCGTTATAACGTTCTTGACACATATTGTTAGCTACTTTTGAATTGAAATTGCGGGGACAAGTACAAATCCAGAAGAAGAAAGGCAGCAATGAGATGTGGGTATTATATGCGCGCGACCGCTTAGGAGCAAAGTGCGTGGTAGACCATCAAACTTACTTGTTTATATCGCAATTTGTATCACGCAAAGTTTAGCTTGACCTCAGCCCAAAACCACATCCATGTTAAAACGCTGTAGGCTATGTGTATGTTAACACCATTATCAGGTTAGAGAAGGAAACGGTTCTATGTAGAAAAGTTCACCGACTTTCCTTGAACTGCATGGATACATCCCTCCCATTCTGCTAAGGTCCCATTCCAGTTTTGTACCGAAAATAAGGTCCTATTAACACCAACCTACACATATGTGGTACCTACAGGCTCCGCATATCCAAATGTGTGCGCGAAACACACTCACTTACTCCTTAAATACCTCACAATTAAATACATACCATTTTGCACTCGAGAAAAGGCTTATAAAGTCATAAAAGAAACTCACGAAGGAATGGCAAGTCATGTCGTTTCCAGGCAACAGTAGCTCTTGAGACACGGCCGACTGGATGTGAGTAGCGCTCTCCACTACCGGTATAGAAAATGAGGCTCTTTACATGAAATCCCGTTAGTTACTCTACTGCTCATACAGCACTGTCAACACAGTATAGCTTAACAAAGACTTGACACTATTTGTACCGCGGCGTACTAGTAGGCGAACCTGCCGCTAGAGCGTAGAGCAGCGCGTCGGCATTGGCAAAATACCTAACCTATATGTCTTTCTGTCTTTCCAGACTGTATTTATGCTTTGCAATTCTTGCATTGCATTGGCATGTTTACTTTTGCCTGAACTTATGTGAACATTTCCAGACTGTATTTATGCTTTGCATTTCTTGCATTGTATTGGCATGTTTACTTCTCATGTGCCTGAACAAGGTAAGACCTACAATAGACTACTACCTAATCTCAGATTTCTGTACAATACGTTTACTCATTCATTTCCCTTACATTGACCTACACGCTGTGTGAAATATGCCAAGGAAAAAGCCACTAAACTATCGTACTGCAAGAGATAAACGCAACCTGCAGAAACATGGTGAAACAACAGGCACTAAAACTGTGCCCTCATCACAACCAAGCCCGAAGCCAACTGTATTGGTGACGGCAGTGTTACATCTTCTCCGACAACAACTGCACATCCATCAACTTCGGGACTTCAACATGCCAACAGCATCCCTTCTACGTCAACACATCAAACAGCTCCAAACAATCCAATCCATTCACCACATCCTGTCGAGCTACTTTCAGGTGTCACATCACCAACCAGGAGGCGTAGAAGGATTCAATCCCTTCAACCTCAACCAACCAGGTCTTCGACAAGAATTAGTGTTCGTACACCAATTTCTTACCACACACAAGTGCCAACTCAGGACGAACAACAAAATTTGCCTGTGACTGTGCCGCCACAAGATCTGATTGCCTTGGCAATTAACCACAGGAGGATTGAAGAACACCTACCAATAACTTATTGTGCTGCAAGATTATGTGACAGCATTGTGCCTGACAGTGACATTGGCAGTATGAGCAAAGTTTGTATGTATTGCGGTGCATTGCTATTCAAATCAGAGGTTATGGTAACTTCGTCTAAGATTTGCTGCCATAAGGGTAAGATACATTTGCCACCTTTAGATGTACCTCCCGTGTTAAAGAACCTCATAGAAATAAATAACACGCAAACACAAGAATATTTTGCTAATGTTAGGCAATATAACAGTGCATTAGCTTTTACATCTGTTCAGGCGCAAGCAATACATTTTCCACCAAGGGGTCTGTTATTGTATGTATTTTTGACGTGAATAAAACGCTGTTGCGTTTACCGATTGCTTAAATCTTTATTTTGTGTCCTTACTTTCTGTCGTAAGTTTTAACAATTTCCAACAATTGACTACACGCTCCCGCGAGTACGGGTCGCAACAAAAACCAGTCGACGCGCAATCGACTCCTTCCTTTCAACATCGACGGGATGAAGTCTACTCATTAACATGCACCCCGCCTTGAAAGGAATTATTTCAATTAATTAATTAATTAATTAATACAATTATACAGATTGAATCTATTTCATAATAATTAATAATGATCCTTTTCTTCATCCTCTATGGGAAGAGGGCATATTTTCTTGATACTTCGATAGAAGGTTCCACCAGGAGTCTGAATGGTGACAACTCTCACCTCGCCATCTCGTCCGGGATGAACTTGAATTATCCTACCTCGTGGCCACTGTAGAGGCGGGATATTGTCTTCGATCAACAGTACTAAAGAGTCAATTTTAATACGCCGATCAGTACTGTGCCCCTTGACACGTTTTTGCAACTCCTGCAAGTATTCTTGCTGCCATCTCTGCCAGAGCCGTTGTCGGACTTTCTGCAAGTTTTTCCAATGGGACAAGCGGTTATCAGGTTCCCTTGACACATCCATCTGCACAGGTTGCATAAGCGAGTCACTCAAGATGAAATGTGCAGGTGTTAGAACTTGCAAATCATTGGGATCATTTGCTAACGGAGTGAGAGGGCGTGAGTTTAATACTGCTTCAATGTCGCAAAGAATAGTGTAGGTCTCTTCAAAGGTTAGTATACGTCCCTGCGTTTCAATTAGTAGACTAAATGTCTCTTCATAATTTTTACAGCTGCCTCCCACAATCCCCCAAAATATGGCGATCGGGGAGGGATGAACTTCCAATTGATTCGTTGCTGAGCAAGTGAAGAGGCAATGGCTGATGATTCTTTCTCTAAAAAGGACTGGATATCTTGAAGCGCATTGGATGCTCCAATAAAATTCCTTCCATTATCGGAAAAGAGCTGTTTACATAAACCTCGTCTAGCTGTAAAACGTTGCAGTGCGGCTAAGAAAGCTTCAGTTGTTAGCTCTGACACTAGTTCCAGATGCACTGCCTTGGTGCTGAAGCACGTAAATACAGCTATGTAACTCTTGTAAACATGGAACCGGCCTCTTCTGCGGCTCTCTCTTACAGATATGGGACCTGCGTAGTCCACTCCCGTGGTGACAAAGGGCCGAAGAACCAGCGTGACTCTTTCCTTTGGTAAATCTGCCATGCGTACCTCAGGAACTGTAGGAATAAATCAATAACACTTCACACATCTTCTAATGACCTTCTTTGCCACTCTTCTGCCACTAATAGGCCAATATAACTGTCGTGTTGCATGTAATAACTGCTCTGGCGGACAGTGCTTAAGACGACGATGTTCCCCTTCCATGATTATCCTGGTGATGTGGTGATTTGCTGGGAGAAGTATGGGATGTCTCTGTTCCGATGCTAACTCTGAAAACCGAAGCCTTCCTCCAACCTTAATCAACCCATCGTTATCTAGGAAAGGACTGAGTGAATTTAATGGACTCTTTCTTGGGAGGTCTTGATTATTTGTTGAACAATTTTGTATTTCAGAGAAAGCTTCCAACTGTGTCCACCTGACCACATGTCTCTCTGCTTGACAAATTTCCTCTGTCTCTAGTGAGCTTGTTTTCCTTTCTGGTATATCCTATTTGCAGTTGTAGATGAATCTCTGACAGTATGCTACTATACGGCATAATTTCAAGAACGACGAAAATTTGATAAGCAAACTGCTGGTTGCAGTTGCCTTTAATGTCACTGTTGTAATCTTCAGTTCTGGCAGTTCTGTTTCAAATTCCTTGGATTGCCTTGGTTGTTGAATTTGTGTGCAGAGCCACGGAGGCCCTTTCCACCAAAGTGTTTTGCCTTCAAGTTCTATAGAAGTAATTCCCCTTGAGAGAAGATCAGCTGGATTTTCTGTTGATGGAACTTGATTCCACATGGCGGGATCGGTGGCTTCTTGAATATTTGCGATCCTATTTGCAACAAACGTCTTCAACAACCGTGGCTCGGTGTTGATCCATCCTAAAACAATTGTACTATCGCTCCACAATCTGATACGACCAACTCCTTCTTTCAAAGCACTTGCCGTCGTTTTGACAAGTTGTGCAAGAAGAAGTGCTGCCTCTAATTCGAGCCTGGGCAATGAAATGGTCTTTAACGGAGCCACCTTCGTCTTGGCACAAAGTAAATTAGACACGAAGTGATCCTTTTGTGTTTGACTAACTACATAGATGCAGGCTCCAAAGGCCTTCTCGGAAGCATCACTAAATCCGAACAAAACAAAAGTGTCAGAACAATTTCCAGGATTTACATTTCTGATTATTCTGATGTCGTTCAGTCTCTCTAATGATGAATTATAGTCGTTTCAACTGTGAAGGTGCTTTGGACACAATGGCTGATCCCAATCTAATCCATCTGCCCATAAGTGTTGCATCAACAATTTTCCTTTGATCAGTACTGGACTCGCAAGCCCCAGAGGATCAAAAATCTGTGCGATTTTGGAAGCCACTTCTCTTTTGGAATTTGGTGTTTGCCTTGCTAGTATAGCTCGAAACTAAAGACAATCCCGTGGTGAGTCCCAGAGAAGTCCAAGAGTCTTACTGGCTTCACCTTTATCTAAAATCAACAAAGTCCCCTCGTTACTTTTGCTCTCCAACTCCTGCAAAATACGTCTGTCATTGGACCTCCACTTCCTCAAATGCATTCCACCACTCAAAAGGATACTTTGTATTTGTTGCCGTAGCTGAATCACATCTTTAAGAATATTTCCTCCACTCAAACAGTCATCCATGTAAAAATCATCACGAATAGCCTTGGCTGCTATTGGAAGTTTAGCCAATTCATTTAAACATCTCATGGCATGGTACGCTGCAGACCCTGTTCCGTATGTCACTGTGTTTAGTTGATAAATCCTCACAGGGGCTGAAGGATCCTCCTTCCACATAATTTGCTGTAATGCTCGATCATCAGAGTGGACGAGGATCTGCCTGAACATCTTTTCCACATCCGCTGTTATGACTGCGAAATCTAAGTACAATATGAAAAAGGTCTCTCTGTAAATTAGGCCCAATCATGAGCTTGTCGTTGAGTGATGTACCGTGTGCACACTTTAGTAGTGTCGCTGTCTGGTCTCACCACTGCATGATGGGGTATGAAATATGAGTTTGTCATTTCCTGATTTTTCGGCTCTTCCATCAAAGTCATATGCCCTAGCCTTTGATATTCATTTAGAAAATATGTGTACGCAGTCTTGAGTTCTGGTTGTCTGCTTAATCTCTTGATTAATGATTCTAGTCTCTATTGTGCATGACCTTTAGACTCTCCAAGTACGACATCTGGTCTTAATGGCAGCCTTACGAAGAATCTACCTGTTTCATCTCTCGAAACAGTCTCTGTAAACTGCCTTTCACACATTTTTTTCTTCTTTTGTGTAATGCTGAATTTCCGGAACTGCTTCTTGAATCTTTCTAAATGATCTGCTAATTGTTGGTTGCTGATCTTCATGCATGTGATTGATAATCCTTGTTGATTCTCGCAAACTTCACCGCCAATAATCCAACCTAATCGGGTGTTCTGTAGAGCTGGTTGCCCTTGTACTTCGTTTCTGGGTCGACCAATAACAAGCTTCCAATAGAGTCCCGCACCAATCAACATGTCTATGTCCCCAGGCGTGTTGAAAGTCTGGTCTGCCAAGCAAATATCCTTTGGATTAATTAACTGGTCTTTCTTGATCTCTAGCTGTGGCAGTCGTTCTGTAATAGATGGCAACACCACAAATTCTTCTTCTATGGCAAAGTCGTCATTTCTTGAAGCGAGTTGTACTCTTGCAGTTTTGTTTGTTTCTACTTTGGAACAATCAACTCCCATGATTTGCATGCTTCTCTTAACATTTGGCAAGCCGAGCTTCTTATACAGATTCTCTTTCATCAGATTGATTTGAGATCCAGGATCCAATAAGGCTCGACATGTTGTTCTCCTACCTTGAGCATCCCTCACATCAATTAATGCCGTTGACAGAAGTATTTGCGATGTGTTTTCTTTTTCCAAGCTTATATTGAGGGGAGGCGAATCCTGAAATTTGACGCAATGATTCACACTCGCTTCGTTTTTTCCAATATTTTGTTTTTGTTTGTTATCGTCCTCTGCATGTAATAACGTGTTATGTAAATGTCCACATTTCTTGCATTTTGATCCTCTACAGTCTTTCGCAATGTGTCCTGGCTTCAAACAGTTAAGACACCATTTTTTCTCTCGGAGAAGCTTCTTCCTGTCTTCTACTGATCGTTGAAGTAACTCCCCACAAATGTAAATGGGGTGACTTCCTCCACACAAAATGCAGCCCTCCTGAGTGGCTGTCATAACAACTCTCTTGCTAGGCCTTTTGTCCTTTGAATATGTCTTAGTATTGAAGTCTTTGTTTTTATTATAATTCAACAGCATATATGATTGAGAACGTTCAGTTAAAAACTGTAGAAATTCTTCTAATGTTGGCATCTCTTCTGGAGTGCATCCTTTTACTCTTTCTTGCCAATTTCTTTGCTCCACGAAATCCAACTGCTTCTTTGCTAGGTGAATAATCAGCGTATCCCAGTGTTGCACCTGTTGCTTCCTTGCCTTTAATGAAGCTATGTGAGTTTGGATATGAAGATGTAACCGCCTGAGGGATTCAGATGTATTCTCTTTTGAAATTGTGGGAAACTTGAAAAGTTCATCTTGATGTGTCTCAATGATCAGAATTTGATTATCATACATATTTACAAGCAAGTTCCAGGCACTTGTGTAGTTTTCCTCTGAGTTAGTAAATCCTTGTATGACCTTGCGTGCTTCACCCTGCAGGACTCCAATCAGATATTGGTATTTTTGGATGTTTGTCAGCTGAGTATCATGATGAATTGTTGACTCGTAACTATTGATTTGAGATCCAGGATCCAATAAGGCTAGACATGTTGTTCTCCTACCTTGAGCATCCCTCACATCGATTAATGCCGTTGACAGAAGTATTTTGTGAATTCTCCATTGAATTCCGGTAATTTGATTTCTGATAATTTCTGTACTCTTTTAGAGTGAATTGCTGGTAGGCCTACTTCTTGTTGATGAATGGTGTTGTTTATAGCTGGATTCAATTGAGATAGTAAAGTACTTTGAACCTCTTCCGCTTCATCAATGATTGTTTGCAAACGTGTAACTGCATTGAAATAAATGGATTCGAACAGCTGCCGCTCTCCTTCACATTCCACTTGAAACTCTTGTGCTGCCAATTCATCAGTGATCTCTGTTTCCTCTATTTTGATCTGTAGTTCTTCAAAGGCACTCCATACTTCATCACATTTTTTAATTTTAACCTTTGCTTCCGATTTTGATGTGTCAGCTGTAATAGAATTGTTTATTCTTGTTAACATGCCTTTTACTCGGCCACGCGATTGCTTTAATTTCGCAAGTTGCGACATGTCGAAATTGAGGTTATGAGTAGCTTCTGAAGGATTATGTTATGTTTAGGTTATCAAAGGATTTCTAGGAACGTTTTTATTATTTTATTTTTATGTCTGGGCCACTCTCTAACCTATTTGCCGTCTTGTGACGTTCGTCTCCGTGAAGCGTATTGCCGTCTTGCCGATTGCCGTAATATCGGCTCGTTGCCGATGCTATTTCTGAATATCTCCGGTTTTCGAAGGCCGTGCCGTTGGGCGCCAATGTTATTTTATGTATTTTTGACGTGAATAAAACGCTGTTGCGTTTACCGATTGCTTAAATCTTTATTTTGTGTCCTTACTTTCTGTCGTAAGTTTTAACAATTTCAAACAATTGACTACACGCTCCCGCGAGTACGGGTCGCAACAAAAACCAGTCGACGCGCAATCGACTCCTTCCTTTCAACATCGACGGGATGAAGTCTACTCATTAACAGGGTCCATATTGCTATAAAATTCATGGGCAAATTTATCATTCAGTCGGCACATTGAATGTACCTCAGGGATCTGTCCCAATGTATGCTTCATTATTCATTATTGATTCTGAAGAAGCATTACACATACGTATGGCTCATGCAGCAAACAAAGACTGCTGTCCTGTCGTAATGAATACTTTACAATGTTACAGGGGTCCGATAACCTAGATGTTAGGCCCCTTAAAACAACAATTATCATCATCATCATCATTTACAATGTTACAGGAATGCAATCCATACGCACAGCTGTTCACGTCTGTAGGAACAATGGTAAGAGACTCCCAAGACATTCAATTACATTTCACTGTGAATAATGCCATTGATAGGAGGAGATACAATGCCCCCACAGCATCGGGTGAAATTGCTGCAGTATTTACCTCATTGGATGGTGCACCACCAGGTAAATTTAACTTCACTGTATATCACAAAGCAACGTGACGACTTTCCACCATCAACAACCTCAATCCCCATTCAGATCCCATGTGTTATCCACTTCTGTTTCCCTGTGGTGATGCTGGATGGAAACCTGGTATGCCTCACGTTCAAGTACGTAGTGCAGTGGCTCGAAACACAACGACTCAGTTGCAATATTACCGGTACTGCTTGAGGTTAGCTGTCCGTGATGGTTTCAATTTATTGCACTATTCAGGTAAATTGTTTCAGCAATATGTTGTTGATTGCTATTGAAAAGTAGAGGGGGCAAGAATTGCGTATATAAAATTACATCAGAAAGAATTGCGCGCTGAAAGCTATAAGGGCCATCTTGATTATATGCTGAACAAAAACCAAGGCTTCCAAACAGGCATCCCTGTCATATTGCCATCAACGTTTATAGGTAGCCCACGAAATATGATTCAAAATTACCAGGACGCCATGTCAATGGTCAGTAGATTTGGGAAACCTGATCTCTTCGTTACCGTTACATGCAATCCCAAGTGGAAAGAAATTACTGACAATCTTCAGCCATTTGAACAAGTATCTAACAGGCCTGATTTGGTCACAAGAGTTTTCCGCGCTAAACTCAAACTCATTTTAGACGATCTCCTGAAAGGACACGTTCTCGGAGTTGCCATTGCAAATGTTCACGTGATTGAATTCCAAAAACGCGGACTGCCCCATGCGCATATTTTTCTCATTTTACGAGAGGCCGATAAAATTAGGGATCCCGAAGCTGCTGATTCTATAGTTTGCACTGAAATTACTGACCCAAATGAAGACCCGCAATTACATGCCGTAGTTTCTCAATCCATGATACATGGACCCTGTGGTCATTTAAATTTACAGGCACCTTGTATGGATGGCAACAAATGTACTGACGGTTTCCCTAAAGAATTCTCATCAGAGACACTCATGAATGTGAACGGTTATCCTCTGTAACGTAGGAGGAATGACGGTCGTTCAGTTCTAAAAGGTAATTGCGCCCTAGACAATAGGTGGGTTGTACCTTACAACAAATTGTTTTCAAAAAAATATAGTGCTCACATTAATGTAGAAATATGTTCAACGATCACTTCCGTTAAATACCTGTACAAATACTTGTACAAAGGTCACGATTGCGCGGCCATGTGTTTGGCAGCAGCACAGGATCCAGGGGAACAGCTGGATCATGACGAGGCCGAAAGATTTAACAACTGTCGCTACGTGAGTTCTCCCGAGGCAATGTGGCGCCTCCACGAACGTTCTTTGTACCAAAAGTCGCACACAATAGAGCGGCTGCCTGTCCACTTACCACAGGAACAGTTAGTGTACTTCCATTGTCGGCGATGATCCTATACCTGACTTGGGAAATGAGCGAAACACAAAGTTGACTGCATTCTTTCAACTGTGCCAAGACAAAGTTTGCGCGAGGGAGTACTTCTACTCGGAGATACCACAACACTTTGTTTGGGGAAATAACCAGTGGAAGCCAAGGCAAAGGCTCACCAAAACTCTGGGTAGAATCTACACAGTCAATCCAGCTGATAAAGAGCGCTTCAGCTTGCGCCTTCTTCTCCTTCATGCCAAGGGACCCACCAGTTACGAATCTCTCCAGACCGCCGAGAAGGTGTGGTCTTTCAAACTTTCTCCGAGGCGGCAACTCGATTAAACTTGCTGCAGAATGACAGAGAGTGGTTTCAATGTCTCGCGGAAGCTTCGACGTTTCAAATGCCGAGGAAACTACGGGATCTCTTCGGTACCATTTGCGTGTTCTGTTCACCGGTAGACGCTCTGCAACTTTGGGACACTTTCAAAGGACATCTGGCGGAAGATTTCTTGAGGGACTGTGAACCTGACGTTGCGCATAACCTGGCTCTGCTCCAAATTCAGCAATTCCTCCAGGTTCACGGACGCTCCTGTCAAGACTACGGCTCACCAGTGCCCCATGTTCAAGAGCTCCCCAATCCAGACCCAAACAACCGTCAAGCCGACGCAGAAAAGGGACACATCATGTACAACCAATTAAACGACCAGCAACGAGCAATTGTCGATGAGGTTCTAGCGAGCTTCATTGCGACGCACACAATTCATTCTTCGTCGATGGTCCAGGCGGAACTGGCAAAACAGTTGTCTACCAGACCCTCATACACACACTTCGTGGCCAGGAAAAAACTGTTCTGTCTGTGGCTTGGACTGGAATAGCGGCGAGGTTGCTTGAAGATGGCCGCATTGCCCATTCCGTCTTCAAATTTCCCGTTCCCATTACGGACACGTCTGTCTCCTCAATCAGACCTAATTCCACTGAGGCGCAGACAATTAGAGACGCAGCAATCATAATATGGGACGAAGTTTCAATGGTCACTAAAGAAGCACTGTCTTCATTGCATCGACTCCTGACGGACATCACAGGGCCAAACATTCTTTTCGGAGGAAATATTATCGTTTATGGAGGGGATTTCCGGCAGGTCCTTCCAGTTGTGAGGCGCGGAAATAGAATCACCATCGTAGAGGCGTGTGTCAAGTCCTCGCCACTGTGGTCGCAAGTAGCACTTCGCCGCCTCACCACCAACATGCGAGCAGCCGGTGACCAATAATTCTCTCATTGGTTACTCCAGATGGGAAATGGAACCTTGCCACCACACGACACCGTCAACCCCAGCAGTATTCGAATACTCAAGCAATGCTATTGCTCCCCCCAGGACTTAGAACACACTTTCGGAAGCCAAATCAATGCGGACAACATCCACACCTTATTACGTAAAGCAATCCTCTGCGCTAAAAATGAAGATTGCGGAAAAATCAATGATCAGATCGTTCAGAACTTACTTACCGCCGAAAGCAAAACATACTGCAGCTTGGATTCAGTTCAAACACAGATGTTCAAATATATCCGACCGAGTTCCTAAACAGCACTGACCCCTCAGGACTGCCTCCACACAAATAGACTCTTAAGATTAATACCATAATTATGTTCATAAGAAACCTCACTCCAAGCGCGGATTAGTAAACGGGTTACGTCTAATCGCCACACAGATGAATGATAACAATATTATCGCAAAACCAGTAGGTTCCAATGAATTAGTTATAATTCCTCGAATTAAATTGACGCCATCCGATCCAACTATACCATTCAAACTATGTAGAAAACAGTTCCCTGTAAAGATTGCCTTCGCAATGACAATAAACAAGGCCCAGGGCCATACTCTAGATAAAGCAGGCATTTACCTACCAAATCCAGTATTCTCACACGGACAATTATATGTCGCTTTCTCTAGGGTTCAATCCTTTGCAAATGTAAACATTGCTGTAGAAGAAACTCCCGAGCAAACAATAACCGATGAATTCGTTGTAACATCGAATATTGTCTACAAAGAGGCGTTGGAACAAGTACAAAACACTGTTATACATATCTCGTTGTGTTCTCCTTATGTACATATGCGTTTAACAACAATAAATACATTTTTAGCCTACTTTCGATTTTTGCAAAAAATGAAAGTAGACTTATGAGATCAACACAGGGCGAAAAAAAGTGTGTCTGTCTGTGTGTATGTGTGTGTGTGTGAGTGTGTGTACTCTGAATGTCTGCCCCCCCCCCCCTATCAATTCGAACACGGTGAACGCGAATTGAACGAAGTTTGGTACAAAGGTAGCACTAGCAAAGGACACCTCAGTGTCATGTTTTATATCGCCGCCATCTTGACGGAAACGTAATGGCGGCCACACAAATGTTCAAAGCTTAAATCAAATTACGACTAACCTAATCATCCGATCTCTACCAAATTTTGCAACAACATACCTTTATGGAGGAAGCATCCTTTGACCAAATTAATAGGTCATTAGCCTAATAGTTTGCGGATGGCGGCCATCTTAATGTCAAATTCGATTCCCCCTATTAATTCGAACACGGTGAAACCGAATGGAACGAAATTTGGTACAGAGGTAGCACTAGCAAAGGGCACCTCAGTGTCATGTTTTATATCACCGCCATCTTGACGGAAACGTAATCGCGGCCACCCAAATGTTAAAAGCTAAAATGTAATTACGACCAACCTAATAATCTAGTCTCTACCAAATTTTGCAACAACATATCTTTATGTGGGAAGCATATTCTCACCAAACTGCAAGATCATCAGCCCAATAATGTGCAGATGGTGGCCAAGTATGTGTGCAAATCGATTCCCCCTATCAATTCAAACACGGTGAAACCGAATTGAACGAAATTTGGTACAGAGGTATCACTAGCAAAGGGCACCTCAGTGTCATGTTTTATATCGCCGCCATCTTGACGGAAACGGAATGACGGCCACCCAAATGTTAAAAGCTTAAATCAAATTACGACTATTCTAATAATTTGATCACTACCAGATTTTGCAACAACATGCTTTTTTTGTGGAAAGCATCTTATGACTGATTACAAGGTCATCAGCCCAATAGTTTGCAAATAGCGGCCATGTATGTGTGCAAATCCATTCCCCATATCAATTCAAACACGGTGAAACCGAATTGAATGAAATTTTTACAGAGGTAGCACTAGCAAAGGGCACCTCATATTCATATTTAATATCCCTATAGCTCGTTGTATTTCAACAAGCTACTACAACCAACATTCAATTATACTCATTGAAAAGGACAAAGAGTTATAACAATACCCATGCAGTTAGGAGAAAGTAGGCTATATGTTCTTTACTGAACATCTTGTTTCAATATTTAAAACTTCCTTCTCACACATTCTCCCACCTACATTCACGTTGCAAAACTTCGCACGGGCGCATTAGTTAGGAGTTATTCCATCAAATACGATCGCAAAAATGCCATACAATCCCCCCCCCCCCTCTCAGGGGCAGATGGCCTCGCATTTCCGCCCCTTAAAACAACAATAACTAACTAGCCCCCTCTCCTATTGCAACAATTATTAATGCCCCCCCCCCTAAGTGAATGACCAAAATAATTACCCCCCTTGTTCAATGTAATGATAATGGTTGTTTTAAGGAGCCTAACATCGGGGTTATCGGGCTTTATTGTTCAATGTATTGCGCAACTCAGCGCATGGAAAACAAGTAATTCCGTGAAGAACTATATAGCCTATTTTCATAGATCCTACTTATTGCATATTAATTGACTCTATCAACAAACACATTTTCAGTTTCATTGCTGTAATAGATTCGTAGATATTGAGAACCATCTAAATATTTCGGATAGTCACCATGTTGGATTTTTATATATAGGCCGTTGAGTTATGTACTATTACACAGTAGCGTAGCCAGGATTTTAGTTTGGAGGGGGCTCATTAGGTCCTCATCTATTACTGCAGGAGTTCATATATCTTAGCCTACTTTCATTTATGAAAAAAGAATAGGCTTATGAGATCACCAGTTGTCACAGTGTGTGTGCGTGACTGCGTGTGTTTGACCCCCGCCCCTAATAAAATCTAAACGGCTGGAGCGATTTCAATGAACTCGATAAGCACATACTACTACCTCGTCTGAACTCGACCGTACCGTACCTTTCAAATTTTGATACGTTTCACCAATCCAACATGCGGGCCACGCGAAATATTTCACTGGCATTCTATATCTCCGCAACGGTAACAGATATCACCCTGAAAATTTGTACAGTGATAAAGGGTACTACTACAAGTTTACCTATGTGACTTTATAAAACCTGTTAAGTACGAACCGAACATGACGGCCAAACGAATTTGAAACATTCTAATGGATATTTCATGCGATTTAACCATCCGAGCGCAGTGCAACTTGAAACGGTGAATCTTCATACAAATTATAATCTACTAACATCTAATTTAGTTCAATTGTTTACATAACTTCAAGATGGTGGCTGTGCGAAATTTTAAAATTAAGTTTGTATTTCTTGTGTCCTAACCATGCGATCGAAGTGAAAGTTTGAATAATGAACTTACGCAATAATTTTCATCTAATGGTACATAACTGTATGGCCTTTATATACAACAATCCAACATGCCGACCATCCAAATTATGTTGGCAGTTCTCTATATCTACGAATCTATTGCAGCAATCGAACTTACATTTTGTTTGCTGATAGAGGCTATTAATATAAGTTCACCTATTGGACTTTCAACAACCTCGTGAGCACAATACCAACATGGCGGCCAAGCGAAGTTAAAACATTTAAATGAAATTGACTCGCCATTTAATTATCTGAGCGCAGTGAAACTTGGTACGGAAAATGTCCATACAAAATTACTGGCATCTAATTAAATTCAAATGTTTCATAACCCCAAGATGGCGGTCGTGCAAGATATTAAAATTGAGTTTTTATTTCTTTTGTCCTAATCATGCGATCGAAGTGAACGTTTCAATATTATTTTTATGTGACCTCCTGAGAGGCCGAGTGCAGGTCTCTCTTGTCGACACCCCTTGACGCCGTGAGCGACCGGCACGTCGGGATGAGAGATGGAATAGATGAAGATGAATGAAACTGGGCAAGGATGAGGAGGGAAGTGGCCTGTCAGAAGGTACCGTTCCAGCATTTGCCTGGTGTTGAAAATGGGAAACTACGGAAAACCATTTCTTGGGCGGCCGACGGTGGGGATTGGAGGCTTTGGACAAAGAAAATGCTCTGAGGTTCAAATGATTCGTATACTTGAAGCCAATCTACATATAAGTAAAACAGCCGATGATCTGCTGTATCAGCTAGTTGCAGAGAAGCAAAGTGATCTCTTGTTAATCAGCGAACAGTATAAAGAAAAAGCTAGTTGAGGACAAGTGTCCTAGCATAATATGGTCCTAGCCTGAAGTTATGTGTTAAACGGCGTGCGTAAATGCATTTCTTCCTAAAAAAAGGGAAACTGTAACACCCTTTAAATAACAATAATAATACATAAATACGAAACTTTAAAAAAATCGAATAACTTTACATTCTATCAGTAAGCAATGCATCTTTCTCGTGCCGAGAAAATTATTTGTAAAAGCTGTGCCTATATAATGAAATGGGGGCCTCAATTTCCTACACCTACAATAAAAACTTTTCATACCTTACCGAAGCTGTATCCAGTTTTGCCTTCTTTATGACAAAGCGGTCGATCTTCTAAACATTCGCTAATGTGACAAAAAGAAGAAAGAAAAGAGCAACTATCAAACAACTCTCGACTCTTTCCCAATACTATCACTCACAAACTGTATCTCTCCTATAGCACAGACATACAAACCCCGTAAATCCCGACAGTGGCGACAATCAACCACGCTGCGCTAGTATTGTAGCCTGGGACATTTTAACACTGCTCTTTCCAGGAAATGGAAATTAAAAGCTGACAAGAGAGTGTAAGCTGATAAGCTTACAAAGTCGTCTCTTGCTAATTGGCAATCTCCTAATTTCTTGGTAGACTTTGTCATCATCACCTGGTTGTATCTCCAGTACTGAGGCACCTACTGTTCTTGAAAAATCTCCCCACGTCACAATCCTAATTGCTACCCTGTTATTTCAGCTCAGCCATGCAGTGTAGACACGGAAATGATGACTGGCCGTGCAAAGGTTGTTAGTACATTCTTTGTCAACGCATCTACTGTATTTAACATTTCGTTTTAGGTTCTCAATTTGTTCGAGCCGTAAGAAAATATGAAGGCCCACCCCAATTTCTGGATTTATTTTTTTGGCTACGCCAGTGCTATTACATGTAGATTATTGTGTAGGTGTATTATTCAAACTTCAATCGCATGATTAGGACACAAGAAATAAAAACGAGATTTAAAAATTTCGCTCAGCGCCATCTTGGGGTTATGAAAATAATTGAAATAAATTAGATGTCAGTGGATTACAATTTATATAAGCATATACCGTACCAAGTTTCACTGCGCTTGGATGGTTAAATCGCGAGAAACGTCCATTTGAATATTTAAATTCCGTGTCGCCGCCATGTTGGATTTGTGCTCACCAGGTTATTGAAATCGCGCGAAGCATCAGATGGCAAGACATGGCGTGCATTGATCCAAAAAGAGGACCCCGCTCCTACGGGATGACGCTAAGAAGAAGAAGAAGAAGGTTATTGAATGTTCCGTAGGTGTACTTATGATTAAAGCCTCTATAAACATACCAAATTTCAGTTTGATTGTTGTCATAGATTAATAGATATTGAGAACCGTATAAATATTTCGGGCGGTCGCCATATTGGATTTTAATATATGTAGGCCATAGAGTTATGTACTATTAGATGAGGATTATTGTGTAGGTTCATTATTCAAACATTGACTTCAATCGCATGATTAGAACAAAAGAAATAAAAACATAATTTCAAAATTTCGCACAGCCGCCATCTTGAGGTTATGTAAACAATTGAACTAAATTAGACGTAAGTGCATCGCAATTTGTATAGTCATTTGCTGTACCAGGTTTCACTACGTTCGGATTGTTATTTCGCGGGAGAAGTCTATTTAAATGTCTCAAATTCGCTTGGCCGTTATGTTCGTTTTGTAGTTAACATTGTTTTCAAGTCGCATAAGTGAACTTCTAGTGGTGACCTTTATTACCGTACAAAATTTCTGTGTGATATGAGTAATAGTTTCGGAGATATTGAATGCCAATGAAATAATTCGCACAACCGCCATATTGGATTGGTGAGACGTAATGAAATTTGAATGGCACAGTCGGGGTTGACTGAAATAGTACTATGATCTTACCGAGTTTCATTGAAATAGTTCCAGCCATTTAGGAGTTATTAGGGGGACACACGCACACACACACGCACACTCGCACAAAAGATGATCTCATAAGCCTATTTTTTCTTTCATAAATGAAAATAGGCTAAAATCCACTTAACAAGCCCATGCTACAACACCAGAAAGAGGCAAATCACATGGAGGAAGTGCTTTTAATGTATGAAATAAGTAACTATGGCATATTATAGAGAAGCAATTAAAAATGTCACTGCCGTGACACATATCTTCACTTATTTATGTAAGCAACCCCCCCCCCCCACCCCCCCACCCCCCTTTAGTGGCACTACAGCCCTTGAAGGGCCTAGACACATCAAGCGATCGCTGCCCAGCTGTAAGCACTATGCAAAATTAGTCAACAATATAATTGAAAAATGGGGTGAATAGGAACACATAGATGATCTTTGAGATTAAGGCTAAATTGTAGTACAGTCTTCATGTAAATACTGTTTACTAATTCCTTTCTTTATTTATTTTATTTGTATTCCAATTGAAATGAAATGTTGAAACAATACAAATGATATTAGATGGGTAAAATCCACTGAAAATACCTACCAAAACAGTTTCTGCTGTATTAAAGGATATTAAAAGGGGATTATCACATAGGAGATGATCCGGAAGGAACGACATTCCTACAACGTTGTTATCCACACATATGAGATGTAATGAAAGTGAAGGCAGAATAATAATGAAGTCAAAAGGTGGGCAGACAATGCTATTTCTTTGGAACAGTCATCTCTCATCTGCGTTAACAATGAATGCTTCACTGTAACATATCTCAAGTGTGTGCCAACTAAAGTCGACAGTCAACAACTTGTAAATAACCCGAACATGAAGATGTCTATCAAATTGATTAGTCAAGTGTTGTTGGTGAGTTAAAGCACCCTAAACTGTCCGAATTTCATTAGACCCCTTTCTAAGTAAATGTTCACAAATGGCAGTCCTTAGCATCATGCAATTTTAAGATCTGAAATATATTTCTTTTAAGTCTTCTATTTTCCTTTACACCCCAATATGATGAGAGTAGGTTTAAAACGACAAATATCTGTTCCTCTTGACCCCATATTTGTGGTGAATGGGAACACTAATTTTTCAGTCAATATCCCACAATCCTTTGTATCCAACAGTTCATTTCATGTACTGTACCACAACTAGCTACGGCATGTGACCATATCAATACTGTCATTTACAGAAACTTATTTAAAAAAACTTACGAGCCTTACAGTAGTCGCATATGATGTGTAACATCTGACATGTTATTCGAATAATGCCATATTACTTACTCGCATTTTTTAAAGAATGAACTCATAGTGCTACCTTGTGCCAGCAAACATGAAGGATTCCTTCGTGTTATTACCATCGGTAAGTTCTCATTACTATTATTTCTGAAATAACTACTTGTAAAACTCCAGTGACAAATCCTTTCAGCAAATATGATATAATAGTGCTGTATTTTGGCCGACAGTACCTCGAGTGCTTACATTAAATAAGAATACAGCAAAAGTAGTAAGATTTAATAAATTATAATTGTTTTCAGCAAATATGAAATAATGAAATTTTCACACCAAAGAACGACAGTTTGAAGATGATTTATTCTAGGAATATCTGTAATGGGGCCTCCAAACCTTGAGATAAGCCTATGCGATTTACGGTGGGTGAGTGGATAGCGTGTCGGTCTACTAACCCCAAGATTGCAGGTTCGCTCCTGGCCATGGTAAGTGATTTTTGAAAGGCGGTAAAAATACGACACGCATGTCATACGATGTTGGCAAGTCAAAGAACCCATTTGAATTCAGTAGGCCATGTTCATAATGGCAATATTAATTTCGGGAGTTTCCGCCAACACAAAATTCCTAAATTCTCCACTAGAAAGCGCTATAGTGTTCAAGGAGCTTAGATATCTAACCTCCTTGACCTTCATAGTGATTCAAGGAACAACGAAATTCAACATGCAAGCTACCCTCTGGGTGTCAAATTACAAAGCTTGCACCCGGCACCCGAGGCCACACGATATTATTATTATTATTATTATTATTCCACATAGCCAACAGTACGTCGTTGTACCAATCTCTGCCACCACGCTCTACTTGTAAAACTCCTGTGCCAAATCATTTCAGCAAATATGGTATAATGAATATTTTCACACCAAAGAACGACAACTTGAGGATGATTTATTGTAGGAATTTCTTTAATGGGGCCTCCAAACCTTGAATTAAACCGTACACATAGTGCTGTATTTTGGCCGACAGTACCTCGAGTCAACAACAACAAAAAAAGTAAACCCCTGGCACTATACAGCCCATGAAGGACCTAGGCCGACCAAGCGACCGCAGCCCAGCCATTTGGCCTGCAGATATTGGGGGGGGGGGGGGGGGGGGGACGCGTGATCAGCGCATCGGGTCCCCTCGGCCGTTAATCTTGGTTTTCGTGATCGGGGCGCTGCCTTGCCGTCAGACAGTTAATCAATTGTCCTTACGAGGCTGAGTGGACCCCGTTCCAACTCTCACGTCAGTTTTAAAATCCCTGACGGAGCCGGGAATCAAACCCGGGGCCTCCGGGTGAGAGGCAGGCGCGCTACCCCAACACCACGGGGCCGGCGACAGTACATCGAGTGCTTACATTAAATAATTTTTTGAGTGCTGAGGCGTTATACAATTGAGCGTTATATTTTGCAATGGAAAATACATATTTAATTAAAACAAAGTTCTCCAATGCATCTGCAGTAGTGACATATACCTGCAACTGTATGCGGGAGCAATCCAATACCTACTTGATGCGAGCTGCGCTTTATACCGGCCAGTTAGTGAACCCATGCCAGCGGTGTTATTGGAAATGGCCTCTTATTGCCGATATAGCGCACTGCCAAGTACAGACGCGATTAAAAATTAGGTGTGCAGTAGGTATATTAAATGCGTTTCTCCCAGTGATACGTTTAGACCAACGAAGTTTCAATTATTGTTAGTAGTCGGTGTTAATATATAGAATTCCTACGTTGTTTGGAGTGTTGGTTGATGCGATATAGGACTCGAGGTATCGAGTGCTTACATTAAATAAGAATACAGCAAAAGTATGAAGATTTAATAAATCGTATTTGTTTTCAGCGAATATGATATAATGAATATTTTCACACCAAAGAACGACAACTTGAAGATGATTTATTGTAGGAATTTCTTTAATGGGGCCTCCAAACCTTGAGGTAAATCGTATGTGATTTACATTCCACATAGTCACATGGCCTACAGTACGTCGTTGCACCGATCTCCGCCACCACGCGCGCTCATTGTTTCCGTCCCATGCACTTCCGTCCCATGCACTTCCGTCTCTTTTCCAAAATCACTCCCACAAAAAGGTCCAGCTACCGAGTGCCACAAAAATATCCAGATACCGAGTGGAAAGATGTTACACATCAATAATCATAATAAAGGAAACAGCAACAGAGATTACTAGAAAAATCGATAGGTCTACGTAGAAGATAAATAAATAATATCGTATGGCCTCGGGTGCCTGGTGCAGGCTTTGCTATTTGACACCCGGAGGGTAGCTTGCATGTCGAATTTCTTTGTTCCTTGACTATGAAAGTCAAGGAGGTTAGATGTTAGATATCTAAGCTCCTTGAACACTAGAGAAATTAGGAACTTTGTGTTGGCGGAAACTCCCGAGATTAATTTTGCTATTATGAACTCGGCCTACTGAATTCAAATGGGTTCTTTGACATGCCAACATCGTATGACATGCGTATCGTATTTTTTCCGCCTTTCAATAAATCACTTACCACGGCCAGGAGCGAACCTGCAATCTTGGGGTTAGTAGACCGACACGATATCCACTCACCCACCGTGGCAAGCTTACGTAGAAGATGGGAGGAGCGAGCATAAAATATTCTCCGTTTACTCTCAAGTACTGAAATACACTTATATGCATATAGACAATATACATGCATTATTGACCAAAATCGACAAAATTGCAAAATTAACTTTACGTTTCCAAAGCACTAAACAAGACCCGTAAATATATTTCCAATAAAATAAAAAAACATGCATGGACCTCCGAGATCAACCATTTCCCTGCATGCACAAGTACATGGCTTTGTAACCAAGATGTATGTAGCCCTAAATAAAGCGACAACACTAACTTTATATTCCTGTATAATAAAATAAAACTGCATTTACCTTCATCAGGTTCTGATGAATGCTTGCTAAGGTGTTCTTCTTTCTGCGAACTTTTTCGGGATCCTTCTGATTTCGGGGTAAACTGATGTCTTTCTAATTCATCTGCTTCCTTATTAGGTTCTTCGGGTTCGTTGAAATTCTCAAAAATAAATAATTTCTCTAGATCTATTCCATTCTGATGTTCTGATGATTCTTTAATCTCACGAGTAGTTTGCACTTTCTGTAATTCTTCTGGTTCAGTCGGAAAATCCTCATCCACTTCATCTTGAGATGTGACTATTGACACATCACTTGATGAATCTTCTGATTCACTTGAAGAGAGATCGCTCGTTAAATCAAGTTTACTAATATAATCCTGTATGACATCTGTTAAAACATATTTTCCGTCAAGACCATCCAGAGCATCGAAAGGAAACTCCTCAAGTAGCGTCTCATCTGTTGAGTGCATTTTCTTCGTTTTTTGATCTTCTGTGGGAATTACTGAAGCCTCTTTCCCTGGTGAACCATTGCCAGTGCTATCGACTGAGGATGTTTCGTCATATTCTGTGTCAATTGTCGGAATCTCCGTTTGCTCATCGTGGCTTGGCAGGTCTTTCTCCGTCGGATATCAAATTAAATCAGCTGAAGTCTTTTTCTTATTTTTTCTTCCTTTCTTTTCTTTTGCCTTATCATGGATTGGAATATCCTTCTGATATTTTTCTCTTAATTCATCATCAATCAAATATTTAGCTCTAAATCTGTCTCGGTCTTTGCTATAATCAGGAAATTCTTCATCTTCTATACTTTCCCTGTCAGGCAAGTGAGACTTAATTCTTTCCCTATCTTTTCTGCCAAACTTCCAGTTATTCAGGTTTAATGTCATCACACCGTCCCGGACAAAAGGCTTAGGAGAATCACAGCTTTCACATGAAATATGCCGTTCATCTCCTGATTCTCCATTGGTCGATAATTCTCCATTTTCTGAACTTTCGTCATCACTCGATAATACTACAGCTTTCTTTTTCGTTGTCTTATTGAAAAAACTACTGCGTTTACTACGAAGGCCAAGTATTGCTCTTGGGAAAGGAAGTTTAGACATGCCAACGGAAGTAGGCCTATCAATGTCTTTGGATACTGCTGCAAGCTGTTTATCTTCTTGTTCGTGGACGATTTTTATTTTCTCCATGATATCTTCAAGTTTCCAGTTCTTCATCCTATCTAGCTTATCAAAGCCATTCTTTCCGATATCACTTGATAATGTGAAGTCGTCCAGCATGCTTAATAAGTTTTCTTCGATATTATTATCAAAATCATTTTCATCAAATTCATCCAAATTGTCGTCCTTTGCTGACACCAGGACTGAACCTTTAATACTTTCAAGTTTCTTTGCCATTATAGAACTTGACAAAGCTCGCTGGTCACTGTGCACACCCTACTCGTATAAACAACTTTCGGTTGCTAGGTTGGAGCGACGGCGCGCACCCGCCACAATCAATAAAGGCCAAACTCCCCTTGTGTAAGCAGTCAATCCAAAGAAAGAAAATGCTTCTCTCCATTATGCCACTGGTTGCTCAGTAATTAGTTGATTCTATATAAACTATTGTTTTTAGTAGGTCAACACGTAGCTAAATCATCTTGGGTGTTTAATATTAATATACGGTACTCGACTCAATGTTCCTAATTACTTTTTATACTTATTTTAAATTGTACGTATATTGTAATGACCCTATTTGCAAACAAACAAATCTCTACTTAGTATAAAACAAAGTCCCCGATTCTTGAATGTCACGGGTAATCTCGAGAACCACTGGATGGATTTTAATGCGGTTTTCACCATTCTGAAAAAGGATATCTCGAGGAAGGTTTCTGTAGAAAATAATTTAATTATGATCAAAGGAAGCCAAGCAGTAACGATTTCAGTGAAAAAGTCGAAAAGAAACCTGGCTTCCATGCGCTTTTTTTAGTTTTTTAGTTTACGCTTGGCAGGATACTATGAGTGTAAGAATTGTTCAGCAAGAAAAGTTCTACAATAAAGTCCGCGAGAGCATATCTCTATCTTCAATACATCGCCCACTGTAAGTGTTTTTACTTTTTCATTTCTTCCAACAATCTCCATTCAATTACTGAGCGACAGTTTACGAGCTAGGTAGGGACGAGCCTATGACCCCAGTTACAGCCTAGCTAGCGGGCGAGCCTATTACCCCAGATACAGCCAGTAGCAAACTGTCGAGTCGTGTTGAGTTAAGACTTCAGAGAAGAGTGGTTGTGTTTGGAGTTTCCCTGGAAGTGCAACTCGGCTTTTCTTCATTTCGCCTGTGAACTTTTCGTTCCGCAGAATACACAGTCAAGTTAAGATTGGACGGAAGGGGGATTTGTGTTTCATGTACCTCGCCATTCTTAAATTGACGGGTTGGTGTGTAAAGTGCGTTATGTCACAATTTGCTAGTTTTGAGAAAATCAAGTTTTAAAGTTCAATTCGAAACCTAAAATTGAGTTGTGGATTATAAGTGATTTGAATTATGTCTTCAGGACCACAATGGGATAACTCGTCATAATAAATTCCATGTAAATTCACGTAGTTACGGATCCAAACAACACGAGGTGTCTCATAAATTACGACTTAACACACTTTGCACACCCACATCTCGCATATATAGACTAATATAAAGCTCAATGTTGGTTTGTCTGTCTGTCTGTTCTTCTTTCTCCGTTACGGTCTTCTAAGGACCACGAGCCAATTTCAATATTTAGTCCTTTGGTGTTCTTTCTTCTTCCCCCAGGTCTCCTTCTTCTTCCTCCAGGACTCCTTCATCTTCACACTATGCATCTTCTTTCTCTCTTCGGACCATTTTGAGCCTCTTTTCTTTTCCTTCCTTCCTTGGAACCCTTCCATTCCCAACACTTTTTTCCTAAACATTTCTCTCTCTATTGCATCTTCTTCTCTTATATTGTTTCTTTCTAAATCCTTTTTAACTTCTTGAATCCAAGTTGTTGTTAATTTCTTGTTCCAAAGAAATTTGAATATCTGTTCGGTTAACCTGTTGTCATTCATTCTATATAAATGTCAAAAAAAATAGCAATCGCCTCTTTTTTATTGTGTCTGTTATGTTTTCAATGTTGCGGTATATTTCATCATTACTTCTTCATTTCCAGAATTCTGTAATTCTTAATGGACCTAATATTTTCCGTACAATTCGTCTTTCTAATACTTCCAATTTATCTAACTTATAATACAGTGCTAGACATTCGCTTGCGTATAGGCATTCTGGTTTGATTACTGTTCTGTAGTGCTGTATTTTCAAGTTTCTAGATAAATTTTTTGTTGTTGTAGGTGTTCCTAGTTATACCATATGCTCTTTCCATCTTGTGTACTCTTTCTTCTACAGCAGATTTTTCTAAACCATTTTCCTGAATGATTTCTCCCAAATATTTGAATTTCTTTACCCTCTTAATTTTACCAATTTCTGTGACTAGGATTTCTGGAGCATTTTTAGCCTATTTTCAATTTTGAAAAAATAGGCTTGTGAGATCACCTTTTGTCCGTGTGTGTGTGAGTGTGTGTGTGTGTGTGAGGTGTGTGTGTGTGTCCCTAATAACTTTTAAACGGCTGGAGAGATTACAATGAAACTCGGTAAGATTATAGCACTATACCGGACGACCTAGACCGTGCCCTTCAAATTTTATTATGTCTCACCAATCCAACATGGCGGCTGTGCGAAATATTTCACCAGCATTCAGTATCTCCGCAACTATTACCGATATCGCCCTGAAATTGTGTACGGTGATAAAGGGCACTACTAGAAATTCACCTATGAGATTTTAAAAAATATGGTGACTACAAAACCAACATGGCGGCCAAGCGAAGTTTAGACTTTTAAATATACTTTTTTTTTCGCGATTGAACTATCCAAACGTAATGAAACGTGGTACAGCAAATGTTTATACACATTATAATGCACTAGAGTCTAATTTAGTTCAATTGTTTATATAACCTCAAAATGGCGGCTGTGCGAAATATTTCACTGACATTCTATATCTCCCAAACTATTACAGATATCACCCTGAAATTTTGTACGGTGATAAAGGGTACTAATACAAGTTTATATATGTAACTTTCATAAACCTGTAAAGTACAAAACGAACATGGCGGCCAAGCGAAGTTGAAACATTTTAATAGATTTTCCTCGTGATTTAACTCTCTGAGGGCAGTGAAATGTGGTACAGTAAATGATTTTACATATTGTAATGCACTGGCATGTAATTTAGTTCAATTGTTCGATAACCTCAAGAAGTCGGCTGTGCGAAATTTTAAAAATAAGTTTTTATTTCTTGTGTCGTAATCATACGATCGAAGTGAAAGTTTGAATAATGATCGTAGGCAATAATTGTCCTTGAATTGTACATAACTCTATGGCCTATACATATAACAATCCGAAATGGCGAGTATCCGAAATATTTAGACGTTTCTCAATATCTAGGAATCTTTTACAGCAATCAAACTGAACGTTTTTATGTTCATAGAGGCTATGAACATATGTTCACCTATAGGACTTTGAGTAACCTGGTGAGCAAAAATCCAACATGGCGGCGACGCGTAGTATAAATATTTAAATGGACGTTTCTCGCGAATTAACTATCCGAATATAGTGAAACGCAGCACGTTACATGCTTATACAAACGTTAATCCACTGGCATCTAATTTATTTCAATTGTTTGCATAGTCACAAGATGGCAGATGTGCAAATTATTTTTTATTTTTTACTTCTAGTGTCCTAATCATGCGATTGAAGTTTGAATACCATACGTACACAATGATCTTAATGTAATAGTACCAAAAAAATCCAACCTGGCGACCATCTGAAATATTTAGACGGTTTTCAATATCTACGAATCTATCACAACCTTCAAACTGAAATTTTGTATGTTGATAGAGGCAATTAACATGAGTAGGATATATGAAAATAGGCTGTATAGTTCTTCACGGAACTACTTGTTTATATTTGTCATAAATTTGTTTTTTTTCTACAGAAATTCTTAAACCTGTTCTGTTGGCTATCTCTTCTAAGAGATTAATTTGCACTGTTGCGTCAGTCAGATTTTCAGAAAGTATGGCAAAATCATCTGCAAATGCTAGACAGTTTATTTCAATACCTCTGTTTTTATTCCCTAGTGTTATGGGTGATATCTTGTGTTCCCTCACTTTTTGATTCCAAATTCTTACTATTTTCTCCAGGACACAGTTAAATAGCAGTGGAGATAAACCATCACCTTGCCTTACACCTGTCTTTATTTTGAATGGTTTAGATATTCTCCCCCGAAATTTTACTTTTGATATGGTGTCTGTGAGGGTTTCACGGATTACATTAGCCAGTTTAGATTTAACACCAAATTCTCGAATTACTTTATCTAGAGTTTCCCTGTCAACGGAATCGAAAGCTTTTTTAAAATCTATAAATGTCACTACTATGGTCTTGGAGTTTATTATCCTGTGTTGGATTATGGACTTCAGGTTGAATATCTGTTCTGCGCAAGATCTGCCTTTTCGGAATCTGTCTGTTATTTATTCAAATCTACACCGTTTCACCGATCTGAACCAGATTTTACCTAGTTATCTTGCGGGCAACACTATCCACTTGAAATTTCAAACAGACCTCTCCATTCCCTGCATTTAGGCCCTTTGACACAAATCTACACCGTTTCACCGATTTGGACCACATTTTACGTACTTTCACTTTGGAATCCGCCGAGTAACACTGTCCACTTGAAATTTCGCACAGATCTCTCCATTCCCTGCATTTAGGTCCTTTGGCACAAATCTACACCGTTTCACCGATCAGAACCAAATTGTATGTACTTACCCCTTCAAACCCGACGAGTAACACTGCCCACTTGGAATTTCCGACAGTCCTCTCCATTCACTGCATTTAAGCCCTTTGGCACTAATTTACACCGTTTCACCAAACTTTACGTACTTACCTTTCGAAATCTAGCAGATAACACTGTGTACCTGAAATCCGGACATCCCTATCCAATTCCCAGATTTAGGCCGTTTGGCACATAGACGAAAGGTCGAATTTGTAGTAGAAGGACCAATCTAGGCTCATTGTAAGCCTCGCAACGTAAGAAACAACAATAATAATAATAATAATAATAATAATAATAATAATAATAATAATAATAATAATAATAATAATAATATTGTTTTATGTCCCTTTCAACTACTGTGGCTTTTAGAGACGACGGGGTACCGGAATTTTGCCCCGAAGGGGATCTTAAACGTGCCAGTAAATATACTGGCACGGCTCCCGCGCATTTGCGCACCCCCAAATGCCTGGCTGAAGCAAGAAACAAAACTCGGGTCGTAAACATTAGTTTAGTTTAGTTTGGTGAAATGGTGCAGATTTGTATACATAACAGACAAATGGACCTGAAAACCACGTTTTGAAGCCATAGAACCATTCGTGTCGGATGTAGTATAACTGCAAGAATATTTAAATAAATCCCTTGTTGACTGGCATGGTCAAGGACTATTAACTTATGATCAATGCTTATTAAAGCTAATAAAAAATATTTTCCGCTCTGGAAGACATAATGCTTTTTAACTAAGCTCATAACATACACTGTGAATAGCTCCCGTCAGCAAAGAAATAGGTACCGCAATAAGGCATGTCACTAGCCAACAAGCAGAACAGCTGAGAAATGACGATTGATAATGGACTACGTGACCTTCCTATTGGAGGGATTTAGTATAATAATCACACAGTGATAATGAGTGATGCTTGGTGTAAGAATTCATTAATTATATTGTTGGGCAACTTCACGAGGAGTGCGAATGAGTAATGCGCTTAGTCACTACCAAACTGACATAACGCTCTTGGCACGCACAGAATGAAGTGTTGAATAGTGCTCAGTGTGGTAGGCCTAAGTCATGACGGAAAGGACATGACGCACTTTGCACACCCGAAGTCAACCGTCCACAATATAACATTACACACTATACACACGCAAGCAGATTGCCCTCCTCTCTTCGATGCCAGTATTAACTCAGTTCACACCATTTCTTGACTTGACGCACTTTTCACACCCACCCGTCAATTACGTCTGACAAGAATTCGTTGCACATGCATCTTTATGATAATATAATTAATAGTCCAATCAGTGATTTTAATCCATCATGCCGAGACGTAAAACGGATATAGGTCGTAGTTCATTGACATAGAAAGTATAGAAAGCGCTTTTCACGTACGGTAATGCATTCATTACTGTTCCCGGGCGAAGCCGTGGTGGGTTGCTAGTAAATAAATACTTCAGGATTAACATTTGCATCTGATTGGATAATTTTATACTTTGATGTTGGACTAATATGATCTAATCAGCACGAACTCATCTTTTGTTGGCGTCCCTGCGGACACACTCAATCTAAGAAGTACTGTCTTTGTTTGGTTAATGGAGCACGATCGTGTTATGCATATTGTCACACGTACTTTTTTTAGCGTATGGCTTTTAGTGCCGGGAGTGTCCGAGGACATGTTCGGCTCACCAGTTTTGTAGCTGCTTCGAGACGGACACCCAATGGGTGAGCTACAAGTACCGTTGGGGAGGAAAGTGGGAATGTAAGGACGAGGAGTTGGAAGGTAGCGGCTGTGGCCTATAGTTAGGGACCAACCCCGGCATTTGCCTGGAAGGAAGTTGGGAAACCACAGAAGATCATCTTCAAGGTTGCAGGTGGGGAATTCGATTTGAGCGACTGCCAGCAGTCATGCCGTAACGATCACGGCTAAATCACCCGTTGTCACACGTACTGAAAGTGTACTTTTGAACGTAGACCACAGTGGTTTCATAGAACTTCATTGTTTTGATTTTGTGTCTCTTGCTTCATATTACAACCTAATAAATAGGGCTGGGGTATCGCTGTTACATTTCATTTAGTTCTTCGCAATAATGTTGGTAGGTACCTTAAATGCTCGATCACAAAACAAGTCTAATATGATAAAAAAAGGATCTGAACCATCAAATGTGCTTCTGATTGTAAGACATGTTTGGGAGAGGGGTCGTAACTAACCGATATAATTTCGGATGATCACCATGCTGGATTGTTCTATATGTAGGCCATTGAATTATGTATACTTAGGTGAGGATTATTGGGTAGGTTCATTATTCAAACGTTTGCTTCGATCGCATGATTAGGACACAAATAATAATAACTTAATTTTAAAATTTCACACAGTCACCATTTTTCTTTTATGAGAGCAATTGAATTGATTAGACACCAGTAGATTAAATGATGTATCAAACGTTTTCAAACCACGGTACACTGCCCTACGATCATTAAATCGTGGGAAAAGTCCATTTAAATGTTTTAACTTCGCTTGGCCGCCATGTTGGTTTTGTGCTTAACATGTTTATAAGCGTTACATAGTTCAACGTACCCTAGTATTCTCTATCACCATACAAAATGTCAGGGTGATATCAGTAATAGTTTAGGACAGGGGTCTCCAAACTACGGCCCGAGGGCCACATCCGGCCCACGGACAGATTTTGTCCGGCCCGCGGAGAGCTAGCATACTTGAAAACTCCTTTTAGAGAACATATTTTTTTATAGCAAATTAAATTTAGTTTACTGAAGTATTCTAATTTTATGTTGAATAATTATTAATATGACATCTACATTGATATGGTCATGGGCTAACTACTCATAACATTGTTGTAGGCTTATTGTTATTGTTAGGTAGATTTCATTAGAAAGCTAACTATTGCAATGGGTCCCATGTTTCGACTTCCGGAAAATGTCGACATATCTTCGCGTTTCACATCCCCCAGACCCCAAAACCACCGTCAGTTCAAAAGTTTATATATAATTTATGTATATATATATATGTATATATGTATATCAGTTTCTTGTGGACACGATAACTGCCGTAATTTTGCACCAATCACTTTGTATTTTTTACATAATATGTATCCCTATAAAATCTCGGTCGAGTTCGTTAATGGGCAAAATCGGTCGAAGAGGGTGAAAATGGGGGGCTTTTTTCGAAAAATTGAAATTTCGCTATAACTCTCTTAATACGTGAAATATCGAATCCATTCAAAGTTCATAATATGTGCCGGATAAGTGCCAACAATTTATGTCAAATAAGTTTTTTGATAGCACCAACCATTGACCAACGGGGTGGAAAAAAGTGGGTTTTTCGGGAAACATTAATCATATCTCTCTTAATAGGCACAATATCAAAACCGTACAAAATGGACAATATTCCCCTAATAATTACCTAAAACCTTTGTCAGAAAGAATTTTTGATATGACCCACCATTACGCCAAGGGATGAGAAAAATGATTTCGGAATTATAAGAAAATGCCAAGAGCTATCAGAGGTTGCCATGGCAACACTACTAAATTGATGAGGGATGAGCCGTTGCCATGGAAACGCACTTGCACGAGATCAGATTTAGTATTTCCATCTGACTAAGCCGGCCCCGTGGTGTTGGGGTAGCGCGCCTGCCTCTCACCCGGAGTCCCCGGGTTCGATCCCCGGCTCCGTCAGGGATTTTAAAACTGACGTGAGGGTTGGAACGGGGTGCACTCAGCCTCGTGAGGACAATTGAGTAGCTGTTTGACAGTGAGACAGCACCCCGATCACGAATACCAATATTAACGGCCGAGGGGACCCGACGCGTTGATCACGCGTCACCCCAATATCTGCAGGCCAAATGGCTGGGCAGCGGTTGCTTGGTCGGCCTTAGCCCGTCATGGGCTGGATGGTGCCAGGGGTTGACTTTGACATCTGACTAAGTGGGAAGCGGCTTCGGTGACGTAACTAGTAGCATGCAGAATGTCTATGCCCAAGGTCGCGGTTTCAAAGCCGGCCGAAGTCGTCGGATTTTCTAAGAGCGCTAAAATCCCTCAGTATGCTTTCCTTTGGAGGGGAAGTTCCAACGTTCGTTACGAGTTGCGGGTTGGGGTGGCATCTAGTAGCCAAGTTCACAGCTAGGTGTCATTGACGGTAGTACCTGGTAGCAACATTAGGAACTACTGCTTGAAATTGACCGTCTGCAGTCCTTACCTGAATTACAGACTAATACATCCATTACAATTCACACCGTTTATCAGACAGATTCTACACTCACCCAAAGTACACGGGGTTAGATGACCACGTTGTCGCAGCCCCTAAACTGAGGAACCAACCAGAGGTAGATTTCATTAGAAAGCTAACTATTGCAATGGGTAGGCTACCATGTTTCGACTTCCGGAAAATTTCGACATATCTTCGCGTTTCACATCCCCCAGACCCCAAAACCACCGTCAGTTCAAAAGTATATATATATATATATATATATATATATCAGTTTCTTGTGGACACGATAACTGCCGTAATTTTTCACCAATCACGTTTTACCGAATATGTATACCTATAAAATCTCGGTCGAGTTCGTTACTGGGCTAAACCGGTAGAAGGGGGTGAAAATGGGGGGGCTTTTTTCGAAAAAGTGAAATATTGCTATAACTCTCTTAATATATGAAATATCGAATCCGTTCAACGTTCATACTATGTGTCGGATAAAGCCCAAAAATTTATGTTTGAAGAGTTTTTTTATATCACCAACCATTGACCAAAGGGGTGGGAAAAAGTGGGTTTTTCGGGAAACATTAATCATATCTCTCTTAATAGGCACAATATCAAAACCGTACGAAATGGACAATATTCCCCTAATAATTACCTAAAACTTTTGTCTGAAAGAATTTTTGATATGACCCACCATTATGCCAAGGGATGAGAAAAATAATTTCGGAATTATAAGAAAATGCCAAGAGCTATCAGAGGTTGCCATGGCAACACTACTAAATTGATGAGGGATGAGCCATCAGACGTTGCCATGACAACGCACTTGCACGATATCAGATTCAGTATTTTAATCTAAGTGGGAAGCGGCTTCGGTGACGTAACTAGTAGCATGCAGAATGTCTATGCCCAAGGTCGCGGTTTCAAAGCCGGCCGAAGTCGTCGGATTTTCTAAGAGAACTAAAATCCCTCAGTATGCTTTCCTTTGGAGGGGAAGTTCCAACGTTCGTTGCGAGTTGCTGGTTATGGTGGCATCTAGTAGCCAAGTTCACAGCTAGGTGTCGTTGACGGTAGTACCTGGTAGCAACATTAGGAACTACTGCTTGAAATTGACCGTCTGCAGTCCTTACCTGAATTAAGACTACTACAGCCATTACAATTCACACCGTTTATCAGACAGATTCTACACTCACCCAAAGTACACGGTGTTAGATGACCGCGTTGTCGCAGCCCCTAAACTGAGGAACCAACCAGAGGTAGATTTCATTAGAAAGCTAACTATTGCAATGGGTACCATGTTTCGACTTCCGGAAAATTTCGACATATCTTTGCGTTTCACATCCCCCAGACCCCAAAACCACCGTCAGTTCAAAAGTTTGTATATAATTTATGTATGTATATGTGTATATATATATGCATATCCGTTTCTTGTGGACACGATAACTGCCGTAATTTTGCACCAATCACTTTGAATATTTTACAGAATATGTATACCTATAAAATCTCGGTCGAGTTTGTTAATGGGCTAAATCGGTCGAAGGGGGTGAAAATGGGGGGCTTTTTTTCGAAAAAGTGAAATATTGCTATAACTCTCCTAATATGTGAAATATCGAATCCGTTCAACGTTCATACTATGTGTCGGATAAAGCCCAAAAATTTATGTTTGAAGAGTTTTTTTTATAGCACCAAGCATTGACCAAAGGGGTGGGAAAAAGTGGGATTTTCGGG
Source organism: Meconema thalassinum (assembly GCA_946902985.2). NCBI lineage: Eukaryota > Metazoa > Arthropoda > Insecta > Orthoptera > Tettigoniidae > Meconema > Meconema thalassinum. Next base: position 416,693,453 of record OX336391.1, read on the forward strand.
AAACATTAATCATATCTCTCTTAATAGGCACAATCTCAAAACCGTACAAAATGGACAATATTCCCCTAATAATTACCTAAAATTTTGTCTTAAAGAATTTTTGATATGACCCACCATTACGCCAACGGATGAGAAAAATGATTTCGGAATTATAAGAAAATGCCAAGAGCTATCAGTGCTTGCCATGGCAACTCTACTAAATTGATGAGGGATGAGCCATCAGACGTTGCCAAGATAACGCACTTGCACGAGATCATATTCAGAATTCCATCTGACTAAGTGTGAAGCGGCTTCGGTGACGTAACTGGTAGCAAGCATGCTGAATGTCTATGCCCAAGGTCGCGAGTTCAAAGCCGGCCGAAGTCATCGGATTTTCTAAGAGCGCTAAAAGTCCCTCAGTATGCTTTCCTTTGGAGGGGAAATTCCAACGTTCGTTGCGAGTTGCTGGCTGCGGTGGCATCTAGTAGCCAAGTTCACAGGTAGGTGTCGTTGACGGTAGTACCTGGTAGCAACATTAGGAACTACTGCTTGAAATTGACCGTCTGCAGTCCTTACCTGAATTACAGACTAATACAGCCATCCCTAAGTACACGGGGTTACATGACCGCGTTGTCGCAGCCCCTAAACTGAGGAACCAACCAAAATCTCTGCGGGAGATATAATTTTGCGTGAAGAAGTAACAGACCGTTACATAGTTACACATCAGTGTCGAAACCTTGCATAAGGACAGTGTGACCACAAGTATAAAAATGGACCCCAAATGACAAGAAGGTTACCGTTCCCATAAGAAAATAAAATGTTTAAAATAAGCATAAAATGACGAAAAACAAAGTTAATTAAGCTCCAATTATAAAATATCTTCTCGCAATAAATGAGGTCTGATCCTTCTACGAAAACCTGCATATTCTGCCTATTTTCGCCTATCCCCAAGTTTGTCCGGTGAAATCTACCTCCGCCTTCCGGCGTGCCGAGAGGACTTTTTTTTGTGATAAGTTGGATAAAGAAACACAGAATTGTAATGAGTAAAGACATGTATAACATGCTGACATATGAAATACTAATGAGATTTATATAATTGAGATTTTCCACTGACAATAGTTTGTAGTTGTGGATTAATTTTACTTGTACCAATTATTAAAAGAGATTTAAGATGCTCATCAGTTAATTTAGATCTGTAAACAATTTTTGTGTACTTCATTTTGGAGAAGGTCTTCTCACACAAATAAGTAGTACCAAAAACAGAAAACAGCCCACGAGAAAATTTATGCAAATTATCAAATTGTGTCAGTGGAAGACTCTTACAAAATTCCAACAAAGATGAGTTTTGATATTTGTTCTTAATTATATCACTGCACTGTAGTTCAATCATTTCCATTTGAAGTTCCGGGGCTAGGGTTTCAATGTCAGTATCAAAAGGATCCTGAAAAATCTTAATTTGATTCGCAAAGGCATCGAAGTCCGAGAAACGAGTATCAAAATTTATTTTCAAAGCACTGAAAGTTTCGATTGCAAAATCGATAGGAAACTCAGTCTCAGTGGTGTGGCTGAATATTTCACATGTTTTAAAATGTGAAAAACATTTACTTCGTAGTTGTGATTGAAACAGTATCAATTTCTTCCGGAATGATTTGATATTAGTGTATAAATCAGGAAGATGCTAGTTTTCTCCTTGCAATCTCAAATTCAGTTCGTTCACATGTTTTGTCCAATCAACATAGAATGCTAACTTCCACAGCCATGCGTTGTTTTGTAATTCAGTAAGAGGGCGATGCTTTTCATTCAAAAAAATTTCGATCACTGCTCGAAGTTCAAAAAAGCGCTGAAGGACTTTCCCACAACTAAGCCAACGTCGTCGTCGTCGGCTTTAACTCGTTTCCGAGTATACATCTTCTTCCAAAACAGTCTAAAATAATCTAAGGTTGAGGACTGTGGGCATGTTTGCGGTGACTGAACAGCCCAATGCGTGCATGAAACAAACGTCCACACAGATCACACAGAACTGTTGGTGGAGGGCGTGGCTGTGCTGCACGGAGCTTTCGTGCTTGTCGCTTGGCCTTAACAATTCTACGACGTTCTTCTTCAAACATTTTGACAGCAGCCGGGATGGTCTGGCGCCAAGTTGAACGGTCTTTAGCAAGCTGGTCCCAGGTTTGTGGATTGAGACCTGTCAACTTCATATTCTGCTTAAATTGGTCCTTGTAACGTCTCTTAGGGCCTCCATGAGGTCTGGTGCCGGAGGTGAGTTCACCATACAGAACCTGGCGTGGTAGTCTCGTATCATCCATCCGTTGGACATGTCCAATCCATCTAAGTTGATGACCAATGATGGATGATTCTATACTATTAGCAAGCGCTTTCTCAAGAACATCAAGATTGGTGATGTGGTCTTCCCACTTTATCTTAAGGATGGATCGAAGTTTCTGTTGATGGAAGCGCTCAAGCTTTCGGAAGTCATGTCGATAGAGGGTCCAGGTTTCACAGCCATACAACAATGTTGAGATGACAACAGCTTGGTACACCATGAGCTTCGTCTTCACGGTCAGATCTTTATTCAAGAAGACCCGGTGCGATAGTCGCCCAAATGCCGCATGGGAAGCACCGATTCTCTTCTCAACATCCTGCCCACAATTGCCGTGTACAGATAGCAGACTGCCCAGATACGAGAAGTGGTCTACCTGCTCCAATGGAGTATCTGAGATAGAAATGTTGAAGTGCGGAAGGGAAGTGCCTGGTGAGGGTTGTGCCAGAACCTTGGTCTTCTGAACATTAATGGTGAGACCAAAACGTTCACATGCATTCTTGTAGCAATTAACAGTCTGTTGCAACTCCACTGGCGTGAGTGTAGGCGATGCTGCATCATCTGCATACAACATATTGGTTATTTTCGTAACCTGAGTTAGCTTCTTGGAGCGAAATCGAGCTAGGTTGAAGAGCCCTCCATCAAATCGGTACCTGACATCTACACCTGGGATGTTTGTGGACGATTTAGATGTTATCTGGGCCAGGTGCCTTTCTTGGTTTCATTTGATTGAGAGCTACACTGAATTCCGTGTAAGAAGGAGGTACAGCCATCCATGGTTGTTCAGGATATTTCGGCACATCACGAAGGAAGTCTTCAGCAGCTGTTGAGGGACGATTTAGAAAGATGGAGAAATGTTCCTTCCAACGCTCTAAGATATCATGGCGGTCAGTAAGAGTGGCAGAGTTGCCAGCACTTTTTAGTGTACCTGATGAAGAACGAAGTGGGCCATATATCTCTTTAATCCCTGCATAGAAGTTCCTCAGATCACGAGTATCATATAGCCTCTGAAGTTCCTCAGCTTTCCGCTGCCACCAAGTATTCTTTATCTCTCTTATTTGTGTCTGACACTTACTCTTGAGTTCTAAATACAGAGCTTTCTTCGTATTTGAGGATGGGTCTTGAAGATGAGATAGATAGGCTTCCCTTTTGATGTTGATGAGACGCAAAATTTCTTCGTTGTTGTCATCAAACCAGTCTTGACTTTTCTGCTTTACCAAACCAATGGTTTCTTCAGCTGACTTAGTGATTATCTCCCTCAGATTGGTCCATTCTTCTCGAATGTCACTTGTTTTAACTGGATGATCTGATAGCTGGGCATTGATCATATTCTCAAAGTTTGTGGAAATAGATTCATCCTGAAGTTTGGAGGTGTTAAACTTTCCTCTGGATGGGGTTTGGAAACGCCTTGGTGGTTTTGGGCTGATGGATATCCTGAGTTTACAGATGAGAAGTTTGTGATCCGTCCAACAATCGTCAATATTCCTTGCTGTTTTGGTAATAAGTATGCCCTTCTTATCACATTGTCGGGTAATGGCGTAATCAAGGATGTGCCAATGCTTAGAACGTGGATGCATCCACGTGGTCTTGAAGCGGTCAGGTAATCGGAATTGAGTGTTGGTGATGAAGAGTTCATGTTCTGCACAAAGACCAAGAAGAAGAAGTCCATTGGGATTACAGGTTCCAAGACCTTGTTTACCTATCACATTTTGCCATAACCAGTTATCTTTCCCAACTCTTGCATTGAAATCACCAAGGAGTAAGAGCTTATCTGTAGATAGTACCTTGGAGATGATTGTGCCAAGCTGGTCATAGAACTGGCCCTTAACTTCATCATCGGCCTTCAAAGTTGGAGCATAGGCAGATATGAGAGTCATGAATGAACCTCCAGAGAGTGGAATGCGGAGAGTCATAAGTCTTTCGCTGATTGCAGTGGGAGTAATTTGGAAATCATTAACTAGCTTGGTCTTTACAGCGAATCCTACACCATGAATACGATGTTCTCCCTCCTCCTTTCCCTTCCAGAAGATGGTATAACCTGATCCAAACTCAGTAATTTTTCCTTCAGTGGACAACCTGGTTTCACTGAGAGCAGCGATGTCAATGTTGAGTCTGGATAATTCATGAGTAATAAGAGCCGTTCTTCTTTCAGGCCTGTCGTTATCTTTTAAGTCAAGCAAAGTTCTGACGTTCCATGTTCCAATGATAAAATTATGTGTCCTTATTGACTTGGTAGTTTTTGTTTTTCGACCGCATGAGGGGTGACCTGCTGGGTGCGGCCGCCCAGCCGGACAGTAGATGTGACTTCCGATGTTTAGCCCACCTTTTCTAGGGCCTTCCCCATGTGGGGTGGGCAGCGGTGATCCTAAATAGGCCTGCCCAAACACAGATGCAGGACCGAATTCCTGAGTAGTCACAGAGTCTCCGGAAGACGACCATCACACATCTGCTGCCAACGTGCAGGTCCGAACTAGGGGCTTCCAGTTACACCCATAATCTGCCCCCACCATCCATATCCCATCGCCGTTGGACTTTAGAAAATAAGTGACTGATGGAAGAATTGCCACTGGCGTGTATTTGTTTTGGGTGGATCACAACTTGCCAGGAAGTGACCCACTCACTATGATCTCGGAGTCGTGTCCTGCGGCACATATGAAATGAGACATGCAAGACCAGACACAGAGACTGCAACGAACTGCCGCAGACTCAAAATATTACTGAGGTGCGCCTTCACAGCCAATTCGTCTGGCATGGCCTCTTCCGCCTTCACGACCGTTGGGAACCATAAAAGTAATGGATTCTTCTTCCGCCCGCTTTGCCGTTGGGCCTAAACACATGTGCCCCATCCGCCAGCTCCGCCGTACCGAAGTTCATCTTCTCCGCCTTCACTGCCGTTGAGGTCTTCACTCGTAACCCTGAGCTGGGACCCTTACCAGATGATACACACCGGGCCAGTGCGCTCTGGGACTCACATAGGCAGGGGCGCCACTCCCTGGGTAGGGCTACCTCCGAAGAGGGTCCCTACCTGCTACCATATAAGTCAACGTACGGCAGTATGATAAGGTAAGTCATTTTCTCCAATCTCTTCAATAAATTGTCGGAATTGTCGGTGATTCAGCCCAAAAGATCTCATAAAATTAACAGTTGATATGACTGGTTTCAGAACTTCAGACATATCCAAACATTTTCCGCACAAAGACTGTTGATGAATGATACAATGTAAGACTAATGGTTTTGAACCACCGTCATTTTCTACAGCCTTTGACACAAGAGCGACCACTCCTTTATCTTTCCCACTCATGTTTTTGCCTCCATCAGTTGTAATACATTTCAAGTTTTTCCATCGAAGGTTCTTTTGATAAATGGCCATTTCAACTCCTTTAAAAATATCTGTACCAGTAGTTGTGCCATGAATACTATACATATCAAGAAGTTCTTCATGCACTTCATAGCTTTTATCTACTCCTCGAATATAAATCAACACCTGAGCAGTATCTGACACATCCGTTGACTCATCCAAGGCCAAAGAAAACCACTCAACATCTCCATTTTTGTCGAACAGTTGAGAGGATATATTTTCAGCGATGTTTTCTACCCTTCGAGCCACAGTGTTTGCTGACATACTGACAGTTTTTAATAAATTTACCTTTTCAGGGCACATTTCTTCGGCCTCTGCAATTATGCATTCTTTGATCATTTCTCCATCGGTGAATGGTTTTCCACGTTTTGCAATTTCAAGAGCCACACGAAAGCTGGCACGAGTTGCAGCCTCTTGTTCGGTTTTGAGTTTTGTAAATGAAGATTGCTGCGATTTCAATCTGCGCTTCATAGCTTCGAATTTTTCTGTCCGAAAACTTCCTGTATATTTTGAGTAATTTTGAAAATGTTTTGTTTCATAATGACGTTTAATGTTATATTCCTTGAGAACGGCTATGCTTTCATTGCAAATCAAACATAGCGCCTTGTTACTGGACTCAATTACGAAATACTGAATGTTCCACTCATCTTTGAATTTTCTGCATTCACTATCAATTTTTCGCTTCTTTTCCATACTACTAAATCACACACAAAAGCAACAATTCAAATCAAAATACTGTTACAAAGATGTCTTAAACTTAAACACGCACAAACACGTTTTAAGGAGGTACGCACTATTAGGTAGATTTCATTAGAAAGCTAACTATTGCAATGGGTCCCATGTTTCGACTACCGGAAAATTTCGACATATCTTCGCGTTTCACATCCCCCAGACCCCAAAACCACCGTCAGTTCAAAAGTTTATATATAATTTATGTATATATATATATGTATATATATGTATATCAGTTTCTTGTGGACACGATAACTGCCGTAATTTTCTACCAATTACTTCGAATTTTTTACCGAAGATGTATACCTATAAAATCTCGGTCGAGTTCGTTACAGGGCTAAATCGGTCGAAGGGGGTGAAAATGGGGGGGGGGCTTTTTTCGAAAAAGTGAAATTTCGCTATAACTCTCTTAATACGTGAAATATGGAATCCATTCAAAGTTCATAATATGTGTCGGGTAAGTGCCAAAAATTTATGTCAAATAAGTTTTTTGATAGCACCAACCATTGACCAAAGGGGTGGAAAAAAGTGGGTTTTTCGGGAAACATTAATCATATCTCTCTTAATAGGCACAATATCAAAACCGTACAAAATGGACAATATTCCCCTAATAATTACCTAAAACTTTTGTCTGAAAGAATTTTTGATATGACCCACCATTAAGCCAAGGGACGAGAAAAATGATTTCGGAATTATAAGAAAATGCCAAGAGCTATCAGTGGTTGCCATGGCAACACTACTAAATTGATGAGGCATGGGCCATCAGACGTTGCCATGACAACACACTTGCACGAGATCAGATTCAGTATTTCCATCTGACTAAGTGGTTGGTTGGTTGGTTCTTAAGTTTAGGGGCTGCGACAACGCGGTCATGTAGCCCCGTTTACTTTGGGTGTGTGTAGAATCTGTCTGATAACCGGTGTTAATTGTGATGACTGTATTAGTGTGTGTTATCTGTTTGTTAATTTAAGTACTGCAACTAACAATTTTTCAGATAGTTCCTACTTTTGCCGCCAAGCGCCACTGTCAACGACTACGAGGCCAAGTTCAGAACTGAGCTACTAGACGCCGCCGCAGTCGGCTCTTGGCAACGGACATAGAAACCTAAGAGCGTTGCATACATTCTTAACCTATCCAATTTAGCTTCACACAGGTGCAATTAGTGGAAGGATCTTTAACATGCCATAAATCTATGACATGGGACCGCCGGCTTTACTTCCCCTCCGAAGGAAAGCATACTGAGGGATATTTAACGCTCTTAAAAAATCCGACGGCTTCGGCCGGGTTTGAACCCGGTATCTTGGGCATAGAAGTTCAGCATGCTACCGACTACGCCACCGAAGCCACCTGACAAAGTGGGAAGCGGCTTCGGTGACGTAACTGGTAGCATGCTGAATGTCTATGCCCAATGTCGCGGTTTCAAAGCCGGCCGAAGTCGTCGGATTTTCTAAGAGCACTAGAATCCCTCAGTATGCTTTCCTTTGGAGGGGAAGTTCCAACGTTCGTTGCGAGTTGCTGGTTGGGGTGGCATCTAGTAGCCAAGTTCACAGCTAGGTGTCGTTGACGGTAGTACCTGGTAGCAACATTAGGAACTACTGCTTGAAATTGACCGACTGCAGTACTTACATGAATTAAGACTAATACAGCCATTACAATTCACACCGTGTATCAGACAGATTCTACACTCACCCAAAGTACACGGGGTTAGATGACCGCGTTGTCGCAGCCCCTAAACTGAGGAACCAACCAGAGGTAGATTTCATTAGAAAGCTAACTATTGCAATGGGTACCATGTTTCGACTTCCGGAAAATTTCGACATATCTTCGCGTTTCACATCCCCCAGACCCCAAAACCACCGTCAGTTCAAAAGTTATATATAATTTATGTATGTATATGTATATATGTATATCAGTTTATTGTGGACACGATAACTGCCGTAATTTTGCACCAATCACTTTGAATTCTTTACCGAATATGTATACCTATAAAATCTCGGTCGAGTTCGTTACTGGGCTAAATCGGTCGAAGGGGGTGAAAATGGGGGGCTTTTTTTTCGAAAAAGTGAAATATTGCTATAACTCTCTTAATATGTGAAATATCAAATCCGTTCAACATTCATTCTATGTGTCGGATAAAGCCCAAAAATGTATGTTTGAAGAGTTTTTTTATAGCACCAACCATTGACCAAAGGGGTGGGAAAAAGTGGGTTTTTCGGGAAACATTAATCATATCTCTCTTAATAGGCACAATATCAAAACCGTACAAAATGGACAATATTCCCATAATAATTACCTAAAACTTTTGTCTGAAAGAATTTTTGATATAACCCACCATTATGCCAAGGGATGAGAAAAATAATTTCGGAATTATAAGAAAATGCCAAGACCTATCAGTGGTTGCCATGGCAACACTACTAAATTGATGAGGGATGAGCCATCAGACGTTGCCAAGATAACGAACTTGCACGATATCAGATTCAGATTTCCATCTAAGTGTGAAGCGGCTTCGATGACGTAACTGGTAGCATGCTGAATGTCTATGCCCAAGGTCGCGAGTTCAAAGCCGGCCGAAGTCGTCGGATTTTCTAAGAGCGCTAAAAATCCCTCAGTATGCTTTCCTTTGGAGGGGAAGTTCCAACGTTCGTTGCGAGTTGCTGGTTGCGGTGGCATCTAGTAGCCAAGTTCACAGCTAGGTGTCGTTGACGGTAGTACCTGGTAGCAACATTAGTAACTACTGCTTGAAATTGACCGTCTGCAGTCCTTACCTGAATTACAGACTAATACAGCCATCCCAAAGTACACGGGGTTACATGACCGCGTTGTCGCAGCCCCTAAACTGAGGAACCAACCAACATCTCTGCGGTAGATATAATTTTGCGTGAAGAAGTAACAGACAGTTACATAGTTGCACATCAGTGTCGAAACCTTGCACAAGGATAGTGTGACCACAAGTATAAAAATGGACCCCAAATGACAAGAAGGTTACCGTTCCCATAAGACAATAAAATGTTTAAAATAAGCATAAAATGACGAAAAACAAAGTTAATTAAGCTCCAATTATAAAATACCTTCTCGCATTAAATGAGGTCTGATCCTTCTACGAAAATCTGCATATTCTGCCTATTTTCGCCTATCCCCAAGTTTGTCCGGTGAAATCTACCTCCGCCTTCCGGCGTGCCGAGAGGACTTTTTTTTATTTCACAACAGTGTCATAGGAACTGACTTGTGGTTGCGCAACTAGCCTTCTTATATATTCCAATTCCTGCCACCTAGAAGTGAGTGGAAGACACCAGAACTCTCTCGAACCAACGAGATTACTCTGTACGTGCTATTAGCGCCATCTGTTAGCGATAGAAGGTACTACCTATTTCCGCTTGTGTCCACCAGATGTCGTGTCACGTTACTCCTCATGGCTCGTACTCTACGACTAATCTAGAAATTACAGATAATGACAGGAAAATTAATAATATGCAGTGTTGCCGTTTTGCGGACTTTAGTCCGATTAGCAGCCTTTTTTCAACGTTGCGTACTTTTTCGGACTTTTTTTCATCAGTGGACTATTTCACTTTTTACCACCGGCAACAATGATAATATGGTTTTGGCCCTCGGAACTTACTGGAGTAATCAGTATGGCCCTAAGGCTGGAAAGTTTGGAGACCCCTGGTTTAGGAGATACAGAATGCCGGTGGAATATTTTGCACAACCGCGATGTTGGATTAGTGAAACGTGACCCTTGGGGTCGGACATATCCTTACCTAGTTTCGTTAAAAACGCTCCAGCCGTTTAGATTTCATTAGGGGGACACACTCACACATACGCACAAATGTATTCTCATGAGCCTATTTTTAGCCTATTTTCATTTATGAAAAAAAAAACCAGCCTTATGAGATCACCTTTTGCCCGTGTGTATGTGTGTGTACGTGTGTATGTGAGTATGTGTGTGTCCCCCTAATAAAATCCAAACGGCTGCAGCGATTTCAATGAAACTCGATAAGGTCATCGTACTATTTCGACCGAACGCGACCGTGCCCTTTAAACTTTATTACGTCTCACCAATCCAACGTCGCGGCTGTGCGAAATATTTCACCGATAATCTATATCTCCGATGCTATTACTGATATCACCCTGACATTTTGTACGGTGAGAAAGACACTACTAGAAATTCACCTATGTGACTTTCAAAACCCTGTTAAGTACACAACGAGCATGGCGATCAGGCAAATTTGAAAAAATTAAATATATTTTTCTTGCGATTTAACGATCCGAAAGCAGTGAAACTTCGTACTGCAAATATAGTTAGTTATTGTTGTTTTAAGGGGTGGAACTACGAGGTCATCTGTCCCTGTACAGCAAATGTTTATACACATTTTAATGAACTGACATCTAATTTAGTTCAATTGTTTACATAAGCTCAAGATGGCGGGTGTGCGATTTTTTTAAATTTCTTGTGTCCTAATCATGCAATCGAAGTCAACGTTTAAATAATCAACCTACGCAGTAATAGTCATCTAATAGTGCTTAACTCGATTGTCTACATATATAAAAAAACAACTTGTCGACCATACGAAATATTTAGATGGTTCTCAATGTCTACTAATCTATGACAGCAATCAAACTGAAATGTTGTATGTTGAAAAAGGTATAAACATAAGTTCACCTATGGGACTTTCAATAACCTGATGAGCACAAACCCAACATGGCGGCGACGTGAAGTTCAAATATTTAAGTGAACGTTTACCATTTGAGCGCAGTGAAAGTCGGTACCGTAAGTGCTTTTACACATTTTAATCCACTGACATCTAATTCATTTCAATTTTTTTTCTAACCACAAGATGGTGGCTGTGCAGAATTGTAAAATCTCCTTTTTATTTCTTGTGTCCTAATCATGCGATTGAAGTTTGAATAATACACCTACGTAATAATCTTCATGTAATCGTTCATAACTCTATGGCCTACATATATAAAAATCCAACATGGTGACCATCCGATATATTGTTGTACCCCTAGGGTACGCCACCATCATCCCCTAATACTAAAATCCCCGACAAATCCAAATGCCAAACACTTACTTCAGAAATCTACAAATACAGTTACAGAATTATAAACTCAATAAATTATCACCTCTATGAACTCAGGTAGCCTCGTGTCCCAGCCAAGGACCCCAGGGAGGGCTATGACTTAGGAGAAATGTGCGGATTCCGGAGACGTAGCATGAGGCGTCTATAAGAACTCGGGGAGGTCATGCCCCCAGGGCAGTCTGTCTCAGTGCTACCTACGTGACGAACCGCTGCTGCTAGCTGAAGGGTAAGTGCCTCAAGCGATCACTACACGCACAGTCACACTACACTCCTATCCCCCTGTGCTTGGACTGTAATAATTATCTATTTTTATTATCTGAACTGCTATTTGCCAGAGTACCTCAAACTCGAGGTACATATTAAATTTAAACATAATAGAAGTCACTGGTCTTATCCTTTATTTAATTAGCTGATAAGATCCTACCCTCCTAGCTTCCCCGATAGGTAGGATCTAGAATTAGCTCTACTATTTAATTGCTTCGTGACGTCAGCAGAGCGTCACCGCACAGCGCTGACACAAGCAGGCTCCCTGTTAGTTCGCCTGCTTGCGACTTACTTTAGACCGCGGGGTACCGCTATCGCGCACAGAGTAATAATTAAATTACCCTTCCTTACACACTCGTACCCTGAACTACCCCGCCAAGCAGTACATTGGGGAGTTCTCCTTGCAGATCGTACTGACGATCGCAAACCACTAGATAATCCATACCTCTCACAAGTAATTGCCAAGCTTTCCCCCTAAACACACTAATTTCATCCCTTAGGTTAATTCTTTCTACAGGCAACCCTCACAGGTACCTTACAAATGGTAGAGCCGCTAGGTACCGCGACGTTGTCTTAAAACAACGCCTAAAGGAGTACATACAACGTATTCCGCGGAAAAGATCCCTAGAACCTAAAACCTCTTTCTAGCCAAGCAAACGCAATCAGACAAAAACGCCCCCTCACACGAGCACAAACACAGAACGCTCAACAGTCGTCCTCAGATAGCGGTGATAGTGAGGAATTCACCCCCACATTACCATACGCTATATTACAACACGTAGGTGACACGCAGCAAACCTACAACGGGTTACAGGTCCTGTTACAACAGTTAAACGAAATTCCACACAATTCTTCAAACGGGAGACTAATCGAAGATATACACGCCATTGCCTTAACTCTAGGCGACAATATTAACAAGGCGCTTTCCACACTACAGCAGGTTAACATTGAGCATAACTTGTCGCTGGATAATATCCAGGGTACTGAGCAATTCAACCCTCAGGACGCTCCACACTCTACCCCTAACCACCCAGGCACCTCCCAAAGCGGAAATACCTATATAACACCAGTTCAGGTTCACCAGCAACCCCTAAGCCACGCACACTCTAATGTTGCATTAAATAACAGCGACCTAGATTCCCCAGTTGAGCGCACCCCCTTAATTACCCCCAACACTTCCTACAGCGCGGACATGGCCATGCCTACAAAGTATCCAATGATACAACCTGCTAAGTACCCAGGTGACAAGCAGGACCCCGAGGAATATTTGAGAGCCTTCAATCGAACGGCTAAAATTAATGGCTGGACAGCTGAGGATAAGAAACGTCTCTTACCAGCCTTCCTCACTAAATCGGCCCTCACGTGGTACGAACTCCATGACGCCACCTTGGCCGATGCCACGTGGGAACAATTTTCAGCCGCCCTCGTCAATACATTTCAACTAACCCCTAATGAGGATGACTTGTATGACAAAATCCGCGCTCGCACACAAGGTCCCACGGAAAGCACACAGGCATACATTAATGCAAAATTATTAATGTGTGAAAGGTATAATAGGGAGATGCCAGACAGGCAAAAAGTACGGCTCCTTATGCAGGGATTGCGCCCTACATTGGTGGACAAGCTCTGCACATTGCAAAGCAACACCGTACTAGAGTTACAGGCCAATATTAAATTTATCGAAGAGGGCAATAAAATGACTCAAAAAGCCGTGGACCAGCACATCCGTACGGATAACGGTGATTTGCATCAGCAAATCCGCGATCTGACCAAACAGATGCAGGAGATGCAAATTACGGCCATCCACGCTAGCCCTAAAACCCGCCCTCGTAGGGATGATCCTCGGGATACATGGCGATCACCAAGGAGCGATCAACAGGATCATGGTAGACCTAACCAACCCCATAGGCGCAATTCACCCCCGGTAAGAGGGGCGAACTATCATTCGCAATACCAGGAGGAAGTGCCACGCCATAACGAATCCCATCCCTTCCCGCAGACACAGTATCTGGCAAATACTTGCCCACGCGGCAATCCATCCCCAGATCATACACCAAACCGTCATCGCCAATATAGGGACAACCGAACTTGGCATCGTAACCAAAGCACAAGGTACACACGCCCACTCAATACCCCTCAATACCGTCGGCCAAACACTCTCCCGCAGCAAGAACGGTATGAGCCTCAATACGAAAGGCCTCCCCCAGCATACCCTCAATACGTCCCTGTCAAAAGAGAAAGAGGAGTGGAGGACTATCCACTGCCCGACCACCCCCCACGGGATTCACGAAGGCATTCACCCCCGCGAGATAGACGAGTATTATACCCCAACCCCCAATATCAGCCCCGGCCAAACAACTGGCGAGACGAGGCGCCCAGGGGCAGCCTCGCTATACAGACAACAGAGGATATGCCCAGCAAATATACTATTAGCTAGGGAAGGGCCAGCACCCACTCAATCGGATAACCTTTCCCCGGTAACCATTAAGCATTCCAATCAACCCTCGCAAAACAATTGCCCTGGCAGATCCAGTAAACCGAAAATCCCCCAAAGTCCGTCCGCCAGAATACAGCGCAGGAAATACCTCCCCGATCGCAGCTCCAGGCACATACGGTCAAAGGGGATGGTAACTGCCTGTTTCGCGCACTCAGTTTCCTGCTCCATAGAAATGAGGACCAGCATAAAGAACACAGAACACAACTGGTCATGTATGTTATGGCACACTGGGACGATTATAAGTATTTCCTCGCCGACGGTAATGATGCCTTATTCCCCAATAAATATGCATATGGGGATTACATGCATCGAAATGGCACATACGCTGGAGCGACGGAGGTTACCGCTCTAGGCCATGTCCTTAAGACTAATATCCATGTATATACACTGGACAAGATGGAACCCACTTTTCCTACAGTAGGCTATGACCAACATCTATACCTTTTGTTCACGGGCAATCCGAATGCGGGTCACTACAGCCCTCTCACTAACAAATCGCCTCACACACCTCCACCCTCCACCCCTCAGGTTGGAAAAGAGGACACTAAAGGCACATTCACAACCGGCAATAAGATCACAACCCCTAAGGACGTTTTCACAACCAGCATAGTTAAACTACCCGTGATACGCCCACCCACATTGATTCCACCCGCGGACCCAAGCGGCCCGACCACTAAACCAGGCGCGGCGAAGCCGGTGACTTGTATCGCTACTGGCGCGAATAAGTTGCCTCCACAGAAAGCCGGCTGTAAACCCACAACCACTCACACACACCGGCCCTTTAGAACACCCCTGCCGAGACCAGGAGTCACATCCCGGGACAGCAAACATTATTTTAGATATTTATCCATCCACCGACAGCTCAAGAGAAAGCTTAGGACAATACACATGGTAGACGGGAATGACACAGCTGGAGTGCGACTCCCAGTTTCACGGGACTCAGCAAAGCGTGTCAGGTTCAGTGATCAGACCGCAATTCCGCGTTTGCATAACACAAATAACAGACCGGCAGAACACACAGTCTCGCAGGGCGCGTTAAATAACGATAAACATAATTCACCGTCCCAAGATCCCACAGCACCGATCATTACATATACTCTTAACAACATGTATACTGCACAGGATGGACACAATATTACAGCCCTCTCTAGCCCGGCCAAAATTAACGGGTATAAAATTCATATTTTACTAGACACGGGGTCAGCTATTTGCTGCGTCAGCAGTAAGTACATTAACGGCGAGCGCATACACAGGATGCCTCTCAACACTCGCCTTGTGGCTGCTAATTCCCAAACCATTTCATGCTTAGGCACTACTGACATACACCTCCAGATAGGTTCTTTTGAAACTAGATATCCCATGTTTGTAATTAAGGACCTTTCCGTTCCGGGTATCATCGGCACGAACTTTCTTGACAAGTTCGAAGCGAACATTAGCTTTGTCACTAATGAAATACGATTAGTGAACGGAGACCTTATTACTACACACCCGATATCGTACGCCCGGAACGCATACAATCCACGAGCGCAGCGAGTCCCGCGCGCGCACCAGGTCTCTCCGTTGGTTACCATATCTCCGCCAACGAACACAAGTGCTAACACAGCCATGCCTGCCACTGGGGAAACACAGTCACTAACCCCAGAGCAGAATAGAAAGCTTGCAAACCTCTTAGAAGAATATAAGGATATTTTTGCACATTCCCTTGCCGATTTAGAAGTGACCGACAATTCACCACCGTATCGAATTGACCAGTGATGCTCCGGTTCACCAGGCACCTTACAAGGTTAGCGCCAAGGAGAGACAAGCCATAGAAACACAGATTCAGGACATGTTGGAAGCCGGCATCATCCACCCTATTGTGTCCAACTATAGTGCCCCAGTAATCCTTACCCGTAAACCCGATGGTTCGCATAGGTTTTGCACAGATTATCGATGCCTTAATAGACTAATTAAGAGTGACAATTACCCGCTACCGCGCACAGACACTTATCTAGAGACCTTAAGCGGGGCTAAATATTTCTCGATAATGGACTGTTATTCCGGATTTTATTCAATCCCTGTCTATGAACCCGATAGGCATAAGTTGGCATTTGTCACCGAAAACGGCCTCTTCGGTTATGCCGTACTCCCAATGGGTTTAAAGTATGCCAGTCAAACATTCCAAAAATTGGTAGATAAGGCATTCGTGGGCCTCAAATACCGCTCGGTATTAACCTATATAGACGACATAACAGTCTTCTCACAAACATTTGAAGAACACATCATACACTTGAAAGAAGCTTTTGACAGGATTAGGCACGCTAAATTGAAGCTAAAGCCATCCAAATGTCAATTTGCAAAAACGAAGGTCCACATTCTGGGTCACATTGTTAGCCGCGACGGCATCACACCTGACCCTGCCAAAGTCGCCGCCATCACCGATATTCCAATGCCGGAAAACATTAATCAGTTACGTTCTTTTTTGGGCCTCGCAAGTTATTACCGTCGTTTCATTCACGGATTTGCACAGAAAGCTAACCCCCTAACCATGCTTACACACGAGAAAACGCCCTTTATAGACACAGAAATACATAGAGAGGATTTAAATAAACTTAAACACTTACTCACTACACCGCCCCTGCTCCAGCATTTTCAGGAAGGCAGGCCCATCTTCGTACATGTGGATGCAAGCCAATTTGGTATCGGGGCAGCCCTGCTACAAGAGGCCGATGATGGCAAACAACATCCAATTACATATGCTAGCCGTAAACTTACACCAGTAGAAACCAGATATTCCGCGACCGAAAGAGAGATGCTCGCATTCTCTTGGGCCATAAATTACTTCCGGACATACCTGAATGGTATCCACTTTACGGTAATTACGGATCACGCCAGCCTTCTTTACTGGGATAAATTTAAAAATCCCAATTCTCGGCTTAATAAGTTCATATTTAAATTATATGACTACACATTTGAAGTTAAGCACAAGATAGGTAAGGCACACCTTGATGCAGACGGTCTCTCGAGACTACCTGTACTCGACCCACCTGACGAAGATGTCAATCATGCCTGGGACTCCTTACCCACATTTGCCGTCACTCACATTGATCTAAAAAAAGAACAAATAAACGATCCCCAGTTGGGACAAATTAGGATTGCCTTACATAATCGTGACCAGGTAGACAGTAAAACTGCCCGCTTATCACGCAGATTTTTTATTGATAAGGGCGATCTCCTTTGGTACAAATCCACGGCCACACATGACGTCACACCCGTTGCACTTCCCACCACACACCGAAACCACGTAATGACGGAATATCACTGCCCACCCCTTAATGGCGCACACTTTGGAGTCCATAAAACATATTTGCGCATTCGCAATAAGTACTATTGGGAAAATATGAAAAATGACATCACAGAGTTCATTAAAACTTGTCACACATGCCAGAGATACAAACACCGACCTGGTAAACCCCATGGCTTACTCCACCCCATCCCCCGTAGGTGAACTTTTCCATCGCATAGGTATTGACGTAAAGGGTCCAATTACAACATCAGACAAAGGTAACAAATACATACTGGTAGCGACTGAGTATCTTACCCGATACATTATCACCAAAGCGGTCCCAAAAGCTAGCGCACACCAAATCGCAGAGTTCCTCATGGAAATCATTATCAAGTATGGTATTTTCCACACATTGTTATCCGACAGAGGAACAGTTTTCACATCTAATGTCATTACACAGCTCCTTAAATTGCTTCACATAAAGGCATACACAACCTCTAGTTTCAGCCCTCAGACGAATGGATTAACTGAAGCTATGAACAAAATCCTTGGCGGCACGATAGCTCGTTTTACTAACGACAAGGGCACTGACTGGGATAATTACCTCCCAGCGGTTACAATTAGTTACAACACATCCGTGTCGCAGGCGACCAAACACACCCCGCACTTTCTTTTACACGGATACCATCCGCGCAGTCCGATCGACAACAAATACATCCCACAGGATACACTCCCTAGCAACGCTGAAAGGTTGCAATATTTGTGCACAGCCCGTGACACCGCGCGACATAATATCTGCACTTCACAAACCAGGCAAAAACTCACATATGATAAAACCCACAAACACCAGGAATACAAACCCGGACAGCTCATTATGATATGGTCACCCACTCGCATTAAAAACGTATCCGAATTCCTTATCCCGAAATGGACAGGTCCGTTCAGAATCCAGAGGAAAATTTCGGACCAAAACTACCTTGTCAACATTCGGCACAACCACAAAATTATTAAGGATACGGTTCATGTACGGCGTATGAAACCCTACCATTCTCGGAAAACCACCCTCACACCTCGACCCTCCGTGGCTAAGAAACGAAAGCGTTAAATCATCAGTATCAGGGATTAAACTATTTTTTTCCCACACATAGCTCAAACCCAGGACCATATGAATCAAACGAGCGCCCTATGCGCTATGGCATTTAGTAGCCATGCTCACAACTAGCAGTCACCGACAGTTCCCCACAGTCCATAAATACGAAGCTTAATTATAAGTTTGCATGTTTAGTTATAAATGATATAATAATGTGTACCAGGTTATATTTATTATGTCTCATGTCTGTCTAGGATTATGAATTCTGTTCGCACACACTAGTTTAAGACAGGTCAAGGCTAGATATATATTAGTAGTACATATGCCTCATATTCCCCTTAAGTCCCCATGGACACGGTACGCCAAATAAGCATTGGCAATAGCGCCAATTGCACTATGGCATCTAGTAACCACAGTATGAAATAGATGTCAACACCAATCCCGGTTTGGCCCCACACCATAAGTAATCTTCAGTTGCAGAATTCCAAATAGGAGATGCCGACTTAACATTATTAATAATAGTTCCATATTTATAATATGTCCAGGGCAGGTATGTCTTGACAAGTAATATATTGTAGACAAGGCCTTGCATATGTAATACACATTGCTCAGCAAGAGAGGTCAATCCTCTGCCCCGACACACGGAAGTAACGAGAGCCGTAATGCTCATTCAGCAATACACGACCCATCCATAGCAACAGCTCTTTCCGACCAGTCACGTAGACTACCACGCTCGTACATGGCCGTGCGTAACACGGGTCATTCACACAAATGGAGGGCACATAGCAAACCACGGAAAGATTCCTTTACCATAGGAAGATATATAATCATTTCATATTCCTACAAGCTTATACAGAACGCACATTTTAATCTACTTAATCGCATATAGATTTCCATACACGGTCACGAGCATTAGGCGACCGACTAAAGATCAACTCACCTGTCACAAGGGACGATACAGTAACGTACCCTTCCCCCACAAATATACTCACAGCACACAGTTTATAAGCACCGATACATAACTTAATTGTTTATATATATATATATATATATATATACCTTCGGCAGCGACCGATGACAATTTCCGACAGATGTAATAAATAATAGGCGCATACATACATTTCCCATAACACTAGAGGGACTAACACTCCCATGGCTAATGACCACATTTAGGAGATTAGTACACAAAATTTTTACTTGTACAACTTTGGAAAGTGCACGTATTCCAACAGTCACCCCATATTAAGGCGGGATGACAGGCCGATACGATACATTATCACAGAATAGGCCAATAAGTTTATACATATGGCCAAACATAATACATTACGGAACATACAATACAATTCCTATAGCGAACGCCATTACTCCAGCAGTAGCGAAAGCACATACCGAGTTACAGACACCACAATAACACAGGTCGTTGGACCTAAGCACGTCCTTTAAACTGCCTAACTTGAGTACACCCTGCTGTTATTACCCTAATAGGTTTTTGGGACCTAAGCACGTCCTTTAAACTGCCTACCATGAATTCACTCATATGTTATTACTCTCATAGGTATTGGGACCTAAGCATGTCCTTTAAACTGCCTAACACGAGCTCAATCTTCTGTCATTGCCCTAATAGGTCGTTGGACCTAAGCATGTCCTTTAAACTGCCTAACATGAATACACTTCTCTGTTAATACTCTCATAGGTCTAGGGACCTAAGCATGTCCTTTAAACTGCCTAACACGAATACACTCTTCTGTTAATAATCTCATAGGTCTTGGGACCTAAGCACGTCCTTTAAACTGCCTAACACGGATACGATCTTCTATTATTACCCTCATAGTTCATAAACGATTCACACTATATTCTAGGCCACTGATAGCAGCCTAGTTCAATCACTATCGCCGAACATTCCAGTATGATGTATCTTACCATATTTCAGCACCGACATAGGTTCGTGCAGACAACACGATAACACAGGTTAGCCGCAGTGCACACACACAATGGCCTAACATCTACAAAAACACAGGTTAGCGACCTTTCGCCAATGGAACGCAATTCTCATACACTAACGCAGATTAGCGACCTTTTGCAAAGGCTTAGAAGTAGACATACAACAACACAGGTTAGCGGCTTTCCTTATAGGCCAAAGCAGATTAACACTCATGACAGGGTGTAGCGACATTCGGTATAATTCCGCATACAATCGCACTAGTACACAGGTGGATTACTACCACTACAGCCAATAGGATTAGATACAAGCACACAGGTTAGCATACCGTCACAGCATCAGACCATATAGGTCAGCTGTACAAACAGTTAGGAAACACTAGGAATAACGTTAATTTATACTTACGCAAATTATATATCCCATACACTATAATCCACGAGGCATTCTTTAATACATATCAATCACTTCTAACACTCAGTACTGGAAACTGCTCATAGACAGTGAGCGCGCTCTGCATACAATGCCGGATGCGAAATCTGCCCACACAGCTTCTCGACATACGAGACGCCGGCACTCCAAGACTCACAAGCCATATACAGCACGCATGCCGTTATCACATACTCCTTTCCATATATTTTTTCTCCCCAGGGGATCTTTAAATTTTATTTCTAGTTCACAGTGGCATTGACCACCCAGTACCGTCATAAAGACAGACAAAATGAACAGTTTTCCCATGAGGCGATTTTCATATTAAGCCTATGGAGTAGGAAATTCATTCACATTACAATTATAATTATAATCATCTCATCCTAGCCGACGACCGACTGGACTCCTAGAAATTTCTAGGAGATTGGGGCTATACCTCTCACAGTCGACTTAGGGAACCATTTATCATCCTTACGCTAAGTACAAACTGTTCATAATGATCTACTATATGACGAAATGATATTCGTAATTTCATAAGTAATTTCATAAGTGCCACAAGGCTCCAACAGGACCACAAATCCTTATGTAGATCCCCTTTAATTCACATCTACACAGTAGATACACACTTAGCGTTAAAATCATAAGTTGGCCACATTAAAATAGCATATTTTCGTTTTGAGGCAACGTGACACGACATGGCACATACCAATATATATATCCATTAGTATCACAATAACGCCATGGCCCATAAATGTCCTAAAGTAGACCTAAGGCGTAATTAAGTCCAGGGCAGGTTAAGTCCTACCGTCCTGGGTCAAAACACTATAGGATGCGTATCAGCCATGAGCGAATAGATATAAATATATTCGGCACCCAATACGTTGATGGTCCATAGCTGTTCTGCGTGTCCCTAAGGCGTAATTAAGTCAAGGGCAGGTTAAATCCTACCCGCCTAGGCTCACGATAAAGAATAAGTATCGACCATGGACATAGACATGCCGAATTTTGTAGATAACGATTAACAAAGGCCCAATGATTTTATTTAATATATAAAGACTAAATATCCACTTGATTCCACAAACATAAGATACGTAATAAGAATACATCATCTACACACCAACACATTCAGTTCTGGGAATACACTGCATAGATCTCACTTCCATACAGCAGAATACCCGGTAAATGTAGCCCATTATGCTACTACACGGACAGTCCAACATTGCGGAATACAATATTCACTATGCATATACATATTGCTGCACCCCGCATTATTTTTCGTTTTCCCGAAGTAGGCGGGAGTAAACCACAGAAACACTTTTTTTACAGAGTGACACACAGCATTTTTGCATCCACAAGGAATCGCCATATGCTTCAAAACATGCACAATACACTCCAGCATACTCCATAAATTGTATACAAGAAGCACAGTAGTTATATATATATCATTTGCCACATTTGAGTACGCTATGATGACAGCGTAATCCCATTAGTGTTCCCTAACAGAAGGCCATGCGTGGTTTCCCGATACACAGACCGGGAAGTCACTGACTTACACCCAGATTATATAATACACAGGCTGGATAGCATGTGACAAGGCATACATGACAACCACTCCATTCGACACATAACACGTGTTTTTGACAGTTCATCTACTGTATAACAACAAAGCGCCATGCTTTACACCCACTCATAGCACTCAGGTCCAATCAGAGTAGCGCCCCGATAAACATGAACTACTGAAGTACGACAGCCAATAAAAACTTTAAGTCCCGCCTTGCAGTAGCCGATATCTGATACCTTCCGTATACACACGTTATCACAAGCCACACCTCTCACGTGACGGGTAACTAGCGGGCAGCCATAATTAATATACTCTCGCGCGCTGAATTCAAATGACAGTGAGGTCGAGACATATAATTCTCGGAACATACCATACCCACCAGGGTAACCAAATATTTTTCTTTCGGTTCACACCCTTCATCCCTCAATACTTAACACCGGGAAAGCATATTTCACGGCAAGAAGCCATGGTTATCGGTGATATACACACAGCGTATCGTCACACAGATACACCGTATTTTATCTTTCAGCGGGCTTTAGTAAACATTTGCCCTCGAATACACTCTTGTATAGGCACACCTTCCAGCATATGGGAACACGGGCATATCTCCGTGACCATACAAATAAATAAATCTACTTCCCAATTAGGAGGTTTTAATTTATTTTATTCGCGGTACAGCGATATTGGACAAAATATTCTCTTCCAGATTCGGACGAGCAAACTCATCTACAGCGATAGCGCATTAATATTTCCCCTTCCCACGCATTTTACCCCTCTTGAACTCCACAATTAAAACACCACATTTAGTGGAATTTCTAACCCCATTTAACACATAGATGGCATACATATATACCATCCCCACAACTAATAGAATGGCAATACACACTTAGGGATCCCCCACATATATATACATATAAGACAGAATCTCTAGCTTACGGGATCATATTATATAATAATCCTAGATGACCAGTTTTAGAATATAGGCTTCATAGTATATAAGTCTAGAGTATATATTTTACGAGTACAGACAGCAGTCTAATATTATTATTATGGCCCCAGATGCCATATATTGCGACTAGTGCGTCCAAGCTTAAAAGCACATCTCCCTCCCAATATACATTATTAACACTCTACATTTACACACTTGTACAATTGTCCCCTATTAACGCACGGCACTTGGTAATCATGCAATTACCAGGTTGTACAACATGCTATATCGCTCGTGGCTAAATGTTAATAAACATTCGGAACTTTAAAGCTAACAACTTAGCGTCCCAGGCATAACCTGCTAACACTAATGCATGAATTGTTTTATTTTTATAACCAACATTTTTACCCTGCATGCCACTTTAGAGCATAAATGCCACCCTACCTCCTTCAGTACGGTATCTAACAACCACGCTGAACACCCTGTTCCTAACCAATAAAATCCTCACCCACACTGGCCGAGAGATCCTACCACGTAACGTTTCCCAACATCCCATAGGACCACGATTCCTTGGACCTATCTTACCATCCATTTACCCGCTACTTACAAAATTCTAACATACTTACAACTGCCCATTAAAACGGGAAAACCCTTCCACATCCTTAACTTACCCACTAACATGTGAGAGGGAATTATACGCAGCTGACATTAGCTGGATATCCGACAAGCCAGGCGCAACGAAAGTGCGCTGTGCCACCACAGTCATCCCCCCGTGTAACTATAACACCACACACAACACAATACCGCTTGACACTCTCTTTTCATGGTTTGTGCACGGAGGTGCACTATGATAGAAGTGACCCTATTTTCCAGTGGAAAATAGGAATTGGTAAGCTGTACCCATGACTGAGGGCAAGCATAGCCCAGGACCTGACAAGATATGACTTCGACGTTGACGACCGACGGGAGGTCATAGTGGTGACGTGTTAGGGTGGGCAAGCGCCCGTGTTCGAGGATGTACCTAACCTGTCTCCCCTAGCACGGGGTCCGTTATACCCATTTTTTAAGCCCTAACGTCGTTTAAACTATACCTGCGGATGGAGGCTTGATGGTTCGTTGAGGGAATTAACTGCCCCCACATCGGACAGGATACATCCTCCTTCCCAAGACGACCCACATGACTTGACGTTAGTTAGCCTGTAAGATAAGTAAATGCTCCATAGCGGGGGCCAGTCCTGCAGCGGCAGGTGAAGATAAATGACAACGAATAATACTGAATAATGATGAAATGGAATAACGAATTAAGGGAATAATGAGGTAAGGAAATAGTGAATGAATATAATAATGAAATGGTATAATGAAATAAGGGAATAAGGAAATAAGGAAGGATTGAAATAATGAAATAATGAAATGAAATAATGAATATATGATCCCCCGGGCCGAGGTATCTAACACCGATGTTCTCCTCTGTTGATACCCCCGGAGGGGGCTGAGGTTACAACTACCGTTGAGCGCTCTGGTTGTGCCCCAGGGGGAGGAATATCTTGATATTGCCTAGATGGCAATATATAAGCGCCGAATGCGGTCTTACGCAGATGCGTAAGCCCGATTGGAACGGTCCATACCGTTCACGTGAGTGTCCTTCAATGGAAGGGCCTATAGCATAAAGAAATACTAAGGTATAGACAATAAGGAATAAAGGATGAAGTAGCACAAAGATATAGAAAAGCGATGAATAGGAATAAGGTAACGTGAATTTATAGGAAATAATGAGTAAGAAGGAATAAAGAAATACGAAGGTATAGACAACAATGAATAAAGGATGAAGTAGCACAAATATATAGGAATATGATGAATATGTGTAAAGTAACGCAAAGGTATAGGAACTAATGATCAAGGAATAAAGAATTATGAAAGATGTAGGAACATGATGAATAAGTATAAAGTAACACAAAGGTATAGGAAATAATGACTGAAGCATTAAGAACTACAGAGATATAGGCAATAATGAATAAAGAATGAAGTAGCACAAAAAGATATAGAAAAATTATGAATCAGAATAAGGAAATGCGAAGGTATAGGAAATAAGGATTAGCGCATAAACAAACAGGAAGGTATATGAAAGTATAAAGTAACAACTGGCCAGTATTAATTTTAGGTCTATATTTTATGCTTATATTTATGTCTTAATTTTTCAGCGCAGGTTGAAAACCTGAAGCGCCAAATCCTGACACAGCGCACACAGTGGTGCATACTTTGCGCCAATGCATCGGGAGCATCTCCATTTTTAGCACTCGCCGAGATACCCAATTACAGTGAAATAACATGATATATTTTCAGGATGACATGTTTTCTTTGTATACATCCACAGATTCACCCCACAGATGCCGAGTGTGGACACCCTATATTGTAATTTTATGTATCTTTTTGTCCCAACAGATGGCGACATGATATATCCAATAATATATGTATTTTTTACTACACAAATTTCCCTCCCCCACATTTCACACTCACCCGGTCAATACACAATTCCACCCCCCCTACACATGATATATGTTTCCAGGTGTACATCCGAACCACGGTGGAGATATACCTGTGGGATATCCCCCCACTGGAGGTCGGATCAACAATAACAATTTGACACCTGCAATGAGAGGTGCACTACGGCCACACAGCTTGCGCCTATTTATGTGAAGGACGAGTTGTGCTTACAAGATAGAAGAAGATGCCCAATTTTTCAAAAACCACCCCCACGTCTTCGTCCAGTTATCGAGGACGATAACTAACCCAACAAAGGGGGTTGTTGTACCCCTAGGGTACGCCACCATCATCCCCTAATACTAAAATCCCCGACAAATCCAAATGCCAAACACATACTTCAGAAATCTACAAATACAGTTACAGAATTGTAAACCCAATAAATTATCACCTCTATGAACTCAGGTAGCCTCGTGTCTCATCCAACGACCCCAGGGAGGGCTATGACTTAGGAGAAATGTGCGGATTCCGGAGACGTAGCATGAGGCGTCTATAAGAACTCCGGGAGGTCATGCCCCCAGGGCAGTCTGTCTCAGTGCTACCTACGTGACGAACCGCTGCTGCTAGCTGAAGGGTAAGTGCCTCAAGCGATCACTACACGCACAGTCACTCTACACTCCCATCCCCCTGTGCTTGGACTGTAATAATTATCTATTTTTATTATCTGAACTGCTATTTGCCAGAGTACCTCAAACTCGAGGTACACATTAAATTTAAACATAATAGAAGTCACCGTTCTTATCCTTTATTTAATTAGCTGATAAGATCCTACACTCTTAGCTTCCCCGATAGGTAGGATCTAGAATTAGCTCTACTATTTAATTGCTTCGTGACGTCAGCAGAGCGTCACCGCACAGGGCTGACACAAGCAGGCTCCCTGTTAGTTCGCCTGCTTGCGACTTACTTTAGACCGCGGGGTACCGCTATCGCGCACAGAATAATAATTAAATTACCCTTCCTTACACACTCGTACCCTGAACTACCCCGCCAAGCAGTACATTGGGGAGTTCTCCTTGCAGATCGTACTGACGATCGCAAACCACTAGATAATCCATACCTCTTACAAGTAATTGCCAAGCTTTCCCCCTAAACACACTAATTTCATCCCTTAGGTTAATTCTTTGTACAGGCAACCCTCATGCACCTTACAATATTTAGACGGTTGTCAGTATCTAAGAATCTATTACAGCAATAAAACTGACATTTTGTATATTGATAGAGGCAATTAACTGTAAGTAGGAGTTATGAAAATAGGCTATTTAATTTTTCGAGGAACTACTTGTTTCATATGATAAAAAAGTCTAAAAAAGTTTCTAACACAATAACAACTTAACACAATATTATTACTTCGGTGGTGTAATCGGTAGCATGCTGAACTGCTAAGCCCAAGATTGCGGGTTCAAACCCGGTCGAAGTCGTCGGATTTTTAAGAGCGTAAAAATCCTTCAGTATGCCCTCGTAGGGGAAGTAAAGCCGGTGCGCCCACGTAATAGACTTATGGCATGTAAAAGAACCTACCATCACTACACTTGGTAGTGTAGCTAAATTTGTAGATTATTCGGATTGAAACGCTCTATCGCCGGTAGGTGTCGGTGACAGTGGCATCTCTGGTAGCCAAAGATGGAACTACTTGAAATTGAACTTGAATAAATAACTTGAATTAAAATACCCTGCTATGACCATTGGCTGCAATTCAAATATAATTAATTACTTTCTACAATGACACTCACACTCGGATACTAACAGAATGGTAACTGATAAGTGGTGTATTTTTGGAAAGGGATTGAATGGCTTTGCGACATCGTGGCCATATAGCCCCGTGTACTTGGGTGTATGTGGAATTTGTGGCTAACTCTGGCTAACTGAACAGTTAACCAGTTTGCTTGTTCAGTAAGTGTTAAGTTAGGGTAACACTAAAAAAATTGCACAAGTGAAAAGAACTTAGGAAGTAGCCTATAAACTTACACAATTCAATCGTTTGTCATCAATTCGGTAGGTTTTATTTAAAATTTAAAACTGCAACAAATTTCGTGTACTACGGTGTACTTTTTGTGGATGCAACCGGCCTCCAGACCAAATACCTTAGTTGCCTGCATGCCAAATTCGGACCAAATCGAAGTGTAACATATTGACCTCCTCCTGGTTAGTAACACTATACTATTTTTGGCTGTCGTCCCGGAGGTCCGGGTTCGACTCCCGGCTCTGACAAGAAATTTAATTCTGGTCTGAGAGCTTGAACGGGGTACACTCAGCCTCAAACTCAGGCAAAACTAAGAAGAGGAGGGTTTGATTCCCATCTCAGTGGTTTTCCGTTGTTTCCCCACTTCTACTCCCTGCAAATGTTGGGATGGTTCCCAACTTAAGACGACAGCCTCCTCCTTCCGTATCCTAATCTGAATTACAAATACGCTGTTACAGCCATCACAATAACACAGGTTATCAGACAAATCCTGTATACACCTAAGTACACGAGGCTATATGTCGACGATGTCGCAAAGCCCCTGAATCAATCAACAAACATACTCTCTATAAAAGAAAAACAGAGTTAATTTTATGATAATAGGCAGTTTTATTTATTTATTTATTTATTTATTTATTTATTTAAGATTGGTATTTCTTGATTATGTCTCTGACTTCATTTAAAGAACGCCTTTGATCGTCGTAAGTCTTCTTGAGATGTTGTAGTTGTTTCTCCACACGTGAACATTCCTCTATGCTATCTTCAAAGTCATGGAGAAGAGCAGGCTGTGCCAAAAGGCCAGCTTCTTTTCGGAAACGAAGTGCTTCTTCACGACAGAAGTCTCGGCGTCGTTTCAATTTATTAACGTGTTTCCGCATCTAAAAACAAAAGAAAACACCAGATTCGTTTTTAGCCCAAGAGGCACAAGGCTGGAGCCAAACATACATACGTAAGACTTACTTTCAATCGGAGTAGTCCGGAGCACTCCTCCGGTACCTCTCGTAAGACCGGTGTAGAGCTCCGGATCCTTTTCCCCAGCTTATTTAAATCTACAGTGGTGAAGATATTTATTGTATTCAATATTTTGTCTCTAAGAACATATTTTTTCAATTATAACTGTACATTATCTTTAGTGTAGTTGGTAGATTATTTAATCATTCTCCTATTGCTTGATTTACCTCGTCTCATTTACCAAGATCAATACTAGGAATAATATTTTGCAGAAACTTTGTGGGACTACATGGGGCTCATCAGCAATAACACTGAGAATCTCTGCTCTTGGTCTGGTGTACCCCGTCTGTAGCAGAATACTGTGCCGCAGTCTGGATCAACAGCGCTTACACGAGGCTTGTTGATGTTTAACTTAACCAATCCATGCGCATTATAACAGGCACTTTAGAGAATACGCCTACATTCTGGCTTCCAATCCTGAGCCATATAGAGCCTCCTTCCCGGCGACGAGAATGTTCACTTGTGCGTGAATTCACGAAAATAACTGCTAGTCCTGAGCTCCCTATTCATGAAGACATTCCTGCCATCAACACAAAGAGACTCCGTTCCCGTCGTCTTCCTACATTACAAACTTGCCAAGTCAATAACAATAAATATAATATAAGTGATCGATGGACTAAATTATGGCAAATCAGTGCTGCAAAGAACAACTGAAGATGCCCTGTATCAAAACCAGGCCACCAGGATTTGATAAACACAGGAAGATTTGGACCACTCAGAACAGAATACGAACTAATTGTGGTAGATGCGCCGATTCCCTACATAAATGGGGGATGACATCCTCCCCGCGCTGTGATTGTGATGTTGAACGTGAAACGATTCAGCACATTGTCCAAGTGTGCCCCTTACGTCTGGATATCTGTTTGTGACTCAGTGTATAGATTATTATGTAAATATGTATACAGACTATAATTATCTTTGTGCAATGTGTTTCCAAAAGCTAAAACATGAAATAACAAAACAATAATACCTTAGTTGTTATTATGTCACTGTGAAATGGGCCAACTCATTTCTAGCAAGGTGAGCAGAGGAGTGGGAATGACGCTGGCGAAAAGAGCTGGTACAGTTGCCTGCTAGGGCTGAATACGAGGTACCTTGTCATCATCATCATCATCATCATCATCCTTTCATGTAATAGTCCTAGAAGAACTTTTACGGTCTATACAAAAGATTTGTATTTTTACGCCATCTTTTCATGGGGCGACCTAGAGATCTCTTCTCACTGGGATAGTAGTTGACGACTGCTTTAGGGATCCTGCTTCTGTCCATCCTGTTAAGGTGCCCTAGCCAATTTCTCTGGTATTCATGGATGTATTCCAATACAGGTCTGCTGTCAAGACCATTCAGCACTTATGTGCTTCGTTTGTGATCCCACTTAGTGACTCCTACTGTTCGTCACATATATTTCATTTCGGCAGAAGTTATTCGTCTCTCATCGCATTTCTTCATGGTTCACGCTTCACTAAATGTAACATATGATAATATGCTTCTTTACTATCTGTTCCTTTCTCTCCCGGAACGATTCCTGGTACCATGCGGTGGCCAGGAGATGCTCGCTGGTTATGTATATTCAGGTTAGCAGAATTCAAAAATAATACGTTACACACACACATTAATATTTAAACTATATATTTACACATATATCACAACTAAATACACTGGCTGTAGCCGTGATGGCCACGATTTAATTCGGTCCCTTTCAAGCCGCGCCATGCTTGCCGTGATGTAAGTCAGCCATGTGCTGCATGCCTCGAGAAGCCTCGAGTCGCCCCAGGTCACATGATCACGCGGCCGGCCGACTAACCCCGAGACAGGGCGTCAAGGAAGTGCTGCCGAGACCAACGCAGCAGAGCACTGAGTAACTACCAACATACCGCCACACCTAAATGTATCACATTTAACAACTGCAAGAAAATGATTGATTTACATGAATCAACAGTAGTAATTTAAAGTTCTTTCACCACCAGTCCGTATGGATCGCCGAATACAAAACACACACAAACCCCAACCAAAACAAATTAGGAACAAAAATACACAGCCTATAGTAATGACAATGAAATGAACATGTTAAATCATACAATAAGAAGGTTCAACACTATACACAAACAATAAAGGACACTGGTCAAAATTGAACTCTTGCGACACAAGAATAAAGTAATTAACTAAACCACACGATGACACTGAAAGTAATTGCACATATCAGTCTTGAATTGGCAATGGACATAGTTTATGTACAGAACGCTTCAAAATTCCACTACTGGTACGAATGGTGACTGCACGCACTCGTCCATCCTTCCCAGGATATGTTTCCTCGACCGTTGCAAGCCTCCAAGAAAGAGGAGGAGTGTTGTCGTCCTTAACCAACACGACAGTTCCAGGCTGAAGGTTAGGCTGACTCGTCAACCATTTCTGCCTCTGTTGCAAGCTATTAAGATAGTCACTGGACCATTGTCTCCAAAACTTCTGCTGAAGCGCTTGAATGTAGCGCCATCTGGAAGTATAACAGTGCACACCATCTCTAAGGTCAGGTTCAGGGAAGGATAACAGGGGAGCACCTGTTAGAAAGTGACCAGGAGTTAAGTATGATGGTTCATCAGGGTCGTCCGATAGACTAACGAGCGGTCGTGAGTTCAGGCATGCTTCTATTTGGCAAAGTAGGGTGTACATCTCGTCATACGTCAAGCAGGCATTGCCAGCTGTTCTTCTTAAATGGTGTTTCATGGATTTAACTCCAGCTTCCCACAAACCACCGAAGTGTGGCGAATCAGGAGGAATGAAATGCCAAGTGAATCCTTCTTGGGCTGCGTTGTTCAGCATTTTTATCTTCCACTGCTCGGACTGGTGCACTCTCAACAATTCATTTCTAGCCCCAACAAAGTTAGTAGCATTATCACTGTATAGATTTGTACACCTTCCCCTCCTGGCTGTAAATCTCCGTAAGGCGGCGATGAAAACCTGTGTAGTCAAGTCACGAACCAATTCCAAGTGTATCGCCTTGGTGCAAAGGCAAACGAACAACGCTACATAGCATTTTACATTGACCTTGCTCCTGGTTGCACCCTGTTTAATGTACAGCGGCCAGAGTAGTCAACTCCCGTGTTCAAGAATGGCCGTGATGGAGTCACTCGAGGCGATGGTAGCTGTCCCATGAGTTGAGTGGCTGTAGTGGCTTGTAGTCTAAAGCACTTCAAACACATGTGAATGACAGTCCGTATCACTTTCTTTATGCTTACTATCCAATATCTGGACCTAAGTGAAGCTGTTACATGATTAGCACCAGCATGTAGCAGACGAACATGCTCATCAGCCATAATCAACTGGGTTACAATGTGATGCTGAGGTAATATGATCTGGTGCCTTTCTGCAAATGGTTTCAACGAGTTTTGTAGGCGACCACCTACTCGTAACAAGTCGTTCCCGTCTAAGAAGGGGTTCATATTTCTTATTCCACTTTGCTGTGAAACTGATGAGTTTGACTTCAACTCGCCTATTTCCCGTGCGAATGTCACACGTTGAGCAAGCTTGATACACGTCTGAAGTTCAGTCTCAAGCTCTTCTGCAGATAGTGGTCCCGTTTTTCTTACGTTGAGTCTTCTGGAATTGAACATAAATCTGTTGCAATAAGCCATTACTCTCTGTAGGCGACGGAGGGATGAGAACCTCGTCGTGATTTCGTCTGATGGAGTAGCACTAACTAGACATTGCATCGTATCCCTTCTTTCTGGAAGTTCACCTGCAGAGTCGTTCGAGTCCCTAGTGGGTCAGCTACTTAAATCTTGTAGTAACCATGCTGGACCATGCCACCACTGTTGATTGCACTGCAGGCTGAGTGGTCCTTCTCCCCTTGAAAGAATATCGGAAGGGTTATCTTCTGACATCACATGACCCCACTTGGCTCTTCCAGTCAATTGCTGTATCTCGGAGACACGGTTGGCGACGAACGTTTTCCATTTTGTTGGTTCAGCTGCAAGCCACGATAGTACAATTGTCGAGTCAGTCCATAAGAACGTGTGGTCAATTTTCAGGTTTAAGGTGTTGGTAGTCTTATCAACCAGACGTGCCAACAAAAGAGCTCCACACAGTTCTAACCTAGGTAAGGACTGTTGTTTCAGAGGAGCCACTCTGGATTTTGAACATACCAACCTTACTGAAACTTCCCCGTGTTGGTTGGTGCTTCGAATGTAAACACACGCTCCATAGGCCCGTTCAGAAGCGTCTGAGAAGCCATGAACTTGTATGAGGATCACCCTTCCCGCAGAGAGAATCAACCTGTCGACATGAATGTTATTTAGAGCTGGAAGATCAGTGAAGATTTTGATCCAGCCTTCAAGTAACGGAGATGCTAGTGGTTCATCCCATCCTAATTTTTCTTGCCATAATTGTTGCATGAAAATTTTACACCTCACAATTACTGGTCCTATCAGCCCGAGGGGATCAAATATAGAAGCCATAATTGAAAGTATCTTCCGTTTTGTGGGGCTTCCACTGTTCTCCTTGATGTGGACCTCAAACTGGAACTTGTCAAGAAAGGGATGCCATAGTAATCCTAGTTTTCTGATGTTGTCTTCCTTATCAAATCGTAGTGGTAACTGTGATTCTCTGAGTTCTTTAGGTATAGTCTCAAGTACAGCCACGTGATTCGACGTCCACTTGCGGAGCGGGAACCCTCCTCGTTGCAGTAACTCTTGTAGTTCTCCTCGTAGCTGTATAGCATTTTCCACAGTGTCGCTACCACACAATACATCGTCCATGTAAAAATCCCGTTTCAATACGCGAGATGCTGTGGGAAACGCATGTGCTTCTTCTTCAGCCAGCTGGGTTAGACATCTTGTGGCTAGGAAGGACGCTGAGGAAGTACCGTATGTTACAGTTTTTAGTTGGTATGTGCGTAGAAGCTCAGATGGATGTTTTCGGCACAGTATGCGCTGTAAGTTAACATCTTAGTCGTCTACTCTGATCTGACGGTACATTTTTGTAACGTCTGCCGTCATCGCAATCTGATGAGTACGAAACCTTGTCACAATTGATAGCAGATCTTGTTGAACGGTAGGTCCCACCGCGAGAGTGTCATTAAGTGAAATGCCTTTGTCAGTTTTGCAGGAAGCATCGAATACAACTCGTGTTTTAGTAGTGGTACTCTCAGCCTTCAATACTGCATGATGAGGGAGATAGCAGCATGCTTCTTTGTCCTTGCTTATATCTGGAGCCAACTTCATATGACCCAGGTTCTCATACTCCTCCATGAATCTCACGTAATCTGCATGCAGATCTGGTCTCTTCTCGAATCTCTGTTCCAGTAGTCTGAATCGTTTCTCCGCTATTTTGTAAGATTTTCCAAGTTGTGGACTTTCTTCCCTTGTAGGTAATCTTACACTGAAACGTCAGCTGTCGTCCCGCCTGGTGTGAGTTGTGAAATGCTCCTCGCTATACTGCTCTTCCTTAGTTAAGTTGGTTCTTCTAGTTGTCACTTCTTCTATCGACCAGAATTTTTCCATCTTCCTTTCGAGGTCATCGTCCTGTCTGAGGAAAAATGGTGAAGTGGGTGGTGCTTCCGCCTTCTTACTGGTCCTATCCTGGTTTATGGGACCTGACAGTATCCACCCCAGGGCGGTATTCTTCAAAATGGGTAATTCATCGTAATTTTTCCGCCACCCTTCTCGCAACAGCTGCATGAAAATCTCTGCACCGATGAGCATATCTACTGGTCCTGGCTCGTTGAAGTGAGGATCCGCTAATGTGATATCTTTAGGTAGGTTCCACGATTTAAAATCAAAATAGTTTGCCGGAATATTGCCTGTTATGTGAGGAAGTATAGAACATGTGATAACAGTTTCAAAATTGGACCCGTTAGAACTGATACGATCATCAACACTTTGAGATGCAGTGACCGCAGTGTTATTTATACCACCACTTGGAATACAGCTTCTGTGTCGTAGCAACTTAAGCTTACTTGCAAGTGACTCCGTTATAAAATGGGACTGTGATCCATTGTCGAGTAGCGCTCGGCACTGGTGTTGTCTGCCACTCCTATTACTGCAGTAGACAGCATTATTTGTGACTGTGGCTTGTGCAGTAACTTGCCTTACTATGCCCTCCTTCGTCTTCTCGAATACCTCTACCAGCTGGGGCATCCCTGTCTGTAGTCGTTTGACTGCTTGTGGGACTGTCGAAATGAATTAGGGTATGATGTCTGCCTTGGCATCTCTTACACCTATCAGATTTGCATATGCTGACATTATGATGTCTAAAACAGTTAAAGCACAGACCCTTCCTTTTGAAAAAATCATACCGTTGTCTTACGCTAGCCTTCAGAAAACCCTCATACCGATGTACCGGGTGATCTGCATCACAAAAATCACACTTCCCCCTTGTAGATACGTATGAGCTAACTCGACCTGGATTGTCATTGTTCCTCACATGTTGATTCTTGGGTGGATTTGCTGTGTTCCCCCATTGTTCCCGTGTTGCCATCATTAGCTCCAACACTTGTGCCCTCTCTTCCAAAACGTGGATACCTCAGTGAGTCTTAGAAAATTATCGCTGAGAGCCTTCATTTCATACTCTTTTCGGGTAGCGGGATCTAACTTATCTAACATCAGCTGCTGAAGTAAGACTTCATGCAGCGGCACTGAAAGGTTGACATTTTGAATAGCATTCAAATTGCTTACTAAGTGGTTGTTCAATTTCCTAAGATCAGATGCTGTGTCTTTGTGACAAGTAGGTAACGACAACAGAGCGTTGATGTGTTGTGTTGCTATCAATTTTCTGTTGTTGTACCTCTTGCACACGATTTCCCAAGCTACTGGAAAGTTAGGGTTAGAAATAGGGATATTTTGAATCAATTGGTGAGGTTCTCCCTTAAGTGCGGACAGTAGATAGTGGAAAAGTTGGATGTTTGATAGTTTTAAATTATCAACAATTAATGCCTGAAAGGTGTCCTGGAAATGTGTCCACGTCTCATATTGTCCATGAAATGTCGGGAGGTTAAAGATGGGCAATCGTACCTCCAAGGAAGCCTGTTGTGAATTACCGCAAGAATGCTGAGATAATTGATCGTTATTCTGCTCTGAAGTTATATTCCGATCTATGAGTGTAGTCATTTTGGCTTCTAAATCATAATAGTTTTCTTCGAACTGTTCCCTATCCTGTTCATGGGTTTCACTATTTTCGTCGTAATTAATTTCAAGCTTACATTGGACATGCTTGTATTCTTCCCAGAGTGAAGGCAATTTCTTCAGCCTGCTACGTAATGTATTAATATCGGAGCCTGCCACAAACTTGTCTGCATATTTACTGATATGTGTCAGTGACCCTTTAATGACCGCTCGTTCTTTCACCAACAGGTTTTTCTCACTAGACTCCATGATAAGTTAGGAAAAGGAAAGAGATACAAGGATTGACTCACCTCGGTTTACTGCTATGATGTGCACTTATCCTATAATCCTTTGTGTCCTCCCCATCGTGTACAGCATGCCGCCGGGATGATGTTGCACGTGCTCCAATATTCTCGCCACAGGTTGTCCGCACTCGGAAAGTATACTCAAATGCACCGGAGGACCACGTAATATTTTAGCATTACGACACTTTCACAAATCCGGCCCGGTATGACCATGTTCCTTTCTCTCCCGGAACGATTCCTGGTACCATGCGGTGGCCAGGAGATGCTCGCTGGTTATGTATATTCAGGTTAGCAGAATTCAAAAATAATACGTTACACACACACATTAATATTTAAACTATATATTTACACATATATCACAACTAAATACACTGGCTGTAGCCGTGATGGCCACGATTTAATTCGATCCCTTTCAAGCCGCGCCATGCTTGTCGTGATGTAAGTCAGCCATGTGCTGCATGCCTCGAGAAGCCTCGAGTCGCCCCAGGTCACATGATCACGCGGCCGACCGACTAACCCCGAGACAGGGCGTCAAGGAAGTGCTGCCGAGACCAACGCAGTGGAGCACTGAGTAACTACCAACGCTATCACTACATCATAAATAAATCACCGAAACACATGTGATTTTAAAAATACTTCACAGACAAAATACAACACACGTTTTCACGATTTAACCACCCGGTGGTAGCATTGTCGTTTCGAAATTCATAGCCAAGGGTAATTAAATAGTTTACTCAACACATCTTGTGTGATGAACTCGTCTCTTGCACTGAGGTATCTCTACAGAAAATACAAGTACTGCCACTGCGGAGTTATCAAAGTCTCCCCTATACTATATTGTAATGTTGATTCCATTATTATCTAACTTCGTCTTCTTCGCCTTTTGACACCACAAAGGATCACTGTAACCAACCATTAGTTCGTCGACTTGTAGAAACTGTACGAGCCTTGCGGTCTTCCCAGTACTTCTTCATTTGTATTGATATCCTTGCCCTTTCTTGGGCGGAAAATATTCTTGTTGGAATTTTCTTTTTTATGAGTGGAAAATGAAGTCATATTTAAGTGCTGTAGTTAAACTTTTCTTATTTGTAGCATCTTCTGTTGTTAGGCCAATTTCTTTTAAGTCCTCTCTGATTTCTTTTAACATCGGCATCCAGTTGTTGTGTTTTTAGAGGCAATATTGTACTGTACTAGTTGTTTTAGAAGACGTGAATCTGGCATTCTCATGATATGCCCAAATAATCCTAGTCTTCGCATGGTATCCGTAATGTGTTCTAGGTTGTTATAGACAATATTGTTAGGTATTATTCACCGTTGCCCATCTGTTTGCCATCCCTTGATGAATGCAGTACATTTGCATTTGTCTGTTGGCACAGGCTAGAGTAAAAGGTGGCTTTTCACCGATGTCTCAGTCTCACTCATGGCTGTGATTATATGGAAGCTACTGAGGTATGGGTGGTGCTTAGTAATGACATTCAGGGCACAGTCAGTGCCTGTGGATGTTGTGCAAGGTTCTACTCATAGGGTTAGTACTACTGTTCTGACTCAGTGAGGAAAGCAATGGCAAACTACTTCACTCCTCTTTTTGCCTAGTACGCCTCAATATAGCGCTGCCTTGGGTTTTTGTGGGTATCTACTCACATAACCTAACGGCGGTACTGTTTGAGGATCCAACCAGCCTTCGAGCTGACTACCTAACAGACAGGCCCATCTTTTTTACAACTTTTATTGATACAAGTTCTTCCAATTCGCCTTTCGATCTTCTGTAATCTGTCGGTTTTAGAATGTTCATATAGATGGAATAATGTTTCTGCTGCGTATGTGGCTTCCGGTTTTATGACTGTATTGTAATGTTTAATTTTTGCATTAATTGATACCGTAAGCATTTCTTTTTGTAAGTTTCCCATGTCAATTTTTGTGCCCTACATAACTTGTTTGTTCTTATTTGAATCGATGCTTCCTCATTTAAGTTGTTTGTTATTAACTCTCCTAGATATTTGAATCGAGTTACTATATTAATCCTTATATTTTTAAATGAAAAAAGTATTACAATTAAATTTGATTAATCCGAACTTATTTCAAAATGGAGTATAATTGGAACCTTTCACTCAGTTTCTTGACATTACTATACGTGAAAATATATCATCTAATTCAAACTCCTGAATAATCGGAACCTTTCACTCAGTTTCTTGACATTATTATATGTGAAAATGAAAATCCACAGCCTGCTTCCAGTCCACCGAGCGGGTCAGGGAATGGAATGAATGAAGCCCCATCTAGCGGCGAGGATAATAACTGTGCCGGCTGCCGAAGCCTGCCGCACTCCTCTGGGGCAATGATTAAATGAATGACAGATGAAATGAAATGATAGTGGAGAGTGTTGCTGGAATGAAATGTTGACAGGGAAAACCGTTTTGCCCAGCACAGATCTCACATGGAGTGACAGGGATTTGAACCACGGACCAAGCGGTGAGAGACCGGCGTGCTGCCGCCTAAGCCACGGAGGCTCAAAATATATAATTTAATTCAAACCCCTGAATAATTGGAACCTTCCACTCAGTTTTATGACATTTTTAAACGTGAAGTTTCCACTCATCGTAGAATTAGTCGTTAAAATATGGTCAGAGAATTCAAATGTAGAAAACATCATACGATTTAAAATCTCTGTTTCTCCGAGCATTTTCAGAAACGCAACAATTTGCCTAATAATTTAAAATTTGCGCTATATGAAAATATATTGTCTGTGGGAAATCATTCAAAAGAGATATTTCAGGCAAATCCTCCATTTCACGTTATTTCTTGTTTTAAAATCCGCAGATTACGTTATGACAGGATGCTCAATTCATGCATATTCCTTCATATTTTCATGTCATTTAATGGATTGGGGTTATCGTTTAAAAGGAATTTTCCTGTTTCTACCAATTGGTACTTACAGCATTGACTTCAATCTCAAGTTGTCCTAATCGATCAGCAAGATCCTCTTTGTCTGATATTATTGCATTGGCTTTTTCACGCACATGTGCTAGGATCTGAATGGACGAAGTGGCTTTGTTTCGTAAGCGTGCCAAATCTTCATCTCGTTCCTCAATCTTGTCTGCATAATTCTGATTCGCCATGTGTAGCTGCTCATAGTCGATGAGATGTAGTCCTTCTCCGAATGCCCCTATGGAATGCAGTGCTGCCTCCTTCTCAGCAACAAGGCCCCGCAACTTAATGTAGGTGTGGCGTACTTCGCTTACATCACGTACTTTAAGACGCTGTCTGGCGAGAAACTTTTCCAGCACCTGTAACAAGGAGTCTATCATGTGAGTCATCCAGTATCAAAACATGTTCATTAATTTGAAAATTAAAATTAATTAAATCATGTCATTCTATTGAACATCTAGTGGGTGAACAGCTATTGTCGGGGCCTGTAGGCCCACTGCTCACCAACACAGGGAGTGGACGCTTGATAATGCCGAACGCAGTATTCGGTGAAACGTCGGGACAAAACGGGAGACGCTGAGTTTCTAACTGAAAGGGAGTGGACTCGATCCCCACCAAGGTACGGTAGTGGATATTAGAAACAAAACTGCCACTCAGCCTACAACAGAAATGAGTACCAGGGTGATTCCTGGGAGCAAAGACGGCCGAGTATGGAGCTGACAACTCCATCCCATCTAGTGCCGATGTTAGAAAGGGTGGAAGCCTCTACCTTCCACTACTCCCAGAGCCTCCATGGCGTGTACTCAGTGTACGGCTTGCTTTTAAAGATAAGGTAACAGAGTAACTAGCAGTCTGCTCGTTGAGTAGTGGTTAGCATTCTTGGCTGTTACCGCGGAGGCCCGGCTCTGCCAAGAAATTTAATTCTGGTCTGAGGGCTGGAACGGGGTACACTTACTCAACCTCGTAAAGCAAAACTGAGAAGAGGTGGGTTCGATTCTTATCTCAGCCATCCTGGAAGTGGTTTTCCGTTGATTCCCACTTCTACTTCAGCCAAATGC
Organism: Meconema thalassinum; assembly: GCA_946902985.2. NCBI lineage: Eukaryota > Metazoa > Arthropoda > Insecta > Orthoptera > Tettigoniidae > Meconema > Meconema thalassinum. The sequence goes on from OX336391.1 coordinate 416,733,781, forward strand.
TGGGATGGAACCTAACTGAAAGCCACGGCCCCGCTTCTTACCCAAATCCTACCTCATACAAATTCACTCACTAGTACAGATATCACAGCGGCACAGGTTACCCGACACATTCTATACACCGACACTGAAGTACACGGGGCTACATGGACACGATGCCACAAAACTCCTACAGAATCAAGAACAGTAACCAGCAAATGGACTAAAGTACTCTTTGCTACCTACCGGATCAAGCCAGAGACTGCGAGAGGTGAAGAAAGAGGGGATAGAAGAGGAGTTCTACAGCACGAGTGCCATGATAATTATTATTAATAATCTAACTAAACATTTCTTGAATTAAATAACTTGCTAATGATTATATAACTCATCTTCTTCTTCTTCTTCTTCTTCTTCTTCTTCTTCTTCTTCTTCTTCTTCTTCTTCTTCTTCTTCTTCTTCTTCTCCTTAACCGATAGGTTGGTGGGTAACATGCATATCTTCCAAAACGTCTTCTTTCTCTGGCCTGGCAATAAGTGTGCTTGCCTTTAATGCTGTCTATAGATTGAGTCCTTGGTCTTCCTCGACTCCTCTTTTCTTCTAGCTTCCCATCGAAGAGTGTGGTGCACCAGTCAGCATGACTAATCAAATGGCAAAAAAAAAAAACTATTCCTTCTTCTGTTTAAGGATTCAACCAATGAACGTGTCTCCTTTGCTTTTTTGCTTATCAGTCCCAGGTATCTTTAGTAGTCGTGGCCAGCACCACATCTCGAATGGGAGATATGGAACTGCGCCCATAATCAGTGGTATTTCCAGATCCTTTTAATTAGGCTGATTGAACTGCGCCCATAGTCAAGTCGGCTGTTAGCCAAGGTCGGTTTAAGGGGAAGTGACGGACTGTCTCCCACCACTAGCTTCTGCACTGCTGTGAATAAGAGGTAGTCCCCCGTCCGGATAAGCAGCTGTACTACGGGCCTCCGGGGGTGGCAGCTAATCACACTAACCACTACACCACAGAGGCGAATAATAATAATAATAATAATGATAATAATGATGATAATATTAATGATAATAATAATGAAAATCCACAGCCTTTTTCCAGTCATTGGACCGGGTCAGGGTTAGAATGAATGAAGCTCCCATCTAGCGGCGAGGATAGGCATTGTGCCGGCTTCCGAAGCCTGTCGCACTCCTCTGGGACAATGATTAATGAATGACAAATGAAATGATATTGGAGAGTGTTGCTGGAATGAAAGATGACAGGGAAAGCCGGAGTACCCGGAGAAAAACCTGTCCCGCCTCCGCTTTGCCCAGCATAAATCTCACATGGAGTGACAAGGATTTGAAGCACGGAACCCAGCGGTGAGAGGCCGGCGCGCTGCTGCCTAAGCCACGGAGGCTACACTAATAATAATAATAATAATAATAATAATAATAATAATAATAATGGCACATGGCACAAGTCAGGACAGTTCCTATTATTATCTCCAGCACTGGCGTGATTCCCAACAACTTAAAGGAATCGCTCACGGCGTTGAAATTAGACCCAGGCCTTTTCAAACTGATGCAGAAAACAGTCATACTTTCTACGTGTCGCGTAGTAAGGCTGTTCTTGGGCAATCAGGCCTGAAGCAATGAGGGGAATATGAAGCTACTACTCAATGCAGTCACCAAGAATTTGCTCCTTGTGATATGTACGCTATCTGGGATTGTAAATGTTTTCTTTCCAGCAAATGCTGAGAATGTGTAAGCGCATGCGCAAAATAAACAATAATAATAATAATAATAATAATAATAATAATAATAATAATAATAATACAACTCTCTCTAATCCACCATAAATAACTACCCCTCTAGTTTTGTTATACAATAAAAAATATAATAAGCTTCTAAATGGTAAGATTACCTCAAACTAAGCTTGCCACGGTGGGTGAGTGGTTATAGTGTCGGACTACCAACCCCAAGATTGCAGGTTCGCCCCTGGCCATGGTAAGTGATTTTTGAAGGCGACAAAAATCACGATACTCATGTCATCCGTTGTTGGCATGTTAAAGAACCCATTTGAATTCAGTAGGCCGTGTTCAATGGCAAAATTAATCTCGGGATTTTCCGCCAACACAAAGTTCCTCCATTCTCTACTTGAAAGCGCTGTAATAGTGTCAAGGAGTTTAGATATTTAACCTCCTTGACTTTCATAGCGTTCAAAGGAACGACGAAATTCGACATGCAAGCTACCCTCTGGGTGTCAATTAACAAAGCTTGCACCAGGCACCCGAGGCCATACGATATTATTACCTCAAGCTAGATTATTAAACATTTGCAATAACAAAACTATTTTTAAAATATGGTTAGGTTGTCGAAAACATCCCAATGTACCAGTTAATGCTAATATTGCTAGAACAAAAATTAAATATTAGTCTGTTTTGAAAACTGTGCCTGTTTTATGTATCCCAGGCCAACACTAATCTCTTGTCCGCAATCTGGACAGGGTATATTTAGTTGTTTGCAATCTGGACGGTTTTTGACTTGTTCGCAATCAAGACACAACCGATTTGAAATGAGTCACTTCAAATTCACACCACTCGACACAACATAATTCGGTAGAGGGGTGGAGAGAGGGAACCTACCTGACCGCTCTCAATGGGCGCAGTTCCACTGCCACTTTTGAAAGGTTTATGCTAATGACCAGGGCCATTAGTGAAGCTTGGGCGCAGTTCCATACAACCCTCTCGAATGACCTAAGTTTTGATACATCTGCTTGTCGCAGAGTCCATGTTTCAGAACCATAACTTATAACTCATACTTAGTGGGAAATCGGCATGGATATGATTTGTGTCTGCATCACCACCGTGCCCCATTGAGGATACACATGTCTTCATGACAACGTATATCTCCCTCCTCCCAGGGTTGCCAATCTAGTTTTCCCCCGCTAAATTTAGCTTTTTCCAGAATGAGCCGAGCCGCAGACAATTTTGAATCCCACCAAACGAGGTAATTTGATTTCTTCCTTTCTTTTTTTAGTACCGTATGTAAATTAATCTAGTTTTAATTATTAATAATAAGGATCTAGAAAATGCTGTGGGTATATTAGCACTAATTTGGAGATCGTTGTTAACTTCTTGAGTGTAAGTTCCTTCATATAACTACAGAATCGCCTGCAATTCCCTGAATTACGGTTATCCCCCACTTACTATAACACCTTCCATTGGTCGATCTTGGCTACGCTACTGCTCGCAAATGACTTCATTTGAAGTTTCAGTTTTCAATAAGATTTCGCAAGAACCAACGTAAAAAGAAATCTGTTGTTGAAATCTGGCAACTTGGCAAATTCTGTTCCCTTCTCTTCTGTCATTAGTGCCCCCCCCCCTACAGGTGCTCACGTCTAGTGGGACGTGGGTTAGCGACCACGGGACTCCAGCCGAATCCGACATTGCTTCCACTTACTTATGCCGGACTATTTTATGTCATCTTTCCTGTCGACCTCCCTTGGTCAACTATTGTTCTCTTCCGACCCCGACGGTATTAGGGTATCTGAGGGCTGGGGTATCTTTCTCTCTCCCCCCTTAATTGTCTTTTGTGTCATCTTTCATGATCGCTCATTCTTTGGTCAGATCTCTTCTTTTCTTTTCATGTTAATATTTCCTACCTTCTGCTCAAGTAGGGGCAGATGACCTCGTAGTTCCGCCCCTTAAAACAACAATGACTAACTAACTTCTGCTCAAGGCCCTAAAGGAGGCAGGGTGTGAGTGTAGCCACACCACGTCTGGTGCACCCTAGATAGTGCTACACCCTTAAGGATTAAAAGCTGGTAAGTTCGGGAGTTGGCGAATCCGAGGGAGTCCTGAGCTGGGTCTGGTTTTTGCCCTTCCTTCAGTGGCTTTAGGACGGGCCCTTTCCTCTTTTTCCTATATGACTTTCATGGCTCTTCTTCCTTCCAAGTCCCTCAATTATCATTCTTCGAGTGTTGAGGGTATTTCTTTTCTTGTTGTTTTTATTTCCCATATTTTTTAAAATTTGTTATTCTAGTATGTAAATCCATTTTTAGCCCACTTTTCACATTTTGCAAAAATGAGGAAAAAGTAGTCTTATGAGATCGGGCAAATGTGTGTCTGTCTGTCTGTCTGTCTGTCTGGCTGGCTGTGTGTGTGTCCCCCCCTATCAACTCCTAAACGGCTGCAGCAATCGAAACAAAATTTGGTAGGAGTAAAGATCTATACCTGAATATCTCACGGCCATATTTGAAAATGATGTCAGTGCTACCAACTGCTGAAAAATCGCAATTGAAATTTGAGCTCCATGTTGGATATCTTGGAAGGTATGAATGCGAGCTATTTCAAAATTGGCACACATATAGATACTAATATTGCAGTTTAATTTCCAGGAGGCCACATATGGCAGTGTTGCCAAACTGATTATAGCCTGCTGATAGGTCCAAATTATAAATGCATATTACTTCTACACTATCAATTGGATTTCAACCAAATTTTGTATGTGCTATGTGTACATAAACATATATGACTGAGCGTATTCTTAAGAGCTTAATGCTCTCATTTAAAAAAAAATCCAAATACCCATATATCAGAAAGTATGCAAGCCGACAGCTTTAAAATATGCACACGTATAGTTCCTGACATTCTATATTAATTTGGAGTAACTTATATACGTCAGTGCTACCAACATGATTCTAAGCCTGCTGAGAGGTCCAAATTTAAATACATGTAACTTCTATACTATCATTTGGATTTCAACCATATTTCGTGTGTGCTATGTGTACCATAACAGATATGACTATGCCGATTCTTAAGAGTGACCTGGGCTGCCAATTGTTAATAAATACTGTCTCTACTTTTGTTACCCTAATATCGATATATCAGAAAGTATACAAGCCAATAGCTCTTAACTGTGCACACGTATAGTACCTGGCATTCTAGATTAATTTGGAGTAACTAATTAATATAGGCCTACGCCAGTGCTGCCAACATGATTCTAAGCCTGCTGATAGGTCCAATTTTAAAATGCATGTAACTTTAATACTAACTAACGGATTTCATTCAAAATTGACACAACAATAGATCATATTATTTCAGATTATTTATGACCAATACATGTATGTCATTGTTGCCAACATGATTTTACGCGCACTGTTAGATCCAATGTTTAACTGCATGTAACGTCCATGCTATCCATTGGACTTCAACCAAATTTTGTATACTGTACCTTAAGAGATGGAACTAAGAATATATTCAGTCACCAGGGCTGCCAACTGTAGTTCTTTATTAGGCTACATTATGCCAGGTAAACAGTATTTCGAACTAATTAGAAATGTCGATATTACCAACTTAATTTCGTCATTATTCTAGATAGATCCATATAGATTAATCATTGGCATGAATCTTAAATTTTAAGAAAAGTAGGCTATTTAGTTCGTCACGGAACTTCTTGTTAGTTTTAGTTATAGATTTCATTTTTCATTTTCACTATCACCCAAACGATTATGGGCCGATAGCCTAGATGTTAGACCCTCAAAAACAACAATTATCATTATCATCATCATCATCATAATCATCATCTCATTAATGCATACTGGTTCCTCCTGTGAACACAACCTGCGAAGCGCCAGGCCTGCTTCAAAACCAAGGTCAGTACAGAAGGAAGGGAATGCGTTCCTGGCACGAGCGGTCACAGAAAACGAAACATGGTGCCATCACTTCGAACCTGAGTCAAAACGACAAAGAAGCCAGTGGAAGCATGCATGCTCGCCGCCACACAAAAACGTACAAGGCCGTCCACACGAGTACTTTGACCAAAATGGCCCCCTTCTTATAGACTTCCTGCAGCATGGCACAACGATGAATGCGCAGCGATACTCGCAAACCTTGACATCCCTTCACACAGCGATTAATTCGAAAAGACCAGGACAGCTCACCCGCGGTACCATTCTTCTCCATGACAATGCAAGACCCCATACATCCAACGCAGTCAAGGAGCTCTTGCAGACATTCAAATGGGAGGTCCTCAGTCAGCCTCAATACAGTCCGGATCTGGTTGGTTGGTTCCTTAGTTTAGGGGCTGCAACAACGCGGTCATGTAGCCCCGTGTACTTTGGGTGTGTGTAGAATCTGTCTGATATCCGGTGTTAATTGTGATGGCTGTATTAGTGTGTGTATCTGTTTTTTAATTCAAGTAAGGACTGCAACTTTGAATTTTTCAAATAGTTCCTACTTTTGCCGCCAAACGCCACCGTCAACGACTACTAGGCCTAGTTCAGAACTTAGCTACTAGACGCCACCGCAGTCGGCTTTTGGCAACGAACGTAGAAAACCTAAGAGCGTTGTTTACATTCCTAACCTATACAATTTAGCTTCACACAGGTGTAATTAGTGGAAGGTTCTTTAACATGCCATAAATCTATGACATGGGACCGCCGACTTTACTTCCCCTCCGAAGGAAGGCATACTGAGGGATTTTTAACGCTCTTAAAAATCCAACGGCTTCGGCCGGGTTTGAACCCGCTATCTTGGGCATAGCAGCTCAGCATGCTACCAACTACGCCACCGAAGCCGCCTAGTCCGGATCTGTCTCCCTGCGATGATGAGATTTTTGGTGAGCTAAGGAAGGCTCTGAGAGGCAAACAATTCACCTCGGACGACGACGTCAAGTAGTACAGTAAGATCGGAACTGGTTCACAACGCAGCCCCAGGCATTTTACGAGACGGCCATTCATCACCTTGCGTCTCAGGGTGACAAGTGCCTCAACTATGCTGGGCAATACTTTTGAAAGAACGGTACCGGTACAGGTTTTCATTTTATAGCCACTGGCTCGTCTTTTTGAATGGCCCTTATGTATTAGTATAGATCTCTTCATAGTATAAAACAAAGTCCACGATTCTTGGATGTAACGGGTAATCTCGAGAACCACTGGATGGATTTTGACGTGGTTTTCACCATTCTGTAAAGGATTTCTTGAGGAAGGGTTCTGTAGCAAAACATTGACATGACCAAAGGAAACCGAGCAGTAACGATCTCAGTAAATATAGCATCACGAACACAGTCCCTTTAACAGTTCCAAAACAACTGTGAACATGGGCTCGTCCAGTAGCTTGCGTCCTGCCGAGCGCTGTTGCCGCGGAGATTCAAGCGAAAGAATGCACGGCTCTACGCTCGCAGCGGCTCACAGTATACACACAACCTTCACCCTGAATACAAGGCGCTCCGAATTTAAATATACTCATATGTACGAGATGGAGGTTCTATCGTGGGAATATCCATGATTCCAACGAAGTTCGCGTATTCATACAATTGTGATATGAAGCAGATAGCCTGTAAATATATCTTCCCCAGCGAACCTAAATACTTCTACACCTACATCATTCTCTCCCTAATTAGCCCTTCAGTTCAATGCCAGATGTTATCTCCCGAACGGCTGGTCGTATCGCCACCGGGTTTGGACAGTCGGCTTCAAAATATTTAATTAATTTAATTAATTATTTTCGTGCGCGCAGAGAAATAATGATTTCGTACGACACAGCGAGCCTTGCGAGTTGAGTTAACTAGACAACGCCGTGCTATGCTATTGGCTGGCGCGGGTAAGTGGGTTAATCTGGCTCCTCCCTAATGTACACCCAAAGCTGTACACAACCATGCATGAGCAGGGCCTATTAGACGAAGAGCGTACGACAGCCGATCAGGTCCAGTCATTCCACCAGGAAGGAGGTATACTGTACGTGTTCCGCAGGGGCGTATATAAGGGGGAGGGGGGGGGGTTGCTGAGGGGGCTCCAGCCCCCCCCCCCTCCGATAAAAGCCAATACAAATTAAGAAAGTGTTTATTTGGTATTTGGTAAGAGCATAAAATAATTGTAAATTTGTTTGTACCCTAATCTTAACTTATTGGCTAAGTTATAAACAATATTAAGATTGAAATTAGACTAACTCGTGGTGTAGTGGCTAGTATTCTTGGCTGCCGCCCTGGAGGTCCGAATTCGATTCCCGGCTCTGCCAAGAAATTATAATTGTAGTCTGAAACGGGGTAAACTCAGCCTTGTGAGGCACAACTGTGAATTCCACAGTACGGTACTTATGAGAAATAAATTATCAACTTGTAAAAAAAAGGAGAAAAAAACCTGTTTACCTTTTTGCTTAGTAAATTGACATATATTTAGATAGATAGAAAATTCATTATTAAAAAGAAATGTGTGTTGTGTTGTATTTTACAACTTTTCTTTGTATTGCCAGTAATGTAGGCTATATAAACTTTGAATCTTATCTAAAGTAATTACACAAGGTTATATGCTCTAAGATATTGGTTGATATTTCTGGGTATTTTGCGGTGAAATCCCCTGAGAATACTCACAATTTTCCAGGATAGCCAGCCCCCTCCCCTCGAAAAAATTGTTTATACGCCCCTGACGTGTTGTCTGTAGTTCTGGCATACCTAGGTCAATGCCGCCGTTTGATCGTGTCCGCATTGCTACTGTACGTTATGTCACGGAGGGCTTTCATCAAGGGAAGTTTCCAGACGTCTCCGAGTGAACCAAAGCAAAGCGATGTTGTTCGGACATGGAGGAAGTTCACAGATACAAGAACTGTCGACGACATGCCTCTCTCAGGCCGCCGAAGGGCAACGACGACAGTGGATGACCGCTACTTACGAATTTCAGCTCGGAGGAACCCTGAAAGCAACGCCACCATGCTGAATAATGCGTTTCGTGCCGCACAGGACGTTGTGTTTCGACTCAAACTGTACGCTATAGGCTACATGATGCGCACCTTCACACCCGACGTCCATGGCGAGGTCTACCTTTGCAATCCCAACACCATGCAGTGCGGTACAGATAGGCCCAACAACATTGGTGAATGGACCCGTCAGAATTGGCATCACGTTCTCTTAACAGATGAGTGTCGCGTATGCCCTCAACCAGACAATCGTCGAGACGTGTTTGGAGGCAGTCTTGTCAGGCTGAATGTCTTAGACAATGTCCAGCGAGTGGTGGTTCCCTGATGTTTTGGGGTGGCATCATGTGGGGCCGACGTACGCCACTGGTGGTCATGGAAGGCGCCGAAACGGCTCTACGATACATGAATGACATCTTCCGACCCATGGTGCAACCATATCGGCAGAATTTCGGGGAGGCATTCGTCTTCTTGGACGAGAATTCTCGCCCACATCGTGTCCATCTTGTGAATGCGTTCCTTCGTGATAACGCCATCGCTCGCCTAGAATGGCCAGCATGTTCTCCATACATGAACCCCATCGAACATGCCTGGGATACATTGAAAAGAGCTGTTTTTGGACGAGATGACTCATCAACCAATCTGAGAGATCTACGCCAAATCACCGTTGAAGAATGGGTCAATCTGGACCAACAGTGCCTTGATGAACTCATGGATAGTATGCCATGACGGATACAGGCATGCATCAATGCAAGAGGACGTGCTACCACAACTTCCGAAAGGTTCGCTGTATGATTGTACAAATGGCAATGTGTGGTCTTCGTGAGCAATAAAGAGAGCTGAAACGTTGCTTGTGTATTCACTCCAAGCCATTTGTATGTCAAGGTGCATGACCTCTTCGCACTAGGGTGATGCAATCCTTTTTTTTATGTGTGTATATACTATGAGTGTAAGAATAGTTCAGCTTGAAGAGTTCTACAGAAAAGTCCGCGACAGCATATCTCTATCTTTGATACATCGCCCACTGTTGGTTTTACGTTTTAATTTCTTCCAACAATCTCCATTCAATGGAACTTTAAATTACTAGCTTCGGAGCGAGTTTACGAGCCAGCGAGTGAGTCTATCAAACTGCCAGCATCAAACTGTCGAGTCGTGTCGAGTTAAGACTTCAGAGAAGTGGTCAAGTGTTTGGAGTTTCGCTGTTCACCTCGGCTTTTCACAATTGCGACTGGGACCTGCCGTCCGTGCGCCTTTCAAACTTGCGCTGGGTAAACCGTTAAAGATACCGGGCGAAGCCAGGGCGGGTTGCTAGTTATACTTATAAGTGAATTGTGGGACTTGAACATTGCGGTCATTCATCCCCGTGTACAGGGGTGTGTGTAGAATTTGTCTGATAACGTGTGTAATTGTGGGGTCTGTAATAGTGTGTGTACAGTATGTGTAAATCAGGTGAGGATTGGGAAGGAAGCATCAGTGGCCTTATATTAAGAACCATACCGGCATTTGCCTGGAGAAGAAGTGGGAAACCACGGAAAACCAATTCCTGGATGTTGAGGTGGGAATCAAACCCGCCTACTCTGAATTTTGCATCATGAGGCTCAGTGTATCCCGTTCCAGCCCACATACTAGAATTAAATTTCTAGGCAGAGCCGGGAATTGATTCCGGACATCTGGGGACGACAGCCAAGAATGTTAGCTACTACATCACGAGGTGATCGAGTCTTCATGAAATCGTGCCACATATATTCAAACTAGAACTTATCTACATGCACTCACCTTGTCTGGGAGAACCTTGCCAGTTTTAGTGTTAATTAGTCCTGAACCAACAGAACGTTCAGTTTCTATGAGACCATCCATAATTATGGAAAACTCATATTTCAAACTATCTCTCTCCGACCTCAACTGCTCTAACTCCAAATTGAGTTGTTTGTACTTCTGGTCTCGGATATTCCTGATCTCTTCATAAGCGAGGAGCTCTTTGCGGTATCTCTGCTCTAACTCGGGAGTAACATCATATTCTTTGTAGGCAGTGTCGATCTGAAAACAAAAGAGTGTTGTTGCAGAACTTTATTTCGGGGCTTGGAACATCTTGACCACCAGGTCCAAGGTACAGAACTGTGCAGATTTTGAGATTCAAACAAAGCATTTAAATCACTCACAATTTGTATTCAAAATCATATTATTGACCAACTGCTGACATATTCACAGTACTTAGTGATGTATTCTCCCCTGTGGGCTTATACAGGGACTTTGTTTTATATGTGACGGGGATTTTCGCTCGCCCGCTCACCCACGTTGCGAGCATGTTTCCCGCCAAGCACTTTGCCTTAATGCGGCGTCCGCCCGGCACTGAGTCATTGAGTATATAAATTTGAATGTTACGTAATGAAAATTGCATTGGAACAGCACACTCAGCATTAAACACGTGAACAATTGACTAAACTGAACCTCACGCTGTTAAAGCTCTCAGCAGACTGCAAAGGACGGACACTTATGACATTTACTGGCACGTTCAAGATCCCCTTCGGGGCAAAATTCCGGCACCCCGGCGTCTCTAAAAGCCAGTGTAGTTAAAAGGGACGTAAAACCAATAACATTATTATTATTATTATTAGGGACACTTATGGTGCCAAGGAGCACATTACGGCAAAGTGCTTGGCGGGAGACCGGCTCGCAGCGCAGATGAGCGGTCGAGCGAAAATCCCCGTCACATATAAAACAAAGTCCCTGTATCTTTTCCCATAAGGAATTGCGTTTGAAAATTTTCGAAATTGGGGATTCCGAGGGATACCTGAGCTGGGTCTGTTTCCTCTTTTCTCAAAGCTTTGGAATGTATGAACCTTTCAGAATAGCAGTGTTTATATGCAAGAATCTTGATCAAGGAGTCGCGCTCAGTTCATAGTGTGATGTTTACGTTCGCCAAACAACATGCTCTACTGAGGTAAGGGTCATAGGATTAAAACTATAATTAAGAAAGAAAGTGACAAGACGTAAAATAATAACATGATTTAATGACTATTTGTGCGAAAAAGAATATAAACAACAATAAAAAAATCCTCCCTGAATTTTCCCATGACAGGAATATCAATCAATGTTGAGGAGTCAGACGGATCTCCCCCTTATAAAAATGTGGATCCTAGTTCCACTAACTTGCATTTGGATTTTATGTACGCGTGATGACTAACTACGAGAAATGAGTACTGAGATGACTGTTCGTTTACAGCGGGTTAACAGCCACGATGCTTACGAACAATCATCTCGTAAATCAACGTTTACGGATATGGGACATGACACAAATAAAACCCTTAAAAAATTAATGCTGACACACAATCAAAAAAATTCTACTATTTACAGGAATCTCCCTCGAGATCCTCCATTAGCGCGATGACGCACTTGACAAAATGAGCTGCCAACGCGGCCAATTGCTCAATACACAAACAAGGAAAAGACAGCATCGCACGTGACTTCACGGTTCACTGATATGGAATATAAACATGGAATGAAACCAACCACAACAAAAACCTGACCGGCTAAGATTACCTTATATCTACAAAAATGCACGTTAAGCTAACGCTTCGGAGATTATAGTGATTCGTAGGCAACTCCCATTTATTTAAACAATTTTTATCATTGATCAGTTCTTAATTCTGTATTTCAAGTAATTACGGAGCCAACAAGCACTCCCCACTAATGACCTCGCTTGCAACCTTCAGTCCGCCTTGTGAAACAACTCCCCCCTTCCTCAACACTTGTCATTGCCCCAACTCCAGTGTGTAAAAATAACTGACCAGCTGTGCCGTTATCTCAAAGAAACAACAGCAACAAATCTCAACCACCTAAACATATGGTCAGACATTAATCAAAATAGCCACATATGCCCTCGCAAGGTAACAATATGGACTTGGCACCAAGCTGACAGAAATCAGTCTACGCTGAAATTCCCGCTTGTAATGACCACTAAAATACACACACACATACTGCTGGGAATGACATAACGTTTTTCACACAGGTCGGTTGAATAGATGCTCACAAACTATTTTAAAAAATATTAAAACCTACGATAGAGCTGACTGCTCTTCGTCACAAATCACATTGCTCCAAAGGCAATAATCTCACTGAATCTGATCAATAATAAACCTTAAAAAAATTAATTACCCTCCAATCTACTGTATAATTATATTAATTCAGTCCTACTTCTGAAACACAACATATCTCCGAGAGACTTTTTTAACCGCATTGCGTAACATATGCAAACACGGTCGTCCACATAGCTACGTTAGTTAAAACAACAAACAAACAAGAACCTTCTACTAATAACATTTATGCGAGCTGTTTCCATGCAAAAGGTGTGTCAGACCAAAACTAAATATACTACGTTAATCAACACAAGCAAAATATTTACAAACAATGTGTCCCATATACCATAAGTTAATTTATCAGATAATAAGAATATTATTTAGTACTCATCCTCGGCCAGTCACCCGTCGAAGGACATCAGCTGCCATCTCCCAACTGAATGCTTCTTAGCTCATCTCAACCATCTGGACGGAGTGTTGATAGTTCCAAACTTCTTCCATGGTAAGCGATGTCATCTCTCGTGCTGATTCAAAAAGTTAGATTATTATACACTTGATATTTGACTACTAAATTCGCCGTTTCAGGTACTAATTTCCCCGGAACAGTCTGTTAGTGAATTGTCGATGATACTGTCCCTACAAAATATAGTACTGTGACTATCACTGATTTTAACACATTTATTAATAATTTCTGTGTCCTCATGACACGCAAAAGTATAAGTGCCTACGTCCTTAGACGAGCAAAATGTAAAGTAACCTGTGTCCTCGACACACAAAATGCAATGATAAACTTGTGTCTTCCGACACGCACAATATAAAAGGTAATGGTCTGTGTCTTCCGACACACCAAAGTATAATAAGCCTACGTTCTCAGACGCACAAAAGAAAGCAACCTGTGTCTTCGACACACAAAATGTAATGATAAACTTGTGTCTTCCGACACACACAATGTAATAGCCTGTGTCTTCCGACACATCAAAGTATAATAGCAATGTCTTGGCTCTTCACGCCACTTATAAATGAACCGGCCCTAGGTATCGATAGAGGGGAAAATTATATAAAATTTTCTCAAAATAATAGTGGTACAGGAATGAAATAAATATCACTGAACTCGTAAAATTGCGCAGGTCAAGAATATGCCCATTAATCCTAGAATCGATCGTAGAGATGTTGTCTAGCCGATCTCCTGCGTTAATGCTAGCCATCGCGTGCCCAAGCTAGACTTGGCGCGTTCGTAAGCATTCATTTCTTATTGGTTCCACATTTTCAATAACTTGGCGGTTTATTAAGTAACCATATACCATAAGTTAATTTATCAGATAATAAGAATATTATTTAGTACTCATCCTCGGCCAGTCACCCGTCAAAGGACATCAGCTGCCATCTCCCAACTGAATGCTTCTTAGCTCATCTCAACCATCTGGACGGAGTGTTGATAGTTCCAAACTTCTTCCATGGTAAGCGATGTCATCTCTCGTGCTGATTCAAAAAGTTAGATTATTATACACTTGATATCTGACTACTAAATTCGCCGTTTCAGGTACTAATTTCCCCGGAACAGTCTGTTAGTGAATTGTCGATGATACTGTCCCTACAAAATATAGTACTGTGACTATCACTGATTTTAACACATTTATTAATAATTTCTGTGTCCTCATGACACGCAAAAGTATAAGTGCCTACGTCCTTAGACGAGCAAAATGTAAAGTAACCTGTGTCCTCGACACACAAAATGCAATGATAAACTTGTGTCTTCCGACACGCACAATATAAAAGGTAATGGTCTGTGTCTTCCGACACACCAAAGTATAATAAGCCTACGTTCTCAGACGCACAAAAGTAAAGCAACCTGTGTCCTCGACACACAAAATGTAATGATAAACTTGTGTCTTCCGACACACACAATGTAATAGCCTGTGTCTTCCGACACATCAAAGTATAATAGCAATGTCTTGGCTCTTCACGCAACTTATAAATGAACCGGCCCTAGGTATCGATAGAGGGGAAAATTATATAAAATTTTCTCAAAATAATAGTGGTACAGGAATGAAATAAATATCACTGAACTCGTAAAATTGCGCAGGTCAAGAATATGCCCATTAATCCTAGAATCGATCGTAGAGATGTTGTCTAGCCGATCTCCTGCGTTAATGCTAGCCATCGCGTGCCCAAGCTAGACTTGGCGCGTTCGTAAGCATTCATTTCTTATTGGTTCCACATTTTCAATAACTTGGCGGTTTTTATCAGACCTCGGTCTCGTAGGAGTGTCTAGTATTTTCATCAGCCACTCACGTTACTGCATTATATTTTTTTTAGGCGCGAATATTACAATGAACATACCATAAGCGTGTCTCACTGCGCGTCCCTTCTATTTTGAGGTAGCCACCACCTGTCCTTCTGAAACCTTGCTAGGCTCTATCTTTTCACAATCCTAAGTATTTAGCCTTTTGTCAAACTGCTGCAGGTATGTCCCCATTGTCTCCAACAAATGCTTGAAATTTCCTCATCTCCGTCTGGCTATTTTCATGACGCTTGTGGAAATATTTATTAATTGAAGAAATAAAACATCGAATCATTTATCCATCAGAGGATAAAGGGTTCACAACTCCTCCACTCACAAAATTTCGAACTTAGGAGAAAGTCGATAATTTTAAAAAGACTCCCGTAGGCCAATTTGTTTTATTTCAGAATCTCCCCTTTTCTATTACTTGGTTTAGCCGCTCCTGTCTTGAATGGCATTTACTTGTTTCATTTCCTGCTTGTACCTCACTCTCTCAACTGCTTGCATGACGCGCTGATGCCTTAGGCAACACTCTGCTCGTCTCGTTAATGTTTGTCAATACCATTTCCACTTCCTTCTTCACGTGCCGTACTCAACTGCCCCCCGTCCACTTGGTTGATATAGGACGTCCATATATTTAAACTGCATCATTATTTTGGCACTCCCATGGTTCGCTTCTACGATACTTTTTAAGTTGGCTGCATTGTAGACCGACATTGTTCCTGTGCTTAACTCTTTCATTCTGTATGCATTATTTCCTAGGTTTCTTGCAATAGAATAGGGTCCTATGAACTTTTCACATAATTTGCTGAAGATCTTCTTCTCTGGATCCGATGTAGCAGGTCGTTTCACCAAAACGAGCTGGTTGATTTCAAGATCACTGTGAAACCTCTTATTTCTCACTCGCCGTAATCTGCGATCTGCTTGTTTTGTCATGTAGGCCCTCGTTTTCTCAATTCGCAGGTCAGGTGCTATCATGGGATCTTGTGGGCAGTTAATGATGCTTTTCCACGTTCTCACTGGATACTCGTTTTTGTGTAAGACCATAGGGATCTGTCCTGTCGACTCGTGCCTGGTAGAATTCATGCATGTCTCTACATCCATAATTTTATCCACCCATTTATGATGTACTTTGGGAATGAAGATTCTCAAGTATGATGTCACACATTTTATTGCTCTCTCACTTGGATTAGCTTGGGCATGTCGGATACTGCTTAAAACGTGTTTTATACCCATGTCCTCCATATCTTTCTTGAATTCGGCGCTTGTAAAATAGCTGCCATGGTCTGACAATATAAATTCTGGTTTTCCAAGGATTGGAATAACTCTATTTCGAATACGACTGAGTACTTGTTTCGATGTAGTTTTCTGAATGGGGCATAATACGACAAACTTAGAAAACACATCAATGCACACTAGCAAGTGACGGCAATCTCGCCTTCCTTTCGGAATTGAACCGAAACAGTCTAGGGCCAGTAGCTCGCATGGTTTCTGAGGTAGCAATGGTCTAGGATACTGCCTCATTAAATAGTTATTGGACTTTGTCCTCTGACAAGGATCACAAGTCGTAATGACGTCACATATAGTTGTTCTCATACGTGGCCATGTAAATGTCTCTCCTATTGTCGCTTCACATTTGTCTACTCCGACGTGTCCGTAACTTTCGTGAGTATGCCATGTCAGTCCTCGCTGTAAAGATGCAGGTACTAGTATGCGTAAATTGGTGTGGTCATTATCTACCCATTTGTGCAGCAAACTGTTGACATAAACATATTTTCCTTCCTTGGCTTTCGCTTCTCGAAATGCAGGTGTTCCTGTAGGTAGCTGCTTTCTGAAGTATCGAATTAATAGCATCATCCATGGTTCCACTTCTTGTTCTCTCTGTATCTCACGTAACTCCTCCAAGAATTCCCGGTCCTTCGGTGTTAACTCCAAGTGTTATACCATCGCTGTTTCTTCACTATCAGGCTCTGGGTTCCTGCTGGGTGCATCCGGAATCACGTTCATCTTTCCTGGACAATGTTCAATCTCAATGCTAAACTGCTGAATATATATAGACCAACGTGTCACACGTTCGCTTGCCATCGACGTCTTAAACAAGAATGTTAGTGCCTTGTGATCAGTCCTGACAACAATGGGGTATCCATAAATTATTCTTTTCCATTGTTGGAGCGCATGAAGGATGGCCAACAATTCTAGTTCCGTTACAGTATAATTGCGCTCGTGCTTACGCAATTTTCGGCTGACAAATGCCAAATATGTTTTACGTTGCAGGTTAGCTGGATCTTCTTGGTAGAGCATGGCACCTATACCAATTAGTGAAGCATCCGCTTGGATTATAAATTTGTGCTTGAAGTCTGGATATCCTAACTTAATGCAGTTTTCCAGTAGCTGTTTTGTTGCTTGGAATGCCTTCTCACATTCCGCATTCCATAACCATTTATTATTCTTTTTTAGCATTTCCTGCATTGGAGCTACAGTCTCCGTGTAACCTGGACAGTTTTCCTTAAAGAATCCCGTTACGCCTAAGAAAGCCCGAATGTGCTTGACTCTCGTTGGTGTAGGGAAATTCTTTATCGCTTCGATCTTAGCTGGATATGGCTTCACTCCCTCCTTGTCAATGATGTGACCCAAATATAAGATCTCGCTCTTGAAGAAATGCGATTTCTTCAGGTTTACTTTGAAATTTGATGCATTAAGGTTTCCTAATACTTTATCTAAATTTTCCATGTGAGTTTCAATGTTGTCGGATGCCAGCAGAATGTCATCAATGTAGCGCACCGTCATCTCCTTAACTTCCTCGGTTAGATTCCGATCCAGTGCTCGGATTAAAGCACAGCCCGCTGTTTTGACTCCAAAGGGCATTCGGACGAAGCAAAACGTTTTGTTATTGAATAAGAAGCCAGTTAGAAGCTGTGACTTCTCATCCAATTCAATATGGTGGAAACTGAACGTCAAGTCAACTGATGGATAAATGCTTTTGTTCTTAAAGCCTTTTAGTACGTCTCTGATAATTCGCGCTCTGTCATACTCAGGAAAAATGAGTCTCATATTGAGATTTCTGGCATCTAAACAAAGTCTAATAGATCCATTTGGTTTTGTGACTGCCAAAATCGCATTTATATAAGGTGTAGGTGTCTTCCTTATCACTCCAGCCTGTAACATCTCATCTATAATGACCTTGACTTGACCACGATATTTTTCCGGAATTGGGTACAATCTACTTTTGAAAGGTGACCAATCCTCGACTTGCATAGAATGTTTGAAATTTAATATTTTTCCAGGTACTGTATCAAACACTGCTTTGTGCTTCCTTAAAATCTCTTCCAATTGTTTTCTATGTTCACCCCCAAGTTGAATGTCATTGAGCCACTCCTGTAGTAACTCTTCAAATTGTGCCTCACTGTCGTCTCCTTCCGTTAATAAAGACCATATCTCCTGGGATTCACTCTCCCCTCTAGTTCCACAACAGCTCCTTCTATGATGTTATCTTCAGCCTTTCGTATCTCCTCTTCCGTCTCTTCCGATATTGCTTCCAATGCCCAAGAATTTACATCTCTTCCGGTAGTGATTTCATCCATATGCAATCCCACGTTCTTCAGTTGATCATACTCTCTAAAACTGACTGTGTTCTTGTGCAAATCTATCACTGCTTGATAGTCACAAATGAAATTTGCACCAAGATATATATTGAAATTCATCTTTGCCATGATAATGAATGTTTGCCCAAAAGTGTGTTCCAATATGTTCAGCTCTAAGTATGCCTGACGTTTACAAGTGACGGTGCGTTCAGGAATAACACCCCTCACTTTGAGTTGTGGTACGGGAATTACAGGAATATTCTGACTCCGTCCCAACTCTCGAACCAAGGCCTCCGATACCAGACTGATCTGCGACCCCGTATCCAATAAACATCTTATATTAATTCCACCAATCCTTGCGTAAATAATGGGTAACTGCCAAATTTCATCGTTCCGTGGTTTCACCGTCTCCTCCAGGCAATCTTCTGGCAAAGCAATCCATTCTTGTATGTTCGCTACTATCCATCCATCTTCAACTTCCGACTGTTGCGTTTGTAGACTGTCTTCTTTATCCAAATTTAGCATTTTTTTAAGCTCCATTGCGACTCCCATCATCCTTTTGTCGCCCATGCCCTTGATATTCCTCTTGTCTCAGTAGACTTCCAGCTTCCTCAGTATGTGTGTCTGGATTCTTCATGTTCCCAATGGCGTTTTCCCATCTTCCTAGCTCTCCACCTTGACTAGCGTGTAATTCCTCTAGGTAATTTTGTGATTGAGCGTGCCTATCATCCCAGTCATTTCGATAATTACGTGCCTCTCCTTGATTTTGATCTCTCCTTCCTTTCCATCTTTGATTAGCATTGTAATCACCGTATCTTCCATAAGGCCTCTCATTTCTTCGATTTTCACGCCATTGCTGATACCCTCTCTGTTGATATCTATTGTTGCCTTGATATGACCTATTGTTATAGTTATTCTCGTTACGCTGGTATGGTCTGTTTTCTCCTTCTTCCTGGTTTCGCCTAGGTGTGGAGGTGCTTGTATTAGTACCCTGCGTTTTAGTGTTTGCCTGTTTTGGTTTTATGACCTCTGTCGTATTGACTAACTCCAGCTGTCTTCCTCCTCTATAATGATTATGAGATGTAGTCTCATCTATCTGGCGTAATATGTGCTCTGCATGTAAGGCCGTACTAACGTTCGCTGCGACTAGTACTTGTTGCACGTTGACTGGTAATTGCCGCGCTATAGTCATCACCAGATCCGCTTCGTTTAAAGGGTAATCAATGTCGCGAAATTTTAGCATTTGCATGTATAAGAAATCTGAGTATTTTGTTTGCTGGGTAGTTTGGTATTTCCTAGAGTAAAGCTCCATCCTTAGACTCTGTTGTAATGCTGGCGACCAGTATTTGCGCAGAAACGCTAATTTGAAATCTGCCATAGTTCCAAATGTATATTTGAAGCTTAAAAACCATGTAAGGACATTTACTGATAAAAATCTCTCCATCATCCTCAACCTACGTGCTTCAGGTACCCCAGTGTCATTGTAATGATCTTCAATTTCTTTAATAAAGGCTTTAGGTGTCACCCCTGAATCCTCCGTGTACTTCTGCGGTTTATAATCGTTCGAGCGAATTACTTGGATAAGTTGTGTGGGCTGATGACCGTCTTGTGGCGTGAAACTCCTTTCAATATTCTTGCGAAACCCCTCCGTGTTTGTCGTTAATGGGCTCTCTGTCTGAGCTTGACTCCCTGCTGTGCTTGCCTCCTCCGGGCTATTTGAGTCGTCCTGTCTATCTCTCATTGTTCCTGTTTTAAATATCGAGGATTTTTCTATCGACCTCAGTTCAGCTTTTATGATCCTGTCTGTTTGTTCTTTAAGTTTACTCTTAATTTCTTGTTCTAATGCTTGAATACGAGTATGATTTTCGCCTACTGTCTTAAGGATGGTTGATCTTTCCTCTTTAGAATCGATATTCATTTTTCGCCAATCTTTCCTTATTTGCTCCTTAATCGTGCTTACTTTCTCCTCAATCTGGCTTTTAATGTCATCCTGATTGCTTTCTATCTGGCTCAGCCTTTCGTCGATGGTATTCTTTAATTGATCCTGGTCCGCTTCTAGGCTTTTCCATTGCTCCGCTGATTTTATTTCGAGACGGTCCATGTCTTTAATTATGCCGGATATATTTTCATCTACCGCTGATAATTGTTGTTGAATGACCTAGCCGCTCTTTTCCATTTCCTTAAATCGTCCTTCTAACTTATCCTGAGCTATCTTGACCTCGCTTGTATTCATAGTGCATGCTAGTTCAATTTGCTCTAATTTAGCTAACACCGTTTCATCCAGAATGCTAAGTTTTTCTTAATCTGATCTAATTGTTTTTCATTGTTTTTACTAACATCTAGGGCCAGCAATACCATCTGTTGATTAGTGTGATCCTTCATCTCTGCGGTTAACGAAGCTAATTGGTTCGTGTTTTTAACATTCTGCGCCTCTAACTGCGAATTTATAGTGTCATTGATTTTATTTTTTAATAATCTAGCTTGTTCCGCCTGATATTCATTTTGTTCAATCCTAATGTTATTTAATTGTGTCCGCAATGATTCACTCTGCTCAGACAATTTGTTTATAGACTCACTTTGTTCTAACATAGCATTGTTTAGTGATTCACTTCGTTCGGATAACTTCGCGTTTAATGCTTCACTTTGTTCTGATAGTTTAGTGTTTATTTGATCAGATAATTTTGTGTTTAGTGATTCACTTTGTTCCGATAGTTTAGTGTTTAATGATTCACTTTGTTCTGATAGTTTAGTGTTTAATGATTCACTTTGTTCCGCCAATTTAGTGTCCAACAATTTCTGTGTCCTCCTAGCCGCAGTCTCAATGATTTCTTGAATCTGTTCTACTGTTGCCATGTTATACACTTATATGAGACATTAGGGAAATGGCATAAAGCAATGCCCCTTGACCCACACATACAATCCAATGCACATTTAATGTCTTTACCCTACTCAGTTCATTTATTTTTACATTTAATCCCACTAGTCGATTGCATCTCTGAGTAGTTCTAATGTTACTCAATTTAATTTAAACCCAAACACATATTCAGTCATTAAATTGTTATCCTGATCTGATATTAACACTGACTAATTAACAAAGTATTAATTGTCATTTAAGGCTACCAGCCTCCTAACATTTTCATGAGTTTGACTTTCTAAACAAATCTAGTTTTAATTTTAATCATTGGGCGCCCGGTATCACGTATATTAATTTATTTTAATTCAATAGACAAAAACGTGAACCGTATTTTACATTGCAAACTCCTGATTTTAATTTATATTTCACACAGTTGGCGGTATACTCCTCGCCTCAATTACTTTTAATAATCCGGTGATTAAAATACTGTCATATCTGCCTCCACTTGTGGCCTGTCAGTTTTACTCAAATACGCCAACTAAATTTGTTCCAGCAGCGAACCAGCAACAAAAATACACCTTCATTGTTGCGTCAGTTTGAAAACCCAACTACGCTTACATTGACATGTGCAATTTCTTTGCCGTTACACCACATTGAACCGCCCCACGCTTGGCCGCGCCAGTTTACCTCCTATGAACCCTTCAGAATAGCAGTGTTTATATGCAAGAATCTTGATCAAGGGGTCGCGCTCAGTTCATAGTGTGATGTTTACGTTCGCCAAACAACATGCTCTACTGAGGTAAGGGTCATAGGATTAAAACTATAATTAAGAAAGAAAGTGACAAGACGTAAAATAATAACATGATTTAATGACTATTTGTGCGTAGAAAGAATATAAACAACAATAAAAAATCCTCCCTGAATTTTCCCATGACAAGAATATCTATCAATGTTGAGGAGTCAGACGGATCTCCCCCTTATAAAAATGTGGATCCTAGTTCCACTAACTTGCATTTGGATTTTATGTACGCGTGATGACTAACTACGAGAAATGAGTACTTGGATGACTGTTCGTTTACAGCGGGTTAACAGCCACGATGCTTACGAACAATCATCTCGTAAATCAAGGTTTACGGATAAGGGACATGACACTAATAAAACCCTTAAAAAAATTAATGCTGACACACAATCAAAAAAAATCTACTATTTACAGGAATCTCCCTCGAGACCCTCCATTAGCGCGATGACGCACTTGACAAAATGAGCTGCCAACGCGGCCAATTGCTCAATACACAAACAAGGAAAAGACAGCATCGCACGTGACTTCACGGTTCACTGATATGGAATATAAACAAGGAATGAAACCAACCACAACAAAAACCTGACCGGCTAAGATTACCTTATATCTACAAAAATGCACGTTAAGCTAACGCTTCGGAGATTATAGTGATTCGTAGGCAACTCCCATTTATTTAAACAATTTTTATCATTGATCAGATCTTAATTCTGTATTTCAAGTAATTACGGAGCCAACAAGCACTCCCCACTAATGACCTCGCTTGCAACCTTCAGTCCGCCTTGTGAAACAACTCCCCCCTTCCTCAATACTTGTCATTGACCCAACTCCAGTGTGTAAAAATAACTGACCTGCTGTGCCGTTATCTCAAAGAAACAACAGCAACAAATCTCAACCACCTAAACATATGGTCAGACATTAATCAAAATAGCCACATATGCCCTCGCAAGGTAACAATATTGACTTGGCACCAAGCTGACAGAAATCAGTCTACGCTGAAATTCCCGCTTGTAATGACCACTAAAATACACACACACATACTGCTGGGAATGACATAACGTTTTTCACACAGGTCGGTTGAATAGATGCTCACAAACTATTTTAAATAATATTAAAACCTACGATAGAGCTGACTGCTCTTCGTCACAAATCACATTGCTCCAAAGGCAATAATCTCACTGAATCTGATCAATAATAAACCTTAAAAAGATTAATTACCCTCCAATCTACTGTATAATTATATTAATTCAGTCCTACTTCTGAAACACAACATATCTCCGAGAGACGTTTTTAACCGCATTGCGTAACATATGCAAACACGGTCGTCCACATAGCTACGTTAGTTAAAACAACAAACAAACAAGAACCTTCTACTAATAACATTTATGCGAGCTGTTTCCATGCAAAAGGTGTGTCAGACCAAAACTAAATATACTACGTTAATCAACACAAGCAAAATATTTACAAACAATGTGTCCCATATACCATAAGTTAATTTATCAGATAATAAGAATATTATTTAGTACTCATCCTCGGCCAGTCACCCGTCGAAGGACATCAGCTGCCATCTCCCAACTGAATGCTTCTTAGCTCATCTCAACCATCTGGACGGAGTGTTGATAGTTCCAAACTTCTTCCATGGTAAGCGATGTCATCTCTCGTGCTGATTCAAAAAGTTAGATTATTATACACTTGATATCTGACTACTAAATTCGCCGTTTCAGGTACTAATTTCCCCGGAACAGTCTGTTGGCGAATTGTCGATGTTACTGTCCCTACAAAATATAGTACTGTGACTATCTATCACTGATTTTAACACATTTATTAATAATTTCTGTGTCCTGATGACACGCAAAAGTATAAGTGCCTACGTCCTTAGACGCGCAAAATGTAAAGTAACCTGTGTCCTCGACACACAAAATGCAATGATAAACTTGTGTCTTCCGACACGCACAATATAAAAGGTAATGGTCTGTGTCTTCCGACACACCAAAGTATAATAAGCCTACGTTCTCAGACGCACAAAAGTAAAGTAACCTGTGTCCTCGACACACAAAATGTAATGATAAACTTGTGTCTTCCGACACACACAATGTAATAGCCTGTGTCTTCCGACACACCAAAGTATAATAGCAATGTCTTGGCTCTTCACGCCACTTATAAATGAACCGGCCCTAGGTATCGATAGAGGGGGAAATTATATAAAATTTTCTCAAAATAATAGTGGTACAGGAATGAAATAAATATCACTGAACTCGTAAAATTGCGCAGGTCAAGAATATGCCCATTAATCCTAGAATCGATCGTAGAGATGTTGTCTAGCCGATCTCCCGCGTTAATGCTAGCCATCGCGTGCCCAAGCTAGACTTGGCGCGTTCGTAAGCATTCATTTCTTATTGGTTCCACATTTTCAATAACTTGGCGGTTTTTATCAGACCTCGGCCTCGTAGGAGTGTCTAGTATTTTCATCAGCCACTCACGTTACTGCATTATATTTTTTTTAGGCGCGAATATTACAATGAACATACCATAAGCGTGTCTCACTGCGCGTCCCTTCTATTTTGAGGTAGCCACCACCTGTCCTTCTGAAACCTTGCTAGGCTCTATCTTTTCACAATCCTAAGTATTTAGCCTTTTGTCAAACTGCTGCAGGTATGTCCCATTGTCTCCAACAAATGCTTGAAATTTCCTCATCTCCGTCTGGCTATTTTCATGACGCTTGTGGAAATATTTATTAATTGAAGAAATAAAACATCGAATCATTTATCCATCAGAGGATAAAGGGTTCAGTACCCTCTAAATAATGTGATTTCAATTCATGGTCAGTGAATCTTAGAATAGTGGGAGAGTAGATCATTAGCAAAATAAAATGACTTCAAATCCCTTTGCTCTAAATTCACACGAAAACTGGAATTACGTATTCAAAACAAAACGTGTGACATTTTGCATTAGCAAGGCTCCTCTTTTAGTGGAAATTCAAAACAATAATTTTACTGTCAGTTTTTTTAAATGAAATGTAATTAAGACTATTGATTAAACATTTGAAACAATGTCAGCGCCTTGCAAACATTGTTACTGCATTAAGATACCGTATGCATATGTTTAAAACAATTTCCATAATTTAAAAACAAACTTTCTGAACCTTTTTGTGATTAACTAAAATGTAAATAAAGGCAGTTATGCCATCAGAATGGTTAATTTACAATTTAAGGCGTGTCCAAT
This sequence comes from Meconema thalassinum, assembly GCA_946902985.2. NCBI lineage: Eukaryota > Metazoa > Arthropoda > Insecta > Orthoptera > Tettigoniidae > Meconema > Meconema thalassinum. Next base: position 416,759,236 of record OX336391.1, read on the forward strand.
TGGCAATGTTTTGAGTTCATCTAGCAGCAACCACAAAATATTTATTTCAGTTGTTCTTTCACATAACTATTACCATTAGTGTATTAATGTCCCCAACAAAATATATCGGTGTATCACCATATGCCAAGAAATATAACATATTTTTTCGAAAATACAAAATGTCAAAAATATTTGTTTTCCGTTCTTCTTAATCAGTTTCTTAATGGGGACATATGTTTTCTAAGCTTTTGTACAGGTCATTCCTAACTTAATGTTCTTTAATTTGAGACCTTGTCGAGATTGATACTTGAATATAACTTGACTTATTGATCTTTCAACCTGTCTCTTCTAGTTACCGTGGTTGGTTCCTCAGTTTAGGGGTTGCGACAACGCGGTCATGTAGCCCTGTGTACTTTGGGTGTGTGTTAAATCTGTCTGATAACCGGTGCTAATTGTGATGACTTTATTAGTGTGTGTATCTGTTTTCAATTCAAGTAAGGACTGCAGACATTTAATTTTTTCAAGTAGTTCCTACTTTGGCCGCCAAACGCCACCGTCTGCGACTACTAGTTCAGAACCAGGTTACCAGACGCCACTGCAGTCGGCTCCTGGCGACGAACGCCGGAACCTAAGAGCATTTGTCAAATGTTTAACCTAACCTAATTTAGCTTCACACAGGTGTAATTCGTGGAAGGTTCTTTAACAGGCCATAAATCTATGACATGGGACCGCCGGCTTTACTTCCCCTCCGAAGGAAGGCATACTGAGGGATTTTGAACGCTCTTAAAAATCCTACGACTTCGGCCGGGTTTGAACCCGCGATCATGGGCATAGAATCTACGCAAGATCTGCTTAAGATATAGGCAATATACTGTATACTTGTAACTTGTCAGGTATGGATGAAATATTCATTCAGGATTATGTTATCAATAGATAATAAACGAAAATTAATCTTTCAGACATTTTTTAAATAAACTTAGAAGTTATTTTGCGTAGTTAGAGCAGATGAATTTAATTGGTTGCGTTAAGTTTATGCTATGGATAACCTAATTTGTTGGAAAAACCGTCCTTTTTCCTTTACTATCCCATTAGGCCCTTGAGAGACATAAGATTTCAGCCTACCGAGCTAGCATGTTTACCCCATGATCGACTCCATAGCATAAATAATATTGGTTTCATTAACGTAAACGTGTATTTCGTCGTTTCCTATATGTGATGTTTTCTAGTCGGGTCATTTCCATCTTGACTGCGACCTTGTATTTTATCACAACTTTGGACGGTTTTATGGAGTCCTTGTCCCACATTTGAAGCAGATTATTGGCTTATTTTGGCAGGATGGAAGATTGGTCTACGAAAGACTGTGAAGATCCGCAACCATTTGGCATGCAAAGGAGATGGTTCGCATGACCTCACGTCAGTATTAGAAGGCATATTTTTTCCTTCTTAGGTGAAGGCAGATGACCTCACTGTTCTGCCCCTTAAATTAATTAAAATAAAAAATCTTTCTTGGAACTCGAGTGCCTTTGGTTTTTAGGTTTTTCCTAAAATTACGATGCATATTTTTCCTTTCTTAGTAAACTAATGTTTAACATGTCTGGCCAGGATCGCCTTGCTACGGTAATGGAGTAGACAGCCAGCGTCTCGACGCCCAGTGTAGGGAGGCGGAAAATAACACGACCTTCTAGGGTACTAACGGCTACGGGCAGAGGAGCCCCTTTAGGTGGGTGCTGGACCCATCAGTGGAGGAAATGCCTCTGAAATTCAGCAAGCAGCGTCTGTTCTCCAGGTTAGGGGCGTCTGCAGAAGACGTCTGTACTCCAGGTTAGGGGTGGCCTGAAATAAACTCTGGGGCTTACAACTCTAGTTTTAGCACTGAGGAGTGAGCTATGCCAACCCCCCCCCCCCCCCTCCCCAACTATCTTCAACTTAAGGCATGATGGAAACACTTTCGGTAACGACTACTCCAGGAGATAGCCGGAAACGGAAATCCTCCACCGCCTTGAGCGGTGCAACCAGGCCGTCGGATTCTGGAGAGCCTGGAAGCTTCCCAGAACCACAACACGAAAGTTACGAATCAAGCGCAAACACCAGCGTGGAACGCTGACCATCAATACGCTTCTGAAAACAGGGAAATTAAAACAACTGATTAACGTTTTGGAAGACCAGAACATCTGCATATTGGCACTGCAAGAGACCAGATACCTCGATGAAAACCCAATAGATTCAGAACAGTACCGAATCTACAAAGGAAAACACGCGATAAAGAACAACTCCAACATAACTATCCTAGGGACAGCCTTTGTAGTCAAAAGGAACATAATGGAGTCCATAATTAATTTCACTTCACCTTCAGAGGGGATCTCGCTCCTCTCCTTTAGGTCTGGAAATAAAGGCTACACAAGCTGCGCAAGCCCCAATAAATGAAGATAATAGGAAAGACCCAGAAAAGGTGGACGACTTTTGGGAAACTCTCGAAGACTCAGCTTCTAAAATCTCTCAACACAACATAAAAATCTTGATCTGTGACTTCAATGCTCAGGTGGGCAGAGAAAAGAAGTATAGACAAATTGTGGGTGACTACCCTGCACATAGAAGAATGAATAAAAATGGTGAAAGACTTATTGCATTCTGTAGACCAGGGCCATCCACACAGCGCTCCGTCCGCGCTCTAAGCCCGTGCTCCGAGTGCTCTGGTGGGAGGTAGTTTCGTTAGGGGTGGGAGGAGCTTGGCTGGGCGAGCGCGCGTAGTCGCTAGTCTAGACCAATGCACTTTGTTGGCATCGTGTAAGTAAGTCAGTTTCGCAGTAGACACGACTAAACATCATATAAAAAAAGGAGTGGCGTTGCAGCAACCTTCAGAGCAGAATGGGAAATTTTATGTTTCTGTACAGCTTAGTGTGCCACCGAGATTTATGTGTTTAAAGAAACACAATTTGGAATGGCACTGCAGTGCCAACCACAGGGATGATTACGGTGATTTGACAGACGACAGTTGCCAATCGAAGTTGGAAGAATTGAAAGAAAATTTTAAGCAGCACTTTTCTTTAAGTATTATTGTTTTAATTTTAAATGCTTGTTTACAAGCAAACAAATGACTTAATTAACTGAAGAACACTAAAATTGTTACTTGCCGTATTTCTGTCTAACAGGAGATAGAGGCGATTGAGGTTGGTGGACCCAATTTACGAGCAAGCTACAATTTTTCGATGCGAATTGCCAAAGCTGGGAAACCCTTCGCAGAAGGGAATTTAATCAAGGAGTGCCTAATTGACGCGGCGGCATGTGTTCGTCCTACGGAGCTAGTTGAGAAATTAGAAAAAATCTCATCCTGTGGGCCTATATGAGGTATATTTTTATGGCAAAACAGCCCTATCAATATGATGTCAACAATCCCACAAAAGCCGTCGACCTCACGACTCTACGTACGTATCTTGTCAGCGCGGTGGGAACATCGTCCGTCTGTCTCAGGTCTCCTAGCTGCCACAGTGTAGTGGTGGTAGGGGCAGGAGCGCTAGTCTGACTTCCCAGTGCTCCCCGAGCGCGAACGCGCTCTCGGAGTGCAATGACTGGATGGCCCTGCTGTAGACAATTCAACCTTAAATTAATGTCCACACACTTCAAAGCCCTCGCACGGAAAAAGAAAACTTGGGTCTCTCCCAATAAAATGCTAGGGGAGTTCCAGATCGACCATGTCGCAATAACAGCCTGAAATCGAAAAGAAATACTAAACGATAAAGTGAGAAAGAATCCATCGGCTCAGATGTCAGAGATCAAAGTAAGATTCCAGTCAAATAGACCCAAACCCAGAGCCACCAAGAAGCCTAGAGTCAATATAGACACACTGAAGCAGAACAAATATAAATATCTTGAAAGTCTGTCTAACCTGGGGATGAATAGATGGGAAGGGATCTGAGAATCCATGACCAAAGCATCCGAAAATTAGGGAAAACATCCAAGAAAACGGAAGCACAGATGGTGAAATGGAAGGTGTGATGAAGCACTTGAAAGAAGATTGAAATCCTGGAAGAGGTGGAACTCCAACAAGACCGAGGAGAAATGGGAATACTTCAGAAATGAAAGGAAGGGAGCAGCCCAGATCATAAGAGCCGAGAAGAGAAAATATGACCAAAGTAGGGTGGAAAAGGTGGAGGAAGAGTTTAGAAAGAACAACACCAGGGAGTTTTACAGGACCTTCAGAGAGGAGCTACGGGGGTATCAACCACCAAACCTTTACTTCAAGCGACCTGATGGAAGCCTGGTGACTAACAATAAAGAACATTGCTATCTCTTGGCGGACTACTTAAAAGCGCTACTAATGTGCGATAAACCTCTGGAAAGACTAGATGTCCAGGAAAAAATCAACGACAACCCAGGTTCCAAACCACCTAGCCTAGATGAGATGAAGCAGATAATCAAGGAGCTCAAGGATAACAAAGCACCAGGTGAAGATGGTATTGTGGCAGAAATGTTTAAGATCGGAGGAGAAATCACTGCAGAAGGAATCCACCGCCTTATGGAAGAAGTATGGAGAACTGAAACGATCCCTAATGACTGGAAATGTGCACTCATGCACCCATTCCATTAGAAAGGTAACCGCATGGATCCAAACAACTACAGAGGGATCTCTTTACTTCCAATCGCCTATAAGATACTCTCTAAGGTCTTGATGATCAGAGTTGAAAAACAGACTGATCATCTCATTGGAGAATACCAAGCTGGTTTCAAAAAAGGGAGGTCATGCGCGAAGCGGATATTCAACCTCAAATGCATCCTGCGAACAAGAGCGATAAGGAGCCAGAACACCGTGGACACCTTTGTCGACTTCAAGAAAGCATATGACTATTGGCAGGCAAGCCTTATTCAGTGTCTTGGAGGAGTTTGGAATTGACAAGGAAACAAGGGAAATCATAGAGCAAACCTTGATCGACACCATCTCAAAAGTGAAGTTCTTCGGAGAAGTCTCAGATCCGTTTGAAATACAGACAGGGGTCGGGCAAGGAGATGGATTAACCCCGTTCCTCTTCAACATCGTACTAGAAAAAATAATGAAAGCATGGGAAGAAGCTCTGAAAGTGGGAGGAATAAGCGGAGTACACCTTGGAAGGAAAGGACAGAACCTAGAAATCAAGTGTTTAGCTTTTGCCGATGACCTTGCCCTCTTAGCCAAAAACCGGGAAGACGATCGAAAGATGCTGGAGATCCTGCATGAAATCGCCGAAAAAGTGGGTCTTAAAGTTTCTTCTGAAAAGACGGAATGTATAGAGTACAGGCACCAACACGAGAGGTATATGGAGGTAAAACATGGGAAAATTAAAAGAACAGAGAAATTAAAATACCTGGGAGAATGGATGCAATCCAACGGACTGGGTAAAGAGGCAAACAAGGGAAGAGCCAGAAAATTAGACCTGGCCTACAAGCTAACAAAGAACAGGTATAATAAACGGGCAATATCATACAAGGCCAAAATCCGACACTATAACTCAGTCACAAAACCAGAAGGATTGTACGCTTTGGAGTGACTAATTTTAAATAAAAAAAGGGGAGCTGCAAGAACTCGAGAAAAAGGAAAGGAATATTCTGAGGAAAATTCTGGGACCTCAGAAGACTTCTAATGGAACTTGGAAGAAGAGGAAAAACGAGGAGCTCTACAAGTGTTCTGAAAAGATCACGGACACAATGCGGAAAAGAAGGCTGAAATTTTATGGACACCTGGTAAGATTGGACGAGAACCGACTGACCAAAAAGATCTTCAAATACATATGGGATTAAAGGCCACCTCTTAGTGGGTAGAAGAGGTCAAGAGGGATGCAGCAGAAGTTGGAATTACTCCAGAATTGATCCACAATAGAAGTGAGTTTAGAAGAAAGGTAGGCAATTTAAAATAATTTGAAGAGAAACCAATTACATAGAGACCCGTGCTGATCATTTCCGAGGAGGAGAGAAAGATAAGGATCGAAAGAATGAAGAGGTTCCGGGGAGAAAAGAGAAGGAAGGCCAAGAAGCCTTAAGTTCTATGCGGTCCATAAGTAGTGGTTTTGTGGGGGTTCTACACCCTCCTCCTCCTCACCTTCCTCACAAGATGGCGGCGGCGCGATATCTCTCGAACGCATGGTCGGATTTTGACAAATGAGGTGTCATTGAACTCGGGCTGACACCCCCTTCCCAATAGACAACATATCTCTACCCCAAAATAAAACCTACCCCTACTAGAGGGTGAAATTGTAATTTTTAGAAAATCTCTCTTTCCAATTGCAACATGTGAGAGTTTGAATGCCAATATGGAATGAAACGTTGTTCTACACAAGAGACATGTATACGGTGGATAACCACTATGAATTAACATGCTTGTTTTTTCGTTTTTAAGCATGCCCACTCATGGCTTTTGTAAGAGGGTGGGGGAGCGGATCCCTGTGGACGGGTTATTGTTGACGGTCATTGTTGGCGGGTCATTGTGGACGAGTCCTTGTGGACAAGTCCTTGTTGACAGGTCCTTGTGGCCAGGTCCTTGTTGACAAGTCCTTGTGGACGAGTCCTTGTGGACGAGTCCTTGTTGATGAGTCCCTTTGGACTGATCCATTTGGACCGGCCCCTTTGGCCTGGTTCCTACGGACTGGTCCATGAATTTATTTAAATTATGTCAAAGGGCCTAACTACATTTTGCGTGTAAAGTAGTGTGTTGAACTGACGTTGTTCACTAATCCCCCAATACTATAATGCGATAACGATATGAAAGGAAAGTGACGAAATACATGTGAACATACAAGAGATCTAACTTGGTGGATGGATGTGTCATTTGTAGTTCAAGGAGAATAATACATGTTATTGAGATGTTAAAACTGAGGAGATGGTACGTGCAGTAAGACGTCTTGTTACTTCCTGTGTCATATTACAGACATGACAGAGAGCGCGCAGATCTGTTGCTATGACTAACGCTGCAGTAATTTGAAACCACAAGTGTTCATGAAGACAATAGGTGATGATCATGCAAAGTTAGCAGTTATTGGATATTACACAGGTGTTCCTTCCGGTGTCATGTTGCTGACATGACAGAGAGAGCGCACTGCTGTTGTTATGACTGACGCTGCAGTAATTTGAAACCCCAAGTGTTGATCAAGACAATGGGTGATGATCATGCAAAGTCAGCAGTCATTGAATACCACACAGGTGTTCCTAGTGTACTTTGGACTCTCAGCTGTATTGGGAAAGGAATTGCAATGATCTGCAAAAAACTGCTGACACGAGCGATGAGAGTTTATATAAGAGAGGTGTCATATATTGACCTACTGTCAGTCTTTATTACTCGCTTTGAGTGAACAGTGCTCTATTACTGCTCAAGAGTTGTAAAAAAGCCTTTTTGGTAGAAAATCATTAAATTATTTTGCAAGGTAAGTAATTATTATTAATGGATTGTAGTCTTTTATTACTAATTGATGATGAAGTTATTGATTGGAATGTATTTATTGATTGATTGATTGATTTGTTTACAGATAATTGGGTACCTGTAGGTTACCAGATTCCTACAATCTGTTAATTCAGTGGCAGCAGTTGATACATTATAAAAAAGTAAGTGCCCCTCTAATAACTTTTAAAGAGTTAGAGTGATATTTTCCAATGTTCACCACTACATGTCAGTGAAAATGGTATATTTAGCAGTCAAAAGTTGGAACTACTTGACCATGGTGTGTAAAGCTAATTTTGTAGGTTAGATTTTGATTACCGCTCTATTAAGTCTAAATGTTCATTGCTAGGTGTCAGTGACATAGGGAATATTTAAAGACTCAACCTCAGTTCACCTATCATAACCTAACTTTACCTAACTTAACCTTGTCACGTGACATGTTTTACAAGTTTAGACTTGCTTTACGACTGACTATGACGTCACACTTAGCTCACTTAACTGGTGGCTCCTGGTTTCTATCACGTGACATGTTCTACAAGTTTAGACTTGTTTTAAGACTGGCTATGACGTCACACTTAGCTCACTTAACTGACGATCGCTGGTTTCTATCACGTGACATGTTCTACAAGTTTAGACTTGTTTTAAGACTGGCTATGACGTCACACTTAGCTCACTTAACTGGCGACCGCTGGTTTCTATCACGTGACATGTTCTACAAGTTTAGACTTGTTTTAAGACTGGCTATGACGTCACACTTAGCTCACTTAACTGGCGATCGCTGGTTTCTATCACGTGACATGTTCTACAAGTTTAGACTTGTTTTAAGACTGGCTATGACGTCACACTTAGCTCACTTAACTGGCGACCGCTGGTTTCTATCACGTGACATGTTCTACAAGTTTAGACTTGTTTTAAGAATGGCTATGACGTCACACTTAGCTCACTTAACTCGCGATCGCTGGTTTCTATCACTCTATCAAGTTCCAATGTTCACGGCTAAGTTTCAGTGACATTTGTATATAGTAACCCTTAGTTGGAACTACATGAAGTTAGACTTGCTAGGAGTTCACAGATGATCGATTTAAATACCCTGCTACAACCATTGACTGGAATGTAATTAAACTATTTATATTGTACTTTGTTTTATCATTTATTAACATTTATGATTTCTTTCTTTTATAGGTAATTTCGAAAGTGATCATCATGTTCAAGTGTGGTGACTGTAAGAGACAGTTCTCAAGACCTGACAACCTTCAACGACACGCAAATGTTAAACATTACATTAAAATGTTTGTGTGCAGTCATTGTGCTACCACATTTAACAGACAAGATAATCTTGCACGTCATGTAAATTTAATGCATGTCAGTTCAGCACCATTTTCGTGTTCAGTTTGCGAACTTGGTTTTTCTGCTGTAAAGCGATATCAATCCCACATGGGTGAAGTGCATGGGGAACAACAGGAATTAAAAACTGTAAAACCATCAACTAGCACGGAACCTTTAAATGAATGTGATGCTCAAAAGCGTAAACGTCCTCAAGATTGTGAAAATAGTTGTGCAACAAAAAGAAAGAAGAATGGTGAACCTTCGATAACACATTGTGACGTATGTAATATTGATATACCTTCTTCAATCATTCATGGACATTTACGCAGTATTCATCATAAAAATAACGCTTGCCATGAAAGAAATTCTGAAAATGTTCAACAAATTGGTAGTGCATTTAAAAGTCGAATTGCTAGTTATTAACTTTATAGTAAAGAAAAAACTCAAAGTATTGAATCATTTTTAAAAATGTTCAACCTACTGTGTTTGGCTTGGTAGGTAATGTTTTATTAGAGCATAAAACAATTAAAATGAATGTGGAAATTTTTGGACTCTATGTAAAAAAGGGATCGAAGGTAAAATTACGGATATCAAATCTTTTAATACAAAAACATAATTGTTAGCGAATCAACTAATATTAGTGATATATACCAACATATTTCCAGGAAAGGGAGTCAGGCTGGGCGTTGGTTGAAGTACTTTATTTAGAAATCAACCTGAAAAAATACAACCCCCTTCGAGCATTATCATACATTGATTTGCCAGGATGGATCAAACGAAAGAAAGCTGTTGTGAATGTAATGAATAGTGATCAAGCTTGTTTTGCGTGGGCTGTAACCTCAGCTCTCCATCCAGCAGTGATGCATGAGAATAGAACGTCATCTTATCCTCACTATTCTTCAGTGTTAGATTTAAAAGGAATAGAATTTCCTATGGCGATAAAAGACATTCAACGTTTTGAAGAGCTGAACAATGTAAGTATTAATGCTTATGGAATTGAAAATAAGAGTATAGTAGGTCCTCTATATTATACTCAGGAAAAAAAGGATGCTCATGTAAATTTACTGTACATAACTGAAGGTGAAAGTGCCCACTATTGTTGGATAAAACATTTAAGTAGACTTGCTGGTAGTCAAGTATCAAAACATAAATCTAAGAAGTGGTTGTGTGAAGGTTGTTTGCTACATTTCCAGAAAGAGGACCAACTAATTCAACACCAAAAATGGGAATGTAATCATGTGTGTACGGTATTACCGACTCCTAAAAATAACATTCTAAAATTTAAGGATTATGAGGAACAGCTTCGAGTACCATTTGTTATATATGCTGACTTCGAGGCTTTGCTAAAACCATTTAACACATGTTCATCGAATCCAGCCCAACCTTCCACCAACACTACTCACATTCATGAACCTTTTAGCTTTGCATATTATATTAAATGTAGTTATTGCTACCCCCTTAGCATTGGACGGCACTGGCCAGCAGCACGTCGGTTACTCGATAACCAACGCTTTGCTTACCAGAATGGGACGAGTACGGGAAACGTGGATGGGCCAACTTACCTGTATTCAGGGGTCCGGGTCACTTCCGCAGCAACATCACCTCCAGATGACATGTCCCAACAGAAGAGCTCCAAAGGAGTGGAAGGAAGATGGAGAAGGGGACAACACACACAGGCTATCGTACAAACATCCCCCAAAACCCAACGGAACTGCCGTCGGTGAAATAATGCCACAACCAAAGATAAAAAAAATAATAATAAGTTTAATATTAAAAATTTAAAGAACCTTCACCTAAACTGAACATGCATCAATCCACACAAAATTTACAAGAAGGCCAGATAGCGCCTAACATGCTTGCTTGCAAAGCCAAGAAGAGAAAAGACTTAATTTAAAATAAAAAAAAATTAAACAGCCCAAAGGTTAAAATAAATATTACATGCATAACATATTGAGAACGGGCTTGATGATTTGCACCGAAATGTAATCACGATCCGACATGCAGGAGTTCAGGCCACGCCAAAAAAGAAAGGATTGACAACAAATTACACAACACATCTGGTTTTGAGACCCGCGCCAAATGGACTGACAACGAGACCACAATGCATCACGGTAAACAAAAGATATGGCCACACCAAAAACATGCCAGATCGAAATTACGGCAAACAATTAATAAGATTAAATTTAAACATTAGTAGAAGGAAATGAACGGTGGAAAAAAAAAACAATTACATCTAAAAACTATTAATGCAAGTCGTTTTAAAACTGGACGGATCTTACATGGATTAAAAAAAGACAAACCCAAGCTTGCCAAAGGAAAATAAATAATAATTTAAACGTGAAATAAATTAGAAATGTGTCTCCACAAGGAACGAAGAAAAGAGAGCAGAATTAAAATAAACCAGGAAACGTAATTAAAACAACAATAAAATTAGACCTATAAAACAAAAGAGGAACAGAAATAAAATATTACTATAAGAAGATATCGGAGCTCCATAACATAAAATAATTAGATAAATTAAATTAAAAAACGTACCTTACATCCTTCTCAGTGGAGACACAATAATAACAGAGTAATTAACACCTAATTTTACATAACTACCAGTGCTTCACAAAAAATGGCTAACACGCCCATGAGCCGCTCCGATGACAGCACCTGATCGCATCCAGCTGCGATTATCCTTGCACATTTCCTCTTCACGGCGGAACGATGAAAATTTACAGCCTGAAGAAAACAGGCAATTCCTTTTTCTTGAATGAGTATTCACATTTTGAAAAAGCTAGGGGCAATGCCCCCAGCGCAACGGATAGACACTCTTGGACCAGTCGTCGGCTTGTAGTTTTTCACTCGACAGCTAATGGATTCCACAAAAATGGCGGAGAATCGCTCGTCATTTATCGAACTGTCTTCATGTAAATCATATTGTCCAATCAGAGAAAGACACATCAAAACAACAATGTCATAAATAAGTTCATAATTTGGCGGTATTATGAATGCACTAGCATTTGTTTGAAGACGAAGAATGTGATTGTCTTTCAATTATGTCATGCGTATATAGATTTATATAAGGCGAAGCCCACACCACCTATTGGGGAGAAACAGGAACTACTTGCAATCTCTCCAAGACCGACAGGTGCTACCATCTCGTGTTCAAAATGGGAAGCAAGTCACCAGGCGGTCGTTTCAAACTTCAAGAACAGCGTCCCTGATTAAATACATGTTTGAAATGGTAGAGACGTGCCCTTGCACGTATCAGTCTCCCTCCCTTAAGCGTGAACACCGTTCACGAATATGCCAAGGCATAGACAGTACTCCTTAACTTGTCGATTCACCAGAGATGCTTCCCGAAGATAATGTTCACCAGTTAACTCCAATTGATGGATGAAACCGCATCGTTTTGGTTAGGAAGAATGCAGGGTCAGATTATCAGTGAAGGGATAATTGATCACCTCGCAAACCACTTAGTTAACAGCTTCACTGTGTCCAAAAACCTTCAGAAACGCAGTACACCAGCACCAGCAGTGCTTTCAGAGTCCGAGACACGTTAGAAAAATTTTCAACAAGTCCAATGTAGGTCGTTTTAGACGAAGTAGGATGAAGCAATGTGCAAGATATGATTCGACGCGTGGGCAGCCATTTACAAAAATAAAAGTTAATCTAATTTCAAAATAGTTTACAGAATTTACAATTTCTTATTACATTTTACAAAGAGAAACAAGTTTGAATTTAAATGAAGAAAATTTTTGACCAAGCCCTAGATCCGTGCTTACAAGGTTTCATTAACAAGTTTACACTTTTTACAGATTCGAAGTACATTACAAGATTACATGAGTTAGATGACTATACATTTCGAAGGAACTACGGTAGAGGAATGACCACTACAGTTCCCAAAGGGAACAGGAATACAAGGTTACCATGAGTTAGGTCTCCCACCGAGCCCAACTTACATGTTAGCATCTCCTATGAAACATCAAAATTAGGTACACTTTTACAATTTACCATTACAATGGGAACTTCCCAACAATACAGTTTGTATCCCACCAGAGTTTTCAAATCCAATTAAATTCAAAATTCCACAAGGAACAGAGGCTTGAAGGCTTCAATGAAGGTTAGGGATACTCTACATTATACAAAATTTGTTTTACAAAATTTATGGTAGCATTTCCTCATTAGAAACGTCTCCACCTCGTTTAATGTGTGATAGATGCACTCTAGAAATTTTGTTGGCCTTCGGGTTTCGAACAAGAAGAGTAACAGGAGTCAAGAATGCCTCTACATAACATGGGCCTTTAAAACGAGGGGTTAACTTGCTTGAGACAAGATTACTGACGCCCTTGGGCTCGAAATTGCGGACGTACACAACATCACCAATTTCCAAATCAGCTGGCTTGCGACAGGCATTGTGTCGCCTGGCAAGTTGGTCATGGGATACCTTAATATTCTCTCTAGCCTTGTCGAATTTCGCCCTCATATCCTCGGGCGTGAAACTGTCTGGAAGGAGATCGTGCAGGTTCCACAGGTTGGACAACGGAGAATTAGCCATAAAGGAAAACATTAACGAAAAAGGGGTAGCTTTCGTGCTCTCATGCACGGCGGTGTTGAAAGCAAAATTGAGCCAATGCAAATTAGAATCCCACTTGGAATGGTCGTCGTGGTGGAAAGCAATCAGAGCAGAACGGAGATTACGATTGACTCGCTCAGCAAGAGACGGGTTAGGAAAATAGGGAGTGGTGGTTACATGCGAAATAGCATAATCAAACAAGAATTGACGGAACTGATGAGATACAAAGCACTTGGCATTATCTGACACCAGATACTGACACGGCCCAAAAGACGAGAAGATGGAATTAAGACACTTTATGACGGAACTGGTCGTAGCCTGTCTGGTGGGGAAAATCCAACTAAACCGGGAGAAACCGTCAGTGCAAACAAGCGCAAATTGGTTTCCCCGACCAGAGCGAGGGAACGGTCCAACATGGTCGATAAAAAGCCTCTCCATGGGTCTAGATGCTGGTTCAGATGACAACAGGCCAACCTTAGTAGAAACCGGGGGTTTGCTAATACTACATGCAGCACAATTCCTAATGAGCCTCCTGATGTCGCCATCCATACCTTGCCAAATGAAAAACTGTCTGATTTTAGCTCGGGTCTTGAATACTCCTAGGTGGCCACCAATAGGAGATTCATGATAGTAACGAAAGATTTCCGGAATGAGGATTGACGGGAGCACAATTTTAGGTAGGCGGTCATGACGAGACGAACAACACAACACACCGTCCTTCAGAGAGTAGGGCTTGATCACTTCACCAGAATTGATTCGGTCAATAAGGCTAGATAAGGAGGGTTCTTCTTTCTGGAATCGTCTCACATCCTCAAACAGCACAGGGGAATTGCTAAGAACGGCATTGACACAATTTACAGCAGATACAAGGTTTACAGGTTCACATTCCTGAACATCCTCTTCAGCTGTTTCCTCGTACATGCGGCTTAAAGAATCAGCCACCGCATTTTCGGACCCACGAATGTGTTGGACAGTGAACTGGAACGACAGAATCCTAGTTGCCCACCTAGCAATTCTACCAGTTTTGCGGGGTTTCCCCAAGACCCAGCTCAAGGCTTGGTTATCGGTCTCAAGGAGAAACTTGGTGTGCTCAAGATACATACGGAATTTTTCTAGAGCGAACAACACAGCTAAGCCCTCAAGTTCATAAATAGAATACTTCCTCTCTGCGTCCGTTAAGGTACGTGAAGCGTAAGCAATAGGTTGCCGACCCAGATCAGATTCCTGCAGAAGGACACAACCAACACCACGACCAGACGCATCAGTCTGCACAATGAACTGCTTCCCAAAATCCGGAATGGCTAACACAGGGGCGTTAGAGAGCGCAAGCTTAAGATCTTCGAAGGCTGCTTGCTGAGAGGGACCCCACTCGAACTTCACAGCCTTTTTGCGTAATTGATTTAGAGGAGCAGCACGGTCGGCAAAGTTACTGATAAACTTACGGAAGAAGTTGACCATTCCAATGTAGCGAGCAACACCCTTGGCGTTCTTGGGTGGTTTAAAATCTCTGATGGCCTGCGTACGAGATTGGTCCACTGAGATACCAGATTCAGAAACAATATGTCCCAAAAAGGAAATTTTGGGCTTGGCAGAGGAAACCTTGGACAATTTGACGGTAAGTCCAGCGTCACGCAACCGATCAAGTACAATTTTCAGATGATCAACGTGTTCCTCGAAGGACTCGGAATAGATCACCACATCGTCAAGGTAGTGGTACACAAACTTGAATTTAATTTCTGAAAATACCTTGTCCAGAAGTCTGCTCAACACAGCGGCTCCGGTGGATAGGCCAAACGGGACACGGGCATACTCAAAGAGGTTCCAGTCAGTGGAAAAAGCAGTAACATGCCTGGATTCAGGAGAGATTGGAATTTGGAAGTAGGAAGAATTTAAATCGAGGATCGTGAACACCTTCGCGTTGCGAAACCAACTAAAACATGTGTGAAGGTCCGGCAAAGGAATGGACTGCAAAACAACTTTTTGATTAAGAGCCCTATAGTCGACCACCGGCCGAAAACCACCGTTAGGTTTTGGCACAAGAAATACAGGGGATGAGTAGGCAGGGATAGAGGGTTGGATTACACCTCCTTCTAACATCTTATCGATAATCTTACGAAGTTCAGCCATCTTGGGCGGGGCAAGGCGATACGGGCTGGAACGCACCGGCACAGAATCGGTTAGCTCAATCTTGTACTCCATCAAATGGGTTACACCCAGCTTGTCAGTAAATACATCGCTATACTCCTGACATAACCTCTTAATGGCATCCTTTTGAAGACTCGTTAAATTTTCCAGATCGAGATCCTCAATAGTCATAGGTTCACTAACAGAATTGACAGCAGGAGAAGATAAAAGCGGGTTAAACGATAATTTACTCTGTGGATTAAACTTAAACCATAAGTTGCGAGCACCAAAATCAAGAAGCATACCAACGTGTGACATCGCTCCAATGACCACAGCACAAGAAAGTTTTCTGGCAACCAAAAATTTAAATTTCCAAGAAAAATTTAGAATATGAATTTTGACTATCATACTACCCAAAATATTTAAGTTTGAACAATTTGCCGAAATAAAAGATTCATTGTTAGGCTCTAACTCAGGAAATTTGCAAACACTCTTCATAGATAAAAACCAGTCCTCGCTTATAAAGGATGCGACACTACCAGAATCAAGCAACGCAGAAACGGGCTCGTCATTAATACAAATTTCAATAAACGGGGATATTCCTTTAGCCACAGGAGAAATTCCAAAATCATTACACTCTCTAACACGATTACAAGCAGGTGACGAGGACACCCGCACCACAGGATTCACACAACGTTTAGAATTAGGCTGACTTGCCACGCCATTGCTCACCGACAGGTTAGGTAGGCCAGCAACATAAGCAGAATTAGCACATGATGAATTAGCTTTCATAGAGTTATCAAGACTATCATAGGTAGGGCGACCAGAAACTTCACAGGGTTTTCCCAAATTCTTACACACAGAAATATCCTTGGAAGTAACACCCGAATTGGTCTCCTCAACGTTCTGTCATTGGCGATACACAGCCTGGTTACTCGGACACACCTTCTTGACATGTCCCACTCCACCGCACGAGTGGCACTTAATATTAGGTCGAGGATGAAACATAACCTTAGGTGGGGGACGAGACATCAAGGAAGGAGGGGGACAAGCCATCAAGGAAGGAGGAGGAACATTAGCTACACGAAGGGAATCTGCATGCTTCACAGCCATAGCCTCTATAACGACCTGTTTCAGCTCGACGAATGATGAAGGCCTGGTACACAAAGTCATGTATGACCTATATTGAGGCGAAAACCCATTCACAATTGATGACACCAACTGTCGCTCAGTTAAAGGGGATGCAAAAACCTGGGCATACACCTTAATGTCACTGACAT
Source organism: Meconema thalassinum (assembly GCA_946902985.2). Classification (NCBI taxonomy): domain Eukaryota; kingdom Metazoa; phylum Arthropoda; class Insecta; order Orthoptera; family Tettigoniidae; genus Meconema; species Meconema thalassinum. The sequence goes on from OX336391.1 coordinate 416,775,905, forward strand.
AGTCGCTAAGGGACTCGTCCAGCCTTTGGACACGATAAAGGAACTTATGCTCGAGAGCACTTAGGGCGCTCGCAGGGACAAAAAACCACAACACTTCCCTAATAAACATGGCTAAGGACATGCGGAGGTGGATAGCTTCAACAAGTTTATCGCGCAGCATACCGGATGCAACTGGATACAAAAGTTGGAAAATCTGAACTTCCGACATCCCAAAAATCGAGGCATGGTTGCCCAACTCGACCACTTGTTTTAAAAATTGTACCACTTGGGTAACGTCATCAAGGTTGAAATGCTTTAACTTAGTTAAGAAACCAGAAATAGGATGAGGAATCGACCCATAATTAACGGTAGGTGAGAACGTAGCATTAGGAATAGAGACATTGTTACCAGGGTAGCCCGCTCGCACACCCTCTACAGGCGACAAAACATTAATATTACTAGTGAAAGAACTGGGATGCAATGGGTCGGCAGGACCCAGGAAATCACTACGTGACCTAACATGAGAAGAATGACCGTATGCAGGATTAAGTGGAATGGACGAGCCAGCGCCAGGCAACAGAGGGGCAGGCAAACTACTACTGGTAATCGATCCCAAAACCTCAGACCTAGTAAACAGAGGTGATTCACGTTCAACCCCAGAAGAACTCTCCAAATTCACAAGGTTATCGCTTAAGTCAATTAAATTGAAAACACTATTGTTGTCGGCCATTTTGGAAAACACAGAATGCAAACAACCAATATAGAAAGAAACAAAATTTCAGGAATTACAAGGACAGTTTACAGTTTCACAACAGTACCACAACCAGCAATTACCATCACCAAAGATTAGGCTGACACTCAAACACAGCCACCCTACTACACCAAATCATGCACCATGCTGTCCAGAACTGCCCACGTCACCACCTGCTTGGCTCGAGAACAGGGAGCTAAATCACAAAAATAGGCACAAAACATCAGGCTACCAGCTTCCGACGGGTCTCCAGGATGCCTTCACACGCAGCATATAGGCTATTAGAACATCAAGAAATCCCATTTCCCATGCCAAGAACACATGTCGGTCACTCACCGGGCTTCATCTTCAGTGGGGATGTTGCACACAAGCAGGGTAAAATACAGGGGTAAACGCCTCGTTTAAAAACAGCACACCTTACATCCAGCATACCACATGGATATCCAGAGGCAACATGAAACACAATAACGACAAGGATTAGCTTTACACAACATTAAGTGCATTTTCCTGACAAAATCCCACCAACAACTGACCCATCAGCATTAGAGGGGTCCATAAAACAGCCTGTGGGTACTGGGGAGGGGATAGTTACGGAAGTGAACATAACCACGCTCTGCTACCAAAATGCTACCCCCTTAGCATTGGACGGCACTGGCCAGCAGCACGTCGGTTACTCGATAACCAACGCTTTGCTTACCAGAATGGGACGAGTACGGGAGACGTGGATGGGCCAACTTACCTGTATTCAGGGGTCCGGGTCACTTCCGCAGCAACATCACCTCCAGATGACATGTCCCAACAGAAGAGCTCCAAAGGAGTGGAAGGAAGATGGAGAAGGGGACAACACACACAGGCTATCGTACAAACATCCCCCAAAACCCAACGGAACTGCCGTCGGTGAAATAATGCCACAACCAAAGATAAAAAAATAATAATAGGTTTAATATTAAAAATTTAAAGAACCGTCACCTAAACTGAACATGCATCAATCCACACAAAATTTACAAGAAGGCCAGATAGCGCCTAACATGCTTGCTTGCAAAGCCAAGAAGAGAAAAGACGTAATTTAAAATAAAAAAAAAATTAAACAGCCCAAAGGTTAAAATAAATATTACATGCATAACATATTGAGAACGGGCTTGATGATTTGCACCGAAATGTAATCACGATCCGACATGCAGGAGTTCAGGCCACGCCAAAAAAGAAAGGATTGACAACAAATTACACAACACATCTGGTTTTGAGACCCGCGCCAAATGGACTGACAACGAGACCACAATGCATCACGGTAAACAAAAGATATGGCCACACCAAAAACATGCCAGATCGAAATTACGGCAAACAATTAATAAGATTAAATTTAAACATTAGTAGAAGGAAATGAACGGTGGAAAAAACAATTACATCTAAAAACTATTAATGCAAGTCGTTTTAAAACTGGACGGATCTTACATGGAATAAAAAAAGACAAACCCAAGCTTGCCAAAGGAAAATAAATAATAATTTAAACGTGAAATAAATTAGAAATGTGTCTCCACAAGGAACGAAGAAAAGAGAGCAGAATTAAAATAAACCAGGAAACGTAATTAAAACAACAATAAAATTAGACCTATAAAACAAAAGAGGAACAGAAATAAAATATTACTATAAGAAGATATCGGAGCTCCATAACATAAAATAATTAGATAAATTAAATTAAAAAAAACGTACCTTACATCCTTCTCAGTGGAGACACAATAATAACAGAGTAATTAACACCTAATTTTACATAACTACCAGTGCTTCACAAAAAATGGCTAACACGCCCATGAGCCGCTCCGATGACAGCACCTGATCGCATCCAGCTGCGATTATCCTTGCACATTTCCTCTTCACGGCGGAACGATGAAAATTTACAGCCTGAAGAAAACAGGCAATTCCTTTTTCTTGAATGAGTATTCACATTTTGAAAAAGCTAGGGGCAATGCCCCCAGCGCAACGGATAGACACTCTTGGACCAGTCGTCGGCTTGTAGTTTTTCACTCGACAGCTAATGGATTCCACAAAAATGGCGGAGAATCGCTCGTCATTTATCGAACTGTCTTCATGTAAATCATATTGTCCAATCAGAGAAAGACACATCAAAACAACAATGTCATAAATAAGTTCATAATTTGGCGGTATCATGAATGCACTAGCATTTGTTTGAAGACGAAGAATGTGATTGTCTTTCAATTATGTCATGCGTATATAGATTTATATAAGGCGAAGCCCACACCACCTATTGGGGAGAAACAGGAACTACTTGCAATCTCTCCAAGACCGACAGGCGCTACCATCTCGTGTTCAAAATGGGAAGCAAGTCACCAGGCGGTCGTTTCAAACTTCAAGAACAGCGTCCCTGATTAAATACATGTTTGAAATGGTAGAGACGTGCCCTTGCACGTATCAGTTATGATGACTCTTTAAATAAGTTTGAGCTCTATAGAGGACCTGATGCACCTTAAGTTTTTATGGAAAGACTTGAGAAAGATGCCATCCGTATATCCTCTATTTTAAATACGATCATTCCAATGGAGCCACTAACATCATCAGAGAAAATGAATTTTGAAACTGAAACTAATTGTTTTATATGTGGTGAATGTTTATATACGGACAGGGTTCGCGATCATGACCATTTAACAGGAAAATATCGTGGTGCTGCTCACCAAGAATGTAATTTAAATTATAGAGTAAGTATATTCATTCCGGTCATTTCTACATAACGGTAGCAAATACGATAACCACTTTATCGTTAAAGAATTTGGAGCTTCAGATGTGAAAATTGATGTGATTGCAAATAATAAGGAACAATACATATCGTTCACAAAATACATCAAAACTATCAATAAAAAAACGATAAAACTGCGATTTTTAGATTCATTCCGCTTTATGCCGAGTAGTCTTGATAAGCTGGCTAGTCATTTAAAATCAGATCAGTTTCATGAAATTCAACGTGTCTTTCCTAAAGAAGATGATTTTAATTTGATTCGTCAAAATGGTATATTCCCTTATGAATATATTAACTGTGTGGAACGTCTTGAGGAGTGTTCTTTACCACCGAAAGATGCATTTAACAGTTCCTTAAACACAAGTCATATCACCGATCAGGAATATTTACATGCACAACGTGTATGGACACAGTTCCACATTCAAACTTTAGGAGAATTTTCAGACATATATTTGAAGACAGATGTGTTGTTATTAGCAGATGTTTTTGAAAATTTTCGGAATGTTTGTATGAAAACTTATGACCTTGATCCTTGTCAGTATTTCACTGCTCCTGGGTTAAGTTTCAGTTCAATGTTGAAAAAAAAAACGAAAGTAAATTTAGAATTAATGACTGATATAGACATGATCAATTTTATAAAATCATCAATTCGAGGTGGATTAAGCCAATGTAGTGGACGGTACTCTAAAGCGAATAATAAATACATGCCTAGCTACAACCCTTGTGAAGAGTCAAAGTATATTGTCTACCTCGATCAAATAACCAATATGGTTGGGCTATGAGTCAATATCTACCACTGAAAGATTTTCGCTGGCTGACACAACCTGAAATTAATGTCTTACATGTTGACACTCTTAATGATAACGATGATAAAGGATATATTTTTGGGGTAAATCTTGAGTACCCTAAAGAGTTATATGATGATCATAATGATTTACCATTTTGTCCTGAGAATATGAAATCTCCATACATCACATCACGAACAAAAATGTTAATTGCTAATGTAAATCATAAATGTAAATATGTAATACATTATCAAAGCTTGAAACAGTGTCTACAGCATGGATTGAAATTAACTAAAATTCATCGCGTATTGCAATTTCATCAGTCAGCATGGCTCAAACCGTATATTGATCTAAACAATAATTTAAGAACACAGTCAACAAACGCGTTTGAAAAAGATTTTTATAAACTCATGAATAATAGTGTTTTTGGAAAGACTATGGCGAATGTTGATAAACGAGTTGATGTAAAGCTGATAACAAAGTGGAAAAATGATGGTAAAAAGTATGGTGCGAGCAACTTAATAAGCAAGCCTAACTTTCATAGCTGTTCATTTATTCATGAGGATTTAGTTGTAATACAAATGAATCGTCTTAAAGTAACTTACAACAAACCCATATATGTGGGTTACACCATTCTGTAATTGTCAAAAACACTTATGTATGAATTTCACTATGATTATGTAAAGAAAAACTATCTTGATAATGCTAAATTACTCCACACAGACACAGATTCTTTTATTTATGAGTTTAAAACTGATGATTTTTATGAGGATATCAAAACTGAGCTAAATTAGTTTGATACAAGTGACTATCCCGAGGATAATATTTACCATTTACCTCTAGTAAACAAAAAGGTTCTTGGAAAATTTAAGGATGAATGTGCTGGTGTTATTATAGACACCTTTGTAGGCACAAAATCTAAATCATACAGCTATATGCCAATTGATGATGTAGTAGTAAAAAAATTAAAAGGAGTGAAAAAGAATGTTGTTAGTAAAGAGTTAGATATAAGTGATTATAAAAACTGTATAGTTAGTAACCCACCTGTATTATATAAGAAAATGTGTGTATTTAGAAGTAAAAATCATCAACTACATATCAATTTGCTGAACAAAGTTGCTTTAAGTAATGAAGACAACAAACGATTCATTATAACCAACACATTTGATACTCTTGCTTGGGGAAACAGTCGCATTGACGACTATTACTTTACTTAAGTCTAATGATCACTATATTGTAATATTTGTAGTGTGTTTTATATTGTAATATTTTTTGTAAAAACTGTAAGTAGAATGTATAATGTTAGGCTACTGTGGTTTAGTAAAAATAAGATAAGTAACACATTTTAGTGTAAAATGTTTGCTTTTGTATATTACGAAGAAGATTTTAAAAAAATTACAGAATGTGTGAACTAAACAAGGGGAATGTAAAAAATGTAAAGTGGAAATTGTAAATATCCACGTGTGAAAAAGTGAAATGGCTATCACCATTTTAAAATTAAAAAGACATTGTGATCTGGTAAACCATGTTTTTATTTCACAACAAAAATGTACAGAATGTGTAAACTAAACAAAGGGGAATGTAAAAAAATGAAAAGTGGAAATTGTAAATATCCATGTGTGAAAAAAATGAAATGGCTATCACCATTTTTAAAAAATTAAAAGATATAGTGATTTAGTGAACCTTATTTTTTATTTCACAACAAAAAATGTACTGAATGTGTGAACTAAACAAGGGGAATGTAAAAAATGTAAAGTGGAAATTGTAAATATTCATGTGTGAAAAAATGAAAATGAAGAAATGGCTATCACCATTTTTAGAATTAAAATATATAGTGATCAACTGAACCTTATTTTTATTTCACAACAAAAAAATGTACAGAATGTGTGAACTAAACAAGGGGAATGTAAAAAGGGGAAGTGGAAATTGTAAATATTCACGTGTGAAAAAAAAGAAAATGAAGAAATGGCTATCACCATTTTTTAAATTAAATGACATTGTGAACTTGTAAACCTTGTTTTTATTTCACAACAAATAGAGCTTTACAAAAAAAAAGAATACAAAGAAAATACCAATTCCTCAATCCTTTTCAATGTTCATGTCCACTCATCATTAACTTTCCTTATATAGCACTAATCACAATGAGGACTGCCAACCTCTCTCCCACTGAGACATCTCATGATGTCAAACGTAGTTTAGCTTTTCAACGATACTTTATCCGCTACACGTCTTAATGCAGGATGACTGTGGTGATAAGAAAGGCACATGCTCGATCCAAAGGATTAATAGGTATATCACCACGCTGCAGAGGTTCTTTAAGACAAGTTCCAGGACCACACAAATAATAACCAGGTCGGTAGATTTCGAAAGTCAAGTATTGAATTACTTTATCAATGACGCCATTGCCAGTACAGGTCTGGCATATCCTTTTCCATTGGTGGAGAAAAGGTTTGATCTTCCTCCTCCTCTGTGGATGATGTTTGTTGTTGCTGCTTTTTTTTCTCTATCACACCCGTGGAATGAAGAAACAAAGTCTTTACATGGACTTTTATGACCGTGATACAGTTTGACCAGCTGGCAAGTAGCACACTGTCGCATAGATGGTATTTTTGCCATAGCCACTTGCTTATGGTGATCATAATCCGTACATGGTTGCAATTCACTTAACACAGGGTCTTGAGTCCATAATAATAATAATAATATCGTATTACCTCGGGTGCCTGGTGCAAGCTTTGCTATTTGACACCCAGAGGGTAGCTTGCATGTCGAATTTCGTAGTTCCTTGACTATGAAAGTCAAGGAGGTTAGATGTTAGATATCTAATCTTCTTGAACACAATAGCGCTTTCTAGTAGAGAAATGAGGAACTTTGTGCTGGCGGAAACTCCCGAGATTAATTTTGCCATTATGAACTCGGCCTACTGAATTCAAATGGGTTCTTTGACATGCCAACATCGTATGACATGCGTATCGTATTTTTGCCGCCTTTCAAAAATCACTTACCACGGTCAGGGGCGAACCTGCAATCTTGGGGTTAGTAGACCGACACGCTATCCACTCACCCATGATTTTGGTACATGTTGCCAGATTTCTTTCACTGCATTTGCTGCGACATAATAAATGAACGATTTTGGAAGAGCCAATAATTCTTCTTGGGTAATACTGTCTAGTTTCTTTTTACACACAAAGAACTTTCCAATCGCTTTATCGGTAGCATCCCCTTTCTCCATGGTATCACGTTGATGTTTACACGTCGCTTGTAGAAATCTCACTGGTGTCATCCACAGGCAAACCTTCAGTTTTTTATTTTATTTAACAACTCCCAGCAGGCATTGGTGGTTAGCCAATGAAACAATTGCCACACCTTTGCCAAGGCTTTATGGGGTAATATTGTCACAGGGGCAGCGGTCCATGTGTGTTTGCAGCGAGGGACAGCCCATGTCCATTAAATCGATACATTGACTGTAAGAGGCTAAAAATGGTTGTAGACATTGACGTTTTTCACTACCTTTCACAAATACTACACGGGCAGAAGACAAGTGGGCTTTCATGACCACGTCCAGGTGCTTATATGAAATGGTTCCTTGCTTCCAGTCTAGTTGCATATGAGTTTCAATCCACTGGGCTTGTTTACGGTCTTTATCACACAACAAATCAAACGCATAAGGTGGTTTAAACACCAAATGGGTAGCTTGCGATGTCCAAAAAGTGGAACAATCGATAATGGCCACTTCTTTAAATATAAATTTTTTATCTCCAATTTTAAACCCTTGACAGTCGACAATCAGTGTACGCAACATGTTCAATCTTGTCTGGATCAAGTCCAACTGACCACAGACTGGCAATTGTTCAGTAAAGTTGTATCCATGTCATTTACTTACATTCCATTCTAGTAAAAGAAAATAAAACATCGAGTAGTCACTATAGAGGTTATGATATGACAGGGGGCATAAGAAATAATAATATAACAACAACAACCAATTTTTATTTCATTATTTTATTAGCATAACAAGTTTTGCATTCTTTTTTCATTCTAGGATAGAGGCGGTACCATCTCATACAACAAAAAAGTCTTTTGTGTTTATAGTGTCCATAACACCGATGATATTCTAATATCTCTAAACTAGGTGTTTTTGACTGTGAGCTGCTCACTGAAGCACTGTTGACACCATAAAGTCCACACGTATCATAACTTTTTTCATCACTTAGAGGCACGAGTGAGGGGTAACTTGAATGACAGGGTATATTACCCACCTCCATTCTGCATAGGCAGGGACAGGCAGGCGACCAGCGCTGATGTTCCTGCATGGGTTCATCGCTCTCTTGCCATTGGTCAAAGATGATGGGACAAAACACACATTTCACTTCATCTCTTGTTTTAAATAGTAGAATCCAGCGGCCGCTAAGGCTTGAGGGTTTATAAAAGGTACCGGCCACGTCGCAAAGGTCTTAAAACGTTGTTCCTCAGATTTTAAATTCATGGATGTAACTTCTCTTGAGGCTTGAAAGCAAGACATGACTGAGCGGTTTGATGTGGGTTGAACTGCTATTTATACACTTGTCACTTGGTTGGACAGTGGATAATAGTTGACTTGTTTGTGATGAATAATCAAACAGTAGGCCGTGGTATTGGCTGGAACATTGTCATGCGTTTCAAAATCTAGTCGAATGTCAATATTGGATGGTTTGACAGACTCTTCCAAGTAGGAACAGTCAAAGACAATCAGTGGCGCTCTCGTCTTAAAAGCTTGGGGTAACAACATTGGACAATTCTCTTTTCGATAATACGACCATCTAAATTTAGAAAACAAGTCGTACAGGGGGCCAAACTTATTTTTTGAAAAATCTAAATCCAACCCTTCATAGGGAAACACAGCACCGTTGAGGAAAAGACGTGCATTTCTCAATTGCAGGTGATCAAATTGCGTGACATCTTTGGTTTGTTGATACTTGCGATTCGTTTGAAAGTCCTCAATCATGTAGAGAGGTCTCTCTGTATAGCGGGCTGTTTTTATAGACCAACTGTGTGTGTTGGTGGTGGGCAATAACGGGTACTCATGGAGTGCCCAGCTTATAAATTCCATGGGTAGAGGTATTTCTCTCTTTACCATTTTGAGTATGTCCAGTTTTTTTTGCTATCGTTAAGGGTCACATGAGGCACTTTCCATAGCAAGCGTTGTAGTTGAATTTTTGAATCAATGGGGCATTGTCGGCTCCCTTGAGTGCATTATTATCACTCCTGTCTCTCACCAGATAAAGCACTTGCCTTGCGTTGACCACAATGCGCTGGTGATCTTCAGCAAAGCCTAAATTCAGTTTAAGAGGTAAATATCCAGTAAAGGTGCCATCGGTGTGTACCATCCAGTCATTGATCGAGTCAGGGCACCAACCCGCCATGCAAAGTGTTTTAGCTTCTTCCTCACTATAAGAGGGATATAGTTTCATGACACTGGAAATACCCACATTTCGAGTGCTATCCACCACGATATCGTTAATCACATAACGCACTTCAGAAAACAGGAAGGCGAAAGCATGGTTGGCTAACTTGGATGAAGTGGGTGTAGAGCCATCGGCTTTGGTGAGCCGACCTTCAATCTGAATAACACTTTCATGCGGTAGAGTGTAAATATCTTGGTTGTTGATAACAAATTGAATTTCATCATTGTTATTGAGACCAGATGTTTGAGCTTGATAAGAATGCAGATTAATTCTTACCACTTCTGGTTGCTCCTCGATGTGGTTCGCTACCTCTAGGATAGAATTCATCGCGGGGGTTGATGTGGTAACCCAAATGCTGTAAAATCTGCTTGTTCTGAGATGTTCACGTGTATTCACGTGGTAAACAACTAACAGCATTCCTAGACGGTGCTGTTGCTTTATATACGAACTTCATAGTGGTTTTAGCACCAACTTGTAGGTCACTGGTGTGGTAGAATCTAGATCAATGAGTTGTTGCTCTCTATTGATCAGTCTTAATGTTATATTACTAATACCATCGACAGCCAAAGAATGAAAAAGCACCACTGGAGGGTTTTCACGAATAATATAGCCATTGGGCGATGTTACAATAAAGTCAAAAAGCGAATGCGACGGTTCTTGATTAGTGTACTCTTGACTAATAATATTACACGTCACCGACACATGATGGTCCTCAATGAATTTCACTTCATGGTCTGATTCATGTTTTTTGTTGGGCTCCAACACGCGTGGTTTAAATCCTAGTAATGGACCAATGGAATCGGGGTGTGTTTTAAAGTCAATTTTGAATGTAGAAAAAATACTGCAGCGATGAGTGTTGGTATTTCCTACAAGTTCAAATTTGCGCGTTCCATCGAGAAATGACTTTAAACCATATTCATTGATCAACACCACATAAATGTGTTCATAAATGTCATCTATCGTGTATCCACCAGAGTTCAGGGTGAGCACAGAATCATCATAGTAAAACTTGTTGTTCACATTTTCACGTATGTTGTATATTCGATTGTACGTTTCAAGAGAAACAAGTCCTAAACCATAGGGTTTTTCACTCAATTCGATAGGTGGGTAAAAGTCTAGGCTCACGTCAGGTCCACGTCCATGCAGTGTAAACGTCTTACTTTCCACCGACATACTGTTGACGTTTTTGCTTATGTTGTGTCTTATATAAAAAAATAAACACAAACGTCCACACTGTAGGCTGTTAAACGTTTGCTCACGTTTCACATTATAATATATCTTGATCCTGTTTCCAAAATAGGCCACTAGTTCCATGGGCGGGGTCAAATTCCCAAAACTGTCAAAAAATCACACAGTGGATCCCTCTTTGACGTAAGCTACATAATGTGTTCCAGGTTCTCGCTGATCATCCAAATTGACAACAGCACATTCATGTTTCCAGGGTTGTGAGGGTAATTGGTTTCGAATAAACACACCTCGAAAATGAGAAAGCTTCAGTTGTTTATCATAGCTTTCCACTTGCTGATGCGTCAGGGCATGTCTTGCTATGGCTGAGGTTAAATATGTCTTTTTTTTTATTTCGAAAAGGTGAAATTCCAAATCCTTGTTGATAAAAGGCTGGCTTCAAATTGACATTTCTAGCCCCCATAGCAATGGCCTCCATCGTTTCATTGTGTCGCTGACTTTCTTTGAGTTGTTGCTTGCCCTGTTGCGCGGCTTTAATAGTTTTTGCCACTGCACTGGCGCCACCTAAAAGTGAACCTAGAGCAGCCAGACCAGCGAATAATGCAGGTAAAAATCCCGCTCGTTTGGGGATGGGGATCACTTGCCCTTGTTTTGAACCCTGTCGTTGACGTTTTGGAATAACATGTCTTTGTGCTACTCGAAGAGCTTTCCTTATGGTCAACACATTATTTTTTCTTTTTTTCTTTCGCAAGGGCTTGTCCACGAATGTCTTAAGCCCAGGCTTTGCCATGGACAGGGTCATATTTTTAGTCTTTCTCACCACATATCTTTGTTTCACCGTGATGATGATGACCAACAACCTTTCACAAGAAAGTTTAAGTCACAACTAACGTCAGATTGTTATTTCATGGCTGTATATTCCAATTCTACATAAAGTGGGAAATCGTTTATGGTTTTTCCAGCTTGCTTTTCATCCCATGTCAACATGAGATGAAAGGATAATTCGTCTCCTGCATTGATCATTTCATGGTTATGGACCAACACCCTATTTCCATTTATCTCTATTTCTAAATGGTTCTCATCAGGTATGACGTATTTGATGTGAATGGTTCCATCATAGTGTAATCGATAGTGGCTTAAACCCGAAGCAAGCACATAGGTCAAGTGCTGGTCATGAACTAGCGGTATATGGTTTCTCTCATTCACAGGTTTTACATTTGTCAGATACACTAAAATGCAGTTGGGATACATTTATAAAGCCTTTTCATTTCATAGGTCACGTATCGCTTGGTACAGACATCATCATCTTCTTGTGGGTCTTCCACGTGAATAATGCGGTGATGATTAGCGCTATAGCCATCCACTGTAAGCCGAGGCACTTTATCATAAAACTCATACACCTTGTTATCCACATATTTTTTTGTAGTAACGTCTGTAGACACTTGAGGATGTTTTACATGGGTTAGCCGCCTTCCTTTAATGTCATAATCTCCCTGTTTTGTGCGTGGCACTACAGACCTATCCACATAGTGTTTATTAGCAGGATCTGTTTATTGTTTAGGATCATGTATGGGAACAGACCTAGCTTTGACCATCAACGCACGTCCAAAGACATCCATCGTCAACCTGTAGTACGAGTCTACTGTTTCTATGACAAGGCTCGGTGCAATGTATATAGACAGCCTGCTAGCCTCTCTGAGCCTTAGTTGAAATGAAGATAATTAAGCAGCAAGAGTCATTCCCCGTGAGGGACATGGTTTCCCATCTCTGCCCTACATCACGTGAACAACGCCATGGTTCACTGTTTCCATCTTCCATTCGCTGCATCATTGTGGGACCTTCCGGCTGTGGAAAGACCAATATTTTGCTGACAATTATTACAGCGCCCAATGGTCTGTGTTTTCAAAATATTTATATTTTCGCAAAATCTCTATACCAACCCCTCTACGTGTTTCTGGATCAAGTCAAGTCTGGATTACAAAATGAGAATATGGGGTATTTTACATTTTCCACTCAAGAAAATGTTATTTCACCGGATGAGGTAAAGCCCGATTCACTCATGATTTTCGATGATGTATCCACTGAACGACAAGGCATCATTCAAAGCTATTTCAGCATGGGTCGACACAAACATATCGATTTCTTCTATCTTGGACAAACGTATTCTAAAATGTCCAAACAGTTGATTCGTGACAATGCCAATGTCATTGTTTTATTTCGCCAGGACGAGAGGAACAGTCGTCACATTTATAATGAACATGTGAATCCGGATATGACCTTTCAAATGTTTACAGAATTGTGTGGCAAGTGTTGGAACACACAACGTCATGCCTGTTTAATGATTGACAAACAAAGTGAACTCAACCAAGGGCGGTATCGCTTAGGGTTTGATCATTTTATTGCTATTTAAGGCACTGTATCATTCCCTCTCAAGTCATTTGTCACGACACCATGGCGTTAGCAGAGAGTCAATTGAAAAAGCATATTATTAGAGCAAAAAATACTATTCGCCAAAAGTTCCGTCAATTGAAACGATCACGTGCGGATCATGCTTTGTTTATTCAACAACATTTAGCCCCTCCGCTAAAAGCTATGTTGAAACCCTCTTTCAATCCATCTGAAACGCTACCCACCGTTTCACAAGCCACTCAGACACACCACGAGGACCCTGAGGAAGAGGAAGAGGAATAGGAACAGGAAGATTTAACTAGTGTTAGCGAAGTTGAGGATAATGAGAAACAAGTGTTTACGCCTCAAAAAAGGCATCACCCCTTGCAGAGTTTTTAAGAAAAAAGAAATCCTTGGTCATGGTCGAAACACCTTGCCCTTCCAGATTGTCTCCATTTTTACAACTCTTGGCCACCCCTCAACATAAAGCTCAACTGAAAACCATTTTAATAAAATATTATGGATCAACACTGGAACCCTATTTCACCAATCTATTTATTGGAAACACAGATACCACATATGGTGTTCGCTATGAGGATGATAGTTTTAAAATTGGTGATTCATCGATTAGATTTAGTCGTAGTAAAGCGGTCATTAAAAAGATCAACTATAAATTAACACCTGGACTGTTAAAGCTATTATTCTCTCGGACTCCCTCATCCCAAGATTATACGCTAGAAGACCTTCATAAATATAAATCCATTTTATTGGACACCCATGCCCTCAAAAGACAGTATGATCCCACTCAACAAGTGAATGCCAATATATCTCAAAAATATAAAACCATCATTGCAAAATTGTTTCCCACTAGTCAAAGTGGTCGTCGTAAAGTGTCCGCTTCGAGAGTGACATTTAAACCATTAAAACCCCTTGTGGATGTTACCTACTGGCACAATCCCAATAAACTCGTCCAGCGACTACAGCTGTTGCATGCTTCACGTTAAGCCGGCCATACTGGTCACGATTGGGAAATTCAAGAAATTGAGGAAGAACTTCGAAATGCCAAAATTATTGTTTAAGCCCTCACCCATTAAAATGGGTATTACTCACGAGTTGCATCGTCCAGCTAGACGTCACTATCAGCGACTCAAGGTGATTTCACGAGGTGTGGATGAACTTTGGCAGGCTGACTTGGTTGAAATGATACCCTATGCTAGCGTTAACGATGGTGTACGCTATAGGTTGACCGTCATTGATGTCTATTCCAAAATGGCGTTTGTTGAACCTGTGCGACGCAAGTCTGGTCCACTAGTCACCAAGGCCTTTCAACATATTATTCGACAATCCAAACGTCAACCTCAGCTGCTACAAACCGATCAGGGAAAATAATTTTTCAACAAGGATTTCTCCAGTTTTCTCAAATCTAAGGATATTCACCATTACACCACGTACAGCAATCTCAAACCCAGCGTGGTCGAGCGGTTTATCCGAACATTGAAAACCAATATGTGGAAAGCGTTTACCGCTCAGGGCACGTATCGCTGGTTGGACTTGTTACCTGAGATAGTGTCACGTTACAATGACACCAAACACAGAACCATTGGGACCAAAAATATTCCACAACTGAATAAACTGTTTAACCCCATAAAAACAGCAGACCCTAAACGTCATCGCCTTAACATCGGGGACCATGTTCTTGTGAGCAAGTTCAAGTCTGCCTTCAATAAGGGCTACACACCAAATTGGGGGACTGAACTATTTCGAATTCGTCAAGTCAACCTGAACAGTCCAGTCACCTATTTACTCGAGGACCTCAACCATCAACCCATAAAAGGCAGGTTTTATCTCCAAGAACTCCAAAAGACAGCGTTTCCTAAACATTAACTTGTGGAAAAAGTGTTAAAACAAAAAGGAAATAAACTGTATGTAAAATGGTTGGGATTTAGCTCAGCCTTTAATTCTTGGATTAATAAATTACATGTTGTGTGAACCTGTGTGCCTTGTATTTAATTATTCACTCAGGTTGTACTTAACCTACAGTCCTATGTACAGTCCTTAGCTCTACATGTATTATGATCAATACATATTTCTTTCTCTCTTCACCTGTGTTCTATCTTACACCGACTCTCCCACTCTCCTCCCCTTCACCTCCCACCACTGTCAAAACAGGTTGTGACTTGCTAGCTCTTATCGTGCACGTGTACAGGTGAACACCTGTGTGTTAGGTCATATTATACATGAACTCGCATTTTCTTACGTATGAACCTAAACAGAATGTGACTTGTTTCACAAGGAGGATGGTAATAATGACATCTCATACGTGTTCACATGTATTTCGTCACTTTCCTTTCATATCGTTATCGCATTATAGTAGTGGGGGATTAGTGAACAACGTCAGTTCAACACACTGCTTTACAAGCAAAATGTAGTTAGGCCCTTTGACATAATTTAAATAAATTCATGGACCAGTCCGTAGGAACCATGCCAAAGGGGCCGGTCCAAAGGGATCAGTCCAAAGGGACTCATCCACAAGGACTCGTCCACAAGGACTTGTCCACACGGACCTGTCCACAAGGACCTGACAACAAGGACTTGTCCACAAGGATTCGTCCACAATGACCCGCCAACAATGACCGTCAACAATAACCCATCCACAGGGATCCGCTCCCCCACCCTCTTACAAAAGCCATGAGTGGGCATGCTTAAAAACGAAAAAACAAGCATGTTAAATCATAGTGGCTATCCACCGTATACATGTCTCTTGTGTAGAACAACGTTTCATTCCATATTGACATTCAAACTCTCACATGTTGAAATTGGAAAGAGAGATTTTCTAAAAATTAAAATTTCACCCGGTAGTAGGGGTAGGTTTTATTTTGGGGTAGAGATATGTTGTCTATTGGAAAGGGGGTGTCAGCCCGAGTTCAATGACACCTCATTTGTCAAAATCCGACCATGCGTTCGAGAGACATCGCGCCGCCGCCATCTTGTGAGGAGGGTGAGGAGGAGGAGGAGGGTGTAGAACCCCCACAAAACAACTACTTCCATAGTTGGCAAATTCGATAGAAGAAGAAGAGAAAGAAGAAGAAGAATAAACCAATGTTTAAATGTAACCTGGTATAGGTTCATCAGAGGTGTCCATACAGCACGCTGGCTACCCGCCGGCGTGCTTCTGGCGCAGACATCCTTGCAGCGATCGTGGGGGAAGTCTATATGTCTGTCTCTCTTAATCGATTTGCCGTCTCACTCCCTCCAGCTGTGTTGTGATTGATCGGTCTAACGTCAAATGGTATTCAATATATTGTAAATATGAAATTAAATTGAAACAAAAAAGCAAGGAATAATAATAATTTAAAAAAACCGATAATGTGACCGAAATTGCAATCCCTTAATGTGTTCCATAATATAGTTGCCTCACTTTCCTGGTTAACGTTCGGCTTGCCTTTGAAATATAACTGGGCGGAAATGTTTACATTCCATGGCACCTGGGGCCAAGGCTTTCCCAGCGTGAGGCACAGCGTTGTCAAATTTCCATCGTAGCCACTGAGGGCAAGCAGCGAGGCTGGGCAGAACTATGTGCAGATGTGCAACATTGGACACTGATACCTGTCGGAGACACAAGCTAGCCACCAGGGCGGGACTTAAGAGTCCACGTGGATTGACAGAGGAAGCATTCTATTGGTCAACAACCATCAGCTATTGGTCACTAGCGAACAATGGTTATTGTCGGCGCGTGCTACTGCCTTATGTTTGAGTAGCCGCTCGTTAACCCGGAAAGTGAGGGAACTATATCTCATCAATATTTCCGACTGTTTAAATGTTAAGTACGTAATTTGCAAGTACCGATACGTGGAGACGCGCGAAACACAGTGTACTGTAGATGTGTCGGACAACCAGCGCATTGGGCGGACAGCTTGTTTGTTTAAATTACGCCCGGTGCTCTAGCGATCCTAACTTGACTGGGTCAGGTGGCAGTCAGGGCAGGCAGCCCAGCCAAGAGAGGCAGAAGCCAGCCTGCCGGCATGCGGCATAGCATAGCTAGCACGCCGAGCGTGCGAAGGCTGGACGCCGCCGCTTCGGGACATACGGTAATTAATTATTACACAAACTGCTTTCATAAAGGCACCTGAAATTACAAGAGTTAATCTTGATGTTGGTGGTTTGCGAGTGGCTCCACATACAAATTGTTGGTTTTATCTCAGGGCAGAGATTGTCAGAGAAGTTTATCATGGCGCGCCAGCAGAAATCTCCCAGCGACTCGCCTATTGAGAAGGCCTGCCATAGAATGTCTGTCAATGAACAAAAGGGCTTGATTGATAAATTAGATGTCAGAGAACAGAAGCTTTCTCAAAAAGATCACTACAAGAAGATGGGGAATACCGGTGACAACACAACTTAGAGCTCTATATACAAATAAATGACGTGATTCTGACTGTGCCAGGAAAAGATAGGTAGCTTTTTATGGTCATGTGGAAAGATTGCCTCCGAACGGACTGATCAACCACCTGTTCACCTTCTGGCGAAACAAGGTGGTCCGTACCACTTCGCTGACTAAAACTGAGAAGGACATCAAAGAACTGGGACCACCAGACCTACAAGACATACCAACTGTGAGACATATACTGAAAGAAGTCAGTGGTTTTCAGGACATACCTCTAAGGAAATGAACCCTCTAGTCGGAGGAAAGAAAACACCGGGAAAAGATGCGTCAGAACTGGGCAATAATTAAAACGCAGCAGTTGAAGAAGCGTGGTCACAAGTAGAACCATCCGAAAGAAGAAGAAGAAGAGCAACAACAAGATAAATGGACAGTGACTATAAACAACACGTCTAAAAATATGGAGGATAAATACTTTATCGAGGATGCAAATACATAAAGTGGCAAAATGGAAGTTTATTGTCAGAGAAGTTTGTAGACATTCCACATTACAGATAAGTCTCCATATACGATCTTAAATACAAAAAAATACTCTGTTGATGGTGCAATATCAATTGTCAATAATGCAACAATGAAAAATGACTTCAAAGCTCTCTAAACATTAGGGGCAGATTACCTCGTAGTTCCGCCCCTTAAAATCTCAATAAAAATCTAACTCTCTAAACATTCATAAAATAAAATTTGAAATACGTACCGAGCGTTTTTTGAAGTGCTCAATGAGTTTCCTCTGCAATATCAAATTCCTTCGTTTCAGGCGACTCAATTCCGCTACAAGACCTCTGTGCTCCTCACTATAGTACTGTCTTTCTATTGCTGTTAGCACCAGCGTTTCGTCATATGGAAAATCATCACCATCAATACGCCATTCCGATCCAACATCCAGTTTCCGTATGCTTCCTGTAGAAATAAATACTTGAGGTTATTAATAAGTATACTGCAATTGATACCCGATGGCGCAACACCTCAGCCGGTCACACAGCGAATCTCGTATGTGGGCGGCCCCATGAGCTTCGGCGTTATTGATAGGGGAGGAACGTACACTTCGCTCCTTGGTACTGTACCATTTTTTTGGGTCTGAAATTACGATTCATTTACGCCTAGCGAACCGCTGCTGCAAGAAACAGGCTTTTACCTAGTTTTGAGTAATCCAAGATCAGATGGTCGGAACATGTGTTGTCATTCATGTTAGTTCAAGTCAGCGACCACGTTCGGAAGTGTGCTTCACATTTATACCGAGAGGAGAGCGCGGGAGACTTTAAACTGTGAAGCAGTGGAAAGATTGACATTTTTATTCGAATATTTATGGAAATAAGGCGCATTTATGATGTCAAATGTGTATTGGAGTACGAGCTATTACAGCCGAGAGATAATGCAATTTTGCTTTTGGGGAAATAGCCTTAGGGGCATTAAGAATTTATATTTATCATATCGACCTATCACAGGTAGATTCCTACGTCACGCGCCGGAGTGGGAGAGTTCTTGCTGTCGCCTGCAACCGGACACACTGCGGGGACAAACAGATCATTTTTCAAGTCAGACAAGTGTGCATCTAGGAAAAGACACGTATCGCAATGTAGCTCCAAGGAGCAAGAAAGTGCAAAGTTATCACAAGTCAACGGCGATGCCGGTTAATGGTCAGACTTCATGTTGTGCTGTATTGAGGCCAAGATTCACCAAGCTTAGTGACGAAGAAGACCTTGGATGTAGAGCGTGCCAGGCATTGTATGTGGGTAGCGCACAGTTATAGGATTATTTTTCACTTCATGTTAATGAAATGTTCGTGTAAACGAGAAGCGGAACGCAGTGATACAATATGGGACTTTTTACTGAAGCCTCTACGTATTGAAACGGTGTTCTTTCTTATAAGCTCACAAAGATTATTGCAATTCAACGTTATATACGTTCAGGGGCCGATAACCTAGATGTTAGGCCCCTTAAAATAATTATCATCATCATCACGTTATATACGTTCCGAGGGAAGATATTTAAACATGTACTGTATGTGGAAACCTGAGGTGTTGGGAGAGACGGTTTCGATGCCTATTAACATTGTAGCCGTGTGCGGCTAGATATGAGTGTGGACACCGCTCTCCAAGCAAATATAGTGGACATTTCGAGTAACTACAATGCTATTTTTCGAAGTGGAACATATAATACACGATGCGGACCATTGGCATGTGCAGTATGAACTTTCGGTAACATGCAGCAGCAAATAACTTATAATACAGTCGTGTGTACACTCGATTATCGCGATGTTGCAAACGCGTGCGTGATGTCCTTTCGGTCCGGGATGGATCTGTTCGAATTCGGACGAGGACCATTTCCAATATGAGGAAGCAGTTCGATTACCAGCAGTGGACCTGGGACATTGGAGTAGGAGGTCCCCAGTTCGTTCATTGAAAATGGAAGGGATCTGTGCAATCCTGCTATACCATGATGGAATCCGATGGTGGGGAATTCCAATGCTCCATATCGCCTTCGTGAGTCTACAGGCAGGCAGAGGAAAGCTTTTCATGTAGCGTTGCAAAGTAGAGATAATCCAGAGTGACCACATTGCCACCTTTAATATGTTTTTAGTAGTAACATTGAAGTGAGGTTTAGGCATAACTATTCCATGTCATGTGTGACCTCATTCTCAGTCGAGTATAGGCCTGGTTAAACAGGTGCACTCATTTCATAATTTTTTATTAAGAATGAATTGTTTGTTTTTCAGATAGTTAATTAATTAAATTCATTAAATTTATTCCAAACTTCTTGATTGTGGAGAACAGATCTTCATAGGGGAAGAAATTTACGTTATTTCTGAGGGAATCTTCATTATTTAGTGGATTTGATATTTTCCACTCTTTTGAGTACTTCTTGTTTTTTTTTATCAAGCTATGGCTTGAGGGGTTGTCGATCTATTATTTTTGTGTTCGACAATTGCGAGCTTCGAATTTTCCTATGCATTTTGCATTATGATTATGACAATAGAGTATAGAGAATGAGAATTTGATCATTCTTTTAGAATGGGGATTTTTCTCTTGAGAATGAACGCTGTCGTATTGGATTCTAATGTATCAACAGAAGCTAACTTGAGTTGTTACCTGGATACATGTTGTAGGTCCAGTCCGATTTTCGTGAACTTCATTGAGTGGATATTTCTATTTTCCTCTGATCAACTTTGACTTGTGATTTTCTTGCCACGTGTACTTGGATACACTTTGATGATCTTTAAATTAAATAATGTTGCTATAGCTGAATTTTGATTCAGTCTTTCGAGTTTTTCTTGAGTAGGACGTTGTTTAAGAGAACTGTTTGAAGAACAAGGATCTTTTTGAGATAAATCCCAGGTATTAACGTTAAGGGGGAGCGTATTCTTACGTGACTGTAAATACAACTCTGTTAGGCTAGCTTGTTGTAATCCAGTGGGCTTTATTTAGCAGCCACTCATGTTAGAATCTATGATGCATTGGAATTAGAAAACATATATGTAAGAAACACAGCTGAATATATCCGAATACTTGTTATTGAATTAAATAATCACCATGTGAGTGATAATGTGGTAAGGCACGTCGGTGGACGTATAATATACTCGTATTATTCACGGTAGTACTCGATGGAGTACTTTAATGTTATGATGCAAGTGAAAGCATAATGTATAATGCAGATTATAAAAGTGAGCCGGCTCCGTGGTGTTGGGGTAGCACGCCTGCCTCTCACCCGCTGGCCCCGGGTTCGATTCTCGGCTCCGTCAGGGATTTTAGAAACTGACGTGAGGGCTGGAACGGGGTGCACTCGGCCTCGTGAGGATAGTTGAGTAGCGTCTGACAGTGAAGCAGCGCCCTGATCACGAAAACCAAGATTAACGACCGAGGGGACCCTATGCGCTGGTCACGCGCAAATCTGCAGGCCAAATGGCTGGGCAGCGTTCGCTTGGTAGGCCTAGGCCCTTCACGGGCTGTAGTGCCAGGGGTTATTATTTATTAGATTATAAAAGTATAGTCTTCGTCAAGTCGGTGTTAGTGCCCACCTGTATTCAGAAATCGTCGAGGTTATGTATGACAATTATAATTACAGTATTTCAGTGCAAGGTTACACCAATTTCAGAATGTTTTGAAAGGACATAGTGTTTGTTCTTTTTTGCATTTCTTGTTACAGTTTGCTGATAAATTGGTAACTCCAATTATGGATCTAGTTTTTGTCAAGCCTCAGAGTTTTTGTTTGTGTCACCCCATTTAATTAGTTCTTCGGATGTACTCAATTTATAAGATTTAAGCAAATGTAAGAGATGATACATGATCGATTAACTATAAATTCTGGGTGCATTTAAATAAGTACATTAATACTGATAAATTATTGAATCTTCAGAGATTTTTAATTCCGAATATCACGTCCCTTTAGCTTAAATGCTTGATCAAGACCGACTACAATATCTCAGACCGTAACATCAAAACCAAGATGGTGGCAATCGTAGGAGAACAGCTGTAGAGACTGGCGGTCATGGTACCATTGAAATAGCGGCAAATTCGAAGACAAACATTCGCATAATTGATTAAATTCCACCAGAAATTACAGGTTTTTATGTAATAAGGCACAAATTTAATATGAAACCCTGACGTACTTCGCTACAAGCAACGCAAACAGACAGTAGCTAAAAATACAGACATAAATAAAGCACAGGTGAGACATAATGTTAAAAAAAAATGCAAATATTTCTAAATGGAACTACAAGAATAGTCAACCAACAACAAAGTCAGCCCCTGGCACTATACAGCCCATGAAGGGCCTAGGCAAATATAAAATGCAAATACAAATGGTTGTTGCTTATATTGGGGGCTACGACATCGTGGTCTTGTAGCCCCATGTATTTGTGTGTGGAATTTGTGTGATAACCTGTGTTATTGTTATGGCGGAACTAGTGTGTTTGTAAATTGTGGCCTTAAGTTAGGAACCATCCTGTCATTTGCCTGGACTAGGAGAGGGGAAACCATGGAAAACCACTTCCAGAATGACTGAGGTGGGAATTGAACCCTCCTCTACTAAGTTGCTTCAAGAGGCTGAGTGCACCCCATCCCAGCCCTCACATGAGATTTAAATTTCTTGGCAGAGCCGGGAATCAAACCCGGACCTCCGAGACGACAGCCAAGAACGCTAGGCACTACACAACGAGGTGGTCTAAAATAGAATGGTAGCACTGAATGAAAGTAGAACGAGCGATAACATTCTATATAGTACATGAATTAGCCAAAATACCCCCATCAAACAACGATAAATAAATCAGGGAATGATGTTTTAATAGATGCTTCCTCCTCCGCTGTCTGTGACCCACCCAGCCATCCCAAATAGCATCACGACTCACAATTTGGCTTTAAGAGAGGAAGATGCACAATCCAGGCAATTCACGGTCTTCAAACTGAGATTGCGTCTACCCTGTCAGTACCGAAGGGAAAGTTACAATCCATATTCATTGACTTCTCTAAAGCTTTTGACTTGATTAGCAGGAAGAAAATATTGGAAAAACTAGACAGACTATTGAGAGGTAACAGCTACACGAAACGTCTTGTCAAAAGTATTTTAGGCTCTAACAATATAGTCATTAACGGTGGCATTACAACATCAAGCCCAATAGAGCAGACTACAGGCGTGCTGCAAGGAGACCCATTAAGCCCTCTGTTATTTATCACTGCTATGGCAGATAATATCACACCAGAGGCGTAGCGCTATAATACGCCGATACGCCGGGCGTTCCCTGATTTAAAATGTGTAAAATATAACATTGTTTTTATTTGATATAAATGCGGCGTTAGCATATTACATGGCGCTTAGTTATTTTATATCCGTACCCCCCATATAACTAGTCTTAGCCCGGCCGCGGTCTACTGCTGTGCGTTGCTCTTGTCTGTACGCCAGACCTTCTTGGCGTCAAGAGCTATGTACCACCCTGGTCAGGCCATGTTGCAGCGCATGCGCCAGTTCATACTTGTTTCTCGGAAGGGAAGCGCTACCGTACGCTGGCGTTTGCTGGCGTTTGAATTGTATGATCACTGTTCTGTTAACTCAATAGCCCAATCGCTGCGCTAGTGCTATAGTTCGAACTGTAGAAGTGTAGTTTCTTTTAATTGTGCGTGTGTGTGTTTAATGCTGCCAATATGATTGAAGTACCTGACTCGAATGTTGTTAATTTTTTAAAGGCAACCCCTTTGAGCACTTTATCATATGAACAGCGATGTGAATTAAAAACAAAAAGACCAAAGCCAAATTTATCAATTAAAGAAGTCGGTAAAAATCGCACACGGAGTTTTCAGCTTTCTTGGTATGACAGGTTTTCCTGGCTAACTGGGTGTGTTGAAAAAAAAAAATGTTTTGTTACGTATGCCTTATGTTTGGAGCGAAAGATACTCAATGGTGCACGGAAGGAATTTCGGACCTGAGTAATTTAATTAAAAAGGCTGTAAAACACCAGTCTTCAAAACACCACTTGTTACATTCTGTAGGGGGCGTGGTGGCGCAGCGGTTAAGCTGTATGCCTCTCACCAAGGTGGACCGGGTTCGATTCCCGGTCAATGCATGTGAGATTTTCGAAGTGAAATGCCATGTCCTGTGGTTCGGATTCCACGTTAAAAGGAGGTCCCGTGGCTCATGATCTCGCGATTAACGGTCACGTTAATCTACAAGCTTGCTTGCTTGTTACATTCTGAAGCATTTCATCTGCTAGGTAAAACTCGTATTGAGCATGCATTTTCTGAAGCTCCTCGACTACAAGCAATAAAACATAATGAGATCGTGTCTTCGAACAGGCAGTATGTGCGACGACTCATTCAATCAGTAGTATTTCTCTGTCCACAAGAACTAGCCTTCCGTGGGCATAGAGAAGATGAAAGTTCTATTAACAAGGGGAATTATTTGCAATTGTTGAACCTGCTCGCTCAAAATGAATCTATAGTTAGAGACCATTTACAGTCATCATCATTATTAAAAGGAACATCTCCAGACATTCAAAATGACTTGATAGAAGTTACAACAATTGCATTAAATGAAAAAATCAAATCAGAAAAAATGAAGCCCCCTTTCTCTCCATAAAAGCGGATGAGACATTAGAAGTATCGTGTAAGAGCCAGATGAGCATAATATTTAGATATTGTGTGGATGATAGAATAGAGGAGAGATTCGTCAGCTTTTATGACGTTTCCAAAAATAAAACAGCTGCGGGATTATCAGAAATCGTGCACAAAGTTTTACTTGACTGGGAAGTAAATGGAGAAAAAGTTGTAAGCCAGACATACGATGGCGCAGCTGTAATGGCAGGCAGACAAGGAGGAGTTCAAAAGCTAGTGAAACAGTTTTGCCCATATGCTCTTTTCGTCCATTGTTACGCCCACCAAATAAATTTGGTACTTCTGTATGGCTCAAAAACAATAAAACAGGTTCGTTTGTTTGTCTGTGCCTTGACTGCTTTTCATAGTTTTTTCAGCAAGTCTTCTAAAAGGACGGTTTTGTTGACCGAAAGAGGATTTAAGCTTCCACAAACTAGCAATAAGAGATGGAATTTTCATTCGAGGGCAGTTTTCACCATTATGAAACATTTCCAAGGATTGTATAGTACTTTTGATGAAATTATTGATGATGAAAGTAGTGAATGGGACGACGACTATGTGAACTGTGCCATTGGTCTCAAAAGATATATGGATGACCCTACCTTTGTATATTTGCTATGTGTATTCGAAGCTTGTTTCATTTACACTGATCATCTTTTCAAATTGTTACAATCATCGACAGTGAGTATTGTAACTTGCCATAATGAGATAGAGGCTGTCGTCAAAAGAATAGAAAACTTAAGAAATGAAGATTTCACTGACAGATGCGTTCAAAAAACCATCCAGTTGAATGAAAACGTAATGTATGATGGCAATAAAAAGAACACTTTGAGAGTGCTAACTTTTGAAATAGTAGATTCACTAACAGCTCAAATGAAAAGTAGATTTGAAGATCTTAATCATCTAAATTTCATTGAGTTAGTACAAGAAAAGAAGTTTAAAGAATACACTGAAGCATTCCCCAGGGCAAATTAGATATTTTGGTAAAACAGTATCCATTCTTTAATGTTAACCAATTACTAAATGAACTTCACATTGTTTATGGAGATCAGACAAAGCATTTAGCTCCAAAAGACCTTTTAAAATATTTTCTTGCCAACGGTCTCGACTCCATCTATCAGGAAATAACTAAACTACTGCGCTTAGTACTGACTATTCCAACTACTACAGCTAGTAGTGAACGCAAAATGAGCACGCTGAAAAGAATTAAAACATACCTTAGAAATTCTATGAGCAATAGTCGCTTGTCGTGTTTAAATTCACTGGCCATTGAAAAACAGTTATTAGGTGAGCTTTCATCAGAGCCGGCATTTTTTGAACACATCATTGACATTTTCGCAGAAAAGAAAAAACGACGAATGGAGCTGACGTACAAGACTGTGTGAGGTATGTGACAGTATCTTTCATATTAGCTTTTTGATTTTTTCCTCAGTTTGTCGCTATAAACTTTGGCGTCCCCAGCTCAAAAGTTCACGCTACGCCACTGTATCACACATATATTATCAGAGAGGGTAATCTCATTTATATACGCAGATGACATGGTGCTCACTTCAAGTTCACAGGTCGAATTGCAATCTACTCTCGACGCCTTAGAAGGATGGGCGTTACATAATGACCTTAGGTTAAACAGAAACAAGCCTAAATCATTGACCTTTAGGAAAAGGGGAAAGCCAGCAATTTTTCACATTGCAGGAAAACCGCTTGAGAGTGTACCACATTACAAGTACCGTAGTCCTACTTAGGTCTTACATTACAGACAACTGGCAATGTTTTCACACTGCACATCAAGGATGGATCTAGCGTCGCTACCAAAGCCATAAACGAGATAAAACATTTGACTAAGCTATCTATAAAAGCAGCCTTAAAACTTTTGCGGTTAAAAGTTACCCGTATTGTGACTTATGGACTGGAGAGCATTTGGACACATTTAAATACGAAGTATTTGGAACAATATGGAGAAACTGAAGGCGACTTACATAAAGAAGGCCTTGGGTGTATCAAAGTATACGCCTTCAAGACCGGTGTACGACGTGACACTTTGAGGTTTATAATGTAGAAGAACTCCGACTTCAAATGCTGCTACCTTCTACTCCAGGATATGTAAAACTCATGGACACACAAGAGTCAAAGGACATTTGGTAGGATATTTGCGCCACGGACGCTATGATTTTTGACGATTAGAAGAGTGGGGGGTACGAGCTGAGACCATTGAACTGTAGGTACTACTGGAACAACTCCTCCCATGGTAACCCTCGCTGAAAACTGCTTCCTGGTGCACTACCAGGCGTAACTAGTCGCACCAAAAACGTTCATACCATTTAACTCTAGGTTGCAAGTCAGTTGATATGACGTGATTCTTTTCATGTAGTTGATCGTACGTATCTCTGTGCGACGTTATATGTACCGTATGGTATTTTCCAATAATTCGGTAGGTTTACGGTCTACTTTATTTTCGAATTGAGATTTGTAATGAAGTAGCCTATTCTGCGTTTACGGATACGCCTTACATCAAATGTTGACATAATAGGCCTAAATAGCACATGACAAATACACGTAGGCCCTATTGTAGGTTATAAGTTATTAGTCACAGAATTATAACCTAGGCCTAGCTTATATTACAGATTTCCATGGAAACGTCCAGATGTAGGCCTATTAAAGAAATGGGTTATAGCTGTGAACACTTTTATAAACATGCTACTTGTTTCATTCAAATAGAAACAAACCACTGCTTAAAGATGATGCGATGCGGTACCGTACCTGCAATTTGCAATTTCCCACAGTATCTGCTTCAGCCACCCAAGAAAAGACCGAGAGTTATTGAACGACAAGTTGCCTAATATTTACTGTTACTTTTTTCATCAGCATAGGCATAAAATTTCACATTTTCCAGTATACTTTTATGATGTCAGTCTTGGAGACGATAAAAATAATTCGGCTTAAGGGATCTTCCCTGCTGTATGACTTATGTGAGGTCTAAGTTTCGACCTGCTTTGAAGAAAAAAAAAAAAGCTTGTAGTTTTACGTGACCGTTAATCTTGTGATCATGAGCCAAGGGACCTCCATTTTACGTGGAATCCGAACCACAGGACATGGCATTTCACTTCAAAAATCTCACTTGCCTTGACCGTGAATCGAACCTGGTCCACCCTGGTGAGAGGCGAATAGCTTGACCACAGCGCCACCACGCCCCATTGCTTTGAAGAATACTGAACATGTGGTTGTTTTATATAAATAAAGTAGACTATGTATTTTTGTTCACTAAGCATCTATTTAATTGTTTAGTTGTAGGCTTATGCATAATCACACACATATGAATGCTGCCTTTGAGTTAATAAAAATGTTGAATACCAATTAACATATTTTTTGTACTTTATTCTTAGTCATTCCCAGCCTAACCTTATTTTTATTTTATTTTAATGTACGTACGGCTTGTATTTTTTGCCAGTAGGCCTATAGTTATTGTGTATGCTGCCTTTGATCTAAGGATAAAATGATGAACAATCAGGCTGCAATATAATATTATATGTTGGCATATATTCCTAGCCATTTTAAGTATCAAATTACTATGATATTTTGAAATATGTATTTTGGCGTAAGTTCCGTTTAGTTTACCGTTCGCCTAAATGTTCATAAGTACCTCTTTTACTTGTATCTCGTCGTACGTACGTACATCATCCTTTCGTTCGTATAAGTCAAACTCTCCTCCTTGACGTGCATTACCAGGCGTAACTAGTCGCACCAAAAACCCCACTTTCCTCCCATACAGTCGGCATTCCAGTATTACTTAGAGTTCAATGGCTGAGACATATTCTCACGCGCGTTGCCATACATGGTTTCCGTTCTAAAATGTGTCGCACCAAAAAGTTCCATCATCCGTGTGACGAATGCTTGTGTGAGCGCTGTGGAGAACAATGTGGAAGATACCACGCTATATTCTGCACATTAAGACATGAATCTTTGATATCCCTAGGGAATAACAATAAGTTTACTGTATGATTTTAGATTTTATTCAATATATGCATGGCCATTGGCTGCAATAAATCCCTCATTATTATAGGCTATATGCGAATTTCCAGCTGTGGATGCCAATATTCACATCAACCATCATCAGAACAGTACTGCCAACACCCGACCGTTCTAACCTACGTTTTGTCCAATCCAATGGTTACAGCCTAACGCGTCCAGATCAATGGTTTTGTATCAACCTGCCCCGATAGCTGCGCGCAATCAAAGCCGCAACCTTCGATTTGTCCAATCCAACGGTTTTTGACAATGGTTACAGCCTAACGCGTTCCGGTGACTGCCTTTTTTTTAAACTACAGTGATATGCTAATATATGTTGTCTCCTCCGCTGTCTATAACCCACCCACCATCCCAATTTATAACACGACTTAGGCCTATACAGTGAAATTTCAGTTGTGACGGCCATTATAGGCGTGGCTTATTTGACAAATAAGATATTGCCAACCCTACGTATACGGAAAACACGGCCGTGTGTTGTTTGTTTTGAGCGTAGAGAGCTATGAGAGCGCACTCGCTTTTATCTGTATCGGGACATCCTGAACTAGCTCTAAACTACAATTTTGTTCTTTATTTCAAATAGCATTTGCCAATAACACACAATTGACTGTTACAAACTTTAAAATGTAAATTTACTGTATTATCAACTTGTCATTCTTCAAATTCGATGTGTATAGAATTCCAACGGATGGCAAATCAATTGGGTTTTGAAGGCTTTATATATAAAAATCCAACCTATTAGCGGACATAAATTCTATCTTATTAACAAAAACAAACCTAACCAGCGGCTAACGCCCCAGTCCCCCTTGCTTGTGGTAGCCTACTAACAGTAATTCTTGGCCAGGCAGTAGGGCTACCTAACCTAGTAACGGACATAAATTTATATACAAAAACAAACCTGATCTTGGGTTAACACCCCAGGCCCCCTAGCTTGTGATACCGGTACTAACAGTAGCCTAATTCTATTTACATACCTGTCGCATTTTAAATCACTACTTCCATCAGACTGCAGTATCCACTTAAATTTGCCCACAAGCACACAAAGATTCTTGATTCATGATTCTTATAGAATACATTTACACTTAAAGAACTTGGCACTTTAGAACACACTGACACTGATGGTATGCCATTAAAACTACCATCATCTACTTTAACAAACAGGAGTTGTGTGGTAGGATGGTTGATTTGGGGAAATTGTCGAAATGGCATCAGAGGTTAGTTTGGGAATTTTCATAACCACAAATTTAGGTTCGAAATGTTTATGTTAACACATACAACTGTTTTAACTTCGAAAATTATCTCGGTGAATATTTCTTATCCACTTCTCTTTCAAAGATTTTTCTTGAGGAAATTTAAAAGTTGAAGTATCTTCAGCAGTATGAAATTACAGCCGGGTACATAGTTAATGACAATGAACAGAACTTCTCACATTACGTATCATCGGAATTTATAATTATTCACAGTGTACTACACTACTTAAGGTACACTATTACAATAAATAACAGCTCGAAATCACTTGAGATATGCGACATTTGAACGAAATTCTCGTAGCAGGCCCACTTAAATGTTGGTTCACCAAATGTAAACAATCCCCTACGATTTCCGCCATTTTCTACGCTATCGATAGTGGCATTGCGGTCTGAGATATTGTAGTCGGTCTTGGCTTGATTGATGAAATAGACTGTAACTAGATTGCTAAGGCAATATTTATACTTATGAATAATGACACAGCACCAATGAGGAGTGCAGAACTACCTGTTTTGGATGGCATTTACACTTGAGGGTGTAAAGCAGTAAATAATAATTTTGTTGTAAATATGTAGATATATATGAATTAATTGGCGTGTTTGAAAATGTTGGAATCAGAGTAAGAACCATAAAGGTGATCTCTGTGATTTGTTTTCTTTTCTTATTGGACCTCCTGTTGTTGATATTGTCTTTATTTCATTTGAGGGTCAAATGCATTCTCGGTCCATGGGGACAGCTGATGTATTTATTGGCATGACATTAGTGCCTATTGTCTCCTATTTTTGTGTCCATTCATGGCCGTTTTGGTCTGACTTTCTGTCAGATTTTCTTTTTGGAAATATAATTTTTGTCATTTCTTTTAATCGCGCGATGTGATGATTTATAGAAGTATAAAGAGGCCGCAATAAGAGGGTCACGGCTAGGTATTTTTCAGAGTTCCCCACACTCCTGAAAGGATGATTTCTAACGATTCTCGTGTTCTTAGAGCAGTTTGCTGTTTTGCTTTGGTTCTACTTAATGCCACCTCTGTTAGGTTTAACTGCACCCTGATACTCACTTCTCCTGTTGGTAGGACTTGGGGAATTTCTTAGTCGGAGGTTTTCAGGTTCTACGATCCAGTTACCATCGAGGGATTTCAACAGGTAAATGGTTGGTATTTTCGGGTACAGTAAATTGGCGCCCAGCTGATGGGCTCGAGAAAACTGGAATACTGGAGACGAGAACATAGTTTGAGGCCATTATAGATGTCGACCTCGTGGAGGGGCATCTAACTGGTGATATGACGCCATTTCATGATCGTTTCGTATCTTGCCTTCGAACACGTGGTGGCATTATGGGCTAGTCAATTCCTACAGCATTACAGCGATCAATTGTGAATTCGTCGAATGAACGTCGGGAAATAATGGTTCACCATAGTTTTTAGCACAAGATGTTGGAATTCATTCGTGAATAAAGCAATTACGAGCATTCTCGATCAACATGGTATACATGTAGAATTGCAACCATTAGCAGATTTTGTGGATTTTTAAGTGGTGCTACACTGATTTGGAAATGATATTAGACTAGAGGTGAGCCTCCGTGGCTTAGGCGGCAGCACGCCGGCCTCTCACCGCTGAGTCCGTGGTTCAAATCCCGGTCACTCCATGTGAGATCTGTGCTGGACAGAACGGAGGCAGACAGGTTTTTCTCCGGGTACTCCGGTTTTCCCTGTCAAAATTTCATTCCAGCAACACTCTCCACTATCATTTCATTTCATCTGTCATTCATTTAATCATTGCCCCAGAGGAGTGCGTCAGGCCTCGGCAGCCGGCACTGTTCATATCCTCGCCGCTAGATAGGGGCTTCATTCATTCCATTCCTGACCCGGTCGTTGACTGGAAGCAGGCTGTGGATTTTCATTTTTCATTAGACTAGAGCCAAGATCAATGAAAGACATTCACTGAAAATCTGAATTGACTTGATCAGTCGAGTGGGGCTTTGTGATGTAGCTCGTGGGTGAGCTTCATTCAAGGTGTCCTATTTTCTTGCAACCGGCGGATGGGTATTTCCGAGCCCATTTTAAATGAAAAATCCTTTTTATTAATTTAAAGATGATCATAATAGGATTACTTAGGACATATACCGATATAAATCATCACGCGTAGTAAGAATAGGTTCTGGGAATTCATTAATTCTAACCTTACTCACTGATTGGTAATTTTAATTATATTTTAAGTTAACGCAACAAAATCAAGAAGTTCTTATGATGGCAAATGTGGTTACCCTGTGATGTCTATGCTTTGTTTGGTGGAGTGATGTCCATGTTTTTCAGCTTTTGTGAGATATATATTTGATAAGTCTGGGAATGAGGAGACTGGGTCTCCTAGTGATATTGAGAAACTCTATCAACTAATTCAGGCACAGATGAGTGGTGTTGAACAATTACGTGCCCAGATTAGTGGCATGCAGGAATCATTGAATGGTAGGAGTAGAAGTGTGATCCAAGATGCTCTTGCAGAGAGTATACAAGGCTCTTTAAAGGACCTTCAGTCCAGCAACAAAGATATTAAAGCCAGTCAATGTCAAATGCAGGCTAGTCAGGCAAAATTAGAAGCAGACATTGATAAAGTTCAGTCGCAAATTGTTAAGGTTGAATCTAGCCAATGTCAAATGCAGGCTAGTCAGGGAAAAATAGAAGCGGACATTGATAAAGTTCAGTCGAAAATTGTTAAGGTTGAATCTAGCCAATGTCAAATGCAGGCTGGTCAGAACCAGATGCAAATATGTCAACATATTATTGAAGTTAAAATCACTAGTGTACAGACAGATGTAACCAACATTCAGTCTAAAGTTAGTGTTGTAGAAGCTAATCAAAATCTTATGCAAATCCAGATCAATGAAATAGAGAAAACTAATAAAGATTTCCAAATGGAAATTAGATTAGATTTAGATGTCAGTAAACGGTTAGCAAAGGATAATTTGGAAGCTTTGCAACTACAATTCACTAAAGACACTATCCATACACAGGCTTCCATAGATCAATTGAGAACTGAAATGAATTCTTTTAGAATTCAAGTCAGTGATCATAACAAATTATTGAAAGATGAATTTGGCATAGATTTGAAGGCGATTGTTAGAGAAAACATAGACTTATTAAGAAATGGTATGCTTAGGATCAATGAAGACTCTTTCAAAGATCTGAAACAGGAAATGGAACATAAACTTTCCACTAGCGAATTAAAAGCTAACAAAGAAATATCAGATGTGAGGGAGGATGTCAATAAGAAGATTACTGTTCTTCAAAATTTTCAAACAGATAATATAACCAGTTTAGAAACTAGATTAAAGTCCATTGAGGATAAAGTAGATCAGAATAAGGTAGAACTAACGAAGTTAGGGAAAAGAAAACTTCGGAATTAAATGCAGTTCGAACGCAATTGGAAAACATTAACCTATATTTAGAAAATATAAACGAGCAATTAAGGTCAAGCTGGAATGCCGACTTTCACGCTGCATTAGATCAAATGGAACCTAGATCACAGGAAAGAGATTGAAACCATGCCGCAGGAATCTCCTGACATTAGAATCAGTCCTCAGGCTAAAGCGAAGGAACAGCTAGGTCAACACAACCCAATTTGACTCAGCCCAATTTCACGCAACTGCAACTATATGAGTACACCTATCCCAACACTAACGTCTATACAGGAGGATATATACACAGGCCTGTTGAGAGAGCGTCCAACATTACTGTTATTAGGAATTTTGAGGATAAACCTCGTAAATTTAGTCATTTAGATGGGACTACTCCTCACGAATTTATTCGTGGATTAAGGGACTACTTTGTGGAATCGCAAGTGCCACGCGAACGCGAACTTAGAGTAGTGGAACGCTATTTGACTGATGCCCCACGTCAGTGGCATAAGGCGTTTAGGTATACCTTCGATAATTTCGAGGAGTTTGCGGACGCATTTAACAAAAGATTCTGGAGCATTGAAGTGCAACAGAACATAAGGTCAGAGATTTATTCGAGAAAGTATGCAAATACTGGTCCCACAAGCTGTGCGGAATGCTTCGCAAATCAACTCTCAAAATCACGGTTTCTGCAACCCCCTTTGAACGAAGGTCAGTTAGTGGAAGCAATATCACAGCAACTACCCGTGGATGTCAGAAAGTCGATGATTTCGTCAGGAGTGACTGGCTTAGCCACGATGGACGACTTGCTACGTCGTTTGGACCATGTAAACGCAATGCAAATGCCTATCATATCGCGCACCATTCGACAGGAATCTAAAGGGATCAACACGGTAGTAATGAACCGATCCCAACAAACGGATCAGGTCAGATCTGACCAGAGGAATTCGGAGAGGCAAGGGCCAATTCGAAATCACTACCAAAGATGTAAGAGATACCAAAACCAGCATAGGGAATATACGGAACCACCGTGGCAGAGACGTTACGAGGAACGTAATTTCTACAGGAGGGATTACGGCAACAATCGTAACAATCATCGTGACGCACCTTATGACTCCAATTACGGACCACGTCAGGGGTACAGTAGGTACAAGAACTACAGGACGGAAGAGTTTGATCGAAGGAGAGACCGGGAAAGGCTCAGAGGGGAGCAGGAAAAATCCAATGGGGAGGGACGAAGAAAAAAGGACGATAAGAGAAAAGATACGATAAATGAAGCCCGTCCAAGCAATAGTCGCCAGGGTAGCAGAGAAAGAACCCCAGAGAGAGATAAGGATAAGGATGAAGGAAAAGGAAGTACAAGAAATTAGAGATAACTTGTAGTTCTGCACCACCATTGTGGTATACCAAGAAAGAAAGAAAGAAAGATAAGGAAGAGGCTAGAGAAACAGTAGCCGAGGAACCGTTCCGAATAGCTCGATGCTTCGGGAACAATTGTTATGAAATCACCAGCCTGAATGGAAGAGATATTATAGGTCGCTCCAATGCCAAAAACATGCGCAGATACTATCAGAAGTTAGTTTAACCCTGTATTTAGCCATGTATTGCAGCAGGAATATCTAGAATGATGAAATAAAAGTCTAGCCAGCTTTTATTTGAAGTGTTAGGAGAGAGATGTACCGTTTTTCTAGGTCTGAAATTACGATACATTTACGCCTAGCGAACCGCTGCTGCAAGAAACAGGCTTTGACCTAGTTTTGATTAAGCCAAGATCAGACGGTCGGAACATGTGTTGTCATTCGTGGTAGTTCGAGTATCTGCGACCACGTTCGGAAGTGTGTTTCACATTTATACCGCGAGGAGAGCGCGGGAGACCTTAATCTGTGAAGCAGTGGAAAGATTGACATTCATATTCGAACTAGCAAAGGTACCCGCTCTTCGAACGGCCTTCGGTATTAATAACCAGATATTATCAATGGCTAGGGGCTTGTCATTCCTTCATATGTTTATCAGAACGAAGTTAGTTTTCTTGGTATATCACAGACACTGTTAATTTAAGGGCCTTGAAATGCAGTTTTCGGAGACCTTTTATAGACTCCCTAGTTTTGTATCACACATTGAGAAGTGCAACATATGCTTTGGTCGTCTTGCTAGGATAATTTTTATTTTTCGCCTATTTTAGCATGTATTTTGAAACGTTTTTCCCTATACCCAACCTTCTATGAGAAGTATGGTGAATAATTTTATAAATGATTGGTGAACTGACTCATTGTTACAATACCTAATTTTACGATGCTACAAGCAAATTAGTTTTCTGGGAATATCACAAAAACTGTTGGTTTTAGGACCTAAAATGTGGTTTTCGGGGCCCGTAGGGCTCCCGAGTTTTGTTTATCACATTGGGACGCTGAAAATGAGCTTTTTCTTGTCTTTCTACGCCCATTTCAGCATGCATTTTAAGGGAGTAGGCCCTATTTTATGAGAGTACTAGCAGAAGTACCCGTTCTTCGAACGGTGTTCGGTGTTAACAGCAGACATGATCAATTGAGCTATTGTAGCAATGGTTAGCGGTTTGTCATTCCTTCATAAGTTTATCAGAACGAAGTTAGTTTTCTGGGAATATCACACGCACTGTTAATTTAAGGGCCTTAAACTGTGGTTTTCGGAGACCCTTTATAGACTCGCGAATTTTGTGTCTCTCATTGAGAAGCGCAACATATGCTTTTGTCGTCCTTCTAGGATAATTTTATTTCGCCTATTTTAGCATGTATTCTGAGAAGTTTTTCACTATATCCACCCTTCTACTGTATGAAAAGCACGGTGAAGAGTTTTATAAATGATTGGTGTATTGACTCATGTTTACCATACCTAATTTTACGATGCACCTAGCATCCGAACACGAGTTATAGGCGTACATAAAGATACACAGAAAGACAGACAGACAATCCTATTGTCTACAACATATCACCCAGATATCCAAATATGGGTATATCTACCACACAGTATCACACAAAATTATCCTCACGATGAACCCGTATGTCGACAAAAAAATCGTTAAAATGTGCTCTCAAACTAAATTCACCGAACGTGTACTTCCTGACGTGAAATAGAATTGAAAGCCTTGTAGACGAAACGCAATACACGTCATATAAAAGCTGACCCTCTACGTTGTCTTAGGTCCCCATACACATGAAGACCTCTTTCATAAATTATAAAGGCTTGTGGTGCATGAAAATTCAGGTTCTTTAGCCTCAAATGACCCAAATTCCTAAAAGCCGCAAAAAATGCTGATTCAATTCAGGAATTTTTGAAAGTAATCTTGCTGTATGGAGATATAATAGACCTTCTGTACTAAATGTCGCACGTGAAAATTGCATGGAAAATTTCTAGGTTACCCCTTGACCCCCTTAATTGTCTACTTTGGTTCCATGATAACGTTACAGCCATTTGCAAACTTTCACAGAAATGTAATAAATGGAGTGACATTGCTTCTTACAGAAATAGATGGAAAGTTGCATGCCATCCTTTGAGATAATGTTGTCATGGTTACCGATTTGCATTCCTTCATTGGTTTGTTAAATTAAAATAAATTAGTTTTCTGGGAATATTTCAGAAACTGTTGGTTTTAGAGCCTTATAATGTAGTTTTCGAGGACCCTTTAGGGCCCCCGAGTTTTGTTTCTGGCACCGAGGGGCTTTGTCTCGTCGTTGTACGCCATAATATACTACTACTACTACTACTACTACTAATAATAATAATATAATATAGGAATAGGAATATAATAGACCTGCCGTACCACACCCGCAGGTGTAAATCGCATGAAAAAATTCTAGAGTACCCCTTGACCCCCTTAAGCGCATTATACGTATTGATGAATTTCACAGCCTAATTTGGTTCCGTGATAACCTTCTAGCCGTTTGCAAACTTTCACACTAATGTAATTAATGGAATTGCATTGCGTCTTACAGCAATACATGGAGCTCTGAGAATCTGTTGCCATGGTTACCGGCTTGCATTCGTTCATTAGTTTATTAAATGAAATTAGCTTCCTGGGAATATCTCAACGGTTGGTTTTAGGGCCTAAAAGTGTGGGTTTAGGGCCCCCGAGTTTTGTCTCTCACATTGAGGGGCTGAAAATGAGCTTTGTCTCGTCCTTCTACTCCTATTTCAGCATGTATTTTAAGGGGATAGGCCCCCTTTTATGAGAGGTACGGAGAAGAGTTACATCAATGATTAGTGTCATGCCTCTGATGGATATCTGTACCAAATCTTACGTTGATCCACCCAGCTGTTCTCGAGTATAAGGGAACAAAGTTGTCCACAGGCAAACAAACAAACAAACAAACAGACAGATCAAAAATTATTTTCTCGCGCATCCATCATACAACAGTCTAAAACGTGTAAATAACTCAAATTTCCGTAGAAATTCAGAAAAAACAGACAACATTCATTTTTATATATGTAGAGATATACTGCACCGCTCGGTGTTGACCGTGTTTTATTGCACACATTTAGGTTTTACTCGCTAACCGTTGGAGATACACGAAAAGTGGTAATGAACTTTTGGATAGAAAATTAAATATTAAAGCTCGTGTATGTCATCAAAAGTTTGCTATTTCTTAGCGTTCTCTTTTTATGTGAAATGGAAATATGGAATTTTGAAACCAAAGGGTGTAGTGACGTGACTAAAATGGTTGCCATTTTTAACAGTGCAAAATATCGAAATTAAAAGTATCCTATATGTAAACCTGGTAAATCAGCTACACCCATGTAAATTTCATTGAAATCGGACCAGTGGTTCTTGCGTTATTGAGTAACACACAGACAGACAGACGGACAGACAGACAGAAAGACAGACACACACCATCTCATTTTTATATATTATTATTATGGAGAAGAGTTACACCAATGATTACTTTCGTGCCTCTGATGGACATCTGTACCAAATGTTACGTTGATCCACTCAGCCGTTCTCGAGTGATGCGCGTACATAGTTGTACACAGACACACAGACAGACAGACAAAAATTTGGTTTTTGCGCGCAACCGTCTTAAACCAGTCTGAAACGCGATAATAACTCAAATCTCCGTGGAAATTCAGAAAAAACAGACCAACATTAATTTTTATATATAGAGAGATATTATATAGAAATTAGGCACATTTATGATGTCAAATGTGTATTGGAGTACGAGATATTACAGCATAGAGAGACTGCAATCTTGCTTTTGGGGAAATAGCCTTAGGGGCATTAAGAATTTATATTTATCATATTGACCTATCACAGGTAGATTCCTACGTCACGCGCCGGAATGGGGGAGTTCCTGCTGTCGCCTGCAACCGGACACACTGCGGGGACAGACAGATCATTTTTCAAGTCAGAGAAGTGTGCATCTAGGAAAAGACACATATCGCAATGTAGCTCCAAGGAGAAAGAAAGTGCAAAATTATCACAAGTCAACTGCGATGCCGGTTAATAGTTAGACTTCATGATGTGCTGTATTGAGGCCAAGATACACCAAGCTTAGTGACGAAGAAAAACTTGGATGTAGAGCGTGCCAGGAATTGTATGTGGGTAGCGCACAGTTATAGGATTATTTTTCACTTCATGTAAATGAAATGTTCGTGTAAACGAGAAGCGGAACTTTTTACTGAAACCTCTACGTATTGAAACGATGTTCTTTCTTATACGCTCACCAAGATTTTTGCAATTCAACGTTATATACGTTCCGAGTGATGATATTTAAACAGGTACTGTATGTGGAAACTGAGGTGTTGGGAGAGACGGTTTCGATGCATTTTAACATTGTAGCCCTGTGCGGCTAGATATGAGTGTGGACACCGCTCTCCAAGCAAATATAGTGGACATTTCGAGTAACTACAATGC
The DNA here is from genome assembly GCA_946902985.2 of Meconema thalassinum. Taxonomy (NCBI): domain Eukaryota; kingdom Metazoa; phylum Arthropoda; class Insecta; order Orthoptera; family Tettigoniidae; genus Meconema; species Meconema thalassinum. The sequence continues at coordinate 416,815,236 of OX336391.1, forward strand.
TATTTTTCGAAGTGGAACGTATAATACACGATGCGGACCATTGGCATGTGCAGTATGAACTTTCCGTAACATGCAGCCGCAAATAACTTATAATACAGCCGTGTGTTCACTCGATTATCGCGACGTTGCAAACGCGTGCGTGATGTCCTTTCGGTTCGGGTTGGAGCTGTTCGAATTCGGACGAGGACCATTTCCGATATGAGGAAGCAGTTCGATTACTAGCAGTGGACCTGGGACATTGGAGTAGGAGGTCCCCAGTTCGTTCATTGAAAATGGAAGGGATCTGTGCAATCCTGCTATACCATGATGGAATCAGATGGTGGGGCATTCCAATGCTCCATATCACCTTCGGGAGTCTACAGCCAGGTAGAGGAAAGCTTTTCATGTAGCGTTGCAAAATAGAGATAATCCAGAGTGACCACATTGCCACCTTTTATATGTTTTTAGTAGTAACATTGAAGTGAGGTTTAGGCATAACTATTCCATGTCATGTGTGACTTCATTCTCAGTCGACTTTAGGCCTGGTTAAACAGGTTCACTCATTTCATAAATGTTTATTATGAATTAATTGTTTGTTTTTCAGATAGTTAATTAATTAAATCCATTAAATATATTCCGAACTTCTTGATTGTGGAGAACAGATCTTCATAGGTGAAGAAATTTACGTTATTCCTGAGGGAATCTTCATTATTTAGTGGATTTGATATTTTCCACTCTTTTGAGTACTTCTTGTTTTTTTTTATCAAGCTATGGCTTGAGGGGTTGTCGATCTATTATTTTTGTGTTCGACAATTGCGAGCTTCGAATTTGCCTATGCATTTTGCATTATGATTATGACAATAGAGTATAGAATGTGAAGTTTGATCATTCTTTTAGAATGGGGATTTTTCTCTTGAGAATGAACGCTGTCGTATTGGATTCTAATGTATCAACAGAAGCTAACTTGAGTTGTTACCTGGATACATATTGTAGGTCCAGTCCGATTTTCGTGAACTTCATTGAGTGGATATTTCTATTTTCCTCTGATCAACTTTGACTTGTGATTTTCTTGCCACGTGTACTTGGATACACTTTGATGATCTTTAAATTAAATAATGTTGCCAAAGCTGAATTTTGATTCAGTCTTTCGAGTTTTTCTTGAGTAGGACGTTGTTTAAGAGAACTCTTTGAAGAACAAGGATCTTTTTTAGATAAATCCCAGGAATTAACGTTAAGGGGGAGCGTATTCTTACGTGACTGTAAATACAACTCTGTAATACCCTATTTAGACGTCTCGGTCGCGATCCTGATTATCTCTGATCTGGATAATGTCCAATCGCGATCAACGATATTTGGCATTGGTACGTGTTTAGACGTCCTATCAAGAAACAACAGGATAATCGAGTAAAACAGCATGACATCGCTAAGGTCTGCCAACTTTTGAATTCCAAGTGTTATAGCAGAAATTTACAGTAGTTTGTTTCCTCCCGTTTTGAAGTATTTCAGTTATTCTTTATACATAATTCAACCTGCTAATGCATATTCTTAAATATATACAAATCCTGAGGAGACGTGTAGGCAAGGCCTACCCTTGGAGTGGAAATAAGAATATTTTGAAATATTTATAAACAGGTCTAGGCTATTTATTGCATAAATACTTCTTGTTCGTCCAGAGTTATGTGGCCCTATCGGAATCCCTTATATGTCTATAACAATACATTTATGTCTTTATTAATCGTCTTTATCGACTTTCCCCAACGCTAATATTTTTTTTCAGCGTTTAAACACTGGTATGTTTGTCTCCATCCATCGTTTCGTTTCTCTCAATCTTCATATATCTCTATCAACCAACATAAATACAACCATCACGGCCAACATTAGGCCTACGTACATCTCGCGTTAAAAACACAAGATAATACAAAATGGCCATCATTTCCACTGCCTACTTCACTCGCACAACAGGAGGATAAAGCACACCGACGATCGCAATGGCCGCGAACGCGATTATCTCGTTGTGGGAACGGGATCGGGATGATCTTTTTGGAGGGAAAGTTGATCGCGATAATGTTATCCTGTTGCGTTTAGACGTCCCAACTTAATCTGGATCGGCACCTGATCGCGATCGCAACCGGGACGTCTAAACGGGGTATAGGCCTAAGGCTAGCTTTTTGTAATCCAGTGGGCTTTATTTAGCAGCCACTCATGTTAGAATCTATGATGCATTGGAATGAGAAAACATATATTTAAGAAACACAGTTGAATATATCTGAATACTTGTTATTGAATTAAATAATCACCATGTGAGTGATAATGTGGAAAGGAACGTCAGTGGACGTATAATATATTATTCACGGTAGTACTCGATGGAGTAATTTAATGTTATGATGCTAGTGAAAGCATAATGTATAATGCAGATTTGTTGTTGTTGTTGTTGTTGTTGTTGTGTTAAGGGGCGGAACTACGAGGTCATCTGCCCCTCTTAACACAGATTAATGAATACAAATTTGGAATTGAAATTAGAATTTTGAGGTGGACATCTAAATTTAAAGAGACCTAAATTAAAAAACAAAAACAAACAAAAAATATATAAAAATAAAAATTATAAAAATAAACAGAAATTACGGAAAACAAAAACATCAACATTCAAAAACGAACAAGTCGTTGAGTCAATGTTCACTGGAGAATTTAGATTGCTGGCCCTAACTCACTCTCACTTATAAAGCGGATAACGCGATCAACAGCCACCGCGTCATCGGTTAATATAAGTTTGAGTGTCATCTGCAAACCAAGGTTTCTTCGTAAGTCAGCAAGAACCACACACTCGGTTAAAATGTGGGCCACGGTGAAGACGGCTCCACAGGTACAAAGTGTGGGGTCTTCCCTTCTCATTAGGTACGAGTGGGTGGTTCTTGTATGACCTATCCTTAGCCTACACAAAATGACGGACTCTCTCCGTGACCGAAAAGAGCTCCGCCGCACGCGAGTAGTTCCCTTGATCGCTCTCAGTTTACTGGGCAGTGGGTCAGCTAGCCACTGACTCTCCCAAAATGCCAGAACTTGTAGGCGTAACTGAGAGCGAATATCTCTAGCGGGTACCTCCATTGGGTGAGGTGGTTGTGATACCGCCTCTTTTGCAGCTTGATCCGCTAACTCATTTCCCGCAATTCCAATGTGGCTTGGAAGCCACAGAAAGGTGATTCGAGTGTCAGCGTGGCACAACCCGGCTAGTAGGTCGTGGATTCGCTGCATTAGGGGGTGTTGCGGGAAACATATAGCAATTGACTGCAACGAACTCAAAGAGTCGGTACACACGAGAAAGTGGATTCGTGCATCCTGTAGTGCAAACTGCAGAGCTTCATAGATGGCAACGAGCTCCGCAGTAAACACACTACAGGCCTCAGGCAAAGAGATCTTGGTATTTGCACCATCAATAACGTAAGCACAACCCACTTTCTCGTCCACCTTCGAACCATCCGTATAGAGAATGCCAGCGTCCGAAAATTGGTGAACTATGCTGTGGAACTGCCTCCTGTAAACGGAGGCATCCGTGTTCACCTTAGGACCTTGGTGCAGATCTAACTGAATTTCCGGACGCGAGACTTGCCACGGAGGCACCTCGCTAGGTGTCCGGATCATACAGGGACCTACAGCCACTCCTATTTCAGTACACGAGCTATAAAGTCTAATACCAACCGGCCGAGTGGCACGAGGCCGGTTGGCGTAACCCTGGTGGTTTTGGGTAACGAAGAGAGCTTGATAGGTCGGGTGTTGCGGCATTTGACGCACATTGGCAGCATATGCTAAAAGCATATGTTGGCGTCTATAATTTAAAGGTGGAACACCCGATTCGGCGAGTAGGCTGGGTATCGGGCTGGTCCGGAAGGCACCGGTAGCCAGCCTAATGCCACTATGGTGGATACTGTCCAGCATTTTCAAGGTTGCCGGCCTTGCTGAACCATATGCCGCAGAACCATAGTTTAGCCGGGACAGGACGAGGGCTTGGTAGAACCGTAGCAGCACCGCACGGTCAGCCCCCCACGTAGTGCCACTAAGAAACTTAAGCATGTTCAGTTTCCTGAGACACGTCATTTTCAGTTGCCGTATATGGTGCTGCCACGTTAATTTGCTATCAGAATGGAGCCCCAGGAAGCGATAAGTGTCAACCAACAGCAAAGCAGCATCCCTGAGATGTAGTTCAGGGTGTAAATGTAGTCTCCGGAGGCGACAAAAATGGACGACGGAGGTTTTCGCTACTGAAAAACGAAAACTCCGGTCGTGAGCCCACCTGTCGACCCGGTTAATTGCTAGCTGCAACTGCCGTTCTACGATTGCCATACTTCCAGAGCTGTAATGCAGAGCTAAATCGTCTACATACAACGATGGAACTACCGTGGGTCCGGCGGCGGCAACAATGCCGTTTATGGCAATCGCGAACAAGGTAACACTCAGCACAGAACACTGAGGAACTCCATTTTCTTGAGTATAGTATTGCGATAATGTCCTACCGACCCTTACACGGAAGAGTCGGACGGACATGAAATTTGCAATGAAAGTCGGTAGATTACTACGGAGTCCCCACTTGTGAAGGGTTGAAAGGATCCCGTAGCGCCATGTGGTGTCGTAGGCTTTCTCCAGGTCAAAGAAAACCGTAACTAGGTGCTACTTTCGGAAAAATGCCCCCTGTATGGCGCTCTCAAGTCGCACCAGATGGTCAGTGGTGGACCTATGAGAGCGAAATCCACACTGGTACTCAGACAGGAGACCCTTCTCCTCCAAGAACCACACCAGTCGACGGTTCACCATCTTTTCGAGCAGCTTACATAGGCCATTTTTCAAACAAATGGGCCTATCGCTGCTTACAAACTTGGGATCCTTTCCAGCCTTAGGAATCGGTATCACGATCCCCTCTCGCCATTGAGATGGAAACTCCCCTTCAATCCATATACGATTGAAGAGGATCAACAGTTGTTTTATACTGGCTTCGCACAGATGTTTTAACATTTGATTATGTATGTTATCCGGTCCAGGAGCCGCATCCCCTCACAGTGCAAGCGCACTGCGCATTTCCCATTCAGAGAATGGTACATTGTAGGATTCCGAAGCAGCAGTGGCAATGGACAAGCGGTGAGCCTCTGACTCCCGCTTCAGGGTCAGAAATGTAGGATCGTAACTCCCAGAGCAGGATACATCGGAGAAGTGCGAGCCAATACTGTTAGCAATGGCGAGATGGTCCGTGATGATGTCTCCATTGATGGACATTCCGGGTATCGACAGTGATGTCGGGAGTCCGGAGATCCGACGAAGCTTAGTCCAGACGTGAGATGAAGGAGTATGCGCCGTCATAGACGACACATACTTTTCCCACGTCGTTTTCTTACTCTCCCGAATCAGATATCGGGCTCTAGCACGCATCCTTCTGAAGGTGATAAGATTGGCCATAGTGTTTTGCCTCCGATAGCATTTGAAAACACGTCGACGATCTTTAATGGCTGCTGCAATCTCGGCTGTCCACCAAGGGACAAGCTTACGGCGTGAGTTGCCGGATGAGGAAGGTATTGTTTCCTCAGCAGCAGCCAAAATACCATTCGTTATGTGAATGGTATGATCGTCGACACTCTCAAAGGTACCATCGGTAAACACCGCACGTGCCGTGAAAGTTGGCCAATCAGCCCGACGGAGAAGCCATCGACTTGGTAACTCGATGGCTCTCTGGTTCGGAAGAGCAATGATAATTGGAAAATGGTCATTATTACAAAGGTCGTCGTGTACACCCCACTGTAGCAGGGGAACCAGCTCACGACTGCAGATTATAAAAGTATAGTCTTCGTCAAGTCGGTGGTAGTGCCCACCTGTATTCAGAAATCGTCGAGGTCATGTATGACATTATAATTACAGTATTTCAGTGCAAGGTTACACCAATTTCAGAATGTTCTTGAAAGGACCTAGAGTTTGCTCTTTTTTGCATTTTTGCTACAGTTTGCTGATATATTGGTAACTCCAATTATGGATCTAGTTTTTGTCAAGCCTCAGAGTTTTTTTGTGTCACCCCTATTTAATTAGTTCTTCGGCTGTACTCAATTTATAAGATTTAAGCAAATGTATGAGATGATAGATGATAGATTAACTATAAATTATGGATGTATTTAAATAAGTACATTAATACTGAGAAATTATTAAATCTTTAGAGATATTGAATTCCGAATATCACGTCTCTTTAGCTTAAATGCTTGATTGATGAAATAGACTTTAACTAGATTGCTAAGGCAATATTTATACTTGTGAGTAATGCCACAGCACCAATGAGGAGTGCAGAACTACCAGTTTGGGATGGCATTTACACTTGAGGGTGTAAAGCAGTAAATAATAATTTTGTTGTAAATATGTAAATATATATGAATTAATTCGCGTGTTTGAAAATGTTGGAATCAGTGTAAGAACCATAAAGGTGATCTCTGTGATTTGTTTTCTTTTCGTTTCTTATTGGATCGCCTGTTGGTGATATTGTCTTTATTTCATTTGAGGGTCAAATGCATTCTCGGTCCATGGGGACAGCTGATGTATTTATTGGCATGACATTAGTGCCTATTGTCTCCTATTTTTGTGTCCATTCATGGACGTTTTGGTCTGACTTTCTGTCAGATTTTCTTTTTTGTAAATACAATTTTTGTCATTTCTTTTAATCACGCGATGTGATGATTTATAGAAGTATAAAGAGGCCGCAATAAGAGGGTCACGGCTAGGTATTTTTCAGAGATCCCCACACTCCTGAGAGGATGATTTCTAACGATTCTCGTGTTCTTAGAGCAGTTTGCTGCTTTGCTTTGGCTCTATTTAATGCCACCTCTGTTAGGTTTTACTGCACCCTGTTACTCACTTCTCCTGTTGGTAGGACTTGGGGAATTTCTTAGTCGGAGGTTTTCAGGTTCTACGATCCAGTTATCATCGAGGGATTTCTACAGGTAAATGGTTGGTATTTTCGGGTACAGTACGGAAGTATTTGCGTCAGCTTTTGATACCTGTGAAATTGTATTGGGAGTTAATATCTCATATGACGAAGGGTCACTCTCTAAACTTGGTTTTGTTTCGCTCCCAGTAGCTCAGTAGCAGTGACCCCCACTACCATATCCCTATTCCTACCTTTCCTTATGTCACTGTGATGGCTGTACTAATGTGTGCAGTTTGTAATTGAGGTAGGATTTGGGTAGGAAGTGGCCGTGGCCTTAAATTAGATACCATCCCAGCATTTACCTAGAGTAGAAGTGGGAAAAACCACTTCCAGAATGGCTGAGATAGGGATCGAAACCGCCTCTTCTCAGCTTTGCCTCACGAGGCTGAGTGTACCCCGTTCCAGCCCTCAGACCTGAATTAAATATTTTGGGAGAGCCGAACCCGGGTCTCCGCGGTGACAGCTAACAATGAAATAATCTAGTGTAACCATGGCTGTACTGCGTGAGGTGTACCATACCAACTGGCGAGCCTAATGGTACACTGGGGCGTAAGGTTTGCAAACTGGTTTGGGCTGACTGGATCATTCTCAATTTCTTTGAAATTTGGAGCAGTGTCATTATTGCTGATTTGGAGTACACAATATATTGGGTAGATTGGTTGATCACGCGGTAATTAGGACAGGATCTGTTGAACAATTGATAGGATCAACTTTGGAAACTGGCGAATAATAGTCCTATCAGATGACTATTTTTTGTTTTCAAATGTAAAAACAACTTGTCCATTAATGTTGACTAAATACGTGAATTGAGTTTAAGTGCGTTCTTAGTTCAAGTAGGCTATGTTTGAACTCGTGTAAGCTGTACTAGTGCAGCACTCATTAGTACGGTGCAATTAGTCCTAAAAACGGCATATCCTCAAGATCCAAAGTAAAAGTTTCCCTCCAAGCACAAATTGTTCTATACAGTCCACACATTGTTTGGTAAAGAATCACACAATTTTGAGCGTCGTGTTTGGGGGGTGGAGGGGAGGTGGAGGGGTAGAAGTTAGTAAATTAGTAGTTTTTGTCAGTTTGTCGTACATATCTCCACAACTATGCGGTTTAGCGCACAAAGTGTCATATACAAAAATAATCTACATTAAATTGCGAACATAAATGTTTCCACGCATTATCTTGCTAAAGTGAACGGTTCCAGAGTTACGGAGGGTGCGAAAGTAGCAATTTTTCGTATTTTGTTAGATTTTTTGAAAAATGAAATTATAACTACTATGTAAACAGGAATAACTAAACAATTTTATTAAAAAGTAATCTTGTACAATCGTATTGTAGTCCAAAAGAGGCTGAGGCACCACAAAGGGTTAGAAGCGTAAAAAACACTGGGAACAAAAACCGGTTTAGTACAAGCGCGGTCGCCAGTACAAGGCCGTGCGTAAGTGGCCGGTCGACCACCTCCACCCTGCAACTGCCGTCTGCCCCTCCCACTCACACACTCTCATCTACTCTCTTTCCCCTCATTCGTATTGGAAGACCCGTTGAATGCGTTTGTTATTTCTAGTGAAGTTCTGTTGTCATTTTTTTATTGTTCGTCTTTAGAACACTGCCAACTATGTGGTTATACTGTGTCAAACACTCCTCATCATTTCTATATTAATCATTACATTAATTTTGCAACTTGGATCAACTCCATGCCAGCTTGTTCCCGGGTGTGTGACGCAATGGAAGAATTTACAGGTGTGCGCAGCGTCTCTTCAGAGCAGCACGTAGAGCTACGAGAGGCAAGGGAGAAAATAAATTGCAAGGACTTGCAAACTTTTATTTCTTGGCTTGAGGAACATAATCCATTTCCTAAACACCTGAACTCTCTTCCTTATCAACAGGGGTTGTATCAGATGAAAACGTGAACTGTGATAAGGCGTTTGAAGTTGGAACACTAGCCTTGAAAGAGATTGGGAACAAAGCATTCAATGATATACACTTGAAAAGAAAGTTAACTGTCAAGTCTCTAGCCTCTATAACCAAATCTATGACATTTACCAACAACAATGTATGTGTGAACCCTAACACTCTCTTACCTTGGATGGTGTGCACAGTAAGGAGTGATGAGAGACTTGAAGAAATATTTCAATTTGAATTATGTGCTTATCCTCCATTCCTCTTCGACGAATCTGGCTTGATGAGGAAGGGAAGCAAATCTTCGATGGTGACTGTTTTGGTTCCAGATTCATTTGAATCATCAATCACCCCAGATTCAGAGAAAGTGTCCTACATCATTGATGGAGCTCCTTCATCGTGTTGTGTGGCGACGCCCAGCTACCTTCAGATATATTTGCGAGGAATACACACATTACATAATTACTCATTATGAGCCAGCAACTGTTGTTTTTGATGGATACGAGCAAGGAAACACAAAAGATGAAGAACACTTATGCAGATCACGTTCTACCACTAACATTGAAGTGAAAGTAGAAGACTCAATCCATGTAAATATCAATCAAAGTGAATTTCTAGCTAACGCTAAAACAAAATGGGCCTATTTCTCTCCTTACAGTGCACTTGCAAAGAGGTGGTTGCACATTTCATCAAGCATCGGGTGACGCTGATTTATTAATAGTTTTAACTGCGATTGATGAAGCTAAGAAAAGAGTTGACGTTTGTGTAATTGGTGACGACACGGACTTACTAGTCTTGTTGACTGTCCATGCACCCTCAGAGAACAAATTGAAAATGGTGGTACCAAATAAATCAATCAGCAGGGAAAAGTGTACACTATTTCTGACATTCAGCGAGGCATTGGGGATATGAAAGGTGTACTCTTAGCAATATTCGCCCTCACAGGATGTGATACTGTATCAGCTATCTACAAGAAGGGGAAAATTACACTGCATGGGAAAGTGCAAGCCAACATAGCTCTTCGTACGAAACTTCTAGTCTTCAACGACCCCAGTGCAGTGGCTGACGCTGGAAAGCATTTCCTTCTTGCGATGTTTGGAGCCTAGAACACTGAAGATCTAGATTGTTTTCGCTACCACTGTTACTTGCAGGCTATTACAAATCAGCCTATACATTCATTGTTCAAGTTGGCTGCACTTCCTCCCCACTTCGACAGCTTCCAGGCAGCATTCATTTAGAACATACCACCAGGTGCAGCAGTGGCTGAATGAGAAGAAGAATCCACTCGAGTGGGGATGGAAGAAGATTGGCGAACACCTGAGACCAATTGCCGGTACAACAGAACGTCCTGCAGCTCCCCAGGAATTACTTTCCCTCATAGTGTGCTCTTACAAAGACGAATGCGTCCGTAATTGCGAGTGTAGAAAGAGTGGTCTAAACTGCTCAAGTTTATGCGGTAATTGCTCAGGTCTAGGATGGGATAACAGGGACATGAACATCATAGACGAAGATCTAGAAGAGGAAAGTGCTTTGTTTGAAGAGGAATGAATACTGATGAATATCCTACTTTACATTAATTTAAGTTCGCATTTAACATTCTACATTTTAATTAGTTTTAATAGTTCAGAGTGGGCTTCTCCGTACCACAGGTTTATATGGCCTAGGCCTGTGAAAGCCTCTTTTCCCTTAAAATATAGCACCCCTTGAAAAGGTGGTGAGGTTGTCGTTCCTTCAAGGGCTTATCACTAACATACCACCGGCCAATAAAATCGGTGTTTCCTTTTTCGAAACACAATCCTGTATAAACAAAATTAGTTTCCTTAGTGATAATACGACAAAATTCCACTTTTACACCCTCCTTATCTCTGGAACCGTTCACTTTAGCAAGATTATGCACAGGGCCATTTTTGTTCGCAATTTAAAGTAGATTATTTTCGTATATGACACTGTTTGCGCTAAACCGCATAGTTGTGGAGATATGTACGACAAACTGACAAAAACTACTAATTTACTAACTTCTGCGACCCCCCCCCCCCCCCAAACCCGACGCTAAAAATGGTGTGACTTATTACCAAACAATATGAGGACTGTATAGAACAATTTGGAGCTGAAGGGAAACTTTTACTTTGGATGATGAGGTTTGGGTCTAATTGCACCGTACTACATGGGGAGCCTTGTAGATCTATAAATTACACTACAACATTCCCCTAGACACACTATGGCGGCATCCATGACGTCATGGACGACACTTAAGTTTTAAACGATGCGCACATGTTAAATTCTATATGCTAATAAGGCTTTACATACAGATCTAACCTGGGGCTTACGCTTCAGACCTCCTTGCTTGTACTACAAGCAGTTGTTTTCTTCCAGGTAATAGTCTAACCTAGTAGGGGCCAATGGATACGTCCAGGCCGTCTTCTAACCAAGTAGCGACCGAACAGTGCAACTTTTCAATTAAATTGAACAGCTAAAAGTAATTTATGATCATTTGTAACTCACCTCGCATTTGAACTCATGTTACTACATCGGCATGTAATGACGCACTGTTTGAAACTTCGTGTAGCCAATCAATGTGGTGGCAATTCAATCCTCAACATCAAGCACGCGAACATCAACATCTGCACGTCGTCGACTACACTAAGGATTTCCCTTAGACACGTACGTATCGCGGTAAATACTTGAACCGCACGAGTTCTTGATTGAACCATTGTCAATTTTACGCTCTGATCATGGAGGAAAGAATAAGAGGAGATGCCCTGAGCTCGTTTGAGTGAAGCCAAGCGCTGCGTCCAAAGTGGGCATACATAACCTTAACTTGTATTCGGTGTTCCGTGACTTGCATATGGTTGTACAAATCGAATAAGTGCTCTGTTTATTAATTTTAAGGTTCGCATTCTTGAATATCAAAATGTGTACGAACATTGAGCGAAAGTGGCTGTGCTAGAAATTAGGCCTAAACACCAATAAGAACCTTAAAATCAATCTGGTGTAAATACCGTGATTAGTTCGGCATCATGATAGTTCCCAAGATGTTCCTTCTTTGGTATAACTCACACCTTCAGACACATGTATTCGATTTAATCAGAGTTTCAGCGTATTATTACGTTTTGGCTCGTCTTTCTTACAAAACTAGCCTTGCATAGGTGTTCTCATATTAATAAAAAAATAGAAATTATTTCTATATAAATTGGCTTTTAAAACTATAACGCAGCTTATTTCTGCCAAGTACCGAGATATACAGAGTTTATTCTGCCTATCCAAGAAAAGAACTTGACTTGTCATTGCAGTTTTATGTCACTAAAATACAAAACTAGTTGAAGTGGTTTACGGCTTTAAGCATAGGAACAGCCATTTTCTTTCTACCCAAAGTGGGCGTGCCGTTTGGCTTCAGCAGCTTGCACTAGGTAGCGCAGCGAAGGCATCTCCTTCTGTTCTTTCCTCCTTGGCTGTGATTCAACAAAACTTTGTTGAGTTTGCTTATAAGTGTTGGTAATTCTGATAGCCGTTAAGGACAAAGAAGAGCTACGGTATAAAAAGGGGAGGGACGAGAAGGTTGTATTGTAGTTGATGTGTGTCATTGTTGACAATCTAAAATACACAGCACCGTATTTTGTGTGTAAAATAGTCTTATTGAGTGTCTTCATTTGAACTCCCGGTTATTTAGGCTAAAAGGCTATCATGGATTTTTTTCTCGAAGAGGATTACAGCGATACGGAACTCGAAGCGGAGTCATCGTCAACATATGCACATAGATGCAGGTATGAAACTGTGAAGGTTCAAGTTGAAGACTTAGAAACTATCGATGTCAGGACAAAAGCTGAAGAAGCATCCAGTTCAGTCAGTAGGCCTAACATAAATAAAGACAGTAAGTGTTGTGTTACGTGCCTCAAGCCAAACCATATCTCCAAAACGTGTGAAATTAGGGTAACGTGTGTGGTGTGTGATAAAAAAAAAGCATGTACCGAAGAGGGGGGTTACTTTGTGACAGATTTTGAGGTTTTTGTGTTTCCAGTACACCATTTTTCAACTGAACCCAAAACTAACTACTGAATTTGGTTGCTCCATCCTTCTGTTACCTGCTAGTATATTGTTTGAGTCTCAATCTTACATAACCAGAGAGAAATTTGCATTAACATTTGTCACAATGTCACCCCAGCATGCGCCGACTTAGTGACAGGCTATTTTTGGCTTATAACGTATGTGGAAAACACAGTGTCACAAAGTCACCCCATTAAATGTTGATTTAACATATTAGAACATAATTTAATAATAGTAATTACATATTTATACAATATTTTAGATAAATAAACAGTAATTTTACAATTTATTTATCAACAGGTATTCTAATCAAATTAAATCAAATTCTAATCAGATAATGCAAAATTATTTAATTCTCGATCTTAGTACATTCCGCGTTTGCTAATTTGCTTGGGTGGATCTATTTTGAGGAAGTCCTCGTCCCTTGAGTGCAAAATTTCATATGAACGGACTGTCACAAAGTCGCCCAGCAAACCGTCAACTTTTTACAAACTCACGAATAACTTCAGCAATAAGCGTCATATAAATATGTTCGCTACAATATAATATAATATTAAGTGTCTTGCTCTGTCTGCAAACGCACCGCACTCCACAAAACAAAGTACACAGACTTTCCAGAATCAACGTGACGAACGGTTTGAATTTGAAAATTGTTGCTGGAAACAAATGAATTGCAGCAGTTTCTAGAGTCTGCTAATAGGTAGCTCTGCATATGCGGCCACCCTCTCCAGTTACTCTTTGACATTTTTCCATGACAATTACGGTGCGATATTCAAAATTTTAAAAAATAACCATGTGTCACAAAGCCACCCCCTTCTACTGTAGTTATTATGTGTTCAGATCTTGGAAAAAATAGGCATATTTTATCTGTTAATGACACTTCCAAATCTGAATCAGTTGTGCAGGATAATCATCATCATCTTGTACAGTTTCCAGCCCCAGGCTGGGTCTGTTTGGAACATAAGCCTCGCCACTTAGTTCTTTCTTCCCACCACCTCTCCGCTGTCACTCTGGTCCAGTCCTCGCCTCTCTTCTTGACACATTCCTCCACTCCTTTCAGCCACCTATCTCTTGGTCTTCCCCTTGGTCGTTTCTTCTGCATCTGCATCTCATGTATCCTCTTGGGAATCTTCTTCTCATCCATTCTCTTTAAGTGTCCATACCACCTCAGTCTTGATGTCTCAATCCTACCTTGCAAGGGCTCCTCTTTGACCATTTCCCTGACCTTTTCATTCCTCACCCTGTCTCTTCTTGTTACTCCGATCCTACTTCGCAGGAACTTCATTTCACCTGCCTGTATTCTACTTATGTCTCTTTTCTTCATTGTCCACGTTTCTGAAGCATAGGTCAGTATCGGGATATAGTAGCATCTGTATAACACTTCCTTGCTTTTTTGTGGGACATCTTTATTCCACACTAAGCTCCTAATGCTTCTCAGAAATGCTTCTGCCTGTCTGCCACGTTCCGTAATCTCTTTGTCATTTATCCCATTTTCCTCCACTATACTTCCCAAGTACTTGAGACTTTCCACCTTCTTCAGCTGTCCACCTCCAAGTGTTATCCCACTCATTGGTCTGTCCTTTTTCCTGGTCGTTAACAGGATCTCACATTTACTGATGTTGAACTTCCATCCGTACTCTCCCACTGTTTCTTCCCAAGCCTTCATTTGCTCCTGAATTTCCTCCTCCCTGTTTCCCCAGACCATGAGATCATCTGCAAACACCATTGCTTTCATCTTATCTTCTCCTATCTTTCCTGCTATCCGTGTCATTACCTCGTCCATAACCACAATAAAGAGAAGGGGTGACAGCGCACTACCCTGTGCAGGATAATATGCTTGCTGATCCTTTATGTGACACGGGAGTATTGCTTCCTACCCTGAAGGTCCAGGTGAGGGGTGATGGTTTTCAGCTTAAAGCACGGGCCATAATCAGGGCCGGATTTAGGTTTTATGCGATCCTAGGCCCGTGGGTTTTTTCCGCCCCCTCTTCATACCATCGTAAAGGAGGGAGAATGTAGACCTCAGAAAGGTCTTTGTGAAGGTAATTATTATTTTATTCTAATGTATCGTGAAGTAAAATCAATGAATTAAATTAACATTATGAGAGAATCAACTGTTTCTAAATTTGTATAGGCCTATATAAACTATAAATAAACAGGCCAACGAGATATAAAAATAAGTTTAAACCATTTAAGACTCAGTATACACTTACAGATATTCAGATATACATATACTGTACTCTACATCATACAACCAACAACTATGCATAATGAATTATTCAAATTAAACTGATATTAATATTCAAGACTAAAATTTTCTCCTAATAAATCGTAAAACATTCCTGTTCTGAAGCTGAAGTCGAAAACTCTGCTGTTGCAAAACATTTCTTGGAAAATGTTGGCCACAATATAAATTGGAAAAGTGTCAAAATGTGTGAACATTTAATTTAAATCAAAAAATTATACGAAATTGGTTTAAAAAATCATAAGTAGTAAAAGTCTGTTTAATCTATTTGTGAACTGTAAAAATAACTTTTTGAAGTGCAACAAGATTAAAAAGGAGCGTATAACAAAACAATTTAACGGAAAACCACCTGATAAAAAAGTAGGACTTAGTTATTTTATAAGGGGGCGTGGTGGCGCAGTGGTCAAGCTGCTGGCCTCTCACCAAGGTGGACTGGGTTCGATTCCCGGTCAATGCATGTGAGATTTTCGAAGTGAAATGCCATGTCCTGTGGTTCGGATTCCACGTAAAAAGGAGGTCCCGTGGCTCATAATTGCAAGATTCACAGTCACGTAAAACTACAATCTTCCTTTTTTCTTCCTTCAGTTCTTTTATAAGTGATGTGAGACAATTTTACTTCAAAGTCAGTTTATAAAACCTTCGTTCTTGCTTTTTTTCGAGCGAATGTGTCTATGATGTCATCATAAGGCACCTCTTGGGTCAGCCTTCCCTCGATGTTGAGCAAGGCTAATGATGTCAATCTATCATGGCTGGTTGAAGCTCTTAAGTAGTTTTTCACACGACGAAGGGCAGAGAAGGATCTTTCTCCTGTACAGTTTGTTGCTGGTGCACTAAGGACCTTTCTTAAAGCAATGTCAATGTTTGGGTAGATTTCAACTGCATCAAAATGACGCAAAACCTTAATAATGTACGTTAAAGTCATGCTGTTTTTTTTCTTTGGGAGTATTTTGCACCAAAAAGGGTTTCAAATGTAAACACTCGTCAACAAAAACTGGCTCTAGATCTTCCGGGTACAATCTCAATAGTTCTCCTGCATGTTTGGTGATTTCTGAGGCTTCTAGTCCTTTAACAACTTCGAAAAAACCAAACTTGTTGTATAGTTGAGTGTATTTATTTCCACGTCACTTGAGTTCGGAATGTAAGCTATCTAATATGACATTGGAAGTGTTCACACGAAAGTTATCAGAACCTGTGAATTCAACATCACTGCTTTGTCCACTATAATCATCAAACTTGGTAGATATTTTCCTTTTGCGTCGGTTATCTGCTACATACTCCTTCCTGCCACATTTGTCTCTTGCTGCTTTGTGTAGGCTATCGAAGGTTTCTCGTACTTCGTGAAGAAAACCACAAAGAGATTCCTAGTAAGTAATAATCTTCCCTAGCTCTGTAGTTTCATACTGAAGTTTTATGTTCACCTTGTTAAACCTTTCCAATATGGTACTCCATAAAATTGACATGAATGTTGTCTCCATGGAGTTCAACTTTTCTCTCAAAGCATTGGCTTCATTCCTTGTTGAAGGTTTCTCATCACAGTTAGTAGAAATTTCATTCAAACTTTCCAAAATACCTTCTCTGTTTTCATTTACAACTCGGAAAGCGTCGTGACGAGCAGACCATCGAGTCTTGGATAGGCTTTGTAACTTCAGGGTACAATTTTTCTGTAGGATAGCCCATCTGTGGATCGAGGCACTGAAAAAATTGAAAAGTGACTGCAGCAATCCAAAAAATTACGATCCTTACAGTAGTGGCATATGATGTGTAACATCTGACATAGAAGAAACCTCACGTGAAATTGTTGATACACCGGTATTTTATACTATTATTGGCACAAATATTAATTTATTGTAAAAGGGAGTGTTTTAAAGATATTGTAGTTTATAATACGGAACTCATTTTATTAGATGATTTGTAGCTTCCACCAGCACTAGCCTAAATAAAGAATACAATATGGATCAACTAGATTAATAGACGCGACACCGCTCATAACCTTAAATCTAATATATAAAAGTGAAAGTCTGTATGTATGTATGTATGTATGTATATATGTTGGTTCCGTATACAAATCTACACCGTTCCACCAATCTCAACCATATTTTGCATACACATAGTTTAGGACCCAGAAGGAACCGCTGGCTACATGAATTTTCGATAGTCATTCTCATTCTTCTGATTTTGGCCCTTTTTTACTCAAAAACAGGCTAATCAAATCATAAAATATACTCATGAAGGAATGGCAAGGCAGATAGTTTCCATGGCAACATAGCTCAAGTCGAGACACGGCCGACTTGATGCCAATTGCGCTCAGCACTACCGGTATAGAAAATGAGGATCTTTACTTGAAATCCCGTTAGTTACTCAACTGCTCACACAGCACTGTCAACCGAGTTTAGCATAACAAAGACATGACACTATCTTCTTTCTACTATATATTTTTCAAATACCACTCACTCACTCACTCATTCATTTATTCATCACGAAATCTCAGAAACCACCGAACGGATTGGAATGAAATCTGGTATGCAGCTTCCTCAAGGGCCGCAAATGCCCACTAAGAGAGAAATTTTGGCTATTCAGGTTCTAAAGGGGTGTTAAGGGGGTAGACCTGCATTTAATTGAATAGCAATATCTCCCGATTGGTTTCATGGGGGGATGTGATACTCGGCATATAAACTCATCATTAAAAATAAGAAGACATGTGTCTGAGGGTTTTTCGATGTGGTGTATATTATGAGGTGAAAGGGGTGAAAAGTGGGGATTAAAAGATTCTTAACGGAGCGTGTGTCTCTTAAACGACATAGGCGAGGAGTTTGAAACACAGCGAAAAAAAATCAACATAAAAAAGAAGTAAATATGTCTTTGACAGTTTTTTCATAAATCCAATTTAAGGGGCCCATGGGGAGAGATGAAATTCTGGGGGGGGGGGGGAACAGGAAAGAAAATGTCCTAACTGATTGATGACTGGCTCACTCATCAAACTCAGGGGGAAAAACTGCTTTAAAGTAAGTAAATAGCTTTTCGACAGTTTTTTTTTCATAAATCAAATTTAAGGGGTTCATGGGGAGGGGTGAAATTCTGAAAAAAGAAAATTGAAAGAAAATGTCCAGACTCACTCACTCACTCACTCATCATCGCCTAGCCAAAATTATTGAAGTCAGAAACAT
Organism: Meconema thalassinum; assembly: GCA_946902985.2. Classification (NCBI taxonomy): domain Eukaryota; kingdom Metazoa; phylum Arthropoda; class Insecta; order Orthoptera; family Tettigoniidae; genus Meconema; species Meconema thalassinum. Next base: position 416,833,501 of record OX336391.1, read on the forward strand.
GACAGTTTGGGGATATGTTCATTGTATGTCAAAACCGTCTACTAAGGGAGGATTTTCGGATATTCAGGTTCTAAAGGGGTCTTAAGGGGGTTAAACCTGCATTTCATAGAATAACTATATCTCCCGATTGGTTTCATTGGGGGATGTGATACACGGCATATAAACTTATCATTAAAAAGTAACAAGACACGTGTCTGAGGGTTTTTCGATGTGTTTATGAGGTTAAAGGGGTGAAAATTGGGGATTGAAAGATTCCTAACGGAGCGTGTATCTCTTAAACGACATAGGCGAGGAGTTTGAAACTCAGCGGGAAAAAAATCATCATAAAAATAAGTAAATATGTGTTTGACCGCTTTTCCATAAATCCAATTTAAGGGGCCCATGGGGAGGGGTGAAATTCGGGGGGAGGGACAGGAAAGAAAGTGTCCTAACTGATTGACTGACTGACTCACTCATCAAACTCACGGGAAAAAACTGCTTTAAAGTAAGTAAATAGCTTTTCGACAGTTTGTTTTTCAATCAAATTGAAGGGGTTCATCGGGAGGGGTGAAATTCTGAAGAAAAAAAAAATTGAAAGGAAATGTCCTGACTCATTCACTCACTCATCATCGCCCAGCCAAAAATATTGAAGTTGGAAACATGACATTTCGGGGATATGTTCGTTGTATGTCAAAACCGTACACTAAGGGAGGTTTTTTGGATATTCGGGTTCTAAAGGGGTCTTAAGGGGGTTAAACCTGCATTTCATTGAATATCAATATCTCACGAGTGGTTTCATTTGTGGATGTGATACTCGGCATATAAACTAATCATTAAAAATACGCAGACATGTGTCTAAGCGTTTTTCGATGTGGTGTATTATTATGAGGTGAAAGGGCTGAAAAGTGGGGGTTGAAGGATTCCTAATGGAACGTGTAGGCCTATCTCTTAAACGACATAGGCGAGAAATTTGAAACTCAGCGAAAAAAAAATCAGCTTAAAAAGTACCGTAAGTAAATCGGTTTTCGACTGTTTTTTCATAAATTAACTTAAGGGGCCAATGGGGTGGGGTGAAATTCTGGGGAAAAAAAGGAGAGAAAGTGTCCTAACCGACTGACTCAGGGGAAAAAGACAGCTTAAGAAATACGTTAATAGGTCTTCAAGCGTTTTTTAATCAATCCAATTTAAGGGGCCCATGGGGAGGGGTGAAATTCTGGTAAAATAAATGAAAGAAAATGTCCTGTCTGACTCACTCACTCATCACGCCCAGCGAAAACTATTAAAGTTGGAACCATGAAATTTTGGGAAAATGTTCGCTGTATGTCGAAAACGTTAACTAAGGAATGATTTTTGTTTATTCGGGTTTTAGAGACGTGTCAAGGGGGTAAACGTGCATTTCATTGAATAACGATATCTCATGAGTTGTTTGTTTGGGGATGTGATATTCGGTATATAAACTAATCATTAAAATAATCAGACATATGTCTAAGGGTTTATCGATGTGGTGTATATTATGAGGTGAAAGTGGTGAAAATTGGGGGTTGGTGGATTCTTGACGGAGCGTGTATCTCTGAAACGACATAGGCGTGAAGTTTGAAATTCGGTGGGAAAAAACAGCTTAAAATACAAGTAAATAGGTGTTCGAACGTTTTTTTCATAAATCCAATTTAAGGGGCCCTTGGAGAGAGGTGAAATTCTGGGGGAGGAAAACAGGAAAGAAAGTGTCCTAACTGATTGACTCACTTACTCACTCATCAAACTCAGGGGGAAAACAGCTTTAAATAAGTAAATAGGTTTTTGACCGTTTGTTTCATAAATCAAATTTAAGGGGTTCATGGGGAGGGGTGAAATTATCAAAAATAAATGAAAGAAAATGTCCTGACTGACTCACTCACTCATCATCGCCCAGCCAAAATTATTGAAGTTAGAAACATGAAATTTTGGGGATATGTTCGTTGTATGTCGAAAACGTCCACTAAGGAAAGAGTTTTGGATATTCAGGTTCTAAAGAGGTGTTAAGGGGGTAAACGTGCTTTCCATTGAATAACAATATCTCACGAGTGGTTTCATTTGGGGATGTGATACTTGGCACATATACTAATCATTAAAAATAAGCTGACACATGTCTAATGGTTTTTCGATGTAGTGTATATTATGAGGTGAAAGGGATGAAAAGTGGGGGTTGAAAGATTCCTAACTGAGCGTGTATCTCTTAAACGACATAGGGAGGAGTCTGAAACTCGGAGGAAATCTATCAGCTTAAAAATAAATAAACAAATGAATAAATAAATAAAATAGGTGTTCGACCGTGTTTTCATAAATGCAATTTAAGGGGCATATGGGGAGGGGTGAACTTCTGGAAGAAAAACGTCCACTGAGGAAGGATTTTTGGATGTTTGCTCTCATCGACCAACCAAAACTATTAAAGTTAGAAGAATGATATTTTGGGTATATGTTTGTTTGTTGTGTGTCGAAAACGTCTACTAAGGAGGGATTTTTGGGTATTCAGGTTCTAAAGGGGTGTTAACGGGGTTAAACCTGCATTTCATTGAAAAACAATATGATACGACTATGACGCGAGCGATGCAAGGCTAAAATTGAGATGGTGTGTGTCTGTGTATTACTCAATCACGCAAGTACCACTGGTCCGTTTTACGTGAATTTTACATGGAAGTAGCTGATTTACCTGGTTAACATATAGGTTACTTTTGATTTCAATACTTTGCACTATTTAAAATGGCGACCATTTTAGTGACGTCACTACACCCTTTGGTTTCAAACTTTCATATTTCCATTTCAAATAAAAAGAGAACACTAAGAAATAGCAAACTTTTGATGGCATATGCGAGGTTTAAAATTACATTTTCTATCCGAAAGGTATCTGCAACTGTTAGCGAGTAAAACCTAAATCTGTGCTATAAAACACGGTCAACGCCGAGCGGTGTAGTTGGACAAAATGTTCCATCCTTAATCTCCCTCTGCGCAGCACCTCGCCTATCCCCTGTTTTAACTGTCACCTTCACATTTTAATTTATTTATGACGCGTAGCGAAGCACGGGTACTTCAGCTAGTTCCTTATAAACAGGACCTCTTGATTCACAGACCAACACGTAATTTCATATGGATTCTGTTAAAATGAGTCATATTGATGGGATAAATATCGTTTAAAATGATAATCTGGTAGCAAAAATATCTACCCCGTCCGGGATTCTAACCCGAGATCTCTACATTCACAATTATAGGCGCTAACCCCACGGCTTTTTAGATTACGCAAAAATTGTGCACAAGATGGCGACTTATTTCCACGTTCCAATAATACTGCATTACGGAATTAAGTTTCATTTATATTTTGCTTGTTTCGATAATGTTCCTGCGTGAAATTGAGTTTAAAATGCCTTATGAATAGGCCCTCTTGTGAGTCAAGAGAATGTATCAATTTCTGACACCGCGCGCTCATTGTTTCTCTTACCACTGCCAGCTGGATCTTACCACTGCCCGCTGGATCGATCGATCGAGTTGGCAGTGCATCTTATACTTCCCTTCGATCCACCACTGCCAGCTAGTACACTTCCGTTCGATCGAACGGAAGTGTGCCAGCTGGTGCCATCTCGATCATTCCGATCCACTCCCGTCCCATTTTTCAAAATCACTCCCACAAAACTATGCAGCAACCGAGTGGAAAGATGTTACACATCAAAAATGAAATAGCCTCTGTACATGATTCTGCTGCACAAGAACCTATTAAATTTAGAGAATGTGCTGAGCATAGCACATACTCCGCTAGAGGATTAAGTTCCTTGTTACGAGCCTGAACGCCGGTATACACGCCAGACATATTTGAAGCGTTGACGTATGACTGTGCTCTGGAATTAGAATTGTCCAAATCAAGTTTTCCAAAGAGTTCTAGGACTGCTTTAACGATTTCCTCAGCTTTATAGTCCACATTTGGCACAAATAAACCTTCACTGGCAACATATCTGAGTACTAAGGTCAGTTGATCAACATGTGTTGTCCGGTGTGGAGTCTAATACTATACCAAAGTATTTAGCTTCTTTAACTTATTTTCTAATTGTGTCTGTAACTTTGTTTGCCATAAAAGCAATAAGTTCCTCATATATTGTCTTTGAAATATAAGATGTGGTTCGGGAACCTTTATCACCATACTGCCTTAAATATTCCGCCGTGAAAGGGTCGAATTGAGCTAAGAATTGCAATAGTGCAAGGAAATTCCCACTGTTAAGATTTCTTAGGTGTTCGTGAGTACCACGTAATGCCAGACCCTGAGCAGCTTAATATTTAACTGCCGCCACTACTCGCTTAAGGGAGGTTGGGACTGAATTTATGAAAAATAGTATTTATTGATATAATTGAATGGAATTTGGTTTATGGTCTCCTGATGGTGAAATAAGGCCATATACCAATTTTCAGGAAAATAACAACAGAACTTTCTGATAAATTAACACTTACAATTTAAAATTAAAACAAATCGATAAGCATAAAAAAAGCTCCAGCTGTCAGTTACTTCAAATATCACATTGAAAACTGTTGTACAGGCACATCAAGGTATGGAAAGAATTTTAACACAGAGAACGTCTGCATATAGAGTCAATGAATGTGAGGAAAACATATATGTTTTATGTGTTTATGTTTTTCTCAAATTATGCTAAAGAAATACCCCTTCGAAGGCACAAATTGAAAAATCTATAATTTTTACTATTTTTTTCACCAAAAACTCAGTCCCAGCCTCCCTTAAGTACCTCCCTCCAATAATGGATCTCTAGTTCGAGAGCCTCAGTATGATGGCTGTCAACATTATAAAACATTATACAAAATCATTCTGTTAATATCAAGACAATATAGGTGTTAACAACCCATGAAATTCTCATGGAATTTGAAACCAAATTGGTTCAGCTGGAACATTTTAAATACCTGAAAATGTATATATGAAATAAAACACATTTTAATAAATAAAACATGGCTGAAGGCTAAACTAATAATACGTCAGTTATGTAAATAAAACTGAACACAGATGAAACACGTTACGTAATTGGCATTTCTATAGTTACCGTAGTATTGTTACCTCGTCAACTGACTAGATAGTAGCTCTGGGAGCAATTTGAAGATGGGCATTGTTGCGTTGGAGCTAGTGGACGGGGGCGTTTCCCCAGCACTCAACCGGACATTTCAATGTCACGCTATTACTTTAAAAATGGTCGAACTCGAAAAATACCACCGCCAAAATGATCCGCAGGAGTCCGGCGTACAATAATAGGCACAAATTGAAAAATCTATAATTTTTACTTTTTTCACCAAAAACTCAGTCCCAGGCTCCCTTAAGTACCTCCCTCCAATAATGGATCTCTAGTTCGAGAGCCTCAGTATGATGGCTGTCAACGTGGCCTTCTAAACTACCTCAAGTTTTAGTTATAGTTATTGTTGTTTTAAGGGGCAGAACTACGAGGTCATCTGCCCCTCTCTAAGTTAATAATAATAATGTTATTGGTTTTACGTCCCTTTTAACTACGCTGGCTTTTAGAGACGCCGGGGTGCCGGAATTTTGCCCCGAAGGGGATCTTTAACGTGCCAGTAAATCTACTGACACGGGTCCCTCGCATTTGCGCACCCTCAAATGCCAGCTGACTGCGCCAGGTTTCGAACCTGCAACCTTGGGCTCAGTAAGCGAGAACGTTACCCCTGAGCCACGCAGCCAGACCCTCTCTAAGTTATCTTTATGATTGACACTATTGGCATGTTTTAAAACTCGCCGATTAGCATTTTTCTTGTCATTGTATCCACTATGAAACGCGCTCGCCGTATCCGGGTGTCCAAATAGCATACATGGAACGCAGAAAACGCATCTTTTGATGGTGAATAAACCATCCATGTTCTGTTTATTGTTTCACCATTTTGGAGTTTGTTGAAAAATAAGCTCTTGGACAGACAACGAACTTTGTCAGAATATTGTGTTTTAGATTGATTTAAGTCTGAATGTGAATTTTGTACCACACCATTAGTACATGCATAATCTCGTAGTTCTTCATTTACATTCCATAAAGCAGGATCCGAATCAAACACAAAAAAAAGCTTCCCCACTTTCTAAAGCTATTTCTCCTTCTTGTTTGCTTTTCAAACATAACCCGTTGCAAATCAGTTTCACAAGTGAATGAAGCGACATCGTCCATATCCCCGAACTATGTTTCACAAGCAGAAGAAACTGACGGTAAACTGTCATTGCTTTTAAAATTATTAACACTCACATTTCCACACTCCGTATTGCGTGAAAAAAGGTTGTTATTTTAGGAACCTGCTTTATGATTTTTTCATTTCTTCCGTCCCTTTCTTCTCGCTGTTGTCTAAACTGTACCCCACTGAGTTTCAGTTTATTACTCATAGTAGAGACACATAACACATACGGTATTAGTACAAAAGTGTTAATAAACTCACATCTTAGCACAATAAAATATACAACATTGCAACTCTACGTGACATTGTTGACAACGCTACAGACGGCCATCGATCAGGCCATGTTGGTGTATTCTTTGGAATACACGGTCAGGCAGAGTTAGCTTTCGCTGCTCCTTGCTTAAACCTTTTATTTAATTTCTTTCCTTGCAGACACCAACAGTGATCTATTTGTATTTCTTTTCTCTTGTACAGGTATTTATGTTTCCCTTGAGTCTGTTCTAGCTAAATATCTTCCATGGACAACCTAGCGGCATCGGGCAGCTAACCTCTGAAGTTCCTCAATATCTCCATGCTCACGAGGACTTCCTTACCAACCAAACCACCAGGTTTCGTCGTTGTCGCCAGCTAACATCTCCATGAACACCGCTCTAAGAAGAATTTTATGATCTGTACAATAATTTATTTTTTCTTATGTTGTTTAACCTGATGCATCCTCTTTTGTCTCTTACCCCCACCCTTTATCCTCCTTGGTCCCTTCGTGCGTCGTTGAGCCGCTCTCACTTCTGCGTCAGACGTCACCCATTCAGTTGGGGCTCTCCCACGAGCTTGTCTCCTGTGCTCGAGAAACATTTTAAATCAGACGCCATGTCTGCCTTTTAATCAACGGTTACAAGGAACCATCGCCTACTCTACAAACTTCAATGTTTTTCAACGCATTTTAATTGTTTTTAAAGGGGCAAAGTGCTTTTAATACAATTTTATAGGCAGAGTGAAAAATTGGAAACTATTGTGCAATGACCGTCTTCAAGATTTTTTTTTCTTGTCATGCTTTAACTATCTAAGCTGGCTTTATAAAGTGAAACCCAGTACTTCTTGTACTAAATGATAGGGATTACCTTTCCCCTACGAGGGATTTAATTCAAACTACCCACTGTCTATAAAAACTTAGCTTTTTCCTCCGTGGGACCCTTGCCCATTTAACCGTCATCATAGTTCTGGAACATTCCACATGAACCGATACAAGTAAAGCAATCTAGTATTTTCCACTCAAATTGGGAATGCTTTTCCTCACTGAAGAATTAACGTCACATTTACTGTTGTTTAAGACCTAATGCCTTCCACCGTGGGAATCGTACCTCATCATTCAACAGCAACCTATAAACTTTTCAAAGCAATAAACTTGTTCAAGCTAAAATTCTAGTAGTGATCTCCACTACTACAATAACTTTTCGTTTCATAAACTTTTTGTGCTACAAAATAGTGAACTTTTCATATTCATCAACAGACTTCAGAGCAAAACAGTGCCCGTTCAACTATCTTCCGCGCCGCGTTCGGTTGTGAAAATAAATTCGGCCAGGACGTTTTCCTAAACCTCCTATTTTCCTTCTCCCAAATACCTTTACTAACATAACTTAAATTAAAATTTTCATCTATCTAAAATACTATGAGGTTTAGCTTGCGAGCAAGAGCCCTCCCAAACTTGTTCAACTTAACATCGGAATTACTGTTTCAAATAGCGGCAATTTCCGCTTATAATTTTTTCTTTTCCTGTTATAATCAGGAATTTAATATACTTTTTACAGCCTTTTCGATTTCCATAAAGGGATTCTAAAAGTGCCTACATTGTACCTGATTTAATTATCGAAGTTATAATTGCGTTATAATTGTTGTTATAAACGTTAAAGTTCTTTATCTTAAGCACACATTTTAAAACCTTTGTATAGGTTGAGTGCTTTCGCAAGTTCGAAACTTGTATTTGAAAATTGTAAACTTCTTATTATTAGGTCTGAGACCTTGGCATTTTACAATTAACCGTTGTTTTGAACTCAAATTAAGTCTTAACTTATGCATTGTTAATTGTCTAAAGTTTATATTTTTGTTAATAAACTCTCTATTATTGTTTGCTTCATCTTTCTCACTAGAATCAAAGTTAGGCAGAACCCTCTTTACCCTGATTCTTCCTTTAAGCTTAAGATATCTTTACGAAAAATTATAATTTCGAAATCGACAAAGTTCGTACTACTTGTTGCATTTAACTTAAAACTTCAAAGAACAACATTTTCAAAGTTTCTCTTAGCTGTAATAGCTAATTCTAACAAGCCGGTAAGGCTCTGCAAGCTTCCTATTTGTCGAGATTCTCTCTCTGACTTATGGTTTGTTTTCAAAGGTCAAGTTTTTCCTCTGTCCTAAACATTTAGTCGGCACTCTGCTGGGTAAAGGCTTAGCCTTTGTTAAGTGCAACAATTTGTATTCTTATAAAAGTTGTCAAGAAAACCAGTAAAATTATTACAAACGGCATTAAAACTGCTTTATCGCTTCCCTCTCTGGGAGTACTCGCTCGTTTGCTGGGGATCCAACAGTGCTCAGAAATAAAATTATTACCCCACATTCAAATCCTTCTAGCATTCTTGAATACATTATAAATCCTAATCTCTCTAAAGGCAAAGTTAGTACTTTCCTTATTTTCTCGGCTCACTTTGCCTTGCCAGAGTGTCACCCGTCCCCATAGTACCGGAATACCGGCTCGAGAGGGAAAGTGCATTCACCGAGCGCTTGTAGGTAGCCTTAAGTCACGCTGCGCTCTCCGCCTGCCCGAGACAGGCCCCCGCTGGAGTTAGGTTCCTCCTAGACTTGGCACTGCATAATTCTTCTTTAACTTGCTTAAATTTAGTGTTGGATTCTAATCCTGTTTACCAATACTTTTTTCCACTCCAAAACCTATCTCCTTTTCTCTCCTATCATCATCCCTTACGTAGTGTTAACCCTAAGCTAAAACCTACCACACGTCTCGTAATTGTGAGAGAGGCGCCAGTGAGCGGTTGACTTGTAAACAATGACATCGTGCATGCGCTGCGGCTCGACCTAGCCAAAGCCAGCAGAGACACACTGACAGTCAAGCGTCACCTATACAAGGCAGGCGTACGGGACTTTGATTCGTGGAGAGCATGAAGATGTAGACGTATATTGTAGTCTATAACACTTTATGGAAATTTTCTGACAAAAAAAAAATGCGGAGTAATTTTGCGCCCTTCAGCATGGTGCGCCCCTAGGCCGGGGCCTATTGGTAAATCCAGGGCTGGCCATCATTGACACCGGGTCACAGAGATCCTTTACCTTGAAACGGACTGCTCTTGAGATGAAATACCAACCAGCCAAGGAGGAAGTAATTGTGCACTCCCTCTTCGGTTCAAACCCGGCCGAAGTCGCCGAATTTTTTAAGAGCGTTAAAAATCCCTCAGTATGCCTTCCTTCGGAGGGGAAATAAGGCCGGCGGGCCCATGTCATAGATTTACGGCATGTTAAAGAACCTTCCACTAATTACATCTGTGTGAAGCAAAATTATATAGGTTAAACATTTGACTAACGCTCTTAGTTTCCTACGTTCGTCGTTAGGAGCCGACTTCGGTGGCATCTGGTAACTAAGTTCTGAACTAGTTGGTAGTTGACGGTGGCGTTTGGCGGCAAAAGTAGGAACTACTTGAAAAAATTCACTGTCTGCACTTGAATTACTTGAATTAAAACAGATACACACACTAATACAGCCATCACAATTATAGGGTTACCACATAGAAAAGATGTTTCAATGCGCACCAAAGTAGAGGTGAGTGTTTCCAGCTCTCTTGTCTGTCCACTGCTAGTCTTTCTTCTGCACATGTGCGACAGGTAGGGGAAGTGTCTCTCTCTTTCTCGCTGCTACTGGATTCCTTGTCGTTGTCGTTGGACCTTGTCAAGTCGTGTATGGAGGGGGAAGCTCTTCAGCAGCAACTTTCGGTGAGTCCCACCTCCAACATTCTTTTCTACCTGGTACATCTATAACACCGGTTATCAGACAGATTCTACACACACACAAAGTACACGGGGCTACATGGCCGCGTTATCACAGCCCCTGAACTGAGGAACCAATCAACCTCCCTCTTCGGTAGACAAAAATCCGGTAACTGTACTCACAATATTTTCAGAATTCATCTTGTAAGTCTTAGTAGGGAATAGCTCGGTAATTTTGAGACCTTCAATAAAGATAACATATGTGAGAATTTTCCTTGTATTCAAAAGGAACCTTGGATGACAGAAGGCAAGGGCACTTACGTAAATCTGTCTGACATTAATCAAGACGCGGACCCCAGATGTGGCAGACAAGCTCTACACCGGAAATGTTAAGCATGTTTCGTGTAGGCTAGTAGCTGTAGAGACTAGACTAGGGTGGAACCAAATGGGTAAAGTGCCTTTCCCTACTATCAACACGAATGCAGCTATGCTGGTGAACGACATGAATGTAGCTGATCTGAGGAAATTGGACCTGATTGGCATCACAGACCCTTCAGAGAAGAAAACCAAACTGGTATTGGAGGTTGAAGTCCCAAAACACTTTGTAGAAACTGTAGAAATTAATCCTGATGGCAGATATGAAGTTAAAATGCCTTGGTTGGTAGGACATCCACCACTACTAGTGTGATGGTCCCAATTTGTGACCAGAATTAAATAATTTTATATATTTTATTATTATTATTATTATTATTATCAATATTTTTTAAGTTTGCATTTTACCTTTTATTAGTTATTATGTTAACTAATATGTTTATATCTATTATTATGCGGTAATGTAGAATATTATGGCAATTGAAAGGACTTGGAGCGCTACACATTATATTTGAAATAAGTTAGACGCTTGACTGAATATTATTTCTGAAGAAAATACGAACAAGAGAAGAAGAGGGTGTTCACAGAAGGCCGGCTTATCCACGGCTTCTTGGAAATGACATAAATAGACACTTATGTCTTTCACATCAAGTATTCTACCAGTATACAAATCATACTAAGAAGGGATTCTATGAAGACTTGTCACTAACACTGCTGGACCTGTGAATGAGTCCTTTGCAACTTTATACAAAAAGTGGGCTGGACCTCCCGAGAAATGCTACAAAGAAGTATTGCCATTATTGATATGTGAAAGAAGGGCTAATATTGCCAAGCGACTTCAGAAGAGGGGATAGACACGTGCCTTACCTGGGAACGTTATGTATATGACGGCCGCCCAAAAGTATTATTATTATTATTGAATTGCCGGAGGAGAGGGAATGGCGCTGTGTGGAGCAGAAGAGTGGAACTTGTAGCGAAATGGAGTCTGTAACGCAGTGCTAAATAATCCAGTTAACTATTTGAGTATGTGAATTTGATAAGACATTCTGTCTCATCAAACTGTGACATGGTTGTGTACGAGGCTATTGTCACAGGAATGATTTTTGGAATTTATTCCGTCATCCACATATAAATTAATTACTTTGAGGGAGATCAGGGCCATCAGGAACTCTCTACGCAACAATCCAACTACAATGATCTTCAATGCGGTGAGCGATTTAAACAGTTTTACTCCAGTCAAATCAGAAGGCTCTCATGCTTATTAAATTCAATCTATATTTTATTCAATTAACTCAGTATACTCCAATTTCCAATCAAGACCCATAATACAAGTAAATTCAGTAGATTCTTTAATTTAATTTATTATTATTATTTATCTTTAGTATTTTATTCTTTTTGCACTTGTTGTTTTTATATATTAAATTCATTTCTAAATTCAAATGTTTGACTGGTTTCCTTTAGTAGCTAGAAATTACTATAAGGCAACACCTTACTCATGAACTAATTATCGTAAGGTTAGATTACGTAAGTTTCATTACGGCTGGATATAGGAATTTCGATGCTCTACCTCTGTTTAACCTAGGTTTAATATATTATTTTGATCATGATATATAAATGGTCTGGCGCCCTTGGCTACATATAATACTACACATTATGTACTTTTTTTTGTGAAGCTGACATCAATACAGATACACTATTAGATTAATACACAATTAAATGTTTGATTTTGATCACCCAAAAGTGGACGACTATTTAAATAATTAGCTTTGCATATTAACATTTTTCTTATTATTATAATAAACCATTACATTTTAACGCCCAACAGAGGAGCATTTTTTATTAACTAGATTCAGTTCTATCTAAAACATTACAAGTGGCTGCCTCAACGAGGGACATTAAGTTCTCAAAACCATTACAAGTGGCGCCCAACGTGGGGCACGAAAACCTAACGATATTTACGGAAGGAGTGAGTGTTAATTCAGTGCAAATTTTCAGTGATTTTGGGGGAAAGTGAAGTGAATTAGTGTATTATTAGTGACTGATTTTGGGGGAAAGTGAGGTGAATTTTGGAACGGTAAACTTTATACGGTGTACTTCGAGATGGCGGATGAGGAACAAAGGAAATTGAGGAGTAGGGGTAAAGGCGAGAAAGCTAATTATACGAAAGTTGATAGTGGTACTGACGCTGAGAGTGTAGAGGATTATACCAAGATGTCGGAGGTAAATCTTGAGAGTAATCCCGAGAATAATCCCGAGGTTAACCCTGAGACGAATATAGAGGTACATCCTGAAATAAATCCTGAGACTAATGGAGGGAAGGAGAAACAGAAGCCTTTGGATATTTCGGAAAATAAATTAGATGAGATCATGGGAATGTTTCTGGAGATGAATAGGGAAAATCAGGAGATGAGTAGGGAGATGAGAGAGGAAATAAGTAAGCAAAATCAGGAGATGAGCAAGGCAATAGACAAGAAGCTAGAAGATAGCAATAAAGATAATCAGGAGATTAGTAGGGAGATAAGTAAGCACCATCAGGAGATGAGTAGGGAGATGAGAGAGGAAATAAGTAGGCAAAATCAGGAGATGAGTAGGGAGATAAGAGAAGCGATATGTAAAGATAATAAAGAAATCAATCAGAAGCTAGATAATATGTTCAAGGAGAATGAGGAATTAAATAGAAAGTATGGGACGCTGCAGGCGAGTATTCAGGGAGCGAAACAGGAGATCAGATGTGAAATTAAGGATGTGAGAAGAAAAGGCTAAAAATATCATAAAGGAAGTAGATCTGAAATTAGTAGAAGTGGAAGGGAAAATTCAGGAAATGTTAGTCAATCAAAGAGAGAATCTTAAGAAAATAATACAGACGGAAACTAGACAAGTAAGAACAGAATTGGGAGGAGAGATAAAGAAAGTGCAGTCAGAATTTCATAAGAAAGTAGAGGAAAGTCACCTGACAAATGCAGAAAATTATCAGGAGATTCAGGAAAAGCAGAAGATATTAAGAAATGAATTGATAGAAAAAGAGAATAATTAGAAAGAAAGAGTGGAAATGGTAGAAAAAGTGGCGGATAAAAAGATAGCAGAAATTGAGATTAAGTTAAGAAAGCAATTAAGGCAGGAGGGAATACAGGGTAGATTTATTGTATCAGGAGGTGGAATGAAGGAAACTGAACTAGTTAAGTTCTCTAACGAGCAGGGATGTCCTATGGAATTCATAACTATAGTAGAAAATAAATTCAAGGAAAGGCTACTTGAAGGACAGATAGAGTGGAATATGGTAGTGGAGATATTAGATCAGGCTTTTGCGGGGGAAACAAAAAGCTGGTTTTCTGTTTATAAAAACACTTTAGTGGACTTAAATGATTTTAAAAATAAATTTTGTGAAAAGTTTGGAATGATGAAATACAGGCCCAGAAAGGGGAAAGTATTATTTTTGGGATATATCCGCCTGAAAGTACTTGCAATATGACTGAATATTTTCTGAATAAGGTTATCATCTGCAAATATTTAGATGGCATGACACAAGACAGCGATATAGTCAGGCTATTAATAAAGCATTTCCCATTGCGAATAAGAGAGGCTGCATGCATGCAACGCACTTCGACTATCACAGAGTTAGAAAGATTATTAGGGAGATTTGATGCTCTAGGGAATAGTGTTGGTGAAACACCTGCAGGACAGCTGAATAGTCGATCTATGAATGAGAATAGGAATCAAAATAATAATGGCAGGCAACAACACCAGAATTTTCAAGGCAACAATAGGGGACGTAATTTTGAAAATTTATAAGCTCAAAATAACAGGGGGCAATTTCAAGGTAGAGATGGTTATCAGAATAACCGTGGCCAGTATCATGGCAATACGAGAAACCATGATAATAACTACAATGGTAATCAGGATAATAATGCAGGCCCTAACAATAGGCAGCGTTATTACAATCAAAGAAATAATGCAGGAAATTCAGGGAGGCAGAGAGAAGAAAATCAAGGTAATGGCTGCAACCATCGTCAGAACCACAACAAAAATAACGGGGAGACACAAAACCAAGATAATGGTACCGATACTTTAAATGTGAACCAGACTGTGACGTAAGGTCAAGTTGTCAGTCTGAGTCTTTTCCAGCTTACACCATTTTGAGCGAACCGTACGACCTAAATATCCGTAATGATTTATTAAGTGAATTTATGGAGGTATCTAAAGAACCTACCGTTATTAATTTTAACTCAGTCTTAAAATTACAAGTGTTAGGGGCGTGTATCGATACACTTTTTATAGTGGCTCTCAGGTTTTCTGCATCAGTGCAGCATTTTATAATAATAGGAAGGAACATGGTATAAAAATATAGGAAATTCCAATTAGAACTACTATTGGGTTAACAGCGGCGAGAAAGATATCCCACAGAATTTCTAAACAAGTGGTTGTAGAAATTTTAAAGGAAGGTAAGATTGGAACACAGGTATGTTTATTGATTCCAAATCTGGTATATCATTAATTAGGGGTTCTTAGTGGATGTCGCAACATTCTGTCCAGCTAAGTTATAAGGAGGGTAGTGTTAAATTCAGATGAATGGGTGGAGATATGATCATGTCATTTAATAATTGAAGTACGTTATATGGTGGTTCTAAGAATATAAGTACGCTTGAGGAGGTATTAATGACTAAAGTAGTCGATATTTGTAGAGAGGTTAGTGGTGAGATTGTTGGGGTATCCTTGAGAGGGAACCTTGTTTTATTACATTTTTAGGCAGTATGATGACGACGGATTATCTAGAGGATTCCTTGCGTGAGGCTGTATTACAGAGTGCGTTAGAGTGTGATCGTGTGGATCGATTGTTGAAGGTGTTGTAAGAAAATTAGTATATATTTGTGAACCGTATTGGATTAGCTAATTGCTACGAACATTCATTAAATGTACATGATCGCAGTATTTTTGTAGGTCATCGCTACCCCGTGCCTTACAAATTTCAGGAAGCTGTGAGTAAGCAGATTGAAAGCATGTTGCAGGATAAAATTATAGAACCCTATATTAGCCCATATATTAATTCGTTAAGGGTAGTTCCCAAGTCAGAAAGGAAAGTAAAGCTTTATTTTGATGCCCGTAATTTAAGTAGGCAGATTGAAAGCATGTTGCAGGATAAAATTATAGAACCCTATATTAGCCCATATATTAATTCGTTAAGGGTAGTTCCCAAGTCAGAAAGGAAAGTAAAGCTATATTTGGATGCCCGTAATTTAATTAGGCAGATTTTTATGAACAGTTAATATTTCAGTAGATAGGATGATTAATAAAAGGATTTAAAGGTAAGTCATTTTTGTAATGGAGAAATTACATTTTATTGGTCAAACGGATTCCGCGAAAGAAAGGTAATCTTAAGTAGAAAGAAGTGTAATTGTGAGAAATAAGGTGAATATCAACAGGTGATTAAGATGTGTAATCTTGAGTAGAAAGACGTGTAATTTTGAGAAATAAAGTGAGTGAATACGGATTCCGCGAAAGAAAGGTAATCATGAGTAGAAAGAAGTGTAATTTTGAGAAATAAAGTGAGTGAATACGGATTCCGCGAAAGATAGGTAATCATGAGTAGAAAGAAGTGTAATTTTGAGAAATAAAGTAAGTGAATACGGATTCCGCGAATGAAAGGTAATTTTAAGTAGAAAGAAGTGTAATTTTGAGAAATAAAGTGAGTGAATACGGATTCCGCGAAAGAAAGGTAATCTGAAGTAGAAAGAAATGTAATTTTAAGAAATAAGGTGAGTAATTACGGGTGATAAAGAAAGGTAATCTGAAGTAGAAAGAAGTGTAATTTTGAGAAATAAGGTGAGTAATTACGGGTGATAAAGAAAGGTAATCTTAAGTAGAAAGAAGTGTAGTTTTGAGAAATAAGGCGAGTATCTACAGGTGATTAAGAGGTGTAATCTTAGGTAGAATGGAGTGTAATCGTGAGAAATAAGGGGATCTTGAGTAGAATGGACTGTAATTGTGAGAAATAAGGTAAGTAACTACGGTTAAAAAGGTGAGTAACTCATGTCAAAAAGGTGAGTAATTAGACGATGCAGTAAAACGATTATGTGGGACCTATAATGTAAGATCCTTAAGGAAATATGTATCATGAGTAATAGAAGTATAACTGATGGTAAGTAAGGAAAGTCCCTTAATATTAAGTGAATGATTGTGGTCTGAACGAGCAGGTAATGGCGATTGCACTGAAAGATGTTGCCTTAGGTAATATAAGCTAATAAAGTTTCATTTTTTCTATAATATGCCTGTGTTACTAGATACATATAATTCCTGAGAGACTGGAGTAGATCTGGTTATTCGCATCACATACCAAGTGTTGTGAAGTGATTAAGTGAATTAATCATTTGGCAGTCCCACCAACTAGCCATAGTGTATTCAGTTCGACACCAGGCTGAAAATTGAATTCTACGTCCTCAAGATATAAAGCAAAGGTGTATGCCACCCAAATATACATAAGAGCAACGATGACTTATGTCCAAAACAAGAACATAAAAGTGAAGGGCATTTTGATGTACAGTGTTTACAGGTCGCTTTAATTATGTAAAGGGGGGGCGTGGTGGCTCAGCGGTCTAGCTGTATGCCTCTCACCAAGGCGGTCCGGGTTCGATTCCCGGTCAATGCATGTGAGATTTTCGATGTGAAATGCCATGTCCTGTGGTTCGGATTCCACGTAAAAAGGAGGTCCCGTGGCTCATGATCTCAAGATTAACGGTCACGTTAAACTACAAGCTTCCTTCCTTCCTTTAATTATGTAAAGAAGAAAGAAACAGCCATTATGAACAGTGAATGACTGGAATGATGACATTTTTAAAAATATGTAAAACTGGAAGGGTATAATTTGTTGATGTTGATAATTGCTTTGAAGGGTATAATATTGTCGATGTTTATAATTTCTTTGTAGGGTATAATATTTCATATTTGTACAAGTGTTGAAGAGAAGTATGGTGATATGATTGTTGACATATACCATAATTCTCTGGGGCGAATTGTGATGGTCCCAATTTGTGACCAGAATGAAATAATTTTATATATTTTATTATTATTATTATTATTATTATTATTATTATTATCAATATTTTTTTAAGTTTACATTTTACCTTTTATTAGTTATTAATATGTTTATATCTATTATTATGCGGTAATGTAGAATATTATGGCAATTGAAAGGACTTGGAGCGCTACACATTATATTTGAAATAAGTTAGACGCTTGACTGAATATTATTTCTGAAGAAAATACGAACAAGAGAAGAAGAGGGTGTTCACGGAAGGCCGGCTTATCCACGGCTTCTTGGAAATGACATAAATAGACACTTATGTCTTTCACATCAAGTATTCTACCAGTATACAAATCATACTAAGAAGGGATTCTATGAAGACTTGCCACTAACACTGCTGGACCTGTGAATGAGTCCTTTGCAACTTTATACAAAAGGTGGGCTGGACCTCCCGAGAAATGCTACAAAGAAGTATTGTCATTATTGATATGTGAAAGACGGGCTAATATTGCCTAGCGACTTCAGAAGAGGGGATAGACACGTGCCTTACCTGGGAACGTTATATATATTATTATTGAATTGCTGGAGGAGAGGGAATGGCGCTGTGTGGAGCAGAAGAGTGGAACTTGTAGCGAGATGGAGTCTGTAACGCAGTGCTAAATAATACAGTTAACTATTTAAGTATGTCTCATCAAACTGTGACATGGTTGTGTACGAGGCTATTGTCACAGGGATGATTTTTTGGAATTTATTCCGTCATCCACATATAAATTCATTACTTTGAGGGAGATCAGGGCCATCAGGAACTCTCTACGCAACAATCCAACTACAATGATCTTCAATGCGGTGAGCGATTTAAACAGTTTTACTCCAGTCAAATCAGAAGGCTCTCATGCTTATTAAATTCAATCTATATTTTATTTAATTAACTCAGCATACTCCAATTTCCAATCAAGACCCATAATACAAGTAAATTCAGTAGATTCTTTGATTTAATTTATTATTATTATTATCTTTAGTATTTTATTCTTTGTGCACTTGTTGTTTTTATATATTAAATTCATTTCTAAGTTCAAATGTTTGACTGGTTTCCTTTGGTAGCTAGACATTACTATAAGGCAACACCATACTCCTGAACTAATTATCGTAAGTTTAGATTACGTAAGTTTCACTACGGCTGGAGATAGGAATTTCGATGCTCTACCTCTGTTTAACCGAGGTTTAATATATTATTTTGATCATGATATATAAATGGTCTGGCGCCCTTGGCTACATATAATACTACACATTATGTATTTTTTTAGTGAAGCTGACAACAATACAGATACACTATTAGATTAATACACAATTAAATGTTTTATTTTGATACCCAAAAGTGGGCGACTATTTAAATAATTAGCTTTGCATATTAACATTTTTCTTATTATTATAATAAACCATTACATTTTAACGCCCAACAGAGGAGCTTTTTTTATTAACAAGATTCAGTTCTATCTAAAAACATTACAAATGGCTGCCTCAACGAGGGACATTAAGTTCTCAAAACCATTACACTAGGTAATTTTAATCTGGCAGTGAAAAGGTTGTTCAACCATCAAACGTTTGAACGCTGATAATTGTTATGATCAGTACCAAAATGTTTTTGATGAGTGGCTTGATGAAGTAGTGGTAGAAAACATCAACTAATTTAGAGTAGACTATCCTATTTTAAAGTCGAGTCATATCAACACTATGGACAGAAATGAATAATTATTGGCATCAGTGCGTAGAGGGAAATACTTTGTAAGTTAATCAGTTCAGAAAAGTGTAAATTAGGCTAATTGCCTTAATTTAGGAATAAGTGGCCAATCACTGAAATGATACTGACCAATAACTGTCAAAAGTGGCCAATAACTGTAACTTCACCTGATCCATTACTTCTGTCAAATCCTGTCCAATGTCATATATGTTTTGTTGGATTTGGTCCATCCATCTCTTCTTTGGTCTTCCAACCAATCTAATACCGTCAATGTTTCTCACCCCCCACCCTCTTTGCAGCTGTATCCATTTCCATCCTTTGCACATGGCCAAACCATCTTAATCTCGACCTCTGTATTCGCTGTACCGTACTAACTGTTCCTGTATTTTTAGTTCTTTGCCTAATTTTCTTCAAGTTTAGGGGAGAAATTGAGATTACAACACAGAGAAACCTCAATGAAGACCTCAACTTTTTTTTTGAAAACCAAGAGAAATTTGAAAACAAGAAGGGATCTAAGTTGTTCGAGTGACATTTCGAATAATTTTCTTTGAATTATTCAAACTTAATTTTTCTCGGATAAAAACTGTAGGGGTAGACTAAGATTATAATATGTTAAACAGATTGCCTCGAATGTAGGATGTGGTAGCTATGTAGAGATGAAACGATTAGCTCAGGACAGAGGAGCATGGAGGGCTACATCAAATCAGTCAAAAGACTGAAGGCTCAAACAACAACAAACAATTCTTCTCACTTTCCCTGGCGGACCAGCATAAATCTTCCAGCGTCTCGCCTATTGCGAAGGCCTGCCATAGAATGTCTGTCAATGAACAAAAATGTCTTGATTGATAAATTAGAGGTCAGAGACAGAAGCATTCTCAAAAAGATCACTACAAGAAGATGGGGAATACCGGTGACAGCACAACTCAGAGCTCTACGTACAAATAAATGACGTGTTTTTGACTGTGCCAGGAAAAGATGGGTAGCTTTTTATAGTCATGTGGAAAGATTGCCTCCGAACAGACTGATCAATCACCTGTTCACCTTCTGGCGAAACAAGGTGGTCCGTACCACTTCGCTGACTAAAGCTGAGAAGGACATCAAAGAACTGGGACTACCAGACCTACGAGACAGACCAACTGTGAGACATATACTGAAAGAAGTCAGTGGTTTTCAGGACATACCTCTAAGGAAAGGAACCCTCTAGTCGGAGGAAATAAATACACCGGGAAAAGATGCGTCAGAACTGGGCAATAATTAAAACGCAGCAGTTGAACAAGCGTGGTCACAAGTAGGCCCATCCGAAAAAAGAAGAAGAACAGCAACAACAAGATAAATGGACAGTGACTAAAAAGAACACGTCTAAAAATATGGATGATAAATACTTTATCAAGGTTGCAAATAAATAAAGTGGCAAAGTGGAAGTTTATACGAATAATTCGATCACGTCTGTAAATACGAAATCAGCGTTATATTAATAAAACAAACAAAAAATTTAACTAATACCGTAATTATAATAGGCTAGCAAAGAAAATAAATATACGAAATACAAAATTCAAATGAAGACTTGTAATGGTTTTGGTTGATGCTCCAATATTGGGCAACCAAATGAGACGTTTTAGAACCTGCCAAAAAGCAACCTTACCTTCCTGATGAATAAAATCACCAATAAATTACCACTTACCAGATTAATAATAATAATAGGGATGTTGGTTGGAAGCCAGGTCACAACTTGAAGTGGTGAACCAAAATGTATGACAATAATTAATACTCCAGAACACACAGAGGACTCTCTTTCCCTGGTCGTGGCGTAACCTGATCACCAACCCGGCAGCAATTGATTTAGGAAAAAGGGATGCCTTATACGTATATCTAACTACTGGGAATAAAATACCTAGCATGTAATATGATCTAAAGACAAACAAAATACTAATAATGGCAATAATATGAATTTACTGAAGTTGCGTTAAATGTGCCGCAAATGAAATATGGAGATTTAAATAAATGACGTTACTAAAAAAAAATTCATTGACAGAGAGACTTGAGTAAAACTTATTCGTTCGCTCACCACTTGTCGATTTCGGAGATAATGACCCTGGGTCATGGCTTCTGTATTTTGGCAGCTGGCGTTCTCGGTTATCATCAAGAGTTGAAGTTGTACAGTAGATCGAATATAATGATAAATCTTGAATAGGTATTCAATAGTCCTCGAAAATCGTTCGTCAGGGTTTATATCGTTTCTTTTAACTCCCTCAATCGGTCTTCTCTTTTTTTTTTAAACATGGCTCCGTTGCTATAGCCACACTACCTCTATCGGTCATCTCTTTTTTCTAAACACGGCTCCGATGTTATAGCCACAGCCCCTCCATATGAGACCACATAGATGCGCTGGTAATTAATGTAAGAGCATACAAGCGAATATATTCAATGTATTTCTACAGCTTAAGCCGTTTTGACAGCAGTGATGATGTCACCGAAGCGACAGTTTTGTTGGAGAACAAGTCTCATGCTGATCGCAAGGCACCGGAATCTGTATATTTTTATTTATTTATGCTTATGGCATTGTACACAAAAACGATATACTATTGACATTAAAGTAATGTTACCAAGTTTGAATATTGTACCTATAAAAATTTCTGAGTAGGAGTTATATACATACAGTATATACACAAGAAAGGGAGCAAACCATTATAACAATCAACTTAGCCCTACAGATTTCACAGCTGTATGTCCAGTTCGTCTAGCCACTGTATGGCTTGAGTAGATGTCACCAGAAAGTCATCCATTGATCCAGAGTACGCCCTCCTCGGACATTCTGCTACAATAATTATGGAGGATGGTTTGATTCACTGCACCACAGTCACAGCTGGGGGAAGTTCGCATGCCCCACTTATGAAGCAGTGAGCCACATTGCCCGTGCTTGGTTCGGATTCTGTTGAGGGCAACCCAAGTTCTTCGTGGGAGATCAAAACCAGCCGGAGGGTGCTTGATGTTAAATAATGTCTGCCACTCCTTCGGAGCTGTGCCGTTCCAAACAGATTGCCATTCTGCTTTTCCATTATAGCTTCTGCTGGTGAGCAACTGTGCCGTCTGAACTGGTGGAGATCTCGATTTTAAGCGCCTGAATCCTACAGCTATGTCCTGATCCCTATATTGAGAGCCAAACTGCTGAGTTTGTTTACGAAGAATAACATCGATGAAGCAAGTCTCTCTCTGTCCCTAACTTAAGAAATTCAACTACGGTACGTCCATATTCCAAAGGTTCACAAATTAACGTTCAATAAGAAAGATATATAATGTATGCTGGAATCAGATTTGATTCGCGTTATAAATTGTCAGAATGGAAAAATTATTGAAAATAAAATAGTTTGATCAGATCCCATAAAATAATAAGACATGAATAATTAAAATTTTACGTGTGGTCGAAATAGAACCATTACAAACTGAACAAGTTCTTTGGGTCAAGTAACAGTTGGTTCGGATATCACGTAATAAGGAGGTCCCGTGGCTAATAATCGCGAGATTAACGGTCACGTAAAAGCTTATGTTGCGATCGGGAGCCACCACGTTATCGGCTAATTCAAGATTGAGCTTATTCTGCAGACCAGGGGCGTGGTGGCGCAGCGGCGAAGCTGTTTGTCTCTTACCGACGTAGATCGGGTTCGATAGATGCGAGATTTTCGAAGTGAAATGCCATGTTCTGTGGTTCGGATATCACGTAATTAGGAGGTCTCATGGCTCATAATCGCGAGATTAACGGTCACGTAAAACTACAAGCTTCCTTTCCTTTTATTCTGCAGACTAAGGTTTCTTCGTAGATCAGTAATATCCATGTAGGATTAAGTTTTAACTTCGCTCTGTTTATGCTAGAAGTGCATTTCTGATGAAAAATTAAAAAGAAGTATGCTTTTTAAAATTTCTGAAGAAAACCCAGCCCCTTCAATAATTTTACAGTTTTAAGATGCACCGTAATTGAAACTTTTCCTTCCTTGTAACTCTATCTTGACATTGTATAAACCGTGCAGGTCCGGGGAAAAATGTTTCGGTTCCGATCTCGGAACGGTTTCAGCCATTTAAAGACCCCTGACATACGCTATCTGACAGATATCACTCAATTGGTGAATGGGTTATTCGGGGATACTGGCCATGGCGTCTTGAATGTTGGTTGAAGGGATGGAATAGCGAGGTCATATAACCTTACCATGAATCTTCAATTCCATAAATAAATAAATAAATAAATAAATAAATAAATAAATAAATAAATAAATAAATAAATAACATGAACAAGAAAAAGTAGCAAGAAAACTTCACATTTGGAAAAGAATAAATCTGTAAAGTGAGAGAAAATGACAAATGTTGGTTCTTCTTACCCTCTAACTGTAGCTTTTCAGAGATCTTCCCTGGCTCTGCACTCATCTCACCGCTTAATTCGTCTCCTTCACCGGGTTCATCCTCTTCTTCATCCTTTTCTTCTTCTTCGTCTTCCTCTTCATCACCACCTTCCCCTTTATCAAATTCTTCCCCCTCCTTTGTTTCTCCTTCCTCTTCTATATTTTCTCCTCCTTCACCTTCTCCCTCTTTTCCTGCTTCTAATTCTTCCTCACCTTCTTCCTTTTCACCTGCTTCTTCTCCTTCTTCCTGTTCATCTCCTTCTTTTCCTTCCTTTTGTTCTGTCTCTACTTCTTCTCCTTTCCCTTCCTTTGCTTCTTCGCCTTCCTTTTCTGAGTCTCGCTCCTCTTCAGTTTCCTCCTCCTCTTCCTCATCCGCCTTGGCTTTCTCTTTCTTCTTGCCTTTCTTTTCCTCTTTCCCTTTGCCTTTCTTATCTTTTCCTTTTTTCCCCTTTGGCTTTGTATCTTCTTCTTCTTCTTCTCCTTCTTCTACTTCTGATCCTTCACTCTCTGAGTCTACACCAGCTTCCAAGTCTATATCTGTTCCATAATCCTCGTTCTCTTCATCAGCGCCTTCCTCTTCTCCTGTAATCGCTGCAATGTCTACTTCATCTTCTATAATCTCTCCTTCCGCTTCAGCTCTTAGTTCTTCTGCTGTTTTTGGAGGAGGTAAATCAGTACAATCATCATCATCTGGTCTAGCTAAGTGTTTTATGGAAAAGGCATCATTCACTGCTTTAAGTATAGTTGCTAATTCGGTGTCTATAATTGAATGATATTGGCCAATAGTTTCAATTTGTTCACCTATATACGCATTACGTACTTCCTCATTATCAGTCAAAATTTCTGTTGGCAATCGTAGCTTACAATATTCCCACAGTTTTTCAGGTTCTGTTGGAATATCCTCTTCCTTGAACTTTTCCTCTATAATTTTGGTTAAGGTTTGAAACCATTCTACATCTTGGGCAGGAAAATCTCCTTCAAGTGTCATAGTATTTCTTACAAGTTCATCTTCGTCTAGTCTGTCTGCCACATCCTCTTCCGTGGAAGGAACGAGTAACCTTTCAGTTATAGCATCAAAAACTGAAATCGACATCTGGGAGGGTGTAATTTCCGCTTTAATTGGGAACCATTCTTCTGTACGAGTCTCGTCTCTAATGAATTCCTCGAGTTTTTTGACATCACTTTCATTGGCTATCTCGTCATCTTCCTCATCCTGAATCAGTTTTTGTATATCTTCTACTTCTTCTTCTACATAACCAATCTCTATTGTGGTGTCTAAGAGTCCATATGGACTTTGGGTTATATCACTTAGTTTTTTAGAGAGATCTGAATCTATTAAAACTCTAAATTCCGGTGGTTGTAAGGATATATCACTTGAGCTGTCTCGAAGACTTGAAATATCTTCTTCAACTATCACTACTTCACCCCCTTCAAGACTTAGACTTGAAATACTGTTTTTGTTTACATATCCTTCACTGCCTTGAGGACTTTGAATCCCTTCTGTAAATACGACTCCATTACTGCCTTGAAGACTTGGAACCCTTTCTTCATTTACCTCTCCTTTACTGTCCTGAGGACTTGTATGAAGACTTGAAATACCGTCTTCATTTGCCTCTCCTT
The DNA here is from genome assembly GCA_946902985.2 of Meconema thalassinum. Lineage (NCBI taxonomy): Eukaryota > Metazoa > Arthropoda > Insecta > Orthoptera > Tettigoniidae > Meconema > Meconema thalassinum. The sequence goes on from OX336391.1 coordinate 416,858,783, forward strand.
TACTGCCTTGAGGACTTGGAACCCTTTCTTCATTTACCTCTCCTTTACTGCCTTGAGGACTTGGAATCCTTTCTTCATTTACCTCTCCTTTACTGCCCTGAGGGCTTGGATGAAGACTTGAAATGCCCTCCTTATTTGCATCTCCTGTACTGCCTTGAGGGTTTGAAACGCCTTCTTCATTTACCTCCACATTACTGTCTTGAGAACTCGCTGCAGAATCAAAATTCTTATTTTCTCGGTTTTCCTCCATTGTGGTGATTTATTAAGATAACATTCTCCAGGACTGAATTCAAATTTGCTCTGCCAGGTAGGCAATACAGTATCTCTGACTCAGTGTATAAACAGTCGGTTTCTGGGCATCAGCAAAATACCTCTCAAAGAATTTCAGAAAGAAAAGAAAATTGCCTTGCGCATGGAGCTAATACAATATGGAGTGCAATAATTACAGTACCGGAATTGTACTTTTGTAAACATATAAAACATTTACCTGCTTTCTTGATTTATATAGAAATGCCACAAACCAATTAATACTTCAGGCATTCATGCATAGGAAGATTTGGGAAGTGTATCAGATTGACATGTTGCTCGTAAATAGGTTACGGAATTCTGTTAAGTTCCTCTATTGATATTCAGCCTTTGGAGTCGTGGAGTTTCAGGGTCAAAGTATATAAAAATCTGATGCATTATATCCATTAAACTGGAAGTTCATCATCATCTTAGTCAGCTCCAATTCCTCAAGCATTATATACAAAGACCTTATAATGTACTTATAGGACCTTTGTATACATTCTGTATCTTGATCAAAGAGATGAAAAAGTTAAGACTGGATCAAGAACGAGAACGGGAAGCTTTATGGGGCTCCGGCTCCAATTGGCCGGGATAAGGAAAAACGAAGTTTGATGTTCTCGTGATATGGCAGATGGTGTGCCAAGTATCCTTAAATTAGTATATACTGCTTCTAAAAGCCTGTATCACACGACACTCGCTAGCATGGAAGCTTCTACCAGTACGGGTATACACGCAGGTATACACGCGTCTATTACCGTGTGATTTGTACCTTCCATACTAGGTTCTGCCTTCCATGGTAGCTTCCATACAACTCACGAAATAGGGATGTATAGAACTAGCACTGATAGAGCGCACTGCTGTTGTACTAGGTAAGCGCAAGGCGCTCTTCATTTGTCTCCTGTGTTCTCATTCCGCTAATATGTATGAATTTAAGTTGTTTAAATTGTTATTTTCGTGACTATGCCGAGTTATTGCAGTGTTCCTCTTTGCAAAAATCAGGGAAGCCCGTTTTCGTTTCACCAATTTCCACAAAATAAAGAAATTAGGGAAAAAAAAGGTCACATGCTATTAGAAGGAAAAATTTCGGTTAGAAAAATCTGACCGAATATATTAAAATGTGTTCCCATCATTTACAACCCGATGACTTCACGAAAACTGAGTTAGATAAGTGTGACTTACAAAGGGAAATAATTCCTATTTTGTACCTATAAACTGATTAGACATTTCGATAACAACCACTGAATTTATGCGTTTGTATTTGAAGGTGAGAGAGCAAGATTAAACCCGGGCGCTGTTCCATCGCTTTTACCGTGGACCACGAACCCAACAAAAATAATTATTAATTGGGAAGAGGCCATACACAAGAAAATTGTCGGATTATCACGATAAGCCTACAATATCGGAATCTGCAGAAATCATCTCCATTGAAGTACGGGAAAAAATCGACAATATACACGAAGAAGTGAATGTAACATTTCTGACTCCCATTTTCAAAGACATCAATACTCGGACAAATACTTCAAGAATAAATGTCGCAACATTAACAGTCACAAACGTATTATGGTTGGTTTCTTGAAATCAGAATTAATCATCAACTTCCATCTGCCCGACGGAGAATGTGGTAGGGACTGACTTCTACATTCTTGAGACATAGTCAGATGAATGGAAACAGTTCGCGGCCCTAAAGCAGGGATTCCCAAACTTTAAAAAAATTGTACCCCCAAGTCCTTTCCCAGGGGTACGGGAACGATTCTTACTGAGAAATTGTCAAAATTACATGAGAACCAAACGTTGCGATGCATTTTCGAGGTATACCGGTACAATACCGGTATCAACTTTCATTGATTTTTTTTAGCTTAAAACATGACAGTTTCATGTAAGCTATCAACCTAAAAAAAATATGAATCGAAGTCTATAAGCAAGGGGAGCAAGTGAATATTTAAATCTCTATTTATGATTTAAGGCTTATGGAGATATATTTATCAATATAGGCCTACAATACTCTAGTAATTGTAATCTTTAGGAGAAAGCATGCTGACTCATATTCATTATTTGAATAATAAAGCGTGTTAGATTTTTGTTATTAACGCTGTATTAGGCCTAATTCTTCCTTCCTCTAGTTTTAGCGCCTCTGGTCCGTAGCTCATTTGCAGCTGTTTAACGCTTAAACGCTGAAAATCGTCCATAATATATTAGGAGATATACCTATAGAATTAATTAATATAGTCTTGGAGTAAAATTAGTGAAGATATAATTTACTTAAGCTTAGAAAACTCGGTCACAATTTATACATTCCTCGCAGCTGACTGGGAGAAACATAAGACGATCGCCTTGCGCTTACCCAGTACGGTACTACACGAGCGCTATATGGCGCGAACTTTCTCCCGCTACATCCCTATTGAACAGGTGCTATTTTTCCTGGCAGTTTGCATGGAAGTTTGAGTACAACAACCAATCGGATTGCTTTTCTCGTTCTATTAGAGATCTTAGCGACATCATTAACAAATACATTTGTTATGTAGGTAGGCCCTGGAATAAATACATCCGAACGAAACTATATTTTCTCTGAACAGCGTTTGTGTGAAACTCAAGCGACGGTGCTGCCGTTATCTGGAACTAGCGGAAGGGTGATGGAATTATAACAAAGAGATGCAATAACATGTGATTTGAGTTGATGGGTGTGCTATTCTCTCGTTTTTTCAGTTATTTTTACAAAAATTGAGGCTAAAAGATGAGTAATATAATTGCTCAGTTCCGCTGTGCTCCTCGAATACAATAATTGCCATATTAATGCATTACTTCCACAAAAAAAGAAGCTTTTCAGACGGAATGGAGTCGATTACTTCGCGTCGCAAAGCCGATTTCGAAGGATATGATCGCATGCGGCTGGCATTTTACAAAGGAGAATTATCTATATATATAAAAATCAATGTAACGTGATAGTTTGTCTGTGGGTATGTCTCCTATGCGTTCATATACCATTCGTCCGATTGCGATGAAACTTGGGTGAGATGTTGAGTACACTCCAAGGAAGGTTTCTGACTTAGTAAATCCATTTTACAATAGGTAGCGCACACGTAGATTCAACAAATGAGCGACGATGTGCGAAGCATTTCAACAAAGTCCCGTATGTGTTCATATACCATTCGTCCGATAGCGATGAAACTTGGGTGAGATGTTGTGTACACTTACGTGAAGGTTGCAAAATTAGTGAATACATTTCACACTAGATAGCGCACAAGTAGATTCAACAAATGAGCGACGACACGCAATGCGTTTCAACAAAGTCCCGCATGCATTCATATACCATTCGTCCGATAGCTATGAAACTTGCGTAAAATGTTGTGTACACTGCAGGAAAATTTTCTGGCTTAGTACATCCAATTTACAATAGGCAGCGCACGAGTAGATTCAACAAATGAGCTACGACGCGCGAAGCATTTCAACAAAGTCACGTTTGCGTTCATATACCATTCGTCCGATAGCGATGAAACTAGGCTGAGATTTTGTGTGCACTCCAGGGAAGGTTTCTAGCTTAGTAAATCCCTTTAAAAATAGGTAGAGCACGAGTAGAATCAACAAATGAGCAACGGCGCGCGAAGCGTTTCAACAAAGTCCCATATAATTTCATATACCATTCATCCGATAGCGATGCAACTTGGGTGAGATGTTGTGTACACTCCAGGGAAGGTTTCTGGCTTAGTACATACATTTTACAATAGGTATCGCACCAGTAGATTCAACAAATGAGGGATGACACGCGAAGCGTTTCAACAAAGTTCCGTATAAAGTCATATACCAGTCGTCTGATAGTGATAAATGTTTGGTGAATTGTTGTGTGCACTCCAGAAAAGGTTTCTGGCTAAGTAAATCCATTTTACAATACGAAGCGCACGTTTATATTCAACAAATGAGTGACTACGCGCGAAGCGTTTCGACAACGTCCCGTATACGTTCACATACCATTCATCCGATTGCGATGAAACTTGGGTGAGATGTCGTGTACACTCCAGGGAAGGTTTCTGGCTACATCCATATTAAAATATGTAGCGCAAGAGTAGAATCAACAAATGAGCGACGACACGCGAAGCGTTTCAACCAAGTCCCGTATGCATTCATGTACCATTCGTCCGTAGCTATGAAACTTGGGTGAGATGTTGTGTACACGTCATGGAAAATTTCTGGCTTAGTAAATCCACTATACAATATGCAGCGCACAAGTTGATTCAACAAATGAGGGACGACGCGCGAAGCGTTTCAACAAAGTCCCGTATAAGGTCATATACCATTCTGCCGTTAGCGGTGAAACTTGGGTGAAATATGGTGGACACTCCAAGGAAGGTTTCTGGCTTAGTAAATACATTTCACAGTAGGTAGCACACGAGTAGATTCGACAAATGGACGACGACATGCGGAGCGTTTCAATACAGTCCCCTATGTCTTCATATCCCATTAGTCCGATAGCGATGAAACTTGGGTGAGATGTTGTGGACACTTACGTGACGGTTTCTAACTTAGTAAATACATTTTACAGTAGGTAGCGCACGAGTAGATTCAACAAATGAGTGACGGAGCGCGAATCGTTTAAACAAAATCAGGTATGCGTTCATATACTATTCATCCGATTGCGATGAAACATTGATCAGTTATTGTGTACCCGCCAGGGAAGGGGACTTAGTAAATCCATTTCACAATAAGAAGCGCAAGAGTAGATGCAACAAATGGGTGACGACGCGCGAAGCGTTTCAACAAAATCCCCTATTGCGTTCATATAACATTCTTCTATTGCGATGAAACCTTGATGAGTTATTGTTTACACGCCAGGGAAGGGCTTCGACTTAGTAATACATTTCTCAATAGGTAGCGCACGAGTAGATTCAACAAATGAGTGACAGCGCACGAATCGTTTAAACAAAACCCCGTATACGTGCATATACAATTGATCCGATTGCGATGAATCATTGATGAGTTATTGTGTACACGCCAGGGAAGGGTTTCGACTTAGTAAATCCATTTCACAACAGGTAGCGTACGAGTAGATTCAACAAATGAGTGACAGTGATGAAACTTTTGAACGTTGTTGTGCACGCTTCCACGAATGGTTCTAAATTAGAAAATCCATTTTACGATAGCTTAGAGGCAGTTAACATGTTGTGTATCCAAAAGCACTTCAAGAAACAGAATTTCAACGCCAACATATTCTTAGATTGGCAGGACAACGTCTGCCGGGTCAGCTAGTAGATTAATAAATACTAATGAATTTCTTACAATAACCAGTTTCCTACATTCTTCCCTGCACTATAAACTAGGGGACTTAGCAAGGTCGATTTGTCAGCTGTTCTTCCCATGTGGCAAAAAATACTTTAAGGGTTCGCTTTATCGTAGGCCTACATGTGGTCGTCGTTCTTTAACTTGCCCCATTGCTGCTTCAAATCTGTGAAGCTCTGGTCTTTTAAGTTTATAATCAGGCGCCAATTAAAAATTTTAAAAATCTTTATATGGTAGTCAACTTGTAGGCTAAGCTACAGTCATTGATGTATTGACTTCGACAGTATTTGGCTACCGGTATGTCTTCCAAATTTAAATGTATCTACTTACTGAAGTATGTAAAGCAATGTACCGACTACACGCCTATTAGGCCTACATATTCCTGAAAAAATTATTTTTTCTTGGCAACTGGTAACCGAATTTCATTTTGAATCGGATAAGGTACTCCTCTCGAATTACTAGTTTGTAAGCATAAAGTTTCAAGTCTCATAAAATCTTCTGTTTCTAGCACTTTCCCGCACATAATTATGTGCATGGCATCTAAAAATGCCTCCCCTTCAACAAGAGCCCGCCTAGAATTCCAACAACATTCAACACAATCATTAGGCTATCCGAAGTCTATCACCCTTGTCGCTACCGACCTGTCTCCTACATTCGATTCAGTTCGTGAATATCCAGTAAATACAGAACGTGTCATATTATTATTATTATTCTGATAAATGCATGAAAAAATGGTGGCTCTATGCAATCAGTGACGTATAAGCAGTCGATTTTCGTGGAATACCAGACGACATCGTGTGATTATAAACCAGTGAATAATATTAAGATAGACGGAAGTAAGTAATGATCTAATACCGTTTTGGGAAGTCCTGTAGAATCGTAAAATAGGAGACTAATTTAATTATTTATTGGATATCGGACACAAGTTTGGCATATTGTCACCGCCCTCTTGGATTCCCCATAATAATTATGCCTGACGTAAGCATTCAACATGTATCAACATCCAATGAGTTAACAGATGTATGCCCCATCTGTGAGAGAAAATGTGAAGATGAGTTGACCGTCGCATGTGATGGTATATGCCAGAGATGGCACCACTTAAGCTGCACAGAACTACAGCAGGGGCAGTTCAATGCACTTAAATCATCCAACAAGAGGAAGTCAAAACTTCTATGGTTGTGCTACAAATGTAATCAGGACTTTCAACTATTCAAAGTAAGTAAGGGATTACGGGATGAATTAGAATCGATTAAAGCTGACGTCAATGCAAAATTAAATAGTCTGTCTAATGCAATTCATAAGCTAAATCAGGCTACCGTAGAAGGTAGTTCTAGTGAACCAGTTCACAAAATTCAACCAAGTAAAATAAATATCCAGTGCCAATTAGGATCACAGGCACATGGGGATACTCAGGGACATCATGTAGAATCTGAAATTAATGCAAACAACAACTCCTTCATTGAGATGTTGCCGTACCGTCAGAATGAAACTGTTGATGATATGATTACTAAATTCCAAACAATAATAAGGGAAGACATACGTAAAGTTGTTAGTGAGGAATTCAAGAAAACCAAAGGATCCACCGGGAAAAATAATGAAATCACTACAACTGAAATCAAGAATGCCATAGGCTCTAACGACGGAGAGCTGGAGGACACATTATCGGAAATAAGTAATGCTGAGAAATCTCACCGCACACCCGTAAAGAAGAATTATCAAAACACTAGGGAATAGTTGGTTCAGAAAAGTAATATGTTGACCAGGAAAGGCACCAGGGCTGAAGCCAATGCTAATCGTATGACAGAAAAAATAGATTTGCCAGGAGAATCATATCCTCACTTTAGTCGAAAAGTTACGGATTCCATTGCTCCCTTTAGTCGAGAATTAACGGATGCCCATCCCTCACGAGATGAAGGATTCCCTTACAGTCCAGAACAACCATCTGACGAAACAAAATGGTCTGAGGCCGTAGGTCGACGACGTAGGGGCAACCTTCAGTTAATTCACACCCCAACAATCATAGGGACTAAACATAATCCTGTAGAAAAAGAAAAGGAAAGACAATATGATGAACTCCAAGCATTATCACATCGAGCATGGCTGTACATTGGACGACTACTTCCGAGTGCGACCACTGACAAAATAGTGAGCCATCTAAAGAAGCTGCAAGTAGACGAGATATATGATTGTGAAGAACTTCAATCCAAAGGTACACTCAAATCCTTCAAAGTTGGAATCCCCATTACAGATCTCAACAAAGTTGTCATCCCTGAACTCTGGCCAACAGGAGCTCATATTAGAAGATATCGTCTTTTTCGCTCCAAATGGCAAGGAGCAAGATTTACGGATTAATCTACTAATCTGGAATGTGGAAGGATTAAAGAGCATCATCGACCCATCCCCGAGAAATATATTTGTTAAACAAGACATTCTCATCTTAACTGAAACTTTTGCGACCAAGGCAATACATATTACCGGATTTTAGTCAGAGCATGTCCTCGCTACCCAAGGACCAAGAGGAAGACCTATGAGAGGTATTTCCTGTTACTTCAAACCCACAATTGGAAGAACTTAACACTCATAGGCCTTTATATAGAACCTTCAACATCCTTAGAGGATGTCATAACAACGGTCCTGACTGCACTAACGAAAGCAAACCCTAAAACCAATGTAATCATTGCTGGTGACTTCAACTGCAGATTAGATACTGACAATATCAGGAGCAAAGAATTACTATTGTTAATGGAAGAAGAAGGATTTACCCTCGTCAATAAAAAAGATGACAAAACGTATTTCGCATACAATGGGAGTACCGGTAGTACAATAGATTTAATTTTCTTCAGGGGAGTCGGGATGAAATTATTGGACTACAAAGTTCGTTCCTCAGGAGCAGAAGCACCACTTAAGAAACATTGTCCTGTTGTGGCACGCTTCGTAATTACTGGTAATGCTCAAGTTCAGAATGAGAAATGTATCACAAAGAATATCTCCAGAAAGTTGAATGAAAGTGTGCTCCTGCAATGTACAAACTCACCCACTTTAATGATAGAATAAAAGCGAACGATCTCGATTCTGCTGCTATTATGCTAGATAATATAATTCAATCCTCAACCGCCACAAAAACAGAACGAAAATCACAAAAATGGTTTTATTAAACGTGCTACTTAGAAAGGAAAAGAGTATTGCATGCCCTTCACAAAGCAAAGGTTAGCAATAAGCAAGAAGACCTAACAACGTATAGTCACCTGAGTAAGGAATATAAGAATTTACTCAAGAAAATTCGGAATGACTTCATCGAACTCGAAACATACAGGATGGTGGAGGAAGCAAAGAAAAACCCTTACTTAGCTCTCAGACTCCGGAAAACACAAGCTGCAGGAAAAATCGATATGTCAGCCTGGGAGGAACATTTTACACTTATTCTGAACCAGAATGGATCCACAACAGCTTATCATAAGAAAGAAATCGACCCTGACGGCTCCAATATCTGCTCGTTCACGACAGAGGAGGTTCGAAATGCTGTGTCTGTTTTGAAAAACGTAAAAGCACCCGAACCGGACGGTATCTTTAATGAGCATATTAAGACAGCAGTTACGGTATTACTCCCAGCTATTACAGACCTAATGAACCTATGCTTACAATCAGGAGACATCCCATTGTCATGGAAAACTTCTACAATAAAGGTACTACACAAAGGAAAAGGAGATGTGTGTGACCCCAACTCCTACAGAGGAATTGCCCTAGAAAGCAATTTATTAAAGATACTTACAAAGCTCATGACGAACAGTCTCACTGAAGAAATCGACGTTAAAATACCAGAAGAGCAATTTGGTTTTAGACGAGGGAGAAACACGCTTCAGGCAATTAGAAATCTCAAAGATGACATAGAGAATACCCTTAGAACACCTCAAGGAAAATTCCATGCAGTATTTATTGATTTCTCGAAAGCCTTCGACAAAGCAGGACCATCATCTCCACGAAACTAAATTCGATAGCGACAGAAAATAAAGCACTCACAATTCTGGTTCATAACATGTTAAGGAGCAATAATATAAGAATCTCCGACAACGTAACCATTTCCAGACAGATCATACAAACGAACGGCGTACTTCAGGGAGATCCCCTCAGTCCCTTGCTGTTCAATGTCGCCACGCACGATATTGTTCATGCAGTCAGAGAAGTTTCAAAGGAAACGAAGATATACCTTTACGCCGACGACATGGTTTTGGGGTCGCAGAACATCAGGGACCTCCAAATTGCAACCCATGCTCTGGAGAAATGGGCAGATAAGAATGAATTGCAAGTTAATACAGAGAAGACCGAGCATGTGATTTTCAGGAAGGGTGGACGTGTTTCCCAAGAACAGAGAATATTTTTCAAAAGTAAACCACTTAAGACTGTCAATAGCTTTAAATATCTGGGTGTAACGTTACAAACGACAATGAACTCGTTCAAAATCCACGTAAAACAAAGAGCGACGGCAGCTACCAAGGCTATATTTGACGTCAGAGCCATTACAAGATTATCCTTGAGATCCGCCATTGCACTCTTCGATGCAAAAATTGTTCCAATCCTCACGTATGGCATAGAGATAATTTGGGACAAGTTAAGCACAGGAGACCTCCGAACATTGGAACAGGTAAAGGCTAGATACTTGAAGGCTGTCCAAATACACGCGATCAAGATTAGTGTATGTGCTCACTCGAGAACCCTTCTTGATGGAGGATTTCAGATTCAAGTTCGCTTTGCCTACTACGACCTGCCGGAAGAGGGTTCTAGCAGAAAGAACGTTGAAAAGAAGTGAAATCTGGGAAGAATTCTACTCGACCGAGGCTATGAACAACAGAGCATGGATGGAACCGAACCAGGACTTGCGGCACTTTGTGACCTCTTTGGCTGTGCACGGTTTCTACCATAGAATGTGCAAGACAAAGACATTCCATGATCCGGACCCGGCCTGTGTCTGTGAGCTGTGTGACGGAATCTGTGAACGTTATCACGTTCTTCATTGTAGGAATAGAGGGAAAACCATCATAGATCACTGCATAGGCTGAAATGCAGCTTTCCTTGCATGTTATTTGTAATTTTGCACAACTTGTGCGCAATAAAACGTTATTATTATTTTCTTTTTCTTTTCTTAGTCGTTTACCCTCCAGGTTGGTGGAACCCACGGACTTAGCGCAAGCCCGATGAGAGGGGGGTCAGGCAGGGCTGGTGCCCCGGGACCTGACCCTCCCAGGGGGGCCCGGTGTCCTAGGAGGATGGGCCCGATCGGGCATTGATTTATTATTGCCTTTATGTGACTTGAATTTGCTACTGGCAGTCATTTAGTGAATGCAATGAACTGTCTGTGAACAAAGTTACAAGGATAGAGAAACGTATTCTGTCAAGTGGGCAATATTTTCCTTTACAAAGCGTATGTGGGAAGAACAACTGTCTCAAAGTGGTCAACTTAGGAGACGGGGCTTCGCTATGTATTGTTCTCAGAATATACCTGAAGACAGAGAGAGAATTTCATTAGTCTAAATTTAGCTTATTCGGCTTATACACCAATCCTTCAAATAACTTTCTCATTCCTTCACTTATTTCGCCAAGGCCGCGAGAGCCTGGGCTGCTCTGGTGTGTTCGGTCAGCTAGCTCAAGAGTTTCAAATTTGGTGCGTCACATCGAGCTTAGATATTTAGAGGTATTAGTGTCTGACATGAATATATTGTCTAGCTAGACGTATCGTATGTCGTGCAGACAGGTTAGTAACATAAATTTTAAAGTAGCGTCCACACAGTAATTCACTTTATAATTGATTTAAGGGGCATAACAGCGAGGTCATCGTCCCCTAGCAATTCACTTTCGCACTATGTGAAAACTTATCATTGCCAGCTAAATATATTGCGAAAGGGTGGGATGATTCTCTTGTCAAACGTAGATAGAAGAAATGCATGCGATATTGTTCATCTTCTCGTATGCTGAATTGAGAAAACAATGCTAACATTTAAATAATCTGTATGTTTAGGTGCAGTATAATTAATTATTATTACTGGTTCATTCAATACGATCAACAATCGCAGGTACTTGGGTTCGTGCGAAAATCATTTATGATTAAGGGATTTATTGAAAACCTATATTACTATTGGTACTGCCCCCGTAAATTGAATTATACTGAGACCACGGTGGCTGTATTGGCATATGTGAATAAAGTTATGGCCGTCATAGTTGTGACGTGTATATTCATGACGTAGGCGTGGTTGACGCAACGCTCGAGCAAGTAGGCTGGCTGAGCTTAGATTCTTGCTGACGTCACGATTTTGTTCGAGAAGGATCTTAGATTTACGACGCAGTCGCAGGGAAGCAAGTAAACGTGCTGAGGAAGAAGTTACGCTATTGGAGGAGAGGCTCGAACCAATGAATGATAGCTTGAAGGGAGACGGAGATTACTGAAACTACCATATTTAATAACTTTTGGCATGCAGAATTGTGGAAAACTATTTTCAGTTATGGCATTGATTTGGAATTTTGAAGAAATTAATTATATGTTTTTGAAATCTGAAAATCCGTCAAGAATAGCCATAGTTGGAACTTCGAGTAATGATGGAAAAAGAAGCTATGGTAGGGATGGATACGCCCCTTCAAAGTTGATAAAAGGCCTTGCACAGCAGAGAGGATTTTTTTTCTCACTTCGTGGTTTTATTCTGACTTGTTAGTCTGCCTTCGTGTTCTGATAGAACAAGCATATCGTCATAAGCAAGCGTGGCAGAGCCCACCGCATCGAACAGTATTGGGTATCCAGCAGTGCAATATTACTGTTACTAAAACTAGGCGAAGTTGGAGCGCACACATAAACGATTCTACAAGTTTATCTATCAAGAATTAGCTACTGCATTTATACTAATTCAATAGTGCATTACAATATTGAGGCGTGTGCGAAAGTTGAACATTTTCATTATAATACTTCAGAAGATATTCGCATTTAAAGACTGCAGAGAAAGTGTTTTTCTCGAATCCTGAGAAGCACTTTTAATACCACATTCTACGCTACGGCAGACACGTGTATTGCAACCGTGATACTGAAGATTACATTTGGTGATACAACGCTACATTCTACAATGGAACTATACAATCTGGCAGTACTTTCGACTAACATTATAATGGAAGTGGAGATGGAAGACTAAAACTTTAATGCAATTGGGACATACATCAGTAGTGTGAAGTAGCAACATGGAGCTTCGATAATCGTCATTCTACAAAGACGAGCATGTAGTGAACATTCAGCTACACTCATGCATCGTAATCCATCGCTGAATTACATCAAATGGCAGTGGAAATAAATTCATACTCCACAATTATGAACATTTCTGCGGAAATATTTGCAATGAACTTCATGGCTGATTTCTACAAGAACTTCAGGGAACTTTCAAGAGGGGCAAGGGTTTTTCCCAGCACACAAAGAAGAGTTTTGCCAGAAGGATGTCTATCGTCTACACGGAGCAGTGCGATTTCCGGAGGAGGAAGCTGTTCTATTCTCCGAGGGCGCAGGTTCCAGGTTCGAGGTCGGTGCACATCTATCCTGTGGTGAATTGGAACCAGCAGCAGTCTTCTTTGAAATTTTCTTCTAGAACTTCAATCCAACAGATAAGGTAGCCGTGAACGTTTCTTGATTTATTTGAGCCATTTTAGTGAGATCTGAGCAACTATCTTTCCCATATTTTCTGTCATATATTTGATTGTCCCATATTCTTTTGCTAGATGTTTCTGTACTCTGTACACTTTGCAGCTTTATGCCATTTTCTTCGATTTATTGAGACATTATTATGTCATTTGCATATTTAAACATTTTGGATCAGTTTATATTGAAGTTAAATATTCTTTCGAGAATTTGAATTTTTCTTGTAGTCACGATTTGACTGTAAAGTTAACGATTTTCTATGGCAAGTTTGAATTCAGACAGCGTGTCGTTTTATTAAAGTAATTCTTTCCAGTAAATTACTTTGACCAATTTTCTGTCATCCTCAAGAAAAAAGAATGATTAAAAGATTTTAGAGCGTTAAAATCTACTACTTTATCGAAGATCTTGGAAATACTAGTCGTTTTTATGAACATGATTGAAACACAGACATTTTTAGTCAATTCTGAAATACCATTGCATTATAGACAATTTTATGAAATATGAACTTTGAATACGATTTATTCAGTACACTATAGTAATGAACATTTGATAGGAGATTTTCTCAATTCTAGATTGAAACAATAATGTTTGCATTTTCTGGTCTATTTGCGTTCTATTCGACTATTTCTGCAGTTAAATGAATTTTGCTTGAATATAGTATTTTTATACTGCGATAATTATGATGAGATTAATTCATTTTGATAGACCGGGAGGCGTGTCTAATCGTATTTGCTATTAAATTTATTTGTGACTGGCAAATTTTTACTTCATATCGCTTCATGAATGAAACCCATGAAGGTTAAATATAATAACAGTTTTCGATACAATTGATGAATATAAGAATTTTTAAAGAGGAACTATGGATGTATAATCGTTAGTTCAGTGGACGTGTAAAAGTCGCTGATGAATAATGCCCTTTAATAAGTGAAGGAGGTTCCCACAATAATATTGATGATGATGATGAATTTATAAGTGGAGGTTTTTGTGTGTATTGTGGAAGATTTTGATGCCATATATAATGAGATATATGATGAATTATGGGCCAATTTTGTGCGTTTGTGCGAGGTATGTTTCCGCTGAGTTGTATTGTTCAGGTCCATTGAAAATTATTCATGTGAAGTTACTGTTAAAATTAACAAGAGTGCTAAATTGATTGAATTATAGATTTTGAATGGAGGTTACCGTCACAAATTATAATTATTAAATCTTATTAAACCTGAATCTAAAATTGTAATATAAGTAACCTTCATCGGTCGATTATATTACCACGATTTAAGAAAATATCAACCGGATAAACGTGTGGTTAATGTATTTCAAATATAAATAAAATATGAATAATGTAAATAACTATGTAAATATCTATAATAATAATTTGAAACAAACGGGATTAATAGAGGCGTGTAAAAATTTTTCAATTGTCGTTTGATTAAGTTATGAACAATCTTAATGTTATAAATAATTATTGAACACTATGATATAACATTATGCGTTTTGCTATTAACATTTAAACATTTAAATAATATTTGAGATTAACAGAGTAATCCATTGCAATGTGAACGGAACTTGTATAAATTTTGCGTGATAATATTTGAGTTGAGATGTGAGCATTTAAATTGTTTTGAATGAGAGCTAGACTCTGCGTTGGCCAGCATATGGTGACACTGGTTAGGCAGCTGCGTCCATTTGACGAAGCAAGCATGCAACACTGCTTAGGGTGTATTGCAGGTGGCCAGATAACTGAATGGTGGAGGTCAAGGTCATCTACTTAGCGGCCTTGCGGTTATTAATAAATGTGTGTCAATGAACTAAATTATGAAGTTCATGAACAAGGAAACAAATGCTATATGTCTCGTCCCAGCTCCCTGATCCATTCCAATGTGCATTGTTATTATTACGTTCTTTTGAGCTAGAGAAAGCTGAATGGTTGCATTGACAATGGCTTCAGACAGCCATAACTATTTTGTTGTTAAATTTTGTTACAATATTTTTTTTTCTTTATGTGAAATAAATTATTGTGCAGTTTAAATTTTCTGGTCTTCGACTTGGTTCATTTTATATATCGTGGTGGAGGTTATTGTGAGGGCATACTTTTAAGTGATCCAGTTGAAAACCCAGACCCGAGATTAAATTGAATAGGTAAGTAAAAGGTAAGTATGAAACCCCGTATATTTTGGTGTGTTCCACAATAATTTCATGTTAACTACTGTGCTCTAATCTCGGTGGTATCTGTCAGTGCCATTTTCATTGATGTAGCTGTGCCGGTGCAATCGATTATTGGCAATCCGATTGAGGGGGCGGATTTCTGACAGCCTACTATCCGGATTATCGGGGACAGCAGGATTGGCGCCCAACGTGGGGCTCGAATAACATTAGATTACCAAGTTATCGATGTCAATGGGATTGTGAAGACTCAAATAAAGAGGTTGATTCTTTGTTAGATGTCTTGGCCAATTGTAGAATTTGAGAGTGTGATTATATAGGGATTAAATGTTGTGTTGTATTTGGAAAATTACACTCAGAAAAGATCAGATCTTATACAACCTGAGAGAGGTTAAATAGGCTGGAAACTTAGAAAAATCGCCTATGATCTGGAGTCTTATTTTATTTGACCGGCTTATGACATGTTTAGTCATATTAAAGATAAAATTAAACTATTTGGATTGTAAATGTAAATTATTTATGTTAGGATATTTAAAATGAACCAAAGAAATTTGAACATGTGCTTGAGTTTATTTCAACATAGGGTGTTTATGAAGTTAGTGATAAGCTAATTATAAGTTAGATTTAAGACAGAAAATTGCTCAAACTTTATATATATGGTGAAAGGCGTTGCTCAGATGTTGTTATCTTGCTCTATTTGATGTATGTCCCTAACGCAGTCTATTATTGAAATATTATTGAGATGGCAGATGAGTGTATGAGAAAGATGTTGGAGGAGATGTCCAACAGTTTGAAAGCTAGCATGAATGAAAGTGTGAGGGAGATGGAAGCTAGGAATGCTAGTCGAATGCAGGAGATGATGAAGGAGAATTTGAAGGATCTCCAGACCAGTTCTGCAAATTTGGAAAATAACATGTCGCGTTTACACACCAGTACACAGGAGGTCCAGAATGCCGTGACTGACATTCACAAGGATGTCTCAGATGTTAAAGTAGATTTATCCAATGTCCATAAAGATGTTTCAGATGTAAAAATTGATGTTTCCAATGTGCAGGGAAAAGTTGATTCAGTCCAGAAAGACCTTACTTTGTTAAACCTTGATGTTGCTAATGTCCGGGGTGATATTTCATGTGCTAGAGCAGAAGTAATCGTTGTTAGGAATGATGTTGCTACTGTACAAGACAAGGTAGAAGAAGTTCAAAGAGAGATTAGAAATGTTCGAACCGACGTGTCAAACGTTCAAGTAGACATAAAAATATTCAGTCTGATATTAATGATATGCAAAGCGATATCAATAAGGTGCAAATAGAAGTTAATACAGTTTTTGTAGACATTGCCAAAGTTCAAACTGATGTTAATAAGGTTAGAGAAGAAATTGAAACTTCAAAAACGCTTTGTACTCGTAACACTAGTGCTTTAACAACTAGATTGGTTGACGAGTCTGTTAGGACAACAGCTTCACTAGCTGGATTAAAACATGATGTAGAGGTCATGAGGACCCAAGTCTTAGATCATAATCGTTTACTTAAGGAAGACATTGAAGTAGATATTGCTGAAATGTTAACTACAAATGTAACGGTTTGGAAAGATGAATGGAACAAGTCAAGTGGGGAACATGTCAATCAGATTCAGGAGCGAATTGAACGAAAACTAGCCAGTACACAGGTAGATATAAATAATGAGGTAGTTCAAATTAGAAAGGATTTGAGTATAAGGATGGATTCGCTATCCGAAAAGCAGGTAGAGGATAGAACTCAAGTGGGCCAGGACGTGCAAGCATTAAAAACCACGTTAGAGGAACAAATTCATAAGGTTGTCTCTGATGTCAATGAAACTACGAGCAAACTTCAGAATTTAAACCTAGGAGAAGCTAGCATGTTGGAAACGTATAAAGAAGAGTTGATTAGGAAAGTCATCACGGAAATCACAGATAAGGATCCAGAAGGGTTGACTTTTGAAGATAATAGGAATTACGTGAGAAGATGTAACCTCGCTACTGAAGAGAGAGATATTAGTCCTGAGGAACGTATATTCAGATTCCGGGAAGAAGAAGAGGATAGGAATATTGAACCTGAATGGAAATATCGTGATAGTGGGAAGAATTACATGGATTCATATCCAAGAAATGTGACAGTCATCCGAAACTTTGAGGACAAGCCTCAGAAATTTAGTAATACAGATAGTCTAACACCGATAGAGTATATCAGAAACCTGAAAGACTATTTTATTGAAGCCCATATTCCTAGAGAAAGAGAAATGAGAATTGTAGAAAGATTTCTAGCTGGAGGACCTCTTGAGTGTTTCCGAGCATTTCGGTACACTTTTAGTAATTTCGATGAATTTGCAGAGGCACTGATAAAACGATTCTGGTTAATAGAAGAACAAAATTCATTAAGAGCTGAGGTATACTCGAGGAAGTATTCGGGTACTCTTCCAACACGGTACGCTGATTTCTTCACGAGCCAGTTATCGCGCTTAAGATTTTTACAACCCCCATTGTCTACAGAGCAGTTAATAGATGCCATTTCACGTATGCTACCTGTTGAGGTAAGAAGACTTATTATATCGTCAAATATAAGGGATTTGACCAGTATGGACGAACTATTGAGAAGGCTTGATTACACGAGTCCGGTGCCAAATTTGATTCAAAAAGGTCAGAGGCACGAATTCAAAGACATTAATACAGTCTACATGGACCAAGTTCAGCAAACTGATACGCCTGCTGAAGAGAAAACTGAAAATGTAGGTCCTCACAGGAACAATTATTTTCGCAACAACAGATCACAAGGTTACCGTCCATATCAGCAAAGACGAGGCTGGAATAACAATAGAGGGAACTATAATAACGGAAGAGGTAGATATTATAATAACAATGGGAACAATAGGAACTACAACAGAAATAACCAGTACCAGAATCGGAATCAGAATTCTCAAGGTCAGGTTATGACACCGGACAAGTATCAAGAGAGAGAGAAAGAAAGTCAGCAGTATTTGAAGGAATTACGAGAGAAGGAAGCTGAAAACCAGAAGAAAAGACAGGATTTAGTGATCGATCCTGGTCCTTCTACAAGCCAGCAGGGGAACTTTGAAAATGGTAACACAGAAAAAAAACGCCGATTTCTCAACGAAAGTGAGAAACAATGAATACATTGCCACACCACACATAATTACTATCAATGAAATTTACGAAGTAACTGATGAGGATTTATTAGAAGAGAGAGGAATCGTCAAAGAGGAAAGACCATGTGCCTTACCTATTATTTCTGTACTGATAGATGGCCAACAGTACAAAGCTCTTATGGATACCAGCGCAATTATTTCTATCATTTCTGATGAATGCTATCAAAGTCTATTAAAGGGAGAAAACATGACAGTTTTACCCGCTTCTACCGTCAAAGTGAGAGGAATTTTCCAAGACATGGCAGTGAAATGCAAGATCCAAGTGTTGTTGAACTTTGAAATTAATGGAAGGAATTATGAACAGATCTTTATTGTGGTGAACAAGATCCATTTCGACATTGTGCTAGGAATCGATTTTATATCGAAAGTTGGAGCCATTATTGATATGAAGAATAGGATTATTAGCTTTAATGATGGGTACATGATCACAGAAGAGATCGAAGAACAGGACGTGAAAAACAGTCTGGGGATAGACCTTAGGGAAGAGACTTTAAATACCATTATCAATGAAGTGGAGAATCTAACAGAAATACCCAGTAGAAAAACTGAAGGATTTGAAGAAATTCAGGGGGAATTTGAGGATTTGATAAAGGAATTCCAAGATATATTTGATGAAAAGCCTGGATTGATTAAAGACTATAAGTATAAGATAAGGCTGACCGATGGAACCCCTTACCAAAAGAAAATATACCCCATACCTGAGAAATACTACCAAGAAGTACGAGGGTTGATCAGAAAAATGGAGCTAGACGGGATTACAAAAAACAGGCGTCGTCTTACATAAACCCCATCACTGTAGTCAAGAAAAGTAATGGTCAGATACGTCTCTGTCTCGATGCTCGGACCATCAACTTAAAGATTCTTCCAGAAAATGACCGACCACCTAAGATTAGAGATCTGCTTAGAAAGTTCAAAGGGAGAGCATGTTTCAGTGTTCTTGACATGACATCTCCGTTTTACCAAGTTCAACTGGAAGAAGAAAGTATGCAGTACACTGGATTCTTATTTGACCAGACGTCATGGGTCTTCCAGAGAATGCCTTTTGGAATGGTCAACAGTGGACCAGCACTTATTCGAGCACTTGATAGCAAGCTCACTGACGAAGTAAAGGAAAATGTAATCTGCTACATTGACGATTTAATTGTATCTTCACCCAACGCCGCAGAACATTTAGCGCATTTGAGAAAGTTGTTTGAAAATTTAAGGAAGGCCAATATTAAGGTCAATTTTGGAAAATGTCAATTCATGAAGAAGGAGATCAACTACTTGGGGCATTCTATTGATAAGGATGGATATCATCCGAACATGCAGAAAGTAGATGCGATCACAAGGTTCCCAAAGCCAACTAAGGTGAAACAAGTCAGAGAATTTGTAGGCGCATGCCAATTCATCAGCAGCCACTGTCCGAGATACTCTGAAATTATGGCTCCTCTGTATGACTTACTCAAGAAGAATAATAGATGGAAATGGAGTACCGCAGCAGACGAGGCTTTTGAGAAAGCAAAGGAGATGCTCAGAAACAACGTTAAACTGGAGTACCCAGACTTTGAGAAGGTGTTCTATATTGAGTCTGATGCATCAAGAATAGGCATTAGTGCAGTCTTATACCAAAAAGACGAGGCAGGCAACAAGCACTACATAGCGTTCACTAGTCGGAAATTAAAGAAACACGAGGAAAACTACTTTACGACAGAACTAGAAGCGTTAGCTTTTGTAACAGCTTTGCAAGCGTGGAAGAAAATGCTGCTGGGACACAAGGTTATCATTATTACAGATCACAAAGCACTTCAGTTTATGCTGCAAACTGACATGTCTAGTGATAGATTGACACGTTGGGCTTTGTTCACCCAACAGTTTAACGCCACTATTGTCCATCAGCCTGGGAAAGACAACTTACTGGCTGATGCTTTATCACGTAACCCTATCAAAAATGTGCAGATACACCATGTACAATTGGAGCAGCAAGATCAAGAGACCGTTAGGAGGTTAGCCCGAATCGGTGTGTCACAGAAGAGACACGCTCCAATCAGGAAAATGTACAGGTTCCTTAAGGGTTACATGGACAATACTGATGTTGACTATGCAGCTACACAGAGAGATTCACGACACTTTGTCTTGAGTGGAGACGTCGTATGTAAGTATGCTGACTCTGCGCATACAAGGCTCCGAATAGTCGTGCCACCTAAACTTGTAGTCAATTTAGTGTGGGTAGCTCATCACGCAACTGGACATGCCGGTCTGGATAAAACTCTTGATACTCTTAAAGAGAGGTTTATTTGGACTAGCATGCGTTCCAGCATTGCTAATGTCATTCGTTCAAGTGATAAATGTCAAAGAGCAAAGTATGCTTCCGCTCTATTAAAAGGAAAACCTAAGGCTATGATTCCCTCTAAACCGAATGAACTCATGGCGACGGACATATTTGGCCCCTGTCCGAAGGGATACCAGGGTAATCAGTACCTGTTGGTTACCGTGGATGTCTTCTCGAAATTTGTAACAATGAGTCCCATGCAAAAAGCTAACACGAGGAACGTTGTAAGCAGACTGGAACATGCTGTATATCCAAAAGCTGGTAAACCAGAGTATCTACTATCGGATCATGGAGCTCAGTTTACATCCTTAGAATTTGCTGCAGATATGGAAAGGCTTGGTATTAAGCACATATTTTCAAGCGTGCGCTATCCGGAATCGAATTCTTCAGAAAGATACAGGGCTGAATTTTCGAAATTTTGTCGAATTTTCTGTCCGAATGATCATACTAGTTGGGTGAGATTTGTACCCCTTATTGAGGAGTGTCTAAATTCTACAGTGCAGGAGAGCACAGGAGAGGTGCCAATGAGACTTCATCTAGGAAGAAACCCAGAAAGGCCGTGGGACAATCTTTTCAACCACGTTCCTAGAGATCCCGACCTAGGAAGACAGCAGAGAATTGACAGAGCGAAAGAACAACTCCAGAGAGCAGCACAAAAACGACTGAAAAGAGTACTGGAAAACGTTTTTGTACTCCCTTGGAAATTGGAAATTTGGTATTACTACGCAGACCTGTCAAGGCTGACGTGAGTAAGAAAATCTATCCCAAGTTTGGAATAGTATTTATGGGTCCGTTCAGAATTACGAATGCTTATGGAAACAACTGTTATGAACTCTATGATGATGAGTATGATGTCGTATATGGCAAGTTCAATGCTGGAAACTTGAAGAAATATTATCCAAGAGTAAGCCAATAATAATTCAATTTCGTGTTCAAGTGAATTCAGATATTTGTAACAGAGTTTAAAAACAATTTGCAACTGTTTTTAAAACGTGGTGAAGGGAGAATGCCCCCGTAAATTGAATTATACTGAGACCACGGTGGCTGTATTGGCATATGTGAATAAAGTTATGGCCGTCATAGTTGTGACGTGTATATTCATGACGTAGGCGTGGTTGACGCAACGCTCGAGCAAGTAGGCTGGCTGAGCTTAGATTCTTGCTGACGTCACGATTTTGTTCGAGAAGGATCTTAGATTTACGACGCAGTCGCAGGGAAGCAAGTAAACGTGCTGAGGAAGAAGTTACGCTATTGGAGGAGAGGCTCGAACCAATGAATGATAGCTTGAAGGGAGACGGAGATTACTGAAACTACCATATTTAATAACTTTTGGCATGCAGAATTGTGGAAAACTATTTTCAGTTATGGCATTGATTTGGAATTTTGAAAATTAATTATATGTTTTTGAAATCTGAAAATCCGTCAAGAATAGCCATAGTTGGAACTTCGAGTAATGATGGAAGAAGAAGCTATGGTAGGGATGGATACGCCCCTTCAAAGTTGATAAAAGGCCTTGCACAGCAGAGAGGATTTTTTTTCTCACTTCGTGGTTTTATTCTGACTTGTTAGTCTTCCTTCGTGTTCTGATAGAACAAGCATATCGTCATAAGCAAGCGTGGCAGAGCCCACCGCATCGAACAGTATTGGGTATCCAGCAGTGCAATTTTACTGTTACTAAAACTAGGCGAAGTTGGAGCGCACACATAAACGATTCTACAAATGTATCTATCAAGAATTAGCTACTGCATTTATACTAATTCAATAGTGCATTACAATATTGAGGCGTGTGCGAAAGTTGAACATTTTCATTATAATACTTCAGAAGATATTCGCATTTAAAGACTGCAGAGAAAAGTGTTTTTCTCGAATCCTGAGAAGCACTTTTAATACCACATTCTACGCTACGGCAGACACGTGTATTGCAACCGTGATACTGAAGATTACATTTGGTGATACAACGCTACATTCTACAATGGAACTATACAATCTGGCAGTACTTTCGACTAACATTATAATGGAAGTGGAGATGGAAGACTAAAACTTTAATGCAATTGGGACTTACATCAGTAGTGTGAAGTAGCAACATGGAGCTTCGATAATCGTCATTCTACAAAGACGAGCATGTAGTGAACATTCAGCTACACTCATGCATCGTAATCCATCGCTGAATTACATCAAATGGCAGTGGAAATAAATTCATACTCCACAATTATGAACATTTCTGCGGAAATATTTGCAATGAACTTCATGGCTGATTTCTACAAGAACTTCAGGGAACTTTCAAGAGGGGCAAGGGTTTTTCCCAGCACACAAAGAAGAGTTTTGCCAGAAGGATGTCTATTGTCTACACGGAGCAGTGCGATTTCCGGAGGAGGAAGCTGTTCTATTCTCCGAGGGCGCAGGTTCCAGGTTCGAGGTCGGTGCACATCTATCCTGTGGTGAATTGGAACCAGCAGCAGTCTTCTTTGAAATTTTCTTCTAGAACTTCAATCCAACAGATAAGGTAGCCGTGAACGTTTCTTGATTTATTTGAGCCATTTTAGTGAGATCTGAGCAACTATCTTTCCCATATTTTCTGTCATATATTTGATTGCCCCATATTCTTTTGCTAGATGTTTCTGTACTCTGTACACTTTGCAGCTTTATGCCATTTTCTTCGATTTATTGAGACATTATTATGTCAATTTGCATATTTAAACATTTTGGATCAGTTTATATTGAAGTTAAATATTCTTTCGAGAATTTGAATTTTTCTTGTAGTCACGATTTGACTGTAAAGTTAACGATTTTCTATGGCAAGTTTGAATTCAGACAGCGTGTCGTTTTATTAAAGTAATTCTTTCCAGTAAATTACTTTGACCAATTTTCTGACATCCTCAAGAAAGAAGAATGATTAAAAGATTTTAGAGCGTTAAAATCTACTACTTTATCGAAGATCTTGGAAATACTAGTCGTTTTTATGAACATGATTGAAACACAGACATTTTTAGTCAATTCTGAAATACCATTGCATTATAGACAATTTTATGAAATATGAACTTTGAATACGATTTATTCAGTACACTATAGTAATGAACATTTGATAGGAGATTTTCTCAATTCTAGATTGAAACAATAATGTTTGCATTTTCTGGTCTATTTGCGTTCTATTCGACTATTTCTGCAGTTAAATGAATTTTGCTTGAATATAGTATTTTTATACTGCGATAATTATGATGAGATTAATTCATTTTGATAGACCAGGGAGGCGTGTCTAATCGTATTTGCTATTAAATTTATTTGTGACTGGCAAATTTTTACTTCATATCGCTTCATGAATGAAACCCATGAAGGTTAAATATAATAACAGTTTTCGATACAATTGATGAATATAAGAATTTTTAAAGAGGAACTATGGATGTATAATCGTTAGTTCAGTGGACGTGTAAAAGTCGCTGATGAATAATGCCCTTTAATAAGTGAAGGAGGTTCCCACAGTAATATTGATGATGATGATGAATTTATAAGTGGAGGTTTTTGTGTGTATTGTGGAAGATTTTGATGCCATATATAATGAGATATATGATGAATTATGGGCCAATTTTGTGCGTTTGTGCGAGGTATGTTTCCGCTGAGTTGTATTGTTCAGGTCCATTGAAAATTATTCATGTGAAGTTACTGTTAAAATTAACAAGAGTGCTAAATTGATTGAATTATAGATTTTGAATGGAGGTTACCGTCACAAATTATAATTATTAAATCTTATTAAACCTGAATCTAAAATTGTAATATAAGTAACCTTCATCGGTCGATTATATTACCACGATTTAAGAAAATATCAACCGGATAAACGTGTGGTTAATGTATTTCAAATATAAATAAAATATGAATAATGTAAATAACTATGTAAATATCTATAATAATAATTTGAAACAAACGGGATTAATAGAGGCGTGTAAAAATTTTTCAATTGTCGTTTGATTAAGTTATGAACAATCTTAATGTTATAAATAATTATTGAACACTATGATATAACATTATGCGTTTTGCTATTAACATTTAAACATTTAAATAATATTTGAGA
The DNA here is from genome assembly GCA_946902985.2 of Meconema thalassinum. Lineage (NCBI taxonomy): Eukaryota > Metazoa > Arthropoda > Insecta > Orthoptera > Tettigoniidae > Meconema > Meconema thalassinum. The sequence goes on from OX336391.1 coordinate 416,883,713, forward strand.
TTAACAGAGTAATCCATTGCAATGTGAACGGAACTTGTATAAATTTTGCGTGATAATATTTGAGTTGAGATGTGAGCATTTAAATTGTTTTGAATGAGAGCTAGACTCTGCGTTGGCCAGCATATGGTGACACTGGTTAGGCAGCTGCGTCCATTTGACGAAGCAAGCATGCAACACTGCTTAGGGTGTATTGCAGGTGGCCAGATAACTGAATGGTGGAGGTCAAGGTCATCTACTTAGCGGCCTTGCGGTTATTAATAAATGTGTGTCAATGAACTAAATTATGAAGTTCATGAACAAGGAAACAAATGCTATATGTCTCGTCCCAGCTCCCTGATCCATTCCAATGTGCATTGTTATTATTACGTTCTTTTGAGCTAGAGAAAGCTGAATGGTTGCATTGACAATGGCTTCAGACAGCCATAACTATTTTGTTGTTAAATTTTGTTACAATATTTTTTTTTCTTTATGTGAAATAAATTATTGTGCAGTTTAAATTTTCTGGTCTTCGACTTGGTTCATTTTATATATCGTGGTGGAGGTTATTGTGAGGGCATACTTTTAAGTGATCCAGTTGAAAACCCAGACCCGAGATTAAATTGAATAGGTAAGTAAAAGGTAAGTATGAAACCCCGTATATTTTGGTGTGTTCCACAATAATTTCATGTTAACTACTGTGCTCTAATCTCGGTGGTATCTGTCAGTGCTATTTTCATTGATGTAGCTGTGCCGGTGCAATCGATTATTGGCAATCCGATTGAGGGGGCGGATTTCTGACAGCCTACTATCCGGATTATCGGGGACAGTACTAGAGTTGGGAAATGCATCCAAAGACTGAAACTAAGGTAACATTCCAGTATTTTTCGGGACTGAGTGTTAACCAGGAGAAGAATGACAATTAAGCTAGGGCACTGAACCACTCAACTTTGTTTTCCAATTCCTCTCATGGAACGTCAGTTGTAGGGACAGATGACCTACCGTAGCTGTTCCCCTCATAAAACAACAATAAGTAAACGAAAAGCAGAGTATACACTGTGCTGTGCAATTGCCTCTGTGCCATGATTAATCGCATGCCGTATTCTTACTTGCCGACCGGGAAAAGTGGGAATGCGTTGCCCGTTGCGACTACACGGTGAGCTACACCGCGGGGTCTTGCTTGAAGGTGCAAGAGATTTTACTTCAATATCGTAGTCTTTTCTATAGCCACTAATGTCAATGGACACCAAATTTTTACTCCAAAATATCACAAAAATAATCACCGAAATGGCCTATAACTCAATAATTTGTACCTAATTTTTGCAAAATGTTCCGGAGGAGGACTTCTGGACCCCACTCTGAGCGTAGTGATATGCCATACTCCCAGATCCCCTGTGTGTCTAATCGCCCATAATCTTGGCTAAAATCCGCCTCTGATGGTCACCAGTCATAGATAGGGTTGGGGATTTTTATTAGAACCTGGCTCTAGGTTTGCTAACTGCAAAGCAATATTACATTTTAAGAAGTTCACTGACTGAAAATTACAAAATATAGTTCAAATTCACATTTTCTTCTTTTGTGAAAACAATCACTGATCATCTGCAATCTGCTGATAGCACATAATAAATAACTTGACTTACATATGAGTATACCTGTGGTTGATTATGAAAATATATGTTGCTTTGTTTAATGTACAATGATGTGCGATCGCCGTTCAACCAAAACAGTGTTTTGGCTTAGACCCATGGGCGTGACTCTTGAAGGGCAGCAAGTTTTGAGAATTTCAACATAAAAACCCTATATGTAAAGCGTATTTTAAAATACGTCTTGACTTAGTCTAAAAATCATGTTTTCATTTTGAGAAGAGATTACGTCATATGTCACAGAGGCCTTAGTACTCACAGTGTACAGTGTACCCCTTCCACCTCTTTTAACATGCAGTTCAGTGAACTGAACTACCTGTTGATTAATTTTTGTGTCTTAGGACGTCGTGGTCATCAGTCCTTTCTACTTACTGTGCGTGTAGAACTCTGTCCGACAATCTATATCTGAAGTTAATCATATATTTTAAATTAATTTGGGATATAATTGAGGAGGCCCCTGAGGGGCTCACATCTAGTGGGACGTGGGTTGGCGACCACGGGACCCCAGCTGATTCCGGCATTGCTTCCACTTACTTGTGCCGGGCTCCTCTCCGTCTTCTTTCCTGTCGACCTCCCTTGGTCAACTCTTGTTCTCTTCCGACCCCTACGGTATTCGGTTATCCGAGGCCTAGGGAGTCTTTCACTTTCCCGCCTTAATTGGCCCTTGTCTCATCTTTCCTGATTCCCTCCTTCTGTGAGGGGTCAGCCTTAATTGCCTTTTGTGGGTATTTTGAATCTAAATTACATTTTGTCAAGTATTTTCAATCTAAATTGCATTTTGTAAGTATTGTCAATCCACATGAGTCGTTTGAATCTACTGTACATGTTGTAAGCATTTTCAATTTCAATTGCATTTTGTAAGTATTTTGAATTTCAATTGCACTTTGTGAATAATTTGGATTGGAACTGGGATAGGGCCTCTTTCAATCTGAATTGCATTGTGTATTTTCAATTTCAATTGCATTTTGAAAGTATTTTGAACCTCAATTGCATTTTGTATGTATTTTCGATCTCATTTGCATTTTGTAAGTATTTTGAATTTCAGTTGCATTTTGTAAGTATTTCGACGCTACATTGCATTTTGTACGTATTTTGAATCTAGCCTACGTTTTGTGGGTCTTTTTCAATCTATTCTTTTTGTGAATCTTTTCGTTCTAAATTCCCTTTTGTAAGACCATATTGTGAGTTGTTTCCATCTGAGATTCTCTTTGTACGTATTTTCCGTCTCACATAATTTTCGTTCTGGTTTCCATTTCATTCTCATTTTCGCTATCACCCAGATCATTAGGGGCCGATAACCTAGATGTTAGGCCCCTTAAAACAACAATTATCCTCATCATCATCAATTCAGGAGGAAATGAGTGTACGATGGTGCAACTACAGCCTTTGGCTAGAGTCTAGGGTTAAAATAATGAATCATGGAAAATAAGCTTAGTATCACCGACGGTCTAATTCGAACCCACCTGTTTCCGAGTTCATGGACAACAGCTTTTTTCTATGTCAATTTTCTCCCCAAGTTAAAAACAGTACCGGTACTGTAAAGGCGATGAAATTACGGTCCGATAAATACTTTTTTTTTCAAATTTGTGTATGACTAACGAGCATATTGCTTTTACAAGCATCACTGAAGTTCTAAAATTATTGATATCAAAGAGGATCTGCAGATCTTTAAATCTGAACACTGTGCATGCTTACAGTGTTACCACATCGGGACAGATTGAGATCTGTCAATCGCCAAAACTAAACAGTATAGTGAATTTAATGAAAATTATTACCTAGTTTTCGATGGCTTTACTCGTGATATTTATATTTGTTAATTGAAAATAATGCACTGGTACGCGCTTGTCAGGTATAAACATTGAATTTGCAAATAATTCTTCATGCATTCCTCAAGTTTCACTGTTGTAAATTTTACATACTAGCATTAACTTATTTATATTGATAGTAATTCACGCTCTGCTTATGCTAATAAATATAGCCTGGATTTACTGGAATATGTAATTGAAATATTATTAATACAGTATTTATTGCAGACAATGGCCATATCAAGACATTTCAATTGAACGCCCGTAGGCTCCTCAACAAGTTCAAATTCAAGTAGTTCTTATCAATCCGACGACTTCGGCCGGACTTAAACCCTCGAACTTGGGCATAGCAGCTCAGCATGCTACAATTATTATTATTATTATTATTATTATTATTGCTTGCTTTTGATGTTCTTGTAATTTATTTCGTGATGAACATTTTGTGCTAAAAGAAATTTGTGCAAATTTACGAGGATTATAAATTAATTTTACATAGTTTGGTTATAGAGGGGGCCCGGGAGATTCCAGCCCCAGGGCCTGTCGCCGCTCTCCACGGCCCTGACTCAGCGAGGGAACTCACCACTACCGCCTCTACGGGCAGTGTCCTAGAGCTGGGAACATCTAATCGGAGTGGATACAACTGGTGAGGTGTGATTGGCACCTCGCCCAGGCGGCCTCACCTGCAAAGAGAACAGGGGCCTCATGAGGGAAGGTAATGGATGTTCAGGATGGATAGGCAAGGAAGAGGGAAGGAGGCGGCCGTGGCCTTGAAGAAGGTACTGTGCCCGAAATACCTACCCTTTACCTATTGAAATCCCTCGATGGTAGCTGGATCGTAGGACCTGAAAACCCCCCGGCCTAGAAAAGTCCCCAAATCCTACCAACAGGGAAAAGGAGTAATAGGGTGCAGTAAAACCTAACAGAGGTGGCATTAAGCACGACCAAAGCATAACAGTGAACAGCACTAAGAACACGAGAATCGTGGGCAAACACCCTCTCAGGAGTGTGGGAAACTTTAGAAATATCTAGCTGTGGCCCCCCTTAATGCGACCTCTTTATACTTCTATAAATCATCACATCACGCGATTAAAAGAACTGACAAAATATTTATTTCAAAAGAAACCTGACAGAAGGTCAGACCAAATTGTCCTTGACTGGACACAAACAAAGAAACTCGGCACTAGAATCATGACAATAAATGCATTAACACTCCCCATGGACCAAGAGTGCATTTAACCCTCAATAGAAAATGTTAATCATGGGAACAATAGAAAAACCCCCCCAAAAATTAAACAAATCACCTTAATGGTTCTTCCACCCATTCCAACATTAAAGAACACGTGAATTATTTCAGATATATATATATACATATTTACTTATTTACAGCGTAATCGTTATTTATGTTATTACACCCTTAGATGTAAATGTCTTTCCAAACATGTAATTCTGTACTCCTTATCTGCTTTGTCAAAATTGAAATTGCATAACTCATATTGCCGTAGCAATGTATTCAAAATGTATTTTTATCAATCAAGCACTCAAGCTAAAAAGATGTGAAATTCGTAATTCAGAATCTCTAAAGATTCAATAATATTTCAGAATGAATGTACTTATTTAAATTCCTCCAGAATTTAAAATATAACGATCGTGAATCATATCTAACATTGCCTAAATCTTATAAACTGAGCAGAACCGAAGAATTAATTAAATGGGGATGCCACACAAAAACAAACTCTGAGGATAGACAAAAGAATTACTGTCATAATAATGGTCACTCATGACCTCGATTTCTGAAAACGGTGGGCATTACCACCAACATTACCAAGTCTATATTTTATAATCGCATTACACATGATGCTTTTACTATCATTTTAATAAGAACGTACTTCAACGAGTACCATCGTAAATATATATCACGCCCATTGACGTTTCTTCACACACTATCACCCACATGGTGATTATTTTATCCGATAACTAGTGATCAGACATGATCAGCTGTATTTCTTAATTATTATTTCTCAATCCAATGCAACATAAATTTAACATGAGTGGCTACTTAATCAAGTGCACTGGATCACAGAAAGCTTGCCTTACAGAGTTGTATTGACAGTCACATAAGAATTCATTTCCCCTTAAAGTTAATCCCTGGGATCTGTCTCCTAAAAGATTCTTGTTCTTCAAATAGTTCTCTAAAGCAATGTTCTAAACAAGAAAAACTCGAAATACTGAATTAAAGTTCAGTTATAGCAATGTTAATAAATATAAAAATTAACGAGGTGTATCCAAGTACACGAGGCTACAAAATCGAACGTTAACGTTGATCAGACAAAAATAGAAATGTCCCCTCAAGAGAATTCACGAAAATCAAACTGAATCTACAGCATGTGTCCAGATAACGACTCCAGTTAAATTCTGTTGACACATTAGAATTGCAGTATGACCTCGCTTACCCTCAAGAGAAAAGAAAATTCCCATTCTAAAAGAATGATCAAATTCCACATTCTATACTGTAATTTAATAATAATAGTACATGAGTGCATAAGAAAAATTCGAAGCTCGCAATTGTCGAACACAAAAATAAGGGAACGATGACCCCTCAAGCCAAAGCTTGATGAAGAAAAAAAATAGTAACAATTCCCTATGAGAAAAACGTAGATTTCTTCCCCTACGAAGATCTGTTCTTCACAATCAAGAAGTTCGGAATACATTAATGAATTTAATTTAATAGATTATTAAGCTGAAAAATGAACAATTATTTCATAGTAAAATATTATGAAATGAGTGCACCTGGCTAATCAGGCCTAAACTCGACTGGAAATGAAGTCACACATGACATGGAATAGCCATGCATAAACTCCACTCGACAATCATACTACTCAAAATGAAAAAAGAAAATAGATGGCAAAGTGTTTAAACTGGACTATCTACCTTGCAACGCTACATGAAAAGTAGATTCTCTACCTGTCTGGAGATTCTCGAAGGCAATATGGGGCGTGAAGATGCCACCATCTGATTCCACCATGGTGTAGCGGGACTACACGGTTCCAATCCAATTTCCAATGAACGCGCTGGGGATCCCTTACTCCAATGTCCCAAGTCCACTGGTAGTAAACGAACTGCTTCCTCATCTCGGAAATTGTCCTAGCCCGTATTTCGAATAGTTCCAGACCGGTTCGGAAATACAACACGCGCGCGAATGCAACATTTCGATAAGCAAGTGAATACATGACGGTAGCCTGAGTTATTTTCGGCTGCATGTTACCGAAAGTTCATGTTGCACAAGCCAATAGCCCGCGTCGCGAATATGCTATGGTCCACTTCGCAAACATGCATTGTGGTTACTCGTGACGTCCGCTGCATTTGCTTGGAGAGCGATGTCCACACTAAAATGCCTAGTCACTCATGGCTAATATGTTTATATGCATTCTAAATATCTCCCCCAACACCTCGGACTTCCAAGCACTGTACATTGTTAAAAAACTTCACTCGGAATGTACTTGATATTTAGTTGCAATAGTCTTTGCGTGAGAAAAGATAGCACGCCTTCTCAGTATGCATAGACTTCAGAAACAAGCTTCCTTTATGAATCACTGCATTTCGCTCCGTAACACGAGAAAAGAGTGATTCCACTAACAGAATACTGCCCGCATACAATGCCAGGCGCTCTGACGACTGAAGTTCTCATTCGACACTGAACTTTTATGATAATGACCTTAATCCGTCACCACACAATGTATAAAATGTCAACTAGCACCGCCGGGAATTCAAAATAGCTTGACACTTCTTCCAGCCGAAACAACATTGCGATACAGGCTCTGCTTAGGCGTGAATTCGTCTGAGTTGAAACGTGTTCTGTCTGTCGCGCACCTGTGACGGCCTGCAGGAGGCAACTCACGCACTGTCTCTACTGCGCATGACAAGGCGATCTCTGAGACAGGTCGATATATAAATCTATATTCTTGATATTACAGATGCCATTACTAAAAAGCACGACTGCATTGTCCCACTCTGCTGTAAAATCGAAGTCCAGTATATACTTGACATCATATCTGTATCACATTTCCAAATAAAAAATTCAAATGTACATGTCAATCTCCCACTCCTGCCAGCTCAAGGACACCAGCGCATCCTCGCGGCGTACAAGCGAAACACTCCCTTCCGAAGGTTACTGATGAGACAACAGCTGAGCAAACGATCACATGGCTATGCGCGCTGTCAAAACTAGGTCAAAACCTGCCGTGTGGTGTAGCGGTTCGTATAGGTATATGTACCGTAAATCAGGCCGAATAAAGGAAAACGGTACAGTACCATCCCGGCATTTGCCCGAAGACGAAGTGGGAAACCACGGAAAACCACTTCGAGGATGGCTGAGGTGGAAATCGCACCCCCTCTACTCATTTGAAACACCCGAGGCTGAGTAGACCCCGTTCCAGTCCTCATACCACTTTTCAAATTTCATGGCAGAGCCGGGAATCGAACCCAGGACCTCCGGGGCGGCAGCTAACCATGCTGACCGCTACGCTACGGAGGCGACACGTTATTATTATTCTGGGATAAATTTTGAACTGTTTAAATTCTAATAGTTATCACGAATAGTATCCTTCCATGGTTTTAAACAGTATTTAGGGAAAATATAATTTTATGAGAGAAAACATGTTTACTATCGTCCTCGTAGATCATGTAGACAAAACTAAGTTGCAATATTGTTGTACGACGTGAGGAGGATATAATAAAATAATTAAAAAGAAGTAAAAATTTTCGCCGTTGGATAGACTTGAACCCGGGATCTTCAAAACAGCAAGCAGGCGCTAAACCACTCGCATACTTTTCCAACAGACATTACCGCATTTTGTTATGCTTCTTATTAGCGCGTACGGTTATATATCAATTATTACAGTTCAATCTTAAATATTAATTGGAATGCATTCATTCAGTACCAGGCATGTTTTCAAATGTACTTAAAGCAAGTTTCACGACCGCTTAGCGTTAATAATGTGAATTGACTGTAAATTTTACCCCCAAACGACAACAGTCCTCCATGTTTTATTTCTTACAACTAGCGCACGAAATGCTAGCGTGTGGCAGGTGTATTGACGAGGATGAACAGAATCATACAAGATTTTATACCAGCGGTCACAACAGCTTCCTTGCCAGCAAGTGTCGTGTGTTAGTTCCTTATAAGTTATAGAAGAAATTAGGTCCAGTACTGCTTTCATTCGTCCAGGAAGTGTTATTTGTAACACTTTTCAAACGCTGCCTTATATTATCAAGGAGATCAGGTTATTTTAGATCGATATCCGGGTTCATTAAAACACCACTTATAATGAATTATTCGTATCGAAATTGAACTTATACATTACCGGTATTAAATTTAATATTAACTGCAGAATTTACATCATGGTACCGCTAATGGATAATGATGACTTGGTATATGCCCCCTCAAAACATAATGGATATGAGGAACATTACTGTAGTAAACTTGGGCTTCGTACTACATAGTAATATAACTTCTATGGAGTGCGCTTAGTGGTATAAAAATACATCACGACAGTGTAATGGTAATGAACGGTTTACGAATTATAATATGCCTGCTATAAGTCCACTCCTCAAGCTGACACTTCGATGTGTATAAGGGTAAATGACCTCACTGTTCCGCCCCTTAAAACAACCAACGTCAACCATCGATCTGTATATTTAGCCTCAATTTGCTATTTCATTTTTTTTTTTTCATTGAAAGCACGTTGACTGTTGGCTGATAACATTCTAGCCGGAGGCCCGGTCTTGGTTCCCGGCTCTGCAAATAAATTTAATTTTGTTCTGAGGGTTGGAAAGCGGTACGCCCAGTCTCGTGAGGCAAAACTGAAAAGAGGTGGGTTCGATTTCTATCTCAGCCATCCTGGATGTGGTTTTCCGTAGCTTCCCACTTCTACACTATGCAAATGCCGGGATGGTACCTAATTAAAGGCCACGGCCACTTCCTACCCAAATCCTACCTCAATTACAAATACACACACTAGTACACACATCACCACGACACGGGTTATCAGACAAATTCTACATACACCCAACTACACGGGGCTACATGACCATGATGTCGTAAAGCTCCTAAAAGAATCAACAACAACATTATAGCGAAATAAACTTGATATCAAATTTGTATTGCTGTTTCCCTCGTTATTGTGCATGTCACCATTGCTCGCATCTGATTCGCTTCGGGAGTTCCGAGAACGGAAAACATAAATCTTACCATCTTTCCAGTACGCGTATTTACAGACGATAAACCAACCTTAAGATTACTACCGTACTTCTCCCACACGAATTGCAGCGCATTTACCTTAAAATTACTTTAAAGAATTAAGAATGTCAACCACCACTTCACACTCTCCAGAAAGAAAATTATGACCCATATATTTTTAACACAAAAAAAAAAGGCACGAGGATTCGAACAGATGAAAAATTACTGGGAGAACCACATGGTTCGAATAGTTCCTTCGAATAGAGTGACTAAATAATAGATTAACAAACGTGATCCTATTGAGTCAATAAATAATAATAATAAGTGTCGTTTTACGAGGGAAGTGGAAAATCTTACATTAGAAAGGTCCGCACCCCTCAAACGTGTGGGATTCTTACCCATGTAATGAAAAGGGAAGAGGAAATTGATGAGGATGCGAAAGGAGATTTAATATTGAGATCAGAATTTGACAGAGCATTGAAAGACTTCAGAAAGAAAAAATCACCAGGTATGGATGTTATACCGATTGAGTTGCTACTCTGCATAGGTGATGATGGTCTGATCAGGTTTTTTCACTTGGTGTGTAGGATTTATGAGACAGGTGAGGCACCCTCTGATTTTCAACTTCTATCGTAGCGAGCTATTGAAGTGAATACGTTTCAGAATATTTTGTTATTAACCGTCACTTTTCAAATTTCTTATTTACGTAATGAGCATTTGTAGTTAGTTAGGTTAAACACTTATACGATTGATTGTATTTGTTTTAAGGGGTGGAACAGTAGTTCATCAATACCTTAGAACACTTAAACAAACTGAGTTGACAATCAGCTAAGTCTACAAAACCTCATTATCTACTCAGTTACATTTAAGTATTTAACCTAACTGCAAACAATCATTACTTAAATAAGAAATTTGAAAAGTAACGGCTAAATAACAAAGCATCCTGGAACGCAATTACTTCAAAAGTTCGCCACATTCTACATCTGTTGGCAACAATTGAGTGTTTCAATCGGTGTACAACTGTTAACTAAACATTACCGTGTCCTACTAAATTCACATCGCCTCAGTCGAACGCATGTGCTGCCGTCTACAGAAGAACGCAAAAACGTCGAAGCTTCACTTCCTAGTGCTGTTCCATGGTTTATCTCTATGCAAAAGTTTCCTACCGTTCCTGCTAATAGCAGACTACATTATGCAACGAGCCTATAATGGCAATAATTAAGACACGAGTATGTTTATAAAACGAGCGTATGCGAGTTTTATAATTTTCATACTGAACCCATGTACCATTGGTTCAAGGGGTCGAATCCATGTTTTATTGGTAAAAGAAGCGAGGAAAAATACAGTCCTTAGAATGACTTAGAAAGATTTTATGCAAGAGGACTGGTATAATGTTGTGCAAGAATAAAAGTCCAGGTAGCCCCAGGAAATGATATCATGCATGACGCACCGATAGGGAGCCGATCATGGCTATAAATAGAATTTAAAACTTTCCGCAGGGAGTAAGCGAGAAGAGGTTTCGGAAATTGATCTTACACAGCAATAAAATGGCATCCTCGCAGTTGTGCAAGAAGGGGAATAATTAGATTTAAGCCATTTGCGAGAATATAATTAACAAAAGAAATACATCATTGTGAATCATTTTGGAATAGAGATTTTTGTGTGGGAAAAGATGTTATAATAATTGCACAGGAAAGAAGTGCAAACGCAGCATGACGTAGTTAAAAGTTCCCCGAGACCCGAGGTGGTAGGGAGTAAAAATCAACTGCAACACCCACGTATCTGAAGAGCAAATTTTATTTAATATCTCGGAATTGTACGATCGATTTTAATGTGCATAGAAGTCACTTTACGTTTAGAAAACGAGCTTTCCAGAGATATAATTTTCAAAAGTGTGCGACTATTGCTTCAAAAGTTAGTTATGAAAAAGACGAGGATATTATCTTTTTGTCGCCGATTTGTATAAAAGCCCTGGCAGAGCCAGGCTAATCATGCAGTTTTCGTTCATCCAGGGGACGTGACGCTACATCACATCGTTAATGCAGTTTCCGACAGCCTGAGGGCACGGTGCTGTTTCGCAGATCATCAGATACAGTTATTCCGTGAGCGCCGAGACGCTGCACGATGAAGCTTCACAGTATAAGAAGTATCAGTTAGTATCGCCGTGTGAAGACTTAGTAAAATCCTAAGTACAGGATTTAGTTCAGCAAGCGTCAGTCTTTATAGTGAAAGTTCCGTATTACAGTCAAAGTCAGGCTGCGAACTTAAAGAACAGGCGATAGATCTTCAAATAACAGTTCAGTTAAACGACAGAAAGTATCGTAACGTTTTGAAGTACCAACGATAGTGAAACAAACATTTCTATCAAAGTTAAGGAACCCTATCAGGGTCGGACGAAATAAGTAACGCCTAGTGTACCGAAAAGATAGGAACTAGAGCGCAGTATAATAAGAAGTGAGAATATAATTCAAGACGTTGTCTAAAAGAGACAAACGAACAGTAACAAGCAATAAGCTACGAAGTGAAGGAATAGCAGTAAATGCTAGGGAATCATAGGTCACCGATAAAGTATTCGAGAGGCCGTAAACAGGACAGACTTTATCTAGACAAACTAAATAGTGTCTAGAAAGAAACGACTTCGAGCTAGTAAAAATAGAAGCCGATAGTCAGAAAACCGGATTTGAAGAATTACCGTTCCAGGGAGGGGGAGATTGATCGAGACTTTCATCATCTGGCTAGATTAGGGAGCAGACGTCTAAGAGTGTCACCCTTGGAAACGGGGAAGAAAGAAATCACGTGTGTAAGGCAAAAATCAAAGCCTCAGTGATTAAAAGCAGTGTAATGTAAATATAGTAAAATCTGTTTTAGTGTAATAATTTTTAGTGAATTTATTTGTGTATGATAAAAGAATACAAAATTGTATTTAATATGTTACCAGTGTTTAAGGTAAATAATGTGTATGTGTATCAAGAAGTGTCATTGTGTGAAATGGGATTAATCAAGATGGCTTAAACACATTGAGTGGGCAAAAATGAAAAATCGCTGGAGAATTCGGTCGGTGACCGTAATATCATGTGAGTAACCATTTCATTTGTCTCCCACAAATCCAACCCCTCGTCCTCGTCGTGGGAGATGGGCAACGTAATGAAGTAGGGGATTGCCTGTAGGGGTGAAGTACAGTGGGGACTTTGTGTGCCTCAAGACCGCTACGGTAGCTGTGAAGGCCCTACAGGAACCCTGAAGAAATTACGGCTAACGGGGCTCAGGTGAATCAACTGCTGCCTTGTAGTTTGGAGTTGGTTCTTCAAAGGCTAAGGGAAGAAACCCTGACAGAAAATCAGCCTGGTGCCTCAGGCCTAAGGTGGCAGTCCCTCCAAGGCACTCGGAGGCGGTGGGTTAATCACTCGCTCCTCTTAAATAAACTGATTACTGAAACTGAAGCGAAATTACAAAACCGGACGGATAACCTGATGACGACTTTTGGCATGAACAGGACTACGAAAATAGGTTTCTGGAATGTGAGGACCTTGATGGAGAAAACCAGACTGAAACAAGTGACCCGGGAGATGAAGAACTATGGGCTGGATATCCTAGGATTGAGTGAGGTGAGGTGGCCAGGATTTGGTGAAATACAGACAACAGATGGAATTACATTTCTCTATTCTGGGGGCGATGAGGAAGAACACAGGGATGGAGTGGGGTTGCTGCTCAACAGAAATGCAAAGAGGAGCCTTATGGAGTGGAAGCCAATTTCTAGCAGGCTCATGTTTGCTAGGTTCAAGACAAAGATCAGGAATGTGATCATCATCCAATGCTATGCGCCTACAGAACAATCGGAGCCAGAGAAGAAGGAAGAATTCTACCAAATGCTGCGAGAAGCCACAAGACAAACAAGTAAGAAGGACATTCTCATTGTTATGGGAGACTTCAACGCGAAGGTAGGATCAAACAATGAGGGGTTGGAGCAGATCATGGGTAAACATGGCCTTGGTGAGATGAATAACAATGGGGAGAAATTTACGGAATATTGCGCCAGTCAGGATTTGGTGATGGGTGGCACGGTGTTTCCTCATAGGCGGTGCCACAAGGTCACCTGGGTGTCTCCTGATCAAGTTACAGAAAATCAAATTGATCACATCGCGGTGAGCAGGAGGTTCAGAAGAAGCTTGGAAGATGTTAGGAACAAGAGAGGAGCGGATGTTGGTAGTGACCATCATCTTGTGGTTGCCAACTTCCGCATGAAGATCGTGGCAGTCCGCCGAAAGTTTATCACTCGGCACAACAAGTTTGATGTGGGCAAGCTTAAGAACCAGCAGAGATTGGACCAATTTAAACTGGAGCTCAGAAATAAATTCCAGGTGTTGGACTCCGAGACAGAGAAGGATGTGGAGACTGTGTGGAGCGAGGTAAAGAATATCTTCGTGGAAACCAGTGAGATGCAGCTCGGGTACAAGAACTACCTGCGGAAGAATGGATATCCGATCAGACCTGGGACAAGATAAATTATAGAAAGGAGATTAAGGCCAATCTCAACACCTGCAAGACTAGGCAGCAGAAGGCTCTCACACAAGCAGAGTATTCAACAGCAAACAGGGAGGTAAAGAGGAGTGTGCGGAAGGATCATAGGAGGTGGATTGATGAGCAGGCGGTGAAAGCAGAAGAAGCGGCAAGAAGGGGGGACGTTAAGGAGCTCTATGGCATCTCAAAGATGCTTTCGAAGAAAGGTTTTAATAAAACTAGGCCTGTGAAGAGCAAGACGGGCGAGATCCTCACGACGTGTGAACAGCAGCTGACTAGATGGAGAGAACACTTTGCGGAGGTTCTTAATAGAGATAGAGGACCAGAAAGTAAGCAGCGAGGAGAAGATGAAGAGGAAGCAGAAAGTGACCCGGACATCAGCCTTGACTCCCCAACTCGGGGCGAAATACGGACAGCTTTGAAGCAGATGAAGTGCGGGAAGGCACCAGGTCTGGATAATATCCCAGCGGAAGTATTGAAAGCAGACCTGGATATCACGATCAATCTGCTGCACCCGCTGTTGGAGAAGATCTGGAAGGAGGAGAAAATACCAACCGACTGGAAGAAGGGGTTGATCGTCAAGTTACCGAAGAAAGGGGACACCACAAACTGTAACAACTGGAGGGGAATCACCTTGCTGTCCATTTCAAGCAAAGTACTGGCGAGAGTCATCCTGAATCGTATAAAAGACTGCGTAGAAAAAAGGCTTCGGAAGGAACAGGCTGGATTTCGACAACATCGCAGCTGTGTGGATCTCATCAACACCCTCCGAATCATCCTGGAGCAGAGTGTGGAGTGGCGGAATTCCCTTTACCTCACATTTGTCGACTTCGAGAAAGCTTTCGACTCCGTAAATCAAAGAATCATGTGGAAGACCCTCGAGGAATATAAAATTCCAACAAAGATCATCAGAATCATGGAAGAGATGTACGAAGGGTATGAGTGCCAGGTTCTACACGAAGGCAAATTAACAGAAAAGATAAAGGTCAGTTCCGGAGTGAGACAGGGGTGTGTCCTTTCCCCCACTCTGTTCCTTTTGGTCCTGGATAGTGTGATGAAGAAGGTAATGGGTGGACGGAAGAGGGGTATTCAATGGGGTATAAATGACAGGCTTGAAGATCTGGATTTCGCGGACGACATTTGTCTTATGGCACAACGGTACCGAGACATCGAAAATAAGCTGGGGAGGTTGCAGAGAGAAGCAGAACGTGCAGGACTGATGATCAACACCAACAAGACCAAAGAGATGAGGATAAATTCTGACGTCACGACTAGCTTGACAGTCAACGGAAAGGAAATTGAGCGAGTTGAGTCCTTCCTCTACCTTGGGAGTATAGTCACAAATGATGGGGGAGCAGAGGAAGATGTTCGAAGCCGTATCAGGAAGGCAAATGGTGCCTTTGTCCAGCTCTACCCCATCTGGAGAAATAGAAACATTTCCAGGAAGACCAAGCTCCGCCTTTTCAATAGCAACGTAAAGTCGATTCTTCTCTATGGCTGTGAAACATGGAAAGTCACAAAACCGATCAACAACCAGCTACAGGTGTTCATTAACAGATGTCTGCGTCGCATCATGAATGTGAGGTGGCCGGAAATAATCTCAAATGATGATCTTTGGACCATCACCAATCAACAACCGATTAGCATCCAGATCAAGGAGAGGAAATGGCGCTGGATCGGTCACACACTAAGGAAGCCGGACGGAGCTGTTGAGAGGGCGGCGCTAGACTGGAATCCTCAAGGTGCCAGGAAGCGAGGTCGACCTAAGAAGACCTGGAAGAGGACGATCGAAAATGAAATAGCAGAGGTGGACAAGAACTGGAGTCAAGTGAAGAGAATGGCCAGGAACCGTATTGCGTGGAGAAATTTCGCCAAGGCCCTATGCTCCGTAAGGAGCGGCAGGAATTAACATAACATAACAGGAACCATTTCATTATGTTATGTGTTGGGAAGATTTGCCTACAATCCACCTGAGAACGAAAGAATAGGGATGTTTTTGAATAACAAATAACAGAATAATAGTGCGATCTGAACGATTAAAATTGAGAAAGTATAAAATAATTATGTGAAATAAATAAATCCCTTGGGGGAAATGTATGAAATAAAATATCAGTGTATTTGATAAATGATTTAAATATGTGAAAGCAAGCGTAATAATAATAATAATAATAATAATAATAATAATAATAATAATAATAATAATAATAATAATAATAATGATATAATTGAAGGAATATTATGGTGAATTATATGAAAAGTAGTAGCTTTTGAGCTCCGTTTAAAGAATTAATACATGTTGTGAACACATGTTCTTAAGGTAAAGCGATTATTGTCACGGGAGAGGATTAATATAGAATTGAGATGTAGATCAAATGTTGATTTTGAATTATCAGTTCGTTGAAGGCAACTTGGCATTAAAGTAATAGCGCAATGTAGCGCATTGAAGTAATTTGTCACGCTAGGAAGGCGTTGAACCTAAATATACTCGGTAACACTAATTATGAGGAGCAGTTGGTCGTGGTAATTGAGCTATGGTAAGTCCTATAAATACTGATGTGATCACGAGGCCATGTGTGTATTGTATTATAAAAGGGTGCGAAATATTTATTGTATTAGGAGCGCAGGTTGAAGGTTAAAAAGGCCGCCCTAAGTCGCGAATGTTATAAGTCCTCCAGTATGGGATATGGTTCCCGAGGCAGTTGAAAGAATCGAACCCAGATTCGTCTATGTTGAAGCCCTTAAATATTTGTTGTTGTACTGAATTATTCTTACCCGCCAATGAGGACACTTCATAATTAATAAATGCCGAGTTTAAGAGGATAGATTTGTGGAACCTAAATATGTTGTTAAAATAAGTAGAATGAAAGCCTTGCTTGTTCAAAGAACTGCATTTAAGAAACAGCTGTATAAAGCTGAGGGTAGCTCGTCTCTTGTGAGTATGACCGTGAAGTTCCTGCTCCCGGCCATAAATCACGCTAAGTGGCCCAGGCCAGACCCTTACTATTGATGTGTTGTGGTAGGTCTGAAGAGCCGTCTGTTTGAAGTTATAATACACAAGAGTGTTTAGAGTTTGTTTTAACGACCCGGTCTTCGAACCGAGGTTCTTTTAGATGAAGATTACCGCTTGCAAGTTCAGATCGTTGCTTTCTTATGACATAATGGTCTTTTAAGACAAATAATGATAAATCCCTAATGTAGTGTTATATAATGTAGTGATTCACGAGTTTAGTGAAGACAATTAGATTCCGGGAGTGATCTTAATTTTTGACATGTTCAAGTAGTCTTCTGTAGCTCGGGAGTACGCAAATGTTTCCCAATCACGGTAGTGAATTGTTGACTTGAGAGAGATGGTAACCTGAGAACATTGTGAAAGCCCAAAATTTAAGTAAAGGAGTAACAGTACTTTAATAAGAATTATATATTTTTTTGATTATAAGATACTCATATAATAGGAAGTGATGTGTTGTAAAAGAATAACACAGTGTATATAAAAAGTATCGAGCCATTTGGAGCTCTTGATTTTATGAAATTTTAAAAGGACACTATATGGAAGTGAAAAGTAATATGAGTTTGTTGGTTTATGAAAAACCATTTATTATGATTTAACCTTTGTGTTATTATGTATTCCTTGTTCACTCTGAACAAGTTAGAATTAATGGGTCAGTATTTTATTTGTTTAATTTGTTGTAGCGCCATATATTTGAGTAATTAAATGTTTTATAGTAGGAGTTGATTTTGTTTATTATTTTGGAAGTGTATTCTCTATTTAATCCAAAATGTGTAAGTCACAGAGTGGGAGAACATACCATAACCCCGATAATCCCGATTTGAGCATTGCTGGCATACTGTGATTTGCATATTTCATGTTGAATGGGCACAATACGAGTGTCTTAATTACCATTATAGGCGAGTTGCATACGAATGTTTATGTTCGACGATAATTATTATAACTATTTTATGTTCGATCATAAATATTCATAAATATCTGTTGATTTCACCAGTTTTATGTACTGAACAGAGCGCATGAGACGCAGAGAATGCCTTGTATTTGACCATGGCCTCCTCGATTACCCTGCTATGACAGTAGGCCAGCAGTGAAATTTAAATTAGAAGGCCGTGGAACTCAGCGCATCTAATTATTTAATTGGTCAAACAACTGTTTCTTGAGCTCTGATTGGTGGGAGAAACTGTTTCATAATGAAAAATAATGTTATAATGAGCCTCATTATGATACCGTTTTCTGAAAAAGAAGAAGGAAGATTGTAGTTTTACGTGACCGTGAATCTTGTGATTATGAGCCACGGGACCTCCTTTATACGCGGAATCCGAACCACATGACATGGCATTTCACTTCGGATATCTCACATGCATTGACCGGGAAACGAGCCCGGACTGCCTTGGTGAGAGGCACACAGCTAGACCGCTGAGCTACCACGCCCCACAGTTTTCTGACAGATAATAGTCAGGGTCGAACATAAAACTCTTTTCACAACGTGTAGTTGGCAGCAAGGATCATGTAACTTAATTAGATGCCATTGAACCTAGATTCAATGTTAGATGCGTCATTCATGTATATACCAAGGAGTAATAAGGAGAGGCCCTAACGGCAAGGAAGTGAAGCCAGAAGTTACTGCTTCACATATGCTTAAAACATTGCGGTAGTCCCATAAGAAAAGCATGTAGGCCTAATGGTGTGACGTACGTACTTAAAAGTGGTGATATTTCGCGCGTGGGACGAAATATCGACGTATGGGGCATATGTTTGCACAAACAGAACTCCCACCTGCCAAAGTAATGTCATTTCACAAGTAAATGCACTTTATTTGCCATTTATTGTGTAAGTTTTCATCCTTAGAGTAGCCACCTTACGGTACTGTATCACTCTTTAAATGTTCAAATATTGGCATATGTGTCCAACAATATAAATATCTTGATTGCTAGGAATTAATTACGGATATCTTCCTTCGTTTCTTACTGGAAATAGTTTCTGCTTGTCAATTAAAGAACGGTATTACTGTAATCAAATTACCCCAATCTATTTTTAACGTGGCTTGAGCTCTAGATGTATGGCTCGTGGGTGTTAGAAGATTGATATACCATTATTTGAATATTTTAGCGTGTTAATCTCAGACCTCAGCCTAGATCTTGTTTAGTTTGTTACCGGAACTGAACTGTCCTATTTATTTAAAAACATCGAGCAATAAAAACAATAACGCCACCACCAAATTAGTTCACATGCCTTAATATTTTAAATTTATTTAATTTATTTAATACACATTCGTGAATATAATAGCAGACCTACTGGTATCTCGGTAATTATTCGCCTAATATTGTGGCTGCCGTACACTTCACGCTAGCCAGCAAAGATCAACAAATACTCGTTGATTTCCATCGTCATATAGGCCTACCTTACAACTTCGTACTAAACCTGCACACGAATCTTTTACTAGCGATCATACTTAAATCCCACTAATAAGTAAGCCTACGGTCGTAGAATCCATTTACCGCTCGAGTCGGGCAAGTATGGGGGCGTGGTCAGTGCTTCAACTCTCCGCATGCTATAGCGCTGGCAGGGCGTCTCCTTCTTACTCCTTGATATAGACACGGCCAACGAGAAAGACAGGCCATGGCGCGTAACCCTAATCCTTCTGTGACGTAGGCAATGTACGGTAGTGCTCACGGCCATCGTTAGCCGTGTGTAGTGATTGTACGCTTAATAAGTCGAGAGCATCATGAGCATAAGAATCCGATATTTTACATCAATAATCTTGAATTGGACGCAGTTTAGATGCTACATGTGTTTTCAAGCACGATAAATTATACTGCATAGGTTTACAAAACTGCACCAGCTATAGAATGCCTGTTTACATGCTCAAGTTACTCGTTACAAAAGTGCACGCGAACTATTCAAGAGTTTGTTGTGTCTTTAATAGCTGCAACGCGTATAGTAAGTTGAGTTGTAGAGCCTGTGACCTTCGTTGTGAGTAACATGTGCACATGAGCAGTGACATGAGTATAATTAGATCAAAAAATCTTGCAGTGAAAGTATTAGGCCTACTTAGTTATTGTAATACGTTTATAGAAGAGATCTGCGGAATACTCTCGCCACCGACTAACGGCTCATATCAATACCTTCTATGAATACAAGAGGTGAAATGAATACCAACGTTCATACAGGTTCAATGATGTAAACAAGATGACTACCACACCTCCCTTCCGGCAGTAAAACGAAGACCATAGAATGTTATGTTCGTGAATATCTTTCTATTATCAAAACATTTGCTACATTTATGTACAGTAGGTATATCGTTCAATTATAAGAGTTATACATGCATACTTTGTCCGACGTCATTTAGGAGCGTTTCATAACCTTCCATAACCGTCAAGTGATTGCACATAATTAACAAGCAACCGCCAGGGAAAGATAACATTCGTTATGTATCGAATATATAAGTATTATCTTGTGATCAACTACAACGATTAAAGGTAAGTGATCTACTGGTTGTACATAGAGTAATGAATGAATAAGTAAATTGTGGCGCAGTATTGGACTTAATAAGATTGATCAGTGTAAGACTTGAGTTGTAATTACCATGTAGGCTATGTTTTGCCATAAGCCATGGTTATGTTGGGTCAGTGCTCTTTGCAGCGTGTTTTCTGATATGATATGGGTTCAGTACGATGTTCTCATTCTGTGATTTTCAGCATCTTGTAGACAATACGGTTTATGTACCCGTCATACATAACCCTACAGGAAGTGGTGCAACAGAACTACATTGCCGACGTCATGAAAGCTCACCAGGGCCAGTATTTCTTGTTGGCCGTGTTATGCCCTAGATCGCGGGTTCAAACCCGACCGAAGTCGTCGAATTTTTTAAGAGCGTTAAAATCCCTTAGTATGCCTTCCTTCGGAGGGGAAGTAAAGCCAGCGGTCCCATGTCATAGATTTATGGCATGAAAAAGAACCTTCCACTGACTACACTTGTGGAAGCTAAAATTTGTAGGTTAGTTCGATAACGCTATATTAGTTTCAACGTTCGCCGCCAGGTGATGACTGCAATGGCATTTAGTAGCTACGACCTCAGCTAGGTGTCGTGGACGGTAGCATTTTGTAGCAAACGTAGGAACTAATTGAAAAAATTGAACGTCTGCAGTCCTTCTACCTGAATCACAGATAACACACACTGATACAGCCATCAAAATTAACACCGGCTATCAGACAAATTATACACACACTCAAAATACACGGAAATACATGACCGCGTTGTCGCAGCCCCTAAACTAAGGAACCAACCACCAACCGAGATTACGTTGGTATCATGAACATATAAACCTTTTCAGTGATGCACAAAGTGGGTTTCGTAAATGACGTTCAACTGTTGGTACTCTCATAAGTTAGGAATCTGAAAATCGGGAGGCTTTCCTAAATAACCAACACCTCATAGCACCTTGTCTAGATATTGAAAAGGCATAATTATGACATGACGTGCAAACAATGATGGAATATAACATTTCACGGAATATGCTCTATTTCATCTACAATTTCCTCAAAGAACGTAGAATTCAAGTTAAGACAAATGGCATTTTATCACAGGAAGTTACAATCGACAATGCAGTCCCTCAAGGATAGTCATCAGTGTTACATTTTTCCCGGTCGCAATAAACGGGATTGTATCCAACATCCACTTACCAGTAAAGGCTTGACTTTTTGCCGATGATTTGATCATATTCAGTGCTGGAAGAATTAGTTCAACTAATCAACAACTCTTCAAGAATCACTTGAAAATATTCAACAATGGGCCAAAATTACTGGATACAAGTTCTCCAAAACAAAGTCTAAATGCATAGTATTCTCAAAAAATAGACACTCTGTACCAGATCCCGAGCTGAACATAATCAATCATAAAATTGAGACAGTAGCAACTATTAAAATCCTGGGAATTATGTTTGATAGTAAATTAAGTTGGATTCCATACCTGAAAAATCTCAAGGATGAGTGTCTACGACGGAATGAAGATTCTTGCAGCAAATAATTGGGGAGCAGACTATCAAGTGCTAAGGAATACGTATTGATCAATTATTGGGGACAAATTAGATTATGCCAGTATACTCTAGTATACAACTCTGCAACAGCGCCTTCCCTGAAAATTCTTGATTCTATCCAATCAGCTGCTCTTCGAATTGCTCTGGGAAATTTCCGCACCAGTCCAGTAGCCAGTATACAAATAGAAGCCAATGAACCACCTCTTGCAATTAGACGTAAACAACTAAGTTTAACATTTGAGCTCAAAGTATTAACTATTACTAAATCACACATTAAATCGTATGTTTCCCTACTAACAGACAAGAACAAACGCAGTATCACGACGACAACCTTCGCCATTCAATGTCAGAATATTCAAGTTCCTTGAAGAATTAAACCTAAATTTTTCTCCCATACTACTCTCAGACCATTCTCTTGCTATCCCATCGTGGACAATTACCTTACCAACAGTCAACTTCGAACTGAACAACTTATTAAAACCAAACTGACAGATCACAGTACCATTAATTATTTCTTGAAATTTCCCATAGATACCCAATGCACAGTGCTATTTACCTCTGATGATCTGAAATATGATGAAAGAAACGGTTGTGGGATAATTTATCCTGACCATGCCATGCCTTTTCGACTTCCTGAATCTTTCACTGTCTATTCTAATGAACTCTTTGCACTTAAACAGGCCATTTTGAATACATCCAGCTGCAACAACTAATTTATTATTTACTCTGATTCGCGATGTGCATTAAACACAATAGAGAATCTATCTTCGACAAACGTCCTTGTACAAGAAATTCAATTGATATTCCATCAAGTGGTGAAGCAAGGTAAACAAGTCTTATTTGTGTGGGTACCCTCTCACAGAGGCATTCATGACAATGAATCTGCTGATAAAGCTGCCAAAGAAGCTACACTTCTTCCTTTATGTGATCCTACATTAGCTACATCTCATACTGATATCATTTCCTTCGTCAAAAGAAAAGTATTCCAACAGTGGAAGAATAATTGGTTGAGATCTTCTACCAGTAAACTCCATGAAATAACATCAGAAACCACAGAACAATATCTCCTTCATAAACTTTCCAGGCAAGATCAAGTTCTAATATACAAATAAGAATAGATCATACCAACATCACCCACAGCTATCTCCTCGAGAAGAAACAACCCCCTATCTGCTCAACATGTAACAGCGTGCTGACTGTGCGACACATGATCTCAGACTGTGTTCTCTACAACCAATGGCGCCAGGTCAACGGCATTCCCAAGAAGATATGTGAAGCCTTCTCACCTCCTTCACAGCTCAAAAACTCATCAAGGTCTTGAAAATCTGATTGATCAATTCATAGTACCTGAACTTTTCCTTATTTCTGGAGTTCCTTTTATGGTTTCATAGTGTATTCAATTTAATGATTTGTAACTCTTCTAGTTCACTACTCATTATTCCCCCAAGGTTCTCTGGTACATTAATATAACCGAAATCTACATTAAAAGTCGCGATAAAACTTTCGAAGTTAAAGCGACTATTAATTAATTTAATAATATGTATGTATGTATGTCTACCCCTTATTATTCCCGTTTTTCCAACGGGGTCGGGGATGAGATGCGATGTAAGTCTTTGTGGCGATGGTTTTTACGACCGGATGCCCTTCCTGACGCCAACCTCATGAGAGGAGTTAATGAGAGATGAAATGAATGATGGTGAATGGAACTGGGCAAGGATGTGGAAGGAAGCGGCCGTGGCCTGTTAGAAGGTACCGTTCCAGCATTTGCCTGGTGTTGAAAATGGGAAACCACGGAAAACCATTTCAAGGACGGCCGACGGTGGGGCTCGAACCCACGCTTCTACCGAGTCAGCAGAGAGCCTGGCCCCATGACCTAATGCTGAGCTTTAGCCAGCGTAGCCACTACTGTCGGTCTTTAATTAATTTAATAATAATTTAAAAAAAAATGGAGAAGTAGAAAGTTTTAGGTGCATCGGATGGTAACTACAAAATAAAAAAATCTAATATAAAATTAAGTATAAACAAGCACAGTATACGAATAAACAAATTCCAATAGAAAATTAAGCATACACATTGTACCGACTTAGTCAAGACAAACAGTATGCAAATCTGTAAGTAAACAATGATTCAAACGCAAGCAGTTCTCACAGTGAACACATATTTTCATGAATGAAGGTGCCTCGCATTCATCTCTACAACATTTATCAAGGATTCAAAGCAATATTGGAGTGGTGTTTAAAAGTTTCCAGGATGAGTAGTCACATAACCATATCGAAAAAATGCAAATTAGATGAGATTACGAAATTGAGGAGCAGAAAACTCGTAATGGACAAAAGACTGTAGACGGAGAAAGTGATCTCCGTGCCAAAAGTTAACGTCAGATTCACCTAATTTCACTATATTCTTATAGGGGTGAAAGAAGTACACATCTGCCGGTTCCAGAGTACAGTACATTTTGCCAGAATTAACATCTTCCATAAGTCAACCCTATCACGCTATAACACTATAGCGTTTGTATATGTTGTCTATTGCACCTTAAATTTCGTATATAATCTTCTTTGATATAACCTTCCGTGGCTTAGGCGGCAGCACGCCGGCCTCTCACCGCTGGGTCCGTGGTTCAAATCCCGGTCACTCCATGTGAGATCTGTGCTGGACAAAACGGAGGCAGACAGGTTTTTCTCCGGGTACTCCGGTTTTCTCTGTCAAAATTTCATTCCAGCAACACTCTCCTATCGTTTCATTTCATCTGTCATTCATTTAATCATTGCCCCAGGGGAGTGCGACAGGCTTCGGCAGCCGGCACAGTTCATATCCTCGCCGCTAGATGGGGGCTTCATTCATTCCATTCCCTGACCCGGTCGATCGACTGGAAGCAGGCTGTGGATTTTCAATCTTCTCTGATATCCTTCTTTGTAACGTACAGTATATATTTTGGTTCTGTAACCAGCGGCTACTTTCTGTCCTGTATGTGTCGGTACTGTTCCCTTGTAAGAACGAGCGGTAGTCATTATGTTGCCACCTTGATTTCTCAACGGTAATTTGTTTAAGTTACCGTACGCCTGAGATCTTCCTGTTCGTTGTATTAGCTTACTCTTAAAACAGCTACTCGATATGACTCTCATGCTTTAGACTACAGATCTCAAAAGGTATCAACCAACAAGACAAATAATTGATTACAGCAAGCATGTTTCTCTTCGCAAGTAATAGCCTACAATACATTTCAGTTGTGCACTCGGCAATTTAGGTTAATTATTTCATATTTAGCACTAATATTTTAATTGAACGGCTGTCAGGTCAAGAATAATCCTGGGTTATATCCTTAGCACTAACATTTCCCATGCGTAAATATCTTGTGAAAAGATGTGATATCAAGGACGATACTGGCGAGTAATGGAAAATAGACTAAACAAACTAAAAGAGCAAAATCGAAAGGACTAGCGGCATTAAGTGTTTAAGTGTAAGAAAGTAAGCTACCGAATATTGACTACAGATTTCACGAAAAATGTATTCAATACTCTTGTCGTATCATGAGTACTGGTATTACTCGTATATGGAGTGGAAGTACGGGGAATAGAAGAAGGAACTGTAACCTTGGATACTACTGTAAGTAAGTTTGCTAAGATAATAAATGGGGCTACCTAGTTGCATAGCGAACAGCGGAGCAAGAATAATGGATGTACATATTCGAAAACATATTATAACAAGAATCATAAAATATTGGATTCGTCTGAAAGCAGGTGGTGGGGGTGAAATTCTAAAGGTAGTCTACCTACACCAAATGAAGCATCAGCAAAAAGGGTACTGGGTGGAAGGGGTAAGAAATATACTGGAAAGACTAGGAATGGGGTACTTACAAAGGAAGGAGGATAGGGCGTACAAAATAGCGTATAGAAGGGTAAAGGACATGGAGTGACGATCGAAACTGGTCATCCAAATTAATCCCATATAAATTTTCTTCGGGTTTAGGGAATCGCCCATTATAATTGGGTACAATCGCGTTGACCGACTGAAAAACATTAAATTTCGATTGCCAAGTCAACACTTAAACATGGCTTCCAACACGATAATGTTTTGACATAATTTTTTCGCTCTCGCACTTTGACTTATTTTTAGTACCGTATAAAGAAACCCGTGGCACTGCAGCCAGTGAAAGGCCTACCAAGCGACCACTGCCCAGCCATTTGGCCTGCAGATTATGGGGTGACACGTGGTCAGCGATCGTGACCCATCGGCCGTTAATCTTTGTCTCCGTGACTGGGGTGCTGCCTCACTGTCAGACATTTACTCAATTGTCCACACGAGGCTAAGTACTCCCCGTTCCAGCCTTCACGTCAGGTACGGAGCCGGGAATCGAGCCTGAGGCCTCCGGGTGCAAAGCAGGCGTGCTACCCCAACACCACGGGGTCGGATATTTTCATTTTAGTATAGCCTGTATGTTTTTTTTCTGTCCAAGAAGTTATTATTATTATTATTATTATTATTATTATTATTGTTTTTTTTCCTAACATTTTTGGTTGACCGTGTGCTGTATTTTGAGGGGCATGCATTCTAGTGCAACACCTCTGTACGAATTGGGATCGCCACTATTTCCTTTGGCTTTATACATCATCTTCACTGTGGATTTCCTCCAGCTATCTGGAAAATGTAGTACGGTACTTGATTACTTAATAAATAACAATAGAAGAGAGCCTCCGTGGCTTAGGTGGCAGCACGCCGCACAGTGGTCCTTTTGCACTACCCGGGCGCTCAAAATGTAAAAAATTAATGTTATGTATTTACATGATTTATGACGTTTTTAGTATCAGTTATGTCCAATGACCTCAGAACTGTGCCTATATGTCATATTTGTTCACCCCCTGGAGAGTGAGAGACCGCTGAAGTAGGATGTTTCTTGTCGCATCTTCAGCTGGAAGCGGAGCTAATTATTTGTGTTTCAATCTTGAGATTGTAAAGACGGGTTTGTTGAGCTATCTTCGTCGTTTGCCACTGGATATGACAGACCAAGGTATGCTCTTTCTTTATTGGATTTGAAAAATCGTGTACAAATTGCTGTGTTTATGTGATAAACGCTTGAAAATAGCGACTTTCAAAATATATTTAATTCTTCTTCTAAGGGTTTTTAGACCCGGAAATTTGCAATTGTCAACCATTGTTGAAATTCTTTTCATTAGACTATAGCCTATACCCTCTTCTGTTGTCTGTATAAAAACTGCTTGCTACCTTTTGCAACTTTGGCTTTTTTTTCTCCTTTTAGTGCTGTCGGAAGGAATTTCGCGGAAAAACTTTTCGATGTTTGGCGCCATGCAAGTGGGAAAGTGAAAGAAAGTGATGTCTTACTAAACTATTTGATAGAAAATACTAATCTGAATACCAAGGAAGGAAGGAAGGAAGATTGTAGTTGTACGTGACCGTGAAAATCTGAATACCCTTGGACAGTCTGTTAAAGATATTGTTAGAAAAAAAGTATTAATTTTCCGCGCAATTAAGAAAAATGTGAGTTGCAAGTCACAGGACATTAAGCAAGTTTCAGTCACAAAATAAAAATTGGCTGGAAGGGAACATTGCATGGCGCTCATATAATAAAATCGTCCCTCGTCCCCATAGGTCAACATTCAGAAGAGGCCCATGAGGCCATTAATAAATCCAGCAAATTCTTCCGTCTGTGGAATACGAGAAAATGTTCAATGGAGCAAACAATGGAAGATAAGCTAAATATGCTCTTGGTGTCATCTGATCCCCTAATACGTTAAGTAGCATGAGAAGGAAGCCACACAAGACAAACGACCCAATTCCTTCCGAGGTTCTAAGTTTACTACAAGATCCGGCATCAGAACCAGTATAGAGAAATTGACTAGTGTGGTTTAAAGAATAATATAAAAACACTTTATTTATTACGTAGCGCAATATTTGTATACATTATTACTTTTTTGTCGTCCTACTTTTTCTTTAATCGAATAGATGTGTGGTACTTCAGTTTAATTCTGTGCACCCGTGAAAGATCATATTGTGTTAATTAATTCCTTCCCATCTTCAGTGCTCCGTTGCACCACAAGTTTAGCTGTGATAAGAACCAGATGGAAGGAACAACATGTGTTTCGCCTGACTCATGAAATCGCATTTCAGTGACAAGTTATTTTATTACCGTGTTGACCAGAGATATAGAGATTGTGAGGACAAGGGAGATTAAATATGTTTTGTGTATTCATGCACAGTATCTAAATATGGTTACAAAAAGAGTTCCATTGTTATTACTGTACCTACACATCAAATACTATTTTGTAATGTAGTGCATTCTCAAATGAAAATTAGTCTATTGTGGCATAATATCTGTAATAGTTCAATTAAAATGTCTATGAATTGTATGAAGCTAGGATTCCAACATAGCATACAAATTGTTGCTGATTTATTTTAATCTGGAGTATTTTTCAAAAACCTGTAGTCAGAAAATCACCTACACTCAGCAGCATTATGGAAAGCATTCATCCAGTTGAACATTAATAATATTATTGTTATTATTAAGACAAGTTTATCCTCAATTCTTATAAATAAGATTAAGGAAAATGTTTAACATACTTTTGAACAGTTATTTTATGGTTTATAGACCTCTTCCATATGCAAAGGAATTTTGCGCGGCCAGATAGGCTAAAAGGACCACTGTGCGCCGGCCTGTCACCACTGGGTCTGTGGTTCAAATCCCGGTCACTCCATGTGAGATTTGTGCTGGAAAAAGCGGAGGCAGACAGATTTTTCTCCGGGTACTCCGGTTTTCCCTGTCACAAAGTTCATTCCAGCAACACTCTCCACAGTCATTTCATTTAATCATTGCCGCAGGGGAGTGCGACAGACTTCGGCAGCCGGCACAGTTCATATCCTCGCCGATAGATGGGGGCCTCATCCATTCCATTCCCTGACACAGTCGATCGACTGGAAGCAGGCTGAGGATTTGCAGAAGATAGAGTCGATAGAATAATGTTTATCAGTATGGCAATATAGGCCTGTTACATGAAAGCTCTTGAGTGGAACTGTCAAACGTGAAGTTTACACTTCCACTACTGCATACAAACGCACAGTCTATTCATAAGTAATAAACTGATTATTGTGTCCATCTCGTGGCGTATTGGCTAGCATTCTTGCCCGTCGCTGCGACGGTCCGGGTCCATGGCTAATTGGTTAGCGTGCTAGGCTTTGATCCATAAGGTCCCGAGGTCGATTCCCGGCTGGGCCATGGCGAATTTAATCTTCTGTGGTTAATTCCTCTGGCTCGGGGACTACTCATCGACAATTACCTTTAGAGTTTGCCAAATTCATGACCACCTACAGTAGGTGTTTGTGACGTTTTCATGTACAAAGAAACCAAACACTGGAAACAAATAAACAGAAACAAGTAAAAGTAAAAAAAGTCTGGGTTCAATTTCCAGCTCTGCCAAGATGTTAAATTTTGGTCAGAAGGATGAAATGGGGTTCAATTAGTCTTGTGAGGCAGATCTGAGAAGAGTGGGGTTCGAATTCCACTTCAGCCATCCTCTAAGTTGTTTTTCATGGTGTCCCCACTTCTACTCCAGGCGAATTCCAGGATGTAACTTAATTATGGGCCACGGCTACGCCCAACCCAAATCTTAGCCCTCCCAAATACACTAGTATAGCCATCACAATGCCGCAGGTTATTAGACAGATCACACACACACATAAACTAGGCTACATGGCCACGATGTCGCAAAGTCCCTGAATTAATCAGCAACACCAACACCAACGATTATTATGTAATCATAATCATTGTGATCAACATGTGTTTTGTTGTCCTTGCTTATTTTAGGGTCTTGTGACCCTGCCTACTTGTGTGTGTGTGGAATTTGTGTGGTAACCTGTGCTATTATGATGGCAGTACTAGTGTGTTTATTTGCAAATTGAGGATAGAATTTGGAAGGAGGCGGCTATGGCTTTAAGTTAGGAACCATCCCGGCATTTGCCTGGAGTAGAAGTAGGAGACCACGGAGTACCACTTTCATAATGACTGAGGTAGGAATAGGACCCTCTTCTTCTTAATTTTGCCTCATACCCCATTCCAGCCCTAACAAAATAATTAAAATTTCTTGACAGAGCCGGGAATCAAACACGGACATCAGCTCAGGGGCGTATATAAGGGGGGGGGGGGGGAGCTTTAGGGGCTCCAGACTCTCTCCCCCCCAAAAGCCAATAAATATTAAAAATATGATGCTTTGGTAAGAGCATAAAATAATTGTAAATTTGGTTGTACCCTAATCTTAACTTATTGGCTAAATTATAAACAATTTTAAGATTTAAATAAGACTACCTTGTGGTGTAGTGGCTAGCATTCTTGGCTCCCGCCCCGGAGGTCTGAATTCGATTCCTGGCTCTGCCAAGAAATTTTAATTCTGGTCTGAGGGCTGGAACGGGGCTGGAGCCTTGTGAGGCAAACCTGAGAATTCCACAGTACGATAATTTTTAGAAATAAATTATCAATTTGTAAAAAGAATTAAAAAACGTTTACCTTTCTGTTTAATAAATTGACAATGACAACTATTTAGATATTTGCCATTCATACTCCATAGGCCATAATAGAAAATACATTAAGTATATAATTGTATTTGTGTGTTGTATTTTACAACTTTTTTTGTATTGTCACTATTTGTAGGCTATAGCTTGTCACGGTGGGTGAGTGGTTATAGTGTCGAACTACTAACCCCAAGATTGCAGGTTCGCTCCTGGCCATGGTAAGTGATTTTTGAAGGCGATAAAAATCACTACACTCATGTCATACGTTGTTGGCATGTTAAAGAACCCATTTGAATTCAGTAGGCCGTGTTCAATGGCAAAATTAATCTCGGGATTTTCCGCCAACAGAAAGTTCCTCCATTCTCTACTTAAAAGCGCTGTAGTATCAAGGAGTTTAGATATCTAACCTCCTTGACTTTCATCGCGTTCAAAGGAACGACGAAATTCGACATGCAAGCTACCCTCTGGGTGTCAATTAACAAAGCTTGCACCAGGCACCCGAGGCCATACGATATTATTATTATTATTGCAGGCTATATAAACTTAGAATTTTACAATTAACTCTTATCTAAAATAATTACACAAAGTTATATGGTCTAAGATATTGGTTGATATTTCAGGGTATTTTGCGGTGATAATCCCCTGAGAATACTCACAATTTTCCAGGCTATTCAGTAGGCCGTGTTCAATGGCAAAATTAATCTCGGGATTTTCCGCCAACAGATTATTCTTTTATATACGCCCCTGCCCCCGCTCCGGGGTAATAGCCAAGAATGCTGGCCGGGACACCACGATGTGGTTAAGATGAGTTTTATTTCCTTGTAATACGGCTTTCTGTTTCTATTAATTATGACACACTCCGACGATGTTCTCCACAATACGTATCACACTGTATCCATCACGTGATCGTCTTAATCCCGAGATAACCTCCATGTCCACAACGTGATAGCTGGCTACTGATGTGCAAGAGGAGTTGTTCGCGTTATGAACACGGCCTCACAGTTATGGCGTACTTTTTAAACAATCTTCCAAGGTTACACCTTGTCACAGTTTTGTGTACATTATTACTTCTGAGTGCTTGTTTTCCTGTAGTCATTGGGAACGGCGAGAACCACGTAACGAGTATAACTGGAACTGTGACAGAAACGAGTACATTAAATAAAGCTGCAGTGATTACCATGCCCGTGAGGTGTCCAACAAACCAGCGGAAAGTAGGAGGAAAGTGTAGGAAAATTTATAAATAATGACGTTCACGGAGTGCTACGAACTGGAGGACAGTCAAGTGTTTATGAATAGTTCTTAAAATTTACGTGTGCTTCAGATTGTTGACCAGTCCGCAACGTTCATATAACATCAGATCTCAGTGAGAGGTAAGTTGTTGTTTCATTTGAGGGGATTGGAAAACGTGATCATTTTGCCTCTGAACTACATTAGAGTGATTATTTATTTATGTTCGATGATGTCGAAATATAAATATTATATGTCAGAAAACTGTATCAGAATGAGGGTCATTATAGTACTATTTCTCATTAGGAAACAGTTTCTCCCACCAATCAGAGCTCAAGGAACAGTTGTGTGACCAATTAGGTAAGGATAGCATCGCACCTGCGTGACTTCCACGGCCTCCTATTTTAAATTTCACTGCGTGGCTAGTGTCACAGTGGGGGTATTTGAGGAGACCATGGTCAAATACAGGGTATTCTATGCGTCCCATGCACTCTGTTCAGTATATTAAACTGGAGAAATCTCGACAGATATTTACGAATATTTATGTTCGAACATAAAATAGTTATAATTATCGTCGAACATAAACAGTCGTATGCAACTCGCCTATAATGGTAATTAAGACACTCGTATGGAAATTATAAAACTCGCTTCGCTCGTTTTATAAACATACTCGTGTCTTAATTATTGCCATTACAGGCTCGTTGCTTAATGCACTATTATTTAATTTGTAAAGATTGCTTTGAAGCCATTTTACAGTGCTGCATAATTAACAATTAATATACCGGGTGAGTTAGTCGTGGTCGTTACGGCGTGGCTGCAGGCGAGTAGGTTCGAATCCCCCCGCCGGCAACCTTGAAGATGGTCTTCTGTGGTTTCCCATATTCCTTCTAGGCAAATGCCGGGGTTGGTCCCTCACTACAGGCCACAGCCGCTACCTTCCATTCCTCGTCCTTACATTCACACTTTCCTCCCCAGCCAACACTCCACACGCGACGGTACTTGTAGCTCACCCCTTGGGTGTCCGCATAGAAGCAGCTACAAACTCTAGCGAGCTGAACATGTCCTCGGACAATTCGCTAAAAAATATTTGTAGCTTTCATTTGGTCAACACAAAATCATTCCAATTACTGAAATACGTGAAAAATAACCTGAAATAAAATACATGTAGTATTGAGATTTATATAGGCTATATTGTTACGGACTATTGAAGAAGTATATATACAGGTGTATCCGTGATGATGTTAAAAACTTTCAGGGATGATGGAGGAAGGCAAATGGTTCCATTTGAGATGGTTGGTTGGTTGGTTCCTCAGTTTAGGGGCTGCGACAACGCGGTCATGTATCACCGTGTACTTTGGGTGTGTGTAGAATCTGTCTGATAACCGGTGTTAAATGTGATGACTGTATTACAGTGTGTTATCTGTTTTTCATTCAAGTAAGGACTGTAGACATTGAATATTTCAAGTAGTTCCTACTTTCGCCACCAAACGCCACCGTCAACGACCACTAGTTCAGAACTTGGTTACTATACGCCACCACAGTCGGCTCCTGGTGACGAACGTTGGAACCTAAGAGCGTTGTTCAAATTTTTAACGTATAATTTAGCTTCACACAGGTGTAATTAGTGGAAGGTTCTTTAAAATGCCATAAATCTATGACATGGGACCGCCGGCTTTACTTCCCCTCCGAAGAAATTCATACTGAGGGATTTTTAACGCTCTTAAAAATCCGACGACTTCGGCTGGGTTTGAACCCGCGATCTTGGGCATAAAAGCTCAGCATGCTACCGACTACGCCACCGAAGCCGCTCCATTTGAGATAAGAACCCGTAGTCCGGAAACGAGCTAGTCAACAGTTAATATTAATCGCATTTGTTTAATGCCCGTCCTCAATTATAGTTCTTAACAGACGCCGGAGTGGCGGAATTTCGTCCCACAAGCGTTCTTTAACGTGCCAGAAGCCATCAACATGGGGTTTGCAAGTGTAAACACCCGTAAACGCCACCGACATGTGTGGGTAAACGGTATTCAATGAGTATTATTTTGCTTATAACTTGGTGACTGGATGGTTTCCGTACTATGGTTCCTTATCTCACATTGATCCATTTGCCTTCCTCCATCATCCCTGAAAGTTTGTAGCATCATCACGGATACACCCTGTACATTTATATACAGTGAGATTCTTTTGCTGGAGCGGGGCCGGCGGCCAACCGAGCCTGGGCCGCGGATTGCGTGGATGCGAGCTAACCAGGGTCATTTAAGTCATTAAGTCACTAAACGTTCAACAACGAGGGTGTGAAGTGTCAGCGCACAGATAAGAAGGTAACATAAACAACAGCTTCCTGCAAGATTGAATTAAAGAAGCACCGATGATTTTTTTTATTTCTTGGAAATCTGGTTGACCTCACGTCACTAGTTAAAGGTTAGAACTTAACGTTTCACAGAAGATGCTGAACATGTTCTCCTTCAGCTGACAGACAGTAACTTTGGAAGTAACATCGTTACATTATGTAGCTACTTCTGTACCCACCTGCGTGTTTACTGTAATTAATCGAAGCACGGACCTACGCCCGTTTGATGTTTAATTGTGGGTTAATTTAAAATACAAAGTGTACAGATCAATTACGCGTATGAGCTGGAGAACAATATACGACAGCAGATATCCCTCACAACAGAAGGGAATTACAATGTGTAAACGCTAATTTATTTACACGGTACGTCTGTCAGCTGAAAGAGAACACTCTCAGCATCCTCTGTGAAAAGGTAAGTTCTTTCTAATCATGATTTGCTGGTGAATTTACCATTAATTAATGTACTTTGATACGGTTTCCACCTGCGCGCAATCCACGGCCTGAGATCGGTTGGCCGACGGAAGCCGCGCGCGCCCGGCAGCCGGCCGTCAGCCCCGCTCCAGCAAATAATCTCCCTGTATTTAGGTGGGATTTTAGGGAGATATTTATTTATTTAAAAAAATCAAATACTATACAACAGCTAAACTGCAACAGTCATGAATACAACACAACATCTACTCCACAACCGTTTCTCTCTTATTTATTTTTTATTTTTGATGTGCAACATCTTTCCACTAGGTCGCTGGATATTTTTGTGGGAGTGATTTTGAAAAATGGGACCGAAATGGATCGGAACGATCTAGCTGGCAGTGGTGGATCGAACGGAAGTGTGCCCGCTGGCAGTGGTAAGAGGAAACAATGAGGAATGTATATGACATCTCTCTCTCTCTCTATTCGTTTAGCCGATTCCGACTCTCTGTGACCCCATGTACTAAACTACGCCAATTTCTTCTGTCCTGCACTGCCTCCCGAAGATTTTCCAAGCTAGAATTTAGTGATTCTGTGATGCCATCCATCCATCTCATTCTTTGCCTCCCTCTTCTTCTTGTGCCTTCTATCTTCCCCAGCATTAAGGTCTTCTCTAATGAATCATGTCTTCTCATGATGTGTCCAAAGTAGCCCAGTTTTTGTTTCAGGATTAAGCCCTCCAAGGAACACGCTGGTTTAATTTGCTGTAAAACTGACTTATTGGTCCTCTTCGCAGTCCATGGAACTCGAAGAACTTTTCTCCAACACCATAATTCAAAGGAATCTATTCGACGGCGTTCAGCTTTTCTTATGGTCCAGGTCTCACATCCGTACATCACAACTGGAAAAACCATAGCCCTTACTATACGGATCTTTGTTGTTAAGGTTTGGTCTCTACTCCTTAAGACATTGTCCAGATTTGAAAATGCCTGTCTACCAAGTAGCAATCGTCTTTTGATCTCATGACTGCAGTCACCATCGGCAGAAATCTGTGAGCCAAGATAGTTAAAAACAGAGACTATCTCCATTTTTTCTCCTCCTACTTGCCATGAATTGACAGTTGTAGTTGTTATAATTTTTGTTTTCTTGACATTCAACATTAGTCCAGCCTTTGAACTTTCCTCTTTCACTTTCAGTAAGAGGTTTTTAAAATCTTCTTCAGTTTCAGCCATCAGGATTGTATCATCTGCATATCTCAGTATAAGACATACTGAACGGTAATCGCTCATGCGAAATCTGGTGTCTATGAAATTGAGGACATTTCGCTGACCCAATTGTAGTTTTGCCTCACGAGGCTGTGTGTAGCCCGTTCCAGCCCTCAAATCAGAATTACATTTATTGGCAGAGTCGGGAATCGAACCGGAATATCCGGG
The DNA here is from genome assembly GCA_946902985.2 of Meconema thalassinum. Classification (NCBI taxonomy): domain Eukaryota; kingdom Metazoa; phylum Arthropoda; class Insecta; order Orthoptera; family Tettigoniidae; genus Meconema; species Meconema thalassinum. The sequence continues at coordinate 416,919,868 of OX336391.1, forward strand.
GCGACAGCCGAGAAGACAGGTAGGAAGCTATGATACTGCTTTATACTGATTCTTGGACGGCTTATTAAAAGTGACCAGTCGTAAACAATATTTCTGGGCTGTTTATATCTTTACAATATTGCAAGAAACTCTAGAGCAAATTTCAGTGTTGCCATATTAACAGCTAATAATTAGTTACTGCTGTTGTTGTTTCATTTGATCATCGCGGTCGTGTAGCCCCGTGTACCTACTTGGATGTGTGGAGAATTTGTCTGATAACCTGTGTCATTGTGATATCTGTATTAGTGTGTGTATTTGTAATTCGGGTGAGGATTGGGAAGGAGGCACCGTGGCCTTGAGTAGGGTACCGTCCCGGCATTTGCAAGGAGTAGAAGTGGGTCAACACGATTGCACCCAACTGCAATTGGCGGCTCCCAAATCCTGAAAAAGGCCTACATGAGACCAAGAAATACACCTAGAGCAGTCGTGTTGACCGACTGAAGAACATTAAATTTCGATTACTAAGGCAACAATGAAAAATGGCTTCCAACAAGATAATTTATAAAATAAGGTACAGTAGGCACTCCCCTGAACAAAGCCTGCCCAGGTGTTTTTTTTCTCTTTCATTTGGGTTTGCCACTTCACTGGGTGCTTCAATATGTGTGGAATCTATCTGTTAATTTTGTTGTGGTGACCATACTAATGAGTGTGCTTGTATTGCGAACTAAGATTGGGAATGTAAAATACTAGCAGTAGTGCTCGGCTTTGCCCGGTGGATTTATTTGTTTTATGGATGATAATGAATACTACTACAGAACTGGAGCGCTCAAGGATAAGGATCGGAAAGCACCAACGTTTATTGCAGCTGATAAACTCAGAATACTGCACCAACACCATCGACCTTATACAGAGGCACACTATTGTCATGATGATAGCTGTTTTAAGGAGCCTAAGAAATCTTTTTGCACTAATTACTCCCCGTGACTGCAATTTAGAAGCAGCTCGCAATTCTGCATCAGAACACTGGTAGGGACGACGTAATGCAGTCCGCATTACCAGGCAACAATAGACTTAGGTATTATTGAAGCTGTCCGGGAGCGCTTGTTCTTCCGACTTACTGAACAAAAATCAATCTTTATGGTTACCTGAGAGGTGTGGCATAATGCTATATAGCCTAAACTCTTCCTCTTGAATCAGGCTATCATATACAAAAATAATTTTTCGAATCCGACTGGTAGTTCCAGAGATTATCGCGTTTAAACACACAAACAAACTCTTCAGCTTTATTATATTAGTGGAGATAGTGATAATGGACCCTATTTAGCTGCAAGTTTGGCATTTCACATTAGCTTTTATGTACGGTACTAACGACAGCCACCATATAAAACGCCAAGAAGAATGAATATTTGAGGTATGAAACACTGTTCAGCGATGCCATGTATGGTATGCCGCTTCCAAGTCAATAGGCTATGCTAATGAGCCATGAAATAACGTGAGTGCTACGAGGTACTTAAATGCTTTAAGAGTGTTATTATCTTCTCCACAACTGATCGTGAGAACGGGCAGCGACACCAACAGTCAGTTACTAAAGCCAGAGTGGAAAGTCACCACAATATCACTAAATAAAGTTGGTTCCTCAATTTAGGGGCTGCAAACAACGCGGTCATGTAGTCCCGTATACTTTGGGTGTGTGTAGAATCTGTCTGATAACAGGTGTTAATTGTGATGGCTGTATTAGTGTGTGTTATCTGTAATTCAGGTAAGGACGGCAGACTTTGAATTTTTGAAATAGTTCCTACGTTTGCCGCAAAACGCCACCAACAACGACTACTAGTTCAGAACTTAGCTACTAGACGCCACCGCAGTCGGCTCTTGGCAACGAACGTAGGAACCTAAGAGCGTTGCATACATTCTTAACCTATATCATTTAGCTTCACACAGGTGTAACTAGTGGAAGGTTCTTTAACATGCCATAAATCTATGACATGGGATCGCTGGCTTTACTTCCCCTCCGAAGGAAGGCATACTGATGGATTTTTAACGCTCTTAAAAAATCCGACGACTTCGGCCGGGTTTGAACCCGCGATCTTGGGCATAGAAGCTCAGCATGCTACCGACTACGCCACCGAAGCCGCAGCTATCACTAAATAACACTTCACTAAATTGAAAGGTTATGACGATGGTTGTTGTGTTTTGAATACAATACTGAATATAATAATAATAATAATAATAATAATTAGGGCTCGGATTTTTAGGTGCTAAAATGGGGGAAATATTTATTTTTTATGTATTAAAAATACCTGAAATATGTGACAAAAAAGTGAAAATATTTAATTATAATTTAGTTTATTAATGTGAATATAAACAATAGACAAACACAACATCCTGGCATATGCAGATGACATTGTATTAATAGGAAATAATGGAGGAGAAATTGAAGCTTTATTCAGGAAATTAAATGAAACTGCTGCAAAAATAGGTCTAAAGATTAATGAAGAGAAGACAGAATACATGATCATACAGAGAGAAAACATGACTACAGACCAACGCAACAACCTTCATATAGGCAATTTTACCTTTAAGAACACGCCAAACTTCAAATACCTTGGGGTAAATATAAATGACTGCAATAGAAGACAAGTTGAACACCAAATTAGATTACGGAATGCAAACAAAGTTTACTTTTCCCTGCATAAATTACTTTCCTCCAAACTTTTGACCAGGAAAACAAAACTAAAACTATACAACACGATCATCAGGCCGGTACTGCTATACGGAGCCGAAACATGGAGTGTGACCAAAAGGGAGGAACGCCAACTTACAGTCTTCGAAAACAAGATATATAGAAAAATTTTCGGCCCCATCTTTGACCAGGAAACACAAAGATGGGTTCTCCGATCAAATCATGAGCTGTACAAGTTGGCCAATCAACCCAGAGTAGTGGACGTCATGAAAGCGAAACGGCTGCAATGGGCAGGGCATGTTATCAGAATGGACGCTGCCAGAATAGTTCGCCAGGTGTATGAGAAGAAGATAGAAGGCTCGAGACCCCCTGGAAGACCTAGGAGTAGATGGCAAGATGAGGTGACCTCTGACTGCAGACAAATGGGTATTACTGTATGGGAGAATACTGCGCTGGATAGGAGGAAATGGAGGCAGATAGTGAGAGCGGCACGGGATCGTCACGTCCCAGAAAAGCCAACGGAGTGAGTGAGTGAGTGAGTGTGAATATAAACAATAGGCTATGCAGTACTCACGAATGCAATTTATTCTATGTCTCACTGACTGCTGAAGCATTACAATACACAACAAGATACATCTTCAGGTTGCCCATCACAAATGACCGACGTTTACCGCGAAACGCTTCTTCTGAAGGCGCGAAACTGCGGCAATATGTTTCTTGCCCTTGAGGTGTTGTGTAACTTGAGATCGCTGTTCAGCCTTAATTGCTTTCCCACATGGTTGGCAGAACAAAACGCCCCCATCAGAAGTAAAATTATCTCTAAATTTTGCAACACACTGCTGCAGACGATAACTTGTAGTTGTTTTTACTTTAGGCATCGTAGAACTGCCTTACACTTCACAGTGCCAGAAATTAACTGTATGCGAGTGACACTGGTTCCAGGTAGCTGGGGGAGGGGAAGGTCTAGCACGTGGTGCAATATCGCTATGGACAAGGAAATGCCCGGCTTCCACAGTGAGTGGCACGGGGCGACAAGTTAAGAATAACACAGTTGCAAGCTGACATACGCTATGCATGAAGATTAGATAGATCACTGGTTCTTCCCCGTTGAAGTAACACAGAACAAAAATGCAATAAACTGAGAGATCTAGCGTACTGATTTTTAGCCTATTTTCAATTTTGAAAAAATAGGCTTATTAGATCACCTTTTGTCCGTGTGTGTGTGCGTGTGTGTGTGTGTGTGTGTCCCCCTAATAAAATCTAAGCGGCTGGAGCGATTTCAATGAAACTCGGTAAGTTCATAGCACTATTCCCGGCGACCTCGACCGTGCCCTTCAAATTTTGTTACGTCTCACCAATCCAACATGGCGGCTGTGCGAAATATTTCACTAGCATTCAATATCTCCGAAACTATTACCGATATCGCCCTGAAATTGTGTACGGTGATAAAGGGCACTACTAGAAGTTCACCTATGAGACTTTCAAAATCCTGGTGACTACAAAACCAACATGGCGGTCAAGCGAAGTTGAGGCTTTTAAATAGACTTTTCTCGCGATTTAACTATCCAAACGTAATGAAACTTGGCACAGCAAATGTTTATACACATTGTAATGCACTGGAGTCTAATTTAGTTCAATTGTTTACATAACCTCAAAATTGCGGCTGTGCGAAATATTTCACTGACATTCTATATCTCCGAAACTATTACAGATATCACCCTGCAATTTCGTACGGTGATAAAAGGTACTGATACAAGTTTACCTATGTATATTTCATAAACCTGTAAAGTACAAAACGAACATGGCGACCAAGCGAATTTGAAATATTTTAATAGACTTTTTTCGTTATATAACTCTCTGAGCGCAGTGAAATGTGGTACAGTAAATTATTTTGCAGATTGTAATGCACTGCCATCTAATTTAATTCAATTGTTTACATAACGTCAAAGCCTCCGTGGCTTAGGCGGCAGCACGCCGGCCTCTCACCACTGGGTCCGTGGTTCAAATCCCGGTCACTCCATGTGAGATCTGTGCTGGACAAAACGGAGGCAGACAGGTTTTTCTCCGGGTACTCCGGTTTTCCCTGTCAAAATTTCATTCCAGCAACACTCTCCACTATCATTTCATTTCATCTGTCATTCATTTAATCATTGCCCCAGAGGAGTGCGTCAGGCCTCGGCAGCCGGCACAGTCCATATCCTCGCCGCTAGATGGGGGCTTCATTCATTCCATTCCTGACCCGGTCGGAGACTGGAAGCAGGCTGTGGATTTTCATTTTCACATAACGTCAAGATGGCGGCTGATGCGAAATTTTAAAATTAAGTTTTTATTTCTTGTGTCGTAATCATGCGATCGAAGTGAAAGATTGAATAATGAACCTAGGCAATAATTGTCCTTGATAACTCAATGGCCTATACATATAACAATCCTAAATGCGAGCTTCCGAAATATTTAGACGGTTCTCAATATCTATGAATCTTTTACAGCAACCAAACTGAATTTTTTAATGTTCATAGAGACTATGAACATATGTTCACCTATAGGACTTCAGTAACTTGGTGAGCACAAATCCAACATGGCGGCGACGCGAAGTATAAATATTTAAATGGACGATTCTCGCGAAATAACTATCCGAGTGCCGTGAAACGTTGCACGTTAAATGCTTATACAAATGTTGATCCACTGGCATCTAATTTATTTCAATTGTTTGCATAATCACAAGATGGCTGCTGTGCGTAATTTTAAAATCTCATTTTTATTACTTCTTGTGTTCTAATCATGCGATTGAAGTTTGAATACCACACGTACACAATCATATTAATGTAATAGTACAAAAATAAAAATCCAACCTGGCGACAATCTGAAATATTCAGACGGTTCTCAATATCTACGAATCTGTTACAGCAATTAAACTGAAATTTTGTATGTTGATAGAGGCAATTAACATGAGTAGGATATATGAAAATAGGCTGAATAGTTCTTCACGGAACTACTTGTTAAAAATGTGAATATTATGTATTTTTATGTGCTAATGAGTGAAAAGCAGGAATTTATGTATTTATTGTAAAAAATCCTAAAATGTGTATTTACATAAAAAATATTTATTTACCTAAAATCCGAGCCCTAATAATAATAATAATAATAATAATAATAATAATAATAATAATAATAATAATAATAATAATAATAATAATAATGTCACCTCCGTAGCGTAGCGGTCAGCATGGTTAGCTGCCGCCCCGGAGGTCCTGGTTTCGATTCCCGGCTCTGCCACGAAATTTGAATAGTGGTACGAGGACTGGAACTGGGTCTACTCTGCCTCGGGTGGCCCAAATGAGTAGAGGGGGTTCGATTCCCCCTCAGCCATCCTCGAAGTGGTTTTCCGTGGTTTCCCACTTCGTCTTCGGGCAAATGCCGAGATGGTACCTTCTTCAAGGCCACGGCCGCCTCCTTCCCTCTTCCTTGCCTATCCATCCTAACCATCCTTTGCCTTCCCTCATGAGGCCCCTGTTCGTTTTGCAGGTGAGGCCGCCTGGGCGCGGTGCCATTCCCACCTCACCAGTTGTATCCGTTCCGATTCGATGTTCCCAGCTCTAGGACACTGCCCGTAGAGGCGGTAGTGGTGAGTTCCCTCGCTGAATCCGTGGGTTCCACCAACCTGGAGGGTAAACAACTAAAAAAAAAAAAAAAATAATAATAATAATAATAATAAACTATGTCAATATATTGTACAATAAAACCGTGCCACTTTCGGACACGTTGTAACCTTCCTCAGCGTAGTATAGGATAAGTAAATGTGCAATTACATACACTTAATAAAATTCTGCCATAACAGAGGATACTAAAAAAATTTTTGTTCCAAAAGCTCACAAAGTAAAATTTCAAAAACCAGATCTGTTACAAAATATGTTAAGAAAAAGTCTTGATAAAACATAGTTGAATTGAAGAGATCCAAAAAGAAGAAATTAAACTGAGTAACAAAAACACAAAAACAGAACGGAAAAAGATAGAAAAACTATAACACTTATGTGGATGTGAAAATAGAAATGCTGAATAAGTTAATCTTACCTCCTCATTAAAAGCTAAGAATAACTTTACAATAGAAATTTAAAATGACTTTCAAGAAATCAATGTAACAAACGATATTTTATTGGACAGGCCTAGATTCAGATAATTGGTGAAGAAACATAATTTTGCTACAAACCCACGGATGAGAGCCGCTGCGTGGACAGCAGAAAGGAAGGAAAATCATAGAGAGAATGAAGAGATTTTTGGGAAGAGAAGAAAGTTAATGCAAATTCATCTGTGAAATAGGTTCGGTTGGTTGGTTCCTTAGTTTAGGGGCTGCGACAACGCGGTCATGTAGCCCCGTGTACTTTGGATGAGTGTAGAATTTGTCTGATAACCGGTGTTAATTGTGATGGCTGTATTAGTGTGTGTTATCTGTAATTTAGGTAGAAGGACTGCAGACGTTCAATTTTTTCAAGTAGTTCCTACTTTTGCCACCAAATGCTACCGTCCACGACATCTAGCTGGCGGCCTTGGCTACTAGATGGCATCGCAGTCAGCACATGGTGGCGAACGTAGGAACTAATAGAATTCTAACTTACAAATTTTGGCTTCACACAAGTGTAGTAAGGGGTAGGTTCTTTTTCATGCCATGAATCTATGACATGGGACCGTCGGCTTTACTTCCCCTTCGATGAAGGCATACTGAGGGATTTTTAACGCTCTTAAAAAATCCTACGGCTTCGGCGGAGTTTGAACCCGCGACATTGGGCATAGAAGCTCAGCATGCCACCAACTACTCCACCGAAGCCACCTGAACTAGGTTCAATCGCCCCCTGAGTTGGGCATAACACCGTAAAACAAAGTTCAATTTTATTAAATACTAATAATTTAATATACACACGTTGTGATATCGGACGGCAAATCCAGTACATATTATTTTGTTGTTGTTGTTATTGAGGAGCTTGCCATCGTGGTCATTTAGCTTCGTGTATTTGCGTGTGTATAATTATAAAGGGAAAAAGATAGTCTGATAACCTGTGTTATTGTAGATCTGTTGTTGTTGTAGTAGTAGTGTGTGTATTTGTAATTCAGGAGAGGATTGGAAAGGAGGCCACCGCGGCCCTATGTTAGGAACAATCCCGGTATTTGCCTGGAATAGAAGTGGGAAACCGCGGATAAACATTTCCAGGATGACTGACGTGGGAATCGAACCCACTTCTCCTCAGTTTTGCCTCACGAGGCTGTATGTACCCCTTTCTAGCCCTCAGACAAGAATTAAATCTCTTAGCAGAGATCGGTGTCAAACCCGCACCTTCGGGACGACAACAAAGAAAAGGAAGGAAGAGATTTACGTGACCGTGAATCTTGTGATTGTGAGCCATGGGACCTACTTTTTACGTGGAATTCGAACCACAGGATATGGCATTTCTCTTCGAAAATCTCACATGCATTGACCGGAAATCGAGCCCAGTCGACCTTGGTGAGAGGCCAACAGCTTGACCGCTGCGCTACCACGGCCCTCCGGGGCGACAACAGATTATCTGTGAGACATATTAATCATTATATCAAAAACTCATAATTTTCATACTTTTTAGTAAGCTTACCCACAGCTTTCTCTGCTAACGATACTTACTTGTTCGTTTTTGAGCCAGGGTGATTTTCACATTTTGACAAATTGACACAGCAAAGTCTTTGGTTTGGTTTTTAGCATATTTTCATCATATGAAAATATAGGCTTATACATTTTGTCCGTGTGTTTATGTATGCGTCCCGTAGTTCATGATCGCAAGATTAACGGTCACGTTAAACTACAAGCTTCTTGTTTATGTGTGTGATCTGTGTGTGTGTGTCTAATAAAATCTAATCAGCTGTAGCGATTTCAACTCGGTAAGGACTTAGTACCACCTTGTCCGATCTCAACCGTGCCTTTCAAGTTTTAATACGATTCTCATATTAACATGGTGGCTGCGCGAAATATTTCACCGGCATTCTATATCTCCGAAACGTTACAGATATCAGCCTAACATTTAGTATGGTGATAGAGATTACTAAGATAAGTTTACCTATGTGACATTTAAAAATCTGTTAATTGCAAATCCAACATGGCTACCAAGCGAATTAACATATATAAATGTAATTTTCTCACGATTTATTCATCATAGCGCAGTGAAAGTTCCTTATACAAGATTTAATCTACAGGCATCTATTTTAACTCAATTTTTTATAAATCGCAAGATGGCGGCTGTGCGAAAATTATTATTATTATTATCCCTTATCCAGTCTTTCGTGACTAGACCATTCGCTGATACAAATCTTGTATGATTATTGAGTTGGTTCATTTTATGTGCCCTAAGCATGTGATCAAAGTGAACGTCTGTATAATGAACTCAATAATCTTCATCAACCGGTACGTGACTAGATCATTCTCTGATACGACCACAAAAGAGGCTGACACCTTATTCAATCCGTTTATATGGATGAGCTCAACATTTAGTTGCTGGTACGTGCGTTCTTTCAAATCAACTGTATGATGAAGGTTTTTCTACAGTGAGTTGTTGTTGATATTTTTAGGGGCTTTGTGACAGTGTGGTCATGTAGTCCCGTGTACTTGTGTGTGTGCAGATTTTGTCTGGTAACCTGTGCCACTGTGTGTCTGTACCAGTGTATTTACAATTGAGGTAAGATTTGGGTAGGAAGCTGCCGTGGCCTTAAGTTGAGTACCATCCCGGCATTTTCCTGCAGCAGAAGTGGGAAATCACGGAAAACCACTTCCAATATGGCTGAGGTAGGAATCGAACCCACCTCTTCTCATATTTTACCTCATGAAGCAGAGTGTATCCCGTTCCAGTCCTCAGACCACAATTAGAATTCTTGGCAGAGCCTTCGCAATGTCAGCCAAGAATGCTAGCCACTACGCAACGAGGCGTGCCATTGTACAGAGAAACCGTTACGTCGATTATCATCGCCTTTTGTAATACTTTGTAAAAAAAAAATAACACACCACAATATCAGGTCTTTCGGCTTCCACTGAGTGATCATTTATTATTATTATAATTATTATTATTATATGTTATGTAGTCCTACATAAGTAATATTAAATATCGGTGTTGGGCTCATGACTGAGAGAGAGAGACAATGTTGCCAGCGTCATTGGCCAAGGTCTTTTGAGCTCATTAGTGAAGAAACACCGTCTTACGTACGTTTAATATTGTTATTATAATTAGGCCTCTCCAGAGGGGTGCCTGGAAGAAATCCTGCTTTCTCTTACGGACGTTCTTGGACATGCGCACTCCCAGTCAATAATAGAAGAATGAGAGCCAAGTCTGATCAGAGGCTCGCTGTTGCAAGCAGTAGTGATATAACTCCTACATCTGGTTATAGAATAAACATGCCTTGTTCGATCTCCTGCGATAAGCTGCACCTCCTCTCATTGCCAACATTTCTCTCCACAATGATTGTCACATCGGAGGATATTGCGAGGAGAATCAGTTTACGTTTTGTTGTGCTGACAGTTCTTCTTGTGACCATGGTGCTGGCGGGCCTGCTGTTCGTCGAGAGGACGTCACACGTTCCAGGTCTAAGTGCAGAATCTCAGAACAACTCCCTGTTAAGCAGCAATATTTTTGGTATGCCTACTAGATGCGCGCCTGGCTTGAAGTTCATGGCAGGACGTTGTCGGGAGGTGTATTGACATGTAAAGTACTCAAACAACCGACTACCATCAACGTGTTGCGGTAAGTAGACATTATTTACTTCCGTTCTCTCCCTATTTGCCTGGGGTAGAAGTGGGGAACCACGGTAAAACACTTCTAGGACAGTTTGGATGGGAACTGAACCCGCCTCTTCTCAGTTCTGCCTCACGAGGCTGAATGTATCTCGTTACTGCCCTCAGACCAGAATTAAATTTCTGGACCTCCGTGGTGACTGCTAATAATGCTAGTCACTACGTTAAATGAGTTGGGCTAGAGCATGAATAGAAATAACGTCAGGTATGAGAGGTCCCAGGTTCAATTTTGGCGCTAACAAAGGCCATCCTAAGTAGTAATGTTGCGATTTCCTATCACACACTGCATAGAGGGATGGTACCTCATTACCGTACATGTCTTGACATATCCTCTCCAATCTCACCCCTAGGGCCAGGTGACTTGGTAGTTCCGCCCCTTAAAACAACAATAACTAACCAATCTCACCACAAAAATACTACAATGTTTCACACTAGGATATTCACCATAATAACACATGATATTATACAGTACAACATGCTCTGTATACACATGGAGCTGAAGAACATTGGCCCATTTAAATTATTTTACGAGGCATAACTGTATCCTACATAGTGCAGATAATTAGGTCCTGATATATATAATAACCCCTGGCACTACAGCCCATGAAGGGCCTAGGCCTACCAAATGACCGCTGCCCAGCCAATTGGCCTTCAGATATTGGGGTGACACGTGGTCAGCGCATCGGGTCCCCTCGGCCATTAATCTTGGTTTTCGTGATCGGGGCGCTCCCTCACTGTCAGGCAGCTACTCAATTGTCCTCACGAGGCTGAGTATACCCCGTTCCAGCCCTCACGTCAGTTTCTAAAATCCCTGCCGGAGCCGGGAATCGAACCCGGGGCCTCCGGGTGAGAAGCAGGCGCGCTACCCCAACACCACGGGGCCGGCAATTAGGTCCTAATGCCGTAGATAAAACATTGAACATGTGAAGAGAGCAAAATATTTGGTCCCTCTACCGGTGAAGTAACGCTGGGGATTTGGATGGAATATAATCTGTTTTATGGAGTACGAAGTTAATTATTTAATTCTGTTGTGCACAATGACATAGAGAATAAAAGTCAACATTTTAATAGCAGGAAATTGCAGCCCAATATATCCTTACTTCTCTTCTCAGTTTCATTTCTCATTCCCTACCAGCCTCGGAGACCGAGAGATCTAACACACTACCGCATGCCTCGCTGGCATCGGGAGAGCATGAGTTCGAATCCCACACTGACCGTTTCCCATTTCACCACCAGGCTTCTTTTCAATAGGTCCACCCAAGGCCTATTTCCTTCCAATATCCCTTCGCTGACCCTGAAAATAAAAATAAATGACCATTGGATTATACACACAAGCAAGTTGCTCGTTGAAAATAGTTCAAACACGTTTCTTTACTTTTTCGTTCTTTCGTTCGTGCCTTCTTTCTTTCTCTTGGTTACAAAAGAATGTACGCCATAAATAATGGCATTTTCAACTACGAGTGCACCAACACAGGGCAGCTAAAAGAAAATGCAATACGTTCTGTGCATTTTAGTCTTAAAAAAAAAAAAAAAAAAAAAAAAAAAAAACAAGAATTCAGAAAAAAAATTGAGAATTTTCTTTGTTTGTTAAATCGTTTTAGGGGCTTGGAATATCTTGATAAACAACCCCGTGTACGTGGGTGTGTGCTCAATTCGTCTGATAACGTGTGTTTCTTTGGTGACTGTAGATTTGTCTGGAACTGTAATTATTAGAGTACTTACTACAATTCTAGATAATTGGGAATGCGGCTGGGAGCCACCAGATATAAGGTCCACTCACACCCGCAGACTTCACAGATACAAGTCCTCGTTAGGCGGCTTCGGTGGCGTAGTTGGTAGCATGCTGAGCTTCGATGCCTAAGGTCACGGGTTTAAACCTGGCCGAAGTCGTCAGATTTTTTAAGAGCGTTAAAAGGCATCCCTCAGTATGCCTTTTCGGAGGGGAAGTAAAGCCGACGCTCCCATGTCATAGAGTTATGGCATGATAAAGAACCTTCCACTAATTACACTTGTTGGTAGCTAAATTAAAGGTTAGATTTGACTAACTCTCTTAGGTTCCAACGTTCGTCGCCATGAGCTGACTGCAGTGGCATCTAGTAACCAAGTTCAGAACTAGTTGGTCGTTGACGGTGGTGTTTGGTAGCAAAAGTTGGAACTACTTGAAATTGACCGTCCGCAGTTCTTACCTGAATTGCAGACTAATGCAGACATCACAATTAACACCGGTTATCAGAGAGATTCTACACACATCCAAAGTACACGTGGCTACATGACCGCGTTGTCGCAGCCCCAAAACTGAGGAACCAACCAACCAACCAAGTCCTCGTTTAGGACTACCCATACTTCTACCGCATGAGTCTCCTAGTGGACTTTTGTCCATCAAACATTTTAAATTATTTGAAAGTTTTATCTTAAAATGTTTGATATAATATCGATTCTACACATTATTACAAGAATCATGTTACCAAACAAAGTACAAATTACTGTAATAGACCACAAAAACAAAATAATGCAGCCCATGAATGCTGTGTTCTCTTATTCCGGTATTAATTGGAAAAATAAATTGTTTGGTATCATTTTTCTTGTAACGATACACAGATTTGAAATATTTACCATAAAGTAAGGAATTTATAAACATTAGGATTTGATTGGCCAAGTACAGTAGGTCACTCACGGGGAGGAAATACGAACCGTCCTAATAGTGTGAGTGGACTTTATATCTTTATCCGGGCCACATTTCCAATTTGTTCCCTTTATTACTCGGAAATTTTTGATGGCCCCGTGAACTTAGGGGGTACAGAGGTGTTAAATTCCCTTTATTTAACAAAAACTGTGTTTCACATAACTTACTACGGAAATAAAAATACACATTTTAACGGGAAAACTTACAGTACCAGAATGAGTATTTAGTTAATTTTCAGGCACCCTGTGGAAGTCTACTCTTTCTGCTGTAACAAATGATTCTGTAGCTAACAAGAAATGTGCAGATAGGTCTTCCTTCTTTTATTCTCCAACTTGCACGTCAAAGTGTATGGCTAATTGCCTGTTCCCCAAGCCTTTCCCGATGCTCGCTTATTAAATGGGCCGTCAATCAGCCAATGCCTGTCTTTGTCTCGGCCCTTGTCCATCAGCTTGGAATTCAGCTTTTATCTGAGCACTTCACAACTTACATTACTGACACAGCTGAGCAGTAGTCATTGTGGCTTCGAAAGCAAGAGTTGTGCTTGATCTTAACACGAGAGTGAAAGTGATACAGCACTGTACTATATTAGAACTACGAGTATAACTGAAATATGTAAGTACAACATTGAATAAAGTGCTTATACTCCATATTACTTTTACTCAGTATGTCAATTCTTCTTCTTCTGTCGTTTAGGCCGACTATGGACCACGTTAATTAGATTTCAGCTTCTGGATCTTTATTTTTGCCCAATACTCCTTCATTCTATCACTCTGCATTCTCCTCCTTTCTTCAGTCCATGGTGCCTGGATCCGTGATGTAGGATGAATCTTAAAACCCGCGAAATTCTTAATTTTGACTTTGTATGCTTCCCTGCTGCTGATTTCAGCTCCAGATGTTGTCATTTCTTCTACGTCCTTCTTCACCTCCTGATACCGCGAGCTGTGGTTTTCCTAGTAGCAAAGAATTGCATTATCCGGTTGGTTAATCTACCTGGGTCCATTCTGTAGCCTATATATGTCCAAAGACCATGGCCCTTCTTTTCCGGACGGTGTCAGAGATTTTACCCAATCTGAGGCATAATTCTTGGTTCCCTTCTTTTTCTATACGACCCATCTGCTGTTCTTTTAGGTCCAAGTATCTTCCCTAGAATTATTATGCATTATTATTATTATTATTATTATTATTTTAGCATAAGCCTACCTCCGTTATCCGGAAGCCTATCTCTTCACACAAAATTTTGCAAGTCCTGTTCGATTCCATTGAAGTTAGGTTTTTACTGTATTTGTTACTTTCATTTATTTTATTATCACGGGAGTAACTTACCAAAGGGGCAGATGACCTCGTAGTTCCGCCCCTTAAAACAACAATAACTCGCTAACTAACTTACCAAAGACATCCGTTTTTGAATTTTTGAATCTACCAATCGCAGGGAGAAACTCTTAATGTTTATAACATGGCACCGAAAACATTTGATTACCAAGCTTGTCAGGCTAACGATCTGTTGTTCTGAGACCAAACAAACATGTGGCGAGACGACAGTCGCCGCTTGTTCAAGGCAAGACTTGTGACATGGCAATTAGGACTTTGTATCCGGCTCGCCATCTCTTCTCTTTCCATAACTCCTCTATATACCTTTCACTTACCTGGAGGGAGTGTGGAAAACCCGGATTAAAACAATCAGGATAGCCACTGCAAGGGCCGGGATTTGAACCTAGGATCTCCGGACTTGCTGCAGCTGCCCTTGCGGGCGTGTTGCACGTGTTGCACATGTTGCACGGCTACACCATGGGTCATGGGAGAATGTAAGAACGCATAAATGTAATTAGTTGTCGTTCAGTGCTATAAAATGATATATAAACAGGATGATTCGATGGGTAAGGTAAACAATTCTTCTTAAAAAGATGGAACATTGTCTTTCACGGCCAGTGATTTCAAACTCAGCATTTTTTCAAGGTTTGTGCCGTGTCTTGTGTGGGGTTTCGCATGGGACACCAAGCTGGCTCATCAGCGGGCTCTTGGTGTCCCCGCCCGGCACTGACCTAGAAAAATTGCTGAGTTTTAATTCACTGCCGTGAAAGCCAATATACCATATTTATGGAAGCCCTCATAGGGAGGTTATGGCTGCTTGAGCTTTTAGTTCTCACAGATAAGAGGCGCAGGTGCGCTTCATAAAAACGGAGGTAGCGCGCAGTTCGCTACTCCTGTGGGGGTCCGGGCGGGGACACCAAGAGCCCGCTGATGAGCCAGCTTGGTGTCCTAGGCGAAACCCCACACAAGACACGGCACAAATCTAGAAAAATTGCTGATTTTTCATTCTTCTTAAGATTGCTAACACAACGAATTCTTTGTGTTTCGACGTGTTATCCCTGCTTCCTCCAGGCAAATGCCGGGATGGCTCCTTTCAATAGGTCCACGGACGATTTCTCCGATTTCCTTCCAATATACCTTCCCTGACCCGTCCTGAAAAGAAAAGTACGGTAGCTGGCCATTCAGAAGATTCAGAAGATTTCCAATAAAATTTCCAATTAAAATTTTTCAATGACCGACAAGCTGCTTTTTCCAGTGGATTTACTAGTTCAGCATCACTTACTTTGGGGAATTGCGATTTCATGTTTAAGAATGCATCAGAGTTTCTATACATTGGTTTGACAACATTTTTCACTATTCCCAATTTAATATGCAATTTCTTCAGAAATTATTAAAGTTACATAGCCTATGACACATTTTGTTCCACAGGAATAAGATTGTCACGTTTAGGCCCCAATTTTCTAACGTAATGAAGCTTCTTGTCTCTACTGTCCCATTCGCATAAAAGCAGCAAAATATTGTGGACCCAAGTTGCAAACCAACCATGTCACTTGGTTAAAATTGTGTATTTATTTATTTATTTATTTATTTATTTATTTATTTATCGTATGGCTTTTAGTGCCGGGAGTGTCCGAGGACATGTTCGGCTCGCCGGAGTCTGTAGCTGCTTCTAGCGGACACCCTTAGTGTGAGCTACAAGTTCCGTTCATTTTCAAGTAGATCCAACTTTCGCTACAAGATATCAATGATACCTAGTGGTGAACGTTCTTGGAACTTTGATAGAGCGTTCCGACGAAATCAAACCTAACAATTTAGCTTCACACAAGTTTAGCCTGTGGAAGGATCTTTTACATGCCATAAATTGTGTAGATTTGTCTGATAACCTGTGTCACTGTGATGTTGGTACTACAGTAGTGTGTGTATTTGTAATTGATGATGATTATGAGGATAATTGTTGTTTTAAGGGGACTAACATCTAAATATTTGTAATTTAGGTAGGACTTGGATAGAAAGCGGCCATGGCCTTCAGTTAGGTACCATCCCGGTATTTGCCTGGAGTAGAAGTGGGAAACCACTTCCAGAGCCAGGAATCGAACCCGAGCCTCCGAGGTGACAGCCAAGAATGCTAGCCGCTACGCAACGAGGCGGACTGCAGATCTCTGGTTAATGAAAAAACGAGGGAAATTATCACCTAGGTACTTTTATTGCTGCTGTTTCATTAAGGAGCTTGGACATCACAGTCACCAGCCCAGTATGTGTATGGTCGTCCTTTTTATAATTGTATGTTATTATGGTGCTTGAAGTATGGTGTGATTTTGCAGTTGAGGCCAGGATTGAGAAGGAGACGGACGTGGCCTTAAGTTAGGAACTATCCCAGCACTTGCCTTAGGTAGAAGTGAGAATCCTCGGGAAACTATTTATAGGATGACTGAGCTGAAAATCGAACCCACCTCTTCTCCGTTTTGCCTCACGAGGTTGAGTGTGCCCCGTTCGGACCCTCAGACAAGATTTTAATTTCCTTTCACCTTCCATCTTACCACCTTGAACCCGGGAGCTTTGTGACCAATACGTACCCCAAAGAGGGTATCACGTATTATCACACAAGGCGACAGTTACTTCCGTAAGTTGACTGCAGCTATTTTAGGGGCAGATGACCTCGTAGTTCCGTCCCTTAAAACAACAATAAGTAACTAACTAATTGACTTGAACTACAGTATAATAGCTGACGATGTCCTTGCCGTAGGTGTGTGTAGAGGCTCTAAAGGCAACGGAAAGTCTTCACAATGTGGTATGTACATTTCTTGGAGGCAATCCTCTTCAAATAAGCCTGTAGATAAGTCTGTCTAGATGTCTTCTCGGTAAATATTAAGGAAGTACAGTGGTTATTGGAAGTCGAAGTGGCAAGGAAAACGTTTAAGACACATACTGTATTTGTTTTTCTAGAATCAATCGGGATGACTGCGGAGAAGGAAGCGTTATCTACTGTTGAAATAGGTGCTGTGATAAGAGCTTATTTAACCTCCAGCTTTTGCCGTGTCTGTTTCGGGGTTTCACCCAAAAGCACCTAGTCAGGCTCATGAGCGGAAATATGGTTCACCCTGCACGGTCCGCAACTGGGGCAGTGGAGCCATGTATTACGTCCTAACTTTGAAGCGCATCACACTACAAGGAGGAGATAATGTTGAGGAAGCTCTTACTTAGTTCCCCCAGCAAAGAAATGCGGTGAGCTTCACATATGGGACATGGTTCACGGTATACTAAGACCTTCACAAAAGAAAAGAAGAAAACAACAACAACAACAACCTCCACTTCAACATGCCTTTCACCTTCCATCTTACCACCTTTTACCCCCACCTCCCTTCTTAGTATGTCAACTCCTCTCCTCCACACTCCCTTCATATTCTACAATTTTCTTTTTCACCTATCCTCATGTTTACATTTTCTCCCCACTTATCGTTTTCTTTCTGATTTCAATCAGTAAGTAGCCTACTTCCCCCAATTATTTACTTCGAATTTGACCATCTCTTTCAATAGCTTCAGTAAGCCTCCGTGGCTTTGGCGGCAGCACGCCGGCCTCTCACCGCTGGGTCCGTGGCTCAAATCCCGGTCACTCCATGTGAGATTTGTGCTGGACAAAGTGGAGGCAGACAGGTTTTTCTCCGGGTACTCCGGTTTTCCCTGTCACAATTTCATTTCAGCAACACTCTCCACTATCATTTCATCTGTAATTCATTTAATCATTGCCCCAGGGGATTGCGACAGGCTTCGGCAGCCGGCACAGTTCATATCCTCGTCTCTAGATGGGAGAGGGGCTTCATTCATTCCATTCCCTGACCTGGTCGGTCGATTGGAAGCAGTCTGTGGATTTTCATTTTCAATAGCTTCAGTCTTTTTAAATTTTCCATCTTTGTTCCAACGAGACGGTGAACTGTCTAGGGGGGTTGTTAAACGCACATGGCTCACTACCCCAGTGGCAGTCCGGGCAGGGTGATGAATCTGTCTTCGTGTTCCTGGGTGAAACTCGGGTACATTTACTGAGGTTTAAATACTTGTTGTGAAAGCCAATATTTGAGGAGATTAGTTCCTCGATTGGCAGGAGAGAGACAGACAAAACGGTGGGGGGAAAATAGGGAGAACTCATTGATTAATTGATGTAGTGTTTTAAGAAGCTTGACTGAGGTCTCAGGATACGTATTGTGCCCGTTTGGATCAGGATCCAAATGACCACATTTTGAACAAGTAGCCTAGTTCCGTGAAGAACTATACAGCCTATTTTCATATATCCTACTCATGTTAATTGCCTCTATCAACATACAAAATTTCAGTTTAATTGCTGTAACCGATTCAAGATACTGAAAACCGTCGAAATATTTCAGATGGTCGCCAGGTTGGATTTTTATTTTTTGTACAATTACATTAAGATTATTGTGGTCGTGTGGTATTCAAACTTTAATCGCATGATTAGAACACAAGAAGTAAAAACGAGATTTTAAAATTACGCACAGCAGCCATCTTGTGATTACGCAAACAATTGAAATAAATTAGATGCCAGTGGATCAACATTTGTATAAGCATTTAACGTGAAACGTTTCACGGCACTCGGATAGTTAATTCGCGAGAAACGTCCATTTAAATATTTATACTTCGCGTCGCCGCCATGTTGGATTTGTGCTCACCAGGTTACTCAAAGTCCTATAGGTGAACATATGTTCATAGTCTCTATGAACATTAAAAAAATCTGTTTGGTTGCTGTAAATGATTCATAGATATTGAGAACCGTCTAAATATTTCGGAAGCTCGCCGTTTAGGATTGTTATATGTATAGGCCATAGAGTTATGTACCATTCAAGGACAATTATTGCCTAGGTTCATTATTCAAACTTTCACTTCAATCGCATGATTACGACACAAGAAATAAAAACATAATTTTAAAATTTCGCACAGCCGCCATCTTGAGGTTATGTAAACAATTGAATTAAATTAGATGGTAGTGCATTACAATGTGCAAAATCATTTACTGTACCACATTTCACTGCGCTCAGAGAGTTAAATCACGAGAAAAGTCTATTAAAATATTTCAAATTCGCTCGGTCGCCATGTTCGTTTTGTACTTTACAGGTTTATGAAATATACATAGGTAAACTTGTATCAGTACCCTTTATCACCGTACAAGATTGCAGGGTGATATCTGTAATAGTTTCAGAGATATAGAATGTCAGTGAAATATTTCGCACAGCCGCCATTTTAAGGTTACGTAAACAATTGAACTAAATTAGACTCCAGTGCTTTACAATGTGTATAAACAATTGCTGTACCCAGTTTCATTACGTTTGGGTAGTTAAATCGCGAGAAACGTCTATTTAAAAGTCTCAAATTCGCTTGGCCGCCATGTTGGTTTTGTAGTCACCAGGTTTTTGAAAGTCTCATAGGTGAACTTCTAGTAATGCCCTTTATCACCGTACACAATGTCAGGGCGATATCAGTAATAGTTTCGGAGATATCGAATGCTAGTGAAATATTTCGCACAGCCGCCATGTTGGATCGGTGAGACGTAACAAAATTTGAAGGGCACGGTCGAGGTCGCCGGGAATAGCGCCATGAACTTACCGAGTTTCATTGAAATCGCTCCAGCCGTTTAGATTTTATTAGGCGGGGACACACACACACACACACACACACACACCTCTCTCTCACACACACACACACACGCGCGCGCGCACACACACACACGGACAAAAGGTGATCTCATAAGCCTATTTTTTCAAAATTGAAAATAGGCTAAAAATACCGAAATCAGATAAGCACGAGAAAATGTATCTCAGGGTCTATCTAGGCAAATAATTGGTCTATCTGGCATCCCTGATTTCGGTAATTCTCAAGTAGGTAAGGAGTGAAATTATTTTTTTGGAAACACACACTTTCTTAAAATATCTCAATTTATTGATAATTAAAATTGACTTTAACTGGCAAAAAAAAAAAAAAAAAAAAATTCAAGACACAAACAGACAACACACTCATTTCAAAAATCATCCTTCCTATCATTCACCACTTCGCAAAATTTGATAATCAGAAATCAAAGTCCATCTGATATCAACAATATTTTTTTTTTTTTACATATTTACACTAGATAATCACTTTCATTAAAGAGTCCGAGTGATTCATTCTATTTACATATCTCGTTGCACATTACGAAGATTCGTCGTTCGTTGATGACATTAAAAAAAAATTATACACTTTTATTTTTTTTCCTCTTTTCACAAAAAACAATATATTTTATTCTGTTGGTTCATTGATAACTCTGTCTTATGAACCTCATATTAAGATTCGGCTTAACAAAGTCGGATGTTAATACGGTCATTATTTTCAAAAACTTTGTTTCAACAATAAACAAAATTTATGAAATTTTCATCAAATTAAAAATTAAATTATATCTCTTTTATCTATAAGTCTCTTTGTTCCAAATGAACAATGTTCAAAAAATAGGAATTTCATCATTTGATATTTATTATTCATAATTGACATTTGTTATAAACAACACAATTGTTGCAATTTATTCTCAGTTGACTGAGTTTCTTGTCACAACATCTTCTCACTTAGAAAATCTGTGCAATGTTTCATAAAAATTTAAATTATAAAATTCTCTGAATTTATTATTATTATTATTACCATTTTTAATTATTTCCATAATTCTCTTAGAATTTTATTTATAACAGGGTTTTACTTTTCATCTGGTGAATATTAACTGCTCATATCAAAAGAAAAATTCTCTTTATCAATACTCAAAGCACAACATATAAATGTTTAATTATTTATCTTGTTAATCTTTGCATTTTCCAACTTTAAAAAAATCTGAGGTCAGGTTCCTCAAAATCTAAACTCATACTGTTCAAATATTTAGGCATCAGGTTTGGAAAATTGAAGTTGATCCAGATAAAAAAATTATTTTTGAAACTGACAGATTTAGTGAGATTAGACTAGAAATATGGGGCGGTCTAATAATGCCTTACCCTTCTTTTACAATTCAGAGCCCATATGCTCTCCATAAACATTCACATGACACACACGCATATCCCTGTTGCACAAGACAATGGGACTCAAAGCCCTCACGGACGACCCATCTGGCCTCCTCACCAAACTTAAGTGTTGACAATTATATTCACACACTAAACAATTATATTTGACTTCATCTATTATATTTTTTTATCCACCAAACACTTTTATATATTTTTCTCTTTGTAATATCCTGTCTTACCACTCTGCGTTTTTCCCAAATTTTATTTTTATAAGAAAAGATGTATTTATTATGGTCAACATTTCCTGGCCTTCCCTTTTACATAAATTCTGCCCTAGAGTAATACATAAGTACCTGCCTTATTGTTTTCTTTTGATATTCGTTTATAGTTTTTTTTTCCTTTTGGAAAATTTTATTGAGCTCAAAATTGATTATATTTCACCTTCATTTACCAACTCATTCTCATTCATTCATTCATTCATTTGCAATGGGGGGGGGGGGGGTGTCCCCCGGTGGCAAATTGGATATACATACAAATAAATAATTATACATAACAATTATACAACAATTAAACTGGAGTATTTACACAAATAGTCAGTCTTTTCTTAAACACACCTATATGTTTGGGAAAAGGCTCTAAGACTGCGGCAGGTAGAGAGTTCCAGTTATCAATGGCACGGTTTACAAAATAATATTTACCATAATTTGTTCGCTGTGGTCGGCCCTTAACTTTGAAAGGATGATCGTTCCTACCCATGTAAGTGGGCTTTCCCAATCGTTTGCTAAGCTCACCCCATGCTGGTTGATTTGTATATGTGTTGTACATAGCGGAGAGTCTAGATTTCATCCTCCTAGCCTCCAGTGATTCCCACCCAAGTTTCTTTAACATACGGCTCACACTGCTCCTAGGATTAAAGTCACTGTGCACAAATCTAGCGGCCTTTCTTTGTACCATTTCCAACTCATTGATGAGCCCTACTTGATATGGATCCCAAACCGCCGAGGCATATTCCAGAAAAGGTCTTACAAGTGACACATAGCCTAATTCTTTAGCAGAGGTACTACTTCCTTTTAATACCCTCATTACAAAGTGCAGGGATTTGTAAACTTTTGAAACTACACATCCTACATGACTACTCCATTTCATATCATTCCTTACGTGAACGCCCAAATATTTGCAAGAATCTTCTTCTACAAGTATTTCCAAGCCAATGTTATATTGAAAATCCTGCCTTCGCACTTTCCCTATTTTTAAGAGACTACATTTTCTTGTGTTTATTTTCATTTTATTTACAATCGCCCACTTATAGACCAGGTTCAGGTCCTCTTGAAGCACTGCATTGTCTTGTGAGTCATGTATCTTTCGATATATTACACAATCATCCGCAAACAATCGACAGTCACTGCGAATCCCATTTGGTAAGTCATTTATAAACGCCAAAAATAACAAAGTTCCGATTACGCTGCCCTGAGGGATACCCGACGTTACGGTAATTTCATCCGAGAATATGCCTTCGACTTTCACTTTCTGGGAACGACCCGTCAAAAATTCTTGGATCCATAAAATTACTCTTCTATCAATCTTCGTCGAAGCTAATTTATGGAGTAGCATGTCATGCGGCACGACATCAAATGCCTTCGCAAAATCTATAACCACGGCGTCGACTGAAACTCCATGGTCTAACGATTCGCTAATGTCTTGAAAAAGTGATAGCATCTGACTCTCGCATGAGTAACCTTTCCGAAATCCATGTTGCCTATCATTAAACCATGATAATGTTTCCCACTGTTCCCTCAAGTAGTCGCAAATGAGATGCTCCATCTGTTTACAAACGATGGACGTAAGGCTAACCGGCCTGTAGTTGCCCAATTCAAGTCTGCTCCCTCCCTTAAATATTGGGACTACCGTAGCTCTTTTCCAGTCATCTGGAATTTGCGCATTGTTTATGGACACATTAAACATCACCTTCAAGTATCGTGCCACGGCCCTACCTCCTAGTTTAAGTACTTCACTAACAATATTATCAGGACCCTTTGATACATTGAAACGTAGTTTTTGTATTAGCTTTACAATTGCTGACTGGTTTATTTGGAACAGGGGAGCCCCTGATTCGTTGTTAAGGTCCAACACACAGCTATTGGATTTATTGAACACACAAAGACATTTAATTCATTAGCAATGGCCTGTTTCTCAGTAATTAATTTACCGTCATTGGACATTATCATCGACAAATTATTTGAATTTCCCCTTCTTCTCCTAACATAACTGTAATTTTTTTTCCACCCATCACCTCCCGAACCAAGTAAACCTTGCATATAACTGTCATGAGCAGCCCTCTTTTTTAAGACGAGCTCTCTTGATAAGGACTTAAATTTCAACATATACTTGTCACTATCATGTCTTTTTGATGAATTAGCAGCTTATTATAAATAACAACGATCGATTAACTGTAACACTTGAGTGCTTTTATTTGACATAGCCTACATTATAACAATACTACATGTACTCTAAGCCCACCACAATCATTGGAGATGGTAGAGTTTGTTTTCCACAGAGTGTACACACACGACTACACACTGCCTTGCAATCCATGGTGATCAGGCTATGCCAGCGCTCTCGGCAACCAGCTTGGAGTATCCGAACCTTGTGGCAAGCGCTCTCCAACACCCCTTCTCACTGTCATAGGTTCGTATCATTGTAGATCCAGTTGTTCCACAATGTTCTGGAATGGTTCTCTAACCAAATGCTTCGTGAATACATCAGCCAGCATCTTGTTGGATGGACAATACAGCACTTCTATGATATCATTTTCTCCAAGATCCCGAAGCTGGTGATGACATACATCAATGTGTTTGGTGCGAGCCCCAAACCGATTTGACTCAATTAATTTAATACAACCTTGGTTATCTTCATACATGGTTGTTGGACCAACAATCGGTAAACTCATGTCCATAAGTAATTGTCTGAGCCACAGAAGCTCCCGACTGGCAAATGATGCTGCAATGTATTCCGCCTCCGTAGACGACATGGCAACTGACGTTTGCTTCCGGCTTGACCATGCTACAACTCCTTCGCCAAGAAAGAAAACAACCACTTGTAGATTTCCTGTTGGTCTTGTCACCAGCCCAGTCAGCATCCACATAACATTTGAGCTCTGTGTCTTTAGTTGAAGATAAACAAAGTGTCTTGTGTATTGTAAATGCGAGATACCGCATCACTCGTTTTACAGCATTCCAGTCCTGTTGAGTAGGCTTCTCCACTCGCCGATTAAGTAGACTCACTGCGACTGCGATGTCTGGTCTGGATACTGTGGCTATGTATAGTAGAGACCCTATGGCTTTCCTGTACAGAGTGTTATTTGGTAACTCTGCACTTGCAGTCACTTCACCAGACAAGAAATTGGTTTCCATTGGAGTAGCAGCTGGTTTTGGCTCCGATAAGCCATGATCCTCCAACAATGCTGCGATCTTTGCTTTTTGGTTTAGCAAAAATGTTCCATTTTCCTGTCGTTCCACTTGAATTCCCAGATAGTAACTAACATCACCCAAGTCTTTGATGTCAAAATAATTCTGCAATTCTGTACCAGCTTTATCAGTTAATTTTGCAGACTGACCGGCTACCAGCAGATCACCGACATACAACAGAATGTAAGTAATGCTTCCATCTACTTCCTTTCTTGAATAAAGACACTGATCTGCATTTCCTTGTTGAAAGCCTAACTTGGATAATGTCTCTGTAGCTGTCTTGTTCCAAACGTGTGCCGATTGCTTTAAACCATAGAGACTTTTCCGCAATTTCATAACTTTGCTCTCTTGACCGGGTTCCTCAAAACCCTGTGGCTGTTCCATATATAGTTCCTCTTTTAATTCACCGTTCAAATAAGCACTTCTCACATCAAGATGCCGAACGTGAAGTCCCCTCTGTGCAGCTACATTGAATAAAACTCGAACAGTGTCATGCTTCACCACTGGCGCAAAAGTTTCATCGTAATCCTCACCATATCGTTGAGAAAATCCTCTGGCTACCAATCGGGCCTTGTAAGTGTGGATTTGACCGTTACCGTCCAATTTTGCCTTAAATACCCACTTACAAGAAAGAGTCTTCTTCCCTGGTGGAAGCTCCGTTAATCCCCACACACAATGTTGATTGAGAAAGCTTATTTCTTCTTCCGCAGCAGCAGTCCACAACTTTTGCTCACGAGGTGACATTTTGAGCATTTCGTTCCATGAGGCTGGCTCTCTGGTGTGATTCGTCTGCACCTTGTACGTTAGCTTCTTTGCTGGTATACCCTTATTTGGCCGTTCAGAAACTCTTTGTGGAAATCGTGGAGTTTCTGCTTCAGTCTCACATTCATCTCCTATGCTGCTTACAGTCTCTCCTTTGTTGAAAGTCACCGTGTTGTTACCTCTGGGATTCAGTGTTGAGTTGTCAGCTGATTCCGTCTGTGTCGAAACATGTTCCAATGTCCCTACATTCTGCGGTGTGATTTCATTAACCCCTTCTTTCGGTGCACTGCCTACCGAAGCTGGATGTCTGGCAACACTCTCAATTACCCGCACCGATCTGCTGATCCAAACCTTGGCTGTCTTTGGATCTAGAATCCGATATCCTTTGGTATTTCCATCATAGCCAATCAGGACGCCCTCTATTGCTTTGTTGTCCCATTTCTTTCGCTTTTGATTGGGTACAAGCGAATAGACCTTCGATCCAAACACACGTAAATGACCCAGGTCTGGCTTCACACCTGTAAACAATTCAACTGGAGTTTTGTTGATACTCCGGCTCGTTGATCGATTCTGCAAATAAGCTGCGGTCAAAACTGCTTCTCCCCAGAAGCGGTTGTTCAGATCAGCATCCAACAACATGCACTTAGCAGATTCTGTCAATGACCGATTCTTCCTCTCTGCTACACCGTTTTGTTGTGGAGTGTAGGGGACTGTGAGCTGATGTTGGATCCCCTCCTTCCGCAGAAAGTTCTCCAGTTTTTGTGAAATGTATTCTTTGCCATTGTCTGTACGAATGGCAATCGGCTTCCTTCCAAATCTAGTATGCATTGCAGCAATGTATTCTTCTACGACGCCTGCCACCTCATCTTTGGATTTTACCAGCCTTACCACAGTAAAACGGGAGTAATCGTCAATGAGTGATAGAAAATACCTATTTCCACTTGGCGTTGCAGTCTGCATGGGCCCACAAAGATCAGAATGAATGAGTCACATGGGCTCCTTCTCTCTGGATGTACTCTCAGAAAATTTTGCTTCTGTTAGTTTTCCCTTGATGCAGTCTTCGCATACCACCTTCTCCGAACATTTCGACACTTGGATTCCTGTAGCCAATTCCTCATTGATCAGACGCTGGATTGCAACCGGATCCCGATGTCCCAATCGACGATGCCACTGGTGTAGGCATACAGCTTCTCCCGCCACATGAACTGACGAACTTGGTACCACAGTCTGAAGTCTGAATAAATTCCCATCGTTCCTTGCTTCTGCGATGACCTGATGTTCTTTGTAGATGCTGCACGTGTCATTCTCGAACGTTACTCGGTGACCTTGCTCTGTTATGCGCCTCACCGAAAGTAGACTATCATCCAATTGTGGAATAAGCAGCACATTTTTCAACAGTACTTCTTGGAGGTGCCCGCCTGGTACCTCACAGTAAAATTGTCCATCTCCGATTCCAGCAGCTACCACGGATGAACCATCAGCAAGAAAGACTGTAGCACTTGTGTCACGAATAGACATGAAAAATTGCCTATCATTCGTCATATGACTGGTTGCCCCTGAATCTATGCACCATCCTCCAGTAGGCCTACTTGCAGCATGTTGTTGATCCAGTGCCCTAAATGTGGCATAGTTCTGTGTGTTGCATACCTTAACCTCAACCGATGATCATGCCGATTCTGAACCTGCTGACCTCTTCTGTTGACTTTTCTTGAATCGATAGCAATCTGCTTTTAAATGGCCAAGTTTATTACAGAAGTAACATGCCCGTGTCTCTTTGCCACCCGTATTTGGTTTCCCGCTTGAATTTTTAGTTGTTCCACTTTGATGAGCACGACTAACCTTACTTGAGTCTGCGACCGCCGACTGTAGTGCAACCTCTGAATCACAATTTCCAGGCACACCAGCTTAGGCACGCCTTTGGTATTCGTCAAGCATTTTCCCAGTTACATATTCCACCGTTAAATCTGCCTCGTCACGGCCCTCGAGCGCTGTGACAAGCCCTGAATAAGATTCTGGAAGACTCACCAGCAAAACCGCAACAATCTCGTCGTTTTCAAGTGGCCTACCAGATCCACGCAGCAAACCCACTACTTCCATAATTGCGTCGATGTGACTGCTCATTGGTCCACCACGATAATGTATGCCGTACAGTTTACGTCGTAAATATAACCTGCTTCCGAACGTGGATCTCTCGTACTTTCTCGAGAGAGCCTGCCATGCATCACACGCATCGTTCAAGTGTGCAAAATGAATGAGTTGACTGTCCTCAACACTCAATGTAATGCACGCTAAGGCTTTGTTATTTTTCTTCTGCCACACCACGTTAATTACTTCAGGCTTTGGTTCACTGACAACTTCCCACAAATCATCACGCACTAATACGGCTCGCAACTTTGTTTTCCAAAATATAAAATTTCCACCATTTAACATTGGAATATTCAACTTGACACTTTCTTGAGCCATCTTGTAATCGCACACACTCAAAGCACACGATCGTTAAACAGACTTTTAATCCACTTACGCGCAGTTTGCCGTAGACTGGGCCTCATAGCCTGATGAATTAGCAGCTTATTATCAATAACAACGATCGATTAAATGTAACACTTGAGTTAGGAATCTCTGTTTCGCGGGCTTTTTGGTCGTGTTCCAAGGACATTTTGTCGTCCCGACGTTTCGCTGAATACTGCGTTCAGCATGTTCACAGGTTACATAAAGCGAGGTAAAAAGAAGATATATAAATAGTCAACAACCCACACATAGAGGCTACCATAGCAACGGCGTACCACATAAAAGTAATGCATCAAGGACAGGGCTGCTCGTCTGTTGCATCTTCTCGTCTACGACGGTCAATAAGGGCAGGCTTGAGGGGATTAAGGACTGGAAGCCAAGCTCTGTTCACACGTTCTGCTTCCTCCTTAAGATTGAAGCTGTTAGTATGCTTCAGGATTTCAATGGCCTCCCTTTGTAGCCTGGCATGATAAGACACCGTGGTGGACAGAACTTCGGTGTCTCCATATCTTATATCGTGACCTGCAAGTAGCGAGTGTGCTGCTACAGTGGATTTATCTGTTTGTCCCAGCCGGCTGTGTCGTTCGTGCTCCTTGAGGCGAGTGGCAATACTTCTTTTCGTTGTTCCAATATATACTTGGCCACAATCACACGGGATTTTATAAACCCCTGCCGCGGTATGAGGATGTCGCTTATCTTTAGCGGACCTAAACATGTCCTTAATTTTTCGTGTATGCCTGTATATGGTCTTTATATCATGGGACTCGAGTAGCCTCCCTATTCTGTCCGTGACCTTTTTTATATATGGAAGAAAAGCTCTAGCCAGGGGCTGCTTGTCTCCAATTACCCTTGTAGTTGGACGTCTCGGATGGAGTGCTCGCTGGATATCTTTCTGGCTGTACCCATTCGCGCGTAAGGCCTCGTTGAGGTGTTCAATTTCTTGTTTTAGGCACTGCTTTTCACAAATTCTTTTAGCGCGGTCAGCCAGTGTTTTTATAACTCCGTATTTCTGTCGTCTGTATATAAAGACCATATACAGGCCTACACGAAAAATTAAGGACATGTTTAGGTCCGCTAAAGATAAGCGACATCCTCATACCGCGGCAGGGGTTTATAAAATCCCGTGTGATTGTGGCCAAGTATATATTGGAACAACGAAAAGAAGTATTGCCACTCGCCTCAAGGAGCACGAACGACACAGCCGGCTGGGACAAACAGATAAATCCACTGTAGCAGCACACTCGCTACTTGCAGGTCACGATATAAGATATGGAGACACCGAAGTTCTGTCCACCACGGTGTCTTATCATGCCAGGCTACAAAGGGAGGCCATTGAAATCCTGAAGCATACTAACAGCTTCAATCTTAAGGAGGAAGCAGAACGTGTGAACAGAGCTTGGCTTCCAGTCCTTAATCCCCTCAAGCCTGCCCTTATTGACCGTCGTAGACGAGAAGATGCAACAGACGAGCAGCCCTGTCCTTGATGCATTACTTTTATGTGGTACGCCGTTGCTATGGTAGCCTCTATGTGTGGGTTGTTGACTATTTATATATCTTCTTTTTACCTCGCTTTATGTAACCTGTGAACATGCTGAACGCAGTATTCAGCGAAACGTCGGGACGACAAAATGTCCTTGGAACACGACCAAAAAGCCCGCGAAACAGAGATTCCTATTTCAACGCCGGTCGTGAAAGTCTACATTTTTACTTAACACTTGAGTGCTTTTATTTGACATAGCCTACATTATAACAATACTACATGTACTCTAAGCCCACCACAATCATTGGAGATGGTAGAGTTTGTTTTCCACAGAGTGCACACCCACGACTACACACTGCCTTGCAATCCATGGTGATCAGGCTATGCCAGCGCTCTCGGCAACCAGCTTGGAGTATCCGAACCTTGTGGCAAGCGCTCTCCGACACTTTTATTGTATAATTTCCTAATTTTCCGTTTTAGACTCCTAATTTCTCGTGCATAATACTCAGGATCTGGGTTTTGTTTCAGCAATTTAAATGGGACAAATTTATCAACAGCGCTATTTAAAATTTTCAAAAAGTTAGTCCACAGGATATTAATGTGATTTCCTTCCGATGCCCATCCTACAAATAGCTCATTCCAATACCCCTGAAACTTGCCCTGATCCACCCTGCGATACTGGAATATGATTTTTTTTGCTACATCAGAGTCTAATTTTGTAATGTCACCATATCTAATATTTAATTCAACCCCAGAATGGTCACTAATTCCTGGTACTTTCAGACAGTTAATATACAGCTCTACAGGCCTTACGAGATAAACATCTAAGGTATTATTGTCTCTAGTTGGGAAGTCAACTACTTGGGAAAATCCCCCCTCCCTTAATAATTTATTTGCAGCGCTCTGAGCTTGACCACAGCTAGTTGACTCACCAGACCAGTCTACTTTGGGGAGGTTTAAATCTCCAGCAATTATTATGCTCTTTTTCATAGCATTACCCGTACAAGTTTTATCATACAGTGTTTCGAGGAGAGAAAAGTTATCTTTCGGTGCTCTATACGCCCCTATCACCTGAAGAGGGAATTTATTTCCTTTATCCGAAATTTTTACACATAACATTTCATGATCCATATCAGCCCACTTTAAGAAACTAGCTATATTTTTGCGCACACAAATAAATAGCCCACCACCTCGCTTCCCCCGATCCCTTCTGTACATTTCGTTGGTCCCTTGAATTATTTCGCTACTATTAATGTCCTCATATAACCAAGATTCAGTTGCAATCACGATGTCCGGAGAATACGTCTCTACAAGATTCCAAAATTCAATTAATTTATTTCCTAAACTCTGACAATTAACCTGCAGTAATCTTAGAGTCTTACCTCCGCAGCAAATATCTCGAAATAGCTCCTTCTGTTCCCATCGGCTGGCAACCTCTGGACCTGCTCCTCCTCACAAAAGCCGGAACGAACCGATGACCCTGTCATGTAGGCTCCCTAGGTTGAAAGCGCCCCGTCGATTTAGATGCAGCCCGTCTCGGGCGAAGTCACGGCCACCAATCCAGCATTCAGCTTCTACGTACACTAATCCCAGTTGTGCACAAACCCAGTCCATGCGGTCATTTACAGTCTTAACTCGCCTTAACGGAACATCTCCCCGCCGAACAATGCCACTCGTTATAATTTTTGCATTTCTAAACTTGCTTTTAGCTTTTCTGCCTAATTCGTAGAGCTCCCCCATGATAAATCAGCTGTAGCCCTCTTCTTTAAATCGTTCGTCCCAACATGGAGCAACAACACTTCAACTTTGTCACAGTCTTCTACATTTGCTTCTTCCACTTGTTGGGCAAGCTGGTCAATTTTAATCCCCGGATAACACCGCACTTTCGCACCTGATTTCCTCGAGATATTCGCACTCCATCGTATCATAGAATCACCCATTATGATAACGTCATCCTCAGTTTGCTCCTGCACGCCCTCTTCCACACTGATCCCAGTAGAAAGCCGTTCAGTCACATCCTTCACCGTTTATTCTGATTCTCGAAGCTTTGTTCTAAGTTCCTGTATTATTTGATCCCTTGCTTTGATTTGCACCCTCAAACAGTCCGGCGTATCACATACTTTACAAAACCAATTTCCGACATCACAATCCTCCTTCTTGACCTTAATACAGCCGAAGTGAAACCATTTCTCACATCGTCTACACTCAACACCATTCTTCAATGTTTTACTGCACGTCGAACACTTTAAAGCTGCCACTGGATCATTTGCCTGATTCACATTTGGATTAACAGACCCTGGATTCACTTCCACTCAACCAATAACTAGGAATGCAGATATCACTAGGGCTATGAACCACAAGTTGTTAGGTCTCGTAAGCGCACACAAACACCGGAAATCCCGACTACCCTTCTACCTGTTTATAAATTTCAACTTCTATTTCACAAAAGTTATCGCATTTAAAACCTTCAATTTAAATAAATTCCTCCACAAATTATTATTATTATCAATGGCAAAAATAAATTGTTTATTTAATAATGCTTTCCTATTACTTCATAAGGATTATTAATGCCCTGTTTCACTCCTAAACAATTATCTAACTCATTGTCGCGTTTTATCTATAACACTTTATTATTATTATTAATGCCGTAATCATTTAACTCTATTTAGTTTTAGTAAATGGATCTATTACCAAATTATCTTTTACAACGTTAAATAGTGTTTCAATCAATAACAATACAAAATTATTTTATTCACATTTGATATTATTATTATCTTTGTTTTATTTTTATGTTTATTTATTTATTTATTTATTTATTTATAAAATTTAATTATTCAAATAATCCAAGATGTAACTTAAATCTCTCATAAGAATTTACTTAGATTCTTCCTATCCTTTGGAAAAATTTTATATCTTTCATGTTGCAGAAAACATGAACATGACTGTAGTCTGAACGAAATAGAAAATACGGCAAAATAAATTGTCAGACTTTCATGTCACTCCATTTGCCATC
This sequence comes from Meconema thalassinum, assembly GCA_946902985.2. NCBI lineage: Eukaryota > Metazoa > Arthropoda > Insecta > Orthoptera > Tettigoniidae > Meconema > Meconema thalassinum. The sequence continues at coordinate 416,952,556 of OX336391.1, forward strand.
CTGGACAAATATGATATTCAAAATAAACGGTGGTGTTGATTTCTTAAAATGACTGAGTAAAAAGAATTCTCAAAATGCTCTACTAAGCTAGTTGATAGTACATGAAATAGCTCTTACTTCATTCTTGCTGTGCTGGTGATGCGTGTCCTTCAGTAAACGCTATACACATAGCGTCTCCCATGGTCATCTGCAATCCATTTCAACTTCGTTGGTCCCACGTCACACCTATCCTTAATTCGTTTAACGGCGCATGTCGATTAAATGATCGCTCGTTTAAAACAAACACTCCCGTATTCTTCAACACATGGTAACATTTCGAACTGTAGCAATAGTTCCAAATGAATGTGTTACCCTTGCAATTTCGTTTCTTGGAACAAGTTCCACGTTTGAAAATACTGTTCTGATCGTCCGCTCGCATAGGCACACCTATTAGCAGTTGAGACTGAACCCCAAGTTCACAGTCTGTCCTGTTAAAAGTTTGAAGTGCCTTGTACAGTTTCGCAAATAGAAACAACAAATTATTGTAGGCGACTTCAGTGAATGGTTTATCAAATAACCATCAATTGTAGAGTACTTGTAATAATATCTGACTATAGAGCCCCCTAATATTCCAAGTCCGTTGTTGAAAATTTCTATCACCTTGAACATAGCTCCAGCCCACATGGCTTTACTTGGTGGCAAAGTTCTTTCGGCATGTAGTATGACGTGGTATTCACTGTTATGAAGCGTAGCGGCGAGTTCCTCCCAAGCAGTTGCTTGCTAGGAATGACTTGACTGTAGGGATGGGCGCGACTGAAGCCTGGAATCGAGAGTATCGACTCGATCGACTCCGAACACCGGTCTCGGTTCGCATGAAGCCTCGCGACTCCAAGATAATCTCATGCGTATTGCGGGGCCGCTTCGCATGAAGCCTCGCGACTCCAAGCTCACGTGATGGGTATTGCGGGGCCACACGGTCCCTTCGCATAAAGCCTCGCGATTCCAAGCTAACCTGATAAGTAAGGCCCGGATAGTTATGTGTTTATATATATTTAATTTTACTAAATATTTTCTATTTATTTACATATATTTGCCGTTTTTATAAATAAATACATATTATGGCGAATTTATTCGTAAGTAGGCTACATATTTCCTGTATTTGGTGGTATGTCGCACTCCTTATATAAATGCTGCCGACAATTTTCGACCCTTGGCAATTCCATTAATTTGCCTCTCTATTTCGTGAATGCCCCTGTCTCTGTATTGTAGTAGTATTTCAAGACAGGAATTCCCTGGCCATTAAATAGACTATAGCAGGGGGGCTGGAGAAGACTCGCGACTCCAAGCTCCCCTGATGAGTATTGCGGGGTCGCTTCGCATGAAGCCTCGCGACTCCAAGCTCACCTGATGAGTATTGCGGGGCCGCTTCGCATGAAGACTCGCGACTCCAAGCTCATATGATGAGTATTGCGGGGCCGCTTCGCATGAAGACTCGCGACTCCAAGCTCATATGATGAGTATTGCGGGGCCGCTTCGCATGAAGCCTCGCGACTCCAAGCTCACCTGATGAGTATTGCGGGGCCGCTTCGCATGAAGACTCGCGACTCCAAGCTCATATGATGAGTATTGCGGGGTGGCTTTGCATGAACACTCGCGACTCCAAGCTCACCTGATGAGTATTGCGGGGCCGCTTCGCATGAACACTCGCGACTCCAACTCACCTGATGAGTATTGCGGGGCCGCTTCGCATGAAGACTTTCGACTCCAACTCAACTGATGAGTATTGCGGGGCCGCTTCGCATGAAGACTCGCGACTCCAAGCTCATCTGATGAGTATTGCGGGGTGGCTTCGCATGAAGACTCGCGACTCCAAGCTCATCTGATGAGTATTGCGGGGTCGCTTCGCATGAAAACTCGCGACTCCAAGCTCATCTGATGAGTATTGCGGGGCCGCTTCGCATGAACACTCGCGACTCCAAGCTCACCTGTTGAGTATTGCGGGGTCGCTTCGCATTAACACTCGTGACTCCAACACACCTGATGAGTATTGCGGGGTCGCTTCGCATGAAGCCTCGCGACTCCAACCTCACCTGAAGAGTATTGCAGGGCCGCTTCGCATGAAGACTCGCGACTCCAACTCACCTGATGAGTATTGCGGGGTCGCTTCGCTTGAACACTCGCGACTCCAAGCTCATCTGATGAGTATTGCGGGGTCGCTTCGCATGAACACTCGCGACTCCAAGCTCATCTGATGAGTATTACGGGGTCGCTTCGCAAGAACACTCGCGACTCCAAGCTCATCTGATGAGTATTGCAGGGCCGCTTCGCATGAACACTCGCGACTACAAGCTCATCTGATGAGTATTGCGGGGTCGCTTCGCATGAACACTCGCGACTCCAAGCTCATCTGATGAGTATTGCGGGGACGCTTCGCATGAAGACTCGCGACTCCAACTCACCTGATGAGTATTGCGGGGCCGCTTCGCATGAAGACTCGCGACTCCAACTCACCTGATGAGTATTGCGGGGTCGCTTCGCATGAACACTCGCGACTCCAACTCACCTGATGAGTATTGCGGGGTCGCTTCGCATTAAGCCTCGCGACTCCAAGCTCACCTGATGAGTATTGCGGGGGGCACACGGTCGCTTTTTTTTCCGAAGCTCTCATTATTATTATTATTATTATTATTATTATTATTATTATTATTTACAATCATTGTACCAAATTGTTGTAATATTGCACTTTAGGCAGGTTGTATTACTATTATTGTTATAAATAATAATCATCATAATAAACACAATAACAATTACACCTATAACATTACCGATGATAACCCGAAACAATCTTCCATGTTTGCTGGCTAATAATCCTACTGTATTCATCGTAACACAAGGTATCAAGGGACGAACGTGGATGGATAACAAGACCGTCACAATATGAGAGGCCTGTGCGCACATCTTAAACAAAGCAATTAACAAACCATAACATAGGCCAAATCTTACATTAATTCAACACCCAACATTTGTTATTTGAGACACGTAAATGAAACACCCTATAATGAAAGTAAAAATACACACACAGTGCCAAGAACTTCGTAATTGGTATTCGACATTCCATATAACGATCCTGCCGGCAAAATAAATACACCATCACTATGCAGCATATTCTCATACTGTAGAATCCTACAGTAGATCATAACAAAGAACGACTATGCATATAATCATTATATTGAATCGTTTTGCAGGTTATAATAGCTTGCCATGCATTTCAATACCGAAAAAGTATAACTGGCAAGCTAGCAGCAAGATTTTGTCAGCTGTATTGTAAACATGCCGCAACGATGGCGAACAACGTTGCTGCTGGCGCTGTGTGGCATACATGTTCAAGCAGTTCCTAAAACAGATGTTAGATGGCGTTAGTGCATCAGTGGAGTCGAGACTGGAGTCGAGAGTATCGGTTCCAGCGGCAGCAGTCTCGACTCTTCTCGACTCCGTTCGCAACCCATCCCTACTTGACTGTCTTGCAAACCTGGCCCTTCTCGAAAATTCCATTTCCAGATCTCGGCTCCTGGTGTACGGATTCTTCTGCTCAATAGCTTAAAATTCTTCTCTTTTCTGTGCCAGAAAACTGTGCTACTTTTTAAGTCGCTAATCCGTCTCCTTGAGTAAAATTTATAAAAGTTTCAACTCATGACGTAGGCTAGCTTTCACGTCACGCCTCCGCGTCACTCACTCCTTTCTCTATATGCTCCGAGCGCGTTATTCAAACATCATTAGTCTTGTTGTCTCTCTGGACTAGCGTTCGTTCGTTACCATCAGCTCGTCATTATGTCACGGACGTTTGCACGATCCGGGGACAGTATTGAGACTCCGGTTCCAAAGGTCGATCCGAGGGTTCAGACGGGGTACACTTAGACTCGTGAGGCAAACCTGAGAAGAGAAAGGTTTGATTCCCATCTCAGCTGTCCTAGAAGTAGTTTTACATGGTTTACAACCTCTACTACAGAAAATTACCGGGACGGTTTCTAACTTAAGACCACAGCCAAATCCTAGCCTCGATTACAAATACACACAGCCATCACAATGACACAGTTTATCAAGACAAATTCTACACACACACACACAGAGAGAGAGACACACACCTAAGTACATAGGGCTTTATGAAGACGATGCTCAAAGCCCCTGTATGATCTACAACTATATAATCAGACTAATAAGAAGAAAGTGTTCTTAACCCTCAAAGAAAGAGAATTATCGGATATTGGGGTGTTCATAGGTCGTACATTCTGAAAATGGTATTAGTGCTTGCGTATCAGCTCTCCTTCTCAAGATATGGCACATTAGGATAGGCAAAGAAACACCAGTACTTCATTAAGATAACAAGCATTTTTAGGACCAAGTTTCTTAATTTTAAGTTTGATCCATTTCTAATTCCCTATGGCACAATGTCTAGCAGAGAACAACACTAGTATGGTATCGCTGAATCCACGTTTATGCGATGTGATATTTCTGAACATTCTCGATTGATGCTCCAATAGGAGTCCACCATCATATGCGTATCCAATGTACCGTTCTTCCATGGCCCTATTTTCTAAGTTATTAAATTAATGCAAAATAGAACATAATGGGCAGCAAATTTGGAATCAGTAGCGCAAATATACCTATACCCCATCCACGGACTCAGCGCCAGTGTAAAAGCACAATGTAAGAGCATACGAGACTGTAGAAAGTTCGTTTAAAATGCTCCAGTACAATTGACAGCCAGGATAACCGGGTTCGAGTACCAAGGGCTATCTCATATTAATGTCTTATTCTTAAAGAGAAGCGCTAAAAGGATCTGCCCTCCAAAGTGATCACTTTGTAACTCAATACGTGTCTGGATCGTAGCGAAATGGATAAATTGCGAGATCTTGGCCCTTAAGGTCTCGGGTTCTAATCCTGACCATGTCGAGTGACACAACTTCGTGCGGTTGTTTCTTCTGTATGTGTGTATTTGGCGTCTAGCTATTTCATTTCATCCTCACCAAAACACGCAATGTACCCATGTGTGTCAACTCGAAAAGCATGTACCAGGCCACTGATCATAAATTATATTAATATGTCGCCAATTAATGACTGGTTAATTAATGCTAGATGTTTGTTTCAGGCCACATTCATTTCATCTGACCTGACATGGAGGTTACTTCACAAGTCTCCATTCCTGATGGGCCTTCGCTGACTGTCTCGCCATGTTGGAGCATTACTTGATACTATACACGAGAGAATGCCCCCAGTCTACAGCTGTTCTCCTTTCAAATGTAATGGATTCATTGTACAACCACATTGGTTCAACATTGCTATGTGATGGAGAAATCTAATCAAAACATAAGGACAATATTTACCCTCTTAGTATGGCTTAGATCAGTAACCCTCGACCTGATGAACGAATTTATTTCGTCCTGAATACAGTCAAACGGTCACTAAGGTGTCGGGAGTGCAATATTCATATTGAATAGGTAAACTAAATAATGCGCTTTAAGGATTTGTTAATTATAGGAACTTATTAACGTCCGTTTTATAAGAAGAAATCCTATGTATAGCTGCAAAGATAACTATTTTTAAAATACCACTGCTTTAAAATACTTAAAAACTTCCCTCTTACAACTGCATATTGGATTTCTTGTTAATAGGGATAAATATTTACAACTGCCATTATTTATTATTTACACCAGATTTTATTTTTATTTGTATTTATTCAATATAAGTTGTGTTATTTTTAAATGACACTACGCGTAATTCAGAGCTGCCAGTTCAAATTTACATTATGTCGCTACTTATCAGTCAAAAGCCACTAAAACTGTTTCTTCCCTTTCTGCCATTAATACGAATTTTAAAGATAGTTTAATATCTACTTACAAGGAACGGATCGCGGTGTAAAATTCTGATCTGGTTGAAATTTAGTTCACAATAATGCTACAAAGTTGTACAATGACGTAGTGAAAACCGCACGGGCCACTTTCAATTTTGAACGCCGAAAACCTGCCGGGCGACGGCATGAGCGAGGAGGAGGGGAGAGGTAAAGCTGACCTTTATTCCAAGCAGCACGCGATCGCTCCCGACCACCAGACAGCGACCTGCCGTACTGCGTTACATTTCCCACCTTCCACCTTACCCCCATCCCGGCACTCCTGTATCAGTTCGGTAGGGCTATGCAAAACAAGAGTGATGTTTCGGATGAACAGGACCCAAATCATTCCGTCATCAAGACATGTGAGTATGCCAATTTTATTTTGTCTGTGTTTAATATTACTGGCACAGGCAGCAATTAATGTTAAATCCTTTACTTTACAATCAGAATATTTACAAATGTCAGAAAGTGACCACGACGATGTTCAATTAGAACACCCCCAAAGGTGCAAGGTGGGGAATGCAACGCAGCACGGTAGGTCGCTGCCTGGTGGCCGGGAGCCATCGCGTGCTGCTAGGTACGTTTCTTTTTTACGTTTAATTGATTAGCCCCCCCCCCCAAAAAAAAATATATGTATATCGAGGTGATATACGACTTCAGTACAGTACCTTCCTGAACACATTATTTATGAATAAAACAGCATTCAAATCAAGTCAGGAGTTTCTTACTTTAAATATTAATAATGTTATTGGTTTTACGTCCCTTTAATCAGTCCAGGCTTTCAGAGACGCGCACACTCAAATGCCAACTGACTGCGCCAGGATTCGATCCTGCAACCTTGGGGACAGCAGGTGAGAACGTTACCCCTGATCCACGCAGCCAGTCACTCTGACTTTAAAGACAACAAGTAGTTCCTTGAAGAACTAACAGCCTATTTTCATATATCCTACACATGTTAATTGCCTCTATCAACATACAAAATTTCAGTTTGATTGTTGTAATAGATTCGTAGATACTGAGAACCGTCTATGTATTTCAGATGGTCGCCATGTTGGATTTTTATTTATGTACTATAACATGAAGATTATTGTGTACGTGTAGTATTCAAACTTCAATCGCATGATTAGGACACAAGAAGTAAAAACGAGATTTTAAAATTTCCCACAGCTGCCATCTTGTGGTTATGAAAACAATTGAAATAAATTAGATGCCAGTGGATTAAGATTTGTACAAGCATTTACCGTAAAACGTTTCACTGCACTCGGATGATTAAATCGCGATAAACGTCCATTTAAATATTTATAATTCGCGTCGCCGCCATGCTGGATTTGTGCTCACCAGGTTATTGAGAGTCCTATAGATGAACTAATGTTCATAGCCTCTATGAATATAGAATAAATCAGTTTGATTGCTGTAAAAGATTCGTAGATACTGAGAACCGTCTAAATATATCGGATGGTCGTCATTTTGGATTGTTATATGTATAGACCATAGAGTCATGTACGGCGGCTTCGGTAGCGTAGTTGGTAGCATGCTGAGCTTCTATCCCCACGATAGCGGGTTCAAACCCAGCCAATGCCGTCGGATTTTTCTTCTTTTCTTCTTCATCTTCTTAGTCGTTTACCCTCAAGGTTGGTGGAACCCACGGACTCAGCGAGGGAACTCACCACTACTCAACATCTAATCGGAGTGGATACAACTGGTGAGGTGTGATTGGCACCTCGCCCAGGCGGCCTCACCTGCAAAGCGAACAGGGGCCTCATGAGGGAAGGTAAGGGATGGTCAGGATGGATAGGCAAGGAAGATGTAAGGAGGCGGCCGTGGCCTTGAAAAAGGTACCATCCCGGCATTTGCCCGAAGACGAAACCAGGGAAAACCACTTCGAGGATGGCTGAGGTGGGAATCAAACCCCCTCAACTCATTTGGAATACCCGAGGCTGAGTAGACCCCGTTCCAGGCTTCATACCTCTTTTCAAATTTCGTGGCAGAGCCGGGAATCGAACCCAGGACCTCCGGGGAGGCAGCTAACCATGCTGACCGCTACGCTACGGAGGCGACCGGATTTTTTAAGAGCGTTAAAAATCCCTCAGTATGCCTTCCTTCGGAGGGGAAGTAAAGTCGGCGGTCCCATGTCATAGATTTATGGCATGTTAAAGAACCTTCCACTAATTACACCTGTGTGAAGCTAAATTGGATAGGTTAAGAATGTAAACAACGCGCTTAGGTTTCTACGTTCGTTGCCAAGAGTCGACTGCGGTGGCGTCTAGTAGCTAAGTTCTGAACTAGGCCTAGTACTCGTTGACGGTGGCGTTTGGCGGCAAAAGTAGGAACTATTTGAAAAATTCTAAGTTGCAGTCAGTACTTAAATTAAATAACCAGGTTATTTAAAGTCCTATAGGTGAACTTAAGTTCATAGCCCCTATGGACATAAAAACATTCAGTTTGATTGCTATAATAGATTCGTAGATATTCAGAGTCGTCTGAATATTTCGGATGGTCGCCATGTTGGATTGTTAAATGTATAGGCCATAGAGTCATGTACCATTAAATGGAAATTAATGCGTAGGTTCATTATTCAAACTTTTACTTCGATTGCTTGATTACGACACAAGAGATAAAAACTTAATTTTTAAATTCGCACAGCTGCCATCTTGAGGTTATGTAAACAATTGAACTAAATTAGATACCAGTGCATTACAATATGTATAAACATTTCCTGTACCAGATTTCATTGCGTTTGGAACATTTGATCGGGAGAAAGGTCTATTTAAAATTTTCAAATTCGTTTGGCCGCCATGTTAGTTTTGTAGTTAACCGGTTTTTTTAAGTCTTATAGATGAACTTCCAGAAGTGCCCTTTATCTCCGTACAAAATTTCAGGGTGTTACCGCTAATAGTTTCAGAGATATAGAATGCCGGTGAAATATTTCGCACATCCGCCATCATATGGTTATGTAAACAATTGAACGAAGTTTGATGTCGGTGCATTACAATGTGTATAAATATACACTGTGCCACTTTTTATTGCGTTTGGTTGGTTAAATCGCGAGAAACGTCTATTTAACAGTCGCAAATTCGCGTGGCCGCCATGTTGGTTTTGTAGTTACCAGTTTTATAAAAGTCACATAGGTGAACTTATAGTAGTTCCCTTTATCCCCGTAAAAAATCCTGGGTGATATCGGGAATAGTTTCGGAGATATTGGATGCTGGTGAAATATTTCGCACAGCCGCTAAGTTGGATTGGTGAGGCGTAACAAAATTTGAAGGGCACGGTCGAGGTCGCCCGGAATTGTGCTATGAAGTTACCGACTTTCATTGAAATCGCTCAAGCCGTTTAGATTTTATTTGGGGGGACACACACACACACCTCTCTCTCTCTCTCTCTCACACACACACACACACACACACGGACAAAAGGTGATCTCATAAGCCTATTATTTTTTTCAAAATTGAAAATAGGCTAATAAAAAAATTACGACCCTTACAGCAGACGCATATGATGTGTAACATCTGACATAGAAGAAACCTCATGTGAAACTGTTGATACACCGGTATTTTATACTATTATTGGCACAAATATTAATCTATTGTAAAAGGGAGTGTTTTACAGATATTGTAGTTTATAATACGGAATTAATTTTATTAGATGATTTGTAGCTTCCACCAGCAATAGCCTAAATAAAGAATACGATATGGATCAACTAGATTAATAGACGCGACACCGCTCATAACCTTAAATTCCTTATAAACAGGACCTTTTGATTCACAGACCAACACGTAATTTCATATGGATTCTGTTAAAATGAGTCATATTGATATGATAAATATCGTTTAAAATGATAATCTGGTAGCAAAAAATCTACCCCGTCCGGGATTTGAACCCGAGATCTGTACATTCACAGTCATAGGCGCTAACCCCACGGCTATTTCGAATACTCAATTACTGTGCACAAGATGGTGACTTATATCCACGTTCCAATAATAATACTGCATTACTGAATTAAAATTCATTTATATTTTGCTTGTATCGATAATGTTGCTGCGTGAAATTGAGTTTAAAATGCCTTATGAATAGGCCCTGTTGGGAGTAAAGAGAATGTATTCAGCAATAGTTTATTACGGCTTGCTCAATTCTCGTATAACCACAACGATTATATTATATTGTCGACTGCATTCCCGATATGTGGGTTAATATTTGAATAGCCATTGTGCAGGAACATAATACCGGCAATGCCGACTACTTACAATGTTTGATATTAAGGCATTTTACCATTTAAATACTGATACGAAGACTTCGAACATGTACCATGTGCTTTGATTCAATCAGTTGACACCATAGTTCGCATGAGCGTTTACCGTTCAGTATGCCATATACATTCCACATGGCAGAGAGTACGTCATGGTATCAATTTCTGACACCGCGCGCTCATTGTTTCTCTCACCTCTGCCAGCTGGAACTTACCACTGTCAGCTGGATCGATCGATCGAGTTGGCAGTGCGTCTTACAGTTCCATTCGATCCACCACTGCCAGCTGGTGCCACCTCGATCGTTCCGATCCACTTCCGTCCCATTTTTCAAAATCACTCCCACAAAAATATCCAGCACCGAGTGGAAAAATGTTACACATCAAAAAATTCATTTTAAAATTTCGCACAGCCGCCATCTTGATGTTATGTAAACAATTGAAATAAATTAGATGCCAGTGGATTAACATTTGTATAATCATTTACTGTACCACATTTCACTGTGCTCAGATGGTTAAATCGCGTGAAAAGTCTATTCAAATGTTTAAATATTTAAATGGACGTTTCTCGCGAATTAACCATCCGAGTGCAGTGAAACTTTGTACAGTAAATGCTTATACAAATGTTAATCCACTAGCATCTAATTTATTGTTTTCATAACCACAAGGTGGCAGCTGTGCGAAATTTTAAAATCTCGTTTTTACTTCTTGTGTCCGAATCATGCGATTGAAGTTTGAATACTACACCTACACAATAATCTTCATGTAATAGTACATAAATAAAAGTCCAACTAGGCGACCATATGGAATATTTAGACGGTTCTCAATATCTACGAATCTATTACTACATCAAACTGAAATTTTGTATGTTGATAGAGGCAATTAAAATGAGTAGGTTATATGAAAATAGGCTGTATAGTTCTCCACGAAACTACTTATTCTACCATACAACAACACACGCAATGCAATAATTGTGGCAACTTAAAAAAAAAGTATTTTATGTGTCTGCTAGCTGAAAGGCATTTTTACATTTAAAACAAGTAGTTCCATGAAGAACTATACAGCCTATTTTCATATATACTACTTATGTTAACTGCCACTATCAACATACAAAATTTCAGTTTGATTGCTGTAATAGATTCGTAGATATTGAGAACCGACTAAATATTTCGGATGGTCACCATGTTGGATTTTATATATGTAGGTCCTAGAGTTATGTACTGTCACATGAAGATTAGTGTGGACCTGTAGCATTCAAACTTCAATCTCATGATTAGGACACAAGAAGTAACAAGGAGATTTTAAAATTTCGCGCAGCTGCCATCTTGTGGTTATGGAAACAATTGAAATAAATTAGATGCCAGTGGATTAACATTCGTATAAGGATTTACTGCACCAAGTTTCACTGCACTGGGATTGTTAAATTGCGAAAAACGTCTATGTGAATATTTATACTTCGCGTTGCCACCATGTTGGATTTGTGATCACCAGCTTATTTAAAGTCCTATAGGTGAACATAAGATCATAGCCCCTATGAACATAAAAACATTCAGTTTGATTGCTATAATAGATTCGTAGATATTCTGAACCGTCTAAATATTTCGGATGGTCGCCATGTGGGATTGTTAAATGTATAGGCCATAGAGTCATGTACCATTAAAGAAAAATTATTGCGTAGGTTCATTTTTCAAACTTTCACTTCGATCGCATGATTACGACACAATAAATAAAACTTAATTTTAAAATTCGCACAGCTACCATCTTGAGGTTATGTAAACAATTGAACTAAATTAGATACCAGTGCATTACAATGTGTATAAACATTTCCTGTACCAGATTTCATTGCGTTTGGAACATTTGATCGGGAGAAAGGTCTATTTAAAATTTTCAAATTCGTTTGGCCGCCATGTTAGTTTTGTAGTTGACCCTTTTTTTTAAGTCTTATAGATGAACTTCCAGAAGTGCCCTTTATCTCCGTACAAAATTTCAGGGTGTTACCGCTAATAGTTTCAGAGATATAGAATGCCGGTGAAATATTTCGCACATCCGCCATCATATGGTTATGTAAACAATTGAACGAAGTTTGATGTCGGTGCATTACAATGTGTATAAATATACACTGTGCCACGTTTTATTGCGTTTGGTTGGTTAAATCGCGAGAAACGTCTATTTAACAGTCGCAAATTCGCGTGGCCGCCATGTTGGTTTTGTAGTTACCAGTTTTATAAAAGTCACATAGGTGAACTTATAGTAGTTCCCTTTATCCCCGTAAAAAATCCTGGGTGATATCGGGAATAGTTTCGGAGATATTGGATGCTGGTGAAATATTTCGCACAGCCGCCATGTTGGATTGGTGAGACGTAACAAAATTTGAAGGGCACGGTCGAGGTCGCCCGGAACAGTGCTATGAACTTACCGAGTTTCATTGAAATCACTCCAGCCGTTTAGAATTTATTAGGGGGACACACACACACATACACACACACACGCTCACACACACGGACAAAAGGTGATCTCATAAGCCTATTTTTTCAAAATTGAAAATAGGCTAAAAATCCCAAGCGACAAAGAGTTGAATGCATTTTGATATTTATATTTTTAATTTCGAGAATTCTGTTTGAATTTTGACTCTTTAAATTTTAAAGGCTATATTTTTAGGTGATTTATTTTTCCCTGAGATGTTAAATGGTTATAAGCTATGGTTTGTGGCTGTGACCGTTGGTTTTAAGTCTGAATGGACTAATTGGATCTGGTTTTAAGAGCCCTGAAGACTGAGGTAGATTGATTACTTTTCTTTAAAAGTAAGATATAAAGATTTATTAGACAGTATGTGCCATACTATAAGTGTTTGCTACAGTGAGTTGCATACATTTAAAATATCGCTATGTTTATATCTGTATTTGTACATATCTTTTTGAAGAAAATAAATGCTGTAGAGTGTATTATATTACTCAGAAGTATTTAACCAATACCGCGCAGATCTCAAAGTTCTAGCTGGCGGCTAGAATGATGAGCTTCTATGCCCAAGATCACGGGTTCAAACCCGGCCAAAGTCGTCGGATTTTTTAAGAGCGTTAAAATCGCTCAGTATGCCTTCCTTCGGAAGGGAAGTAAAGCCGGCGGGCCCATGTCATAGATTTATGGCATGTAAAAGAACCTTCAACTAACTACAATTATGTAAAGCTAAATTTGTAGGTTAGATTTGATTAACGCTCTATTATGTTCCAACGTTTGCCACCAGGTGCTGGTTGTGGTGGCATCTAGTAGCCAATTTCACAGCTAGGTGTCGTTGGTAGCATTTGGTAGCAAAATTAGGAACTACTTGTAATGGTTCACCTGCAGTTCTTCTCTGAATCACAGTTAACACACACTAATACAGCCATCACAATTAACACTGGTTATCAGACAGATTCTACACACACCCAAAGTACACGGGGCTACATGACCGCGTTATCGCAGCCCCTGAACTAAGGAACCAACCATCAAAGTCCTAGTATTCATTCAAACTGGTGAAACATACTGTAGGAGTTAATTCTGATGTACAAAGAGTGAGTGCATTCTGTTTATGTTTCTTTTTTATTTTAGTTCTCGATCACAGAGTTACAATTCAAAGGAATGAGTACAGTAGCTTCAGTCTCTGACATGACTGTAAAGGGCCCCGTTAAGGTCCTAAGGTTCACGTTTTCAACAAGGGCTGTGCCTCGAAATAAAGAGAAAATATGTGGATCATGTTTTCTCCTCTTTCAACTTACTGCGTCAGATAATTTACGGAATTGCCTGTTCCAAGGGACATCTGTTTTCTCTTCTTCCATTGTCTTTGGAATGTACCCTCTAAATCAATTTATTTCAATCCAAGGTCTACGATTCTTTGGGTATTTCAAGAGCGGACCACCAGTAAATAGACTTTGAATCTTTCGGCTCTAAATTCACATGAAGATTAGAATGAAGTAGTGAAAAACAAAACGTGTGGTTTAAGTGAAAATTGTGAAAAATCACTTTACTACCGGTCTCTTAGAAGAAAATATAATTAAGACTATTCGCAAACATCTGAAATAATTTCATCGTCTTGAAAATATTTTTACTGCAAGATTAGTATAAAAAATGCAATGTTGGAAAACTAGCATCGTGTCTTATAATTTGCCCACCTCTGTAGTGGAATTCATTAATCTCTTACGTAATCTTTTCTTCCCAAGTCTCGTCACACGACGCCACTAAAAAAACCATCTGAGTCGGCTCGTACGAACAGTCTCATCCAACGTGCTTATTTCTAACTTAGCCTAAATTACTTTATTACGAGTGCCTTCCTTCCATTACTCCCATCCGTTTGTTCCAGTAATCGTTCGTGTTACCCTCATATCAGTTACCTCCAACTTATGTATCAGATATCCTTCCGACAGCAGTGGCTAAAGCGCAGCGTTAGGTCATGCGGCCAAGTTCTCTGCTGACTCAGCAGACGTGTTGGTTCGAGTCCCACCGTCGGCCATCCTTGAAATGGTCTTCCGTGATTTCCCATTTTCAACACAAGACAAATTCTGGGACGGTACCTTCTAACAGGCCACGGCCGCTTCCTTCCACATCCTTGCCCAGTTTCATTCATCTTCATCCATTCCGTCTCTCATCCCGACGCGCAGGTAGCCCACTGGCGTCGACTAGAAAGACCTGCACTCGGCCGCCCAGGAGGGCTCGACACAAAAAAACAAAAACAAAAAACAGATATCCTGAATCTATCCAGCTCTTACTCCCTTACAGCAAGGTCGGTCTGAATACTGAGTGATGTAGGGAGAGGGTTTTGTCCTTACACTAATTTCTATCTAGCAGAAGGCAGTAGACCGCTAATGAGAACTTACTGCACACGACTCTTCACTCTTTCGCGGGATTAAACAGAAGAAGTAGGAAAATGGTCTAGGTGCTCCAATTTAGTTCCTCCTATTTGGCATTCTAATTTCTTGCAGTTCTTCCCTGCCGATATTACCTTCGCTTTTAGCCTACTTTTGATTTTTGCAAAAAATGAAAGTAGACTTATGAGTTCTACACGGGCCGAAAGGTGTTTGTCTGTGTGTGTGAGCGTGTATATTTGCCCCCCCCCCTATCAATTCAAACACGAAGAAACCGAATTGAACGAAATTTGATACAGAAGTAGCACTAGCAAAGGACACCGCAGTGTCATGTTTTATATCGCCGCCATCTTGACGGAAAAGGAATGGCGGCCACCCAAAAGTTCACAGCTTAAATCAAATTACGACTAACCTTATGATCTGATCTCTACCAAATTTTTCAACAGCATACCTTCATGTAGGAAGCGTCTGATGACCAAACTACAAGGTCATCAGTTGAATAGTTTGAAGATGGCGGTCGTTTATGTGTGCGAATCGATCCCCCTATCAATTCAAACACAACGAAACCTTTAGTACAGAGGTAGCACTAGTAAGGGACAACTCAGTGTCATGTTGTACATTGCCGCTATCATAACAAAAAAGAAGTGGTGCCAACCCAAATGTTCTGAGCTTAAATCAAATTACGACTAACCTAATCCTCCGATTTCTACCAAATTTTTTAACAATATACCTCAATGTGGGAAGCGTCTTTTGCCCAAATTACAAGGTCATCAGCCAAATAGTTTCAAGATAGCGGATGTATGAATCATGCAAATATTACAGCCCAACCGTAAATTGCGATTCAACAAGGCCTGGTCTCACCAAATTCGTTTATCGTACATAGGGAGGTTTAAACTGTCCTCAAGGAGGTGACCGGTAGGATATTAGTATTTTCAAATACAGTAGAATATGAAACCGTGGCGGTGACTAACAGTTCAGGCTGACCTGCTGGGCCGTGCCGTTCCGTTGGGTCAAAATGGAGGCTATTGTTTGCTCGCAAGTCCATATGTCAGTAACTTCGTAAGTTTATATGGCATAACTCAGTCTACAAGATACGGATTTCACAATCTAGCATCATGACAATCCTACTGTGTTAAACGTAGTCTAACAATGTGACAATTACTCTGTATATTTTAGCAATCAGTTGTTTCATTTGTAGTTCTCCCATAGGCGTTACCAAATCGTTATTGTATAATTTTGATATAATTCTCATACCCACAGTTTTCACTGCTAACGGCGTTTACTTGTTCGTTTTTTGAGCCTGGGTAGTTTCCTAATTTTTACAAATTGGGATAAATACGCCTATCACTTGGGCCTTTTGGTTTCTTTTATTAAGATAAGCACTATCGGTTTGATTCGCCAGGATTTTCTGGTCTCCATAATCGGTCGATCACAATACATTTTATGATATACGATTTCAAACACTTCGTAAAATCTTAGCTACATCATTGTGCCTCTTGGTACACCATACGGCGTATCTGTGTGCGTTAGCTGCAAAAAGTCGCGAGATCCGATGTTCGAATACCGGCACTGACGGCGGCTATCCTGAGTGTAGTTTTCCTCGACTCCTTCCAAGCAAATGCCTGGATAGTACCTTATTTCAAGGCCTGGGGTTTCCTACGCCATTACTGACCCTAATAATTATAGTTACACGCTTTACTACAGTCAAAAGAGAAACACGGGTTATCAGGCAAATTCAACACACTCCCAAGTTTACGGAACTGATGACCAAGATATCCCAGGTCCCTAAGACGAATTTAAGCAACAATCCTTTGGTAAACGCTATTCCAGCCATCGATGATGTGTTCGATGGTATCTAGTGTTGAGGTGCATCTACGATATCGATCATCTGCTTGCTACATTATCTTTTAGGATTTGTTTTGTACAGTTCTTTGTTGCAATAATACGGTCTTGTATCACATTTACAAAGCTCTCAATTTCCCTCCAGAGTGAACCATGCTTCAGCCATATTATATATATATATATATATATATATATATATATTATTTCAGCAGACTTATATTCGTTTTGTGGCGGATGCAAGTAACCGATCGCAAAAGAGTCGTGTGTACGATGTTTGCAGTTCCCTGGAGGGCAGCCTTCTACATCATCCACATGTGCTATTTCTTGAGATCAAGTTTCTTAATGACACTCTTCCAGTCTTTCGTGATAAGACCATTCACTGATACAACCACAGGAATGGCTGAAACCACATTCAATCCATACAATCATTTGGATGAGCTCAACAGTAAGTGGCTGGTACTTACGTGTTTTTTCAGCAACTGTATCATGCTAGTTTTTGTCCAGTGAAACAGTTACGTCGTTTATTATTCCTTTTTGTACTTCTTTGCTGAAAACCACAAGATCAGGTCTGTCGGCTTCCACAAAGTGTTCTATTGTTATTATTATTATTATCATTATTATTAGTATTATTATACAAACTGACACACCACATCATATCATGCATACACCAATACATTCTTGCAGGTTGCAAATATAACACCTATATAAATAGTACGTCGACTCAAAATTACCTAGGAATTACCCTTGATGAACACTTTACAATGAACATACAGTACAAATATAAAGGACCTAAGAGCAAACCTTTACACCTTCTACAATCTCCAATTCTATGTAGATAAAAATACTAACAAAACCATTTATAGTGCTCTGATTGAAAGCAAATTAAGATATGCTATATCAACTTGGGGAAATCAAAACACAACTTTAATTAATAATCTGCAAGATAGTCAAAACAGGTTCTTTAAATATTTCACGGGTATCCCTTATTTTAATATTAAAGACTTGTTTCAAATTACTGTACTGAATCTCTACTACCATGATCCAAGATTCAGGCATAAAGTCTCTCACAACATACAAACAAGAGCCATAACAAGTACTGAACCCTTGTAAAGAAGCGGATAGAGACTCATTTCAGGGACGTTTGCAGTCCATACCGTTGTTGTTAAAAATTATTTGCTTCTTATCAAAACAAGGAACATAGGTAAAAATATCACACAGAAAGAAAAGTTAAGCCAAGATTTAACTAACATTAATTTAATTTCAGATCAAAAATAACAATCAACAAAATAAACAACTCCCAATTACACCCGCAAGTTAACTAAATAAAAATAAACAAAATTTCTCTGACGAGATTAAAGATAAGTTTCCAGGCCAACAATGGTCCTGTTCTCACTTCAAAACATGTGTGGCGATGTGACGAGGATACTGTAAAGAACAAGTACTTTTTATACGCGACCCGCGATCATAGGCTACAGCACACAAGCTGCGGGTCCGTACAATAGAGGTAGACAATGGTACTGGGAATACAACTACAACTAAACAAATATTTACAAATACCCGACACTCGCTTGCCTTACAAAGTTAAAACAGAGATTCCCGCTCGGAACCTTGATCAGGTGTCAAAGACACAAAATTTGCCTAATCAGGACTTCAATCAAACAAAAACAAGTACGAATGCGCGTCACTAACTAACTGACATCACCCGATGACCGTTGTCACCTTACAAGAACACACAACAGGGTGTCACACAAAATCAAACAAATTACTTGGAAACCAAACCCGAATCAACATTGCTCAGTAGCAATCATAAACAAAAACACAAGAATTCATTTTAAACGAAACACGAGATTACTTGTCGTGCATGAGCAGCGATCCATTATCAATATTTTAATTAAACAGGCACTCGCAATAACTAGGTCATAAGAAACCCTGTCCCCTCAACTCATTAGCGTGTCTTATCTGGATCTGCAGCTGGTGGATATCTCGGCCAGCCAATGTCAATAACCTGGGGGGTTGAACGGAAATCTCCCAATGCAGCCCTATGGCCTACATCAAGAGCGTAGATTCTTTACTGACCAACAGTAAAATAAATGTGTGTGTCATTAATATCTCAGGCTAGCCTCCCGCATAGCACCAAGAATCGAAGCAATATTATGTGTGTCATAAATACCATCAGATCCAATTAATTCCCACGGAATTAAAGATCCACCTCGCGGTCGCTCAGAGACTCACAATGAGCATCATCTGACGCCCAGACAGCAGCAGACAAGGAAAGCCCTAGAAAATTCCTCCGCGCAGAAAATCACACATTTGACACAAGACACATTAACACACACACGCACCACCAGGTTTGACAATCCCTGAAAAAAAAACCATCAAATTTCCACCCACACGCAGCGCGTCAGATCTCAGATTCGACCAAAAAAAAAACAGAAAATATTAATTAACAAAAACACGACTAGAGAACAGACCGTTCCCTTCAAATCATGCAAAGGCAAACACCAGAATTAATCAAAATAAATATTCCTTTTTACGCCTGTTTAATTAAAACAGCTAACACAAAAAAAGTTAATGTTCCTCCCATTCTATTCTTAAATCATATCTATAACGTCTCATCACACGACCTATAACTCGTGTTCGCAAAACGAATTATACACTCAAGTACACGCGGCACTTGGATTAACATTACCTTGAATTTAAGAATTGAGGCTTTCACGGCCGGCGTTACAAAGTTCATCGATGTATTCCGGGCTTAAGGGCCGTGTTCCAGGGGCTTGTGACGGTCCCGACGTTTCGCCGAAAAGTCAGAGGAACCCTGGAAAATGCCGGACGCAGTTTTCGGCGAAACGTCGGGACCGTCACAAGCCCCTGGAACACGGCCCTTAAGCCCGGAATACATCGATGATTACCTTGAATATTTACATAATACAAATCACACCAAAAAAAATATAGCCACGCAACATTCTACATTTAAAATATGAGTGTCGGTATAACCCTATCAGTAGAGACACGATTTTATGGTGAATAAAAAAACACAATAGCGGTGTAAAAACTAAGGGCAAAGCGGGATAAAAGCGGTGAATAAATGTCATTGCTTACGGTGTAGAAAAACGGTTTACTAGACTATATACATACTTTTGCCTTATGTTGCAATGAAGGAAACAACAAACACACTAAGTATGGCTTGGTTTACAGTATTCATTTGGTGTTGAAGTAGTAACTCAGTAATGTTTCTAAGTTATCATTTGACAGGTTGGTGCGCTTGTCAGACAAAATATCATTGTAGGCAGAAAGGGCCCTTTCACTGTCAACATTTGAAATGGAAATGTACAGAGATTGAAGACATTTCACAGCTATGGGATATTCCTCTAACATTCCCTTCAATACATCTTCAACTACATTACCGTCACTACATGAAAAAGATTTACAGGTGATTTGCAGTTGAATGTAGAACTTCAAAAAGTCATGAGAATTCACTCCAGCAAAAAGGGAGATTTTCTCTATCTTGTTGAAGAGAGATGACTCTATGTTCACAGTTCTTAGCAGGGGCAGATGAAACAGAGAGGAGAGTGAATTAAAAATCTCATGAGCAGAGTCTTTTGCCAGCATATCTGCGAGTTTTGTGTGACATGCATTGGCAAGGGCTACGAACCTTTTGTCAGCACTTTTCTTTCTATCGCTTGATAGTTCATTCAATGCCTTCAATGTGTCTGGTTTCATCACTAGTTTTTCGACAACTGTGTACTCAGAAATGAGTTCATTTACCATTGGAACAACTTTATGTGTCAAAGCATAATTAGAACCCTCGAAGCATGTTATCTTTTCAGAAGTTGAGGCACAGTGTTCTTTCACAAAAATTGCCTCACACAAAATTGATTTTACTTCACTTTCACTTAATTTTTGAAAGTATTTAACACTTTCAGCATCACTCTCCACTGTTTTAAAATACTGAACCAAGTCCATGACATAGTCTGCCAAGTAGGAAACTGATGTGAACCACGTATTCCACCTTGTGATAACTCGTAAGGGAAAGAGCTTTATATCCTTTTCTCCTGCACCATACTTTTCTGCAAGAACCTAATATACCTATGCTTCCGTTTTCTTGTATTAAGAAAAGCTTGCTTTGTTTTGGTAACACACTCATTCACACGATGAAGTTTCTTCGGATAGATTCCTGCTAATAAATCAAGCTTGTGTGCCCAACACTCAATGTGAAGAAGGTTGTCCGATATCAAACCTTGTAAAGATTGCACACACTTTTTCATATATCGTGCACCATCTGTTGAAATACCTATGATATTTTTGTATTCAAGTTTATGTCTCTTAATAACCTCCACTATGGCTTGAGAACATTCCTGCGAGTTAACATTCTGAAGCATTAGGACACCACCTACTAGCACTTTAGGAGTCTCGCTACTACCCTTGGGAAGAGTTCTAAATAGCACAATGAACAAGGCTCGACCCATCCTATCTGTGGTTTCATCACAGTGTAGAATAACATGCTGATTCCTTAATTTCTCACTACTTGATTCTTCTTTTTCTTGATGTAATAGGGGCAAATATTTCTTTCGTAACCAGTCAGCTGTGGGAAAATTTCCACTTCCTAAAACAGTGCAATGAAAAAAATCTATTAGCAAGCAAATCATTTTAATTTAAAATATTAATAAATCAGACTTATTTGGTGTTTATGATATGAACTTAAAAGTATTTAAAAGTAAACTAAGTCATTACTGCACTTTCTAGTATACCACATCACTTTTCCATGGTGGCTGCAAAACTTTCAGCTGTAAATGTCACGGTGGGTTGGTGGATTCTCGGCAATCGAAAATGAATTACCTTCCCTCCCTGATAAAATTCGTTAAATAAAACTACGTCTTTCCACCTTTTATTATTTTTATCGCTACGAAAAGTGGGGCTGCGGGATACTGGTAAGTGTAGCGGCATCCGAAAAAAAAATTAACTCGCCTGGTATATGTTTGTTCATCCAATCCTTCATTGTTGGATGATCTAGCTTTTTTAAAAGAATGTTGGCAGTCAAAAAGGCCTCCACTGTTGACATTACAAATTCGTCGGAGTAATTTCTCACTTTTTTGGAATTCCCGACCGCCTCTTGAACTTATATCTGTGTTTTGGTACCTCCTTCAGACAAAATCCTTTTCTTCTTTTTGTGATTTTCACTTAAGTTGTGTTTCACACATGAATCGCGACGCTTCCAATCTAGTCTAATGTTGCAGAATTTGCACATAACTATCTTCTGAAAACATGATAGCCTTCGTCTTTAAACTCGTCAGCCCTATCAAAACACGTCGTTATTTTCGGCATTCGAATTCACATTAGAAATAGAAATTTCAACTACAAATCACAGTGCACCCACGTGGTCAGCAATGCGCGGCCCAACTTTCTCACTTGTCTCCCAGTACGACAGGATAGCCAATATTGAAACTGTGTAGTAATTTCCTGCTACGTGATGTTAGGATATGCTTAGGCTTTAAACACTTAAAAATACATTTGAATTGGGTTCTACCAGCAATGCTAACAAGGTGAAAAACACTGAAGGCTCGCGATATCGCACCAAATCGTGTAGAGACGTAATAAACAAGCCGATTTCGTGATATGTCGCAAATACGGACGTACATCGCAAATAAGGTGGAATTTCGCGTTTAGTCGTGAGGACAAATTCAATGCTTTATGATGAAACAATATTAAACACACATTTAAAACACCTTTGATGCACATACAAACACATTTCGCATTTTCGCGATACACCATAAAATCGTGTCTCTACCTATCAGCAATTTTAAAAAATAATCGCAGCAATGCGAACAAAATCTAAATTAAACTATTTACAAATCCCAGTCCAAAAATCTAGCTACATGCTTGAAATAATTCAATGCTGTACTTATTCTTTCAGCCACTCGATTCAGCTCACGTCACATGACATGGTCCGACAGGATCTCTCTACTCCTCCATCAGCATCTCGACAGCAGATACCATGGTCACCATCCCAAAGCAGGTCCTCGTGGTCGACATCTTGGCCTTCATGAAAATGAAATGTTCAAATACAATTTTACTACAAGAACCTACTAAATTGTATCGTGAGTTACTCACTTTGCTCACAGTTCATTTACAATTTTATCGTCGACTTTCCCTAATTAAATAAAACCCTATTTACACACGCACTCGCACACGCACTCTTCATAATGATAGAATAAAATAGTTACAGTTAGACCCGCGGTCTAGTTCAAAATTTACAAGTCCAAAGACTTAACAACTTGTGCAGTACTTTGCCTATAATTACGTCGTAATAAAATCAGTACATCGCCGAGCAGCACTTCGTCTCCTCAAAGACCTCGAAATAGTGTGTCCCTAAACTGGCATCTTGGACACCTTTATACAAGACAGACAAAGTTTCGGTGGGGGGAACAATAAAATTATTATAAATCGAAGCAGGTGAGCTATCGGGTCGGGCAAGGTATCATTCTTCATCATTTTTCATGCAGGTTACACTTCTGCCAAGCGGACCCCAAATCGATTGGCCAATTAATCAAAACACAGTTCGCGGGCTTTTTCAACCCACGCGCAGATCCCGCATCACTCCAGGCGTCCCTCTGTGATTCGCTAGATTCAAGCGTAGCACGTTGGATATTACCACCTCTCCGTGCCTCTAGACGCCAGCCTGACAAAGACTTCAGGCCCAACGTAAAGTTCATGCACCCCATTTCCAGGAACCGGCTGTGAATACCTCGCTTGCCTCACTGGCCCCTTCACTCTGACCAAATTGCAACACCTCAAGTGTGCCTTCTCAACAGCACAAATGCGTCTTCAAATATGATGAATAAAATTAATATGAAACATTATTATACAGCATGTATCATAAGGGTTCAGTACTAAATATGTAAAACCTTTATGTATAAATAGCTATGGTTTCAAGAAACTAAATTATATTATACCATCACTACTTAATAAACTACCACCAGGATTGTCAAACATGAACGGCAAACAACTAGCTATACGTCGCATTAAAAACTATTACCTAAATATTATTCACTTATACAAACATAAACTTGTTATTATAACTACTATTTGTGTTTTTAACTATTTACATCAACATTCTTCTTACCTTACATGTTAAATCAAATTATATATACAAAAAGAAAAGAAAATAATATAAAAACAAAAGAAAATCAAACAATCAATAATTATAATTAAAATATATAAATATGAAGAAAAAAATGAAAAGAAAAGAAAACATATATTTTGCATGCACTCTTGTATTGAAATACAATCTGTATATATCTTGAAAATAATAATTAATATGTCTCACAGATAATCTGAAGTGGAATTGCCGTCAGATTCGTGAGACATATCACATTAATGTAATTTCAATAGTATATAATACATAAATACAATTTAAATTAAATCTTTTTCTTCGACGTTATGCCGACCTAAAGAGCGCGATGAACTTATTGAATTTGATTTGAAATTGCTTTCTTCTCTTCCCAAATTCTCTTCATTTTCTCACCATGACTTTCTTCCTTTCTTCTGTCCAAGTAGTGTTGGCTCTCATTCAGGGGTTTGCAGCAAAATAATGTTTGTTCATCAACGATCTGAATTTAGGCCAGTCCCAAAACATTTCGTCTGTTACCTTGATTTCTTGAAGGTCATTTTCAATTTCTATTGCCCGGTTATTCTTGGCCTTTAATGAGGAGGCATGATTAAATATCACTTTAGTAAGTCTATCATTGTCCATTATTTGAATCTGTCCATTAAATTTTAATCGTCTTTTTCTAATCGTGTCGGATATTTTCTCGAAATGTTAGTATATCTAATTATTATTATTATTATTATTATTATATGTTATTTACATAAGTAATATTAATAATATTGAATATCGGTGTCGGTTTCTTGTCTGAGGGCTGAGTTGATTACTGAAGAGACAGCGGCTTACGTACGATTAGTATATTGTTGTTATCATCAGTTCCCTCCCAGAGATGTGCCCGAAAGAAATACGAGTCAACGAGGAGAAAGAGGCTGTTTACCGACCATGCATACCTCACCTGAGTGTGAGATATAATCTACCTGAAAATGTATGGAAAATGAAAGGCGTCCTTTTCGGAGCTCGGGGAGCATCCTTCAAGCTCGTCGTGAACATCCTTAAAGAACTTGGTATAATTGAAAATGATCTTGAAAGAATTGAGAGCCTCAATTGTACATGCTACATAACCATTTATATGGTGTACCATAATGTATATGTAGAGCCAACAATGTACCTATATGTTATTCTGGATGTTTATTGTATAACAGAATACCGGGCAGATGTTCTTGTGGAAATATACAGGGTGTAACTAAATGTGTGGGAAAGCTCCGGAGATTCTATAGAGGACCTGACAACAAGCAAAACATGATCTGTAAATATATGCGTTCGTTGTCGTGTTACACCGTGGCCTGCTCGTTCTCCCGATCTCAACCCATTCGACTTTTACTTATGGGGTCATTTTAAGGCCATTGTGTATGCCACACCCTTTCATAACGTGGACATGCTGCGTCAAGCGAATAGAGCAAGGATGTCAGCAGATACGACAGACACCGGGAATATGGGAGCATGTGAGCAGGTCAATGATGCGGCGCATAGACGCCTGCATTACAGCTCGTGGTTTTATTTATTTATTTATTTATTTATTTATTTATTTATTTATTTATTTATCGTATGGCTTTTTATGCCGGGAGTGTCCGAGGACATCTTCGGCTCGCCTGAGTCTGTAGCTGCTTCCAGCGGACACCCTAAAGGGTGAGCTACAAGTTCCGTTTAATTTCAAGTAGTTCCAACTTTCGCCACCAGATATCAATGATACCTAGTGGTGAACGTTGGAACTTTGATAGAGCGTTCTGACGAAATCTAACCTAACAATTTTGCTTTACACAAGTTTAGTCTGTGAAAGGATCTTTTACATCTTTTACAGCTCGTGGTAGCCATTTTGAACACCTTCTGTAGAGAACTGTAAGTTATCGAATCGCCGGAGCTTTCCCACATATTTAGTTACACTCTGTATACATGCTTTACCTTACAGGCTTTTCAGGACATGCGCACTCCCAGTCTATAATAGAGCCAAGTCAGTTCCGAGGCCCGCTGTTGCAAGCAGTAACGAGGAGACTCTTACATCTGGTGATAAACCGAGTAAACATGCCGTGTTCGCTCGCCTAGCGATAAGCTGCATCTCCTCTCATTCTCTACATGTCTCTCCACAATGACTATCACATCGGAGGATATTGTAAAGAGAATCAGTACACGTTTTGTTGTGCTGACAATTCTTTTTGCGACCATGGTGTTGGCGGGCCTACTGTTCATCGAGAGGACGTCGTACGTTCCAGGTCTAAGTGCAAAATCTCAGAACAACTCCCTGTTTACAGGCAATATTTTTGGTATGCCTATTAGATGCCCGCCTGGTTGTCAGTACCTAGCAGGACGTTGTCGGAAGCTGTATTGACACGTACAGTACTCAAACATCTGACTACCATCAACGTGTTGCGGTAAGTAGAAATTATTTACTTCGAGCTCACCCGTATTCACCTGGAGTAGTGCTTGCCACGGTGAGTGAGTGGTCAACGTGTCGGTCTACTAACCCCAAGCTTGCAGGTTCGCTCCTGGCCGTGGTAAGTGATTTTTGAAAGGCGGCAAAAAAATGCGACACCATGTCATACGATGTTGGCATGTTAAAGAACCCATTTGAATTCAGTAGGCCGTGTTCATAATGGCAAAATTAATCTCGGGAGTTTCCGCCAACACAAAGTTTCTCATTTATCTACTAGAAAGCGCTATAAGTGTTCATAGAGCTTAGATATCTAACCTCCTTGACTTTCATAGTGCTTCAAGGAACAGCTAAATTCGACATGCAAGCTACCCTTTGGGTGTCAAACAACAAAGCTTGCACCCGGCATCCGAGGCCATACGATATTATTATTACATGGAGTAGTAATGCGAAACCACAGAAAACCACTTCTAGGGCAGCTGAGGTGGGAATCAAACGTACTATTTCTCAGTTCTGCTTCACGAGGTTGAGCCCACAGATCTAAATTAAATTTCTTGGTAGAGCCGAGAATCCAATATGGACCTCCGCGGCGGTGACTGCTAAGAATGCTAGTCACCACGTTATGAGGTGGGCCAGTGCATGATTAGCAAGAACGTCAGTCTGGAGAGGTCCCAGGTTCAATCTCGACACTAACAATGACCATTCTAAGTACAGTAGTTATGTGTTGGGATTTCTCATCCCGCACTACATATTGCACCGATGTCCATACAGCACGCTGGCTGCACCCTGGCGTGCTTCTGGCGCGGACGAACTTGCAGCGATAGTGGGGGAAGACTGTATGTCGGGCTCTCTCGCTCGCTTTCCCGTCTCACTCATTCCCGTGCTGCCTTCGCTGAGTAGTGGTTGATCGGTGATCGTCAAACAGTATTCAGTACCTATATTGAAAATATGGTTCCTCAGTTTAGGGGCTGCGATAACGCGGTCATGTAGCCCCGTATACTTTGGGTGTGTGTATAGTCAAGCCATCATAACTTCCGACTTGACGTTTAAGTACATGGCTAGAGTTTCGTTCGCTAAATCGCGACACCGCAAACGGAGCTCGATTCGTCATGATATATTGATTCGAATGACTGCCTGTGATTGGCTAGTTAAAGTGATTTTCCTTGTGACCGCTAGATAACTCCAGGGTAACACTGAAACGTCAAGTCGGAAGTAATGATGGCTCTACTTATAGAATCTGTCTGATAACCGGTGTTAATTGTGATGACTGTATTAGTGTGTGTTATCTGTAATTCAGGTAAGGACTGCAAACGATAAATTTCAAGTACAGTAGTTTTCCTACTTTTGCTACCAATTGCTACCGTCAACGGCACCTAGCTGTGAACTTGGTTACAAGATGCCACCGCAACTGGCACCTGTCAGCGAACGTTGTAACTTAATAGAGCGTTAATCAAATCTAACCTACAAATTTAGCTTCACACAATTTTAGTTAGTGGAAGGTTCTTTTACATACCATAAATCTATGACATGGGCCCGTCGGCTTTACTTCACCTTCGAAGGTAGGCATACAGAGGGATTCTTAACGCTCTTACAGATCCGACGACTTCGGCTGGGTTTGAACGCGCAATCTTGGACCTAGAAGCTCAGCATGCTACCAACTAGCCACCGAAGCCGAAAACAAAACTAAAACAAGGAAAACAAACTATAATTTTACCGAAATCGACGATTGAGCCTGTGGCGTAGCTCAGTGGTTCCTGAAGTGTCTCACAGACGGCACAGGTGGAGTTGTGGGTGAGAGACGAATTCTCCTGTGACAGTTTGTTATTTACCGTTTTGAAGTGTTTATGTCCTGCGGTTGCCAATACGTAAGCTATATCGTAATTTGCATTAAAAATACCTCCAATATAAGCGTCCTGATAAGGGTTGTAGTCTATAATTTAGTGCATGAACTTTCCGGAACCGATTTATGTTCTTATACGGTTTACGGCGCCGTGTTCGTAGATATTTAATTTTTCCGGTGCGAAATTGAAACATCATTTTTAAAGGAGCTGACATGGACCAAGTTGTTAGAGCACCTACATACGTTAAGTATGAGCTGTGCTGTTAAATACGTGGGGATGATGGTTCTCAAAAACTAATGAAAGAAGGCTATAATATGTACATACATGAGTTACTGAAGATGTTTGTTGTGCCTATAAAGGTCATCTAATGACTGTTACTGTCTGTTTCGCTACACAGAAGAAAACAAACCTCCAATTTTTTTTTATTCGTGGTGTAACGGCTAGCATTCTTCGTTGTCGCCCCAGAGGTCTGGTTTCGATACTCGTCTCTGCCAAGAAATGTAATTCTGGTCTGAGGGCTGGAATTGGGTACACTCAGTGTCATGAGGCAAAACTGAGAAGAGGTGGCTTCTATTCCTACCTCAGGCATCCTGGAAGTGATTTTCCGTGGTTTACCACTTCTACTCCATGAAAATACCGGGATGATTTCTAACTAAGAGGCCACGTCCGTTTACCTTCCAATCCTCTCCTGAATAACAAATACACACACTACTACATACACCACAATAACACAGGTTATCTAACAAACATCCCACTCTCACTCAAGTACACGGGGCTAAATGGCCACGATGTTTAAGCCCCTCAAATGAAACAACAACAACAACAGCCACTTTATTATCAAAGCTGTGAAGAGAATTACGAGTTCAAAGTTCTTAGAGCGTACTGTTCACGCAAAGCTTTTTCGTAAATATTTCCAATTAAATAGGAATTGGCAGTCTGGAAAGACATTTGATATTAACCCACGTTTTTCAGTTTGGGAAATTCATTCCTGTAATGGGATTGTTTTACCTCATCTATGCTCTCCTGGATCCACTGAAATTCCTGCCAAAATATCCTGTACATCTGTTGAGCAGCATTGGCATAGGCTACACCTAGAACCAGTGATGAACATGAAATGAAAATCCACAGCCTACTTCCAGTCTCCGACCAGGTCAGGAATGGAATGAATGAAGCCCCCATCTAGCGGCGAGGATATGAACTGTGCCGGCTGCCGAGGCCTGACGCACTCCTCTGGGTCAATGATTAAATGAATGACAGATGGAATAAAATGATAGTGGAGAGTGTTGCTGGAATTAAATTTTGACAGGGAAAACCGGAGTACCCGGAGAAAAACCTGTCTGCCTCCGTTTTGTCTAGCACAGATCTCACATGGAGTGACCGGGATTTGAACCACGGACCCAGCGGTGAGAGGCCGGCGCGCTGCCGCCTAAGCCACGGAGGCTTCAGTGATGAACATGGTATTTCCAATTTGTTAGAGCTATAAGGTATTATTATTTCAGTACAAACTGCCTTCAGCGGAACCTTTATTAAACGAAAATTAGATTAAAGGAGCTTACCACGGTGGGTGAGTGGTTATCGTGTCGGACTACCAACCCCCAAGCCTGCAGGTTCGCTCCTGGCCGTGGTAAGTGACTTTTGAAAGGCGACAAAAATCACGGTACGCATGCAAATACGTTGTTAGCATGTTAAAGAACCCATTTGAATTCAGTAGGCCATGTTTATAATGGCAAAATTAATCTCGGGATTTTCCGTCAACACAAAAAGTTCCTCCTTTCTCCACTAGAAAGCGCTATAGTGTCAAGGAGCTTAGATATCTTTCCTCCTTGAATTTCATAGCGCTCCAAGGAGCGATAAAATATGACATGCAAGCTTCTCGCTGGGCGTCAATTAACAAAGCTTGCACCCGGCACCCGAGGCCATACGATATTATTATTATTAGTAGTAGTATTAAAGGAAATATTTGATGGTCCCGTGAACTTATGGGTGATAAACGTGTTAAACTTTATTAAAAGTAAACAGCACAACGGAAATCAAAATACGCATTTTAACGGAAAAATTCACAATTCTGGAAAGCAGTGTTTAAATTATTTTCAGGCACCCCGTGAAAGTCTACATTTTCTGCTTCAAATGATTCTGTAGTTAACAAGAAAAGTTTAAATAGGTCTTCCTTCTTATGTTCTCCAACTTACACACGTCAAAGTGTACCGCAAATTCCCTGTTTCCTATTCCTCGAGCCTTTCCCAATGCTCGCTTTAACCCATTATAAGTTAGGGCAAAACTATTTTTCCTTTTACTGTATGTGTTTCTACATTTTAATATATTTTAATATTATAATTGAATCGGTCATTTCTAAAAGGCCCTATGTGCATGGAGATTAGTTTTGATAAAAACACAAAAATATGATTTACATTTAAACTATTGATCTGAGACCAACATTTGTTTGTACATTAGGCTACATGTCACTGCCATAATAGCTGTTTTGACACAAAATTTGTTTGGTTTGGTTCATTAGAAAGGACAGAATAAGCTTCCAAATTCTACAAAATACGGGCCTTTTAGAAATGACTCTCAAGAGCCAATATTTATATGTACTAAATGTTTAATATTCTTAAAGTTATTTATTTTTTAATGATCACTTGTATTAAACTTCCTAAAAACTTTATTTTGTAATGTTATCAATCTCTTGTACACATATTTTCTACATATAATGTATTTTATAACACGGGGTAACATCATGTAGTCTATTCTCTTGTGTATGCCTCTAGGTGTCCTCTGCTGGGCACTTCAATAAATCGTCATAATACTTCACCTATTCATGTGGGATGTACGTCATAACCTTCTTGATGTCTTCTATCT
The DNA here is from genome assembly GCA_946902985.2 of Meconema thalassinum. Classification (NCBI taxonomy): domain Eukaryota; kingdom Metazoa; phylum Arthropoda; class Insecta; order Orthoptera; family Tettigoniidae; genus Meconema; species Meconema thalassinum. The sequence continues at coordinate 416,983,566 of OX336391.1, forward strand.
TCTTCGGACAACAAATTCGCCAATAATGTTCTATACCCACAGTAGTTCCACACATATAGCCAACATGAAGCCCCATCTTCTTGTAATTCAGAACTCGTTTAGCTCATCCGATGGCATCAGGGTGGGTCATATCAAAAATTCTTTCAGACAGAAGATTTTAGGGACTATTGACCATTTTAATCTGTTTTGATATTACGCCTATTAAGAGAGGTTTGCTTGTTTTTCTCTCAAAACTCCATTTTTCTCACCCATTTTTGGTCAATAGTTGGCGCTATAAAAAACTTCTCTCAGACGTTTTTGGCCCTTATTCAAAGAATATAACGATTGCATCTGTTTCTAGCTTGCTCTGGTTCTTTGCTAAATTGCCCCTTCTACCGCAGAAAGGGCCCTTTAGAAATGAAGGTAAATAGCACTGTCATCCTGTGACTACACTAAAAGGCAGAAAGAGGCCTTTCCAGCATGGAATGGTGTGTTTACCTCTGAAGAACCTCAATCCATGTTTAACTCATTTTCACCAAAACTGTCATAATAGTACATTATGCAACGAGCCTATAATGGCCATAATTAAGACACCAGTATTTTTTATAAAACGAGCGTATGCGAGTTTTATAATTTCCATACGAGTGTCTTAATTACCATTATAGGCGAGTTGCATACGACTGTTTATGTTCGACGATAATTATAACTTTATTATATGCTTTAACATAAATATTCATAGATATCTGTTCAGTCACTAGAATGTTGTGATCGGGTGCTGCGGTGGGTAGTATATCTCTGTTTCCCAAGCTCTCTGGACAACCGACGAATGCGCTCTGTGTGCTTCAATGCCATATGTTCAGATTGTGCTCCAGTATTCAGTAAAACTGTCACCGAAGTCGTTTCAAAACCACGCGCTGTGTAGAAATTGATTTTGGGGATATTAAGGTACAGTGCCATTTCTTGTCTCAGTTTATTTACGCGAACATATGGACGGTGCAATTTCGGTAATTTATATAGACATGTTGGATTTTGAACGCATGCGCGAAGGTATCCTTATCTAATTGGTCACACAACTGTTTCTTGAGCTCTGATTGGTGGGAGAAAAAATAGTGTTATAATGAGCCTCATTATGATACAGTTTTCTGACACATAATAGTTAGGGTCGAACATAAAGGGCCTTTTAGAAATGACCGATTTAATTATAAATAATGTTTTTTTTTGTTTCTCTAATTTTAATGTTTATATATTTATTTTAAATTTTCCATTAATTTATGTTCTTATAGATTTAATTTTGATATTTTTATTGAATTAATTAATTAACTAATTTAGAATTGATTTTTAAAATTATGTTCATAATTGTTGTATAGTTATGTTTATTATTTTAATTTTTATGCTTATTTTATTATTGTAATTTTATTTTTATGATCTATATTTCTATATTTATATTTTTACATTTTAATTGTTAATGTTTTTAGTTTTTTTTTTAAATTTTATCCAATACATTACGTCAAGTAGATACATATATAATATTCGATTTTTAGAAATACTAGCACTTCGGTATGAAAATTTTCCGAAATGTGGCTTAAATATTCAACTATCAGCATCTTGGAAAGCACAAACTGTCCTTATGACAGGTGGTTAATATAGAGACCACTATCCCAGAAATGGTTAATGAGCTGTCAGTCAACAAATGCTTGTCTTTGTCTCGGCCCTTGTCAATCAGCTTAGAACTGAGCATTTCTAAACTCATATTACTGATAAAGACCGGGTGAGTTAGCCGTGGTCGTTACGGCGTGGCTGCAGGCAGTCGCTCACATCGGGAAGGGCAACCTTGAAGATGGTCTTCTGTGGTTTCCCATCTTCCTTCTAGGCAAATGCTGGGGTTGGTCCATAACTATAGGCCACAGCCGCTACCTCTCAATACTTCGTCCTTACATTCACACTTTCCTCCCCAGAAAACACTCCACACACGACGGAACTTGTAGCTCACCCCATGGGTGTCCGCATACAAGCAGCTACAAACTCTGGCGAGCCGAACATGTCGCCGGACACTACCGGCACTAAAAGCCATACGCTAAAAATAAAAGATAATAAAATACTGACATTGTTCGTCAGTAGTCATTATGGCTTCGAAAACAAGAGTTATGCTTGATCTTAACACGAGAGTTGGTTGGATTGTTCCTCAGTTTAGGGGCTGCGACAGAAAAAGTGATACAGTATTGTATTAACTCGTAGCAGAGATATGAAAATACAACATTGAATAAGGTATGTACACCATTTTATTTTTCCTCAGTATGTCCATTATTATGAATGTCCATGGTTTATTATTTTAGCATAGGCCTACCTCCGTTAACCGGAAACCTATCTTTAACGGAAAATTTTCCGAGTCCCATTCGATTCCGTTGAAGGCAGGTTTACTGTATTTGGTACTTTCATTAATTTTATATTATCACGGGAGTAACCTCCTAAAGACAAGATAGCGGGATCGAATCCCGGCGCAGTCAGTTGGCATTTGAGGGTGCTTAAATGTGAGGGAGCCTTGTCAGTAGATTTAATGGCACGTTAAAGATCCCCTTCGGAGTAAAATCCCTGCTCCCCGGCGTCTCTAAAAGCCGCAGTAGTTAAAAGGGACGTAAAACCAATAACATTATTATTATTATTATTATTATTATTATTATCATCATCATCCTAAATACATCAGTTTATCGATTTTTTTTAAGTTACTATCCGCAGGAACAAACTCTTAATGCTTAGAATTGTGCATGAAAGCCTGTCATGTTAACAATCTGTTGTTCTAAGACCAAACAAACATGTGGTGAGACGACAGTCGCTGCGTGTCCAAGGCAAAACGTGTTGACATGGCAATTGGGAATCTGTATCCGGCTCTTTCCAGAACAGCGTTATCTTGGCCGCCATACAGTGCCTTTTAGAGACGCCAGGGTGCCGGAATTTTGCCTCGAAGGGGATCTTTAACGTGCCAGTAAATCTACTGACACGGCTCCCTCAAGTAATAAGGTATGAAGTGCGTAGGTTGAGCCTATTTTGTACTCTAGTACGAGGACATTGACTTCGAATATTTCATACACAACAGAGGAGGAGCTTGGGGAAAACCGAGCTAATAGGCGGCCAGGACGAAGACACCTAAAATATTTGCAGGTACTAGAACTTTGTATTGTAAGATGCCTGCCAGCTGTGGAAATCCAGGAGTAGAATTGGTTGTTAGAGCTGAAGTTCATTTCTAGTACTTCCCGGGGCGTAGCCATGCTCGTTAAATGTGCACAACGACCACGCGGACAGTGCAGCAAATCCGGTGAGAGTAGGTTCGAATCCCAGTGCTAACAGTGGCCATCCTGAGTGTGGTGTTTTCACACACTCCAGGAAAATGCCGGGATAGCACCTTGCTTGAAGTCCCGGGACACCTACTCCCTCCCTGTCTCAAATTCAGTTACATGCACTATTACAGTCATCACTAGAGCTCGGACTTTTATGACATGTCATATTTTTATCCTGACTTAATTCTCCATGATTAAGTTAGTCTAATTTAAGAACGTTTCCAACATTTGTGAACACGAAAAACCTGTTTTTATTGGTCACATAAATGCATATTTAGCCATATTTTAGCGTTAGGTCATATTTTGGCCAAATTATCGAATAAGAGCATACTTATAGTCATACTTATGTAGTATTTAACATTTTACGATAGCCTATATTGTTCCAAACAAAATTTCATAATGCTTGTGCAGCTGTCTGAAGGGAAGTTTGTTTGGCAACCTTCACTTGGTGGTAGCAGAATTTACCAGGAATGAGCAGTCGCAGCTTGAAAGTGAAAGGTTCTATAGATATACATGAAACAGCATGAGCCCATTTGAGATGCCAAAAGTATGGTTCAATGTGCGTGAGGAAGAAACAAATAGCTACTTCTCTATCTCCCTCTCCTCCCGATAAACAATGTTCAGTTTCCTTGTTCTGCAGAGTGGTAGAAAGGAATTTCAACCGCCAACTATCTATGCTGCTCCACAGTATCCTTTTGTAGCTGCTAATGAGTAGTTCAGTGTAGTAAAGTTCTCTGATAGTGCGAGGTTGCTAAGTGTTGTTAGAGAGTTCAGTGAAAAGTATTTTAGTACTGATGGATATTTATTTTGTAAACTGTGAGACGAAAATCACGGCTGAGATACGTTTTACAGTGCAACAACATTGCAATACTCCTAAACACAAAAGCTGTGTAAACAGAGAATTGGCAGCAGAAGACAGGCAGCGACTGCTGTTTGAGAAACCATTCAGCAGCTCATCTATACTGTATCTGGCAGTGCATCCTCTCAGTTTTCTAAGAATCTTTGCGAAATAATGGTTTTATCAATATTCCTTTATATAAAGTAGAGGTACCTAGTTTCCGAAAGTTCTTAGAGAAGTACACGATTTATCCCATTCACTATGAATCAACGTTAAGAAAAAACTATCTGACTTCCTGTTACGATGATACAATGAACAAAATATGAAACTGAGCGGGCAGTAACAAAACATCGGTCTCCATAGATGAAACCACCGACGTAGACGGTAGATATGTGCCGGATGTTACTGTAGGCACTCTTAAACATGACCAACCAGGAGAGACACTTCTGTTGACTTGTGAGGTGTTAGATAAGGTAAACAACTCCTCCATCGCTATTGTTTTCGATACTGCCATGAATTATTTGTGGCCAGGTAAAGTACAGCGGGAGAATGTGCTCATCTTCGTAACGGACGGAGCTCCGTACATGGTAAAAGCAGCCAAAGGTCTTCAAATTCTGTATCCAAAAATGGTGCATGAAACGTGTCTTGCGCATGACCTACATAGAGTGGCTCAAGAGGTTCGAGGGAACATTACTATCATGAGGTGGATAAATTCATTGCTAACGCTAAGAAGATTTTTGTTAAGGCGCCGCTTCGAGTTCAGAAGTTTAAAGAAGAGGCACCATCAGTACCCCTACCCCCTCAACCCATTGTAACTTGGCTTGATGATGTAAGCTTCTATTGCACAAACTACAGTGAGATTAGGAAGATCTTCAATGACTTTGACAGAAGTGATTCATCTGCAATCAAAAATGTACAAGAGTTGTTTTCACCCAGCATGTCAAAAACTTAGCCTACTTAATTTCAAATTTCTCTGTGATATCAAAATCCATCGTTCGCCTAGAAACTGTGGGCATGCAATTATATGATACACTAAGCATTGTGAAAGAAATTGAGAATGAGTTATCGAAAGCACGGGGTGAGGTAGCTGACAAGGACAGAGAAGAATTGCGACGTGTGCTTCAACGAAATCCTGGATATACATTGTGTTAAATTGCTGACATTCTTTGTGGAAAAGAAGCAAAATTCAACGAAAATGAACCGAAACTTACCGCTTACGATTTCCCTTTTTTCAAGTATGCCCTCGTTACAACGTGCGATGTAGAAAGAATTTTCTCCTCTTACAAAGCTCTTCTTGCTGACAACCGAAGATCCTTCAAGTTTGACCATCTCAAATTGCATGTCGTCGTCCATTGTAACTCTACTGAAAATGAAAGCTAATACAGGTATGAATGATTTCATCTGTAATCAATAATTGTTACAAGTAAATACATTCCTTCATTCATTGTTTTATTTTAGGTCGTATTTTCAGGGTTCTAGGTCTTTTTTCGTTTCTTCCTAGGGCATAAATGCATGCATATTTCAAGAGTTTTTAGGTCATAGAAATCCAAGCCCTAGTCATCACAAATATACAGGTCGTGGTGCAAGATTTGATGAGCATGGCTACGCTGCGGGACGTGGGCCTACCATAAATGAACTTCAGCTCTAGGTGGCTTCGGTGGCGTAGTTGGTAGCATGCTGAGCTTCTATGCCCAAGGTCGCTGGTTCAAACCCGGCCGAAGTCGTCGGATTTTTAAGAGCGTTAAAATCCCTCAGTATGCCTTCCTTAGGAGGGGAAGTAAAGCCGGCGGGCCCATGTCATATATATATTTATGGTACGTAAAAGAACCTTCCATTAACTAAACTTGTGTGAAGAAAAATTTGTAGGTTAGGATTGATTAATGTTCTTAAGTTCCAACGTTCGGCACCGGGTGCTGGTTGCGATGGCATCTAGTATTATTCATGTTCACAGCTAGGTATCGTGGATGGTAGCATTTGGTAGCGAAAGTAGGAACTACTTGAATTCATCGTCTGCAGTCCTTACTTGAATTAAAAACAGATCACACACACTAATAGAGTCATCACAATTTACACCGGTTATCAGACAGATTCTACACACACCCAAATTACACGGAGCTACATGACTGTGTTGTCGCAGCCCCTAGTATGTGTTATCTGTTTTAATTCAAGTAAGGACTGCAGACAGTAATTTCAAGTAGTTCCTACTTTTGCTACCAAATGCTACCTTCCACGACACCTAGCTTGTGGACTTGGCTACTAGATGGCATCGCAGTCAGCACCTGGAGGTGAACGTTGGAACTAACAGAGCGTTATCAATTCTAACCTACAAATTTTGGCTTCAAGTGTAGTTAGTGGAAGGTTCTTTTTCATGCCATAAATCTATAACATGGGACCGCCGGCTTCATTTCCCTTCCGAAGGAAGGCATAACTTACTGTTGGATTTTTAACGCTCTTAAAAAATCCGACGACTTCGGCCGGGTTTGAACCCGCGACAGTGGGCATAGAAGCTCAGCATACTACCAGCTACGCCACCGAAGCTGCCCTCCCTCGTCAGTTTACGCCACCGTTTTTGGCCGGTCATCCACGGTTGCGCAGTCGTACAGAGGACAGAGAGTCGGTGAGCCTCAGGCATGTCCAATTGTGGTCTGTTACACGGAAAGCAACTCGCGTGGCATTAGCTGTAGTTCATATATCTACCGCCGGCAAGGATTCGTCAGACGTGCAATGTTAAATAAATAGTTATTTTGGGGGGTCTTAACTCTTAAATATTTCGCAGCAGAACTAGCCACACGTTATTAAGAGTTTGTCGCGCCTTGGAGGTTTGTTGTTGGAAGGCTACGACCGTTCGTGTTTGGCATTGTGGGTTTTGGTAGTGTTTTGTAGTGCAATTTTGTCCTGAGTCTTTTTCGTTGATCTGATGATGTTCACTTGACGAAATATGTTATCCTTTTATTTCTTGAAATCTGTGCCGATAACTTCTAATCCTATGTAAATAATAAGTTCAGGTGGTATCACATTTCCAAATTTAAATTGGGCTTATAACCAACTCGTGCTTACCGAGTGAAAGTTACCATTCAGTCTAATGAGTGAATTGCTAACTAAATGCTACATTTTGTAGAATGAATGAGAAACGGAAAGAGCACATTAAGAAGATTCTTAATCTATACTAAATATCAGGGCTCCAGTTATTGTGGGCTGGGCGTGAGGTGGGGGGGGCAGGATCTCTCTCGCTCAGGGTACGATGACTGTACTTCGCTGTTGTTGCTAATTTTAGAGGCTGCGGCATCGTTGTCATATAGCCCCGTGTATTTGGTTATTTAGAGTTTGTGGGATAACCTGTGTTGCTGTGAAGGCTATATTAGTGTGTAAATTTGTAAATTGGGATTATAATTTGTAAGGAGGTAACCGTGGCCTTCAGTTACGAACCATCCCAGCAATTGTCTGGAGTAGAAGTGGGGGGAAACCATGGAAAACCAATTCCAAGATGGTTACGGTGGGAATCAAACCCTTATCTTCTTAGTTTTGCCTCACGGGGCTGAGTGTACCCCGTTCCTGCCCTCACAGCAGAATTAAAATTTCGAACCTGGACCTCCGGGGTGACAGCCAAGAACGCTAGCCGCTACACCAAACAGATGCATCTGGTGTTCAGATGATCATGTCTCAAGATAAACACCTAAGAGCTGTTTCTAACTTTAGCATCTCGCGTGTTGTTTGCACGTAAACGGAACCTCTCTTCTTGGCACGTATGCTTTGTGAAGCTTTAAACATAACTACCACATTCCTCCACAACTCAAAAAACTCATAACAGTGCTACTCCTACTGCTGTCATTGTAACACCGGATGTTATTCTTCTAGAACACGAGTAACGTGGTATTACAATATTTTCCTATATACAGTGTGTTTCAGTAATGCAAGGCGATAGTTAAGGGTTACATTCCACAAGGGTTCGGAAATGAATATTTATTGGGATATCAGATACGGAATTAGATGGCCTATACAGTAGGTCCGACGTTTGTTTTTGGCTGGTGGCCGTAAAATCCGCGCATCCACTGTGCTAACCATTTAACCTCCTTCCTTCTTTCCTTCGTCCCTTCTGATTGTGCGTGCGTGCATGCAGTTGTTACTGCTCATGCTCACAATAAGTAGGCTTCCTGGCTGGCCGGTGACCTCTACGCAACAAGCTAGCACCGGCCAAAAACAAACGTCAGACCTATACTTCTTGTCCATTTTAGTCGTATTTTCCGTGTATACCTGAATGAGTGGTATCCTAGTCGTCGGGTTATGAGTGTATCATCGACATGGTCTACACAGTCGCTGGACTTAATCCCGTTCGATTTCCTTTTTGTATGCGGGCATTGAAAGTTGATGATTTATACAACTGCTGTGGAGGATGAAGCAACATTTCATGCACGAATTATGGAGAGTTGTCAAAGAATATGTACAACCCTAGGCATGTTGGAGCGTGTTCTTACCTCAGTGTGATGTCGAGAAGAAACCAGCGTTATGGCAGAGGGTGAGTATTTCAAACCACGGAATACCATTTCCAGGATGGCTGAGATGGGAATCGAATCTACCTCTTCTCAGTTTTGCTTAACGAAGCTAAGTGTGCCCAGTTTCAACACACAGACTAAAATTAAATTGTTTGGTACAATGGACCTCAGGAGTCACAGCCAAGAATGCTAACCACTACACCACGAGGTGGTCATATAAAAGAGAGGAACCAGGCAACAGTAACTGGAAGCCCAGCGGTTACTAACCACATCTCACAAGCTGCAACTCTTGGGGGAAGCAACATTACTGTAGGTGGTTATTTAATTTTTTATTTATTTTTTATTAATAAAAATATTTATACAGGACGAAAATTCGCTTAAAATTCTCCAGTGCAATCGAGAGCAAGACGGTTTCATATTCTTTTTCAGAAAAAAGAACTCCAAAAGGAGCTGTCCTCTAAAGTGATTGCTTTATAACTCAATACGAGTCTGGGTTCGTAGCGAAATGGACAAATAGCCAGATCTTGGTCCATAAAGTCTCAGTTTTAATCCCGGCCATGTCGAGTGACACAACTTCGTGTAGTTGTTTCTCCTGTATGTGTGCATTTAATGTCTGTCTAATTCATTTGATCCTTACCAAGATACGCAAGGATCCCATGTGTGTCGACTCGAAAAGCCTGTACAAAGCCACTCATCATAAATTATCTAAATATATCGCCAGTTAATGACTGGTTAATTAATGTTGGATGTTTGTTTCAGACCGCATTCATTTGATCTGACTTGACATGGAGGTTACTTCACAAGTCTTCATTCCTGATGAGCCTTCGCTGACTGTCTCGCCAAGAATCCAGCATGTCGGAGCTTTACTTGATACTATACCTGGGAGAATGTCTCCAGTCTATAGCTGTTCGCCTTTCAAATATCTGGATTCATTGTACAACCACCTTAGTTCAACTTTGCAATGTGATGGAGAAATCCTATTAAAACATCAAGGACACTTTTCCCCTCTTAGTATGGCTTAGATCAGTAATCTTCGTCCTGATGAACGAATTTATGCCGTCCTGAAGACAGAAAATCCCTATATATATATAAACATGAACGTTTGTCTGTTTTTTCTGAATTTCCACGGAAATGTGCGTTATTTGCGCGTTTCAGACTGTTTTATGATGAATGCGGACATAAATATTTTGTTTGGTCTGTCTGTATGTCTCTTTGTCTGTCTACATAAATACCTGAGATACTGTCGCCAGGGTAACGGGCTTGCATTCATTCCTTCCTTCCTTAGTTTATCCTTCAGTATGCCTTCCTTCGGAGGAGAAGTAAATCCGGCGGTCCCATGCCATAGATTTATGGCATGTAAAAGATCCTCCCACAGACTAAACTTGTGTGAAGCTAAATTTCTAGGTTAAATTTCGCTGGAACGCTGTGTCAAAGTTCCAATGTTCACCACTAGGTATCAGTGACATCTGGTAGTGAAAGTTGGAACTACTTTATATTGAACAGAACTTGTAACTCACCCTATGGTTGTCTGCTTGAAGCAGCTACAGCCTCTGGCGAGCCGAACATGTTCTCGGACATTCCAGTAGTGGAGTACTAGGAGTTCTGCCCCACTTCAAAACCCCCCTTGCTCTACTACTAAGCCTTAGTCATGTTAAATATTTCTCGAACGCATGGTCCGATTTTGACAAATGAGGTATTGTTGGACTCGGGCTGACGTCCTCTTTGCTATGGACCACTCATTATATTTTTCAAAATTTTTTTGAAAATTTTTGTTTTCGAAAATAGGCGATAGTTTGAAAACCAAACAGGATAGAACGTTATGCCATGGCCCAAACGAATGGTCTTTATGACCTTTATTTTTTGTAATGAAACTTTTTTACTTTTTATATTTTTTTGAAAACACTCGAATTTTGAAAATCCTATATTTTGGAAACTAGGAACTCTACAAAAAAAATTGTTTAACGTAAATCAATGGTCCCTACCCCCTCTACCCCCAAAATAAATTTCAAGTCTCTAGAATGAAAACCTGCAGTAGTGTGGTAAGGGGGGAGCTGCTTCCAAAAGCAAGTGGTGAGCCCCTGCGACCTTGGAATGGAAGGAGCCATGCTAGGAGGGCGTGCTTGGATTCGTTTTTTTCGTCTCGTCGTGCTCTTTACGGGAATGTAGGTGTCGAAAAGATGAAAATTTGGAAACATGTTTTTTTGGGGGAAAAACGTGATTTTGAACTTTTTGCTATATCTCGCGAACTAATCATGCTAGAGGCGTGTACGACGGGTCCAAGGACTCGGGCTGACGTCCTCTTTGCTATGGACCACTCGTTATAATTTTTAATAAAATTGGAAACTCGATTTTGGGGTAAACACGTGTTTTTTGTGATTTTGTCGATATCTCACGAAGCAATAACGCTAGAGGCATGTACGACGGGTCCAAGGATTCGGGCAGACGTCCTCTTTGCTATGAACTACTCGTTGTAATTTAAAAAAAATTTGGAAACGCGATTTTGGGGTAAACACGTGTTTTTTGTGATTTTTGCCGATATTTCACGAACCAATAACGCTAGAGACGTGTACGAGGTGTCCTAGGACTCGGGCTAACGCCCCCTTTCAAATGTGGTAGATATTTTTTTTCAAAAAAGATAATTCACAAAGGGCCTAACGCCATACATGTTGAAAAAACGTTTTCTTTTTCTTTACCTGTTTATAATGTTTATAAAGCGTGGTGGTTGAGAGAGAGAGACCATACGGCTGGGTGTGTGTGTTTCAACGAACCTGTCGCTAACCACAAGGACCATGCTTAATAGAACAATCGCTATTTCGACGGGTCGGTGTATGACAGAGCGAGCGTGCGTTTTTCTGATATTTTACCTTTAACGTGTAAACGGTAATGAGAGCTAGGTTCTATGTTGGTCGAAGCGAGTAGAGAAAACAAACTTGCCGAGGAGGTGAAGGTCATTTGAGCTTATTGGAAGGCATTGATCTGACTTGACAACAAGTGCAATGGAAAAAATGACCAAGACGCTTGAAGGTGAAATAATCTGACCATCGTGGTGGCAGGGGAGTGCGAAAGGCGTGCACACATGTGTGAAACCACAGGCACGCTAAACCAGTGACATCCTGTCTTGCTTCGTACGTGACAAAATGCAAGTCCATGTGAAATTTGATCTACCGCAGGTGTTCACCTTGGACGTTATCTGTCCACGTGCATGATAACTGTTAACAAGTCACATCCTGTTTTGCTTCGTACGTGACAAAATGCAAGTTCATGTGAAATTTGATCCGGCACAGGTGTTCGCCTGGGACGTTAGCTGCCCACGTGCACGATAAGAGAATGTTCAAAGCGTGGGAAAAAAAAAAGATTATACATGCAATGTGATATATAAAGACACGTCGCTGACATTTCCACTCGCACTTATGTGACTACTTTTGAACACGCTACAGCGTTGTGTGAAACACTTGGCCTTGTTTAACAGTTTTGGTGTTGGTGGAAAATACTTATTCTTGTTGTGAGGTAGGTATATATTTATTCATTTATACATTTATTGATTTATATATAAATACATGCAATTATTTATTGATTAGGTAATTAATGATTTTATTTATTTATTTGTTTGCAGATAACCGGCATACCTTACATGTCAGAGGGAGAAGAAACTATTGCACTTTTGAGCCCACTAGAAGGGAAGAGTAACAAGTCACTGCAAGTAAAGGTGAGATGATTTTTTTTAAACTAACTTGTTTTATTTTTTTTGTTTTATGTTTTATTTTATGAAATGTATGTATTAACCTGAATTTAGGTATTTATAGCGGTTTATTTTATTTATTTTTAGAAACTTGGAAAGAATAGCCTTACCGCCGTAGCAGTCGCTGAAAAAAACCAGAAACGCACTAAAGCGAAACCACTGCCAAAGAGTGAACTGTTTAAAACTCAGGTAAGTCCAACTTAAAAATGCTATTCCATTTTACCACTACTGAAAACTCGTAGACAAAAAAAAATTCATTACCTGTACATGACTGGGACAATGATTGCTTTCTTGATTAATGGCTATGTTGTTGTTGTTGACTGGGAAAAGTACAAGGCCATGTTGGATTTTCTAAAAATAAAATAATAAATTTAATTTATGGGTGGTTCCCTATGGACTCAACGAATATCCACAGGTTTGAACATGATAATGTGAACAAAATGACATGACATTCATTTTTGTTTATATATTGGTTAAAGGGAGGGTGGGGGAATGTAAATGACTGTAGCTTTATAAAAAGAAAATAAGTACATGGGTTACTGTTAGTGCCAACATACAGTTTATTTTTAATGGTGTTTTGATATATTAATGCCAATTAACGTTAACGTTTTATTTACAAGTATTGATTGATTGATTGATTGATTGAGTGATGGGTTATTTTGTTTGCTTTTAGGTGTCGTCATGTGCCATTAACGTAATGAACAGACAGTGAACAAGCATGCATTATGCTTTAAAGTACTCTGTGCAATGTTAATAACTTACAATAAGAAAAAGTTTTATTATAACACATAGCGTTAGTACCAAATACAACAAGTGAGCAAGTTGGTTTACCACGTGGGTTAAATTTAAAATCAGAACATGATCGATGGTTAACATTTGAATCCTGGCCTGTAGGCTTTTTGTCGACGCATGGACTTGCAAAAGCCGTTTTTTTTTTTACTTGAACCGAGAAGATGTGGTGCGCTGTGTGTTTTGTCGTATTGAACTTTCACACTGGGAAGAAGGGGATGATCCCTTTAGAGACCATTTGCGAAGGTCTCATTACTGTCCTTACATGCTTGGAAAGCAAGTGGGTAACCTACCCGTGCATTCATTTTACCGAACCACAAGGCCTTTGGCCGCTACTTACGTTGCTGAATCACAAATAAATAATAATAATGATGTATTACCAGCCAACGGTAGTGTCGATATATGTGGTCCATATGCCATAGACAGTGTTGAATTGGCGTGTGCTTTTGAAAAATTGGGAGTTTGCAAGACTAAAGCACTAGCACACTCAGAGTACAGTTCTGTTGAAAAACGTTTCGAATCTTATAAAAATGTTTGGCCATTAATATTAAAACACCTTACCAAACAGCTAAGTGAAGCTGGATTTTTTTATACTGGTGAAGGGGATAAAACAATATGTTTTTATTGTGGATTTGCTTTATAGGATTGGCAAATGACTGATGACCCTTTTGTGCAACACGCTCGTTGGTTACCAAACTGTAAATACATGGTGATGCTTAAAGGTCAGGAATTTGTGAACACTATTCGTAAAGAAAAAGTGATTGCAGCACAAGACATAAAAGTGCCTTTAGAGTTAGAGCACGCGGAGCAAATACATAAGGCTGAAAGAAAAGACTTGTCTCACGAACAGACACAAAAGTGTGACCAACAATTATGTAAAATTTGTTATCAAGATGAACTAGGTGTTGTATTTTTACCCTGTGGACACATGATAGCCTGTGTCAAGTGTGCATTAGAACTTAACACTTGTGCTATATGCAGAAAAGTAGTATCTGCAACAGTTAGGGCATTTCTTGCATAACTAGTATAATTTATTCGCCATGGATAGTGCAAAATCCCTAATTGCACAATATTATTAAAGCTGTTTTAGAGTGTAATAGATATGCTTTTGTTTTGTTTATAGACTACTACAATGAATGTTTTGAATGCTGTGGGACAATCATGTGGCTTAGAGACAAAGAAGCTCAGCGAATTGCCAACGCATATTCCATTCCGCATTATCAAGATTCGGAAATTGAAAACAGCATATGGTGATCGTGTACTTTGTGTATGTGAAAACTTTGAGACATTTCTGCCTATACGGTTTAATGATATGTCGGAGAGTGTTTTTGATGAAGTCAATAATGCTGTGCAACCTGTACACTTAATTTATGAAGGTTTTAAAAACAATAGGTGCATGGTTCGTTTTAATTAAATAAATAAATAATGTGAAATAATAATGGAAAATATAAGTAATGACAATACACTGAAAAAGAAAGAAAATATGTGCATAGAATAGTAATGTTTTAGTGTTTAGTGTTGTCTTTAAAAATATTATGATGAAACCAAAAAAAATGTATATAAAGTTTGTAAATAAATGCAAAATGATGTTACAATGCTGTTTTATTTTATACAAAGTTAGTATATTTAACATTGCAGAGTATACATGATTATGACAATAAATGCATACTGAATACAAGCCTTTCTCACATTACAATAGTCTGTTATAGTTTTAAACACAAGGCTTGTTGTAGATCATTTTATAGCAATGTCCCTTTAATGTTGTTTTCGAAAAGTGGGGAAGCCACAATGGTTGTATTGACATAAAAACCTTATGGTTATTACTATTTAGTCACTTTGATCCCCTTGCAGATCAACAGCAGATGACCTAGTTGTTCCACTCTTTAAAACGACAACAACAACACTACCTCTTGCATAGTTTGTGATGTTGATGGCTCTTGCGACGTGGAAGATGGATTAAAAATAACTTTGAGAACAGGGGTTAAACGTTGATCATTAAACAATGCACTATTTTGAGTAGCAATATGGTTTTCTTGATTTTTTGTCGACGGCAACTGTGTTTCATGCGGTACACTACATTGATGATCACTGACACTTAAAACCTCACTATTTTTACTTTTTAGGTCACTACGACAATGTTTGGAACGTTGCTTTGAACAACGCCAAATAACAGTTCCATTTTTATTGGTTCGTTTCACAATATATGAATATCCTTTATAGTATGCGTAAGGCTTACCATACCTAGTCACTGATACTTCCATATCAACTGTCGAGCATAGACTAAGCTCTAGTAAAGTCAACTTGGTAATAAGAATACTAGTTTAATGTGAGAGCAAATATGGATCCAAAGAGTTCAGGTAAAAGTGAAAGCAAATAAGCAAATATTAGAAACAAGAGTTGGGGTGAAAGTGGTCGCAAAGTGGTAGACCCATTACACAATAATTTCAGCACGACGAAGCTCTTGTTCAATTTCTTTGATTTCCCAATCGTGACCAGTATGGCCAGATTGACGTGAGGCATGCAACAACTGTAGCCGCTGGACGAGCTTATGGGGATTGTGCCAGTATACAAATTTAACAAATGGATTTTTAGGTGTAAACAAAGCATTACCATTATCATGATCATTATCATCATCGTCATTATCATCATCATGATCACCATTATCATCATGACCATCATCACTGTTACTATATAGTCCTTTTTGATCCTCTTGCAATACCACTTTATTTATAGTCTGAGTTGATTTTGACAGTGTTGAAGGTTTCTTGGACGTTGACAACTGTCCTAACATGACGTTTTGAGGACATGATAAGTCCTTTTGAACAAACACTGTACTATCTTTAGCCGCAATATCGTTTTCTTGAACTTGCTTTTTAGCATTTTGATAATTGTTTGTAAACAGTAAGCGTGGTTCGTTTCGAGCACTACATTGATGAACACTCACACTTAAAACCTTTCCATTTTTACTTTTCAGATTGCCTCGACATTTTGTTGACCTCTCTTTTGAGCATCGCCAGAATATTATTCCATTCACATTCTGGCGATTATAGTTATAGGAGTAGCCTTGATAGAGTGCACGTAGCCTACCTTTGTTGGTTGTAATAAGTTCCATAGTAGTAACTGACCTGTCAGTACGATGTTCACACTACAAAGGTTACAACTGTTTTGCTGATGGAGTGACCTACTATAAGCTTATATATTGGCTTATGTGTTGGCTTTTTGTGTTGGCTTTTCGTGTTGGCTTTTGTGTTGGCTTATGTGTTGGCTTTTTGTGTTGGCTTTTTGTGTTGGCTTTTCATGTTGGCTTTTCGTGTTGGCTTATGTGTTGGCTTTTTGTGTTGGCTTTTTGTGTTGGCTTTTCGTGTTGGCTTATGTGTTGGCTTATGTGTTGGCTTTTTATGTTGGCTTTTTGTGTTGGCTTTTCGTGTTGGCTTATGTGTTGGCTTTTTGTGTTGGCTTTTCATGTTGGCTTTTCGTGTTGGCTTATGTGTTGGCTTTTTGTGTTGGCTTTTTGTGTTGGCTTTTCGTGTTGGCTTTTGTGTTGGCTTATGTGTTGGCTTTTTGTGTTGGCTTTTCGTGTTGGCTTTTCATGTTGGCTTTTCGTGTTGGCTTATGTGTTGGCTTTTTGTGTTGGCTTTTTGTGTTGGCTTTTCGTGTTGGCTTTTGTGTTGGCTTATGTGTTGGCTTTTTGTGTTGGCTTTTTGTGTTGGCTTTTCATGTTGGCTTTTTGTGTTGGCTTTTCGTGTTGGCATTTCGTGTTGGCTTTTCGTGTTGGCTTTTTTTGTATTGGCCTTTCGTGTTGGCTTTTTGTATTGGCTTTTCGTGTTGGCTTTTTGTGTTGGCTTTAGTATTGGCTTTTGTATTGGCTTATTTGACAAGTTATTTGTGTCAATGTATTTAGTGGATTTTTTCTTGGTGTTGGAAAGTAGTTGAAAGAGAGGGAATATTTAAAGACTTAACCTCAGCTCACTAACCTAACCTAACCTTTCAACTCTCAGATGTTAATTAAATTCTGTGCATTGTCGAGTTGGAGCCCAAGACCTCAGGGGTAAAAAAAACAATAATTTTGACGACTTATTTTGGTAACTTATTTTAATGGCTAACCTAACTTTACCTAACCTAACCTAACCTAACCTAACCTCAGCTCACTTTGGATATTACTAGTAAGTGTTCATATCCTCTGCTAGGTAGCATGCTAGTAGTACAGGTAGTGCTCATATTTACCGCTAGATAGCGGAAACATACTTTGCATGTTGCATGTGACACTTGTGAAGTTTAACCACATGCAAGACGTGCTTGTATAAGTTCTCTATTTAAACTCAATATACAATTAACCACTAAATGTTCAGAACTAACATGTATAGCCATGTTTAGGGTATATAGGAGACCCTTAGCAAGAAAGGCTGTCTAACCCACGAGTGTACAGCCTTGTCATACGCAGTAAGCCCCTGTTGGCTTTCTCAAATTGTTGTTGTTGTTGTTTTCTGCCAACAGGGGCTTACTGCGTATGACAAGGCTGTACACTCGTGGGTTAGACAGCCTTTCTTGCTAAGGGTCTCCTATATACCCTAAACATGGCTATACATGTTAGTTCTGAACATTTAGTGGTTAATTGTATATTGAGTTTAAATAGAGAACTTATACAAGCACGTCTTGCATGTGGTTAAACTTCACAAGTGTCACATGCAACATGCAAAGTATGTTTCCGCTATCTAGCGGTAAATATGAGCACTACCTGTACTACTAGCATGCTACCTAGCAGAGGATATGAACACTTACTAGTAATATCCAAAGTGAGCTGAGGTTAGGTTAGGTTAGGTTAGGTTAGGTAAAGTTAGGTTAGCCATTAAAATAAGTTACCAAAATAAGTCGTCAAAATTATTGTTTTTTTTACCCCTGAGGTCTTGGGCTCCAACTCGACAATGCACAGAATTTAATTAACATCTGAGAGTTGAAAGGTTAGGTTAGGTTAGTGAGCTGAGGTTAAGTCTTTAAATATTCCCTCTCTTTCAACTACTTTCCAACACCAAGAAAAAATCCACTAAATACATTGACACAAATAACTTGTCAAATAAGCCAATACAAAAGCCAATACTAAAGCCAACACAAAAAGCCAACACGAAAAGCCAATACAAAAAGCCAACACGAAAGGCCAATACAAAAAAAGCCAACACGAAAAGCCAACACGAAATGCCAACACGAAAAGCCAACACAAAAAGCCAACATGAAAAGCCAACACAAAAAGCCAACACAAAAAGCCAACACATAAGCCAACACAAAAGCCAACACGAAAAGCCAACACAAAAAGCCAACACAAAAAGCCAACACATAAGCCAACACGAAAAGCCAACATGAAAAGCCAACACGAAAAGCCAACACAAAAAGCCAACACATAAGCCAACACAAAAGCCAACACGAAAAGCCAACACAAAAAGCCAACACAAAAAGCCAACACATAAGCCAACACGAAAAGCCAACATGAAAAGCCAACACAAAAAGCCAACACATAAGCCAACACAAAAGCCAACACGAAAAGCCAACACAAAAAGCCAACACATAAGCCAACACAAAAGCCAACACGAAAAGCCAACACAAAAAGCCAACACAAAAAGCCAACACATAAGCCAACACGAAAAGCCAACATGAAAAGCCAACACAAAAAGCCAACACAAAAAGCCAACACATAAGCCAACACAAAAGCCAACACGAAAAGCCAACACAAAAAGCCAACACATAAGCCAATATATAAGCTTATAGTAGGTCACTCCATCAGCAAAACAGTTGTAACCTTTGTAGTGTGAACATCGTACTGACAGGTCAGTTACTACTATGGAACTTATTACAACCAACAAAGGTAGGCTACGTGCACTCTATCAAGGCTACTCCTATAACTATAATCGCCAGAATGTGAATGGAATAATATTCTGGCGATGCTCAAAAGAGAGGTCAACAAAATGTCGAGGCAATCTGAAAAGTAAAAATGGAAAGGTTTTAAGTGTGAGTGTTCATCAATGTAGTGCTCGAAACGAACCACGCTTACTGTTTACAAACAATTATCAAAATGCTAAAAAGCAAGTTCAAGAAAACGATATTGCGGCTAAAGATAGTACAGTGTTTGTTCAAAAGGACTTATCATGTCCTCAAAACGTCATGTTAGGACAGTTGTCAACGTCCAAGAAACCTTCAACACTGTCAAAATCAACTCAGACTATAAATAAAGTGGTATTGCAAGAGGATCAAAAAGGACTATATAGTAACAGTGATGATGGTCATGATGATAATGGTGATCATGATGATGATAATGACGATGATGATAATGATCATGATAATGGTAATGCTTTGTTTACACCTAAAAATCCATTTGTTAAATTTGTATACTGGCACAATCCCCATAAGCTCGTCC
Organism: Meconema thalassinum; assembly: GCA_946902985.2. Taxonomy (NCBI): domain Eukaryota; kingdom Metazoa; phylum Arthropoda; class Insecta; order Orthoptera; family Tettigoniidae; genus Meconema; species Meconema thalassinum. Next base: position 417,003,136 of record OX336391.1, read on the forward strand.
AGCGGCTACAGTTGTTGCATGCCTCACGTCAATCTGGCCATACTGGTCACGATTGGGAAATCAAAGAAATTGAACAAGAGCTTCGTCGTGCTGAAATTATTGTGTAATGGGTCTACCACTTTGCGACCACTTTCACCCCAACTCTTGTTTCTAATATTTGCTTATTTGCTTTCACTTTTACCTGAACTCTTTGGATCCATATTTGCTCTCACATTAAACTAGTATTCTTATTACCAAGTTGACTTTACTAGAGCTTAGTCTATGCTCGACAGTTGATATGGAAGTATCAGTGACTAGGTATGGTAAGCCTTACGCATACTATAAAGGATATTCATATATTGTGAAACGAACCAATAAAAATGGAACTGTTATTTGGCGTTGTTCAAAGCAACGTTCCAAACATTGTCGTAGTGACCTAAAAAGTAAAAATAGTGAGGTTTTAAGTGTCAGTGATCATCAATGTAGTGTACCGCATGAAACACAGTTGCCGTCGACAAAAAATCAAGAAAACCATATTGCTACTCAAAATAGTGCATTGTTTAATGATCAACGTTTAACCCCTGTTCTCAAAGTTATTTTTAATCCATCTTCCACGTCGCAAGAGCCATCAACATCACAAACTATGCAAGAGGTAGTGTTGTTGTTGTCGTTTTAAAGAGTGGAACAACTAGGTCATCTGCTGTTGATCTGCAAGGGGATCAAAGTGACTAAATAGTAATAACCATAAGGTTTTTATGTCAATACAACCATTGTGGCTTCCCCACTTTTCGAAAACAACATTAAAGGGACATTGCTATAAAATGATCTACAACAAGCCTTGTGTTTAAAACTATAACAGACTATTGTAATGTGAGAAAGGCTTGTATTCAGTATGCATTTATTGTCATAATCATGTATACTCTGCAATGTTAAATATACTAACTTTGTATAAAATAAAACAGCATTGTAACATCATTTTGCATTTATTTACAAACTTTATATACATTTTTTTTGGTTTCATCATAATATTTTTAAAGACAACACTAAACACTAAAACATTACTATTCTATGCACATATTTTCTTTCTTTTTCAGTGTATTGTCATTACTTATATTTTCCATTATTATTTCACATTATTTATTTATTTAATTAAAACGAACCATGCACCTATTGTTTTTAAAACCTTCATAAATTAAGTGTACAGGTTGCACAGCATTATTGACTTCATCAAAAACACTCTCCGACATATCATTAAACCGTATAGGCAGAAATGTCTCAAAGTTTTCACATACACAAAGTACACGATCACCATATGCTGTTTTCAATTTCCGAATCTTGATAATGCGGAATGGAATATGCGTTGGCAATTCGCTGAGCTTCTTTGTCTCTAAGCCACATGATTGTCCCACAGCATTCAAAACATTCATTGTAGTAGTCTATAAACAAAACAAAAGCATATCTATTACACTCTAAAACAGCTTTAATAATATTGTGCAATTAGGGATTTTGCACTATCCATGGCGAATAAATTATACTAGTTATGCAAGAAATGCCCTAACTGTTGCAGATACTACTTTTCTGCATATAGCACAAGTGTTAAGTTCTAATGCACACTTGACACAGGCTATCATGTGTCCACAGGGTAAAAATACAACACCTAGTTCATCTTGATAACAAATTTTACATAATTGTTGGTCACACTTTTGTGTCTGTTCGTGAGACAAGTCTTTTCTTTCAGCCTTATGTATTTGCTCCGCGTGCTCTAACTCTAAAGGCACTTTTATGTCTTGTGCTGCAATCACTTTTTCTTTACGAATAGTGTTCACAAATTCCTGACCTTTAAGCATCACCATGTATTTACAGTTTGGTAACCAACGAGCGTGTTGCACAAAAGGGTCATCAGTCATTTGCCAATCCTATAAAGCAAATCCACAATAAAAACATATTGTTTTATCCCCTTCACCAGTATAAAAAAATCCAGCTTCACTTAGCTGTTTGGTAAGGTGTTTTAATATTAATGGCCAAACATTTTTATAAGATTCGAAACGTTTTTCAACAGAACTGTACTCTGAGTGTGCTAGTGCTTTAGTCTTGCAAACTCCCAATTTTTCAAAAGCACACGCCAATTCAACACTGTCTATGGCATATGGACCACATATATCGACACTACCGTTGGCTGGTAATACATCATTATTATTATTTATTTGTGATTCAGCAACGTAAGTAGCGGCCAAAGGCCTTGTGGTTCGGTAAAATGAATGCACGGGTAGGTTACCCACTTGCTTTCCAAGCATGTAAGGACAGTAATGAGACCTTCGCAAATGGTCTCTAAAGGGATCATCCCCTTCTTCCCAGTGTGAAAGTTCAATACGACAAAACACACAGCGCACCACATCTTCTCGGTTCAAGTAAAAAAAAAAAACGGCTTTTGCAAGTTCATGCGTCGACAAAAAGCCTACAGGCCAGGATTCAAATGTTAACCATCGATCATGTTCTGATTTTAAATTTAACCCACGTGGTAAACCAACTTGCTCACTTGTTGTATTTGGTACTAACGCTATGTGTTATAATAAAACTTTTTCTTATTGTAAGTTATTAACATTGCACAGAGTACTTTAAAGCATAATGCATGCTTGTTCACTGTCTGTTCATTACGTTAATGGCACATGACGACACCTAAAAGCAAACAAAATAACCCATCACTCAATCAATCAATCAATCAATCAATACTTGTAAATAAAACGTTAACGTTAATTGGCATTAATATATCAAAACACCATTAAAAATAAACTGTATGTTGGCACTAACAGTAACCCATGTACTTATTTTCTTTTTATAAAGCTACAGTCATTTACATTCCCCCACCCTCCCTTTAACCAATATATAAACAAAAATGAATGTCATGTCATTTTGTTCACATTATCATGTTCAAACCTGTGGATATTCGTTGAGTCCATAGGGAACCACCCATAAATTAAATTTATTATTTTATTTTTAGAAAATCCAACATGGCCTTGTACTTTTCCCAGTCAACAACAACAACATAGCCATTAATCAAGAAAGCAATCATTGTCCCAGTCATGTACAGGTAATGAATTTTTTTTTGTCTACGAGTTTTCAGTAGTGGTAAAATGGAATAGCATTTTTAAGTTGGACTTACCTGAGTTTTAAACAGTTCACTCTTTGGCAGTGGTTTCGCTTTAGTGCGTTTCTGGTTTTTTTCAGCGACTGCTACGGCGGTAAGGCTATTCTTTCCAAGTTTCTAAAAATAAATAAAATAAACCGCTATAAATACCTAAATTCAGGTTAATACATACATTTCATAAAATAAAACATAAAACAAAAAAAATAAAACAAGTTAGTTTAAAAAAAATCATCTCACCTTTACTTGCAGTGACTTGTTACTCTTCCCTTCTAGTGGGCTCAAAAGTGCAATAGTTTCTTCTCCCTCTGACATGTAAGGTATGCCGGTTATCTGCAAACAAATAAATAAATAAAATCATTAATTACCTAATCAATAAATAATTGCATGTATTTATATATAAATCAATAAATGTATAAATGAATAAATATATACCTACCTCACAACAAGAATAAGTATTTTCCACCAACACCAAAACTGTTAAACAAGGCCAAGTGTTTCACACAACGCTGTAGCGTGTTCAAAAGTAGTCACATAAGTGCGAGTGGAAATGTCAGCGACGTGTCTTTATATATCACATTGCATGTATAATCTTTTTTTTTTCCCACGCTTTGAACATTCTCTTATCGTGCACGTGGGCAGCTAACGTCCCAGGCGAACACCTGTGCCGGATCAAATTTCACATGAACTTGCATTTTGTCACGTACGAAGCAAAACAGGATGTGACTTGTTAACAGTTATCATGCACGTGGACAGATAACGTCCAAGGTGAACACCTGCGGTAGATCAAATTTCACATGGACTTGCATTTTGTCACGTACGAAGCAAGACAGGATGTCACTGGTTTAGCGTGCCTGTGGTTTCACACATGTGTGCACGCCTTTCGCACTCCCCTGCCACCACGATGGTCAGATTATTTCACCTTCAAGCGTCTTGGTCATTTTTTCCATTGCACTTGTTGTCAAGTCAGATCAATGCCTTCCAATAAGCTCAAATGACCTTCACCTCCTCGGCAAGTTTGTTTTCTCTACTCGCTTCGACCAACATAGAACCTAGCTCTCATTACCGTTTACACGTTAAAGGTAAAATATCAGAAAAACGCACGCTCGCTCTGTCATACACCGACCCGTCGAAATAGCGATTGTTCTATTAAGCATGGTCCTTGTGGTTAGCGACAGGTTCGTTGAAACACACACACCCAGCCGTATGGTCTCTCTCTCTCAACCACCACGCTTTATAAACATTATAAACAGGTAAAGAAAAAGAAAACGTTTTTTCAACATGTATGGCGTTAGGCCCTTTGTGAATTATCTTTTTTGAAAAAAAATATCTACCACATTTGAAAGGGGGCGTTAGCCCGAGTCCTAGGACACCTCGTACACGTCTCTAGCGTTATTGGTTCGTGAAATATCGGCAAAAATCACAAAAAACACGTGTTTACCCCAAAATCGCGTTTCCAAATTTTTTTTAAATTACAACGAGTAGTTCATAGCAAAGAGGACGTCTGCCCGAATCCTTGGACCCGTCGTACATGCCTCTAGCGTTATTGCTTCGTGAGATATCGACAAAATCACAAAAAACACGTGTTTACCCCAAAATCGAGTTTCCAATTTTATTAAAAATTATAACGAGTGGTCCATAGCAAAGAGGACGTCAGCCCGAGTCCTTGGACCCGTCGTACACGCCTCTAGCATGATTAGTTCGCGAGATATAGCAAAAAGTTCAAAATCACGTTTTTCCCCCAAAAAAACATGTTTCCAAATTTTCATCTTTTCGACACCTACATTCCCGTAAAGAGCACGACGAGACGAAAAAAACGAATCCAAGCACGCCCTCCTAGCATGGCTCCTTCCATTCCAAGGTCGCAGGGGCTCACCACTTGCTTTTGGAAGCAGCTCCCCCCTTACCACACTACTGCAGGTTTTCATTCTAGAGACTTGAAATTTATTTTGGGGGTAGAGGGGGTAGGGACCATTGATTTACGTTAAACAATTTTTTTTGTAGAGTTCCTAGTTTCCAAAATATAGGATTTTCAAAATTCGAGTTTTTTCAAAAAAACATAAAAAGTAAAAAAGTTTCATTATAGAAAATAAAGGTCATAAAGACCATTCGTTTGGGCCATGGCATAACGTTCTATCATCTTTGGTTTTCAAACTATCACCTAGTTTCGAAAACAAAAATTTTCAAAAAAAATTTGAAAAATATAACGAGTGGTCCATAGCAAAGAGGACGTCAGCCCGAGTCCAACAATACCTCATTTGTCAAAATCGGACTACGCGTTCGAGAAATATTTAACATGACTAAGGCTTAGTAGTGGGGCAAGGAGGGTTTTGGAGTGCGTTAGAAGCGCCACTACTCCACTACTCATTCCCGGCACTAAAAGCCATACGATAAATAAATAAATTTGTCTGTGGATTTTTGTTCCCTTATAACTCGAGAATGGCTGGGTGGATCAACGTAAAATTTGGTACAGATATCCATCAGTGGCACAACACTAATCATTGATGTAACTCTTCTCCATACCTCTCATAAAAGGTGGCCTACCCCTTTAAAATACATGCTGAAATAGGCGTAGAAGGGCGAGACAAAGCTTATTTTCAGCCCCTCAATGTGAGAAGCAAAACTTGGGGGCCCTAAACCACATTTTAGGTCCTAAAATATTAGTTTCGGAGATATTCCCAGAAAACAAATTTCATGTAATAAACTAACAAAGGAATGAATGCGAGCCCGTTACCATGGCAACAGTACCTCAAGTATTTATGTAGAAGGCAATGCCACTCCATTTAGTACATTTCTGTTAAAGTTTGCAAATGGCTATAAGGTTATCACGGAACCAACTTACGTATACCAATACCAATACGTATAATGCATTTGACCTTCCAAATACATTGTCGTTTGAATATCTTGGCTCGACTATTACTGCAGATGGAACCCTCAGACCGAAAATATATCGAGGTGATATACGTCTTCAGTACAGTACCTTCCTGAAAACATTATTTATGAATAAATCAGCATCCAATGGACAACAAACGGACAGACAGTCAACATGTAAAAATACGGGTCCTGTTATGTAGGCTAAATGAAGTACTAGCCACGAGGATGCTAGGTAAAGAGTTAAATGGCACGGCTATCAAGGTAACAAACCTGGAGTCGATGAATTATTTTCTTCTTTCAACGATAGACGTTGATAACTTCTATTCATGTATGGTATTGTATCCTTCTCCGCATTTCTGTTTCTTCCAGCCAATACATCTCTTCATCCCAAGTGTCCCTGATTTTTCTACCGTTAAACAACTCATAGAATAATTATGGCAATTTTCTTTATTTAATTTTGATATTTATATGCCTGCTAGCCGAAAGGCAAATTTTTAAATTATTAAATGCCTGATTATCTTTGTAATATCTGTGCGGCATTTGTTGTACTTCCCAAGTGAAAAAAACGTGATGACTAGTATTTTGATTCTTATTATCAGCCCATAACTCCTCAATTTCGCGAATTTATTTTGAAATTTGACTCTTTGAATTTTGAAGACTATTTATTTAAGTTATTTAATTTATTCTCTGAGATGTTAAATGGTAATATGCTTTTTGGCTCAGACAGTTGGTTTGTAATCTGAATGGAATTACTGGATCTGGTTTTAAGACCCGTGAAGACTGAGGAAGTCAGTATGCCTTCCTTCGGAGGGGAAGTAAAGCCGGCGGTCCCATGTCATAGATTTATGGCATGTTAAAGATCTTTCCACTAATTACACCTGTGTGAAACTAAATTGGATAGGTTAAGAATGTAAACAACGCTCTTAGGTTGCTACGTTCGTTGCCAAGAGCCGACTGCGGTGGCGTCTAGTAGCTAGTTCTGAACTAGGCCTAGTAGTCGTTGACGGTGGCGTTTGGCGGCAAAAGTAGGAACTATTTGAAAATTCAAAGTTGCAGTCTCTACTTGAATTAAAAAACAGATACACACACTAATACAGTCATCACAATTAACACCGGTTATCAGACAGATTCTACACACACCCAAAGTACACGGGGCTACATGACCGCGTTGTCGCAGCCCCTAAACTAAGGAACCAACCAACCAACCAGACTGAGGAAGATTGATTACTTTTTTGTGTGTGTTATAATAGTACATTATGCAACGAGCCTATAATGGCTATAATTAAGACACGAGTATTTTTTATAAAACGAGCGTATGCGAGTTTTATATTTTCTATACGAGTGTCTTAATTACCATTATAGGCGAGTTGCATACGACTGTTTATGTTCGACGATAATTATAACTTTATTATATGTTTTAACATAGGCCTAAATATTCATAAATATCTGTTCAGTCACTAGAATGCTGTGATCGGGTGCTGCGGTGGGTAGTATATTTCTCTTGTTCAAGCTCTCTGGACAACAGACGCATGCGCTCTGTGTGCTTCAATACAATATGTTAAGATTGCGCACCAGTATTCAGTAAAACTGTCACTGAAGTCGTGTCAAAACCACGCGCTGTGTAGAAATTGGTTTTGGGGATATTAAGGTACAGTACTATTTCTTTTCTCATATTCGCCAGTTTATTTACGCGAACATATGGACGGTGCGTATTCCATGTCGGTAATTTATTGTAGTTCGATGTTGTGTTTATGTCCGACATGTTGGATTTTGAGCGCATGCGCGAAGGTATCGCTATCTAATTGGTCAATGAACGAGCTCTAATTGGCTGGAGAAACTGTATCGTAATGAAAAACGGTGTTATAATGACCATCGTTATGATACAGTTTTCTGACACATAAGAGTGAGGGTCGAACATAAAAGTACATTATTCAACGAGCCTATAATGGCAATAATTAAGACACGAGTATGTTTATAAAACGAGCGTAAGCGAGTTTTATAATTTCCATATATTTATATTCATAAATATCTGTGGGATTCAGTTAATTCAGTTAGTGAACAGGGCTGCTGACTGAACAGAGCGCATACATGTGTCAAGGCACTCCGAAAGCAGAGACCATTCACTTTGCTTGCCAACACAGAAATATGTTGGATTTTGAGCGCATGCGCGTAGGTATCCTTACCTAATTGGTCACACAACTGTTTCTTGAGCTCTGATTGGTGGGAGAAACTGTTTCATAATGAAAAATAGTGTTATAATGAGCCTCATTATGATACAGTTTTCTGATACATAATGTTTACATTTCAACATTGTCGAACATAAAGTTTTATTAGACAGTATGTGCCATACTATAAATGTTAGCTACAGTAAGTTGTATGCATAAAAATTGTTATGTATAATATATATCTGTGTTTGTACATATTTTTGAGTGAAATAAATGCTGTAGAGTGAATTATATTACTGAGAAGTATTTAACCAATATCACGTACATCACAAAGCCCTAGTATACATTCAAACTGGTGAAACATAGGAGATAATTCTGATGTACCAAAAAAAAGTGCATTCAGTTTATCTTTCTTTCGTTTTTGTTGTTCTCTAACCCAGAGCCACAAATCAAAGGAATGAGTATAGTAGCTTCAATCCCTGACATCACTGTAAAGGTTCCCGTAAAGGTCCCGCCGTGGGAACTTAGCCAGAGCAGTTACCTAGAGTGTGATTTTCTTTGTTAGAGTGCTGGTACATCCTTAAGAGGTTTTCTCAATATTATCGCAAAATCATATAATTATTAAAATTGAAATATTCCACACTGATGTGCCTCCAAATAAAGAAGAAATATGTGGATATCGGATAGTTATCCGCAGGGCTGGATTCAGATTTTATGCGCTCCTAGGCACGTCGGTTTTTGCCGCCCCCTCTTCATGCCAGGAGGGAGAATTTGTGAAGGTAATTTTTATTTTATTCTAATGTATCGTGAAGTAAAATCAATTAAATAAATCAAAATAATGAGTGAACCAACTGTTTCTAAATTTGCTAAACTATAAATAAATAGGAAAATGAGATATTAAAATAAGTTTAAACCATTTAAGACTCATTATACACTCACAGATATGCGTATACACTACATCATTCAACCAACAACTATGCATATTGAATTATTCAAATTAAACTGATATTAATATTTAAGACTTAAATTTTCTCCTAATAAATCATAAAACATTCCTGTTCTAAAGCTGACGTCGAGAATCTGCTGTTGCAAAACATTTGTTAGAAAATGATGGCCACAATATAAATTGGAAAAGTATCAACATTTTTGAAAGTTTAATTTAAATCATAAAATTATATGAAATTGGTTTTAAAAAATCATAAGTAGTAAAACTCTGGTTAGGCTACTTTTGAACTGTAAAAAGAACTTGCGCCCCTCAGCATGGTGCGCCCCTAGGCCGGGGCCTATGGGGCCTATTGGTTAATCCAGCCCTGGTTATCCGGTAGAGTAAAAGTCGAAAACCATAGAAAATAACTCCTAGGTTGGCTGAGGTGGGGATCGAACCCGCCTGTCCTCAGTTCTGCATCATGAGGTCGAATGTACCCCATTCCAGCTCTCAGATCTGAATTAAATATTTTTTGTCATAGCCGAGATTCTAACCCAGGTCTCCGCGGTGATAGCCAAGCATGCTTATCACTGTAACACGAGGCAGACCCCCAACTTTAACACCCACACTACAACAGACACCACAATAACACAGGTTATGAGACAATTTCTCTCCCTCCACCCCTCCCCCCCCCCCCTTCCACACACACAAACAAGTCTGTCTGTTAGGCAGTCAGCCCGAAGGCTGGTTGGATCCACAAACAGTACCGCCGTTAGGTTATGTGGGTAGATATCCACAAAACCCAAGGCAGCGCTATATTGAGGCGCACTAGGCAAGAAGAGGAGTGAGGTAGTTTGCCATTGCTTTCCTCACTGAATCAGAACAGTAGTACTAACCCTGTGAGTAGAACCTATCACAACATCCACAGGCACTGACTGTGCCCTGAATGTCATTACTAAGCACCACCCATACTTCAGTAGCTTACATATAATCACAGTCATGAGTGAGACTGAGACATCGGTGAAAAGCCACCTTTTACTCTAGCCTGTGCCAACAGACAAATGCAAATGTACTGCATTCATCAAGGGATGGCAAACAGGCCTTACACGGGGCTAAATGACCAAGCCCCTCAAATGTAACAAGAACAACACAACGTTAGGTTTTATGACTTAAGGCACTATGTGAATCACGTATTTATGAAAGGACTTAAATATTCCCAGTGTTGGACAAAGCAAAGAGGATGCTGACATCAAATATAGATTTAGGTATTAGGAAGTCATTTTTGAAGGCATTTGTCGGGAGCGTGGCACTCTATGGAAGTTAGACTTGAACCGTTGAAGCAGCATAAGAGAGGAAAATAGAAACATTTGAATTGTGGTGTTGCAGGAGAATGATGAAGATCAGATGGGTAGATCAGGTTACAAATGAAGAGGTATTAGGACGAGTGGGAGAGGAGAGATGTTTCTGGCGACTGCTAATGAAGAGAAGAGATTTATTGATTTAGCGTATGGCACATTAAAACATTAAATTATCAAATACATGAAATTTGAAACAAATTCCAGCTATTAAAGTACAACTATCTACATAAATATATATGCAAATATTCAATTTAATTTTGTAATAGGATTTTTTGTAGTACTTGACATGTTGATCTACTTATGCCTTCTATGGTTCTTAGCTGGAAAACCCTGATAAGAGCTATTTGAAGAGAAGAGATAGGTTGATAGGACACATACTTAGATCTTCAAGAATAACAAACTTAGTTATAGAAGGAAGGGTTGAGGATAAAAACTGTAGATGTAGACCAAGGTTAGAATATGTTAAACAGATTGCCTCGGATGTAGGATGTGGTAGAAACGATTAGCTCAGGACAGGGAGGCATGGGGACTGCATCAAACCAGTCAAAAGATTGAAGAATCAACAACAACAACAACACATAGTCCCATTATAGAAACACTATTTCTTGGGTTGTTATTAACATCAAACTGCCACCCACAACTGATATACAAGAGATTGTGTAACTACGAGTACATCCACCTTCTCATTACACTGTCACGAAATTTCTGGATCAATAATCATCGTCAGGATGAGTTAAATGAAGTTCAAGATTTGTGTAGACAGAAGTTGAGATTTATTACGCTGTATATGCTATACTTAATTCCCCACAGATACAATCGTTTCAATCGTTTTCTTGTTTCATTTACGGACTGATAAAATACACGTCAAGGCAGGCGCTGATAAATCTAGTTTCAGTAACTGTACGTGCCAATTAAATGTCATAATACCATAGTCTTGGACAGAGTGACTAATGTATCCCAGCGTTATAACAAGATATTGACAAGGGCATTCATACGTCTTCTAGCTTCATCTGCTGGTGCAAGGAAATACATGAATACGAACAGAAGCTTTTAAAACAAAATGTACTATAGCTGAAATCTGTCATCCTCAATAAACTTATTTCAGATTATATAATTTAAGGGGCTCAGGAATGTCCAAAATCTTGAACATTTTCAAAATGGTTTCGGTGGCGTAGTCGGTAGCTAAAATTGTTGGTTATTTGGTTTAGAAACGCTTTATCAAGTTCCAACGTTCGCTGCTGGGTGACAGTGATGTCTGGAACTACTTGAAATTGAACTTTCATTCGTCTACATTCATTTCATCTCCCATTAACTCCTCCCGTCAGGTTGGCCGTAGAAACCATCAACCACGTGGATTTTCATCGCATCTTTATCCCGACCACGTTGGAAACGCGATTACTAAGGGGTGGACATAGATAGACAGCAAGCAAGCAAAAATACCGATACCGAAGTCGCTTCCCACAGACAGATGGAAAACTGAATGTGATCTCGTGCAGTGGCGTTGTCATAGCAACTGCTGATGGCTCATCCCTTATCAAGCTAGAAAGCTCTGTTGTTGTATTGTTGTAAGTATTTTATATACCTTGGTCAACGTCTTCGTAGCTAGAACCTTCCACTAACTACACTTGGGGAAGCTAAATTTTGTAGGTTAGTTTGATAACTTTATATTAGTTCCAACGTTCGCCACCAGGTGCTGACCGCTATGGCATTCAGTAGCCACGTCTACAGCTAAGTGTCGTGGACGGTAGCATTTGGTAGCAAAAGTAGGAACTACTAGAAAAAATTAAACGTCAGCAGTCCTTCTACTGAATAATAGATAGCACACACTAATACAGTCATCACAATTAACACCGGTTATCAGACACATTCTACACACACCCAAAGTACACGGGGCTACATGACCGCGCTGTCGCAGCCCCTAAACTAAGGAACCAACCATCCCTTTTATTTAAAATAAAATTGCCTCCCGGCGGATCCAAGCAAATGATCTATATTTGAATAACAGGGAGCTACTGTATGTCTCTGATTCTTATAGTAGCCTGCTCGTGGCATCTCAGGAGCTTAGCTGTGCCCATCCCAGTAAGTACTAACAAGCGTCTTGGTGAGGTGTAGGCCTACTATACCAAATGATAAACCCAATGGGGCGAAATGCTGACAAATTAGAATGAGAAACCTAACGAATTTCAATTTCTTTTTAAATTTGCCAATTTTATATTTTATCATCTTTTGATTAGTTTTGTTATTTTTTTCCGTGTGGCCTCCTGAGATACCGAGTGCAAGTCTTTATAGTCGACACCCGTGGGATGAGAGATGAGACGAATGGATAAAAGTGGACAAGGATGTGGAAGGAAGCGACCGTGGCCTGTCAGAAGGTACCGTCCCAGCATTTGCTTTGTGTTGAAATTGGGAAAACCACTGAAAACTATTTCAAGGACGGTCGACGGTGGGGCTTGAACCCATGCGTCTACCGAGTCTGCAGAGAGCTTGGCCCCATGACCTAACGCTGCGTTTAAGCGAGCGTAGCTACCGCTGTCCGTAGTTTTGATACAATTTCTTATCTATCTTTTATGCTGAAGACCCTGAAATATGTGGTGTTTATGTTGACATGATTCTTTCACAAAATACAGTGTATGCAATCCAGTGTGTTAAAAATGTTTCCTTCTTATTTGAAATGCTGGTGACGGTGATTATTGTTTTATGGGGCGTATCACCAAGGTCTTATTTACAATCGGCCCTTAGGCTACGTTTGAAATCACCTAGTGTCATCACATTAATAATTATCATTGACATAAACAGTGTGTATCTGACAATGAATCAATCTGGATTGTGGCATAGCTATTGGAGCACAGCAATCATATCGACCACTGCTATCTTATATAACATTACACCGGTAAGTACGAGTGCCAGGGGCCCAACTTCATTGCAAGAACTAGACAAGGCAGGTAAGTGCAAATGTTAGTTCCTGCTTCTTATAGGACGAAAATTGCTGGTAGTCCATAAACTTAACAGTGCCCACCCTGAGTGTGGTTTCTACCTAGGGTTTTCCATACTTCCTCCAGGAATACACTGGAATAGTACCTTACTTCAAGTCCCGGGGCACCTACGGCAATCCTAAACTCAAATAATTGCAGTTATCACACACCACTAGAGTCATCACAGAAACAGGATATCAAACAAATTCAGCTCACAATATGGGGCTGATGACCACGATGTATCAAACCCAAAAAATAAATTAACAACAGCAACATCATAATTTAAAAAAGAGATTTCCAAACATACGTTTTATCACTCAATGATGGCTTAAAATAGTCATGGTTAAGCGCAATCTAACAATTTGTATAAATAATAATTTAGGATGTTGTTTTAGAGTGAACTTTCTGGAGGCAATAAACAGATTCATGTGTGAAAAATCTCCTTTCACACTCACTAAAAGAAATATTCCAAGTGTGGTGGATCAAAGATACTTCGTTTGAAAGAGACCAGTCTCACTTATTCTCGATTAATTTACGGTTTGAATTTTAAAAAAATCCGAGAATACAGTGCTCTCTCGGTAATCCGGCAGATATCGGACCAGAGCACTGCCGGATTACCGAAAACGCCGGATTACTGGAAAATATCGAGAAAAACGCAGATATCATTTGAAAATCAGTTTTAATTACATTGTACCGGTGTTCTACAAAGTAAAAAAATTCCTCTCGGCACGCCGGAAGGCGGAGGTAGATTTCTCCGGGCAAACTAGGGGATAGGATATAATAGGCAAAATATGCAGGTTTTCGTAGGAGGATCAGACCTCATTGATTGCAAGAAAGTATTTTACATTTAGAGGTTAATTAACTTTTTTTCCGTTTTTGTATGCATATTTTTATCATTTTATTGTCTTATGGGGATGGTAACCTTCTTGTCATTTGGGGTTCATTTTTAGCCTACTTTTCACATTTTGCAAAAATAAGGAAAAAGTAGACTTATGAGATCGGGCAAATGTGTGTCTGTCTGTCTGTCCTTCTGTCTGTCTGTCGGTCCCTTTGTCTCTCTGTCTGTCTGTGTGTGTGAGTGTCCCTATCAACTCCTAAACGGCTGCAGCAATCGAAACAAAATTTGGTAGGAGTAAAGGTCTATACCTGAATATCTCACGGCCATATTTGAAGATGAGTCAGTGCTGCCAACTGCTGAAAAATCGCAATTGAAATTTGAGCTCCATGTTGGATATCTTGGAAGGTATGAAAGGGAGCTATTTCAAAATTGGCACACGTATAGATAATAATATTGCAGTTTTATTTTCAGGAGCTCATACATGGCAGTGTTGCCAAAATGGGTTATAAGCCTGCTAATAGGTCCAAATTTTAAATGCATATAACTTCTACACTATCAATTGGATTTCGACCAAATTTCGTATGTGCTATGTGTACATAAACAGATATGACTGAGCGTATCCTTAAGAGCCACCAGTGCTGCCAACTGTTAATAATTATTCTCAATTTATTTTTTCCAAATACCCATATATCAGAAAGTATGCAAGCCGACAGCTTCAAACTATGCACACGTATAGTACCTGACATTCTATATTAATTTGGAGTATCTTATATACGTCAGTGCTACCAACATGATTCTAAGCCTGCTGAGAGGTCCAACTTTACATACATGTAACTTCAATACTATCATTTAGATTTCAACCAAAATTCGTGTGTGCTATGTGTACCATAACATATATGACCATGCCGATACTTAAGAGTATCCAGGGATGCCAACTGTTAATAAATACTGTCTCTATTTTGTTACCCTAATATCAAAAGTATGCAAGCCAATAACTCTAAACTTTGCACACGTATAGTAGCTGGCATTCTAGATTAATTTGGAGTAACTAATATAGGCCTACGCCAGTGCTGCCAACATGATTCTAAGCCTGCTGATAGGTCCTATTTTAAAATACATGTTACTTCCATACTAACAAATGGATTTCATCCAAAATTGGCACAACACGAGATCATAATATTTCAGATTATTTCTGACCAACACATGCATGACATTG
Organism: Meconema thalassinum; assembly: GCA_946902985.2. Taxonomy (NCBI): domain Eukaryota; kingdom Metazoa; phylum Arthropoda; class Insecta; order Orthoptera; family Tettigoniidae; genus Meconema; species Meconema thalassinum. Next base: position 417,018,605 of record OX336391.1, read on the forward strand.
TTGCCAACACGACTTTACGTGCGCTGATAAAGCCAAGGTCTAACTGCATGTAACGTGCATGCTATCCATTGGACTTCAACAAATTTTGTATTCTCTGCCTTAAGAGATGGAACTAACAATAGCCTATATTCAGTCACCAGGGCTGCCAACTGTACTGATCTCTTAGGCTACATTATACCAGGTATATTTCGAACTAATTAGAAATTTCGATATTACCAACTTAATTTCGTCATCATTCTAGATAAGTCTATATAGATTAAATTTCAAGAAAAGTAGGCTCTTTAGTTCGTCACGGAACTTCTTGTTATACTTGTGATCACACTGTCCTTATGCAAGGTTTGGAACCGATGTGTAACTATCTGACAGTCTGTTACTTCTTCACGGAAAATTTTATCTCCCGCAGAGATTTTTTTTGGTTCCTCAGTTTAGGGGCTGCGACAACGTGGTCATGTAACCCCGTGTACATTAGGTGTGTGTAGAATCTGATAAACGGTGTTAATTGTGATGACTGTATTAGTCTGTAATTCAGGTAAGGTCTGCAGACGGTCAATTTTAAGTAGTAGTTCCTAATTTTGTACCATATACTAACGTCAACGACACCTAGCTGTGAACTTGGCTACTAGATGCCACCACAACCAGCAACTTGCAACGAACGTTGGAACTTCTCCTCCAAAGGAAAGCATGGTGAGGGATTTTTAGCGCTCTTAGAAAATCCGACGACTTTGGCCGGCTTTGAACCAGCGACCTTAGGCATATAAGTTCAGCATGCTACCAGTTAGCCGCTTCCCACAGTCAGATGGAAATATGAATGTGATCTCGTGCAATGGCGTTGTCTTGGCAACCTCTGATAGCTCATCCCTCATCAATTTAGAAGCATTGTCGTGGTAACCTCTGATGGCACTTGGCATGTTCTTTAATTCCGAAATCATTTTTCTCATCCCTTGGCGTAATGGTAGGTCAGATCAAAAATTCTTTCAGACAAAGTTTTAGGTAATTATTAGGGGAATATTTTCCATTTTGTACGGTTTTGATATTGTGCCTATTAAGAGAGATATGATTAATGTTTCCCGAAAAAGCACTTTTTTCCACCCCTTTGGCCAATGTTTTGTGCCATCAAAAACTTTTCAAACATAAATTTTTGGCACTTATCCGACACATATTATGAACTTTGAATGGATTCGATATTTCACGTATTAAGAGAGTTATAGCGATATTTCACTTTTTCGAACCCCCCCCCCCCATTTTCACCTCCTTCAACCGATTTTGCCCATTAACGAACTCGACCGATATTTTAAGGGGTTACATATTATGTAATACATTCAAAGTGATTGGTGCAAAATTACGGCAGTTATCGTGTCCACAAGAAACTGACATATATATGCATAAGCCTATATATACACACACATATATATAAACTTTTGAACTGACGGTGGTTTGGGGGTCTGGGGGATGTGAAACGCGAAGATATGTCGAAATTTTCCGGAAGTCGAAACATGCAACCCACTGCAATAGTTAGCTTTCTGATGAAATCTACATAAAATAGGCTACATAATTAACAAGTAGTTCCGTGAAGAACTATACAGCCTATTTTCATATATCCTACTTATGTTAATTGCCACTATCAACATACACAATTTCAGTTTGATTGCTGTAATAGATTCGTAGATATTGAGAACCGACTAAATATTTCGGATGGTCGCCATGTTGAATTTTATATATGTAGGTCCTAGAGTTATGTACTGTTACATGCAGATTATTGTGAACGTGTAGTATTCAAACTTCAATCGCATATTTAGGACACAAGAAGTAACAAGGAGATTTTAAAATTTATCACAGCTGCCATCTTGAGGTTATGGAAACAATTGAAATAAATTAGATGCCAGTGGATTAACATTCGTATAAGGATTTACTGTACCAAGTTTCACAGCACGCGGATGGTTAAATTGCGAGAAACGTCCATGTGAATATTTATAATTCGCGTCACCGCCATGTTGGATTTGTGATCACCAGTTTATTTAAAGTCCTATAGGTGAACTTAAGTTCATAGCCCCTATGGACATTAAAAAATGCAGTTTGATTGCTAAAATAGATTCGTAGATATTCAGTATCGTCTTAATATTTCGGATGGTCGCCATGTTGGATTGTTAAATGTATAGGCCATAGAGTCATGTACCATTAAAGGAAAATTATTGCGTAGGTTCATTATTCAAACTTTCACTTCGATCGCATGACTACATCACAAGAAATAAAAACTTAATTTTAAAATTCGCACTGCCGCCATCTTGAGGTTATGTAAACAATTGAACTAAATTAGATACCAGTGGATTACAATGTGTATAAATATTTCCTGTACCAGGTTTCAGTGCGCTTGGAACATTAAATCGCGAGAAGGGTCTATTTAAAATTTTCAAATTCGCTTGGCCGCCATGTTCGTTTTGTAGTTTACCGGTTTTTGAAAGTCTTATAGATGGACTTCCAGTAGTGCCCTTTATCTCCGTACAAAATTTTAGGGAGATACCGCTAATAGTTTCAGAGATATAGAATGCCGGTGAAATATTTTGCACATCCGCCATGTTGTGATTATGTAAACAATTGAACGAAGTTAGATGTCTGTGCATTAAAATGTATATAAACATATACTGTACCAAGTTTCATTGCGTTTGGTTGGCCAAATCGCGAGAAACGTCTATTTAAAAGTCGCAAATTCGCTTGGCCGCCATGTTGGTTTTGTAGTTACCAGGTTTTCAAAGGTCACATAAGTGAACTTATAGTAGTTCCCTCTATCACCATAGAAAATGTCAGGGTAATATCGGTAACAGTTTCGGAGATATTGAAAGCTGGTGAAATATTTCGCACAGCCACCATGTTTGATTGGTGAGTCGTAACAAAATTTGAAGGGCACGGTCGAGGTCGCCCGGAGTAGTGCTATGCAATTTCCGAGTTTCATTGAAATCGCTCGTGCCGTTTAGATTTTATTAGGGGGGGGGGACACACACACGAATCACACACACACACACGGACAAAAGGTGATCTCATAAGCCTATTTTTTTCAAAATTGAAAATAGGCGCTCTTAGTAAATCCGACGACTTCAGCCGGGTTTGAAGTCGCGATCTTGGGCATAGAAGTTCAGCATGCTACCAGTTCCGATACCGAAGTTGCTTCCCACAGACAGATGGAAAACTGAATGTGATCTCGTGCAGCGGCGTTGTCATAGCAACTGCTGATGGCTCATCCCTTATCAATTAAAAGTAAAGTTGTCATGTCAACCTCTATTGGCACTTGGCATTTTCTTATAATTTAAACCATTTTGCTCACCCCGTGGCGTAATGGTGGGTCACATCGAATATTCTTTTAGACAAACGTTTTAGGTAATTATTGGAGGAATATTGTCTATTTTTTACGGTTTTGATATTGTGCCTATTAACAGAGATATGATTAATGTTACCCGAAAAAACCACTTTTTCCCACCCCTTTGGTCAATGGTTGGTGCTATAAAAAACTTTTCAAACATAAATTTTAGGGCCTTATCCGACACATAGTATGAACTTAGAATGGATTCAATATTTCAGATATTAAGAGAGTTATAGCGATATTTCAATTTTTCAAAAAAAAAAAAAAAAAAAAGCCTCCCATATTCACCCCCTTTGACCGATTTAGCCCATTAACGAACTCGACCGAGATTTTAAGGGGATACATATTATGTAAAAAATTAAAAGTGATTGGTGCAAAATTACGGCAGTTATCGTGTCCACAAGAAACTGATATCTATACATATACAGTATGTATTATCTGTATACAGTGTGGTCCACCCGCCCCTTATTATTTAGTTTTATGAAACCCAACTAACATCACATTTCTCCCGATGGTCGATATTGCTTTGCGCTCTGACTGTGTTGTTGTTCGAGTCTTCAGTCTTTTGACTGGTTTGATGCAGCTCTCCATTCCTCCCTGTCCTGAGCTAATCGTTTCATCTCTACATAGCTACCACACCCTACATCCGAGGCAATCTGTTTAACATATTCTAACCTTGGTATACCCCTACAGTTCTTGTCCTCGACCCGTCCTTCCATAACTAAGCTTGCTATTCCTGGATGTCTTAGTATGTGTCCTACCAACCTATCTCTTCTCTTCATTAGCAGTCGCCAGAAACATCTCTCCTCTCCCACTCGTCTTAATACCTCTTTGTTTGTAACCCTATCTACCCATCTGATCTTCATCATTCTCCTGTAACACCACATTTCAAATGCTTCAATTCTCCTCTTTTCTGCTGCACCAATAGTCCAAGTTTCACTTCCACAGAGCGCCACGCTCCAGACAAAGGCTTTCAAAAATGACTTCCTAATTCCTAAATCTATATTCGATGTCAGCAGCTTCCTTTTTTGTAGAAATGCTTTCCTTGCCTGAGACAACCTACTTTTTATATCCTCTTTGCTTCGTCCATGACTGGTTATTCTGCTTCCTAAGTAACAGAAGTCTCCTTCAGCTTTTCACCTGCCAATTTGATCTCCATAGAGGTTTCTGATTTATTTCGGCTGCATTCCAGTATTTTTGTTTTACATTTATTAATTTTCATCATGAATTCTTTCCGTAAGACGGAGTCCATACCATTCAAAAACTCATTCAAATCCTCAGGCTTGTCAGCCAAGATGACGATGTCATCAGCAAATCTCAGAGTTGAAATTATTTCTCCTTGAATCTTCACTCCCACTTTAAATTATTCTCTAATTTCCTTCATTGCTTGTTCAATGTAAAGATTGAAAAGTATGGGTGATAAGTTGCAGCCTTGCCTTACACTTTTCTGAATACCTGCTTCTCTCTCATGTCCTTCAACTCGAATGACTGCTGTCGGGTTTCTGTATAGATTGTATATCACCCTCCTATCCCTGTACTTTATTCCAATCGATTTCAAAATGTCAAACAATTTAGTCCAATCAACGTTATCAAAAGCCTTTTCTAAGTCTACAAAAGCCATGAACGATCTCTTATCTTTCCTTATTCTACCTTCTAAAATCAGCCTAAGACTTAGTACAGCTTCCCTTGTTCCTACATTTCTCCTGAAACTAAACTGGTCTTCACCCAACTCCGTTTCTATCTGGCTTTCAATCCTCTGGTAAATTATTCTAGACAGGATCTTTGAAGCATGACTAATCAAGCTGATTGTACGGTAATCTTCACATCTGTCAGCTCCCACTTTCTTTGGAATAGGGATGATTACATTCTTCTTGAAATCAGGGGGTACCTCACCTGTCTCATAATTTCTACACACCAAGTGAAATAACCTGAACAGACCTTCATCTCCTATGCAGCGTAGCAACTCAATCGGTATATCATCTATGCCTGGTGCTTTGTTCCTGCTTAAGTCTTCAAAAGCTCTATCAAATTCTGATCTCAATATTACATCTCCTTTCGCATCCTCATCAATTTCCTCCTCCCTTTCCATTACATGATTCTCAATCTCCTTTCCTTTATACAAACTCTCTATGTAAGCTTTCCATCTCTCAACCTTTTCATCCCTATCTGTTAGAGGCTTTCCATGTGTGTCCTTAATATTACAGCACTTAGTCTTCTTTTCCCCCAAAGTATTCTTAATCCTTCGATAAGCTGTGTCTACTTTTCCTTATTTCAGACAATTTTCTATACCTGCACATTTCTCTTTCAACCATTCTTCTTTCGCTTCCTTGCACTTCTTGTTAACCTCATTTCTCAGACGTCTGTATTCTGCTTTCCCCTTTTCATCTTTTACATTCTTGTGTTTCCGCCTTTCATCCATCAATTCTAGTATATCCTGAGTGATCCACGGTTTTCTACCTATTCTTTCTTTCCTACCAATGTTTTCTTCTGCGGATTTTGTTATTTCATTCTTCAAAAGTGCCCATTCGTCTGCAATTGAAGTTTGTTTAGGGTTTTTCATTAGTCCTTTCTTTATACTCTTCTTGAATCTTTCGTTTACATCCTTCTCTTTCAGTCTGTCTATTGCCCACCTTTTTGGCTTTTGACTTTTCTTCAGTTTCTTCAACTTTTATCTGCATTTCATTACAACCAGATTGTGGTCAGAGTTTATGTCAGCACCAGGATATGTTTTACAATCCAAAACCTGGTTTCGAAACCTCTGCTTGACCATAATGAAGTCGATTTGGTAACGCCCTGTATCTCCTGGTCTCATCCATGTGTATATTCTTCTATTGTGGTTATTGAATAAGATGTTAGCTATGACCAACTCATGCTCGGTGCAGAATTCTACCTGCCTGCTTCCTCGATCATTCCTTTCACAGCCATCGCTCTTTCGAAGATCCCGGGTTCAAGACTATCCAACGGCAGAATTTTCAAATTCTTTTAAACTCTTTTATTATACCCTCCCTACCTCGTACAGCAAGATTTCAACTTGGTTTTGTTCACATTATCTAGGAAGACGATAGGGAAAGCTATTTTCTTGTCTCATTTAAATGGTAATTTTCCCTAAATACTGTTCAAAACCACGGATGGATACTATTCGTTATAATTATTATTTTTTAGTCGATTTTACCCTCCAGGTTAAGTTTTCCCACGGACTCAGTGAGGGATCCCATCATTACCGTCTCTACGGGCAGTGTCCTGGAGCTTGAGACATCTTGTCTGCGGGATACAACTGGGGAGGTGGAATCAGCACCTCGCCCAGGCGGCCTCACTTGCAAAGCGAACAGGTTCCTCTTGAGGGATGGGAAGGGAAGGGAGGGGACGATCGGGAGGGATAGGCAAGGAAGAGGGAAGGAGGCGGCCGTGGCCGTACGGTAGGTAACATCCCGGTATTTGCCCGAAGGCGAAATGGTAAACCACGGAAAACCACTTTGAGGATGGCTGAGGTGGGAATCGAACCACCTCTACTCATTTGGACCACCCGAGGCTGAGTAGACCCCGTCCCAGTCCTCATACCTCGTTTCAAATTTCGTGGCAGAGCCGGAAATCGAACCCAGGACGTCCGGGGTGGCCGCTAATCACGCTGACCACTACATAACGGAGGCGACTCTATTCGTGATAATTAGAATTTCAATAGTTCAACATTTATCCCAGAATCATAATATGACACGTTCTGTAATTACTGCCTTGATACGAGGCTCAACGGTAACGTTCTCGCTTGCTGTGCCGAAGGTTGCAGGTTCGTATCCTGGCGCAGTCAGATGGCATTTGAGGGTGCGCAAATGCGAGGGAGCCGTGTCAGTAGATTTACTGGCACGTTAAAGATCCCCTTCGGAGCAAAATTCTGGCACCCAGGCGTATCTAAAAGCCTTTTTTAAATTTTTTATTTAGTCAATTTACCCTCTAGGTTGGTGGTTCCCATGGACTCAGCGAGGGAACTCACCACTACCGCCTCTATGGGCAGTGTCCTGGAGCTTGGAACATCTGGTCGGGATGGATACAACTGGGGAGGTGTGATCAGCACTTCGCCCAGGAATTCTCACCTGCAAAGCGACCGGGGCCTCATGAGGGATGGGAAGGGATGGAAGATTGGGATGGATAGGCTAGGAAGAGAGAAGGAGGTGGCCGTGGCCTTACAGTAGGTACCATCCCGGCATTTTCCCGAAGACGAAGTGGGAAACCACGGAAAACCACTTCGATGATGGCTGAGGTGGGAATCGAACCCCCTCTACTTGGAGTAAAGTTCTGCCCTAAAACTTCCCCATACGGGAGAACGCATCAGGCGAGAGCCTGGACAAAATAACTACAATTGGTCAAGAAAATTAGACTGAAGCGGTGCGGGGTAGTGGGCATGAAATACATCACTAGAAAACCAATGTATGTAGCCATACATTAACAATTTTTATTTCTAATAATAAATTTATAACCAATAAACAAATTGCAGTTAAGCGCTTATCACAGAAATGAATAATTAGCCTATAAATGGAACAAAATGTGAGGGCCTGATGACAGAAACCCAGACTAAGGAAATGCCAATGAAACAAGCTTGCTTAATTCGAGAGAAGTTGAGCTTAACATAAAAAAATGCACCTTATAAAAAGAACCATAAAACTGATTAAGAGTGTAAGATAACTAGTATGATTTAAATTCTTCATAAAATTGAACTTATCTTCTCAAAGGGTTGAAGAGCCAGCTCCTTAAAAGTTCCAGCTAGCATAAGCGTTGATTGAGAAGTCCTCACAGTTTCTTCTGAAGGAGGCGTACATGGCCTAGAGATATGTACACAATTGATAAAAAGGTCAATTCTCTCTTCTTCTCTTGCGAAGGAATGATACTTATAGCGTCCAAGTGATGATCCAGTAGCAGTTTGAAAATTGGTTGGCGGCCGAAAGGACTGCAGCTACTTCGAAAGACGAATCAAAGTACCCCATCTAAGGTACGGCTTGAAGAGTACGACAGCTGGCAATTATTCTTGCCATCTTGAGCAATACGTCAGGGTGCAGATCTCGTGACGTAACTGCTAGGTAGCGTAGAGACTAGCGATGGTGTCATGAGATGCAGTAGCGGTGACCAGCAGGTTGAAGTGATCAGAAGTGATGATTGATCAGAAGTGGTGAAGAACGCCAGCAAGTGGCGTCTTAAATAGTGATCATGGAACAATCTCGAAGCTGGAGATTGCCCGACCAGACAAAGACCTGCCATTGGTCGAACGAAAGTCAGGGTGACGTCAGTCGACCCTACTCAGCAGACAGCAGAACAACCAGTAGAGCCCTGTATGTCGGGAGTGTGGGAGCTTGAAGTAGCGAGCGACTGGAACACTCAAGGTGAGAACTATAATATCTATGAATAGGTGATTGATAACAAGATTATGCATGTGGTTTAAGCCATTAATACATTTACAAAGAAATAATTACCATTCGGGGATCTCGGTGACAAGAAACAAAATTTGACCGACAAATGGGCCAAGCTAAACATTGAAAGTATCACGAAAAGTGATCACTACTCATTTGGACCACCCAAGGCTGAGTAGACCCCGTTCCAGTCCTCATACCACTTTTCAAATTTCGTGGCAGAGCCGGGAATCGAACCCAGGACCTCCGGGGGGCAGCTAAACATGCTGACAGCTACGCTACGGAGGCGACTATCTAAAAGCCAGAGCAGTTAAAAGGGACGTAAAACCAATAATGTTATAATTATCTGTAATTACTGTATGTTTGGGGCAGATGACCTCGTAGTTCCGCCCCTTGAAACCTCACTAACTATTACTGTAAGTGTATAGCAAGCGCATTTCGCACAGACGCCGTTGAAAGAAATTATAGTTTCGGTCTGATGTATTTATTCGTGAGCCTACCCACATATATGTGGGTCGTCTGAGTGAGTCGGAGTTTTCCTTTAAACAAAGGTGGTCAAAATTTCGAACACTTGCTACCTTGAATATACAGGATACCTTGCTTTCGTTCTACAGATCATTATGTCGTCGTCCAATCTGTCTGTGTACCATCGGATAAGTACGGTCCTTTTGAGGACCAAATAAAAAATCACTCGTTGGAACAGATAGGTATGCGTCCATAATACATCCACAATAAACGACATTAAGAAAAAAATGCACTAGTTCAAGGTTCGAACCTACTACAATGCGACTTCGTTGACGCTACTCTTGCACTTCTTGATTTAGCCACCTTAGCTACCGAGAACCATAGTTTATTTCTGGCAGGTATTGAGTCTATTCGTAGACACTTCCTGTCCAAATGTAAGAAGGTGTCATTCGGAGCTCTGATCGTTTCAATCATGCATTACATTTGAGGTCATTGAAAGAACACTGCCACTATTGATTTCTACTAGAGGATGTACTCAACGGTAAAGTTGTACAATGGACGTAAGGGAGCAGGTACTAATGCTTTTAGGATGACTGTGATATACGCGTTAGTTGGGTTGCCTTCCTCCAAAAAGAATAAGGGGCTAGTGGACCACACTGTATATACATATACTATACATACATAAATTACATATATAAACTTTTGAACTGACGGTGGTTTTGGGGTCTGGGGGGTGTGAAACGCGAAGATATGTCGAAATTTTCCGGAAGTCGAAACATGGGACCCATTGCAATACTGTAGTTAGCTTTCTAATGAAATCTACCTAAAATCTACCTAAAAGTACGAAAGTACATCATATAACTCACGTTACTCCTTGGAAGTTTTTTTTGTCAATTTACCCTCTAGGTTGGTGGTTCCCACGGACTCAGCGAGGGAACTCACCACTACCGCCTCTATAGGCAGTGTCCTGGAGCTTTGAACATCTGGTCGGGATAGATACAACTGGAGAGGTGTGATCAGCACCTCGCCCAGGCGGCCTCACCTGCAAAGCGAACAGGGGCCTCATGGGGGATGGTAAGGGATGGAAGATTGGGATGGATAGGCAAGGAAGAGGGAAGGAGGCGGCCGTGGCCTTACAGTAGGTACTGCCCCCGTAATTGAATTATGTAGAGACCACGGTGGCTATATTAGAAATTATGATTAGAGTTATGGCTGTCATAGTTATGACGTGGGTAGTCATGACGTAAGCACGGATGACGTAAATGTTATGCCAGCAAGCTACTTGAGCTGAGATTCTCAGTGACGTCAGCATTTTAGTCCAGAATGTTCCAAGATGTACGACGCAGTCGCAGGAAACGAGGAATTCTGCTGAGGAAGAAACTATGCTATTGGAGGAGAGGCATGAACCAATGAACGATAGTTTAAAGGAAGACGGAGATTGCTGAAACTATGGTATTTTTATGACTTTTTGAATGCAGAATTGTGGAAATACATTTGCAGTAAAAGCATTGATTTGGAATTTTGGTGAAATTTATTTTCAGTTTTTGAATTTTGAAAATCCGTCATGTATTAACGAAGTTGGAAGTTCTAGCGATGACGTAGTATCACGCTTTGGAAGGGATGGTAACGCCCCTCGAGAAGGTAATAAAAGGGCTTGCGCAGAAGAGAGGAGCCTCTTCTCTTCTCTTCTCTTTCGTTCGCTGATCATTCTGAGATCTAATGCTCAGATCATCGAAGTATTTGTGAAAGTCAGTTTCTTATACATTCAATATAGTGAGACATCAAAGTGAACAGCAAGTGAAAAGAATCGTATTTATAACGCGTGGCGAGGCCACTTTGTTAACGAGATACAGGTCAAACTAGGTGAAGTTGAAGCGGACCTTAGAAAGCTTATATAAGTTGAGCTTCAAACAGTTAGCGGTCTACGATAACATAATTGTATTGTGCAGTACTACATGCAATTATAGAGAAAAGCTGAACAGTTTCGACCGAGTACTTCAAAAGATATTAGCAACTTTATACGACTGGCAAAAGTGATTATCTCGCCACTAGAGAAACACTTTTGTATAAGCCAGAATAAACGCAAGGCTAACGCTGCGAGTGGAGTAGAAAGACTTCAGATTGCTTGCTTACAGAACGATACAGTATAATGGAGCAATTGAATACGACAGTTTGTTCTTCTGACACTACAACTGAGGTGCAGATGGAAGGCTAAGAAGGCTTATTGCAATTGGGACATACTTCATTGGAGTAAGATAGCGACATGGAACTTCGCTAATTGCTATTCCACACAAGCGAACATGCGGTGATTACCATCTACACCCATGTTTCGTAAGTAAAGGCTGAATACCATCGAACAGCCATAGAAACAATTCCATACTCTGAATATGAATAATTTCTTCGGAAATTTCTACAAAACGTCATGATGATTGTCTACTGGAACTTCAGGGAATTTTTCAAGAGAGGTCAGGGTAGTCCCGACTCACAAAGAAGATTATTGCCGGAAGGATGTCTATTCGTTTTCGAGGAGCAGAGCGATTCACGGAGAAGGAAGCAGTTCGATTCTCCGAGGGTGCTATTTCCTATTTCGAGGATGGAGCTCAGCTTTAACGTGGTGAAATGGATCCATCAGCAGTCTTCTTTGGGGAATTTTCCTCTGGAACGTCAATCGGCAGATAAGGTAGTCGTGAACGTTTATTGTATTTGAGTAACCTAGTAATGTTTGAGCAACCATTTTCCCATATTTTTACCCTCATGTATTTTGCCTTATTTTCTTGTTGAGATTCTTATTCTCAGTACACCTTGTTGAGTTTTGCATTTTTCGACGATTTATTAAGACATTGTTATGTCATGGGCATAGTTAACGATTTTGAATCAGTTGAGACTGATATTTAGATTTTTCAGTAATTAATTTTTTTGTAGTCACGATTTGACTGTAAGTTAATGATTTTTATGGCAGATTTAAATTCAGACAGCGTGTCTCTTTATTAAAGTAATTCTACCCCAGTTTAATTACTTTGAACAATTTTCTGTCATCATCAAGAAGGAAGAACATTTAAATGATTTTAGAGCGTTAAAATCTTACGTTATCGACGATCTTGGAAATACTAGTCGTTATTTGTATTGATTGCAACACAGACATTTATCGTCAGTTATGAATGAACATTGCATCATAGACAATTTTGTGAAAGAGTAATGTTAATAATGAATTATTGAATGCATTAAAGTCAAGTACTTTTGTTAGGAGTTTTTCTCAATTAGAGAATTATATAACGATGTTTGCATTCCCCAATCTAATTGGATTCTATTCGACTACTTTGCAGTTTAGTCACACTTTATTTGAAGATAGTATTTTCATACTACAATTTCTTTTAAGATGTTAGTCTTAAATTTTGATAGACCAGATAGGCGTATATAAGCGTATTCACTATTAAATTTGTTTGTGATTGGCAAGTTTTGACTTCATTTCAGTTCATGAATGAAATCTACGAAGGTTAAATAGAAAAACAGTTTTGAAACAAATTATGATTATAAAATTTTTAAGTGGAACTATGAATGTATAATCGCTAGTGCAGCGCGTGTTGAAAGTCGCTGTGATATAATGCCCTTGAATATGAAGGAAGTTCCCACAGGAATTAATGTTAAAGAATTATTTGTGGAAGTTTTGTAAGTGATGTGAAAGTTGTAAATGCCATATAGATTAATATATGATGATTTTGGGCATATTTTTAATGCAGATTGTGCATTAACTTGTTAGCGAAGGATTTTCCGCTGGAGTAAGATTATTATAGTTCGTTGAAAATTAATCAAGTGATTTACTGTTATAATTAACACGAGTTTTGAAAGAATTTGAGACAAGATGTTGAATGAAGGTTGCCGTCACAAATCATTATTAAAAACTTTATTAAACCGGATTGTGACATTAACATGTATAACTAACCTTCATTGGTCGATTATATTAAACAGGATTATAAAATTATCAACCGAATGAACATGTGGCTAATGTATTTATTAAAATAATAATTTAAACAATTTAAATGTTAATAGTGTAAATAATTGTTGTAAATATTTTTGAAAATAATGTGAAACGAGTGATGTTAAAGGCGTGCTTAGAATATTTTTATTGTCGTTGACAAATATTATAAACAATTTCTAATTGTTATAAATAATTTATGTGATTTTGTTATAAACATTTAAGAGCTATTTAAATATTTGGATTGAAGTTAACAAGTTTAAGAAATTTATGTAATGATCCAATAGGATGTGTGCAAAGTACTTGAAAGATTTGCGTAAATATAATGTGAGTTGTCTTGTAAGACATTTAAAAGCTTGAGAGTGCAGGCTGGATTCTTACGTAACATAGCGTGTGAGAAGGGTGCGCATTTGACCAGTATGCAGCAGGCTGGAAGGTAGCCCGCAGCTGTGTCAACATATGGTTTTCAGAGAGTGAGGTCGTACACTCCGGCCTTGCGACTATAAATATCATTCTCTTGTTTATTAAAAGGAAACAAATGCTCTATATATGTCACACCCTGACGTCCTTTTCCAATCCAATAGTGTTATGAATATTACGGTATTTGAAGCTCTTGGGAGCTAAAATGTTTTATATATCATGTTGTATAATAATTTTGCAAGTCCTACTGGAGGACGTAGTCAGATTGACTTGGGCTACTGATAGCCACGTATATTTTGTTGTGTTAGGAAAATCATTCCCTTTAATAGAAATAAAGCTTTTGTACAGTTCAGAGTTCTCGTCTTCGTTTCTGGTTCATTTTTAAATGTCATGGCGGAGATTATTGTGTGAACAGACTTTTAGTGATCCTGTTGTCAACTCAAACCCCGAGATAATTAAGAGGTAAGCAACGGTAAGTATGCACCCCCGTCTATTTTGGTGTGTTCCACAATGATTTCCTGTGAATTTCTGTGCTCTTATCTCGATAGTATCTGTCAGTGCCATTTTCATTGATGTAACTGTGCCGGTGCGATTGATAATTGGCAATCCGATTGAGGGGGCGGATATCTGACAGCCTACTATCCAGGTAAACGGGGACAGAAAGATTGGCGCAGTCAACGTGTGGGGCGTGTTCAACAACACTGGATCACCAGGTTGAACACCAGAAAGATTGGCGATCCAAGAGCGTGGGGCTCGAGTCAACAGAAAGATTGACCCTAATATGTGGGACGAATTCGACAAAACTGGATTACCAGGTTGAACACCAGAAAGATTGACAAACCTAAAACGTGAGGTTCGATTAGACTCAAATAAAGAGGTTGATTCTTTGTTAGATGTCTAGGCCAATTGTAGTATTTAAGAGTGTGATTATATAGGAATTAAATGTTGTATTGTATTTGGAAAATTACACTCAGAAAAGATCAGATCTTATACAACTTGAGAAAAGTTAAATGGGCAGGAAACTTAGAAAAATCGCCTATAATCTGGAATCTTATTTTATTTGACCGGCTTATGACACTTTAGTCATATTAAAGATAAAATTAATTATTTGGATTGTAAATGTAAATTATTTGTGTTAGGATATTTTAAAATGAGCCAGAGAAATTTGAACATGTGCTTGAGTTTGTTTCAACATGAAGTATCTTCGAATATTAATTATAAGGTAGTTATAAGTTAGATTTAAGACAGAAAATTGATCAAAAATTATATATGGTGAAAAGTGTTGCTCAAACGTTGTTATTTTGCTCTTTTGATGTATGTCCCTACAGCAATCCATTTTGAATAATAATATTGTAATGGCAGATGAAACTTTGAAGAAAATGTTAGAGGAGATGTCTGCTAACATGAAGCAGATGCTGAATGAAAGCATGAGGGAGAATAATAGTCGAATGGAGGAGAATGTTAGTAATTTGTCTGCTAATTTGAATGCAAGGATGGAGGAAAATGCTAGTAATTTGAATAGTAGTATGAAGGAGATGGAAGCTAGGAATACTAGTCGAATGGAGGAGAATATGAAGGTTCTTCATACTAGTGCTGCTAATTTGGAGGATAATATGTCGCGTTTACAGATTAATACCCTAGGAATTGAAAATACTGTAAGTGACATCCGCACAAATGTGTCTGATGTTAAAAATGATGTGTCTAAGGTACAGAGGGACCTTACAATGTTAAATCTAGATGTAGCTAATGTCCGAGGGGATATTGCTTGTGCTAGAGCCGAAGTAGTTGTTGTCAAAAACGATGTAGCGACTGTCCAAGACAAGGTCGAGGAAGTCCAGAAAGAAATTCAAAAAGCTAGAACAGATGTATCTAATGTTCAGGTAGACATTAACAACATTCATGCGGATATAACTGAGGTGCAGAGTGATGTAACTAAGATTCAGGTAGAGGTCAACACAGTTTTCGTAGATATCACTAAAGTCCAAACTGATGTAAATAAAGTCAGGGAAGAAATCGAAAACTCAAAAACTCTTTGTACACGTAATATAACTGCATTAACGACTAGGTTAGTCGACGAATCAGTTAGAACAACAACGTCTTTAGCAGAGTTGAAGTATGACGTAGAGGTCATGAGAACACAGGTATTAGACCACAATAGAGTATTAAAAGAGGATATCGAAGTAGACATAGCCGAGATGTTAACAGCAAACGTAGCGGTATGGAAAGACGAGTGGAATAAGTCAAGTGGGGAACATGTAACCCAAATTCAGGAAAGGATTGAAAGAAAACTTGCCAGTACGCAGATAGAAATTAATAATGAGGTAGTACAGATTAGAAAAGATTTAAGCGTCAGGATAAATTCGCTATCCGAAAAACAAGTTGACGATAGAACACAACTAGATCAGGATATGCAAACTTTAAAATCTACATTAGAGGATCAAATTCATAAAGTTGTCTCTGACGTAAATGAAACGACGAGTAAACTGAAAAACTTGAAGTTAGGAGAGGCTAGTTTAATGGAAAACTACAAGGAAGAGATAGTCAAGAAAGTCTTAACAGAAATCACCGATAAGGATACAGAAGGCTTAGCTTGCGAATTGAACAGGAAGCATACCAGAAGATGTCACCTAGATCTAGAAGAAAGAGACGTGACTCCTGAAGAACGTGTATCCAGATTCAGAGAGGAGGATGACGAGAGGAATATGGAATCTGAGTGGAATTATCGAGATAGTGGGAAAAACTATCCGGATTCATATCCAAGGAACGTGACGGTCATTAGGAATTTCGAGGACAAACCACAAAAATTCAGTAATACTGATAGTTTGACACCTATAGAGTATGTAAGGAATCTCAAAGATTATTTCATCGAAGCTCACATTCCCAGAGAGAGAGAGATGAAGATTGTAGAGCGATATCTGATTGGAGGACCCCTTGAATGGTTTAGAGCTTTTAGATATACATTCAGTAACTTTGACGAGTTTGCAGAGGCATTAATCAAACGATTTTGGTCCATAGAAGCGCAGAATTCGTTAAGAGCGGAGGTATATTCAAGAAAATACTCAGGTACTCTTCCAACGAGGTACGCTGATTTCTTTACAAGTCAATTGTCCCGCTTGAGATTTTTGCAACCCCCATTGTCCACGGAGCAACTAATAGATGCGATTTCTCGTATGCTGCCAATTGAGGTGAGGAGACTTATAATTTCGTCCAACATCAGGGATTTATCCAGCATGGATGAATTACTAAGAAGGTTAGACTACACAAGTCCAATGCCTAACGTAGTCCAGAAAGGTCAAAGGCAAGAGTATAAGGAAATCAATACGGTATACATGGACCAAGTCCAACAAACTGACAAGCCAGAGGAGGAGAAAACTGACAATGTAGGTCCTCACAGGAATAATCAGTTTAGAAATTACAGATCACAAGGTTACCGACCATATCAACAGAGGAGAGGTTGGAACTACAACCGAGGAAACTATAATGGAAGAGGCAGATATTATAACAATAATGGGTATAATCGTAACTATAATAGGAATAACCAAAACCAAAATAGAAACCAGAATACTCAAAGTCAGGTTATGACACCTGAGCAATATCAGCAAAGAGAAAAGGAAAGCCAGCAATACTTAAAAGAATTAAGGGAGAAAGAAGCTGACAATCAAAGGAAAAGGCAGGATGTTGTAATCGATCCTGGTCCTTCTACGAGCCAGCAGAACTTAGAGAATAGAAATACTGGTCAGAAGAGAAAGTAGAGAGGAATGAATACATTAACCACATACAACCCAGAGTAGAAGAAAATTAAATGATTAAGGAACATAGAGGAAATATCATACTAGAGTAAGCCAGTAATAATTCAATTTCGTGTTCAAGAGAGTTGAGATACTTGTAACATTGAGTTTAAAAACAATTTGCAACTGTTTTTAAAACGTGGTGGGAGGAGAATGCCCCCGTAATTGAATTATGTAGAGACCACGGTGGCTATATTAGAAATTATGATTAGAGTTATGGCTGTCATAGTTATGACGTGGGTAGTCATGACGTAAGCACGGATGACGTAAATGTTATGCCAGCAAGCTACTTGAGCTGAGATTCTCAGTGACGTCAGCATTTTAGTCCAGAATGTTCCAAGATGTACGACGCAGTCGCAGGAAACGAGGAATTCTGCTGAGGAAGAAACTATGCTATTGGAGGAGAGGCATGAACCAATGAACGATAGTTTAAAGGAAGACGGAGATTGCTGAAACTATGGTATTTTTATGACTTTTTGAATGCAGAATTGTGGAAATACATTTGCAGTAAAAGCATTGATTTGGAATTTTGGTGAAATTTATTTTCAGTTTTTGAATTTTGAAAATCCGTCATGTATTAACGAAGTTGGAAGTTCTAGCGATGACGTAGTATCACGCTTTGGAAGGGATGGTAACGCCCCTCGAGAAGGTAATAAAAGGGCTTGCGCAGAAGAGAGGAGCCTCTTCTCTTCTCTTCTCTTTCGTTCGCTGATCATTCTGAGATCTAATGCTCAGATCATCGAAGTATTTGTGAAAGTCAGTTTCTTATACATTCAATATAGTGAGACATCAAAGTGAACAGCAAGTGAAAAGAATCGTATTTATAACGCGTGGCGAGGCCACTTTGTTAACGAGATACAGGTCAAACTAGGTGAAGTTGAAGCGGACCTTAGAAAGCTTATATAAGTTGAGCTTCAAACAGTTAGCGGTCTACGATAACATAATTGTATTGTGCAGTACTACATGCAATTATAGAGAAAAGCTGAACAGTTTCGACCGAGTACTTCAAAAGATATTAGCAACTTTATACGACTGGCAAAAGTGATTATCTCGCCACTAGAGAAACACTTTTGTATAAGCCAGAATAAACGCAAGGCTAACGCTGCGAGTGGAGTAGAAAGACTTCAGATTGCTTGCTTACAGAACGATACAGTATAATGGAGCAATTGAATACGACAGTTTGTTCTTCTGACACTACAACTGAGGTGCAGATGGAAGGCTAAGAAGGCTTATTGCAATTGGGACATACTTCATTGGAGTAAGATAGCGACATGGAACTTCGCTAATTGCTATTCCACACAAGCGAACATGCGGTGATTACCATCTACACCCATGTTTCGTAAGTAAAGGCTGAATACCATCGAACAGCCATAGAAACAATTCCATACTCTGAATATGAATAATTTCTTCGGAAATTTCTACAAAACGTCATGATGATTGTCTACTGGAACTTCAGGGAATTTTTCAAGAGAGGTCAGGGTAGTCCCGACTCACAAAGAAGATTATTGCCGGAAGGATGTCTATTCGTTTTCGAGGAGCAGAGCGATTCACGGAGAAGGAAGCAGTTCGATTCTCCGAGGGTGCTATTTCCTATTTCGAGGATGGAGCTCAGCTTTAACGTGGTGAAATGGATCCATCAGCAGTCTTCTTTGGGGAATTTTCCTCTGGAACGTCAATCGGCAGATAAGGTAGTCGTGAACGTTTATTGTATTTGAGTAACCTAGTAATGTTTGAGCAACCATTTTCCCATATTTTTACCCTCATGTATTTTGCCTTATTTTCTTGTTGAGATTCTTATTCTCAGTACACCTTGTTGAGTTTTGCATTTTTCGACGATTTATTAAGACATTGTTATGTCATGGGCATAGTTAACGATTTTGAATCAGTTGAGACTGATATTTAGATTTTTCAGTAATTAATTTTTTTGTAGTCACGATTTGACTGTAAGTTAATGATTTTTATGGCAGATTTAAATTCAGACAGCGTGTCTCTTTATTAAAGTAATTCTACCCCAGTTTAATTACTTTGAACAATTTTCTGTCATCATCAAGAAGGAAGAACATTTAAATGATTTTAGAGCGTTAAAATCTTACGTTATCGACGATCTTGGAAATACTAGTCGTTATTTGTATTGATTGCAACACAGACATTTATCGTCAGTTATGAATGAACATTGCATCATAGACAATTTTGTGAAAGAGTAATGTTAATAATGAATTATTGAATGCATTAAAGTCAAGTACTTTTGTTAGGAGTTTTTCTCAATTAGAGAATTATATAACGATGTTTGCATTCCCCAATCTAATTGGATTCTATTCGACTACTTTGCAGTTTAGTCACACTTTATTTGAAGATAGTATTTTCATACTACAATTTCTTTTAAGATGTTAGTCTTAAATTTTGATAGACCAGATAGGCGTATATAAGCGTATTCACTATTAAATTTGTTTGTGATTGGCAAGTTTTGACTTCATTTCAGTTCATGAATGAAATCTACGAAGGTTAAATAGAAAAACAGTTTTGAAACAAATTATGATTATAAAATTTTTAAGTGGAACTATGAATGTATAATCGCTAGTGCAGCGCGTGTTGAAAGTCGCTGTGATATAATGCCCTTGAATATGAAGGAAGTTCCCACAGGAATTAATGTTAAAGAATTATTTGTGGAAGTTTTGTAAGTGATGTGAAAGTTGTAAATGCCATATAGATTAATATATGATGATTTTGGGCATATTTTTAATGCAGATTGTGCATTAACTTGTTAGCGAAGGATTTTCCGCTGGAGTAAGATTATTATAGTTCGTTGAAAATTAATCAAGTGATTTACTGTTATAATTAACACGAGTTTTGAAAGAATTTGAGACAAGATGTTGAATGAAGGTTGCCGTCACAAATCATTATTAAAAACTTTATTAAACCGGATTGTGACATTAACATGTATAACTAACCTTCATTGGTCGATTATATTAAACAGGATTATAAAATTATCAACCGAATGAACATGTGGCTAATGTATTTATTAAAATAATAATTTAAACAATTTAAATGTTAATAGTGTAAATAATTGTTGTAAATATTTTTGAAAATAATGTGAAACGAGTGATGTTAAAGGCGTGCTTAGAATATTTTTATTGTCGTTGACAAATATTATAAACAATTTCTAATTGTTATAAATAATTTATGTGATTTTGTTATAAACATTTAAGAGCTATTTAAATATTTGGATTGAAGTTAACAAGTTTAAGAAATTTATGTAATGATCCAATAGGATGTGTGCAAAGTACTTGAAAGATTTGCGTAAATATAATGTGAGTTGTCTTGTAAGACATTTAAAAGCTTGAGAGTGCAGGCTGGATTCTTACGTAACATAGCGTGTGAGAAGGGTGCGCATTTGACCAGTATGCAGCAGGCTGGAAGGTAGCCCGCAGCTGTGTCAACATATGGTTTTCAGAGAGTGAGGTCGTACACTCCGGCCTTGCGACTATAAATATCATTCTCTTGTTTATTAAAAGGAAACAAATGCTCTATATATGTCACACCCTGACGTCCTTTTCCAATCCAATAGTGTTATGAATATTACGGTATTTGAAGCTCTTGGGAGCTAAAATGTTTTATATATCATGTTGTATAATAATTTTGCAAGTCCTACTGGAGGACGTAGTCAGATTGACTTGGGCTACTGATAGCCACGTATATTTTGTTGTGTTAGGAAAATCATTCCCTTTAATAGAAATAAAGCTTTTGTACAGTTCAGAGTTCTCGTCTTCGTTTCTGGTTCATTTTTAAATGTCATGGCGGAGATTATTGTGTGAACAGACTTTTAGTGATCCTGTTGTCAACTCAAACCCCGAGATAATTAAGAGGTAAGCAACGGTAAGTATGCACCCCCGTCTATTTTGGTGTGTTCCACAATGATTTCCTGTGAATTTCTGTGCTCTTATCTCGATAGTATCTGTCAGTGCCATTTTCATTGATGTAACTGTGCCGGTGCGATTGATAATTGGCAATCCGATTGAGGGGGCGGATATCTGACAGCCTACTATCCAGGTAAACGGGGACAGAAAGATTGGCGCAGTCAACGTGTGGGGCGTGTTCAACAACACTGGATCACCAGGTTGAACACCAGAAAGATTGGCGATCCAAGAGCGTGGGGCTCGAGTCAACAGAAAGATTGACCCTAATATGTGGGACGAATTCGACAAAACTGGATTACCAGGTTGAACACCAGAAAGATTGACAAACCTAAAACGTGAGGTTCGATTAGACTCAAATAAAGAGGTTGATTCTTTGTTAGATGTCTAGGCCAATTGTAGTATTTAAGAGTGTGATTATATAGGAATTAAATGTTGTATTGTATTTGGAAAATTACACTCAGAAAAGATCAGATCTTATACAACTTGAGAAAAGTTAAATGGGCAGGAAACTTAGAAAAATCGCCTATAATCTGGAATCTTATTTTATTTGACCGGCTTATGACACTTTAGTCATATTAAAGATAAAATTAATTATTTGGATTGTAAATGTAAATTATTTGTGTTAGGATATTTTAAAATGAGCCAGAGAAATTTGAACATGTGCTTGAGTTTGTTTCAACATGAAGTATCTTCGAATATTAATTATAAGGTAGTTATAAGTTAGATTTAAGACAGAAAATTGATCAAAAATTATATATGGTGAAAAGTGTTGCTCAAACGTTGTTATTTTGCTCTTTTGATGTATGTCCCTACAGCAATCCATTTTGAATAATAATATTGTAATGGCAGATGAAACTTTGAAGAAAATGTTAGAGGAGATGTCTGCTAACATGAAGCAGATGCTGAATGAAAGCATGAGGGAGAATAATAGTCGAATGGAGGAGAATGTTAGTAATTTGTCTGCTAATTTGAATGCAAGGATGGAGGAAAATGCTAGTAATTTGAATAGTAGTATGAAGGAGATGGAAGCTAGGAATACTAGTCGAATGGAGGAGAATATGAAGGTTCTTCATACTAGTGCTGCTAATTTGGAGGATAATATGTCGCGTTTACAGATTAATACCCTAGGAATTGAAAATACTGTAAGTGACATCCGCACAAATGTGTCTGATGTTAAAAATGATGTGTCTAAGGTACAGAGGGACCTTACAATGTTAAATCTAGATGTAGCTAATGTCCGAGGGGATATTGCTTGTGCTAGAGCCGAAGTAGTTGTTGTCAAAAACGATGTAGCGACTGTCCAAGACAAGGTCGAGGAAGTCCAGAAAGAAATTCAAAAAGCTAGAACAGATGTATCTAATGTTCAGGTAGACATTAACAACATTCATGCGGATATAACTGAGGTGCAGAGTGATGTAACTAAGATTCAGGTAGAGGTCAACACAGTTTTCGTAGATATCACTAAAGTCCAAACTGATGTAAATAAAGTCAGGGAAGAAATCGAAAACTCAAAAACTCTTTGTACACGTAATATAACTGCATTAACGACTAGGTTAGTCGACGAATCAGTTAGAACAACAACGTCTTTAGCAGAGTTGAAGTATGACGTAGAGGTCATGAGAACACAGGTATTAGACCACAATAGAGTATTAAAAGAGGATATCGAAGTAGACATAGCCGAGATGTTAACAGCAAACGTAGCGGTATGGAAAGACGAGTGGAATAAGTCAAGTGGGGAACATGTAACCCAAATTCAGGAAAGGATTGAAAGAAAACTTGCCAGTACGCAGATAGAAATTAATAATGAGGTAGTACAGATTAGAAAAGATTTAAGCGTCAGGATAAATTCGCTATCCGAAAAACAAGTTGACGATAGAACACAACTAGATCAGGATATGCAAACTT
Source organism: Meconema thalassinum (assembly GCA_946902985.2). Taxonomy (NCBI): domain Eukaryota; kingdom Metazoa; phylum Arthropoda; class Insecta; order Orthoptera; family Tettigoniidae; genus Meconema; species Meconema thalassinum. Next base: position 417,041,815 of record OX336391.1, read on the forward strand.
TAAAATCTACATTAGAGGATCAAATTCATAAAGTTGTCTCTGACGTAAATGAAACGACGAGTAAACTGAAAAACTTGAAGTTAGGAGAGGCTAGTTTAATGGAAAACTACAAGGAAGAGATAGTCAAGAAAGTCTTAACAGAAATCACCGATAAGGATACAGAAGGCTTAGCTTGCGAATTGAACAGGAAGCATACCAGAAGATGTCACCTAGATCTAGAAGAAAGAGACGTGACTCCTGAAGAACGTGTATCCAGATTCAGAGAGGAGGATGACGAGAGGAATATGGAATCTGAGTGGAATTATCGAGATAGTGGGAAAAACTATCCGGATTCATATCCAAGGAACGTGACGGTCATTAGGAATTTCGAGGACAAACCACAAAAATTCAGTAATACTGATAGTTTGACACCTATAGAGTATGTAAGGAATCTCAAAGATTATTTCATCGAAGCTCACATTCCCAGAGAGAGAGAGATGAAGATTGTAGAGCGATATCTGATTGGAGGACCCCTTGAATGGTTTAGAGCTTTTAGATATACATTCAGTAACTTTGACGAGTTTGCAGAGGCATTAATCAAACGATTTTGGTCCATAGAAGCGCAGAATTCGTTAAGAGCGGAGGTATATTCAAGAAAATACTCAGGTACTCTTCCAACGAGGTACGCTGATTTCTTTACAAGTCAATTGTCCCGCTTGAGATTTTTGCAACCCCCATTGTCCACGGAGCAACTAATAGATGCGATTTCTCGTATGCTGCCAATTGAGGTGAGGAGACTTATAATTTCGTCCAACATCAGGGATTTATCCAGCATGGATGAATTACTAAGAAGGTTAGACTACACAAGTCCAATGCCTAACGTAGTCCAGAAAGGTCAAAGGCAAGAGTATAAGGAAATCAATACGGTATACATGGACCAAGTCCAACAAACTGACAAGCCAGAGGAGGAGAAAACTGACAATGTAGGTCCTCACAGGAATAATCAGTTTAGAAATTACAGATCACAAGGTTACCGACCATATCAACAGAGGAGAGGTTGGAACTACAACCGAGGAAACTATAATGGAAGAGGCAGATATTATAACAATAATGGGTATAATCGTAACTATAATAGGAATAACCAAAACCAAAATAGAAACCAGAATACTCAAAGTCAGGTTATGACACCTGAGCAATATCAGCAAAGAGAAAAGGAAAGCCAGCAATACTTAAAAGAATTAAGGGAGAAAGAAGCTGACAATCAAAGGAAAAGGCAGGATGTTGTAATCGATCCTGGTCCTTCTACGAGCCAGCAGAACTTAGAGAATAGAAATACTGGTCAGAAGAGAAAGTAGAGAGGAATGAATACATTAACCACATACAACCCAGAGTAGAAGAAAATTAAATGATTAAGGAACATAGAGGAAATATCATACTAGAGTAAGCCAGTAATAATTCAATTTCGTGTTCAAGAGAGTTGAGATACTTGTAACATTGAGTTTAAAAACAATTTGCAACTGTTTTTAAAACGTGGTGGGAGGAGAATGCCCCCGTAATTGAATTATGTAGAGACCACGGTGGCTATATTAGAAATTATGATTAGAGTTATGGCTGTCATAGTTATGACGTGGGTAGTCATGACGTAAGCACGGATGACGTAAATGTTATGCCAGCAAGCTACTTGAGCTGAGATTCTCAGTGACGTCAGCATTTTAGTCCAGAATGTTCCAAGATGTACGACGCAGTCGCAGGAAACGAGGAATTCTGCTGAGGAAGAAACTATGCTATTGGAGGAGAGGCATGAACCAATGAACGATAGTTTAAAGGAAGACGGAGATTGCTGAAACTATGGTATTTTTATGACTTTTTGAATGCAGAATTGTGGAAATACATTTGCAGTAAAAGCATTGATTTGGAATTTTGGTGAAATTTATTTTCAGTTTTTGAATTTTGAAAATCCGTCATGTATTAACGAAGTTGGAAGTTCTAGCGATGACGTAGTATCACGCTTTGGAAGGGATGGTAACGCCCCTCGAGAAGGTAATAAAAGGGCTTGCGCAGAAGAGAGGAGCCTCTTCTCTTCTCTTCTCTTTCGTTCGCTGATCATTCTGAGATCTAATGCTCAGATCATCGAAGTATTTGTGAAAGTCAGTTTCTTATACATTCAATATAGTGAGACATCAAAGTGAACAGCAAGTGAAAAGAATCGTATTTATAACGCGTGGCGAGGCCACTTTGTTAACGAGATACAGGTCAAACTAGGTGAAGTTGAAGCGGACCTTAGAAAGCTTATATAAGTTGAGCTTCAAACAGTTAGCGGTCTACGATAACATAATTGTATTGTGCAGTACTACATGCAATTATAGAGAAAAGCTGAACAGTTTCGACCGAGTACTTCAAAAGATATTAGCAACTTTATACGACTGGCAAAAGTGATTATCTCGCCACTAGAGAAACACTTTTGTATAAGCCAGAATAAACGCAAGGCTAACGCTGCGAGTGGAGTAGAAAGACTTCAGATTGCTTGCTTACAGAACGATACAGTATAATGGAGCAATTGAATACGACAGTTTGTTCTTCTGACACTACAACTGAGGTGCAGATGGAAGGCTAAGAAGGCTTATTGCAATTGGGACATACTTCATTGGAGTAAGATAGCGACATGGAACTTCGCTAATTGCTATTCCACACAAGCGAACATGCGGTGATTACCATCTACACCCATGTTTCGTAAGTAAAGGCTGAATACCATCGAACAGCCATAGAAACAATTCCATACTCTGAATATGAATAATTTCTTCGGAAATTTCTACAAAACGTCATGATGATTGTCTACTGGAACTTCAGGGAATTTTTCAAGAGAGGTCAGGGTAGTCCCGACTCACAAAGAAGATTATTGCCGGAAGGATGTCTATTCGTTTTCGAGGAGCAGAGCGATTCACGGAGAAGGAAGCAGTTCGATTCTCCGAGGGTGCTATTTCCTATTTCGAGGATGGAGCTCAGCTTTAACGTGGTGAAATGGATCCATCAGCAGTCTTCTTTGGGGAATTTTCCTCTGGAACGTCAATCGGCAGATAAGGTAGTCGTGAACGTTTATTGTATTTGAGTAACCTAGTAATGTTTGAGCAACCATTTTCCCATATTTTTACCCTCATGTATTTTGCCTTATTTTCTTGTTGAGATTCTTATTCTCAGTACACCTTGTTGAGTTTTGCATTTTTCGACGATTTATTAAGACATTGTTATGTCATGGGAATAGTTAACGATTTTGAATCAGTTGAGACTGATATTTAGATTTTTCAGTAATTAATTTTTTTGTAGTCACGATTTGACTGTAAGTTAATGATTTTTATGGCAGATTTAAATTCAGACAGCGTGTCTCTTTATTAAAGTAATTCTACCCCAGTTTAATTACTTTGAACAATTTTCTGTCATCATCAAGAAGGAAGAACATTTAAATGATTTTAGAGCGTTAAAATCTTACGTTATCGACGATCTTGGAAATACTAGTCGTTATTTGTATTGATTGCAACACAGACATTTATCGTCAGTTATGAATGAACATTGCATCATAGACAATTTTGTGAAAGAGTAATGTTAATAATGAATTATTGAATGCATTAAAGTCAAGTACTTTTGTTAGGAGTTTTTCTCAATTAGAGAATTATATAACGATGTTTGCATTCCCCAATCTAATTGGATTCTATTCGACTACTTTGCAGTTTAGTCACACTTTATTTGAAGATAGTATTTTCATACTACAATTTCTTTTAAGATGTTAGTCTTAAATTTTGATAGACCAGATAGGCGTATATAAGCGTATTCACTATTAAATTTGTTTGTGATTGGCAAGTTTTGACTTCATTTCAGTTCATGAATGAAATCTACGAAGGTTAAATAGAAAAACAGTTTTGAAACAAATTATGATTATAAAATTTTTAAGTGGAACTATGAATGTATAATCGCTAGTGCAGCGCGTGTTGAAAGTCGCTGTGATATAATGCCCTTGAATATGAAGGAAGTTCCCACAGGAATTAATGTTAAAGAATTATTTGTGGAAGTTTTGTAAGTGATGTGAAAGTTGTAAATGCCATATAGATTAATATATGATGATTTTGGGCATATTTTTAATGCAGATTGTGCATTAACTTGTTAGCGAAGGATTTTCCGCTGGAGTAAGATTATTATAGTTCGTTGAAAATTAATCAAGTGATTTACTGTTATAATTAACACGAGTTTTGAAAGAATTTGAGACAAGATGTTGAATGAAGGTTGCCGTCACAAATCATTATTAAAAACTTTATTAAACCGGATTGTGACATTAACATGTATAACTAACCTTCATTGGTCGATTATATTAAACAGGATTATAAAATTATCAACCGAATGAACATGTGGCTAATGTATTTATTAAAATAATAATTTAAACAATTTAAATGTTAATAGTGTAAATAATTGTTGTAAATATTTTTGAAAATAATGTGAAACGAGTGATGTTAAAGGCGTGCTTAGAATATTTTTATTGTCGTTGACAAATATTATAAACAATTTCTAATTGTTATAAATAATTTATGTGATTTTGTTATAAACATTTAAGAGCTATTTAAATATTTGGATTGAAGTTAACAAGTTTAAGAAATTTATGTAATGATCCAATAGGATGTGTGCAAAGTACTTGAAAGATTTGCGTAAATATAATGTGAGTTGTCTTGTAAGACATTTAAAAGCTTGAGAGTGCAGGCTGGATTCTTACGTAACATAGCGTGTGAGAAGGGTGCGCATTTGACCAGTATGCAGCAGGCTGGAAGGTAGCCCGCAGCTGTGTCAACATATGGTTTTCAGAGAGTGAGGTCGTACACTCCGGCCTTGCGACTATAAATATCATTCTCTTGTTTATTAAAAGGAAACAAATGCTCTATATATGTCACACCCTGACGTCCTTTTCCAATCCAATAGTGTTATGAATATTACGGTATTTGAAGCTCTTGGGAGCTAAAATGTTTTATATATCATGTTGTACACACATCAAAAAAAGTTTTGCATCACCTCGGTTCCCAGATCTCCGGCATATAGACGTTGACTGTGTATATTGTATCCAAGATACAGTCCCTTTGACTGTTCATAGATGTCACTAAAACTGCTCAAAGATGTAAACAACCATGCATGAGCAGGGCCTATTAGACGGAGGGGGTACGACAGCCGATCAGTTCCAGTCATTCCACCAGGACGAAGGTACGCTGCTCATGTTGTCTGTAGTTCTTCCATGCCTAGAAGGTCAATACCGCAGTTCGATCGCGTCCGCATTGTTACTTTGTGTCAAGAAGGGCTCTCAACAAGGGAAGTTTCCAGGCGTCTCAGAGTGAACCAAAGCGATGTTGTTCGGACATGGAGGAGGTACAGAGATACAGGAACTGTCGATGACAGGCCTCGCTCAGGCCGCCCAAGGGCTACTACTGTAGTGGATGACCGCTACTTACGGATTGCCGCTCGGAGGAACCCTGACAGCAATGCCACCATGTTGAATAATGCGTTTCGTTCAGCCACAGGACGTCGTGTTTCAACTCAAACTGTGCGCAATAGGCTGCATGATGCGCAACTTCACTCCCGACGTCCATGGCGAGGTCCAGCTTTGCAACCCCGACACCATGCAGCGCGGTACAGATGGGCCCAACAACATGCTGAATGGACCCCACGGAATTGGCATCACGTTCTCTTCACCGATGAGTGTCGCATATGCCTTCAACCAGACAATCGTCGGAGACGTGTTTGGAGGCACCCTGGTCAGGCTGAACGTCTTAGACACACTGTCCAGCGAGTGCAGCAAGGTGGTGGTTCCCTGATGTTTTGGGGTGGCATTATGTGGGGCCGACGTACGCCACTGGTGGTCATGGAAGGCTCCGAAACGGCTTTACGATACCTGAATGACATCCTCCGACCCATAGTGCAACCATATCGGCAGAATATTGGAGAGGCATTTGTCTTCATGGACGACAATTCTCGACCTCATCGTGCACATCTTGTGAATGCGTTCCTTCAAGATAACGACATCGCTCGACTACAGTGGCCAGCATGTTCGCCAGACATGAACCCTATCGAACATGCCTGGGATATGTTGAAAAGGGCTGTTTATGGACGTCTTGACCCACCAACCACTCTGAGAGATTTACGCCGAATTGTCGTTGAGGAGTGGGACAATTTGGACCAACAGTGTCTTGATGAACTTGTGGATAGTATGCCACGACGAATACAGGCATGCATCAATGCAAGAGGACGTGCTACTGGGTATTAGAGGTAGTGGTGTGTACTGCAATCTGGACCACAAATGCTGAAAGTCTAGCTGTATGATGGTACAACATGCAATGTGTGGGTCTCATGAGCAATAAAACGAGGTGAAATGTTGTTTGTGTTGATCTCTATTCCCTTTGTATTTAAAGGTTCCGGAACTCTTGGAACCGAGGTGATGCAAAACTTTTTTTGATGTGTGTATAATAATTTTGCAAGTCCTACTGGAGGACGTAGTCAGATTGACTTGGGCTACTGATAGCCACGTATATTTTGTTGTGTTAGGAAAATCATTCCCTTTAATAGAAATAAAGCTTTTGTACAGTTCAGAGTTCTCGTCTTCGTTTCTGGTTCATTTTTAAATGTCATGGCGGAGATTATTGTGTGAACAGACTTTTAGTGATCCTGTTGTCAACTCAAACCCCGAGATAATTAAGAGGTAAGCAACGGTAAGTATGCACCCCCGTCTATTTTGGTGTGTTCCACAATGATTTCCTGTGAATTTCTGTGCTCTTATCTCGATAGTATCTGTCAGTGCCATTTTCATTGATGTAACTGTGCCGGTGCGATTGATAATTGGCAATCCGATTGAGGGGGCGGATATCTGACAGCCTACTATCCAGGTAAACGGGGACAGTACCATCCCGGCATTTGCCCGAAGACGAAGTGGAAAACCACGGAAAACCACTTCGAGGATGGCTGAGGTGGGAATCGAACCCCCTCTACTCATTTGGACCATCCGAGGCTGAGTAGACCCCGTTCCAGTCCTCATACCACTTTTAAAATTTCGTGGCAGAGCCGGGAATCGAACCCAGGACCTCCGGGGCGGCAGCTAACCATGCTGACCGCTACGCTACGGAGGCGACTCCTTGGAAGTTGTCGGCTGGAAATATGCATCAATTGTCTTTTGCTTTTTACGGTTGAGAGACACTTTGAGAACTTGTTCCTGTAACCTTCTTAAAACTAAGACATCATTAGCAGAGACGCCAATTTCCTCCACCCAGGCAATTGACGTGGCAAACAGTTTTCAATGTCTGTCGTTTACTTTTTAAATTTTCATTCGTCTTAAAAAACGACTTTATTTTATCACTGTTTTTTCTTATGTCATGAAATGTAGCTCGACCAACACCGTATTCGTTAGCAACACTAGTTAACGTTTCGCCCTTTTCAAGCCGCTTTAGGATTTCATGTTTATCAAACAAAGATAGAGTTTAATGTTTACGTTTTTTTCTGCACGGATGCAATCTTCAACACAGTACAACTGTCCTACACTAAGCACCTGAGGGAGGCGTGCGTGAGTCATCGCTCTTGGCGTCAATGCATTGTTTACTCAGACACTAGTCTTGTCGCTGCGTGGGAAACATTGTACAGTATTGGGGACGCATTATCAAATCAAGTGTTGAGCTCGTACTCGAACACAAAACCCCGGATTACTGGGAGTGCCGGAGAGCTGAGATGCCGGATTACAGAGGGAGTACTGTACTGTAATAATAATATCGTATAGCCTCGGATGCCGGGTGAAAGCTTTGTTATTTGCGCCCAGAGGGCAGCTTGCATGTCGAATTTTGTAATTCATTGGAACGCTATGAAAGTCAAGGAGGTTAGATATCTAAGCTCCTAGACACTATAGCGCTTTCTAGTAGAGAAAGGAGGAACAATCCCGAGCTTATTTTTGCCATTGTGAACACGGCCTACTGAATTCAAATGGGTTCTTTAACATGCCAACAACGTATGACATACGTGCCGTGATTTTAGTCGCCTTACAAAAATCACTTACCACGGCCATGAGTGAACCTGCAAGATTAGAGTTGGTATTCCGACACGATAACCACTCACCCACCGTGGAAAATGTAAAGAAAATCCAATGAAAGTGTTTGTACATTCACATGGACATTGAAGAAAGAAAGAAAGAAAGAAAGAAAGAAAGAAAGAAGGATTCACTAACCTCGATTCTCTAAACATTATGGCGATATGCAATACCTCTCAGCTTTTAACTATTCCTTCTAGGCCTACTTCCATCAATATTACAATTATGAAGATATCCCAAGTAAGGCTACTAAACAAAATGGAATTTCCTGAACTACAGTATACAAGAATTCTAATTATATTTCTGACTTTGTTACAGTGATTAGGTCTCGGCGCATTTAGCTGGAAATATATAAATTAACTAGAGTTCATTCCATGATCAAACATTCATCTATAGCTTCTCTAGTTTTTTAAAACTATTATTACTATAACATATCATAAAGCCTTTTATTCCTACGTAAGCATAAGATCACAATTCATCCCAAACTCAAAAGTTTTCAACGACCCACTACATCAGTTCCTTACCATTGACATCTCCACTAGGAGCTGTCTTTTGAAGAATTTGTTTTTTCGTCATTAACTTTAAGAAAGTTGTAACAGATCTGATTTTTATTTTTTATGCATCTTTTTAATCTTTTTAGATAGTTAACGTTTTGGAAATATTTTTTGAACTCATACTTCTTTCTTCTTCTTGTTGTTGTTGTTTAGAATAGGCCATCTATGGACCACGGCGTTCAACTGTTACATTTGGAGTTTGTCCGGTAGTTACGGATCTTCTGGCTGTGTTGTTCCCTCCTCTCCTGGGTCCAGAGGGCACCTGTTTTCTTTCTTGGCGGTTTGTCCTGGAACCTCAATTGCTGAAGCATCTTCCTGAGAGATATCCGGTCTTTTAAGACTCTTTCCGTCCCTCCAAGTTCTTGCAGATCTTTGCTCACTTCCCACAACCATGGTGACTTGGTCTTCCGCTTTTGCCAGTAACCGAGGAGCTGATTGGTCAACCTGGTAGGATGCATCCTGTAGACGTGTCCATAAAATGCTAGACGTCGTTTCCTAACGACATCCGTGATTCTTTCACAGTACGTGTAGAGCTCTTGATTAGGCCGCCTTCTGTATTCAATACCTTCCTTAACAGGTCCCTATATCTTCCTCATTATCTTTCTCTCCTGTACTTCGAGTTTGTCCGTGAGTCCCTTCCGGTTGAATACTAGACATTCTGAAGCATATAAAGCTTCAGGACGAATAACTGTCTGGTAGTGTCTCATTTTAGTCTTTCGGGAGAGACACTTCTTATTATATGTGTTCTTGGTTAGTTGATAAGCCATTTCTAACTTGTTAACTCGAGTTGATAATGCCCTTACTTCCGAGAGATTCGGTTCAAGCCATTCTCCTAGGTACTTATATCTGTCAGTTTTCTTGATCTCTCCCTGGTCCAAATGCAGTGTACAAGGAGATTCACTGATGTTTGTGATGTACTGTGTTTTTTCAAGTGACACATATAGTCCTACCTTAGCTGCTTGTTGCGTGAGAACTTTACGTTGTTTCACAGACGTTTTTATTGAATGAGATAGAAGTGCCAGGTCGTCGGCAAATGCCAGGCAATCAACACTGAGCCCATTGCACTTGTGTCCCAAAGTGATACCACTTGGTACCCCATGACTAGTTAGCTCTTTTCGCCACTCCCTTATCACCTTTTCCAGGGCACAGTTAATGAGGAGAAGTGAGAGACCGTCTCCCTGTCTTACTCTTGACTTAATTTCAAAACTTTCAGAGAGGGCTCCTCTGAACTTCACTCGTGACATGGTGTTCTTTAAAGTCTGTTGGATAAGGTTATGTGTCTTCTCGTCTAGTCCTAGTTCTTGCAGGATATTCATGAGAGTAGGTCTGTCAACTGAGTCATACGCCTTCTTAAAATCAACAAAAATGATGACATATTTCTTACTAGCCATTTTTGCTTGCCGTAGCACTGATTTCAAGTTCAGTATCTGTTCCGTACAAGAGCGTCCTTTTCTAAATCCTGCCTGGTATTCTCCTAGTCGAGTGTCTAGCTCGGATTCAGCTTTGTTTAATAAGGCCTTAGAAAAGATCTTGTATGTCACAGGTACTAACGAGATTCCTCGATAGTTGCTGATGTCGGTCAAGTCTCCTTTTTTGTAGGGGATGAATCAAAGCAGAGGCCCAGTCACTAGGCAATGTTTCAGTCTCCCAAATGTCATGGAAGATTTCTGTCAACTTGCCTATAGTCCTATTCCCAGCTTGTTTCCATAGTTCCGCTACAATTGAGTCTTCACCTGATGCTTTGTTGTTTTTCAAGGACTTGATGATGTCTATCACTTCTTCTCAGTGGCGTATACTGGTCTGAAGATCTGGGCTACCACTGAGCTTACTATTACACAAATGATGCTTTTGAACTGCCGTGCGAAAAAAAAAACTTCCTTTCACGGCTAAATAACAAACACGGCCAGCAATACAATTTAGACAGTTTAGAACTGCCAGATAACCTATTCCACCTAGCATGTAGATGATGTGAAATGACGTGTGTACATTGGCACACAATTGCAGTTCAGGTCATATGTATAATATGAACTTTCTCACTGTATAGACGACGGCAGAAAGGAACTTCTAACAAACTCTCTATTATACAGTCATTGGCATTTAAAGTCCCCGCATGTGTTAGTTCCATAATTGTCTTACAAAATCACAACTGGCACAGTTAAAACAAAACACTACATAAAGATTATTCAGCATACACACATTTAAATAAATCACACATCGAAAATACTACAACTTCTAAAACATATTCACATATATGCGCGCGATAATGTATATTTATTGTAGGCTATTTGTTCCTTTAAACGCTTTTAACTTCAAAGAAACCGCTGGTACTCAATTAAATTAGCCTCTGGCTGCGCGAGCCAGCGGCGTGTGGGCCAGGTATGCGGTGCGACTAAGCGCTCCTTAGCCTGGGGTTTAACTTGAATCGGGGTTAAAAATTGGCGGTTTCTTGCGTGGTTTCAAGTTGTTAAGCGAATAATTTTTATTTGATGTTGTGTATGCAATCATTTAAATATTTGGTAGTTTGATGTTATTTTGCGTGGTATAAATATGTTAGTACCTATTTCGCTCCGTGTTACTCAGACCATCGCCTCTCCAAGCTGTGTTTATTCTTGTTAGGCGCTGTCCAGTATGGTAAGAAACCGCTGGCCGTAGCGGCAACTCACTCGCTATGAGCGATGGGCCTGCACGGAACAAGGGTGGGTGCGGAGAGATGGGGATAGCGGCGTAAGGCTGCCGCTTTCTCGGTCGGTTTCTGCTGCGTTGCCGCGTTGACTACCCACTAACCATTATTTCTTTCTATAAAGAAGAATGTGCATGAAAGTCACGATTGTTTGAATGCTTTGTTGAACCAGTAATAAAGTGTTATTTATTTTTAATGTAATTTTCTTGGGCTACCGCCGGTAGCCCCGGTAGCCGGTAGCCCTGCTTCTTCTTTGGTTGGTGGTTGAGAGTTTGGTTGCCTGATGGTGTCTTGATACGTGAAGAATGTGTCAGGTGATTCACAGTTAAGGAGATTCTCGACATACTTGGCCAGAAGGTGGCAATTGTCCATATCATTATAGGCTATCTGTCCATCCGGTCCTCTGAAGTGGAGGCTGGGAGGATTATAACGGCTGAGGTTCCGTTTATAGCCTCTGTAGAAAATTCTGGTGTTGTTCTTCTTGAAATCGTCATCCAACTGAGTCAGTTGGTCCTTTGTGAACTGCCGTTTTACTTGTCGGATGATCCTGGAAGTTAACTTTCGTTGCTCTATGAACTTATCCCTGTTGTTTTGTGTCTTCTGTGAGTTCCACTTAAGCCAGGCTGCTTGCCTCTGTGTCACCGCTTCATCACAGGTAGTCGTCCACCAGGCATGCTTCTTCTGCTTCAGTAATGGCGCAATCAGCGTGGCAACTTTCACTAGGTTCTCCCTCACTTCATCCCAGGTTTTATATTCCAGGGTTTCCATTTTCTCCGTGAACTGGTTGCAATTTGAAAGTTTTTCTAAATCAAACTTAGTAAGTTTGTGTGACTTTGTTTTTTTAGTATTCCGAGGTAGAAATCTTAGCTTGACCTTGGAGAGATAGTGGTCGGAGTCCAAATTTGCTCCTCTTAACACTCGAACATTCTGGATCTCTCTATGGGACTTCTTTGAGATGGCAACATGGTCTATTTGGAATTCTCCCAAGAGACAGTTAGGTGATGTCCAGGTCTTTTGCTTCCTTGGCAGTCTCTTGAAAGCCGTTGACTTTATTACCAAGTTGAACGCCTTACAATGTCCTACTAGGCGCTGTCCATTCCTATCTGTCCTTGTGTGGGCCGGGAAATCTCCCACAATGTCTCTGTACTTGCGTTCTTTCCCTAGCTGGGCGTTGAAGTCACCGAGTAAGATGATTGTATGACGCTCTGGGACCTTGCATATGATGTCCTCTAGTTCTTCCCAAAACTTGTCAGTATTTTCAGGGTTACGCTTATTGTCCTCATTGATGGGTGCATGGACATTTACTACAGTGTAGACCTTGTTTGTGCACCGGAAGGTTATTAAAGACACTCGGCTATTGAGTGAGCTGAAGTCAATAACTGAATCCAGTATCTTATGGCTTACAATAAAACCAGTCCCCAGGTGTGGTACGTCCTACCTTTCCTTTGAAAATACGTTTTATACATTTTATAAAATTATATGTAATCTTGCAACTTCAATCGTATCATATACTGTCTGCTGAAGAAGGCTATAATATAAGCGAAACCCGTACAGTGTACTCAAATATTACATTTTATTGACTTAAGGTGTCTTTCCCTAGTTGTTTCCTCAGTTTAGGGGCTGCGACAACGCGGTCATGTAGCCCCGTGTACTTTGGTGTAGAATTTGTCTGATAACCGGTGTGAATTGTGATGGCTGTATTAGTGTGTGTTATCTGTGATTCAGGTAGAAGGACTGCAGACGATAATGTTTTCAAGTAGTTCCTAATTTTGCTACCAAATGCTACCGTCCATGGCACCTAGCTGCGGACGTGCCTACTAAATGATATCACAGTCAGCACCTAGCGGCGAAGGTTGGAACTAATATAGCGTTATCAAACTAACCTACAAGTGCAGTTAGTGGAAGGTTCTTTAACATGCCGTAAATCTATGACATGGGACCGCCGGCTTTACTTCCTCTCCGAAGGAAGGCATACTGAGGGATTTTTAACGCTCTTGAAAATCCGACGTCTTCGATCGGGTTTGAACCCGCAATCTTGGGCATAGAAGCTCAGCATTCTACCCACTATGCCACAGTAGTATAAATCTCTCCTGCGGCGCTCACAAGCGACCGATCGTGAAAAAAAGTATTCAAAAGAATGAGAATACACATTACCAGTGACGCATTGCACTCTAATTTCATAAATATCTATAATTCCTTTAAAACATTACTTTTAAAAAACTTGACGAAGTGTGCGATTTGCAGATACTGTTGCTTCAGGATGATACGCTCCGTAATTGCTGTCCACTTCACATTTTGGCCGCTGTGACGCCTGTTTCATGTCATTTTAACGTTCTGGGTCTTTCCTATATCATTTTGCATGGATTTCAGAAACAGTAATTTTAAAGAAATGAGTACTCAAATCGTATAATTTCATAAATATCGAATAACCGGTGAGTGTTGCGGCTAAGCTGTCAATCAATGGACTCAGCAGTGACGAATTGCATTTTATTTTCCTAAATATCAATTTTTGTAAGAAGTGTGCGATTTGCAAATACTGTTGCTGTCTGAAAATACGCGACATCATTGCTGTTCAGTTCACATTTTGGCAGTAGGCACACCTGAAATGTAAATAGTGTTCTATAATCATTTGGGTCAAATAAAAATAAATCAACCTTTTTCCTTAAATCTCTTATAATAAACCTATTGGGTAAAGTGTGGCTTATGAAAATGCGAGATTTCTCGCATGGGTCCACTAGTCTTTTCCTATTTCATTAAACTTTGTCAATAAGGATATGGGCTGATATGGTCCTTTTTATGACATTTCGTAATATTTCCAGTAGAACATTATGAGGAAGTGAAAAATTCTGGCATTGGTAGACGATAGGTGAATGAAAACCAGTTAGCGGCTGCCTGGACAAGATTGACTCATAATCTGTCTGTGTAAATGAATTTGGATATACAGTACATATTTTTGTATGAACTATCAACATACTGCCAACTCGTTGGTTAATTTATGGTGCATTGCATACACTCACCCCTTATTTTTCTGTGGTGTCGAGGATGTTATAAGGATGGTTTTAAGGCGGGATGCCCTCCATGACCTCACCTCCCAGGGGCTCACATCTAGTGGGACGTGGGTTGGCGACCATGGGACCCCCAGCTGAGTCCAGCATTGCTGCCACTTACTTGTGCTGGGCTCCTCTCCGTCTTCTTTCTTGGCGACCTCCCTTGGTCAACTCTTGTTTTCTTCCGACCTCGACGGTATTAGGGTATCCGAGGCCTAGGGAGTCTCTTCCTTTCCCGCCTTAATTGGCCCTTGTCTCATCTTTCCTGATACCCTCCTTCTGCGAGGGGTCAGCCTTCTTTTTCTTTTCATGTTATCTCCTGCCTGCTGCTTAAGGCCCTGTCGGAGGCGGGGTGTATGTAGCCCCACCACTTCTGGTGCACCCTGGATATTGCTACACCCTCAAGGGCTCACGGCTGGTGAGCTTGGGAGTTGGCGACCCCGAGGGATTCCGTTTTGTTCCCGTTTTCCTCTGGCCTTGGGGCGGGCCCTCTTCCTCTTTCCCTTTCACATCTGCCTTTCATGGCTCTCCTTCCTTCCGAGTCCCTCAATCCTCATTCTTCGAGGGTTGAGGGCATTTCTTTTTCTTCCTGTCCTTTATTTGCCTTATCCTTTATTTGTTTACTATTTATTCTTCTAGTATGTAAGTTAGTAGTTAGTAATAGTTATAGTTTTCATTCTGATCTCATCTTTCACTATCACCCAGACCATTAGGGGCCGATAACCCAGATGCTAGGCCCCTTTAAAACAACAATTATCATCATCATCATCGTCATCATCCTTCCTGACCTCAAACTCATCAGAGAAATAATGAGAGATGAGTGGCATCCGGAAAGGAGCTGAAAGAAACTGGTGTGTCCTATCAGAAGGCATTTCCCTAGAGTTGAATGTCGAAACCAAGAAAATTAATTTCAAACGAGACAGATTACCTTCATGTTCCAATTACCACTTCCAATAGCCAGATGTTGTCAGTGAGTAATCCTTCGTACTGCCTCCGAAAAATGAATTATTTGGGACTTAAATGAGAATATTTTCCAAGCCTATGATACAGTTTAACATGGCAATATAAATGCTGGAACTTGACGCAAACCAGTCGTGTTAGCGAGGAGAGCAAGGCAGGGAGCTTCCGATCACGTGATATGTTGCACAATAGAAGCTTCTATAAGGTTGAAATCGACCTAGCAACAGTGAATTTGCTAAGGAATATTATCATTATTGTTATAATTTATGTCATGGGACATAAGCACCCAACCAATGAGGAGAGCTCTTATGGAAGACAGGGATACATTCAACTATATTATATGGAGAGTTTATGAATTTAGGCCCCAAGAAGGATATTTTATTCATTGGTAATGAGAAGAAAATTAATGGAAAATATTACAGTGACTTTAAAAGGAGCTGAAAGGTCCAACTACGCAGTAATAAGCATTGTTAAAGTGCGCGCTAAATGTATGGAGGGAGTCAGAAATGGCCGCCAACATTACGACTTTGAGAGGGAGATCCAAGCATCGAGGTTCTTTATCCTACAGACTTCGAAGAGTGTAGATGTGTTTACCGGATTAACCGAGATCCCGAAGGTTATCCGAGTACGGTAGTGAGACCACTCGTGGAGACAGCGCGATCGCCGGGAAGATATAGGAGATCCCGAGCCCTGAAACTAGGCGAAGTTTGCAAGTTTTTGATATTGCATTAACTCACATATAATTGAGAATAGACTTCGGCCAATTGTATAATCATTCAGTACAAATTGTATTCTAGTATTTGTGGAAATTAAAGCGTCGCGGTTTGTATAGTTTCGGAGATATAGACTTTTAAAAGGTGAATTAGAAAAGTGACGGACGCAGAAGCTAAAAGCATTTTAGTTGAAACGAGACAGCAGTGAACACAAACCAAGTGAGTAACAGTGTCTTTACTTACACATTGGAGCAGTATATAAACATTTTCACTAGGACTGCTAATATTCATCAGGACTTGTTGTTCGATATTTATCACGATGTTGCGATGATGAGATACGGATATTATGCGTGAGGGACATATTTGAAGCAGAGATTTAGATGCTACATGGAGCTTCGTTAACCAGAATAATTCAGAATGTAGACGTTATGTACTCTTACATGTTGTGCATTAACGTCATTCCATGAACTTTATATAACAACTACGAGCTCTAGAAGTATTTCATTAACCATCTATATGAATATTTCTACGATAATTACCCAACGATGACACTGAACTATATCTATGACGGAGAAAGAAGATACAACATAAGAAGATTTGTCAAGATGCCCAGGGCAAGTGCCGGCAACCCAGAAGAGTTATGCCAGAAGGATGTCGTTCGATGTCAGACGGAGGTTGGTGATTACCGGAGAGGAAACGTCTTTCCTTATCCGAGGTCGCTGGTCCAAGGAAACGAACTGAGATCCAACTCAGTATCTTGGATTGAGGAACATCTAAGTATTTTCCCAAATACTTAAATTGATCTTCTAGATATCGTCTGATAAGGTAGCAGTGTTATTTACATATATATTGAGAGTTATTTAGTGACATTCTGAGCCGACGTTGTACTCCATATTTTATGTATTCCAATGTTTCGACATATTTTTATTCTTCATGTGTGTAACAAGATTTTATTTTGCATCATCATTTGAGATGATCATCTTTCATAATTTTTACATTTATTCTACGGATCAGTTTCTGAACTGACAAGTTTATTTGTTTAAGGAATCAGTATTCCTTATTTAAGATCAGTCATTTTAACTTTCGACGTTTTGAATTTTAATTTGAGTTAAGGCTGTAGACATTTAGTCGCGGATGCCAATTGAATTCTTTTTAAGTAATTTAATTTGGGCACCTCATTGTAAAGAAATCATCAAGAGCAGAAGAAACCACGAATGATATTGTTATATCATCATAATTAAGTTACTATGAACTTTACCTCGCTCTGACAAGAAATATTCGTCAGGATATGATAGAAGTCATATACTCATAGACATTCGGTGTATCGAATGGAGACACATTGCGAAATTGACAATCCTTACTTTATTTGTGAAAGCTAAGAGCTTTAATCATTTAATTGTATTTGGAAATATAACTTTATAGAAGATAATTTTTATCTTACGACAGGGTTTCGAAGCTGGATTACCCTAGTCAATATTGAATTCTAATGGACATGATAAATAACATTATGTGGTTATGTGTACACTATATGTGGTGTCACGTCGTATTGTGGACCTGACATTGCATAGGCGTGTAATTTGAAGCTAGATCAGAAAGGTGGACGAAACAGAATTGTTATTAATTGTATATGTGATAATACTGTGGACAATTAAGTATCTTTTTGTGAAGTAAACTTATGGAGGTCATACACGACTTGTCTAAGGTCGTTCTTTATTTAAAGGAAGTTTCTTTTAAGAACTGGAGGAAGAGTTCAATATGCCAGCGATTGAGTGTTACAATGCTGAAGATAATGCCAGTAATTTAAATGCATTTCCTTCAGAAGAGATGTTGGTAACAATGATTGTGTTAAGAATTGTTCAACATAGTGGATCTGATTTTAATACCATATATTGTGGATATATGAGGTTATGTGGAGAGATGTGTGTACTCATGCGAAGTTTTTACCGCATTGGAAGGATTTTTTTAATTATTCTAGAGTCAGAAAACATCAAATAAACACAGATCTGTGTTTATTGGAGGGATGATATTGAAGTATAGTTCTTTTGGTGAGAACAAGGCATTAATAGAAAAGGAGTCATTGTGTTGAGAACTCCTATGCTTGTTAATTTTCGACTTTAGCAGTGATGGGAAGAGCGTTGATAAGCGGAAAATAATTAGAGAAAGTAATTTCTACATATGTTCACTAATACCTTTATTAACTTTTATTAACACGGAGTTGAGTATTTACGTGCAACTGACCTTTGGTGGTTGAAGGCATTTGACTGATATTGTCCATAAAACTAAATACGACAAAGTGTGTGCAGTATAAGAACATTGATAAATGTTTGAGAAAGTATATGTGAAGATAACATTGTATATAGAAGAGAGAGAAGTATATTTGTTGAAAGAGAGCTACGACTCTATTTTATAACGTTATACATAACGATTCAGTTTTTGTAAATATTTGCGCAATTATTTAGTTAGGGAAATAATTTTGTCATAATTAATTGTTCGATGTTTTGTGAATTATAGTGTATTTATGAATGAATGTTAATAGAACGAGTGCTTTTAAAGTTAATAAGTATGATTGGACAACTCCGGCAGTCATGAATGTCGAGAGGTAGTGTATGAATGCTAGTGTTAAAATCTGTGAGTGATTGTTTGAAAAGTGCGTGAGATATGAAGAGTTTTATATAGAGAAAATATAAATTTAAACACGGCGACTGTACGCTACAGAGCGCGGTCACAGTAAATGTGTGGGAATGTGTTTTCCCGTTAAATATCTCAAGGCTAGTCTATTATATAATGTGGCCAGTTGTTGTCAGTCCACAGCCTTCTTAGGCAAGACAGCCTCACGGCTGATCGAGATGTGTGTCATTCTTTGAATGAGAGTGCGCGGCCCGATGTGTTTCGAGAAGCGTTCCGGCTTTTTATAGCTCTTCAAGAATGTTTGGCATGCAGATATTTGTCTTAAACGTTTTAAATATTTCTAGTAGGCTGAGGCCAGTCAAAATTTGTTTCTATTTAACTGACAGCATAGTAAATTCAATAGCGTATTTGTTGTAGTAGAGGAGTGTGTATGAATGTGTGTAATTAATTAATTTATTAATTATTGTTATTTATTGTTTAAAATTAGTTTTAGTTTACCATAGTTATAATAAATGTACTCAGTTAATTTTTCGTTGTTGTCTTCGAGTGATTTATTTTAAATATAATAGAAACAGTGGTATCGTGAATCAGTTTTAGGTTGGAGCTAAGTCCCTGCAGAAATTAAGGTAGGTGTGCTTCTGAGCCAGTGTATTTTGTTGTATATTCACGATACCAATGATCAATACTGTGTAGATTCCCGAAGACCTTGTTGGAGCAATTTCTGATGGATTTTTGCCGGAGCTCATTTAGAAATAAACAATCCAGCTTTTGCTATGGATTCCCAACAGGCATCTTCCCGAATTTACGGGTAGAGTAGAATGCTTGTAGACATCGTATAGCACTATAGCAGAGAGTAGGTGTGCACTGTAAATAAAATTGAGAATTGGTTTAGTTAAATATAGCATTGTTTGAATATTTCTATTCTCCTCGCACATTAACTGTGTTGTGATTGTTCCAAGGGTTATTTGGTCTTGGATCTGGGTGACATTTAAATGCGCAACATACGAATAGTATTTTGTACTATATAACTGAAGTGAAAGTAGAGAGGTTTTGGAGGGAAGTAGTTTGGAAGGGCTTCAGACCTCATCCCTATCTCGAACTCATGTATTTGTAGCGCCGTGGTGTCCATATCTCTGCAGGGTACCTGCAGTATGGTGGAGTTACAGTCCCTTGTCTCACTCATCATCAAGCTTCGTCACCACTTCATGGCTGGTTGTGTCTTCTTCTCAGCGGGGAATAGCGCAGGTGAGTGCACCTCATCGCTTACTGTATGTATATAGGCTTACCAAAACACGGCTCCAAACAAGGAATCCGGCTTTATGTAGTGGAAAAAATAGGACCAAACTAATATTACTAGAGTCCAAAAGGAAATCATGGAAGACATTTGGAGATACATTGGAAACATTAAGACTGGCGGCAGGAAAGCCTTATCAAAGCAAAGCCAACTCCGCACAGGCCATTGAGGCCCTGG
The DNA here is from genome assembly GCA_946902985.2 of Meconema thalassinum. Taxonomy (NCBI): domain Eukaryota; kingdom Metazoa; phylum Arthropoda; class Insecta; order Orthoptera; family Tettigoniidae; genus Meconema; species Meconema thalassinum. Next base: position 417,061,936 of record OX336391.1, read on the forward strand.
GAGTAGTGGAAGGTAGAGGCTTCCACTTTTTGTGACATCGGCACTACCGTCGACCAAAGTATTATGTGCACTCGAGTGTGAAAGTTGTTTTTGAAGTAGGCCTACATAAAATCCAATAACATAATCATTTTCTTCGTTCTATTTTACGTTAGTTCATGTAGGTTTTAAATTTTAAATTTACATTTTAATATTTTTTATCGCTGTTGGAACACTAAACGTGCCCATTCTTAAGCGTGTCTCAACCATGTGTCACATTTAAGAAATACTATCTCAAAATCCCGACATCAGATCAAATCTAAATTTAACCACAATATACATTGGAATGTTGTATAACTGCTTTATTAATTTCAAAATTGTGTGTGTCCAAGAAACAAAGGTGTTATCATTTTTGTAAGGTAACTTTTTCTCGGCTCGGGGAGGTTGGAAAATGTAGTTCTTGGTCGCGTTGTAATCCTTATACATCAAAAGGTATGAGAAATACGTAAATTAATTGTTATTTTATATAGGTTTGTATTTCTACGGGATAAAATGACATGGTTCAGCAGCTAGCCGATACGGGGAAAGCTGTACAGCGTTACCGAGATGGAGCCCATCACTTCAAGGCGAGGCGCGCCATGACGCGTGATGGGCTCCATCTCGGCAACGCTGTACAGCTTTCCCCGTATCGGCTAACTGCTGAACCATGTCTTTACAGGAGTGAGGCAAGACTATAGTATTTCGCCGTTAATATTTGTTTTATACTGTATATGGATCATTTGTTAAAGGGCATAAACTGGCTAAGTGAAATTCAGTTCGGTGGAAACCAAGTAAGCTGGCTTATGCTGATGACCTGGTATGTTCATAGCTTGGGATGTTTGTTTCCAGGTCTGGGCGATAACCTCTTGTATTTTGGTGTACAGAGACGTCTGATCCAGGAAGGAGTGTTTTCACAAGTCATTGCTCTTGAAGATAAGACCAGAGTCCATTGTCACTGTACACCACTGTTCGTACTCACAGAAGATGACGTGAGCAGTTTTCAACGTATGAAAAATGTAAGACCTTGAAAAGAAATTAAATTTATCGGACATTTGTTCGGTGTTTGCCACAAACGAAACGATCAATTTGTTCTTGATGACAACTGTATGTATAAGCATTTGACCCTTTGTAGCGCTTTCTCGATTGGCTGCAACAAATCAGTGACTCCAGCCTTTTGAGACGAAGGTTAGAGATGCCTTCAGAATTACAACATAGCTGTGAATCAGCTTATCTGGCTCGAGGGCTGTTACTCCAAACCGGAGCACAATACACAGTGGTAGAGAAAACTAGATCTAAGGCAAAGGAGCGCCTGGGGATTTGCTGCCACAGAACTTACGAGTAGTTCTGAAAAGCTTTCGAATTATGCTGTTTCTAGTTAGCCTATTTTCAATTTTGAAAAATAGGCTTATGAGATCATCTTTTGTCCGTGTGTGTATGCGTGTGTGTGTGTGAGGTGTGTGTGTGTGTGTCCCACCCTAATAACATCTAAACGGCTGGAGCGATTTCAATGAAACTCACTAAGTTGATAGCACTATTCCAAACTACCCCGACCGTGCCCTTCAAATTTTGTTACGTCTCACCAATCCAACATGGCGGCTGTGCGAAATATTTCACCAGCATTCAATATCTCCGAAACTATTCCCGATATCACCCTGGAATTTTTACGGTGATAAAGGGAACTACTAGAAGTTCATTTATGAGACTTTCAAAAACCTGGTGACTACAAAACCAACATGGCGGCCAAGCGAATTTGCAGCTTTTAAATAGACTTTTCTCGCGATTTAACTATCCAAACGTAATGAAACTTGGTAAAGCAAAGGTTTATACACATTGTAATGCACCGGAGTCTAATTTAGTTCAATTGTTTTCATAACCACAAAATGGCGGCTGTGCGAAATATTTCACTGACATTCTATATCTCCGAAACTATTACAGATATCACCCTGAAATTGTGTACGGTGATAAAAGGTACTGATACAAGTTTACCTATGTAACTTTCGTAAACCTGTAAAGTACAAAAGGAACATGGCGGCCAAGCGATTTTCAAACATTTTAATAGACTTTTCTCGAGATTTAACTCTCTAAGCACAGTGAAATATGGTACAGTAAATGATTTTAGATATTGTAATACACTGGCATCTAATTGAGTTCAATTGTTTACATAACTTCAAGATGGCGGCTGTGCGAAGTTTTAAAATTAAATTTTAATTTCTTGTGTAATCGTTCGATCGAAGTGAAAGTTTGAATAATGAACCTAGGCAATAATTGTCCTTGAATGGTACATAACTCTATGGCCTATACATATAACAATCCAAAATGGCGAGCATCCGAAATATTTAGACGGTTCTCAATATCTATGAATCTTTTACAGCAATCAAACTGAATTTTTTTATGTTCATAGAGTTTATGGACATATGTTCACCTATAGGTCTTTCAGTAACCTGGTGAACACAAATCCAACATGGCGGCGACACGAAGTATAAATATTTAAATGGACGTTTCTCTTGAATTAACTATCCGAATGCAGTGAATCGTTGCACGTTAAATGCTTATATAAATGTTAATCCACTGGCATCTAATTTATTACAATTGTTTGCATAATAACAAGATGGCAGCTGTGCGAAATTTTAAAATATGGATTTTACTTCTTGTGTTCTAATCATGCGATTGAAGTTTGAATACCACACGTACACAATAATCTTAATGTAATAGTACAAAAATAAAAATCCAACCTGGCGACCATCTGAAATATTTAGACGGTTCTCAATATCTACGAATCTGTTACAGCAATTAAACTGAAATTTTGTATGTTGATAGAGGCAATTAACATGAGTAGGATGTATGAAAATAGGCTGTATAGTTCTTCACGGAACTACTTGTTTTAAATTTGTTGTAGAAGTTATGAAGGTAGTGCTAGATAGGGAGCGTGCGGTTTAGAGTCAATTATTTCGAAGATGTTGGGAAGTGTTCCCTTTGAATAATGGCTTTTCAGATGAATTGTTGTGTTTTTAATGCATGGACAAATCTGCCACCAATATCGCCAGTTTTCTTCAATCTTCTGTGCTGAATGACTAGTATAGATTTCCTTCCTGTTTTGTAAGTTCAGTTGACGCTGTTAATTTGTTACACTGGTCATATGTTTTACAAAATTGACAGAATACAAATGTATTTAACATTTCGTATTTCAAGCATTTTAAAAGTGGCCGATTCGATTTATTGTTTTAATAATGTTATTATTGTTTTTTTTGTTTTTTTTAGCGTATGGCTTTTAGTGCCGGGAGTGTCCGAGGACATGTTCGGCTCGCCAGTTTTGTAGCTGCTTCGAGACGGACACCCAATGGGTGAGCTACAAGTACCATTGGGGAGGAAAGTTGGAAGGTAGCGGCTGTGGCCTATAGTTAGGGACCAACCCCGGCATTTGCCTGGAAGGAAGATGGGAAACCACAGAAGACCATCTTCAAGGTTGCCGGCGGGGGGATTCGAACCTCCTCGCTTCCCGGATGTGAGCGACTGCCATTAATCATGCCGTAACGACCTCGTCTAACTCACCCGGTGTTATTATTGTATTTATGTTTGACGATGTCGAAATGTAAATATTATATGTCAGAAAACTGTATCATATTGAGGGTCATTATAGTACTATTCTTCATTATGAAACAGTTTCTCCAGCCAATGGGAGCTCATTCATCGAACAATTAGGTAAGGATAGCTTCGCGCATGAGCTCAAAATCCAACATGTCGGGCATGAATTACATGATTTGAAAGTTCAAATTGGATATCGGATCAACCATTGTAGTTTCAATCCCAAACACAAAGACAAAATCAGCACGAACCTTTACGGTAACAAGAAAACACTATGACATATGCAAGAAATTTATGAATCTACGTCCAGAAGTTAGCAACGCAGCATCCTTCTATATAAATGACCTACATGGAAAGTGCACCGTCCCAAATGTTCGCCCAACTACAAATCGTACACAGCGCATTGCTTTCAAACGAATTCAGTGACAATATTAGTGAATGCTAGTTCTGATCGGCACTAGACATCATGCAGGCTGTAAACAATAGCATTGCCAAGCAAAGTAATGGTCTCTGCTTTCGAAATTCTTTGACCCACGCATGCGCTCTGTTCAGTCAGCAAACCACCCAGCGCGCTCTGTTCAATAACTGAAGTTACTGAATCCCACAGATATTTGTGAATATTTAGGTTAAAACATACAATAAAGTTATAATTCTCGTCGAACACAAACAGTCGTATGCAACTCGCCTATAATGGTAATTAAGACACGAGTATGTTTATAAAACGAGCGTAGCCATTATAGGCTCGTTGCATAATGTACTATTAAATAGCGTATGTAGAGCATTAAACTTTAGATTTTAATGAATTTAATTGATTTTTAGTTTTTTGGATATCTTTTTCAACAGGATTTTGTTTTATTAATGCAGCCGAAGGACATTTTATTTTCAAGACGGGACAGGGAAGGGATTTTTGAAGGAAATTGGCGGCTGTGGGCCTATTGAAAGGCACCATCCCGGCATTTGATTGTGGTGAAAATTGGAATCCACGGAAACCATTTTCTGTATGGCTGAGGTGGGATTCGAACCCACGCGCTCTTGATGCCAGCGAGTCATAAGGTAGTGTGTTAGCGCTCTCGGCCACTGTGGCTGCAGGATTAACTATTGGTAATACAGTTTTATAAATCGTGATGGAAAGTGACATTCAATTACTCAACAGAACTCAATCTAGTCTAAACCAATCGAGAAGTGAATATAAGGTTACAATTGGTTTAGTTGAATTACGTTTCGTTTAGCAATTGCATATCCGATTAAACTGCTGTTCACAATTTGATTGACTTGTTTTCGGCTTTTTTGTTTGTTAGTATTACTGATGGGTGACCAATAGAACGGGAGAAGGGATATTTCTTCAGCAATTTGCAGGCATTAAAAAAAGCGTGGTGATTTCTGTGAAATAATTGAATTTATAATTTGCTTGCGACATATTATTTTGTATCTTGAACAGGTATGGGGACAAAACTCATTCTTGAAGCTGTCCATTGTTGAAGTTACTCTCCTTGCTTCTCGGTTTTCCCAGAAGAACCTGAAATTTCCTGTAATTCAGCACATTGTTATTACCGGTACCTTTACTATCGTACTACATGGTATTATGATCTTAAGGGGCTTGTAACTCAAACCTGCTCTACATACCGTATCGGCTGGACCAACACAGCAGATGTTGAAAGCTACTCCAGTGCCTGTATGCAAGATGCTAGTGTGAGTGCTTGATCACACCAGCTGCGATTTGTTCTAAAACTCACGAAAATTGGACGTTTGAGAAGTATCCTAGGACAATAACCTGAAGAAGAAGAAGAAGAAGAAGAAGAAGAAGGGGACAGAAGAAACATGAAAAATTGTTGTGTTCTAACGCTCTCCTTAATGGGGAATCAACGATAATAATAATAAATAAATAACGTTAATTGGAAATAAATTATAGTCTATTAATACCAATTATCAGATTTTTCACAATTTTATCCATATTTAGATTTAATAAAGGCATGGATTCCTTTGATGTGATTGTTTCATCTCGATTGTGAGTATTTTTCTACAGGTCTCTTACGATCAAACTCTGGTGCTAGCTCGAACAGTTTGGCTGCTGTTGCTGCTGGCTGACGAACGACTGGAAGATGTCTTGTTTGAGGTGGACATCCCGTTCGACTGGGAATTCCTGGTAGCAAAGGAACACACCTTGACTGAGGTGTACCGCACCTCCAGCGATTATCCAATGGAAACTTTCCACTACGGGGCCTGGTCGGGTCCATGGCCAGGCCTCAACCTGTACGAGAGACGCCGAGACCTGCGGGGAATTACCATCAGAGGAACATCACGAAATGTACGTTTCTATCTCAGTCGGAGTTATTGATCTCTTATCTGTTATAATACACTCACCGGCAAAGAAAGCGAAACACTACGAATTTCAGACTAACCTCAATGATGGACCGTTCCAAACGTTGTAATAATCAAATACTATGTCATTACAACAATATGGCAATGTATCATAAGTTAATTACCCTGATTAGCACAATAATTAATAAACATTGTCCATTATACTCACAACAATGCACAAACATGAATTTGGAAATGTTGAAACCTGGAATTCATCGTACCGTCCTCCGACCTGTTGCACTGCGTCATTACGAATGTTGTAGACAAATTGTAATGCTCACGAAAATACGAGGCACGAGAATTCACAGCTGTTTGTGGTTATTGTTGTCTAATGGCGGGAAACGGTAACATTGGTGTTGTGATTGTCTCTATCAACAATGTTTATCAATTGTTGCGCTGAAACTTCTCAAATGTGCTAATTAAATCACGGCACATTTCCGTATCGCTGCAAAGTCACAGCATTCAATTTATACCCGGTTTGAAACGGTCGAACATTGAGTCTTGACTGATATTCGTAGTGTTTCGCTTTTTATGCGGTGAGTGTATGACGAGCGTTCCAGATATTATCTTTAGAGTATCTAGAACTCTAGTTATGTCTATTTGGCGAATGCAATATTAAATTAGTAATGATAATGATTGTGAATAAATATAAATCAGGTGTAATAGCCTACCCGTAGGCTGGCGCGTATCTGGGAATATTCGGCCGAGAGAAGCGTTCAATCAAAAACAGGGACATTTCAAATGTTTACAGAGAACATCACAGTTACTACCCTACCAGCGAATTGTTACCGGTGGCGGAAATCGGAACTAATGCACTCCGCCCAGCCACACGCCTGCGATAGCCGTGCAGTCCTCGCCAGCGAAACCTCATCGCATGTCATTTGTGTGCATGATTCATGCTGGGTCGTGTGTTCTCATTGTATGCCTGTACATGCGTTCCCCCTCTTGCTCCGCAACAGCTCACTGCAGCCACAACGTGGCGAGATGACATAATGTATACACTACTGGCTCGCTCCACGTCTAGCGGTAACAATTCTCTGGTAGCGTAGTACACTGAAACATTCTGTTTACGAAAAAAATTGGATTTTATGGTATTTGTTCAATGGACAGGTCAACTTAATAATTATAAATAAATTACATACCGTGCATTGAGGAAAGCATAATGAAGTTATTGCTTTTACGTCCCGTTTAACAACTGCGGCTTTTAGGGACGCCTGGGTGTAGGAATTTTGCCCAAAATGGGATCTTTATCGTGCCAGTAAATCTACTGACACGGCTACCTTACATTTCCGCGCCCTCAAATGCCAACTGGCTGCGCGAGGATTCGATCCTACAACCTTGGACACAGCAGGCGATAACGTTACCGCTGAGCCACGCAGCCAGCCTAACTGTGAAAAGAATTCAAGGTTTATACTGTGTATTGAAACTTACATATCAGAAACGCTGTAATCTCATTAGGATGCGTGTGAAACCCTTAGTTAAATCAACAACAAAAATAATATAGTATGGACTTGAATAATCTGACAGAAAATGGACATTCTTAAGATATTGATTTTGTTTTGAAAGAAACGAAAGCCTTGATAGAACAAATTCACAAAAATGTGAAATGGGTTTTGGAGTGTAGACTCTCATGAGAAAAATATGGTTGTGTTGGATAGATGAACATGACCGGGACACAAATCAGAGTCGTCCAAGTCTGTGGAACTCATGTGCTAACTATTACACCACCACGGTTACCACACGACTTAGCCAAATTTTCCCGGTCAGGGCTATATTCTCAACACTGCTAATTACGTGTATGTTATGCCGTTGCTTATAATAATACAAAATTACGAGCCTTACAGTAGTCGCATATGATGTGTAACATCTGACATAGAAGAAACCTCACGTGAAATTGTTGATACACCGGTATTTTATAGTATTATTGGCACAAATATTAATCTATTGTAAAAGGGAGTGTTTTACAGATATTGTAGATTATAATACGGACTCATTTTATTAGATGATTTGTAGCTTCCACAAGCACTAGCCTAAATAAAGAATACGATATGGATCAACTAGATTAATAGACGTGACACCACTCATAACCTTAAATTCCTTATAAACAGGACCTCTTGATTCGCAGACCAACACGTAATTTCACATGGATTCTGTTAAAATGAGTCATATTGATATGATACATATCGTTTGAAATGATAATCTGGTAGCAAACATATCTACCCCGTCCGGGATTCGAACCCGAGATCTCTAGATTCACTGTCAAAGGCGCTAACCCCACGGCTATTTCGACTACGGAAATATTGTGCACAAGATGGTGACTTGTTTCCACGTTCCAATAATACAGCATTACGGAATTAAGTTTCATTTATATTTTGCTTGTTTCGATAATGTTCCTGCGTGAAGTTGAGTTTAAAATGCCTTATGAATAGGCCCTCTTGTGAGTAAAGAGAATGGATTCAGTAATAGTTCATGAAGGCTTGCTAAATTCTCGTATAACCACAACGATTATATTATATTGATGACTGCATTACCGTTACGTTGGTTAATATTTGAATAGCCATTGTGCAGAAACATAATACTGGCAATGCCGACTACTTACTATGTTTGATATTAAGGCATTTTACCATTTAAATACGAAGACTTCGAACATGTACCATGTGCTTTGTTTCAATCACTTGACACCAGAGTTCGCATGGGCGTTTACCGTTCAGTATGTCATATACATTCCACATGGCCGAGAGTACGTCATGGTATCAATTTCTGACACCGCGCGCTCATTGTTTCTCTTACCACTGCCAGCTGGATCGATCGATCGAGTTGGCAGTGCGTCTTACACTTCCGTTCGATCCACCACTGCCAGCTAGCACACTTCCGTTCAAGCACACTTCCGTTCGCACACTTCCGTTCGAACGGAAGTGTGCCAGCTGGTGCCACCTCGATCGTTCCGATCCACTTCCGTCCCATTTTTCAAAATCACTCCCACAAATATATCCAGCAACCGAGTGGAAAGATGTTACACATCAATAATACCTTAACCCTTATGTGCCCATTTTCAGGTTCCATCAGGACCAACAACAGTCGAAAAGTACAACAACAACAACAACAAGAACAAAATTAAGGTTACCGAGCGAGTGGGTGAAATCTGGGACACCTTGGAGCAACGGCTGAACTTCACGTAAGTTATAAGTGTTGTTCGAGTGAATCATTGTCTAGAAACGAACACAAAATGTATTGGATTATAATTGAATAGGTCGGAGCTGAAATAGTACATTATGCAACGAGCCTATAATGGCAATAATTAAGACACGAGTATGTTTATAAAACGAGCGTAAGCGAGTTTTATAATTTCCATACGAGTGACTTAATTACCATTATAGGCGAGTTGCATACGACTGTTTATGTTCGACGATAATTATTATAACTATTTTATGTTCGAACATAAATATTCATAAATATCTGTCGAGATTTCCTGTTTTATGTACTGAACAGAGCTCATGGGACGCACAGAATACCTTGTATTTGACCATGGCCTCCTCGATTACTCCACGATGACACTAGGCCACGCAGTGAAATTTAAATTAGAAGGCCTTGGAACTCGGCGCAGGTGCGATGCTATCCTCACCCAATTGGTCAAACAACTGTTTCTTGAGCTCTGATTGGTGGGAGAAACTGTTTCATAATGAAAAATAGTGTTATAATGAACATCATTATGGCTCAGTTTTCTGAGATATAATGTTTACATTTCGACATCGTCGAACATAAAGCATTAAGTAAAATATTGCCATTTTTTATTTTAAACATTTAGTATTCTGAAGTATTCACCCAAGGGCCTTCGAACTGCATAAGAAGGAATTAAGTCAGCCTTCTCTTTAAGCCAGAAACCACTGTTACATGTTGTGCGACCAGAGGAGAAAAACATTACGTCAATGACTTGCTGCCTTTCATAGCCGTATTCCGTATTTAATTTTGGTCTCACTGCAAGATTCCCGCGTGCTACAGTGCTATTGTAAATTACGTTTGTACAGGGTTAAGGTGTTTTTTAGCCTATTTTCATTTTATGAAAAAAAATAGGCTTATGAGATCATCTTTTGTCCGTGTGTCTGTGTGTGCGTGTGTGATTCGTGTGTGTGTGTGTGTCCATAATAACGTCTAAACGGCTGGAGCGATTTCAATGAAACTTGGTAAGATTATAGCACCGTTCTGGTGCACCCCGACCGTGCCCTTCAAATTTTATTGTGTCTCACCAATCCAACATGGCGGCTGTACGAAGTATTTCACCAGCATTCAGTATATCCGACACTATTACAGATACCACCGTGAAATTTTGTACCGTGATAAAGGGCACTACTAGAAGTTCACCTATGAGACTTTCAAAAACCTGGTACCTACAAAACCAACATGGTGGCCAAGCGAAGTTGAGACTTTTAAATAGACTTTTCCCGCGATTTAACCATCCAAACGTAATGAAACTTGGTACAGCAAATGTTTATGCACATTGTAATGCACTGGAGGCTAATTTAGTCCAATTGTTTACATAACCTCAAAATGGCGGCTGTACCAAATATTTCACTGGCATTCTATATCTCCGAAACTATTACAGATATCACCGTGAAATTTTGTACGATGATAAAGGGTACTGCTACAAGTTTATCTATGTATCAAACACCTATAAAGTACAAAACTAATATGGCAACCAAGTGAAGTTGAAACATTTTAATAGACATTTCTCGTGATTTAACCACCTGAGAGCAGTGAAATGTGGTACAGTAAATGATTATACATATTGTAATGCATTGGCATCTAATTTAGTTCAATTGTTTCCATAACCTCAAGAAGGAGGCTGTGCGAAATTTTAAAATTAAGTTTTTATTCATTGTGTCGTAATCACGCGATCGAAGTGAAAGTTTGAGTAATGAGCCCACGCAATAATTTTCCTTTAATGGTACATAACTCTATGGCCTATACATATAACAATCCAAAATGGCTAGCATCCGAAATATTTTGACGGTTCTCAATGTCTACGAATCTTTTACAGCAATCAAACTGAAATGTTTATTGTTCATAGAGGCTATGAACATAAGTTCACCTATAGAACTTTCAGTAACCTGGTGAGCACAAATCCAACATGGCGGCGACGCGAAGTATAAATATTTAAATGGACGTTTCTCGCGAGTTAACCATCCGAGTGCAGTGAAACTTTGTACGGCAAATGCTTATACAAATGTTAATCCACTGGAATCTAATTTATTTAAATTGCTTTCATAACCACAAGTTGGCACCTGTGCAAAATTTTAAAATCTCGTTTTTATTCTTGTGTGCAAATCATGCGATTGAAGTTTGAATACCTCACGCACATAATAATCCTCATGTAATAGTACGTAAATAAAAATCCAACCTGGTGACCATCTGAAATATTTAGACGGTTCTCAATATCTACGAATCTATCACAACAATCAAACTGAAATTTTGTATGTTGATAGAGGCAATTAACATGAAAATAGGCTGTATAGTTCTTCACTGAACTACTTGTTATGTTCCAAATCCAATTTAAAATAAAATATCAAGAGAAATATTCATGATGGGTGGATTTATGCCACACTAAATTGACCACAGAGCTAAAAACATTATGTCACGTTCACAAAATTGATAAAAAATAATGTTTTTTAAATTAAAATTGATTCCGTAGCGTAGCGTTCAGCATGGTTAGCTGCCGCCCTGGAGGTCCTGGGTTCGATTCCCGGCTCTGCCACGAAATTTGAAAAGTGGTACGAGGACTGGAACGGGATCTACTCAGCCTCGGGTGGCCCAAATGAGTAGAGGGGGTTCGATTCCCCCTCAGCCATCCTCGAAGTGGTTTTCCGTGGTTTCCCACTTCGTCTTCGGGCAAATGCCGGGATGGTACCTTCTTCAAGGCCACGGCCGCCTCCTTCCCTCTTCTTTGCCTATCCATCCTCACCATCCCTTACCTTTCCTTATGAGGCCCCTGTTCGCTTTGCAGATGAGGCCGCCTGGGCGAGGTGCCAATCCCACCTCACCAGTTGTATCCCTTCTGATTCGATGTTCCCAGCTCTAGGACACTGCCCGTAGAGGCGGTAGTGGTGAGTTCCCTCGCTGAGTCCGTGGGTTCCACCAACCTGGAGGGTAAACGACTAAAAAAAAAAAAAAAAAAAAGTTGATATTCCGCTAACAAAATATATACCCTGAATAGTTGTTTCACAACATAAATGACTAATATAGTGTGTTTGTTAAGTAGTGTTCTGTCAATGACGTTTTATCTGTCTTCTGGAAAGTAGTGAAAAGTGACTTAATATTTTTCAGCTCCGGCCGATTCAATTATACTGCATATCATAGCGATAGGACACAGATGACAGCTCGAGTGAGTTTACATATATTCACCTCCACTGTTCAGGCACGTTTCCCAACTACGAAGAAGTTTCTATATCCCCTGCGTGAAAGAGGATGTTGGTTGTTTGTGTAACCATTCTTCCATAACATCAGGAACCCGCTTGATCAACGACGAAAAAATGAAATTCTTCAAGGGACCAAACACATGATAGTTGCAAGGAGGGAGATCAAGGCTCTAGGCGGGGTTACGTCTCAAAACTTACGAGCTAAAAATAGTAACAAATAGTATCAAAACTCACGACAATTAACTTGTAGCTGAATGAACGTTATAATAATAGTCTCAGTATACACGACTCCGGAGAGCACACTGCCTTTCAACCCATGCTTGTCCACCCAGTTATAGAATGGGATTTCGTTTGTATTGTACAGATGTCACAGATACGCAGGTTATCAGACAAATGCTATGCCCACCCGAGTACATGACCACGATGTCGCAAAGCCCCTAAAAGAATCAACAACAACATATTGATGAGAGAGGTGCCAATTACAAGAGGGCAAGCAGTTCTGGCTGGCGCTAACAATGGACCTTTTCCCAAATGAACTGGCTTGGCCATGGCTACCTATTACCTTATAGGTGGCTATGGCTTAGTTCGTGAGTTTTGAGACTGGCCCAGGTTCAGAAACCGGTTAGAACCTACTTTTACTAAGGCCGGTATTACACTATCAAAGAAATTTGTCAAAGTTCTTTGATAAAATATCTTTTATAAAAGATATGACAGTGTAATGGGGAAATCTTTTATAAAAGGTGGTTTTATAAAATTTCTTTTATAAAATGTATGAGCATCATGGTATCTTTGATAAAAGATTCAAACCAAAATGGCGGATCATAACAGCTGGAATATTACCACAACAAATAATATGCTCATATCAGAGTGTGAAATGCATGAAATGTTACATAATATGTTACATAATGAATGGTGTACGATGTAAAACATGAATAACAGATAGAAACTGTGGGTAAAAATGGCCGAGCCTATATCCGCTGCGCACAAAGGACGCGCGTTTCAGGATATAAAGAGGAATGAAATAGTTAAATAGGCTGAAATAAGCCTTGAATAGTAGTGCACTTTATGTTATAATATTTGTATTATAATTTTTCAATTACACTTATGATATTAGAAACGAGTGTAAATAAGCACTTTATCCTTACCGGCACGTAATGCATCTAACCAACCACAACATGGTAGTGTCTAGTTAGAGCAATGAGTAGAGCGCTCGATTCCGGTTTCCTGAGGACCTGGGATCGAATCCCACTGAAGGCGTGATTTTTTACTTCGTGTGATTCAATTTTATTTGCTCGGGCAGTGGTTTTTTCGAACGTCACCATAATTCATTTCATCATAATTATAAATAATTAAATATTAATGTAATTTTTCAAGTGCTCGTACTGCAGCTTGTTCACCAAGATTTTACTCGTAATACACGTTAACGTGGGCGACCCATGGTTTAACGCCCATAGACGATCCCTTTATCTTTCCGTTTCATTTATATACCGGTATTGCCACCAAATAATGTCAACTCCCGTAATACAGTAAAGTGAACAAGGAACTGTCCTTCATCCATTTTGCTGAACTATGATAAAATATTTGATGTAGTGTAATGGTGTGATTATTGCTTTGTATAACTTTTATAAAAGTATAGTTTTATAAAATATTTGATAAAATATTTGATAAAATTTCTTTGACAACTGTATTTGATAGTGTAATACCGGCCTAACCCTCATCTTGAAATTCGTGAATTTTGAGACTCGTGAGTTTTAAGACTCGTGAGTTTTGAGACGACACATTAGGCGGGAATCTATTGGGCTCCAGCGAAAATATAATTTGCCCTGTGTTGCGTGGGTGTGCGTTATATTATCATAGAGGATAGAGCATAAGTCCAATTAGTGATTGTTGTTTTAAGGGGCCTAACATCTAGGTTATCTGCCTCTTCAGAGGTTCTGTAGGTTGTCGCAGTCAGAGGATACCTGGCCAGGATTGATGTTACAACACATCACATTCCAAGCCGTGCTCAAGGAGTAATAAGGAGACGCCCTAGCGGCCCGAGAGTGAAGTCAGCGCCCCAGTCACGGAGAGCAAGATTAACAGCCGAGGGAACCAGACGCGCTAACCACCTATTATGTAGGCTGAATGGCTGGTCAGCGGTCGCTTGGTAAGCCTGGGCCCTTCATGGGCTGTGATGCCACGGGACTTGGGAGGTTCGACCAGGTGTGCCAGGATCACCGCGCCAAAATTACAGAATTCTAAAAGTGTCAAAGGTTTCACCCATGCATGAAGAGTATTTTCAAAGAGCAGTTTCGAAGTTCTTGGAGAACAAATCGTCGCAATATTTCCATGTTTGACGTCCCAATGATCAGATTGCGACGTGTTTAAATCCTCTGAAGTTGAACAGGGAGAAACGGTATTCAACATTCTATGAAATGACGTCACAAGGGCCTGATCAAGATAAAACAGTGTGAACATTTCTCGGAGGGCGAGCAGAGTGCAGAGACTTACAACATAACGACACACGTGTTATGCTGTTTGGCCTTGTCCAATGTACACGATCGCTGTTGGAAAGTTTGTACTGTTCGGATCCAAGCTCTGTGAACTTGCGGGGTGAGGAGAATGAGCAGGGAAGGGTCAGGCGAGAAGAGAAGGGTCTGTCAACAGCCCGCCGTGATATCTGGTATTCCTTTCTATTCCAATACTGCTAACATAGGGCCGTTGCTGAAACCACTGTGGTGTTACGAATGAGTGCGTGAGTCACCGACCAATGTATTTGGTTCTGTACAATGCACGGACGAGAAACTTCATCACTCGTCACACCACTTCTCATAGTCCGCGATGCACATTCCTCTCATGTTCACGCAGCTTAGACTGTCATCTCTGTTGAAGGTCTAAACGTGTTTAGCTATTTCTATTATATTCCTGAATTATAAACATACATTTTCATTTGAGACTGGTTTGCCTTTGGGCGTCCAGTTTAGTCTGCAAACCTCTGTTTGCGAACAAGTTACCTGCATGATCCCCTATTATCAGTTAGCACTGCGGCGTCCTCTTCTTATAAACCTCTCACTTTGAAATCATTCAACACTGAATCTAACCATCGTCTCCTAGGTCTACCTCTGCTTCTCTTACTCTCTACAGCCGAACTCATTAACCTCTTAGGTCCAGGCTCTGAGAACTTGCGGGGTGAGGGGAAAGAGTAGGGAAGGGTCTGTCAACAGCCCGCCGTGATATCTGGTATTCCTTTCTATTCCAATACTGCTAACATAGGGCCGTTGCTGAAACCACTGTGGTGTTACGAATGAGTGCGTGAGTTACCGACCAATGTATTTGGTTCTGTACAATGCACGGACGAGAAACTTCATCACTCGTCACACCACTTCTCATAGTCCGCGATGCACATTCCTCTCATGTTCACGCAGCTTAGACCCGAGCAGTCCCATTCTGTCCCATTCTCTTCTCATGACCCCACCATCCGAGATGACGCATACGTACAGCTACATCTAGCGTGTTCATTTCTAACTTACCCTTTATCTCTTCATTACCAGTACCTTCCTGCCATTGCTCCCATCTGTTTGTCCCAGCAATCATTCCTGCTACCCTCATATCAGTTACCTCTAGCTTATGTATCAAATATCCTGATTATATTTACTTCTCAATTCCATACAGCGAGGTCGGTCTAAATACTGAGTGACGTAGGGAGAGATGATGATGATGATAATTGTTGTATTAAGGGGCCTAACATCTATGGTATCGGCCCTCAATGGTTTGGGTGATCGTGAAGATGATAATGAAATGTAAACTATAACTAAAACTAACTAAAAACTTATATACTAGACGAAGAAATTGAAAACAAAAGGAGAATAAGGCAAATAAAGGACAGGAGGAAAAGAAAGGCCCTCAACCCTCGAAGAATGTGGATTGAGGAACTTGGAAGGAAGGAGAGCCATGAAAGGCAGATAGGAAAGTGAAAGAGGAGAGGGTCCGGCACAGAGGTAATTGATAAAAGGGGAAAAACCGGACCCAGCTCAGGAATCCCTCGGGGTTGCCAACTCCCGAACTCACCAGCCGTGAGCCCCTGAGGGTGTAGCACTATCTAGGGTGCACCAGAAGTGGTGGGGCTACATACACCCTGCCTCCTTGAGGGCCTTGAGCAGAAGGCAGGAGATAACATGAAAAGAAAAAGAAGGCTGACTCCATCGCAGAAAGAGGGTATCGGAAAAGATGAGACAAGGGCCAATTAAAGGCGGGAAAGGAAGAGACTCCCTTGGCCTCGGATACCCTAATACCGTCGTGGTCGGAAGAGAACAAGAGTTGACCAAGGAAGGTCGACAGGAAAGAAGACGGAGAGGAGCCCGGCACAATTAAGTGGTAGCAATGCCGGACTCAGCTGGGGCCCCGTGGTCGCCAACCCACGTCCCACTAGATGTGAGCCCCTGGGGGGGGGGGGGGGTCTGGACGTAGGGAGAGTTTCGTCACTGCACTAACCTTTTTCTTGCAGAACTCTGTATATCGCAACTGTGAACTCAATGCATTGGCTTTTCTGCACCTCGATTCTATTTCTTTCCCCATATCACCATCCTGAGAGAACACACAGCCTAGGTACTTAAAATATTGCTCCTGCTCCAATTTAGTTCCTCCTATCTGTTATTCTATTTTATTGCGTTTCTTCACTACCGACATAACATTCGTCTTTGAAATGTTGATCTTCATACCATACTCCCTACATTTCTGTTCAAAAAGATGGTATATTGGCTTTCACGGCCGTTGAATTAAAACTCAGCAATTCTTCTAGGTTTGTGCCGTGTCTTGTGTAGGGTTTCGCCTAGGACACCAAGCTGGCTCATCGGCGGGCTCTTGGTGTCCCCGCCCGGACCCCCTCAGGAGTGACGAACTGCGCGCCACCTCCCTTTATATTAGGTGCAACTGCACCACTTGACTGCGAGAACTAAAAGCTCAAACAGCATTAACCTCCCTATGAAGGCTTCCAAAAAGATGGTATATTGGCTTTCACGGCCGGTGAATTAAAACTCAGCAATTCTTCTAGGTTTGTGCCGTGTCTTGTGGGGGTCCGGGCGGGGACACCAAGAGCCCGCCGATGAGCCAGCTTGGTGTCCTAGGCGAAACCCCACACAAGACACGGCACAAACCTAGAAGAATTGCTGAGTTTTTATTTCTGTTCAAGTTCTAACATGGTGGTTTGCAAGCTTTCGACGGTGTCCGTCATTACAACCAGATCATCAGCATAACCCAGACTACTTACATGGTTTCCACCTAATTGAATCCCTCCCAACCAGATTATATCCTTCAACAAATGGTCCATACAAAAAGAGTGATAGTCTGAAAGACTAGACTTTATATCATTTTAAATGCTACAAATGCTGAATAATGCTGGGTGAAAGCCTCATGATCATGCAGCGAACTGCGTGAACTCCATTAGCAAGTGCAAACCAAGGTCAAAGGAGGTATCTGGCTGGATGACGACACGCTCACCGGAGCGCGCGGGGAAAGGAGGCAGCTCAAGCGGTACTATGACGTCACACACCTCAGTGCATTCTCGGTACATTTCGTCCCGTCGCCGAAACGTAACGCCAGACCTCAGCGTAACGACGAAGTCGACAAGATCATTTAAAATGATAATAGTGATGATAGGTTACAGCCTTGCCTCAAACGTGTAACACTTTGAACCAAGAACTCATCCGCCCATCAACTCTGACTGCTGCCTGATTATCAAGATAGCTTGCCACGGTGGGTGAGTGGTCAACGTGTCGGTCTACTAACCCCAAGCTTGCAGGTTCGCTCCTGCCCGTGGTAAGTGATTTTTGAAAGGCGGCAAAAATTACGACACCATGTCGTACGATGTTGGCATGTTAAAGAACCCATTTGAATTCAGTAGGCCGTGTTCATCTGGCAAAATTAATCTCGGGAGTTTCCGCCAACACAAAGTTGCGCTATAGTGTTCAAGGAGCTTAGATATCGAACCTCCTTGACTTTCATAGTGCTTCAAGGAGCAACGAAATTCGACATGCAAGCTACCTTTTGGGTGCCAAATAACGAAGCTTGCACCCGGCACCGAGGCCATACGATATTATATTATTATTATTATCAACATAATTACTTATGATTGATTGTAGCAGCCTTCCCTTGATACCATAATCCCTCAGGACGCTCAGCATCTTCTCCCTGGGAACCCTATCGTACGCCTTCTTTATATCTACAAAACAGAAACACAACTGTCTATTCCTCTCGTGGCATTTCTCAATAACTTGGCGCATACCAACAATTTGATCATGACATCCTCGTTGTGGTCTAAAGACACACTGGATTTCATCCTTCTTACTCTCAGTCAATGAATTAGCTCTCCTTTCAACGATGACTGAGTACACTTTGCCCGCGACACTTATCAAAGAAATGCCTCTAGAGGTATAATTGAATGTGTCCCCACCATAACGTTGCAAACGACAATTTATATTCCCGGGAAATGCGACTAGATGTTTTTATCCACCTTTCCCGCCATGTAGTGGCGTTTTCCGGGGGGAAAAATGTCGCTTGCAACGTTATGGTGGGGACACATTCAATTATTGCAATCTTTCATATTACCTTGAACAGACTCCAGTGATCATTGGCGTCTGCTTCTCGCTCCCCGCGTGAGCATGACGTCACGTTCCCGCGCGGCTGCGTGGCGTCGTGTCCGTCTCCGTGTCCGTAACGACAAGATCATTTGAAATGATAAAAAAGCACTGGTGTTACTACCGCTACTTTTTCTTAGTTGTGGCTGATAGATTTCCTCTGCAGCTAAATGTAAGAACAGATTTTGAGACATAATTATATTTTAATTTTTGAAAATATGAACCCCTGTTCAAGAAATTTCTGGAATTATAAAAAGGAAATATTTTTTTGTAAGTTGAAAATTAAATATTATAAGTAAAATGGTCAAAAATAAGTTTTAATGTACAGTGCTTAAGTCATTATAGGATCATCATTATTGATCTCATCAATTATTTCCATGTATTTCTGCCTAAGTTCCTTTTCCTGGAGATTCCCAACCCTAATCTGTCTGCAAATAGCACTGATTTTCTGCATTAGTAGTAGGTTAGTATTTTTGTTAGTTGTTGTTTGAGTCTTCAGTCTTTTGACTGGTTTGATGCAGCTCTCCATGCCTCCCTGTCCTGAGCTAATCGTTTCATCTCTACATAGCTCCGACACCCTACATCCGAGGCAATCTGCTTAACATATTCTAACCTTGGTCTACCCCTACAGTTTTTGTCCTCGACCCTTCCTTCCATAACTAAGCTTGCTATTCCTGGGTGTCTTAGTATGTGTCCTACCAACCTATCTCTTCTCTTCATTAGCAGTCGCCAGAAGCATCTCTCCTCTCCCACTCGTCTTAATACCTCTTTGTTTGTAACCCTATCTACCCATCTGATCTTCATCATTCTCCTGTAACACCACACTTCAAATGCTTCAATTCTCCTCTTTTCTGCTCCACCAATAGTCCAAGTTTCACTTCCATAGAGCGCCACGCTCCAGACAAAGGCTTTCAAAAATGACTTCCTAATACCTAAATCTATATTCGATGTCAGCAGATTCCTTTTTTGTAGAAATGCTTTCTTTGCCTGAGCCAACCTACTTTTAATATCCTCTTTGCTTCGTCCATCACTGGTTATTCTGCTTCCTAAGTAACAGAAGTCTCCTACTTCCTTCAGCTTTTCACCTGCCAATTTGATGTCCATAAAGGCTTCTGATTTATTTCGGCTGCATTCCAGTATTTTTGTTTTACATTTATTTATTTTCATCATGAATTCTTTCCGTAAGACGGAGTCCATACCATTCAAAAACTCATTCAAATCCTCAGGCTTGTCGGCCAAGATGACGATGTCATCAGCAAATCTCAGAGTTGAAATTATTTCTCCTTGAATCTTCACTCCCACTTTAAATTTTTCTCTAATTTCCTTCATTGCTTGTTCAATGTAAAGATTGAAAAGTATGGGTGATAAGTTGCAGCCTTGCCTTACACCTTTCTGAATACCAGCTTCTCTCTCATGTCCTTCAACTCGAATGACTGCTGTCTGGTTTCTGTACAGATTGTATATCACCCTCCTATCCCTGTACTTTATTCCAATCGATTTCAAAATGTCAAACAATTTAGTCCAATCAACGTTATCAAAAGCCTTTTCTAAGTCTACAAAAGCCATGAACGTTTTCTTATCTTTCCTTATTCTACCTTCCAAAATCAGCCTAAGACTTAGTACAGCTTCCCTTGTTCCTACATTTCTCCTGAAACCAAACTGGTCTTCACCCAACTCCGTTTCTATCTGGCTTTCAATCCTCTTGTAAATTATTCTAGACAGGATCTTTGAAGCATGAGTAATCAAGCTGATTGTACGGTAATCTTCACATCTGTCAGCTCCCTCTTTCTTTGGTATAGGGATGATTACATTCTTCTTGAAATCAGGGGGTACCTCACCTGTCTCATAAATCCTACACACCAAGTGAAATAACCTGATCAGACCTTCATCTCCTATGCAGCGTAGCAACTCAATCGGTATATCATCTATGCCTGGTGCTTTGTTCCTGCTTAAGTGTTCCAAAGCTCTATCAAATTCTGATCTCAATATTAAATCTCCTTTCGCATCCTCATCAATTTCCTCCTCCCTTTCCATTACATGATTCTCAATCTCCTTTCCCTTATACAAACTCTCTATGTAAGCTTTCCATCTCTCAACCTTTTCTTCCCTATCTGTTAGAGGCTTTCCATTTGTGTCCTTAATATTACAGCACTTAGTCTTCTTTTCCCCAAAAGTATTCTTAATCCTTCGATAAGCTATGTCTACTTTTCCTAATTTCAGACAATTTTCTATACCTGCACATTTCTCTTTCAACCATTCTTCTTTTGCTTCCTTGCACTTCTTGTTAACCTCATTTCTCAGACGTCTGTATTCTGCTTTCCCCTTTTCAACTCTTAGATTCTTGTGTTTCCGCCTTTCATCCATCAATTCTAGTATATCCTGAGTGATCCACGGTTTTCTACCTATTCTTTCTTTCCTACCAATGTTTTCTTCTGCGGATTTTGTTATTTCATTCTTCAAAAGTGCCCATTCGTCTGTAATTGAAGTTTGTTTAGGGTTTTTCATTAGTCCTTCCTTTATACTCTTCTTGAATCTTTCGTTTACATCCTTCTCTTTCAGTCTGTCTATTGCCCACCTTTTTGGATTTTGACTTTTCTTCAGTTTCTTCAACTTTAATCTGCATTTCATTACAACCAGATTGTGATCAGAGTTTATGTCAGCACCAGGATATGTTTTACAATCCAAAATCTGGTTTCGAAATCTCTGCTTGACCATAATGAAGTCGATCTGGTAACGCCCTGTATCTCCTGGTCTCATCCATGTGTATATTCTTCTATTGTGGTTATTGAATAAGGTGTTAGCTATGACCAACTCATGTTCGGTGCAGAATTCTACCAGCCTGCTTCCTCGATCATTCCTTTCACCTAATCCGAAATCTCCTACTATCTTCCCTTCTCACCCTTTTCCTACCACAGCATTCCAATCTCCCATTACTATAACATTTTCATCACCCTTGATATACCTCAGAATTTCGTCTATTTCTTCGTAGACCTTTTCAACATCCTCATCATCAGCTTGACTGGTAGGCATATAGACTTGTACCACTGTGGTACACGTAGGTTTAGTATTGATTTTTGCTACAATAATCCGTTCACTATATTGCTCATAATATTCCACCCGCTGTCCAAGTTTCCTACTCAATATGAGGCCAACCCCTGCTTGGCCATTGTTTGATTTAGTGCTAATGACCCTATAGTCTCCTGACCAAAAGTCCTGTTCTTCCTGCCAGCGCATTTCACTAATCCCAACCAAATCCAACCTCAACCTATCCATTTCCCTTTCTAAGTTTTCTAACCTTCCACTTCCTAGCAGACTTCTAACATTCCACGCTCCGATCCGTAGAATGTCAGATTTCCTCTTTGTCACTTCTGTGATGTTAACCTCCTCTCGAGTAGTCCCCACCCGGAGATCCGAACGGGGGACTAGTTTACCTCCGGATTGAAATTTTACAAGGGAGGAGGCCATCATCACATGTAATTATGCATAGAGAGGTGCATATCCTCGGGAATAGCATTACGGCTGTAGTTTCCCGTTGCTTTCAGCCGTGCAGCAGGACGCAGTGTAGCCATTATTTGGCTTATATTATCAATATCTTAACCGTCTATAAGACTAGTAAAGAATTGATTTATTCTGAAAGGCTGCTACTCCCTTTCAGAATAAGTAAAGATCAATTCTACTAACAAAAATACTAACCTTCTACCGTACTAACAATTAAATACCAAAATTCTACTAACAAAAAACTTAAGTTCCACCACCAACAAATACTACCACTAAAACAGTCTGTCACCAGGCACACTCACATGCACCCTCACACATCACAGTCTACTGAAACAATGAACTATAACTAATAAACAATGCAACTGCTACCAGACACACTCACACACCACAGTCTAATAGAACAATGACATATACCTAATAGAAAAACTAGCTACCTACATAATACTCCATATTTAAACACACTTCCTTCACATCCCTCATTTTCATGAAACAGTGAATCTTCCCCAGCGGCTCACAAATTGTAGGACGTGGGTTGGTGACCATGGGACTCCTGCTGAGCATTGCATTACTTCCACTTGTGCTGGGCTACTCTCTGTCATCTTTCATTTCGACCTCTCTTCGCGCAGTTAATCTGCTACCCTCCCCTCGTTCACGCTGATCTGATTAGTTTGGCTTCTTATATGACTGCCTGACATACCCATGTCAAAAGACAACTACAATAAGGAAATAAGAACCACCATGCAAATAAAGTGCTAGTAGGTGGTGTCCTAATGCTTCAGAATGTTAACTCGCAGGAATGTTCTCAAGCCATAGTGGAGGTTATTAAGAGACATAAACTTGAATACAAAAATATCATAGGTATTTCAACAGATGGTGCACGATATATGAAAAAGTGTGTGCAAACTTTACAAGGTTTGATATCGGACAAGCTTCTTCACATTGGGTATTGGGCACATAAGCTTGATTTAGTAGCAGGAATCTGGCCGAAGAAACTTCATCGTGTGAATGAGTGTGTTACCAAAACAAAGCAAGCTTTTCTTAATACAAGATAACGGAAGCATAGGTATATTAGGTTCTTGCAGCAGAAGTATGGTGCAGGAGAAAAGGATATAAAGCTCTTTCCTTCACCAGTTATCACAAGGTGGAATACGTGGTTCACATCAGTTTCCTACTTGGCAGACTATGTCATGGACTTGGTTCAGTATTTCAAAACAGTGGAGAGTGATGCTGAAAGTATTAAATACTTTCAAAAATTAAGTGAAAGTGAAGTAAAATCAATTTTGTGTGAGGCAATTTTTGTGAAAGAACAATGTGCCTCAACTTCTGAAAAGATAACTTGCTTCGAGGGTTCTAATTATGCTTTGGCACATAAAGTTGTTCCAATGGTAAATGGACTCATTTCTGAGTACACGGTTATCGAAAAACTAGTAATGAAACCAGACACATTGAAGGCATTGAATGAACTATCAAGCGATAGAAAGAAAAGTGCTGGGAAAAGGTTCGTAGCCCTTGCCAATGCATGTCACACAAAACTCTCAGATATGCTGGCAAAAGACTCTGCTCATGAGATTTTTAATTCACTCTCCTCACTGTTTCATCTGCCCCTGCTAAGAACTGTGAACATAGAGTCATCTCTCTTCAACAAGATAGAGAAAATCCCCCTTTTTGCAGGAGTGAATTCTCATGACTTTTTGAAGTTCTACATTCAACTGCAAATCACCTGTAAATCTTTTTCATGTAGTGACGGTAATGTAGTTGAAGACGTATTGAAGGGAATGTTAGAGGAATATCCTATAGCTGTGAAATGTCTTCAATCTCTGTACATTTCCATTTCAAATGTTGACAGTGAAAGGGCCCTTTCTGCCTACAATGATATTTTGTCTGACAGCGTACCAACCTGTCAAATGATAACTTAGAAACATTACTGAGTTACTACTTCAACAGCAAATGAATACTGTAAACCAAGCCATACTTAGTGTGTTGTTTCCTTCATTGCAACATAAGGCAAAAGTATGTATATAGTCTAGTAAACAGTTTTTCTACACCGTAAGCAATGGCATTTATTCACCGCTTTTCCCTTAGTTTTTACACCGCTATTGTGGTTTTTTATTCACCATAAAATCGTGTCCCTACTGATGAGTCATTGTGCAAAGATGTTTGAGAAAGTTTTGGAAAGGAGAATTATTGATGACGATGATAATTGTTACTCAAAGGAGTAGTCAACGTATAAAACCAAGCGATAGAAAGTGTATGGTGAGATAAGTGCCGGATCAGGAGGGGACTTTTTCTCAAGTTTACGATAATTACACCTTCAGAGCGAGGCCCCCCAAACTGCAATTCAGCGTTTAAATGTCCATATACGCAGGGAAATCACTCGTCTTAAAGTCAGAAATTAGCAGAGAACAATTTGGCCAGCTATGAACGTGAAATTCTAAAGCCAGATTCATAAGTTTCCAAGGAAACGGAATTTTTTAGAGTGTTTAAAATCTATAATATCTGCATAGATAAAAAGTGCTGACGACGATTACGTCATTTGAAGTAAGCGGCGAGATCCGTGGATAGAAGCAGTAAATTGACCAGGCCCCGGAACGAGAATAAAAACGTTTTTAATTACGGTAATTAAAAATAAACGGGGCGAACGAATCTTGAACCGCCAAGGATGGATCGAACATTTAGAATGTTCCTCACCTGTAGGTAATTTTGAAAAGGTGATCAGAGCAGAGAATCGGAATTTGAGCTCAAGAACCAATTAGGGGACTATACTTTGTACCGAACTAAATATAAGGGCATCAGAGCAGAACTAAAGTTAGTCAGCTTTGGGCTCCAGTGGAGGTCACGTCACGTACAGTCAATCTTGGGGCTCGAGAGGAGTCATCTCATACGCCTCGGTGGAGGTACGTTATTTCAATCAGCTTTGGACTCGAGAGGAGAGCCTCATTACGTTATACAGTCACCACATACGCCTCGGTGGAGATACGTTATTTGAAGTTATAGGCAAGAAAGTAGAAGAGATTAATCAAGAGGTAAGGGGAAGAGTAGAAGACGTGAAGGTAGAGATTATGGAACGTAGCAAGAAAGAAGAGATGAAGGTTAAAGACAAGATAGGAATAGAAGTAGGAAAAATAAAGAAATTGATAAGCACTCAAGAAATAAAAATGCAGAAAATTATAGAGGAACAAAATAGGCAGACAAGGGAAGAAGTCAGAGCTTACATAAAGGAAGTCAATATGAAGTTAACAGAGATAGAGAAGCGTGCGTTAAGGCACAGTCAGAAAGACATAATTATTGAACAAGGAAAGCAGAAAGCTGAGATAAGTAATCCAATGCATAGGAAGAAAAAGCACAAGCAGAGCGCGATGGTGGAGGAAATGGCGGAGAGAGATAGTGTAGAAGACGAAAGAAGGACGGATATAGAAGAAAGCAGAAGCAAAAAGCAACAGTTAGAAAGGTCGTTAAGCTATAGTAGTGGAGAAATGAAGGAAAGGCAAGAAATTAGTAAGTCCAGAAGTAAAATGAAAGGGGAGAAAATGAAGTTGTTAGAGGAAATAGAGAATATAATGAAAGAGAGTGAGAAAGATTATGAAGTGCAGTGGCGTGCCATAGAAGATAGAATAGGGGAAGTAATAGGGGCAAAGGCAAAATACAGTGTTACTATTGATAAATATAATACGGAGGAGGAAGAAACTATTGTTATGAGGAAAGAGGAAAGTATAACTATACATAAATATAGAAGCGAAGATGAAGGTGATAAGAACTTAAAAATGCCAGATAGAGTAGTTATGTAAGTCGGTATTACTATTTTGTGCGAACCGTATGACCTAAATATGCGTAATGATTTGTTAAGTGAATTTATGGAGGTATCTAAAGAACCTACCGTTATTAATTTTAACTCAGTCTTAAAATTACAAGTGTTAGGGGCGTGTATCGATACACTTTTTGACAGTGGCTGTCAGGTTTCTTGCATCAGTGCAGCATTTTATAATAATAGGAATAATAGTAGAATTGCTCTTTATCTAATATATAAAAGTGAAAGTCTGTATGTATGTATATATGTTGGTTCCGTATACAAATCTACACCGTTCCACCAATCTCAACCATATTTTGCATACACATAGTTTAGGACCCAGAAGGAACCGCTGGCTACATGAATTTTCGATAGTCTTTCTCATTCTTCTGATTTCAGCCCTTTTTCACTCAAAAACAGGCTAATCAAATCATAAAATATACTCATGAAGGAATGGCAAGGCAGATAGTTTCCATGGCAACATAGCTCAAGTCGAGACACGGCCGTCTGGATGCCAATTGCGCTCTGCACTACCGGTATAGAAAATGAGGATCTTTACTTGAAATCCCGTTAGTTACTCAACTGCTCACACAGCACTGTCAACCGAGTATAGCATAACAAAGACTTGACAGTATCTACTAGATATTTGTCAAATACCACTCACTCACTCACTCACTCACACATTCATCACGAAATCTCAGAACCCACCCAACGGATTGGAATGAAATTTGGTATGCAGCTTACTCAAGGGCCGCAAACGCCCACTAAGAAAGGATTTTTGGATATTCAGGTTCTAAAGGGGTGTTAAGGGGGTAGACCTGCAATTCATCGAATAGCAATATCTCCCGATTGGTTTCACTGGAGGATGTGATACTCGGCATATAAACTCATCATTAAAAATAAGAAGACATGTCTCTGAGGGTTTTTCGATGTGGTGTATATTATGAGGTGAAAGGGGTGAAAAGTGGGGGTTGAAAGATTCCTAACGGAGCCTGTATCTCATAAACTACATAGGCGAGGAGTTTGAAACTCAGCGGGAAAAAATCAGCATAAAAAATAAGTAAATAGGTGTTTGACCGTTTTTTTTTCATAAATCCAATTTAAAGGGCCTATGGCGAGGGGTGAAATTCTGTGTAAAAAAAAACAGGAAAGAAAGTGTCCTAACCGATTGACTCACTCGCTCTTCAAACTCAGGGGGAAAAACTGCTTAAAATAAGTATAACTTATATGTATTCGACAGTTTTTTTTGATAAACCAAATTAAGGGGTTCATCGGGAGGGGTGAAATTCTGAAGAAAAAAATTGAAAGAAAATGTCCTGACTCACTCACCCACTCATCTTCGCCCAGCCAAAAATATTGAAGTTGGAAACATTCATTTTCGGGATATGTTCGTTGTTTGTCAAAACCGTACACTAAGGGAGGATTTTTGAATATTCAGGCTCTAAAGGGGTCTTAAGGGGGTTAAACCTGCATTTTATTGAATAACAATATCTCACGAGTGGTTTCATTTGTGGATGTGATACTCGGCATATAAACTAATCATTAAAAATAAGCAGACATGTGTCTAAGGGTTTTCGATGTGGTGTATTATTATGAGGTGAAAGGGGTAAAAATTGGGGGTTGAAGGATTCCTAACGAAGCGTGTAGGCCTATCTCGTAAACGACATAGGCGAGAAATTTGAAACTCGGCGAAAAAAAATCAGCTTAAAAAATAAGTAAGTCGGTGTTCCACCGTTTTTTCATAAATTAATTTAAGGAGCCAATGGGGTGGGGTGAAATTCTGGGGGGAAAAAGGAGAGAAAGTGTTCTAACTGACTGACTAACTCACTCAATCATCAAACTCAGGGGGAAAAGACAGCTTAAAAAATAAGTTAATAGGTGTTCAAGCGTTTTTTCATCAATCCAATTTAAGGGGCCCATGGGGAGGGGTGATATTTTGGTAAAAATAATTGAAAGAAAATGTCCTGTCTGACTCACTCACTCGTCACGCCCAGCGAAAACTATTAAAGTTAGAAACATGACATTTTGGGAATATGTTCGCTGTATATCGAAAACGTCAACTAATGAATGATTTTTGTTATTCGGGTTTTAAAGAGGTGTTAAGGGGGTAAACGTGCATTTCATTGAATAACGATATCTCATGAGTTGTTTCTTTGGGGATGTGATATTCGGTATATAAGCTAATCATTAAAAGAATCAGACATATGTCTAAGGGTTTATCGATGAGGTGTATATTACGAGGTGAAAGGGGTGAAAATTGGGGTTGAGGGATTCTTAACGGAGCGTGTATCTCTTAAACGACATAGGCGAGAAGTTTGAAATTCGGCGGAAAAAAAACAGCTTAAAATATAAGTAAATAGGTGTTCGACCGTTTTTTCATAAATCCATTTTAAGGGGCCCTTGGAGAGAGATGAAATTCTGGGGGGGAAAACAGGAAAGAAAGTGTCCTAACTCACTCACTCATCAAACTCAGGGGGGGAAGAACAGCTCAAAAATAAGTAAATAGGTGTTCGACCGTTTTTTTTTCACGGGTACTTCAGCTAGTTTATTCTTGACTTGATGCCAATTGCGCTCAGCACTACCGGTATAGAAAATGAGGATCTTTACTTGAAATCCCGTTAGTTACTCAACTGCTCACACAGCACTGTCAACCGAGTTTAGCATAACAAAGACTTGACACTATCTTCTTTCTACTATATATTTTTCAAATACCACTCACTCACTCACTCATTCATTTATTCATCACGAAATCTCAGAAACCACCGAACGGATTAGAATGAAATCTGGTATGCAGCTTCCTCAAGGGCCGCAAATGCCCACTAAGAGAGAAATTTTGGCTATTCAGGTTCTAAAGGGGTGTTAAGGGGGTAGACCTGCATTTAATTGAATAGCAATATCTCCCGATTGGTTTCATGGGGGGATGTGATACTCGGCATATAAACTCATCATTAAAAAAATAAGAAGACATGTGTCTGAGGGTTTTTCGATGTGGTGTATATTATGAGGTGAAAGGGGTGAAAAGTGGGGATTAAAAGATTCTTAACGGAGCGTGTGTCTCTTAAACGACATAGGCGAGGAGTTTGAAACACAGCGAAAAAAAATCAACATAAAAAAGAAGTTAATATGTGTTTGACAGTTTTTTCATAAATCCAATTTAAGGGGCCCATGGGGAGAGACGAAATTCTGGGGGGGGGGGGGACAGGAAAGAAAGTGTCCTAACTGATTGACTGACTGGCTCACTCATCAAACTCAGGGGGAAAAAACTGCTTTAAAGTAAGTAAATAGCTGTTCGACAGGTTTTTTTTTCATAAATCAAATTTAAGGGGTTCATGGGGAGGGGTGAAATTCTGAAAAAAGAAAATTGAAAGAAAATGTCAGACTCACTCACTTACTCACTCACTCATCATCGCCTAGCCAAAATTATTGAAGTTAGAAACATGACAGTTTGGGGATATGTTCATTGTGTGTCAAAACCGTCTACTAAGGGAGGATTTTCGGATATTCAGGTTCTAAAGGGGTCTTAAGGGGATTAAACCTGCATTTCATTGAATAACAATATCTCCCGATTGGTTTCATTGGGGGATGTGATACACGGCATATAAACTTATCATTAAAAAGTAACAAGACACGTGTCTGAGGGTTTTTCGATGTGTTTATGAGGTTAAAGGGGTGAAAAGTGGGGATTGAAAGATTCCTAACGGAGCGTGTATCTCTTAAACGACATAGGCGAGGAGTTTGAAACTCAGCGGGAAAAAAATCAGCATAAAAATAAGTAAATATGTGTTTGACCGCTTTTCCATAAATCCAATTTAAGGGGCCCATGGGGAGGGGTGAAATTCGGGGGGGGGGGGGGGACAGGAAAGAAAGTGTTCTAACTGATTGACTGACTGACTCACTCATCAAACTCAGGGGGAAAAACTGCTTTAAAGTAAGTAAATAGCTTTTCGACAGTTTGTTTTTCAATCAAATTGAAGGGGTTCATCGGGAGGGGTGAAATTCTGAAGAAAAAAAAATTGAAAGGAAATGTCCTGACTCATTCACTCACTCATCATCGCCCAGCCAAAAATATTGGAGTTGGAAACATGACATTTCGGGGATATGTTCGTTGTATGTCAAAACCGTACACTAAGGGAGGTTTTTTGGATATTCGGGTTCTAAAGGGGTCTTAAGGGGGTTAAACCTGCATTTCATTGAATATCAATATCTCACGAGTGGTTTCATTTGTGGATGTGATACTCGGCATATAAACTAATCATTAAAAATACGCAGACATGTGTCTAAGCGTTTTTCGATGTGGTGTATTATTATGAGGTGAAAGAGCTGAAAAGTGGGGGTTGAAGGATTCCTAATGGAGCGTGTAGGCCTATCTCTTAAACGACATAGGCGAGAAATTTGAAACTCAGCGAAAAAAATCAGCTTAAAAAGTAAGTAAATCGGTTTTCGACTGTTTTTTTTCATAATTTAATTTAAGGGGCCAATGGGGTGGGGTGAAATTCTGGGGGAAAAAATGAGAGAAAGTGTCCTAACCGACTGACTCAGGGAAAAAAGACAGCTTAAGAAATAAGTTAATAGGTGTTCAAGCGTTTTTTAATCAATCCCATTTAAGGGGCCCATGGGGAGGGGTGAAATTCTGGTAAAATAAATGAAAGAAAATGACCTGTCTGACTCACTCATCACGCCCAGCGAAAACTATTAAAGTTGGAAACATGAAATTTTGGGAATATGTTCGCTGTATGTCGAAAACGTTAACTAAGGAATGATTTTTGTTTACTCGGGTTTTAGAGACGTGTCAAGGGGGTAAACGTGCATTTCATTGAATAACGATATCTCATGAGTTGTTTGTTTGGGGATGTGATATTCGGTATATAAACTAATCATTAAAAATAATCAGACATATGTCTAAGGGTTTATCGATGTGGTGTATATTATGAGGTGAAAGGGGTGAAAATTGGGGGTTGAGGGATTCTTGACGGAGCGTGTATCTCTGAAACGACATAGGCGTGAAGTTTAAAATTCGGTGGGAAAAAAGAGCTTAAAATACAAGTAAATAGGTGTTCGAACGTTTTTCATAAATCCAATTTAAGGGGCCCTTGGAGAGGGGTGAAATTATGAAAAAAAAAAACAGGAAAGAAAGTGTCCTAACTGATTGACTCACTCACTCATCAAACTCAGGGGGAAAACAGCTTTAAATAAGTAAATAGGTGTTTGACCGTTTGTTTCATAAATCCAATTTAAGGGGTTCATGGGGACGGGTGAAATTATCAAAAATAAATGAAAGAAAATATCTTGACTGACTCACTCACTCATCATCGCCCAGCCAAAATTATTGAAGTTAGAAACATGAAATTTTGGGGATATGTTCGTTGTATGTCGAAAACGTCCACTAAGGAAAGAGTTTTGGATATTCAGGTTCTAAAGAGATGTTAAAGGGGTAAACGTGCTTTCCATTGAATAACAATATCTCACGAGTGGTTTCATTTGGGGATGTGATACTTGGCACATATACTAATCATTAAAAATAAGCTGACACATGTCTAATGGTTTTTCGATGTAGTGTATATTATGAGGTGAAAGGGATGAAAAGTGGGGGTTGAAAGATTCCTAACTGAGCGTGTATCTCTTAAACGACATAGGGAGGAGTCTGAAACTCGGAGGAAATCTATCAGCTTAAAGATAAATAAATAAATGAATAAATAAATAAAATAGGTGTTCGACCGTGTTTTCATAAAGACAATTTAAGGGGCATATGGGGAGGGGTGAACTTCCGGAAGAAAAACGTCCACTAAAGAAGGATTTTTGTATGTTTGCTCTTATCGACCAACCAAAACTATTAAAGTTAGAAGAATGATATGTTGGGGATATGTTTGTTTGTTGTGTGTCGAAAACGTCTACTAAAGAGGGATTTTTGGGTATTCAGGTTCTAAAGGGGTGTTAACGGGGTTAAACCTGCATTTCATTGAAAAACAATATGATACGACTATGACGCGAGCGAAGCGAGGCTAAAATTGAGATGGTGTGTGTCTGTGTATTACTCAATCTCGCAAGTACCACTGGTCCGATTTACGTGAATTTTACATGGAAGTAGCTGATTTACCTGGTTAACATATAGGTTACTTTTGATTTCAATACTTTGCACTATTTAAAATGGCGACCATTTTAATGACGTCACTACACCCTTTGGTTTCAAACTTTCATATTTCCATTTCAAATAAAAAGAGAACGCTAAGAAATAGCAAACTTTTGATGGCATATGCGAGGTTTAAAATTACATTTTCTATCCGAAAGGTATCTGCAACTGTTAGCGAGTAAAACCTAAATTTGTGCTATAAAACACGGTCAACGCCGAGCGGTGTAGTTGGACAAAATGTTCCATCCTTTATCTCCCTCTGCGCAGCACCTCGCCTATCCCCTGTTTTAACTGTCACCTTCACATTTTAATTTATTTATGACGCGTAGCGAAGCACGGGTACTTCAGCTAGTTTATTCTGAAAGGGAGTATCAGCCTTTCAGAATAAATCAATTCTTTACTAGTCTAATAGACGGTTAAGATATTGATAATATAAGCCAACTAATGGCTACACTGCGTCCTGCTGCACGGCTGAAAGCAACGGGAAACTACAGCCGTAATGCTATTCCCGAGGATATGCACCTCTCTATGCATAATTACATGTGATGATGGCCTCCTCCCTTGTAAAATTTCAATCCGGAGGTAAACTAGTCCCCCGTTCGGATCTCCGGGTGGGGACTACTCGAGAGGGGGTTAGCATCACAGAAGTGACAAAGAGGAAATCTGACATTCTACGGATCGGAGCGTGGAATGTTAGAAGTCTGCTAGGAAGTGGAAGGTTAGAAATCTTAGAAAGGGATATGGATAGGTTGAGGTTGAATTTGGTTGGGATTAGTGAAATGCGCTGGCAGGAAGAACAGGACTTTTGGTCAGGAGACTATAGGGTCATTGGCACTAAATCAAACAATGGCCAAGCAGGGGTTGGTCTCATATTGAGTAGGAAACTTGGACAGCGGGTGGAATATTATGAGCAATATAGTGAACGGATTATTGTAGCAAAAATCAATACTAAACCTACGTGCACCACAGTGGTACAAGTCTATATGCCTACCAGGCAAGCTGATGATGAGGATGTTGAAAAGGTCTACGAAGAAATAGATAAAATTCTGAGGTATATCAAAGGTGATGAAAATGTTATAGTAATGGGAGATTGGAATGCTGTGGTAGGAAAAGGGAGAGAAGGGAAGATAGTAGGAGATTTCGGATTGGGTGAAAGGAATCATCAAGGAAGCAGGCTGATGGAATTCTGCACCGAGCATGAGTTGGTCATAGCTAACACCTTATTCAATAACCACAATACAAGAATATATACATGGATGAGACCAGGCGATACAGAACGTTACCAAATCGACTTCATTATGGTCAAGCAGAGGTTTCGAAACCAGATTTTGGATTCTAAAGCATATCCTGGTGCTGACATAAACTCTGACCACAATCAGGTTGTAATGAAATGCAGATTAAAGTTGAAGAAACTGAAGAAAAGTCAAAAGCCAAAAAGGTGGGCAATAGAGAGACTGAAAGTAAAGGATGTAAACGAAAGATTCAAGAAGAGTATAAAGGAAGGACTAATGAAAACCCCTAAACAAACTTCAATTGCAGACGAATGGGCACTTTTGAAGAATGAAATAACAAAATCCGCAGAAGAAAACATTGGTAGAAAAGAAAGAATAGGTAGAAAACCGTGGATCACTCAGGATATACTAGAATTGATGGATGAAAGGCGGAAACACAAGAAAGCAAGAGATGAAAAGGGGAAAGAAGAATACAGACGTCTGAGAAATGAGGTTAACAAGAAGTGCAAGGAAGCGAAAGAAGAATGGTTGAAAGAGAAATGTGCAGGTATAGAAAATTGTCTGAAATTAGGAAAAGTAGACACAGCTTATCGAAGGATTAAGAATACTTTTGGGGGAAAGAAGACTAAGTGCTGTAATATTAAGGACACAAATGGAAAGCCTCTAACAGATAGGGAAGAAAAGGTTGAGAGATGGAAAGCTTACATAGAGAGTTTGTATAAGGGAAAGGAGATTGAGAATCATGTAATGGAAAGGGAGGAGGAAATTGATGAGGATGCGAAAGGAGATGTAATATTGAGATCAGAATTTGACAGAGCATTGGATGACTTAAGCAGGAACAAAGCACCAAGCATAGATGATATACCGATTGAGTTGCTACGCTGCATAGGAGATGAAGGTCTGATCAGGTTATTTCACTTGGTGTGTAGGATTTATGAGACAGGTGAGGTACCCCCTGATTTCAAGAAGAATGTTATCATCCCTATACTAAAGAAAGTGGGAGACGACAGATGTGAAGATTACCGTACAATCAGCTTGATTGCTCATGCTTCAAAGATCCTGTCTAGAATAATTTACAAGAGGATTGAAAGCCAGATAGAAGCGGAGTTGGGTGAAGACCAGTTTGGTTTCAGGAGAAATAAAGGAATAAGGGAAGCTGTACTAAGTCTTAGGCTGATTTTGGAAGGTAGAATAAGGAAAGATAAGAGAACGTTCATGGCATTTGTAGACTTAGAAATGGCTTTTGATAACGTTGATTGGACTAAATTGTTTGACATTTTGAAAACGAGTGGAATAAAGTACAGGGATAGGAGGGTGATATACAATCTATACAGAAACCAGACAGCAGTCATTCGAGCTGAAGGACATGAGAGAGAAGCTGGTATTCAGAAAGGTGTAAGGCAAGGCTGCAACTTATCACCCATACATTTCAATCTTTACATTGAACAAGCAATGAAGGAAATTGGAGAAAAATTTAAAGTGGGAGTGAAGATTCAAGGAGAAACAATTTCAACTCTGAGATTTGCTGATGACATGCCTGAGGATTTGAATGAGTTTTTGAATGGTATGGACTCCGTCTTACGGAAAGAATTCATGATGAAAATTAATAAATGTAAAACAAAAATACTGGAATGCAGCCGAAATAAATCAGAAACCTCTATGGAGATCAAATTGGCAGGTGAAAAGCTGAAGGAAGTAGGAGACTTCTGTTACTTAGGAAGCAGAATAACCAGTGATGGACGAAGCAAAGAGGATATAAAAAGTAGGTTGGCTCAGACAAGGAAAGCATTTCTACAAAAAAGGAATCAGTTGACATCAAATATAGATTTAGGTATTAGGAAGTCATTTTCGAAAGCCTTTATCTGGAGCGTGGCGCTCTATGGAAGTGAAACCTGGACTATTGGTGCAGAAGAAAAGAGGAGAATTGAAGCATTTAAAATGTGGTGTTACAGGAGAATGATGAAGATCAGATGGGTAGATAGGGTTACAAACGAAGAGGTATTAAGACGAGTGGGAGAGGAGAGATGTTTCTGGCGACTGCTAATGAAGAGAAGATATAGGTTGGTAGGACACATACTAAGACACCCAGGAATAGCAAGCTTAGTTATGGAAGGAAGGGTCGAGGACAAGAACTGTAGGGGTAGACCAAGGTTAGAATATGTTAAACAGATTGCCTCGGATGTAGGCTGTAGTAGCTATGTAGAGATGATGATGATAATTGTTGTTTTAAGGGGCCTAACATCTAGGTTATCAGCCCCTTATGTAGAGATGAAACGATTAGCTCAGGATAGGGAGGCATGGAGAGCTGCATCAAACCAGTCAAAAGACTGAAGACTCAAACAACACATATTACCTTCCTTACAAATAGGGCCATTACTGCTCTTGTTCAGTCAGAGGGTACCTTTTCTAAAACCCATGCCAATTCGATTATCCTGTGCAATCATTTCGGCCCTGCTTTCCCACTAATCTCTACCATTTCTGGCCTAATTTAATCTACCCCGGCCACTTTGTGATATTGTAGTTTATTTACCACCCACTCTCCTTCCTTAACCATCCTCCCGTCCTCATTCTCCTCTTGCATTATCTCAAAATTTGGCACATTTAGCAAGTTTTCGAAGTAATCTTGCCATCTTCCCAAAGCTTTCTTGGTATCTGCAATTAGTTTTCGTGAATTATCCAGAGCACTGCTCACTGCTCTTTTCCCTCCATTTCTAAGATTCTTTTTAACACTCCAGTAAGATTGTCCTGCCACTTGGCCTAACGTTTCTAATTTATCTCCAATTTCCTTTTGACTCTACTATTATTCGCTTTGTTCTGTTTGTTTCTACTACATACGTATATTTCTGTTTACCGAATCCCTGCTTTGGAGCCATTTATGAAAGCCATCTCGTTGCTTTTACAAGCAGATTTCAACAGGATGTGCGCTTTTTCCTGCCTTTACACACTGTTATCCCATGACATGCCTTTGCTACGTCCAATACTGCCTTCTTATATCCTGACTACTCCGTTTCAATGTCCTGCAATTGTTTACCATGGCATTTCTCATCAATCATTTCCATGTATTTCTGCCTAAGTTCCTTATGCTGGAGATTTTCAACCCTAATCCGCCTGCAA
Source organism: Meconema thalassinum (assembly GCA_946902985.2). NCBI lineage: Eukaryota > Metazoa > Arthropoda > Insecta > Orthoptera > Tettigoniidae > Meconema > Meconema thalassinum. The sequence goes on from OX336391.1 coordinate 417,098,667, forward strand.
ACAGACTTCACTTTCTAGACTTTCGGTCTAACTATTCTTATTTTACAGCGGATCAATGTGTGGTCTGTTTCATGAAAACAGCCCTTGAATACCCTGCAATTCCTTATCAATTTACTTAATTCAAAGTCAGTAATATTATAGTCTATTATTGACCGGGTTCCTCTACCCTCCCATGTGTATCTGTGAATCTCCTTATGCTTCGAGAATGAGTTCGCAACAGATAACTCCATACTAGCACAGAAGTCCTGTCAGCATTTTCCATTGGTGTTCTTCCCCATCCACACCCCACTTACCTATTACCTTCCTATCTTAACATTGAAATTCCCCATCAGAACTACACTATCCTTATTGTTAACTCTCACTACCACTACACGCAGTGCCTCATAAAATCTGTCTACTTTGTCCTGATCCACCCCTTCACATGGAGCGTACACTGAAACAATCCTCACCCGATTTCTTGACATTTCCAAATCCCTCCCTATATTATTCTGCTAAGGTCCCATTCCAGTTTTGTACCGAAAATAAGGTCCCATTAACACCAACCTTCACATATGGGGTACCTACAGGTTCAGCATAACCCAATGCGTAAGCGAAGCGCACTCACTTACTCATTAAATGCCTCACATTTAAACAAGTAGTTCCGTGAAGAACGATACAACCTATTTTCATATATCCTACTTATGTTAACTGCCACTATCAACATACAAAATTTCAGTTTGATTGCTGTAATAGATTCGTAGATATTGAGAACCGACTAAATATTTCGGATGGTCGCCATGTTGGATTTTATATATGAGGGTCCTAGAGTTATGTACTGTTACATGAAGATTATTGTGTACGTGTCGCATTCAAACTTGAATCGCATGTTTAGGACACAAGAAGTAACAGGGAGATTTTAAAAATTCGCACAGCTGACATCTTGTGGTTATGGAAACAATTGAAATATATTATATGCCAGTGGATTAATATTCGTATAAGGATTTACTGTACCAAGTTTCACTGCACTCAGATGGTTAAATTGCGAGAAACGTCCTTGTGAATATTTATACTTCGCGTCGCCGCCATGTTGGATTTGTGATCACCAGGTTATTTAAAGTCCTATAGGTCAACTTAACTTCATAGCCCCTATGAACATACAAAAATCAGTTTGATTGCTATAATAGATTCGTAGATATTCAGAGCAGACTAAATATTTCGGATGGTCGCCATGTTGGATTGTTAAATGTATAGGCCATAGAGTCATGTACTATTACAGGAGAATTATAGTGTAGGTTCATTATTCAAACTTTCACATCGATCGCATGATTACGACACAAGAAATAAAAACTTAATTTTAAAATTCACAAAGCCGCCATCTTGAGGTTATATAGACAATTGAACTAAATTAGATACCAGTGCATTACAATGTGTATAAACATTTCCTGTACCAGATTTCATTGCGTTTGGAACATTAAATCGCGAGAAAGGTCTATTTAACATTTTCAAATTCGCTTGGCCGCCATGATCGTTTTGTAGTTAGCCGGTTTTTGAATGTCTTATAGATGAACTTCCAGTAGTGCCTTTTATCTCCGTACAAAATTTCAGGGTGATACCGCTAATAGTTTCAGAGATATAGAATGCCGGTGAAATATTTCGCACATCCGCCATCTTGTGGTTATGTAAACAATTGAATGAAGTTAGATGTCGGTGCATTACAATGTGTATAAACATATACTGTACCAAGTTTTATTGCGTTTGGTTGGTTAAATCGTGGGAAACGTCTATTTAAACGTCGTAAATTCGCGAGGCCGCCATTTTGGTTTTGTAGTTACCAGTTTTTCAAATGTCACATAGGTGAACTTCTAGTAGTTCCCTTTATCACCGTAAAAAATCCAGAGTGATATCGGGAATAGTTTCGGAGATATTGAATACTGGTGAAATATTTCGCACAGCCGCCATGTTGGATTGGTGAGACGTGACAAAATTTGAAGGGCACGGTCGGGTCGTGGGGAATAGTGCTATGAAATTACCGAGTTTAATTGAAATCGCTTCATCCGTTTAGAAGTTATTAGGCGGGGACACACACACACCTCACACACACACACACACACACGGACAAAAGGTGATCTCATAAGCCTATTTTTTCAAAATTGAAAATAGGCTAATACATGCCTTAAAACATGTATATTTACAATGAAATAATGAAAGAATGCAACACGGTAACCATGGTAACAGAATCTCACAGGTCCATCTATTACTGTAAGACGCAATGCAATTCCAATTATTACATTACTGTGAAAGTTTGGTTGGTTGGTTCTTAAGTTTAGGGGCTGCGACAACGTGGTCATGTAGTCCCACTGTGAAAGTTTCCAGACGGTTATTAGTTTATGACTAAACCAAATTAAGCTGTAAAATTGATCAATACTTTCAGTATAATGCGCTTAAGGGGGTCAAGGGGCACTCTAGATTTTTTTCACGCAATTTTCACGTGTGTGTTGGTACGAAAGGTCTTTTTCACCCGACTAAAAAGGGTCTCCGAAAACCACATTTAAAGGCCCTTAAATTAACAGTGTCTGTGATATTCCCAGAAAACTAACTTCGCTCTGATATACCTATGAAGGAATGACAAACCTCTAACCACTGCACCAATAGCTGAATTGATCAAGTCTGATTATTCATACCAAGAATAAATCAGTCATAGCATTCATGATTGAGATTTTGCCAAGTGTACTCTTTACAACTAGAATATTCGCGGGCGAAGCTGCGACGGGTAATGCTAGTCTATATTAATCGTTCATTTACATACCTCACAGAAACTATGCTATGCTCTAATATTCTCTTTACATACCGCGTACTCCCCACTTTGGCCTGCCTTGTTCCACATGACAGGTATACCTTGTTATCTCCTACTTCCTCCCCTCTATCTCCCTTTATCTGAACCTCACTAATACCTAGAATATCCAATCCCACCCTACTTGCTGACTTAGCTAGTTCTACTTTCTTCCTTCCATAATCATCCTCGATATTAATAGCGTCCCAGCAAACACCAGTTCGATTGCCTGTTCGTTTCCAACGAGTCCCTGAACTGTCTGATGGGGGTGGGACTCCCATAGGTCCGAAGCTTGCTCATGACATATTAGCAGGTTTAGAAAGTACAAGTAAAGCAGGTAATTTCGCAGGGTCCGATAAGTTTCACCCCAGGGAACAAACGAGTGAGATGGATAGTTCTAGCCACCTGAGCACAAGGGGGGCACGACTCAGAATATGACCAAGATGCCCACACCTATTTTGCTATCCAGACTGTCAGGACCATTTACTAGGCTCTCAGTCGTTGCCCATGATTCACGAACGAGGACATGACTACACCATATGGATTAATCGTGGGGAATATTGACCAATATCTTGGCCCAGTCAAACATGCCCACTCAAATTGAAAATCTAACACGTTATCAGTAGAGTGGTAATTTACATAAAGCACGCTTTCCAAATATTTCTTCCATAGGTTCAACACTTTCTCCGGATGCAGAATGAGATCACCTGATTAACCAAACACTGATCATTTTCATTTTTCCACCATATCGAAGATTCTTTATTACACCTCAAAAGGGTTTTCCTATATGAATTTCTTTCCAAACTCCTACTATGAAATTCTTTCGGACTTTATTGTTACGCGTACTACCATTTCTTAACCAATTTTCTTTGATAGTTTCTTTCCACGATGAAGTAGGTATTTTTCATCGTGATGAACTCTTTGTATTCAACTACCCATCGCTTTAACATAGTTAGGTCCATGGATAAAAATTCAACATATTATTCGTTGGCCTGAATTGTCTCGGGTCGGGCTGTCTGTTTTTTTAATCTTCAAAGGTTGGTTCTCCTGAATCGGCGACTTGGTGTTTGTGACGTCTTTATCACGACGCGCAGATATCCCATAGGTGATCTGTAACAGGTGTCTCAGGAGCCCATCTATCTAACAACATTAACATCCTGTTAATGTTTTGGCCCAATGCTCCTTTTTAAATTCCATTTTACAGTAGTCGTTTATGTTGTGTTATTGAGTAAGATTTCAGTAAGATTGACGTAAGCTGATGGTTTAATTCTTAATTGCAGACCAATGTTGTTCGTGTGTTCCAGGACGAACTTCACCGAGCCTCCCGATTGCGCCTGGGGAGCCAAGCAAACCAATGGGAGCTGGAGCGGGATGGTCGGTCAATTGCATCGCGGAGAGGCCATGGTAGCAATCGACTTGTTCACCATGACGGTAGACAGAGCTACTGTCGTCAACATTGCTTTCCCCATTCATGAATCTAAGTACGTTAACTCTAAGGACATTCATCCCAGGAACGAGATAATACATAGCTCCCTCTTGAATGTGCTAAATCTGAATGAACACGCATTTTTAGAAAGATCACCACTTAACAAAGCTGCTAAAAAAACACACACGAAGAAACATGAGGCAAATAATGCACACGGGAAGGGGTTTTCAATGAGAAATATGTAATAGGAGATGGATGCACTATGTGTTTATTTTTCATACAAACCGAGACCTGAATATAGGTAGTTTCGCATGGAACCTACGATAGTATGAAAGATTCCCTCAATCCGTAACATACACCTTTTGAAAAGTCCTTCCAACCTGTTTATCAGTAGGCACAAAACAAACAATTTAAAGCTTCAGTTACAAATTTCAGTAACGGAGGTTGCATATGACATCAAGCACACCTAACAAAGCGAGGACGCATATCGTATAAGTTGGCTAGCGAGAGCTCACGTGACATGGTCAACACCGTGACACTTCACGAATCGAGTAAGTACAGTGCATATAGTATTCTGATAGTGAGCAGCGCTGGGAGGAGAACAATAACAGGTTAAGTATATATTATAATTAGTTTTCTCTAGTGCGTGCTAAAATTTGTTATAGGAATTATTATTATTATAGTTTATTGTATGACAACATTATCACGGCAAATACCGGCTGCATTTTCTGTTACAGCCTGGTTCGGCCTTAGCAAGGAACCATCTGTACTGAGATAATTTCTAATACATTGTTCAGAGACTTCACATCCATGTCGTGCCCGCAGTCTTCACGAGTCTCCTTCATTTGTAGGATGAGCTATGTTCCCATCTGGATCATCGAGCTTTGCTGAGTATTCGGCCAGGGCATTGTCACCAAGGAACTTCCTAACAATATGGCATGTGTTTAACAGAACTGCCTTCTGAAGTTCAATATATATCTGCGGGTGCAGATTCAATATTGATAGACTACTGTGGAGAGTTTTCGGTATAACACCAGTACATGATACAATTATTGGGATGGTAGTCACCGAATCAAGTTTCCACATCTGCTTTATCTCAATTGCCAGCTCTGTGTACTTAGATATTTTAGTAGCAGCTGTTGTTTGGATGTTTTGAGTGTTGGGACAAGCGATATCAATCAGTAATGCCTCTTTGTGTACTTTATTGATAATGATATCTGGCCGGTTGTTACTGACTGCGACATCTGTCACAACTCCTCTGTCCCAATAGAGCTTGTGTGTGGCATTTTCGAGTACTGCAGATGGTGTGTATTTCCAATAGGGGACGGAGCTTCGAAGAAGTTTGTACTTCAAGGCCAGTTTCTGGTGGATAATGTTGGCAACTTGATCGTGTCGATGTTTGTAGTCAGTGTTGGCAAGGTGGGAACAACCTGATATAATGTGTTGAATGGTTTCACTACATTTGCCACAGCGGCGACACTTCTCACTCTCTGTTGTTGGATCTTTTATGATAAATTTCCGATAGCTTCGAGTAGCAACAACTTGATCTTGGATAGCTACAACAAATCCCTCTGTTTCCGGAAAGAGGACCTTGTGGGTCAGCCATGCGTGCGACGCTAACTTGTCGATGTGAGGCTGGTCCAACTCATGTGGAAACTTCCCATGAAGCGCCTTCTGTTTCCAATTCCCGATCTTGTATTCAGTAGTTTTAATTTCTTTTACTGGTGAATCTAAAGATGACAGATGGAGCGGTGTGTAATTATCATCAGCTGAAGATACAGTGTGGTGGAGATGGGATGTTTCTCCTTTGATGTGGAAAAATGCACGCAGAGTTGTCACTTGTTTTGTATGAAGGTTCATGATGTCTATCAGTCCTCTACCACCTTCTGACCGAGGTAGAGTCAGGCGCTCTGTTGCTGATTTCGGATGGTGCATACGATGGCGTGATAAAAGCACCGATGTTTTTCGTTGCAAATCGTGCAGTTCAGTTTGAGTCCACCTGATTATACCAAAGGAGTATGTAACTACGGGCATTGCAAATGTGTTAACTGCCTTAATGATATGTTTAGCGCTAAGTTTTGAAGAGAGAACACTGCGAAGTCGTGAAGTATACTGCTCAGTTATGTTCTTCTTGATATCACCATGTCTGAGACGGGTACACTGGGCGAGCCCAAGATATTTGTACAATGCGCCTTCCTCCAACGGCTGAATACTTCTCTGTCCCTCTCCAACAGGTATTCCTTGTGCAGAGTGCGAGCCTCTAATAACAGTCTGTGTTCTGCACTTATCAAAACCAAACTGCATATGGATATCCTAAGAAAAGCTCTGAGTGATAGAGATCAGATATTGTAGGTGCACTTTAGTTGATGCATACAGTTTAATGTCATCCATGTAAAGAAGATTTCATCTTGTACGCTTCACCATGATTACCTTTAATACTAAATCCGCAGTTGCTACTGTTCAGGATTTGCGAGAGAGGATTCAATGCCAGACAAAACCAGAGTGGGCTTAGCGAGTCTCCTTGGAAAATTTCTCGGCGAATCGATATTAATGAAGATGTTAAACGAGTGCCACCCACTGTAAGTTGGAGGGCAGTGCTCCATGAAACCATTGGGCACTTCAGGAAGTTCACTATAATAGGGTTGACCTTGTAAATCTCCAAGCTCTGTATAAGCCATGTATGAGGCACGGAATCGAAAGCTTTTTGGTAATCAATAAAGCAGGCATAAAGATTTCGTGATCTACGACAGGCCTGCTCTAATGCCACGCCATCAATAGTGAGCTGTTCCTTACATCCTTGAGAATTCCTTCTGCAACCCTTTTGCTCCTCTGCGAGAATGGCGTTTTCCTCACAATGCGCACGAATTCGATTTGCAATAATGGATGTAATGATCTTATAAAAGTTTGGCAAGCAGGTGATGGGGCGATATTTAGATGGGTTTGTGATTTTTGAGTCCTTTGGCTTGAGATAGGTTAACCCTCTGGCTAGGAGAACTGGAAATGCAGCAGGATTTTCCAGAAAACATTGTATGTGAATAGCCAGTAAACGGTGGGTACATGTGAGCCTTTTATAGTAGTAATTATGGATCCGGTCAATTCCAGGTGCTTTCCAATTCTGTAGGCTGCTGATGACCTGGCGTAGTTCCTCTACATCAACGTCTGTATGTGCCATTTGATTTATTCGTCTGGTAGCATTCTCTATTTCCTTAAACCACGGAGCTTCATTGTTGTGTTTTTCCGGCCTAGACCATATTGATGACAAGTAGTCGGTAACACTTTCCGCACTGGGTCCTTCTGGAGAATCATTCTGAACTTGAGGTGTCTTTTTCAGGTCTTCATAGAACTTTCTCTCATTTCTCTTGAAGTCATTGTTCTGTTTCTTCCGTTCGGTAGTGTTCTGGTATCTCTTAAGACGCTTAGAGTGGGCTGCAAGTTTTTGTTTATAAGTATCAAGTACTTCTGTTATCACTGCGTCCTCGGGGACCTGAAATTCTTCTGGTGAGGAGTCCATCATGATCCTTCGTATGCGGTTGTTCAGACGTCTACTTCTCACTCCATTCTTATACTGTTGCAGTCTGTTCACATTCTGGCGTAGTTGTTCAATGCGTTGTTTTAAACGTTTTGCCCATGGTGGATCGCTGGGTTTCCTTGAAGCAGACTGTTGGTTTGGAGGGCGTGGCCTACCCCCAATAATTCGTACTGCAGCTAGTGCTGCACAATAGATAGCAGTATGAACCTCCATGAAAGATTGGTGCTCTTCTAAATAGTTGGGAAGTACGGTTTCGTTCTGTTCTTTCAACACCATGGCAAACTTGCGGGAAGACTGCTGCCTCGGAAGTATTGGACGTTGGGTAGGGTCGGTACCTGCATATTCAAGCAGAGCTGAATTAAATTCGTCTTGGACCTTGGAATGATGGCTTGTTTCCCCATTCTGAAGTTCATTTACGTAAGTCGATTCATTCATGGAGACCTCATTGTCAATATTTATTTGGTTAGTTTCACCACTTGCAACTGAGGGATATAGTTCATGAGATATCTCCTGTCTGATTCGATCCAGAACAGGGTCGGGAACTAAATGATTCTTTACAATTGCTCTTCTTTGATCCGCGACTCGTTGCTCAGTGATGCTAAACAGAGGATACTGTTGCTTGAAAGCCGCATGCAGTGCTTGGCGGTAGTTTGTTATATCTGTTTCAAGACGAGTTATTCGATAATATGCCCGCATGATATATTCATTCATATGAGTTTCCCATTTCATGCGTTTTCTGGGCTTGCCTGCGAGAGTGGTTGTACAAAGGCACTGCCGATGCCGTCAGGTGCGGCGCGAGACTCGAGATTTTGTGTACCGCCAATATCGTCTTGAGCTGCTGGAGCTTCTTCGGGTCTACTGGTGGGTGGACAGCAGCTTGTCATCCCACTGCCACCGGTTTGCGTATTGTCACCTCTAGCGGTGGTTCTAGAGGTAACCTGCCGTATCACAGGCAGTGACATTTCTTAAAGCAAATTATTAATATTGCCTTTCCTGTGTGCTTTTTATACCTTCAGCCAGGTATTGCCTGGGTATTGCCTTTGATACCTATGGCAAGGATTACAACACTCCTGTGAATGCTAGTGTGTTATTTTGACTGATCGACGCAGATTCTTTGTAAATATGTGATCCAACTGATGTCATTTAACTCAATCCTAACCCCTGTTTCTAACGAAATAAACGACATTACAAAATGAATATCTGTTATAGGGGCCCAATTGGATTAATTGAGTAAACGGAGTAATAAAAACACAATACAGGGCATAGATTAAACTATTTTAAACGAAGTATTTGTGGCAATGTTAACCTAACCTGTACCAGCAATCCCTAGGCAACCACGTAAACAAGTTTCATGCACAGACATATGATATCCAAATATCACTATAAAAACCTCGCACAATCAGTATTAAACACTGTGTACTGTCAGTAAGTCACTCAAAAACATCTTCTAAACCATAAAACACTGAAGTAGACATGAAATAACTTAACAAACTATATAAATAGGACGAGCCTCGATCCGATCAGCCTCACCAAGTCACAGCCTTCTATTATTATTATTATTATTATTATTATTATTATTATTACAGTGAGATATTCTAAATTGTATAAACGCGCATTTACACCGGACTCACGTAATTCACAAAACCTTGTAACACAAAACAAGCCTAACGTAAAACGTGATTCCCACCGCGAATCGAACATTATATCTAACGACGTGCTATTGAACCACAGTAGTGAATTTACAATAGTGAAAATTAACATCATGGGCTTTGAAGCCATTTTTCAGTGTTGCCTTGGTAAACAAAAATATGGTGCTTTTCAGTCGGTCAACGCGAATGTACCCAAAAGAGTTGGATTATGCCCTAATCCTGGAAAAATTACATGAAATTAATAAATACACTAGGATGACCAGTTTAGATCGTCAAGCGATCATCATCAGATCCATTACACTTAGGCTGTAAAGTCTATGTTTGAAAATACAGTTGAAAATATTTACAATATGTACAATTATATAGTTGCAGTATTGGTAATGCAACTTGTCAGTGAATGCTAGTTGTAGTATAAATGATGTTGGGTGAAATGCTAAAATGGTGATAGAAATCCGGAGTTTGTCTGTTTGGAGTGACTATATGGTTGTAAAATGTCAACTATGGTTGTACTGTAATAGTACTTATCTGGATGGATGTCTTCCTCGCTGGAGCTACGAGCAGTTTCAATTTCACTCTTACACCAGTTGCGGTGTAACCTAAATACTAAACTATAACAGTATTTAAACACAGTGATCAGGATCAGATGATGGCCACTTAAGGGCTGAAACGCGTAATCCTAATTTGCCCATTTAAGTGTGATAACTAGGGCTAGGATGCTGAAGATTTTGCCTCTTGTTTTTGTAAAACTGACACGTTGCTCAAATATATATATATATATATATATGTTTCATGAAAGAATGAGTTCAATTAAGTCTATTTGTTAGGTCATTTTTTTGCATTTTTGCCATTTTTTAGGGATAGGGCATTTTTGGGGTAAGTTTTAGGTCATTTTGGTCATTTTTATACTATTTTCAAGAAAGAAGGGTAATTTTTTATGTTTAGCTATTCTAATTCTGTATTTTACTAAATTTCCGTGTTGAATATTTTGTTTGATTTCATACAAGCATAACATATATTTTCCAGGAAACGGTACCCTCTTCCCCTATTCCCAAAAGTATGTGTATAATGGACTCGTCCATACAAGGAAGTACATTTGCCTCTCGCGTAGGTAGAAGGCTACAGCTAGCAATGAGTCATTGAGTTCGTGGTATTTCTTTGAGTTGGAAGTGCTGTTATACTGTATTAGACGCGAAGTTACGATATGCCTAAAGTGAAGCAAAGTGTGTCTGTTAAACTAAAACAATTTGTTTCGCAGTATGGAGAAAGGGTCTTTACCACTGACGGGACAATACTTTACTGCAAACTTTGTGACGTGAGAGTGGCGGCTGTAAAAAGGTTTACGGTGGAAGAACATGAATCGCGTGAGAAACACAAACGTGGTCTGCAACGACTTCAGGATGAAGGAACATTACTATAACAGAAGCTTCTTGGAGAAACCCATTCATCCTTTTTCACCATTCTTTGAAGAACTGTGTAGAGTGTTAAGGAAAATCTGTTGGACGATGCTATGAAAAAAAAATGGAAGAAATCAGGAAAAGAGTTGGAATTTTAAAAAAATATGGGTATCGGTGGACGGGACGACAGACTCTACAGGACGATATGTAGCTAACGTGGTGGTAGGAACACTGGATGAGGATGTTCCTGGGGAACACTTTCTACTCTATGGTGAGCATTTATAAAAGTGAACTACTCAACAATCAGCAAAGTTCTTGATAAATCGTTGGTATTGTTGTGGCCTGATGACATTCGGCATTACAATGTGTTGCTCTTAGTAACGGATGCAGCCCCCTACATGGTCAAGGCTGGTAATTCACTTCGTGCTCTCTACTCTAAAATGGTGCATTTAACTTGTTTGGCCCACGCGTTACACCGACTCGCGGAGGAGGTTTGCGGTCATTTTCCAGAAGTTGACCAATTGATAGGATGCGTGAAAAAGATATTCTTGAAGGCACCCTCTCAAGTTTCAACTTTCAAGTTAGAAGCTCCAGACATTCCACTTCCTCCTTCTCCCGTTTTGACAAGATGGGGAACCTGGATTGAAGCCTGCACGTATTATAGCGAGAATTTACAGGTGGTGAAACAAATCGTGGATTCATTTGACAGCACTGAAGCCGCATCAATCAAAGCAGCGCAAAATCTTTTGGCAGATAGTAAAATTGCAGGGAAACTTGCTTACATAAAAGCAAATTTTGGATTTCTTCCTACTACCATAACCGCTCTGGAAAAGTCGGAAGTGCCACTAGTGCAGCAGTTACAACATGTGCTGAAAGTGGTGAATGGTTTGGATCGCGCGTGTGGCAAAGTGGGACAAGCTGTGTCTGAGAAGATGAAGAAGGTTTTGGAGAAAAATAAAGGGTATCAGACAATGTGTTCAATTGCTAAAATTTTGTCACGTGAAACATTTTCTCTTTGTGACATTGACGACAGTGAATTAAATTCAAGTGACATTGTTTGCTTTAAGAATGCTTCTGTTTTGTCGGTGGAGGTAGAAAGGCGCTTTTCTATGTATAAAGCTTTGTTGGCTGACAATAGACAATCACTTTCATTTGAAAATCTACATCATGTATTCGTTGTTCATTGCAACTCACACATTTTGGAATGAACAATTGGGACCTTTATGGCTGAGAAACGTCTGTTTTGTAAATATGTAAGTATTATTTTTAAAATTCATAGCTTGAAAATGTATTACAAAATGTCTGTTTTGCCAATAATAGCTTGAATTCATTATCTTACCACACAAGACCAAAAAAATACAGAAATCATAGAAAATCAAAGGTCATTTAAAAAAACGGTCATTTTCTGGATATTTTGTACATCGCCCAAATCATTGGGCACAATCATGTTTACCGACTGAAAAGCAGCAAAGACAAGTTGTAAGAACACAAATAGAGACCTATCATACTTAAGTCCATATTGGGACTACTGTTGTGAAGTTTTAGGTGTGATTTTTAGCTGTGCTAAGAATTTAAATTTTGATCTGAGGGCTCAGACGTAATCCAGTCAGAACAGCACCCTAGTGAGTGAGCCGATGTCCGGTGCCAGAGAGATATTATGGCAGACAGGTTGACGAGTGGTCACACCGCAGAACAACGAAAGCAAATCTTTATTGCGAGAGTTAAAATGATTGATATTTTTACCTGAACTGTGTATGTTGTCTCGTCTCCTCCAAACATTTCCACCCACCTCGGCTGCTGCATGGCTAATCTAAGAGAAGAAGATAGAACGAATTTTCCATTTCAGGTAGATTTCATTAGAAATCTGTTTATTGCGAGGAGTACTTCCGGAAAATGTCGATATATCTTCGCGTTTGTCATTCCCCAGACCCCAAAACCAACAACAGTTAAAAAGTTTATATACAGTATAATATATATAAGTTATCACTTTCTTTTGGAGACGATAACTACCGCCATTTTGCACTTTCAAATTTATACATAAAATATAACCATTTTATTATTTAGCGTATGGCTTTTAGTACCGGGAGTGTCCAAGGATATGTAATATAACCATTAAATATCTCGGTCAGGTTCGTTAATGGGAAAAATCGGACCAAGCGGGTGGTCCAAAGAGCTCTCTGCACGTCTAGCTTTCTCTCTTCGCTTTTTTTAAACTGCAGTTATTTTCATAATTAATGGGGGGGGTTCGATAAAGACAAATAGTGCTATAACATTCTTTATGTTCCACGATGTCGAAATGTAAATATTATATGTCAGAAAACTGTATCATAATGAGGGTCATTATAACACTATTTTTCATTATGAAGCAGTTTCTCCCACCAATCAGAGCTCAAGAAACAGTTGTGTGACCAATTAGGTAAGGATAGCATCGCACCTGCGCTGACTTCCACGGCCTTCTACTTTAAATTTCACTGCGTGGCTTCTAGTATCATAGTGGGGTATTCCAGGAGGCCATGGTATTCTCTGCGTCCTATCCGCTCTGTCCAGTACATAAAACTGGCGAAATCTCGACAGATATTTATGGATATTTATGTTCGAACATAAAGTAGTTATAATTATCGTCGAACATAAACAATCGTATGCATCTCGCCTATAATGGTAATTAAGACACTCCTATGGAAATTACAAAACTCGTTTCGCTTGCTTTATAAACATACTCGTGTCTTAATTATTGCCATTATTAGCTCGTTGCATAATGTAAACCACTGTAGTGTGAGAAAAATAAAATCCATTCAAAATTCGTACTATTCTTCGGATAAGGGTCGAAAACGTACCTCAGTAAAGTGTTTTGATAGCACCAACCTTTGACCAAAAGGGAAAGAAAAATAAAGTGATGGGAGAAAAAAAAATGCATACCTCCCTTAATAAGCACAATATCACAAACTTTTAAAATGGTCAATAGTCCTCTAAAGACTACCTAAAACTTATGTCTGAAATAATTTTTGATATGACCCAGCCTTACAACAAGGGTTGAGCAAAATATTTTCGGAATTACAGTATAAGAATACTCGAATGCTTAATAGGCTATGTGGAACTTGTGTACAGGTATAAATTAATTGACAAATTTAGTGAATTGGAAAGATTTTTCTTTGCCCGGTGAAATCTACCTCCGCCTTCCGGCGTGCCGAGGGAGATTTAAAAAAATATATAATGGTACTTGGAAAACAACGAGGACAATTATTTAGGCAAGGGGGGTTTCAAAGAAGAAGAATACAAGGGATTTTACCAGTTATCAGTAGTCTACGCACAAAGTCTCTTTCGTCAGTAAATGATCTCTTTCCAAATATTCTCGATGAAGAATTAGTAGCAGTACTCTTATATACACTAAAATAAGATGCTAGAAATACAGTATTTAACCCCCAAGGACAGTCACTAACTCTTGAGATACAGATATGTAGCGGGGTGCTTAGTTCTAAATATGAATTGCAACAGTTCAAACTATTTAAACTTACATGTTTGGTATGATGCAGGGCCTTCAAAGCTTTTATTACGTAGTACAGACAGGCGTACATCTCTATTTATTACCACATTAGAACATCTATGACGATATAGGATGGAGAAATTAGCGTCCTAGCTTGAATCCCGGCAATGCCAAACCTTCTATCAGGATGATACACTACAGGTCTGCCTGTTCTAAGTAACATATCATCCCCTAATCTGCGAAGGAAAGTTGCTTTTATCAGAGAATACAACAAGATCTTAGCGAACCCTGGACTAACGGTACACTCTGACATCTCAGACCTCAGGATCAACCGACTCCGTTCGAGACATCCACCTCTTGCACTTGCCAGCAACCTCATCGGTTTCAACACCACCGATTCCTGGAGGAGAGAATGGACCCAAAATACTCCAGCTACGTGCCAGGCAATGCCATGCATCAGTGAGACAGTTCCTGGGTTTGATCACCCTCGCTAGGTATGGTCAATGCTCAACCGCCCTAGGACGGGACATGGAAGATGCGGGGATTCACTTTTTAAATGGCGAATGTTGTCCTCACCAGCATGTGACTGTGGTGCGCCGCGACAGACTGTTGAGCACATCAGGGAGGTCTGCAGTATCAGAGACTTCTTTTTGGCAACTCCAAAATGTATTGAGTATGTACGAAGTCTAGATGTTTGTTTGTAGTTTAGTTCATTGATAATATTATTGTTCATTGTTAATAATGTATATATTTGTATTCCATACGCTAAATAAACTACAGGGCTCATGTAGGACTAATCTCCAAACGCACTTCCAATAAAATGAATCTTTATATTCCATACAGATACCTTGCTTATCTTCGGGAACCGCAATTTGACGACCTCAACTGGATGAATTTCTTGGCACCCTTAAGTTTCTCGCTGTGGCAAGCTATAGGTGCTTGTGTGCTGGTCCTGGCAGCGAGCCTCGCTGTACTCCATTACTTCAGTTTGCGGGCCTGGAACGGCAGTGAGCAAGGAGTGTACAACTTCTCCTTCAAAGACTCGTTGTTCTACATGTTCACTAGTCTGACGCAGCAGGGTGAGTATAGGTGCTTGTGTGTTGTTCATAGCAGGGAGCTTTGCGGTACTGGGGAGGAGAGTGAGCGCCAAGTGTACAATGTCTCCTTCAGAGACTCAGAGTTCTACACATTGTTACGTGTTAGCCCTGGTAGCACGTTCGTTAATTGGACTACAGTGGTTAAAAGCTCAACACAGTTTGGCCCTTTAAAGAAATATAAGTTTTATTGCAGGTCTAGCAAGTTACAGTACACCACACAATAAACAGATACAATCAATTAGTATCTCACTCTAGGTCCTTTATTGTTGGGAACACTTCCCTTTCACTCAGTCATGCAGTTAAACCTACCGTAATGAGGTCCGTGTCCTCGGCTAGAAATACCACAACTCTTCCTCTTCTCATTAAGCCACAGTCTGACACTCACCTGTTCTACCTGCACACTCCCTTGAGTACACACTGTTTCGCTGTCCGCAGTCTAGGGAACAGTTCACTGGGTTTCGCAATCCCCACAGCACTTCACTGCAATAATCCTCTGTCGCACAGTGGAACACACTCATTCGCTCAGAAAACACAGTCGTCCCCCGCTGGCCAGGTCGCTTTATATAGCGGGCTGGTGACTCAATGGATGTTTCCAGAGCAGTCCAGGATTCACAGCTTCCCGAAAATTCCATCACTAGTTAGGTCACGAACATTCTGGACGGTCTCTTTGTTACTGCTGTCTTCTTGTTTCGCAAATCGCTGGTAAACATAGGGGCAGGGGGTAGCCCGAGGCGGCCTGTGACTCACGCAGCGAGGTGATGAACTAACCGCGCAGCCATAACAATGTATATCAGTCTCACAAAGCAGGGTGAACGACTACTACAGTGAAGCTCCGAGGTATTCATCTACTGTATGTACAGGATCTTTCATATAAAGTAAGAACGGTGAGTGGCGGCTTTGTTATCCGCTGTTGCAGTGGCCTTAGCCGAGCTTGTGGCGTGCCACTACCCCCTGCTCTAGTATTGAAAGCGTGCGCATATACTGTACTCGACCTTGCAATAAACGTGCAGGTGTTCAGTCGCCAGTCTGAACCTCTGATGTTAACATGAGCCAGTTATCATTACAACATCATATTTTTTTATGTAAAACTTATTGTAAGTATTAGTCGGATCGGTGGGTACATGATGCATTTGTTCAACAATTTCCTGATGAAGTGCCTTCTTCACTAGCACATATTCACGTAATTGTAAATAAGTTTGACACTACTGACTCAGTGCTCAATAAAAAACATAAAATTAAAAGTCAGAAATATTACTTTGGCAGAACTCACTCGCGTCAGCGAGAAAGTGGTTACCAGATACGATGCCTGTATAACCCAGGAAGGACGACACTTCCAGCATCTTTTATAAGGTAATATTTCATATAGGATTGTACACACGCTTAAAGCAGGGGGCCGTGGCGCGCCACAAGCTCGGCCAAGGACACCGCAGCAGCGAATAACAAAACTGCGGCTTACCGTTCTTACTTTACATGAAAGACCTTGTACAAGAATTAAATATCTTGACTCACTCACCCATTCATCAAGGATCGATCCACAGCCAAAACCGATGAATATTGGATATTGAAAGTTGGTATGCAGATCGTTACAATATTTATATGCAGTGAATACATAATAACTATATCACAACGTCCTTTGAATACATAACTATGATGTACTATTATGTATCGTTAGGATTAGCAACAAACCCATCAAGGTTTTACATACAGTAACCACCTTGATGGCTGTGCCAACTTTTAAAATATAAAGAACTGTACGGGCTTCACCCCCCAGCACAGCAGTCTTATAATAGTCAATTTAGTGATGTTCTTGTTTCAAAGCTAAGTTCAATCCATAGGTACAAATTGGTGTACCAAATCATACTTTTTTAGATACAGTGCTGTTTTTTTTTGTCATTTACCACGAGATAACCTTTTGATGTGTAACATCTTTCCACTCGGTTGCTGGATAGTTTTGTGGGAGTGATTTTGAAAATTGAGGACGATAGTGGATCGGAACGATCGAGCTGGCAGTGGTGGATCAAACGGAAGTATGCACTGCCCGCTCGATCGATCAAACGGAAGTGTACTAGCTGGCAGTGGTGGACAACGGAAGTATGCACTGCCCGCTCGATCGATCAAACGGAAGTGTACTAGCTGGCAGTGGTGGACAACGGAAGTATGCACTGCCCGCTCGAACGATCGAATGGAAGTGTGCCCTAGCTGGCAGTGGTGGATCGAACGGAAGTATAAGACGCACTGCCAACTCGATCGATCGATCCACCTGGCACTGGTAAGAGAAACAATCAGCGCGCGGTGTCGAAAATTGATACCATGACGCACTCCCGGCCATGTGGAATGTATATGACATACTGAACGGAAAACGCTCATGCGAACTCTGGTGTCAAGTGATTTTAACAAATGACATGGTACATGTTCGAAGTCTTCGTATCAGTATTTTTAAATGGTAAAATGACTTAATATCAAACATTGTAAATAGTCGGCACTGCATTGGCACAAGGCATTTTAAACTCAGTGTCACTCAGGAACATTATCGTAACAAAAAAGTCCTCTCGGCACGCCGGAAGGCGGAGGTAGATTTCACCGGACAAACTTGGGGATAGGCGAAAATAGGCAGAATATGCTGGTTTTCGTAGAAGGATCAGACCTCATTTATTGCGAGAAGATATTTTATAATTGGAGCTTAATTAACTTTGTTTTTCGTCATTTAAGCTTATTTTAAACATTTTATTGTCTTATGGGAACGGTAACCTTCTTGTCATTTGGGGTCCATTTTTATACTTGTGGTCACACTGTCCTTATGCAAGGTTTCGACACTCATGTGTGACTATGTAACGGTCTGTTACTTCTTCACGCAAAATTATATCTCCCGCAGAGATTTTGGTTGGTTGCTCAGTTTAGGGGCTGCGACAACGCGGTCATGTAACCCCGTGTACTTAGGGATGGCTGTATTCGTCTGTAATTCAGGTAAGGACTGCAGACGGTCAATTTCAAGCAGTAGTTCCTAATGTTGCTACCAGGTACTACCGTCAACGACTCCTAGCTGTGAACTTGGCTACTAGATGCCATCGCAACCAGCAACTCGCAACGAACGTTGGAACTTCCCCTCCAAAGGAAAGCATACTGAGAGATTTTAGCGCTCTTAGAAAATCCGACTACTTCGGCCGACTTTGAACTCGCGACCTTGGGCATAGACATTCAGCATGCTACCAGTTACGTCACCGAAGCCGCTTCACACTTAGTCAGATGAAAATCTGAATCTGATCTCGTGTAAGTGCATTATCTTGGCAACGTCTGATGGCTCATCCCTCATCAATTTAGTAGTGTTGCCATGGAAACCTATGATAGCTCTTGGCATTTTCTTATAATTCCGAAATCATTTTTCTCATCCCTTGCCATAATGGTGGGTCATATCAAAAATTCTTTAAGACAAACGTTTTAGGTAATTATTAGGGGAATATTGTCCACTTTGTACGGTTTTGATATTGTGCCTATTAAGAGAGATATGATTAATGTTTCCCGAAAAACCCACTTTTGCCCACCCCTTTGGTCAATGGTTGGTGCTATAAAAAAACTCTTCAAACATAAATTTTTGGGCTTTATCCGACACATAGTATGAACGTTGAACGGATTCGATATTTCATATATTAAGAGAGTTATAGCAATATTTCACTTTTTCGAAAAAAGCCCCCCATTTTCACCCCCTTCGACCGATTTAGCCCAGTAACGAACTCGACCGAAATTTTATAGGTATACATATTCGGTAAAAATTCAAAGTGATTGGTGCAAAATTACGGCAGTTATCGTGTCCACAAGAAACTGATATATATATTAGCTGACCCGGCAGACGTTGTCCTGCCAATCAGAGAAAGTGTTGTAACTTTGTTTCTGGAAGTGCTTTTGGATACAAACTATTTTTTCCAATTTCTGTTAACTTCCTCTAAACTATCGTGAAATGAATTAACTAATCTAGAAACATTCGTGGGAGCGTGCACAACAACTCTCCAAAGTTTCATCGCAATCGAATAAATGGCATATAACGCATACGGGATATTGTTTAAATGATTCGTGCGCTGTCACTCATTTGTTGAATCTACTCGTGCTCTACCAACTGTGAAATGGATTTACTAAGTTAGAAACCTTCATGTAAGTTTACACAACAACTCATCAAAGTTTCATCACAATCGATGAATAGTATATGAACGCATACGGGATTTTGTTGGAACGCTTCGCGCGTCGTCACTCATTTGTTACTTCTACTCGTGCGCTACCAATATTGTAAAATGGATTTACCAAGTTGAACACCTTCCCTGGCGTTACACAGCAACTCATCAAAGTTTCATTGGAATCGGACGAATGGTATTTGAACGCATACGGGAACTTATTGAAACGATTCGCGCGTCGTCGCTCATTTGTTGAATCTACTCGTGCGCAACCTCCTGTGAAATGGTTTTACTAAGTTGGAAACCCTCACGTAAGTGTACACAACATCTCACCCGAGTTTCATTGCAATCGGATGAAAGGTATATGAACGCATGTCGTCGCTCATTTGTTGAATCTACTCGTGCGCTACCTATTGCAAAATTGATTTACTAATCCAGAACCCTCCTCTGGAGTGTACACAACATCTCACCCAAGTTTCATCGCTATCGGACGAATGATATTTGTATGCATACGGGACCTTGTTGAAACGCTTCGCACGTCGTCGCTCATTTGTTGAATCTACTCGTGCGCTAGCTATTGTAAAATGGATTTACTAATTTAGAAACCTTCACGTAAGTGTACACAACAACTCATCAAAGTTTCATCTCAATCGATGAATGGTATATAAACTTATACGGGATTTGGTTGAAATGCTTCGCGCGTCGTCACTCATTTGTTGAATCTAGTCGGACGCTACCTATTGTAAAAATGATTTACTAAGCCATAAGCCTTCCCTGGAGTGTACACAACATCTCACTCAAGTTTCATCGCTATAAGGACGAATGGGATTTGCACGCATACGGTACCTTGTTGAAACGCTTCGCGCGTCATCGCTCATTTGTTGAATCTACTCGTGCGCAACCTCATGTGAAATGGATTTACTAAGTTAGAAACCTTCACGTAAGTGTATACAACAACTCATCAATGTTTCATCGCAATCGATAAATGGTACTTCCCCCGTAATTGAATTATATAGAGACCACGGTGGCTATATTGAAATTATAAGGAAAGTTATGGTTGTCATAGTTATGACGAGGGTAGTCATGACGTAAGCACGGATGACGCAAACGTTATGCCAGCAGGCTACTTGAGCTGAGATTCTCAGTGACGTCAGCATTTAGTCGAGAATGTTCCAAGATTTACGACGCAGTCGCAGGAAACGAGGAATTCTGCTGAGGAAGAAACTATGCTATTGGAGGGGAGGCTTGAACCAATGAACGATAGTTTAAAGGAAGACGGAGATTGCTGAAACTATGGTATTTTTATTACTTTTGGAATGCAGAATTGTGGAAATCCATTTGCAGTAGAGGCATTGATTTGGAATTTTGGTGAAATTTATTTTCAGTTTTTGAATTTTGAAAATCCGTCATGTATTAACGAAGTTGGAACTTTCAGCGATGACGCAGTATCACGCTCTGGAAGGGATGGAAACGCCCCTCATGAAGTTAATAAAAGGGCTTGCGCAGAAGAGAGGAGTCTCATTCTCCGCTCATTCTCCGATCATTCTCCGATCTCATTCTCAGATCATCGAAGTCTAATTGTGAAAGTTCTTTTCTTATACAGTCATTTTAGTGAGACGTCGAAGTGAAAAGTAGTGAAAAGAGTCGTCTTTATAACGCGTGGTGAAGCCACTGCATTAACGAGATCCAAGTCAAACTAGGTGAAGTTAAAACGGACCTTAGAACGCTTCTACAAGTTTAGCTTCGAACAGTTAGCGGTCGCCGATAAGCTAATTCTATTGTGCAGTGCTACATGAAGTAATATAGAAAAGCTGAACAATTTCGAGCGAATAGTTTGAAAGATATTAGCACTTTTACACGACTGACAAAAGTGATTATCTCGCCACCTGAGAAGCACTATTGTATCGCCAGAATTAACGCCACGGCTGACGCTGCTAGTGAAATAGGGAGACTTCAGATTGCTTTTGTTACACAACACTACAGTATAATGGAGCAATACGGCAGTTTGTTCTTCTATTACTACAACCGAAGAGCAGATGGAAGGCTAAAGGACTTAATGCAATTGGGACATATTTCAACGGAGTAAGATAGCAACATGGAACTTCGCTAATTGCTATTCCACACAAGCGAACATGTGGTGAATACCATCTACATCCATGTTTCGTGATTAAAGGCTGAATACTATCGAACAGCAATGGAATCTATTACATACTCACTGTATATGAATATTTCTTCGGAAATTTCTACAAAAAACTTCATGGCGATTGTCTACTGGAACTTCAGGGAATTTTTCAAGAGAGGTCAGGGTTGTCCCGACTCACAAAGAAGATTATTGCCGGAAGGATGTCTATTCGTCTTCAAGGAGCAGTGCGATTTCCGGAGAAGGAAGCAGTTCGATTCTCCAAGGGTGCTATTTCCTATTTCGAGGATGGAGCTCAGCTTTAACTTGGTGAAATGGATCCATCAGCAGTCTTCTTTGGGGAATTTTCCTCTGGAACGTCAATCGGCAGATAAGGTAGTCGTGAACGTTTATTGTATTTGAGTTTCTTAATGATGTTTGAGCAACTATTTTCCCCATATTTTTGTCCTCATGTATTTTGCCCTATTTTCTTGTTGAAATTCTTATTCTCAGTACACCTTGATGAGTTATGCCTTTTTCGACGATTTATTAAGACATTGTTATGTC
The DNA here is from genome assembly GCA_946902985.2 of Meconema thalassinum. Taxonomy (NCBI): domain Eukaryota; kingdom Metazoa; phylum Arthropoda; class Insecta; order Orthoptera; family Tettigoniidae; genus Meconema; species Meconema thalassinum. The sequence continues at coordinate 417,120,898 of OX336391.1, forward strand.
ATGGGCATAGTTAAATGATTTTGGATCAGTTGAGACTGATATTTAGATTTTTCAGTAATTAATATTTTGTAGTCACGATTTGACTGTAAGTTAATGATTTTTATGGCAGATTTAAATTCAGACAGCGTGTCACTTTATTAAAGTAATTCTACCCCAGTTTAATTACTTTGACCAATTTTCTGTCATCATCAAGAAGGAAGAACATTTAAATGATTTTAGAGCGTTAAAATCCATTACGTTGTCGACGATCTTGGAAATACTAGTCGTTATTTGAATTGATTGCAACACAGACATTTATCGTCAGTTATGAACGATCATTGCATCATAGACACTTTTGTGAAAGATTAACTTTAATAATGAATTATTGAATGCATTAAAGTCAAGAACTTTTGTTAGGAGTTTTTTTCAATTAGAGATTTATATAACTATGTTTGCATTCCCCAGTCTATTTGGATTCTATTCGACTACTTTGCAGTTTTAGTCGCACCTTTGATGATAGTATTTTTATACTACAATTTTTTTAAAGATGTTAATCTTAAATTTTGATAGACCAGACAGGCGTATATAAGCGTATTCACTATTAAATTTGTTTGTGATTGGCAAGTTTTGACTTCATTTCGGTTCATGAATGAAATCCACGAAGGTTAAATGAAAACAGTTTTGAAACAATTAATGATTATAAGAATTTTTAAGTGGAACTATGAATGTATAATCGCTAGTGCAGCGCATGTGTTGAAAGTCGCTGATGTATAATGCCCTTGAATATGAAGGAGGTTCCCACAGGAATTAATGTTAAAGAATTATTTGTGGAAGTTTTTGTAAGTTCTGTGGAAGTTTTTGATGCCATATAGATTAATATATGATGAATTTTGGGCCTAATTTTTAATGCAGTTTGTGCATTAACTTGTTAGCGAAGTATTTTCCGCTGGAGTAAGATTGTCATAGTTCGTTGAAAATTAATCAAGTGAATTAACTGTTATAATTAACACGAGTTTTGAAAGAATTTGAGATAAGATTTTGAATGAAGATTACCGTCACAAATCATTATTAAAACTTTTATTAAAACAGATTGTGACATTAACATGTATAACTAACCTTCATTGGTCGATTATATGGACACGATTATGAAAATTACCAACCGGATGAACCTGTGGTTAATGTATTTCTTAAATTAATAATTTAAACAATTTAAATGTTAATATTGTAAATAAATGCTGTAAATATTTTTGACAATAATATGGAACGAAAGTGATGTTAAAGGCGTGCTTATAATATTTTTATTGTCTTTGACAAATATTATAAACAATTTCTAATTGTTATAAATAATTTATGTGATTTTGTTATAAACATTTAAGAGCTTATTAAACATTTGCATGAGAACTTAACAAGTTTAAGGAATTATCATAATGATCCAGTAGGATGTGAGTAAAGTATTTGAAAGATTTGCGTAAATATATATTTGAGTTGTCTTGTAGACATTTAAAAGCTTGAGAGAGAGAGCTGTATTCTTACGTAACGTAGCATGTGAGAAGGGAGCCCATTTGACAAAGTATGCAACAGGTTGGAGGGTAGCTCGCAGCTGTCCCAACAACTGGTTATCAGCGGGTGAGGTCGTCCACACTCTGGCCTTGCGACTATAAATACAATTGTCATGTTTATTAAAAGGAAACCAAATGCTCTATATATGTCTCGTTATCACTTCCTTTCCAATCCAATTGTGTTATGAATATTACGTTATTTGGAGCTCGTGGGAGCTAATATGTTCTATATCATGTTGTATGATAATTTTGCAAGTCCTACAGGAGGACGTAGTCAGATTGACATGGGCTACTGATAGCCACGTGTATTTTGTTGTGTTATTAAAATCTTACCCTTTATTTGAAATAAAGATTTGTACAGTTCAAAGTTCTCGTCTTCGTTCCGGTTCATTTTTAAATGTCATGGTGGAGGTTATTGTGTGAACAGACTTTAGTGATCCTGTTGTCAACCCAATCCCCGAGATAATTTTAAGAGGTAAGTAACGGTAAGTATGAACCCCCGTCTATTTTGGTGTGTTCCACAATGATTTCCTGTGAACTTCTGTGCTCATATCTCGATAGTATCTGTCAGTGCCATTTTCATTGATGTAGCTGAGCCGGTGCGATTGATTGTTGGCAATCCGATTGAGGGGGCGGATATCTGACAGCCTACTATCCAGGTAACCGGGGACAGTACATAAACTTATACGGGATTTTGTTGAAACGCTTCGCGCGTCGTCACTCATTTGTTGAATCTACTCGTAAGCTACCTATTGTAAAATGAATTTACTAAGCCAGAAGCCTTCCCTGGAGTGTACACAACATCTCACCCAAGTTTCATCGCTATCGGACGAATGGTATTTTAATGCATACGGGACCTTTTTGAAACGCTTCGCGCGTCGTCGCTCATTTGTTGAATCTAGTCGTGCGCTATCTATTGTAAAATGGATTTACTAAGCCAAACCCCTTCCCTGGAGTGCACTCAAAATCTCACCCAAGTATCATCGCAATCGGATGTGTGGTGTATGAACGCATACGGGACTTTGAAACGCTCTAACGTGCAGAGACAAACAGTAGAATTCGACATCACTGCCACCTTTGGTATAAAACACAACTTTCCGCCACGGGCGGAGTGTATGTTATGGCGGTAGTTGCACAGGTTGCGACCAGGTGGCTCTACGTGCAGAGACAAACCGCCCAAAAGCATCATTTTTAACTAAGGCTAGCGGTTTCCATGAGGGGGCTGCGTGGCGCAGTCAGTAGAGGCGCTGAGCTTCTAACTGAAAGAGAGTGGGTTCGATCCCCACCCAGGTAGTGGATTTTAGAAACAAAACTACCACTTTCGGAAACGCAAATAGCCCTGGGGTTCACTCAGCCTACACCGGAAATGAGTACCAGGGTAATGCCTGGGAGCTAAGGCGGCCGGGCGTGGAGCTGACAACTCCATCCCATCTAGTGCCGATGTCACAAAAAGTGGAAGCCTTTACCTTCCACTACTCCCAGGGCCTCCATGGCCTGTACGGAGTTGGCTTTGCCTTTGCTTTTGCTAGCGGTTTCCATGACGACTGTTTATGACTGTATATTGTGGTTATATAATTGCGTGTAAATTGTGGTTCTAAAATTCTAAAATTGCACATACCTGGTCAAATTGCGAATCTAAACCATACATGGACCCACCCTAAAATACATACAAAATTTCATCGAAGTCGGCCCAGCCATTTAGGAGGAGTTCAGTCACATACACACCTGTCGAAGAATTATATATATAAAGATATATATATATATATATATATATATATTGAACCCTTGCAAAGAAGCATATGAGACTCAGATTCGGGGCGTAACAGGTCATATTCGTAAGTTGCTGTCAGGGCGCTTCATTAACTTGCAGGGTAACATATAACAAAATTAACATGCAGGAAAGAGTGAAGCCAGGGTTAAAAACAACTGAATTTAATAACAAATCACCATATTTACACATAAACAATTAACAACAAAATCTCCCAACTGACTCCCATTTAATAAAAATGCCAAAAACTAGGCGGTATCTCTGGAGAGATTAATTACCTGGACCAAGTGTCCTTAAATGAAAGATACAAAAGTGACCATATAAGTGACCATATAAGTGACCATATAAATGCGTATGCCGTTCTACATGCATCACGATGTGTACTTTGAATGCGTGATTCGTTATCATCCGGAATGACCCTTCAAACACCGAATCCGCATTTCCTAGAGCTAGACCGACACGGGGGAACACAACTACACTACTTAAATTAAACCGACACTTCCTAAATCTACTATAAACAAACACAAAATTTCCGTGTGAAATTGGACTTAGATTGCCGTAGCAACATTTACTGCCTAAAAACTTAGGACTTCACACACAAATCAACACAAGTACATTAACACGTGACCAATAGAAAATACTCAAATGACCGCTGTCAAAATTTACAAAATTCTCTACCATTACACCACACGGGTGTGTCACACAAAATTACATGAATCGAGTCATCAACAAAGCAATAGGCAAACAGCCAACATTTACGTTAATCACAATATTTTATCCATACAAGGTACAACAATCCGTTACACACATGGCGAACTCCCCAATTAATTATGGCTGAAAAATTAACCATCACAATGAACAGGTTTGCTATATGAAAGCTTACAGGGTTCAGTCGGACAAAAGGACTGCCTATCAAAATAAGTCACAGGCAAAACGGGCGGTTTGTGGAACACTGCATGTCTGTCAACCCACGTGTCAAAATATCTCGACCTCCCAGAACATGGGTCGAACCTCGAAGAAATGTGCCCCAAAGCACGATAATACATGTGTGTGTCAGAATAACCATATGGACAAGAATCAGCAGTCTCCCAAGAGCACTCTGTCTTTCCATCTAAAAATACAATAGCAGCAAAAATATATAAGGGCGGTAGGACAACTACCCCCTCCTCACGTAGAATCAACACACACTAGACACATCAACACACACTGAATCACACGTATGGGTTTTGACAGACCCTGAAATAAAAGACACAAATAATATCCACATGCTGGCGCCATCGTTTTATGCCGTGACTAGTCACCTGAAAAGGACTCAAGAAAATCTATCAAAATTAGAACGAAGGTGTTCTACAATTACTTTTAAGTTGGTGCACTCGGCTACCCTAACATGAATAATAACCTGTTCAGCAAAATGTTTTACACTAATTTCCTCCCATTCCTATTTCAAATATTAACGTTAACAAAGCACCATTTATCGAATGTAACGGGTTCCGCAATTGCAAGGATAAAATCACGCACGCACGCCGCGTACATTACACTTGACTCAAGAAAGAAACAAAATATCAACAAACACTTTGGCCACGCGCCAACGGACATTTAAACATACAGTGTCGGTACAAGAAAAACTCTAAAACAACAAGAAAGAAAAACATGACTATATACAAAGTTCCCCGGCCAAATCTAACTACATAATTGAAATAAATCCAATTTTAGTACATCACCGCTTCTGCATGTAGACCAAGGACATTCTCCTCAACCCATTGCCCTATGGACAATTTAGCTCTCCATAGTAGTCGTCTGTGCTGATTTCTTGAAGCTCATCCCAACTTCAAACCACGTGCTGTTCATCTTGGTCTCGACTCCTTGGCAGAAAAGTTCAATATTAAATATTTGCCTATCTATAATCGCTTGCAGGCTACTCAGTTCACCCACAATTGTCCTATTGCGATTAATAGCGAAGACTGGCCCTAATTATATCGGACACACGCACTATAAAAACATACATAAAATACACACAATTTATACAGAAAATATACATCTCGAGTCCGCGCCACTGGCTCGTTAACAAGTTCACAATCCTGGCTGCACTAGCAGTCGCTATCTCGTCCGGTATTTCCGTCTGTACTATGGACTTCGGTTCTGGTAAGCGCTAATTAGGGTGATACGATACCTCCCTCTTAAAGTTGAACTCGTCGTCTTGAAATGAATGTTACTGTTCATCACGCGCTACCGTGAAATATTTAGACCACACAACAAAGTTGATTTTATAATAAAATGTATTATAGCTTTTACAATTTGATACTGCGATCGCTACGACTTTAGTTCCTCAAAGCTTACAACATGAATTCGCTTCACTGATTTAGAGCGTAAAAATCACATTTTACACCAAATAATGACTTAGATAAATTCGAGCGTCAAAATCACAACCCAAACTGACGTGGAGTATGCCTCTCAAGGCTCCAAAAGAATAGACTTTAAAATTCACACTTCGAACTGACGTGGAGTCTGCCTCTGAAGGCTCCACAAGATAAGACTTTAATTGGCGTCAGGCCAAGCTATTTATGAGAAACTGACAAGGGCGGTGGAGTGGGGCAAAGTCGGATAAAAACTTCCGGAGTTTTTGTCTCACAAAGATGTAGCTAGTGTCATTCTTCTCCAAATAAATCCAACGTCTCAAATAACTCGAGCGGAAATTAATCCGTTCGGCGGTTCCTTAGATACACACTTCCGCGGGCTTTTTACTACTGACGCCGTCCACCTCGTGGTCATGGCTTGGTCTCTTGTGATTGGCTGATTCAATCGTATGTTCGTTGAGAGGACCTCGTGATTCTTCCTTTATGTCTCCAATTTTGGTACAGTAGTTGCACAATTTAGCCTTGAACTCGACTAATTCTGGCCGTCCCCCAGGAATAGCTACTGGCTCAACTTCTGTTGCAATCGTTACGAAATGCTGGCCTCCCTAATATCCAAGTCGACTTCCTTACGTGCTGCCTGGGCCGTAGTAATAATAATAATAAATATGAATACTTATTTATCGAAGATCAATAAGGGTTCAATATATATATATATACATACATAAATTATATATAAACTTTTGAACTGACGGTGGTTTTGGGGTCTGGGGGATGTGAAACGCGAAGATATGTCGAAATTTGCCGGAAGTCGAAACGTGGTACCCATTGCAATAGTTAGCTTTCTAATGAAATCTACCTCTGGTTGGTTCCTCAGTTTAGGGGCTGCGACAACGCGGTCATCTAACCCCGTGTACTTTGGGTGAGTGTAGAATCTGTCTGATAAACGGTGTGAATTGTAATGGCTGTATTTTTCTTAATTCAGGTAAGGACTGCAGACGGTCAATTTCAAGCAGTAGTTCCTAATGTTGCTACCAGGTACTACCGTCAACGACTCCTAGCTGTGAACTTGGTTACTAGATGCCACCCCAACCAGCAACTCGCAACGAACGTTGGAACTTCCCCTCCAAAGGAAAGCATACTGAGGGATTTTAGCGCTCTTAGAAAATCCGACGACTTCGGCCGGCTTTGAAACCGCGACCTTGGGCATAGACATTCAGCATGCTACCAGTTACGTCACCGAAGCCGCTTCCCACTTAGTCAGATGGAAATACTGAATCTGATCTCGTGCAAGTGCGTTGTCATGGCAACAATGATGGCTCATCCCTCATCAATTTAGTAGTGTTGCCATGGCAACCTCTGATAGCTCATGGCATTTTCTTATAATTCCGAAATGATTTTTCTCATCCCTTGGCGTAATGGTGGGTCATATCAAAAATTCGTTCAGACAAAAGTTTTAGGTAATTATTAGGGGAATATTGTCCATTCCGTACGGCTTTGATATTGTGCCTATTAAGAGAGATATGATTAATGTTTCCCGAAAAACCCACTTTTTCCCACCCCTTTGGTCAATGGTTGGTGCTATAAAAAAAACTCTTCAAACATAAATTTTTGGGCTTTATCCGATACATAGTATGAACGTTGAACGGATTCGATATGTCACATATTAAGAGAGTTATAGCAATATTTCACTTTTTCCAAAAAAGCCCCCCATTTTCACCCCCTTCGACCGATTTAGCCCAGTAACGAACTCGACCGAGATTTTATAGGTATACAGATTCGGTAAAAAATTCAAAGTGATTGGTGCACAATTACGGCAGTTATCGTGTCCATAAGAAACTGATATACATATATATATATACATACATAAATTATATATAAACTTTTGAACTGACGGTGGTTTTGGGGTCTGGGGGGTGTGAAACGCGAAGATATGTCGAAAATTTTCCGGAAGTCGAAACATGGGACCCATTGCAATAGTTAGCTTTCTAATGAAATCTACCTAAAAAAATACAAATGAAACTTAATTCCGTAATGCAGTATTATTGGAACGTGGAAATAAGTCTCCATCTTGTGCACAACAATTGCGTAGGCAATATAGCCGTGGGATTATTGCGTATGACTGTGAATCAAGAGGTCTTGGGTTCGAATCTTGGGCGGGGTAGATATTTTTGCTACCAGATTATCATTTTAAACGATATTTATCATATCAACATGACTCATTTTAACAGAATCCGTATGAAATTACGTGTTGGTCTGTGAATCAAGAGGGCCTGTTTATAAGGAATTTAAGGTTATGAGCGGTGTCGCGGTTATTAAACTAGTTGATCCATATCGTATTAGGTTCTTTGTGGACACGATAACTGCCGTAATTTTGCTCCAATCAGTTTGAATTTTTTACATAATAAGTATCCCATTAAAGTCTCGGTCGAGTTCGTTAATCGGCAAAATCGGTCGAAGGGGGTGAAAATGGGGGGCTTTTTTTCGAAAAAGTGAAATTTCGCTATAACTCTTTTAATACGTGAAATATCGAATCCATTCAAAGTTCATAATATGTGCCGGATAAGTGCCAAAAATTTATGTCAAATAAGTTTTTTGATAGCACCAACCATTGACCAAAGGGGTGAAAAAAAAGTGGGTTTTTCGGGAAACATTAATCATATCTCTCTTAATAGGCACAATATCAAAACCGTACAAAATGGAAAATATTCCCCTAATAATTACCTAAAACTTTTGTCTGATTTTTTTTGATATGACCCACCATTACGCCAAGGGATCAGAAAAATGATTTCGGAATTAAAGAAAATGCCAAGTGCCATCAGAGGTTACCATGACAACGCTTCTAAATTGATGAGGGATGAGCTATTAGAGGTTGCCAAGACAACGCCATTGACAAGATCACATTCATTTTTAGCCTACTTTTCACACTTTGCAAAAATGAGGAAAAAGTAGACTTATGAGATCGATCCGGGAAAATGTCTGTCTGTCCTTCTGTCTGTCTATTTGTCTGTCTATCCTTCTGTATGTGTGTGTGTGTGTCCCTATCAACTCCTAAACGGCTGCAGCAATCGAAACCAAATTTAGTATGAGTAAAGATGTAAACCGGAATATCTCAGGCCCATATTTGAAAAAGATGTCAGTGCTACCAACTGCTTAAAAAACGCACTAGAAATGTGAGCTCCATGTTGGATATCTTGGAAGGTATACATGGGAGCTATTCCAAAATTGGCACACATGTAGATAATACTATTTCAGTTTAATTTCCAGGAGGCCATACATGACAGTGTTGCCAAAATAATTTTAAGCCTTCTGATATGTCCAATTTTTAAACGCATATAACTTCTACACTATCAATTGGGTTTCAACCAAATTTTGTTTGTAATATGTATACATAAACAGATATGACTGAGTGTATTCTTAAGAGCCACCAGGGCTGCCAACTGTTAATAATTGCTCTCTCTATTTTTTTATCCAAATACCAATATATCAGAAAGTATGCAAGCCGACAGCTTTAAACTATGCACACGTATATTACCTGACATTTTACATTAATTTGGAGTAACTTATATACGTCAGTTCTACCAACATGATTCTAAGCCTGCTAATAGGACCAATTTTTAAATACATTTAACTTCTATACTGTCAGTTGGATTTCAACCAAATTTCGTATATGCTATGTGTAACATAACAGATATGACTATGAGTATTCTTAAGAGCAATCAGGGCTCCCAACTGTTAATAAATGGTGTCTATATTTTTTACCCTAATGTCAATATATCAGAAAGTAAGCAAGCCAACAGCTCTATACTTTGCACACGTATAGCAGCTGACATTCTAGATTAATTTGGAGTAATTAATATAAGTCAGTGCTGCCAGCATGATTCTATGCCTGTTGATAGCTCCAATTTTAAAATACATGTAACTTCTATACCAACAAATTGATTTCATCCAAAATTTGCACAAAAAGATATCATAATATTTCAGATTATTTCTGACCAGCACTCGCATGACATTGTTGCCAACATGCTTTTACGTGTACTAATAGATCCAATGTCTAACTCCATGTAACGTCCTTTGGACTTCAACCACATTTTGTATTCTGTACCTTAAGAGATGGAATTAAGAATATATTCAGTCACTAGGGCTGCCAACTGTATTGCTCTATTAGGCTACATTATGCCTAGTATACAGTATTTCGAACTAATTAAGACATTTCGATATTACCAACTTAATTTCATCATTATTCTAGATAGGTTCATATACTGTAGATTAATCATTGGCATGAATCTTAATTTTAAGAAAAGTAGGCTCTTTAGTTCGTCACGGAACTTCTTGTTCCATCTGACTATGAGGGAAGCGGCTAACTGGTAGCATGCTGAACTTCTATGCCCAAGGTCGCTGGTTCAAAGCCGGCCAAAGTCGCCGGATTTTCTAAGAGCGCTAAAAATCCCTCAGCATGCTTTCCTTCGGAGGGGAAGTTACAACGTTCGTTGCAAGTTGCTGGTTGCGGTGGCATCTAGCAGCCAAGTTCAAAGCTAGGTGTCGTTGACGGTAGTATTTGGTTTAAAATTAGGTACTACCACTTATAATTGACCGTCTGAAGACCTTACCTGGATTACAGACTAATACAGTCATCACAATTAACACCGTTTATCAGACACACCCAATGTACACGGGGTTACATGACGTTGTCGCAGCCCCTAAACTGAGAAACCAACCAACATCTATGCGGGAGATAAAATTTTGCATGAAGAAGTAACATACTGTTGGATAGTTACACATCAGTTCCAAACCTTGCATAAAGACAGTGTGATCACAAGTATAAAAATGAACCCCAAATGACAAGAAGGTTACCATCCCCATAAGACAATAAAATGTTAAAAATATGCATAGAAAGACGAAAAAAAAATTAATTAACCGACAATTTTAAAATACTTTCTCGCAATAAATGAGGTCTTATCCTCCTACGAAAACCTGCTTATTTTGCCTATTATAGCCTATCCCCTAGTTTGCCCGGTGAAATCTACGTCCGCCTTCCGGCGTGCCGAGAGGAATTTTTCTTTATTTAGGCTAGTGCTGGTGGAAGCTACAAATCATCTAATAAAATGAGTTCCGTATTATAAACTACAATATCTGTAAAACACTCCCTTTTACAATAGATTAATATTTGTGCCAATAATAGTATAAAATACCGGTGTATCAACAATTTCACGTGAGGTTTCTTCTATGTCAGATGTTACACATCATATGCGACTACTGTAAGGCTCGTAATTTTTAGCCTATTTTCAATTTTGAAAAAAATAGGCTTATGAGATCACCTTTTGTTCGTGTGTGCGTGTGTGTGTGTGTGTGTGTGCGTGTGTGTGTGATTCGTGTGTGTGTCCCCCCCTAATAAAATCGAAACGGCTGGAGCGATTTCAATGAAACTCGGGAAGTTCATAGCACTATTCCCGGCGACCTCGACCGTGCCCTTCAAATTTTGTTACGTCTCACCAATCCAACATGGCGGCTGTGCGAAATATTTCACTAGCATTCAATATCTCCGAAACTATTACCGATATCGCCCTGAAATTGTGTACGGTAATAAAGGGCACTACTAGAAGTTCACCTATGCGACTTTCAAAAACCTGGTAACTACAAAACCAACATGGCGGCCAAGCGAATTTGAGATATTTAAATAGATTTTTCTCGCGATTTAACTATCTAAATGTAATAAAACTTGGTACAGCAAATGTTTATACACATTGTAATGCACTGGAGTCTTAGTTCAATTGTTTACATAACCTCAAAATGGCGGCTGTGCGAAATATTTCACTGACATTCTATATCTCCGAAACTATTACAGATATCACCCTGCAATTTTGTACGGTGATAAAGGGTACTGATACAGGTATACCTATGTATATTTCATAAACCTGTAAAGTACGAAACGAACATGGCGACCAAGCGAATTTAAAATATTTTAATAGACTTTTCTCGTGATTTAACTCTCTGAGCGCAGTGAAATATGGTACAGTAATTGATTTTGCAGATTGTAATGCACTGCCATCTAATTTATTTCAATTGCTTACATAACCTCAAGATGGCGGCTGTGCGAAATTTTAAAATTAAGTTTTAATTTCTTGTGTCGTAATCATGCGATCGAAGTGAAAGTTTGAATAATGAACCTAGGCAATAATTGTCCTTGAATGGTACATAACTCTATGGCCTATACACATAACACTCCTAAATGGTGAGCTCCCGAAATATTTAGACGGTTCTCAATATCTATGAATCTTTTACAGCAACCAAACTGAATTTTTTTAATGTTCATAGAGACTATGAACATATGTTCACCTATAGGACTTTCAGGAACCTGGTGAGCACAAATCCAACATATTTAAATGGACGTTTCTCGAGAATTAACTATCCGAGTGCCGTGAAACGTTGCACGTTAAATGCTCATACAAATGTTGATCCACTGGCATCTAATTTATTTCAATGGTTTGCATTATCACAAGATGGCTGCTGTGCGTAATTTTAAAATCTCGTTTTTACTTCTTGTTGTCTAATCATGCGATTGAAGTTTGAATACCACACGTACACAATAATCTTAATGTAATGGTACAAAAATAAAAATCCAACCTGGCGACCATCTGAAATATTTAGACGGTTCTCAATATCTACGAATCTGTTACAGCAATTAAACTGAAATTTTGTATGTTGATTGTGGCAGTTAACATAAGTAGGTTATATGAAAATAGGCTGTATAGTTCTTCACGGAACTACTTGTTTTATATTACTGTATACTGGTGTACTTAAGTGTTTTTGTCATTCAGATGTCACAGAGTGGACGAGTCTAACGAGACTTGTAGCTTGTACAATGGTGCTACAAATATGACAACAGTCGTCCCTAGCAGAAAGAAGCACATAAAACGTGTGTATCATTACGACCCTACCAGGGAATTGTTACCGCTAGACGTGGAGAGGGCCTGTAGTGTATACATTACGTCATCTCATCTCGTTATGGCTGCAGCGTTAGGTTGCGGAGCAAGAGGGAAACGCATGTACAGTCATACAATGAGAACACACCGCACAGCGCACGATCCAGCATGAATCATGCACACAAATGACATGTGATGAGGTTTCGCTGGCGAGGACTGCACATCTATCGTAGGCGTGTGGCTGGGTGGAGCGCATTAGTTCCGATTTCCGCTACCGGTAACAATTCGCTGCTAGTGTAGTACGTCGGGATTCTTTCCTACCCGTCACACTTTACTGTCGCTGAGCAGCAACTTACGCCCATAGCGATCATGGAGTCGGGTATTATTTTCACTTGTGCAGGACTCCATTTCTATTTCTTATCGAGCTCCTTTGTTCAACACTTGCTCTCTTCTCATCTCGATAGGATTACGTTAGAAATTCTAGGAAGTCAGTGATTTTACCACTTTTTCTAATGCGGTGCCCCCATGATTCAAACATTCGGAACTCTTCTTTATTACTGGTACAAGTAATTATATGTTACGGAACCAAGACGTTTTCTAAGGTTTTCCCCTTAAAACTATAAATAATAGCACTGTTTGAAAGGAGGTCATATTTTGAATAATTACACTTCAGAGTTCGGATCTTCTTTGTGTGTCTTTTAGGTAGATTTCATTAGAAAGCTAACTATTGCAATGGGTCCCATGTTTCGACTTCCGGAAAATTTCGACATATCTTCGCGTTTCACATCCCCCAGACCCCAAAACCACCGTCAGTTCAAAAGTTTATAAATAATTTATGTATATATATATATATATATATATATGTATATCAGTTTCTTGTGGACACGATAACTGCCGTAATTTTGCACCAATCACTTTGAATTTTTTACCGAATATGTATACCTATAAAATCTCGGTCGAGTTCGTTACTGGGCTAAATCGGTCGAAGGGGGTTAAAATGGGGGGCTTTTTTTTTTTCAAAAAAGTGAAATATTGCTATAACTCTCTTAATATGTGAAATATCGAATCCGTTCAACGTCCATACTATGTGTCGGATAAAGCCCAAAAATTTATGTTTGAAGAGTTTTTTTATAGCACCAACCATTGACCAAAGGGGTGGGAAAAAATGGTTTTTTCGGGAAACATTAATCATATCTCTCTTAATAGGCACAATATCAAAACCGTACAAAATGGACAATATTCCCCTAATAATTACCTATATCTTTTGTCTGAAAGAATTTTTGATATGACCCACCATTATGCCAAGGGATGAGAAAAATCATTTCGGAATTATAAGAAAATGCCAAGAGCTATAAGAGGTTGCCATGGCAACACTACTAAATTAATGAGGGATGAGCATCAGACGTTGCCATGACAACGCACTTGCACGAGATCAGATTCAGATTTCCATCCGACTAAGTGTGAAGCGGCTTCGGTGACGTAACTGGTAGCATGCTGAATTTCTATGCCCAAGGTCGCGAGTTAAAAGCCGGCCGAAGGTGTCGGATTTTCTAAGAGCGCTAAAAATCCCTCAGTATGCTTTCCTTTGGAGGGGAAGTTCCAACGTTCGTTGCGAGTTGCTGGTTGCGGTGGCATCTAGTAGCCAAGTTCACAGCTAGGTGTCGTTGGCGGTAGTACCTGGTGGCAACATTAGGAACTACTGCTTGAAATTGACCGTCTGCAGTCCTTACCTGAATTACAGACTAATACAGCCATCCCAAAGTACACGGGGTTACATGACCGCGTTGTCGCAGCCCCTAAACTGAGGAACCAACCAAATCTCTGCGGGAGATATAATTTTGCGTGAAGAAGTAACAGACCGTTACATAGTTACACATCAGTGTTGAAACCTTGCATAAGGACAGTGTGACCACAAGTGTAAAAATGGACCCCAAATGACAAGCAGGTTACCGTTCCCATAAGACAATAAAATGTTTAAAATAAGCATAAAATGACAAAAAACCAAGTTAATTAAGCTCCAATTATAAAATACCTTCTCGCAAGGTCTGATCCTTCTACGAAAACCTGCATATTCTGTCTATTTTCGCCTATCCCCAAGTTTGTCCGGTGAAATCTACCTCCGCCTTCCGGCGTGCCGAGAGGATTTTTTTTAGCAAAAGTTTCTTTTTAGTTGTTGTTTATCGTTGAGGGGTATGGACATCGTGGTCATTAATCCCTGTTAGGTATATTTCATTAGAAAGCTAACTATTGCAATGGGTACCATGTTTCGACTTCCGGAAAATTTCGTCATATCTTCGCGTTTCACATTCCTCAGACCCCAAAACCACCGTCAGTTCAAAAGTTTATATATATATATATATATATATATATATATATATATATATATATATATGTATATCAGTTTCTTGTGGACACGATAACTGCCGTAATTTTTCACCTTTCACTTTGAATTTTTACCGAATATGTATACCTATAAAATCTCGGTCGAGTTCGTTACTGGGCTAAATCGGTCGAAGGGGGTTAAAATGGGGGGCTTTTTTTTTTTCAAAAAAGTGAAATATTGCTATAACTCTCTTAATATGTGAAATATCGAATCCGTTCGACGTCCATACTATGTGTCGGATAAAGCCCAAAAATTTATGTTTGAAGAGTTTTTTTATAGCACCAACCATTAACCAAAGGGGTGGGAAAAAGTGTCTTTTTCGGGAAACATTAATCATATCTCTCTTAATAGGCACAATATCAAAACCGTACAAAATGGACAATATTCCCCTAATAATTACCTAAAACTTTTGTCTGAAAGAATTTTTGATATGACCTATCATTACGCCAAGGGATGAGAAAAATGATTTCGGAATTATAAGAAAATGCCAAGAGCTATCGTAGGTTGCCATGGCAACACTACTAAATTGATGAGGGATGAGCCATCAGACGTCGCCATGACAACGCACTTGCACGAGATCAGATTCAGATTTCCATCTGACTAAGTGTGAAGCGGCTTCGGTGACGTAACTGGTAGCATGCTAAACTTCTATGCCCAAGGTCGTGGGTTCAAAGCCGGCCAAAGTCGTCGGATTTTCTAAGAGCGCTAAAATTCCCTCAGTATGCTTTCCTTTGGAGGGGAAGTTCCAACGATCGTTGCGATTTCCTGGTTGCGGTGGCATCTAGTAGCCAAGTTCACAGTTAGGTGTCGTTGACGGTAGTATCTGGTAGAAACATTGGGAACTACTGCTTGAAATTGACCGTCTGCAGTCCTTACCTGATTTAGAGACTAATACAGCCATTCCAATTCAAACCGTTTATCAGACAGATTCTACACTCACCCAAAGTACACGGGGTTACATGACCGCGTTGTCGCAGCCCCTAAACTGATGAACCAACCAAAATCTCTGCGGGAGATATAATTTGGCGTGAAGAAGTAACAGACCGTTACATAGTTACTCATCAGTGTCGAAACCTTGCATAAGGACAGTGTGACCACAATTATAACAAGTAGTTCCGTGAAGAACTATACAGCCTATTTTCATATATCCTACTTATATTAACTGCCACTATCAACATACAAAATTTCAGTTTGATTGCTGTAATAGAATCGTAGATATTGAGTACCGACTAAATATTTCGGATGGTCGCCATGTTGGATTGTATATATGTAGGTCCTAGAGTTATGTACTGTCATATGAAGATTAGTGTGGACCTGTAGCATTCAAACTTCAATCGCATGATTAGGACACAAGAAATAATAAGGAGATTTTAAAATTTCGCACAGCTGCCATCTTGTGGTTATGGAAACAATTGAAATAAATTAGATGCCAGGGGATTAACATTCGTAAAAGGATTTACTGTACCAAGTTTCACTGCACTCGGATGGTTAAATTGCGAGAAACGTCCATTTGAATATTTATACTTCGCGTCGCCGCCATGTTGGATTTGTGATCACCAGGTTATTTAAAGTCCTATAGGTGAACTTAAGTTCATAGCCCCCATGAACATAAAAAAATCAGTTTGATTGTTATAATAGATCCGTAGATATTCAGAGTCGTCTAAATATTTCGGATGGTCGCCATGTTGGATTGTTAAATGTATAGGCCATAGAGTCATGTACCATTGAATGAAAATTATTGCGTAGGTTCATTATTCAAACTTTTACTTCGATCGCTTGATTAGGATACAAGAAATAAAAACTTAATTTTAAAATTCGCACAGCCGCCATCTTGAGGTTATGTAAACAATTGAACTAAATTAGATACCAGTGCATTACAATGTGTATAAACATTTCCTGTACCAGATTTAATTGCGTTTGGAACATTAAATCGCGAGAAAAATCTATTTAAAATTTTCAAATTTGCTTGGCCGCCATGTTCATTTTGTAGTTAACCGCTTTTTGAAAGTCTTATATATGAACTTCCAGTAGAGTCCTTTATCTCTGTATAAAATTTCAGGATGATACAGCTAATAGTTTCAGAGATATAGAATGCCGGTGAAATATTTCGCTCATCCGCCATCTTGTGGTTAAATAAACAATTGAACCAAGATAGATGTCGGTGCATTATAAAGTGTATAAACATATACTGTACCAAGTTTTATTGTGTTTGGTTTTTAAAATCGCGAGAAACGTCTATTTAAAAGTCGCAAATTCGCGTGGCCGCCATGATGGTTTTGCAGCTACCAGGTTTTCAAAAGTCACATAGGTGAACTTCTAGTAGTTCCCTTTATCACCGTAATAAATTCCTGGGTGATATCGGTAATAATTTCGGAGATATTGAATGCTGGTGAAATATTTCGCACAGCCGCCATATTGGAATGGTGGGACGTAACAAAATTTGAAGGGCACGGTCGAGGTCGCCCGGATTAGTACTATGAACTTACCGAGTTTCATTGAAATCGCTCCAGCCGTTTAAAAGTTATTAGGGGGACACACACACACCTCAGATACCCACACACGCCCACACACACGGACAAAAGGTGATCTCATAAGCCTATTTTTTCAAAATTGAAAATAGGGTAAAAATGGACTCCAAATGACATGAATGTTACCGTCATCATAAGACAATAAAATGTTTAAAATATGCATAAAATGACGAAAAACAAAGTTAATTAATCTCCAATTATAAAATACTTTCTCGCAATAAATGAGGTCTGATCCTTCTACGAGAACCTGCATATTCTGCCTATTTTCGCCTATCCCCAAGTTTGTCCGGTGAAATCTACCTCCGCCTTCCGGCGTGCCGAGAGGACTTTTTTTTTAATCTTCTGGGATTATTTCCCGCAGCTCGGGGACTGGGTGAATGTGTCGTCTTCATCATCACTTCATCCTCATTACGAAGCGCAGGTCGCCCGCGGGGGTTAACTGAATAGACCTGCACTTGGCCTCTCCGGAGGCCACACGATCATCATCATCCCTGTTTACTGGGGTCTAGTAACCGGTGTTATTGTGATAGATTTATTAGTGTGAATGTGTGATTCAGGTAAAGATTGGGAAGGAGGCGGCCGTGGCCTCAAGTTAAGAACCATCCCGGCATTTGCCTGGAGTGGAAGTGGGTAACCACGAGAAATCACTTCCAGAATGGGTGAGGTGGGAATCAAATCCATCTCTCCTCAGTTTTGCATTACGACGCTGAGTGTACTCTTCACCGCCGCGACTATTCTGTGATCATATCTAAAAAGCAATCGACCACTTCGTGGTGTAGCGGCTAGCACTCTTGGGGGTCCGGATTCGATTCCTGGCTCTGCCAAGACATTTAATTCTCGTCTGAGGGCTGGAACGGGGTACATTCACCTCGTGAAGCGAAACTGAGGCTACCTCAGCCATCCTGGATGTGGTGTTCCGTGGGTTCCCCCTTTTACTGCAGGTGAATGCCGGGATGGTTCCTAAATTACGACCACGACCGCCTCCTTTACAATCCTCATCTGAAATACAAATACACACATTAATACAGCCATCGCAATAACACAGGCTATCAAACAAATTACACACATCCAAGCACACACTTCACCACGATGTCGCAAAGCTCCTAACCGGATCAAAAACAGCTCTGTGTTCCATTTCGGTTTAATTCCCCACATCTGGAGTCTCTAATATTAGCTTTCACTTCATTTCACAATTTGTTTTCACTTACTGAGAACGAAGTGTGTTATTGGGTCACGGCCTTGGTGCCTCTGATAAGTGCCCTAATGAGTGCATTTTATGCAATGTGGATGACTGTCTCTGGTTTCTGACCTTCAGTACAATAGATAACACCATTTAATTCAGAAGATACAGTCCATCTCAGGGGTGTACAACGCCTTTCGGAGGGCGTTCCACTAGTATATTATTCATACCTTTACGCAGTAATTATTAATTGTTATTGTAACTTTTCATAGATTTGACGATGCTCTTTTGACGACCGAAACATGCCATCCTCTTAAGGGGCTCCGAAATTCCTGAAAACCATCAAATAGTTCAATATGTCCCTTTTTTCGTCATATTAGGCTAAGGACCCCCAAATTTCTAACGGCACATCTATTTTCTTCATGGCTCATATTTAAGACTATTTTCTTAATGCTTTCTCACAACAGTGTGTCCTATCATTAATCCTACAACTTTTATTTTTCTCTCTATTTTTCTCTAGATATCTCCCTCTCTCTAGATTCTAAATTTTCTCTCTATTAGA
Organism: Meconema thalassinum; assembly: GCA_946902985.2. NCBI lineage: Eukaryota > Metazoa > Arthropoda > Insecta > Orthoptera > Tettigoniidae > Meconema > Meconema thalassinum. The sequence continues at coordinate 417,140,131 of OX336391.1, forward strand.
CAACAGGCATACAATATTCTTAGGAAAACAAAACGGGTGTTGCGGTATCGGAGCATACCTCGTCGTCAAACCAAAACTTTCACAGTTTCCTCAGCTACTGGATAAATCTTTGATTCCAGTTTCTTAACACATCTAGATAGTATAAAACAAAGTCTCCGATTAGGGGCAGATGACCTCGTAGTTCCGCCCCTTGGAACCTCAATAACTAACTAAAGTCCCCGATTCTTGGATGTAACAGGTAATCTCGATAACCACTGAATGGATTCTGATGCGGTTTTCACCATTCTGTAAAGGATTTCTCGAGGAAGGTTTCTGTAGCACAACATTCATTTATGACCAAAGGAAGCCGTGCATTAACGATTTCAGTGAACCGAGTAGATGAAAAACCTGCCATCCATGAGTCTTTTAAGCTTACGCCAGGCAAACCGTTAAACATATCTATATACCATGAGTGTAAGAATTGTTCAGCATGAACATTTCTACAAAAGAAAGTCCGCGACAGCATATCTTTCTTCATTACATCGCCCACTATAAGTGTTTTTACGTTTTCATTTCTTCCAACAATCTCCATTCAGTGGAAATTTAAATTACTAGCTTCGGAGCGAGTTTACGAGCTAGTCAATCATCCCACCTTCGGCCACCATCCAACTGTCGAGTGATGTCGAGTTAAGACTTCAGAGAAGAGCAGGGATGTGTTTGGAGTTTCGCTATTCACCTCAGCTTTTCTGAATTGCGTGTGGGACCTTTCGTCCATGCACCTTTTAAGCTTACGCTGGGTAAACCGTTAAAGATACCGGGCGAAGCCGGGGCGGGTTGCTAGTTTCTTAATATATATATATATTACTTTATTTTCCCCCCGCAACATTTCAACATTGAACGCTGGAAGATTTAGAAAGAATTCTTCCTTATTTGTGTTACATGCTTACACAGCCGTTTCTCAAAATTTACTTGAGTTTAATTTTGTTCATAAAAATTACTCTTAAAATTACGCAATTAAAAAGATATATATTTTAAAAATAATTTTCGAAAAGTCTGTGTTTAGTACATTAAGAGCATTACGAAACATCCCCGAAAATATGCAATTAGTACTTGTTAATAGTTCCCGAGTTTTTTCGTAGATATTGAATATTCGTTGAATATACCAAAATTTTGGAAGCCTTCATAGGTAGGTTATGGTTGCTTGAGCTTTTAGTTCTCGCAGTAAAGAGGCACAGGTGCGCTTCTATAAAAGGGAGGTAGTGCGCAGTTCACTACTCCTGTGGGGGTCCGGGCGGGGACATCAAGAGCCCGCTGATGAGCCAGCTTGGTGTCCTAGGCGAAACCCCACACAAGACACGACACAAACCTAGAAAAATTGCTGAGTTTTAATTCGCTGGCCGTGAAAGCCAATACACCAACATTTAGTGAATGTTTGTTGATGTGACAGGAGGAACACTGCTTTGTATGATGTCCACCTCCTAGTGTAGGGGCTAGCATTCTTGGCTGTCGGTCGGTGGTCTGGGTTCCACCACGATGCCCAAGCCCCTCAAATGAAACAGTATCAACCTTTGTATGTTCCAGGACACGATGTGACCCCTTCCACTTTGTCTGGACGGGTGGTGTACCTGCTAGGCTACCTACTTGCAGTGATAGTGTTCACAGCCTATTCCGCAGCTCTGGTCTCCTTTCTCGCCGTACAGATTAGGGAGCTACCATTCAGAGATTTGAACGGGCTCCTCGTAGATGGCACCTACAAACTGGGGGTGGTGGCTAACACGGCGGAGTACAACATGTTCTCGGTAAGGAGGATGCTTCTATTCGTTTTGTGAAGTCTGGAGTTCTTTTATTTATCTACAGGGTGAATACCTTAAGTGTGAAATCCTTTACTTACAGTTTGTCATGAAAATAGTATACTCCTATTTTGAAGCCTATAAAAGAGGGTGTGTTCATAGTTCATGATTGCTCTTCCACCTTTGCCCAGGTCAAATTCCAAATATCTTGGAATGCAACGTTGAAGGTTAAAATAGAATTGCATCTGGCTGCGTGGCTCAGCGGTAACGTTCTCGCCAGCGGTGCCCGAGGTTGCAGGATTGAATCCTGGCACAGTCAGTTGGCATTTGAGGGTGCACAATTGCGAGAGAGCCGTACCAGTACATTTACTGGCACGTTTAATATCTCCCTCGGGGAGTAATTCTGGCATCCCGGCGTCTCTAAAAGCCATAGTACAGTAGTTAAAAGGGATGTAAAGCCGATAACATTATTACTAAAATCGCGCCATGCGGATATAGTTTGCATGGCTATGCGGATAGCAGATAAGCTGCGGATAATGTTTAGAGTAAATAAGCGGATAGTTTTTAGAATACAATGTTGAACTGGATTTTTTCTTAATAATTTTAGTTTTTGCTAAGATGTGCGTCTTTCACGTTTCTTGTCATTTCCCTATTTGCTTTCACTTGGATTGTATGAGAATACTAGAGAAGTGAGAGAAGCCAGTCATGAAAATACCACCTAAGAGTGTTGACTTATGCACCCAAAAAAAATTGAAAATAGTCCTTTATACCTGTGTGGGTACTTCCGACAACTAAGTAGCCAGCTGATGTTTCTACAAGGCGTTACTCAGAGGGACACAACTCAGTCAACATTGTATTGCGATTCACAAAGTCTAGGGGAACGAATTTCTCCTCAAATGTCAAAATGTGTTGCTTTATTACTTCATATAATAAATTAAAAATATTATTGTAATGTCAGCAGCCTCCGTGGCTTAGGCGGCAGCACGCCGGCCTCTCACCGCTGGGTCCGTAGTTCAAATCCCGGTCACTCCATGTGAGATCTGTGCTGGACAAAACGGAGGCTGACAGGTTTTTCTCCGGGTACTCCGGTTTTCCCTGTCAAACTTTCATTCCAGCAACACTCTCCACTATCATTTCATTTCATCTGTCATTCATTTAGTCATTGCCCCGGAGGAGTGCGTCAGGCCTCGGCAGCCGGCACAGTTCATATCCTCGCCGCTAGATGGGGGCTTCATTCATTCCATTCCTGACCCGGTCGGAGACTGGAAGCAGGCTGTGGGTTTTCATTTCATTGTAATGTCAGCGAATTTTGATGACAAACGTGCGGGTACGGGGCGGATGCGGATAACAGGCGTGCGGGTACGGGGCGGATGCGTATAACAGGCGTGCGGGTACGGGGCGGATGCGAATAACGTTATGTTTATCCACGCAGGTCTCTAGCTATAGGCTGTGGTTTACGCAGAATTTCTTTCTGGGGGGAATCATTCATAAAGTATTTGTGTACCAGTACGTTATTAAAATGGTACTTCGATTATTATTCATGAAAAGAAATAGCTAAATAAACATTCTCTTTGCATGAAAACTATTTTACTTATATTTTTCAGCACAAAAAAATCATTGAAAAACTTAACATTTTTAAAAAATATGGAAAACGGTAACTAAATATTAAAACTGAAATAATCCAGTCCATGTCCACATGCGTCTGCTTATGAAAATGAAAATCCACAGCCTGCTTCCAGTCTCCGACCGGGTCAGGAATGGAACGAATGAAGCCCCCATCTAGCGGCGAGGATATGAACTGTGCCGGCTGCCGAGGCCTGACGCACTTCTCTGGGGCAATGATTAAATGAATGACAGATGAAATGAAATGATAGTGGAGAGTGTTGCTGGAATGAAATTGTGACAGGGAAAACCGGAGTACCCGGAGAAAAACCTGTCTGCCTCCGTTTTGTCCAGCACAGATCTCACATGGAGTGACCGGGATTTGAACCACGGACCCAGCGGTGAGAGGCCGGCGTGTTGCCGCCTAAGCCACGGAGGCTTTGTGAGAAAAATAAGGTTTTGCTCTCCATGTTCTTACTGCAATTACTATTGGCTTTCAAAATCTGCCTATCTTGATGGCTTTATCGGCATCATTGATAGGAATTAATTGCAGAAGCTTTTCATGTACCGAATTATCTTTAGCGAAACAGACACTATGCACATTTAAAGCAGCCCGAAGCGACGTGAAAAAAGTTACCGATCGCACACTTATACAGCAAAACTGATCCTTGGCTAGCTCCAACGCTGAAGGAGGAGTCTCGCTGCGAGTGGGGTGAAGAGCATTAACCAAGTGAAGAACGTGATCACATTTAACATATATATCGGAGTAAAAAAATGCTTCACTATCGTTAGCGTAAAACATTTACGAGGTGATAGATGGGACATTATGGGCTAAGCATTCAAGTAAGCAAATGTCTTTGGGTAGGGGTTAAACCCTAAACCTACCCCCTCCCCCCCGCCCCCCCACCCCTCCCGTCGGTACACCACTGAATATAGGCATGCTGCCTGGCTGGTATGAATACAGAGTCCGCCAGAAAAATGTACTAGGTATACACTCTTTATGGAACAAAAACGATTAATTTTGTGTTTCTTTTACATTTAAATTTTGATTACACATGTAGTATGTTAAACATGTAGTAACATGAGATGTTCGAAATGTTCACCGTTGGCTGCCAGACACATAGCAGAACGACGAGCGGTCGATGCAATGACGTTCGTCAATGTTTGAATGGGGACCTCTGCGCATGCCGCTGTAATCTCCTGGCGAAGGGCCTCCAGCGTGCGCGGCTTACGTCGATAGACATGATTTTTCACAGTTCCCCACAAGTAAAAGTCCATAGGGGTAAGATCTGGCGACCGTGGGGGGGGGGGGGGGGGGGGGGAACTCAATGGGTCCTCTTCGTCCAATCCAATGTCCCGGCAGATTGTCATCTAGGAAAGCTCTTACTGCTACATGATAGTGTGGTGGCGCCCCGTCCTGTTGGTAGAAGACTTCATCATCGGCTCCATAAAGCGCACTTACAGCTGGTAAAATTAATGTGCGTACACTGCTCCAGTTCCAGTACCATCAAAGAAAAAGGTCCTAGTAAGCCCCTCGACGACAGTCCACACCTGACATTAACCCCTGGTAGATTGACCGCCTTGTCCACATGAACATGCGGATCTTCCGGAGCCCAGTAGACACAGTTATGTCGATTCACTGTTCCATTAAGTTTAAACTGGACTTCATCAGACCACACTAACTTCGTCAGAAATTGTCCATCTTGGGTGACCATTTGTTGATACCATTCGCAAAATTGCAGTCGACGATCGGGATCATCCTCATTAAGCGCATGCAGTAATCGTGGGATGTAAACTTTCCACTTAGCTGTTTTCAAAATCCGTCGTACACTTGTACTGTTAATCCCCACTTCCCGCGCACATTGCGTAGCAGACTTCTGTGAAGAATTAGCAAACCTCTCCAACACGTGAGCCGAAAAAGCAGGACTAGTAGCTGTACACGTTCTTCCCGATCTTCCTTTGTAAATATCACAAATCGTTCCATGCGTCTGAAACTTCCCAGAAATGCGTTTAATTGTTAGGCGTGTCGGGGGTTCTGTTTTAAACTCCCTCCTCCATGACGTTGCACTTCAACGGCATTACCAAACCTGATAACCCACTTTAGAATGTACTTTCGCTACTCGAACGTCAAGCTTGCTCCAGCCATTTCATTTTCCCACTATCGTGATGTAAGTACCGACATCTGTTGGGCGAAAGACCATACTACAACATTTTAAAACAATGATAACAGTTGGCAATGTTCATATCCCGATATCGTCTGACAAAGAGTGTATACATTTTTCTGGTGGACTCTGTATATGAGCGTATGAATATCTGAGGTTAGAATCTTGGTGCTGGTAGCAGCTACCCTAAGTGTGGTTTCCCCCAAGTTCTTCACACTCCATGTCCCCTATTCCTATTGTAGCACCTACCCCTGTCCTAGACCCATATACATATACACACACCCACATAAGGCATGTTATCAGACAAATTACACACGGTACTTTTAAAAGTATTCATAATTGTATTCTCTAGCATAATAAATATAATGTTCACGTTTGTCAGAATATGAACAATAACATTTTTGAAAATTTTATATTCTGCATTATGTGGCATATTTTTTCAACTAACGTGTGGCAAACATTATTGATTAGCGATTGGGACTCGTAATTTTTTCCCCATAATCATAGGTTTCCGGTTAACTCAGTAGACCTATGCTAAAATAATGAAATCACGAACAAACATATAATGGACAAAATGAGAACAAATAAAATAGTTTACATTAGGTATTCTTCAATGTTGTGTTTAGATACTTCTGCTGCAAATTAATACAGTACTGTACAAATAAAACTAACAATGAACTGCAAGACAGGGAATATTCGGTAGACGCAGCTAATTGACGTGAGCATTTGAAAAGGTTTGCCCAACAGAAAACAGGCAAATAATCGAATACTTCGACGTGTACGTTGGGGACCAAAAGGGGAAGACCAATTTGCACATTATTTGTTAGCTGCATAATCAACTGTTACAGTAGACAAGGTAGACTTTCACAGGGTGCCTGAAAATATTCTCAACACTGCATTCTGGAACTAGGAAATTTTCCGTTAAAAAGCGTTACCGTATGTTTGCAAGAGTTCAAGAATAGACTGCTGCAGGACATATTCGAGTTGTTGAAGCCTGATACCCTCAGCTTTAAGCTCTGGGATCCCTCATTGCGTTATGTGTGCAAGAGTCCAAGAACAGTCTCATGCAGGAGATATTTGAGTTATTGAAGTCTGATCCCCTAAGCTTTAAGCTCTGGGATCCCTCGTTGCGTTATGTTTGCAAGAGTCCAAGAATAATTTGATGAAGGAGATATTTGAGTTGATGAAGTCTGATCCCCTAAGCTTTAAGCTCTGGGATCCCTCATTGCGTTATATTTGCAAGAGTCCAAAAATAGTTTGATGCAGGAGATATTTGAGTTGATGAAGTCTGATCCCCTAAGCTCTAAGCTCTGGGATCCCTCATTGCGTTATATTTGCAAGAGTCCAAGAATAGTTTGATGCAGGAGATAGTTGAGTTGATGCAGTCTGATCCCCTAAGTTTTAAGCTCTGGGATCACTCATTGTCTTATGTTTGCAGGAGTCCAAGGATAGTCTGATACCGGAGATATTTGAGTTGATGAAGTCTGATCCCCTAAGCTTTAAGCTCTGGGATCCCTCATTGTGTTGTGTTTCCAGGAGTCCAAGAATAGTTTGATGCAGGGGATATTTGAGTTGATGAGGTCTGATCCCCTAATCTTTAAGCTTTGGGATCCCTCATTGTGTCTTGTTTGCAGAAGCCCAAGAATAGCTTGATGCATGAGATATTTGAGTTGTTGGAGTCTGATCCCCTAAGCTTTAAGCTCTGGGATCCGTAATTGCGTTATGTGTTCAGGAGTCCACGTATAGTTTGATGCAGAAGATATTTGAGTTGATGATGTCTGATCCCCTAAGCTTTAGTTTAAGCTCTGGGATCCCTCATTGTGTTATGTTTGCAGAAGTCCAAGAATAGTTTGCTACAGGAGATATTTGAGTTGTTGGAGTCTGATCCCCTACGCTTTAAGCTCTGGGATCCCTCATTGTCTTATGTTTGCAAGAAGGAGTCCATGTATAGTTTGATGCAGGAGATATTTGAGTTAATGAAGTCTGATCCCCTAAATTTTAAATTCTGGGATCCCTCAGTGTGTTGTGTTGGCACGATTCCAAGTATAGTTTGATGCAGGAGGTATTTGAGTTGATGAAGTTTGATCCCGTAAACTTTAAGCTCTGAGATCTCTCACTGTTATATATTTGCAGGAGTCCAAGGATAGTCTGATGCAGGAGATATTCCAGAAGCTGATGAAGCCTGATCCTCGGAATCTGGTGCCTACAGTAGAGCTTGCGGTGGATCGGGTCTGCTCAACTACGTTTGTGCTTGTGGTTAGCGAGGGATTTGTGAGGAGAGCCCTGCCGAATCCCAACTGCTCCGTGGTCAGCCTCCCTGATGTTACCTTTAAGAACATCCTATCGATAGCCGTTGCGCACAACACCCCTTACTTGGGCCTCATCAACTACATGTGAGCAGTACATACATACTTACATACATACATACATACATACATAGGTCTACATGCATACATTCATACATACATATATCCATGCATACATATATGCATGCATACTTGCATGCATACATACATACACACATACATACATACATAGGTCTACATGCATACATTCATACATACATACATCCATGCATACATATATGCATGCATACATGCATACATACGTACACACATACATAAATATCACAAGTCGTTCCATCTATTAGATGGGTCGGCGAATTAATCCCATCCACCAATTTCTGTCTCTGTACTTCTCTTCTTCTCCTCCTCCTCCTTCTTCTTCTTCTTCTTCTTCTTCTTCTTCTTCTTCTTCTTCAATGCTGTCCAAGTCCTGACCCAATTGTTGGATGTCATTTCTCACCATGTCTGTATATCTCATTCTTGGCCGTCCTCTTGGTCTTCGGTCAATTAGCTGCAGTTCATACATTTGTCTTGGAATTCTGTTAACACCCATCCTTCGCATATGGCCAAACCACATGAGCCATTTCAAGGTTATTTAATCCTGTAGTTTGTTTACCTGAACCAATTCTCTGTTATGCTACTTACGAATTCTGCCTTTTCTAGTCTTACCAACCATGACTCTGGCAAATCTCAACTCCGCTGCCTGAATCCTTCTCTCATCTTTCTTCCTCATGGTCCGAGTTTCACAGCCATAGGTCAAAATTGGCACATGCTAAGTCTGATAAATTGCACTTTTACATTACAGAGGCACTTTCTGGTTCCAAATGATGTCTTGAGCAGCTCTATAAAATGTACTGTACCTCCAGCCGAAATCCTGTTGGTGATTTCCTCATCAATGTTACCAGTTGCTGATATCACACTTCCCAGTTATTTAAATTTTTGAGGAAACCTAAGCTGACTGCTGTCAATTTCAATGGAACCTTTCGGTTGGCCGTTTCTCTGGAAAACTAGCACCTCACGTTTTTCTACACTAAACGTAAGTCCATATTCCTTTGCTCTTTCTGTCCATGGTTTGATATGTTCTTGCAATTCTCCTTTGGAATCATCCCACATACATATGTCTTCCGCAAGGAGCATAACTTTCACTTCTCCATCGCCGATGGTTTGACGTACATTTGTTGGATGTCATTCATCACAGCAATGAAGAGAAGTGGAGACAGAATTCCCCCTTGCCATAGACCTGTAGTTATTCTAAAGGGTTCAGTCAGTCCTGATGGTGTTTTAACATGACTATTGATTCCATCGTAAATGTACTCAATTCTCATGATTATACCATTACTCAAGCCACTCATCCTCAACAATGTTCAGACTGTATCCCTGTTCACAGCATCGAATGCCTTTTTGATATACAGGAAGGCTATCTAGAGATCTTTATTGTGTTCATGATATTTTTCCATCATCTGATGGAGCTCAAATATTAGATCAACTTTTCATCTGCCTTTCCTCTCATAACCTTGGTTCTATCATTGGTCTAATCTTTCCTTCTATAATCCTTTCATACAATTTTCCCATTTGAGAGGTTAATTAGAACATCTCTTCCTGTCACCCTTCTTAAACAATGCAACGATAATGCCCTCCTTCCAGTCGGCTGGAATCTGTCCTTCTTTCCAAATCTTACGAAAAAGCCTGTATATCCACTGCTTGCCAATAATTCCCTTCAACTTGATCATTTCACCACTCACTTCATCAATTCCTGGGGACTTTCCTGTTTTGATATACTTCCAGGCATATTTATATCGTTCCATGTCAGATCCATATTGTCTCCCATCCAACTGTTATTTACCATATCATCTACTGGGATCATTGTTGTATCAGTCACGTTCAATGTATGTCTACCCCTTATTATTCCCGTTTTCCAACGGGGTCGGAGATAAGATGCGATGGAAGTCTTTGTGGCTATGATTTTTACGGCCAGATGCCCTTCCTGACGCCAACCTCATGAGAGGAGTTAATGAGAGATGAAATGAATGATGGTGAATTAAACTGGGCAAGGATGTGGAAGGAAGCGGCCGTGGCCTGTCAGAAGGTACCGTCCCAGCATTTGCCTGGTGTTGAAAATGGGGAAACCACGGAAAACCATTTCAAGGACGGCCGACGGTGGGGCTCGAACCCACGCGTCTACCGAGTCAGCAGAGAGCTTGGCCCCATGTCCTAATGCTGAGCTTTAGCCAGCGTAGCCACTACTGTCGGTTCAGTCACATTCAATAATTTGTCAAAATAATTCTTTCATTCCTCTTTAATTTCGTTATCACTAGTAAATTACCATTACCATTAGTCATGAATTTAGTATGTTATTTTTCCCTACGTATATTCCTAATCACTCCATACAGCATTTTCCTGTTGCCATCTACATCTTCCTTCAGCTTCTCACTCCATCCATTCTGCCAGTCTTCCCTCTCTTTCCTGACAATCTGTTTAGATTCTTTTTTAGCTTATTTATAAAGCTCCTTGTCCTCATCACATCTACTGCTGAAGTATTTTCTATAAGCACTGTTCTTTTTCAAGACTGCCTCTCATGTCATATTATTCCACCATGCTGTTTCTTTTGCCATTTGCCCTTCCACATACAGTAACTCCTCTGTTGTTACGACCAAGCACTCTTTTAAATATTTCCAGTCTTCCTCAACTGTTCCTGTGTCAGTTTTTGGAAGGCTTTGGCGTATTTTATCTTGATACTCTTCTACTGCTTTTTGATCTTTTAATTGGCACATCTTTAATTTCTACTCCTGGACAGTTCTTATTTGTTTCAACTTATTAAACTTGAAGCGGCTAACCAGAAGGCACTGCATATTCAGTATACCGTCGAGTGCCACGGTCTCTTAAGTTTCTACATAATAAGCCAAAACTGTTTTTCCATCGATTGTACTCTATAATGATCCAAAGCCTTAATATCGTGTATAATACCGTTGCTTGACAGAAAATCTGCTTGGTATGCAGTGTTGCAAACAGTCTTTTCTTAAACACACCTACGTATGTTTGGGGCAGGTAGAGAGTTCCAGTTATCAATGGCATGGTTTACGAAATATTTACGAAATAATATTTACCATAATTGGTGCGCTGTGGTCGGCCCTTATTATTGGAAGGATGATCACTCCTACTCATGTAAGTGGGCTTTCCCATTCGTTTGCTAAGCTCACCCCCTGCTAGTTGATTTGTATACGTGTTGTACATAGCGCAGAGTCTAGATTTCATCCTCCTATCCTCAAGTGATTCCCACCCAAGTTTCTTTAACATACGGGTCACAATGTTCCGAGGATTTAAGTCACTGAGCACAAATCTAGCGCCTTTCTTTGTACCTTTTCCAACTCATTATGAGCCCTACTTGAAATGGATCCCAAACCACCAAGTCGTTTTCCAGAATAGGTCTTACAAGTGACTCAACGGACTCAGTGAGGGAACTCACCCCTACCGCCATTTTTCAGGCAGTGTTCTAGAGCTGGGAACATCTAATCAGAGGGATACAACTGGTGAGATGGGATTAGCACCTCACCCAGGCGGCCTCACCTGCAAAGCGAACAGGGGCCTCATGAGGGAAGGAAATGGAAGGCTAGGATGGATAGGCAAGGAAGAGGGAAGGAGGCAGCCGTGGCCTTACAGTAGTTACAATACCGGCATTTTGCCCGAAGACGAAGTGCGAAACCACAGAAAACCACTTCGAGGATGGCTGAGGTGGGAATCGAGTCCCCTCTACTCATTTGGACCACCCGAGGCTGAGGAGACCCCGTTCCAGTTCTCATACCACTTTTCAAATTTCGTGGCAGAGCCGGGAATCGAACCCAGGACCTCCGGGGCGGCAGGTAACCACGCTGACCGCTACGCCACGGAGGCGACTATCAGAGGTACTACTTCCTTTTAATACCCTCATTACAAAGTGCAGAGATTTGTAAGCTTTAGAAACTACACAACCTCTATGACTACTCCATTTCATATCATTCCTTACGTGAACGCCCAAATATTTGCATGAATATTCTCCTTCAAGTATTGAATGTTATACGGTATTGAAAATCTTGCCTTCACCCTTTCCCTATTTTCTTGCAATTATTTTCATTCTTCGGTGGAGTAGTTGGTAGCATGCTGAACTGCTGTGCCCAAGATAGCGAGTTCAAACCCGGCCAAAGTCGTCGGATTTTTAAAGAGCGTTAAAAATCCTTCAGTATGCCTTCCTTCGGAGGGGAAGTAAAGCCAGCGGTCCCATGCCATAGATTTATGGCATGTAAAAGATCCTTCCACATACTAAACATGTGTGAAGCTAAATTGTTAGGTTCGATTTCGTCGGAACGCTCTATCAGAGTTCCAACGTTCACCACTAGGTATCATTGATATCTGGTAGTGAAAGTTGGAACTACTTGCAATTGAACGGAACTTGTAGCTCACCCTCAGGGTGTCCGCTGGAAGCAGCAACAGACTCAGGCGAGCCGAACATGTCCTCGGACACTCCCGGCACTAACAGCCATACGATAAATAAAAATAAATTTTTCATTTTATTTTCAATCGGCCACTTATAGACAAGGTTCAGGCGCACAGGAACACAAAGATACCGTAGTATGATTTACACAGAGGCAACGGGACTTTGTGGTCACCTTGTGTGGTCTCTACAGGTCGTTTCTATGATAACATATTGTATTATTCCTGATTGTGTGCCATTGTTTTTCTTTGCTAGATTCCTGAACATGCGCAACAGTGGGGTCCTGCGTCGCGTGTTCAAAGAAGACAGAGCGAAACTGACAAATACAAATGAGGTTACACTGAAGAGTGTGAGTCTGGAGAATGTAGTCCCCATATTGACCGTCCTGGTCTGTGGTGCTGGGATCGCTGTACTACTTCTAGTGGTGGAGATGAAACGTCCTGAACTCCTTCGCTGGCTCATGGTAACCTCTGCACGTCCAACAGATCGGCCATCATTTACCAAAACAACAGCCAATGGAAACATGATGGACAAGAGACTACGGAAATTCAAGTGTACTAAGATACCAGCCAGCATAAACATAGATCGTTATCATTTCTTTCCTTAATACAGTAGTTAAAACATTAATACAGTATCTTTAAAACTTTTCTAACCATTATCAGCAGGCATCATGGTACATTAACTGAGTGTTTGTCTCGTCATTAGCCGAGTCTTTAGTCATGGCAAAGCCTACGACGATAGTACAGGTAAACGTCGGCTTGCTTAATATAACGCGTAAAATCATTCTGGTTGGTTGGTTCTTCAGTTAAGGGACTGCGACAACGTGCTCATGTAGCCCCGTGTACTTTGGGTGTGCGTAGAATCTGTCTGATAACCGGTGTTAATTGTGATGGCTGTATTAGTGTGTGTTAACTGTGATTTTGGTAAGGACTGCAGGCGATCAATTTTTCAAGTAGTTCCCACAATAATTGCTACCAAATGCTACCGTCCACGACACCTAGTTACGGACTTGGCTACTAGATGCCGTCGCAGCCAGCACCTGGCGGCGAACGTTGGAACTAATATAGCACTATCATATAATCTAATATACAAATTTTGGCTTCACTCATGTGTAGTTAGAGGAAGGTTCTTTTTCATGCCATAAATGGGCCCGCCGGCTTAACTTAACCCTCCGAAGGAAGGCATTCTGAGTGATTTTTTAACGCTCTTAAAGAGTCCGACGACTTCGGCCGGGTTTGAACCCGCGACTTTGGGCATAGAAGATCTGCATGCTACCAACTACGCCACCCAAGCCGCGAAAGCATTCTAAAAGACCAGTTTCATAGATAACGTTGTTTTACATGACATAAAGTGGTCATTTTCTAAAAAATACAAATACTATAACTTAGCGTTTAAGATACACTTGTTGTTAATATTGTTATTATTGATATTATTATTATTATTATTATTCGAAATTTAATGTTTTTCAGTCGGTCAACACGATTGTACCAATTGCAATGGGTGGTTCCCTAATTCTAAAAAAAAATAAAAAATACATGAGATTAATAAAACACACTTGGATGACCAGTTACTATCGTCAAGCGATCGTCATCATATCCTTTACACTTAGGCTATTAAATCTATGAGTATAGATTATGATAATTACAATATATAGACTTATTTAGTTGCAGTAGTGATTAAACTAGCACAACTAGTCAAGTTATGTCATTCTTTGGTTTAGAAGCGTACTGATAGTTGTGATTGGCTTTCAAGTTTGTTTGCTTAGTGTGATTATGTGAATGTTAATAAAGGATCGGTTATTGAGGATTGTGCACATAGCTGATTGAACGATGTGTGGTATGTTTCCGTGCGGCTGTCGTCTTCCGCTGCGCTGCCTGCACTAAACTGGAAGTTATTTCCTGTCTGGTCTCGTTATTTTATCTCCTAACGTCCTTGACCTTTCAGTCCTGCCCGCATTCCTAACTGCCTATCCCCCCAGGGGCTCACATCTAGTGAGACGTGGGTTGGAGACCACGGGACCCCAGCTGAGTCCGACATTGCTTCCACTTACTTGTGCCGGGCTCCTCTCCGTCTTCTTAACTGTCGATCTCTCTTGGTAAACTCTTGCTCTCTTCCGACCCCGACGGTATTAGGGTATCCGGGGCCTAGGGAGTCTCTTCCTTTCCCGCCTTAATTGGCCCTTGTCTCATCTTTCCTGATACCCTCCTTCTGCGAGGGGTCAGCCTTCATTTTCTTTTCATGTTCTTTCCTGCCTTCTGCCCAAGGCCCTTAATGAGGCAGGGTGTGTGTAGCCCCACCACTTCTGGTGCACCCTGGATATTGCTACACCCTCAGGTGCTCACGGCTGGTGAGTTCGGGAGTTGGCGACCCTGGGGGTTCCTGAGCTGGGTCCGGTTATTCCCCTTTTTCCACTGACTTAGTGGCGGGCCCTATTCTCTTTCCTATCTGCCTTTCATGGCTCTCCTTCCTTCCAAGTCCCTGAATCCTCTTTCTTCGGGGGTTGAGGGCATTTCTTTTCTTCCTGTCCTTTATTTGCTTTATCCTTTATTTGTTTCCCATTTCTTCTTCTAGTATATAAGTCTGTAGTTTGTATTAGTTTTAGTTTTTCATTCTCATCTCCTCTTTCACTATTACCCAGACCATTAGGGGCCGATAACCTACTGTTGGCGCTGAAATTATGCGCACCCGAGTTTGGAGATAAATGGCCACACAACCGAAAGACCTACAGAAAAACAAGTGACATCACCTTTTTCCTTGTTTATTTCTGCGTTGATTGATGATAAAGGTACTTTTTAGGAACTTATTTTAATATCCTTTATGGCAAGTATAACGTAAAAAGTACTGTTTTTTGCGGGGTTCGAGTGAAGTGTCGACTTTAGAGATTCACAACTCTTAACTCAGCTGTGCTACAGCACCCAAGTTTGGATATATGTTAGTTAGATATGTTTCTGTCTATATGTGAAGTTTCAAAATTTGATCTCTAACACAAACAACGAAACAATCAATTATGTGAAAGGCTCGTATTTCGAAACTGGACTCCCTCAGAAGTTCGTTCTTGGGTGCGTTGTAATCCACCTATAATAACCGTTTGCGATATGTAACTATCCGTGATCTAAATAAATGGGTGTAGTTTATATGGATTGATATTTATTATGATTTTGGGTTATGTTGTTGACAGGCGAGGTCCGCAGGGAAGCTTGTGCTGTGTTGCCGAGTTAGCTTGCTCTGACCCACCCGAGAATGCCACCGACGGATCGTCACTTCGTTCACTCTGCTTCGTCATGCAGTAAAATTTTGGAATGTAGTACTGTACCTACATTTATATTAAGTAGATGAAAATACTTGTACTGCCTCCTGTAGGACGTTTTGTGAAATGGTGTCTGGCAGTAGGCCTATACATTTTCAGTTGGTGTTTGTGTTCCTTGGATTTTAGTGGTGGGGAGTCATTTAAAATTTTAATTTGGTATACTGTATATTAATTACCATTAAGATGAATCTCGGCGGTAATAAAAAACAAGAAAATCAGATAAAGTGAATTCCAGGAACATGACGTTGCAATCGATCAATAAATGAATGAATTAATATATAAATAAATATTTTCACTATCACCCAAACCATTAGGGGCCGATAACCTAGATGTTAGGCCCCTTAAAACAACAATTATCATCATCATCATCATCATCATGTATTAGCCTTTCAAGATACGATTGCCACTGAACTTGGCTGCGCCAACGTTTGTTGATCATAGCTTTGCAGGATGATGAGGGGCACACATCGATGATGGAGCGCAGTCAGTACATAAGTCAAGCAGCATTGCGTGCGCTATTTGTGTTAGACAGACGTTATTATTGTGAATAATTTGTGAACGGAAAATAAGTAATGGGTGAATTAAGTATGGTGCGTTTCTAATGATTTAGAAACAGTACAATTAGGTGTAACAGGAGCAAATGCCACCACGGAGAGGATGATTGAGTCTATTGAACGCTAAGTCATATCCTACCAGTGCGACAATACTTGTCAACCAAGTCAACTGACAGCGGGACACAAAATAAATAAAATAAAAGACAAATCATATCAGACTTAAATATTCTATCTAAACTCATGCTGATTGGAGACCCACTCCTACAGCTTCGGATATCTTTTACAGTACTTCTGCCGAACTTGATATTATAGTTCTTAATAAGAATTGTACACCCGCCTGAATCAAAACTATAAAGGAAATGTATTATTTAACTTGTTTTTAATACATGTTTCGAGGATTAATTACATTTTATCCCCTTCATCAGCTAAAAACTTATTGAAAGAACAAAATAAAACGTAGCACAGTAATAAGATACGTTATTAAACCTAATATGGTGCACCGTATAATTTAGGCTATAAGATCAGAATAAAATGAAATGAAATAGATGGTGACGGTGATCAGCTTGCAGGTGGTTATGACAAATAGTAGTTCCGTATTGAAGCTTGAATTGGTAGATTTGGAATACCAATACTTCACCAATCCGTGTAGGTCTATAATTAATGAATAGCCTCTATGCTTAAATATCCATTTTTAAGCCTTTTCCAAATCAAAGCGGCTTCAAGTAACACGACGTGATGGAAAGTGGTCTCTTGGTAAAGAGAGGTTAGTTCAAAGCATATGGTGTCTAAAAGGAAAACAATGGAAAAACAGATAAAATTATACCAGTCACTAAGATGAAAAATATATTAAAATCATTATGTAATTCTAATTTAAATGACATTGAATGAATATAAATCTAATAAATACGATAACTTACATGAGGTTAGGACAATGTTACATTTAGAAAATGATTTGTCTATTGTTAAAAATTGTATGGGCTTAGCAAAGTCCAAAAACTCAAATAGATGGGCGTAAGAATGAAATAACGTCAGTGCTAGTTCTGGAAAAGGACGTAGATACGAATGGTGCGCTACTGTGAAAAGATGAACTAATGGGAAGAAGAAAACGTACAAAGTGGAAAATTAAAACTAGAAAATGTAATGAAAAACAATTATTAGGGGACTGTAATAACGGTAATAGTGATTAATGAAAAAATCCACAACCTGCTTCCAGTCTCCGCCCGGGTCAGGAATGGAATGAATGAAGCCCCCATCTAGCGGCGAGGATTAATAAAATTATTTAATGATGTATAAAATATTTGTAATAGAAAAATTATATTAAAAAGCATTTAAGGTGGTTTAATATTGGATTTAACAGTTAGCCTAAGTTATCTGTGAGAGTGTCAAAATAAGATATTTGATTCGAAAATGATTTCATTAAGATTCACTGGGTCTGGAATTTTGTGTGCTGTGTTGATTTCCATAAATTCGAGAACGTTCATCATAGTACCTTTGTCATTATCTATGTTAGTGAACTTATGACCTGAATCTTCCATGTGTGCGGCCATGGCTGAATATTTTCTGTATTTAGTTCTTTCAATATGTTTTTTAGCTGATGAAGGGGATAAAATGCAATTAATCCTCGAAACATGTACTAAAAACAAGTTAAATAATTAATTTTCTTTATAGTTTTGATTCAGGCGGGTGTACAATTCTTATTAAGAACTATTCTAGCATATCAATACGGAACTACCATGAGTCATTTAAATAATGTGAACTTGATATTGGCATTGACAACACTTCAGCAAAGCATCTTCATTGGTTTTCTACACAATGGTGATGTATTGAAATACCATGTTAATATTTCCGTCACATTACGTATTGATTCATGACAGAACTGTGATTTCATCAACAACTGAATACTTATACGTCTTCAATGACGTTGGCAGACTATAAAGAAGCATTCCGCATATTCTTTTCGTAGATGTAACGTCGATAACAACAACATTGAATTGAACTGACCCAGTTAAAAGTGTTTTTTCGTGTTTTGTACCTTAATCATTTCAAATATCCTATCTATATGGTGCACCATATTAGCTTCAGTGGCTATTGACATTTTAGTGCTACGCTAATCAATTAATTTTCTCATTTAGTGCCTAGTATTGGCTGATGCATGGGACAAAAGAATGTCTATTAGTCCTCAAAACATGTACCGTATTATTTCTAATGACCATATAAGTGATCATTTCCAATAAAAGTATTGATTCAGGCGGAACCCTAGCCCATTAAAAATGTAATAAGCGTGAAACAAGTAAGCAAAGAATAGTTCCCAGCTCAACCACCGGCACTCGTATCTTGAAACGCTAATAGCCAATTAAAATGGGTGGAGAGTTACAATTAATACCCTAGTGCTTGAAATAAATACATAAATTATTTATACACTAATAATAAAATACTTCTCACACAAATGGGGGGCTTATGAGAAGTGTTTTATTCAGTGTTAACTGTACATAATAATGTATTTATTTGAGGCATTGTGTGATTACTCCCCGCCCAGTATAATTAAGTACACTCGTGTTGACCTACTGAAAGCGATTCTATTAATATTTTACTTAGGCACCACTGAAAAATGTATTTTAATATTTCAATGTATAGATTCAGTCTGTGCCAATGTGGTGGCTGTGCCATTCTGTATATTTGTACTTGAAGGGAGAAAGGAAGGGGGGAAGGAAGGAAAGAACGAAGGAATAATGGAAGAAACAAACTAATGAAGAAAGGAAGGAAGGAATGAAGGACGGTAAGAAGAAACGAAGGATGAAAGGAGCGAAGGACGGAAGAAAGGAAGGATGAAAGGAACGGAACACGGAAGGAACGAATGATGAAAGGAACGAAGGACGTAAAGAAGGAACGAAGGATGAAAGGAATGAAGGACGGAAAGAAGAAACGAAGGATGAATAGAACGAAGGACGGAAGGAAGGAATGATGAAAGGAACGAAAGCAGAAGGAAGGAAGGAAGAAAGGAAGGAAGGATGAAAGGAACGAAAGACGGAAGGAACGAAGGATGAAATAAACGAATGACGGAAAGAAGGAAAGAAGGATGAAAGGAATGAAGGACGGAAAGAAGAAACGTAGGATGAAAGGAACGAAGGACGGAAGGAAGTAAGGATGAAAGGAACGAAAGACGGAAGGAACGAAGGATGAAAGGAACGAAGGACGGGAAGAAGGAACGAATATGAAAGGAATGAAGGACGGAAAGAAGAAACGAAGGATGAAAGGAACGAAGGACGGAAGGAAAGATGAAAGGAATGAAGGACGGAAAAAAGGAACGAAGGACAGAAGGAAGGAATAACAGAAGGAACGAAGGAAGGAACGTACGAAGGATGGAAGGAACGAACAAATGAAGGACGGAAGGAAGGAAGGAAGGACAGAAAGAAGGAATAACGGAAGGAAGTTAGTAGTTTTAGGTGACGGTTGATCTCGCAATCATGAGCCACAGAACCTCCTTCGTACGTGGAATCCAAATCACCGGACGTGGCATTTTAGCTGGAATTTATCACATACATTAACCGGGAATCAAACCTGGTCCGCCTTGGTGAGAGGAACGCAGCTGAACCATTGAGCAATCACACCCTTATATGCAACTCATGTTAGGATTTGGAAGGAGATGGTCGTGGCCTTAAGTTAGAAACCATTACAGAATTTGTCTAGAGTAGAATTAGGGAAATCGAGGAAAGCCATGTCTAGGACAGCTGAGCTGGGAATTGAACACATCTCTTCTCAGGACGAAGGACAAGCCTGAATGTACCCCGTTCCAACCCTCTTACCAGGATTCAATTTCTTGGCATAGCCGGGAATCGAACCCAGGACCTTTGAGACTGGAGTCTCTTCAATACGCAGCCCAAGACTACAGAGGCAGCTGGCTTAATTTCAACTTCCGTAAGTTCCAGAAATAAACAAGGCTCTTGCATTTATCAATAATAATAATACTGCCGTCTGTCGTACCAAATATTTTATTAATGAATGTGACACTTTAGTAGTATGTACATAAAATTAGTCAAGTATCCAATACAACCAAGTGCTTATAGATTACTGTGAGGAACCCAGTGACATACAGAGCGGAGTATATCAGGAGTGTGCTTGTAGTTTTGGACAACATCGTAGGGAACTACAGCGTTGAGTATTTCTACAGTGTCAATGGATGGAGAATGGAGTATGAAACTTATTATACTGGCTGGTCCTGCCATTCTATCTCCATGAGCAGAGGGTAAGATGAATATATCATCTTGATCATGTTTCTCTCAATCTGAGCATCCAGTTTGGGCCCCATATGATCCTTCATAGCGCTAACGATCAGTATAGATCCACCCTGCAAACACATACACAAATATTACTAGCAGTTGGGTTAAAACTCATCCGAGATGTAGAACAATATTGCATAATGAAAAATTTGAAAGCATGTGTTTATTTCTTGTGTCTTAATGAAATGATCGCCGTGAAACATTGTATAATGATTCACTGGCTACAATATTTAACTACAAGGACATAACCCTATGGTCTACATATATAGAACAACCCTTCATGGCGGCCACTAAGAATATTTCACCGGTTCTCAATATCTCCGACGCTATTGCAGCAATGAAACTGAAATGTTGTATGGTGATAGACGACTATGAGATAAGTAAATATAACCTGATCATCAAAAAAACAACATGGTATCCACGCGAAATTCAAACATTTAAAATAAAATTTCAGGGAATGTAAATAACTGAGTGGAGTGAAACTTCGCAGAACAAATCTTTATTTCAAGTTAAATGTATCAGTACTTGTATTGTTCAATTATAATGAAAAATTCAAGATGGCGAAATTTTAAAATCACGTTTTCATTTTCATATCCTATTTAGGTCATCGAATTGGAATTTTGCATAAAGAACCACCATACTAATCTATTTACTGGTACATAACTCTTTATAAAAAGCGTATACGTTAACCATTTTCATATTGGTAACAGTTTTATCCGTATTGACTATTGATAATATGTAATTGTGAAATCCACCTTGTCAATATTAATAAATATTTATCGTACGTGTTTCGATATGTCAATGATATCTTCATCAACGTTCAATAGTTTAAATTAACATGCTAAATTGAAATGGGTATTCTTACTAATTTTTGATTTTAAAATGAATAGAAAAATTCACATATAAATTAAATGTTACACAATAGAAAGAAGTTGTTACTAAAAACAAGTAGTTCCGTGAAAAACTATACAGCATATTTTCATATATCCTGCTCATGTTAATTGCCTCTATCAACATACTAAATTTCAGTTTAATTGCTGTAACCGATTCGTAGATACTGAAAACCGTCTAAATATTTCAGATGGTCGCCAGGTTGGATTTTTATTTTTGTACTATTACATTAAGATTATTGTGTACGTGTGGTATTCAAACTTCAATCGCATGATTAGAACACAAGAAGTAAAAACGAGATTTTAAAATTACGCACAGCAGCCATCTTGTGATTATGCAAACAATTGAAATAAATTAGATGCCAGTGCATCAACATTTGTAAAAGCATTTAACGTGCAACGTTTCACGGCACTCGGATAGTTAATTCGCGAGAAACGTCCATTTAAATATTTATAATTCGCGTAGCCACCATGTTGGATTTGTACTCACCAGGTTAGTGAAAGTCCTATAGGTGAACATATGTTCATAGTCTCTATGAACATAAAAAAAATCAGTTTGGTTGCTGTAAAAGATTCATAGATATTGAAAACCGTCTAAATATTTCGGAAGCTCGCCATTTAGGATTGTTATATGTATAGGCCATAGAGTTATGTACCATTCAAGGACAATTATTGCCTAGGTTCATTATTCAAACTTTCACTTCGATCGCATGATTACGACACAAGAAATTAAAACTTAATTTTAAAATTTCGCACAGCCACCATCTTGAGGTTATGTAAACAATTGAATTAAATTAGATGGCAGTGCATTACAATCTGCAAAATCATTTACTGTACCACATTTCACAGCGCTCAGAGAGTTAAATCACGAGAAAAGTCTATTAAATTATTTTAAATTCGCTTGGTAGCCATGTTCGTTTTGTATTTTACAGGTTTATGCAATATACATAAGTAAACTTGTATCAGTACCCTTTATCACCGTACAAAATTGCAGGGTGATATCTGTTATAGTTTCGGAGATATAGAATGTCAGTGAAATATTTCGCACAGCCGCCATTTTGAGGTTATGTAAACAATTTAACTAAGTTAGACTCCAGTGCATTACAATGTGTATAAACATTTGCTGTACCAAGTTTCATTACATTTGGATAGTTGAATCGCGAGAAAAGTCTATTTAAATGTCTCAACTTCGCTTGGCCGCCATGTTGGTTTTGTAGTCACCAGATTTTTGAAAGTCTCATAGATGAACTTCTAGTAGTACCCTTTATCACCGTACACAATTTCAGGGCGATATCGGTAATAGTTTCGGAGATATTGAATACTAGTGAAATATTTCGCACAGCCGCCATGTTGGATCGGTGAGACGTAACAAAATTTGAATTGCACGGTCGAGGTCGTCGGAAATAGTGCTATGAACTTACCGAGTTTCATTGAAATCGCTCCAGCCGTTTAGATTTTATTAGGGGACACACACACACACACCTCACACACACACACACACACACACACACACACACACACACACGCACACACACGGACAAAAGGTGATATCATAAGCCTATTTTTTTCAAAATTGAAAATAGGCTAAAAATGATGTAATGAATAATACTGCTGAAATGTATAAAATACAATTTTAGAAGTCTACCTTACGAAATTGCCCAAGTCACACTCCTTTAATTAGGTTTACTAACAAAGTAGTACTACGGCATTTACATTGTTACACTCTTACAATGTTCTGAATTTCCTTCCATACTTCTCTATCCCTGGCTTTTCTAGTCCACGTAACACCTGCCTTGAACCTAAATTCGTCCGACCATCTACGACGGGGGCGTCCTCTCTCCTGGATAGGTGTCCACCCCAGCACCATTTCAGTTGCCGAGCTCTTGTTGCTGTGTCCTCCATCCCACTTATTTTTCTCTGATCCGTGTTACTGATTCTGTCACTTAGCTTAACGCCTAGGATCCTCCTTTCCATTTTCCGTTGACAGATTTGGATCAGTCTTGTCTGACATTTACTAAATAACCAAGTTTGGCATCCATAGATTAACACTGGGATGACACAGCTTTGTAGTACATCGAATCTTAATTTAGGGCTCAACGATTTATCCATAAGAATGAAGCTTAGGCTCCGGAACTAACGAGATAAGCAAATTCTAAAATATATTTTAATCGGGAAATACGGTTTTGTAGGCAGAAGAATGTGAACACTTGAAAAGAATAATGGGCAACTTACCAGGAAGGTTCCCAGCAGTGGAATGTCTGCCTTGTGCAGTAGTTGCGACAGTTCTCGCATGTACTTGACCGATTGTTCGTATTTGTCAATGTTCATCATAAATCGTGTTAGAGAACTGAGCAGATTCTCGACAATCTCCTTGAACTTGTCATTCGTCATTAGTTCGTGGGTAGGAACGTCGTCCAATGAAGGAACCAACTTTCTCGTCTCCGGCATCATTTCAAACACTCTGGAACGATACCAAACAACCAGTCATTATTCATTCCTTCTTTGGTAGAAACATCTCCAATGAAGAAATCAACTTCTCTAACATTCTCGAACAACACCAAACAGCCATTGTGTCTAAAATAAAACACGTATAATTATCATAACGACTATCGTTTACAAGATTAAGGGGAGATGTATGCAAAATGTGACCCAAAAATACAGTACATTTTTTTTTAAATTCCATATTATGATAGCTTCGAGTCTTGAACATATTCCCGAACTAATTTACCTTAGTACCTTAAAATAATAACAAAAATCAGGAACGTGCACTTCTGCCACTCTCACATGTCAAAGAGAATGAAAACCCACTTAGTGGTAAAAATAGACTCAAAAAAACAAACAACCCCTGGCACTATCCAGCCCATGACGGGCTAAGGCCGACCAAGCGACCGCTGCCCAGCCATTTGGCCTGCAGATATTGGGGTGACGCGTGATCAGCGCGTCGGGTCCCCTCGGCCGTTAATCTTGGTATTCGTGATCGGGGCGTTGTCTCACTGTCAGACAGCTACTCAATTGTCCTCACGAGGCTGAGTGCACCCCGTTCCAACCCTCACGTCAGTTTTAAAATCCCTGACGGAGCCGGGGATCGAACCCGGGGCCTCCGGGTGAGAGGCAGGCGCGCTACCCCAACACCACGGGGCCGGCTAAAAATAGACTCACTACAATAAAAAGTGTTATTCTCTGCTACTATGGCAATCGAAAACAACATACAGGATATGAATGCCGTGCAGAAATACACGGAATATGCTGGTGGTGAGTTTTAATGAACGATTAATGAAGAAACCCAAATGTGAAATGTGTCCATCTTCAAATGCATTTTTCTAAGAACATGTTTTTTTCCTCAGAACCTATCACAGTTGTTAACTTAACATTTTTCACGGATGCACAACTATGTTTAATAAAGATTTTGGCGAAGGATATTTTCATAAATTAAGGGATACTGATTTTAGAGCCATGAGAATGTCATTCAAAAAGGAAAGAAAACTATCATTAAAATTTTAAAACCGTCATTATTCAAACTAATGAAATTAAAAACAAATTCCTTCCGCTAGAGTCTTTGCATATACACTGAGTAAAGCTGTATCAAATTTCAGATTTCTATCACCAGGGGTTTTCGAGAAAAGGGTATATAATTGATTTTTCAAAATATTGAATTTAATGTATTATAATTGTTTTAAATAATAAGTCATGCCCATGAAAGTAAATACTAAGAATTCTGTCAGTTTAATGTTTTCAGTTTTCTAGGTTTAATAATAGCTTAAGGAAAAAATATACATTTCAGTTAAGTAATTTTACTTACATCTCCCTTTAAAGGAAAAGCATAGCCACGTTCCTCCCATGACTACTGTCGTGAACTATTTCAATATCACACTTGAAGAAAGGGTCAAATGTTATAAGTAATATCTATTACTTACGAAACTATAATTTCTGTAGCAAACGTGGGTTCATTTCGGAACCAGTTCCACGCTGTCTGTAGCTGTAGCCTTTCATCCTCGCTCAGACCCAGGAAGTCGTTCGTTAAGGGGCTGCATAGCTGTGAAAATAAGCATTTATAAATACAGAAGAGTTATCTGATTTAAACCATAGTTCAATTCTAGAATACAAAGCATATTTTTAAAATACGAAAACACAAACCATGGTAAAATTTACGATTATTTACTTCCATAATGAATAAAATATAATTGCACACACAATGTATATAATATGCAAGAAGAAGAAGACCATTTCAACGTGGACTAGGGACGTTTGGAAGGATTTGGAAAAGTTGAACATCACAGACGTGACCGTTAATCTCTGGAATCCGAACCACAGGACACGGCATTTCACTTTGAAAATCTCACATGCTTGACCGGGAATTGGACCTGGTCCGCCGTGGTGAGAGGCCGACAGCTTGACCGCTGCACCGCCACGCCCCGCAGAACATCACAGAGTATCAAATGCCAGAAAGAAGTGAATTTATGAGTAAAGTGAAAAATCTGGAAGGGTTTCAAGATGAAGAAAGACCTAAGACAAGTGGACGAACTTGGACAGAAGATCAAAGGAACCACGCCAGTGAACGCATGAAGGAATATTGGAGACAGAGGAAACTCGAGGCGAAGGAAAAGAAAAAGAAATATGTTTTTTGCGTGATCCTAAATGGTCAATTCGCTTGGAAAAGCAAAGCAAGCAATGACATGCATGTTCTTTTAAGGAGTGATAACTCTTATTTCTTCTAGTCCCTGAAGTCACATTTGCAGCAGTTGCTCGTTGTTCTTTACAATACGCCCGATGATATTCGTTGTACACGTCATCATTCGTCTTTTCTTAGCAGGACAGATGTGGCAAACAGTTCTCTTGCCGGTAATAACAGTTTCTTCACGTTACGTAGACGAACTGTCACTGAGAACACTATGTATCATTACTCGTAGATGTGTTTGTAATCTCGGTGTTTCCAGTCTCTTCGCCATCCAGAGCTGAGTTCTTCACTTAGACATATGATAAGGAATTTTCTTATCAGTATTCAATGCTGGTATATCTTCTGCATCTGTATGTCAGAGTTATGCCATCAGTCTGTACATTACCGACCTCTTCTTCAGAACTGGAGTCATTGCACGATCTACCCTCCATGACATAACTATTTTTGTGAAATTCTGGTCATCTCCTCGTATAAAACTCATCTGTAGCAACATGAACAACATTCAGGAACCTACCGATACATGTATGACAAGTTCTGTGGTTTTAAATATCTGATATACTGTATTCAGAAGCAAAGGAAGGAAGCTTGTAGTTTTACGTGATCGTTAATCTTGTGATCATGAGCCACGAGACCTTCTAATTTTTATGTGGAATCCGATCCACAGGACATGTTATATCACTTCAAAAATCTCTTAAGGTGCCTGTACACTGGAGAGCTTTGCCCTAGCTAGAGCGTAGAGTAGCTTTAGCTAGGGCGCTCTAAGCTTCTCTCCAGTGTACACAGGTGGTAGAGAACCCTAGCGGAGACCGCTCTAAGCTCTAGCTCAAGGTTGCCCACTCTACGGTGTAAACAGTATTTGGGTACACTAGCTAGATCAGTCTAGCTCTATTCGTCCGGTTAAATATTGAAAAGTGCTATACGTAGAGTCAGTGGTGGATTATTGTGGTTGTTTATTATTATAGTGTTTGAATATGGCTAGATTTCTGTGGAGTCGCGAAAAAACAATAACATTAATTGAATACATTGAAGCCCATCCAGAAACTTGGAATTGTACTCTGAAAGAATACAGAGACAGAATTAATTTGAAAGCACAGTCATTTCGGGTGATAGCAAAAGCCATGGGAAGCACTATGCTGATCCTGGGGGGTAATTTTGGCCAAAATATAATCATAATCATTTTTGCTCATTCTTAGAAAGTTCTTGTACGCTTCAGAATCTTCAGAACATAACTCTTGCAAAAATTTAGCGTGCATTCCCTCGTATTCTCTTTTTAGGTAGATTTCATTAGAAAGCTAACTATTGCAATGGGTCCCATGTTTCGACTTCCGGAAAATTTCGACATATCTTCGCGTTTCACATCCCCCAGACCCCAAAACCACCGTCAGTTCAAATGTTTATATATAATTTATGTATGTATATGTATGTGTATATATATGTATATGTATAGATATCAGTTTCTTGTGGACACGATAACTGCCGTAATTTTGCACCAATCACTTTGAATTTTTTACATAATATGTATCCCCTTAAAATCTCGGTCAAGTTCGTTAATGGGCAAAATCGGCAAAAGGGGGTGAAAATGGGAGGCTTTTTTCGAAAAAGTGAAATATCGCTATAACTCTCTTAATATCTGAAATATTGAATCCATTCAAAGTTCATACTATGTGTCGGACAAGGCCCTAAAATTTATGTTTGAAAAGTTTTTTGATAGCACCAACCATTGACCAAAGGGGTGGGAAAAAGTGGGTTTTTCGGGAAACATTAATCATATCTCTTTAAATAGGCACAATATCAAAACCGTACAAAATGGACAATATTCCTCCAATAATTACCTAAAACTTTTGTCTGAAAGAATTTTGATATGACCCACCATTACGCCACGGGGTGAGCAAAATGATTTAAATTATAAGAAAATGCCAAGTGCCAAGAGAGGTTGCCATGACAACTTTACTTTTAAATGATAAGGGATGAGCCTTCAGCAGTTGCTATGACAACGCCACTGCACGAGATCACATTCAGTTTTCCATCTGTCTGTGGGAAGCGACTTCGGTATCGGAACTGGTAGCATGCTGAACTTCTATGTCCAAGGTCGCGGGTTCAAACCCGGCTGAAGTCGTCGGATTTACTAAGAGCGCTAAAAAAACTGAGTTTGCTTTCCTTCGGAGGGGAAGTTCCAACGTTCGTTGCGAGTTGATGGTTCCGGTGGCATCTAGTAGCCAAGTTCACAGTTAGGGGTCGTTGATGGTAGTATTTTTAATTATGTAGCCTATTTTAGGTAGATTTCATCACAAAGCTGACTATTGCAATTTAGGTAGATTTCATCAGAAAGCTAACTATTGCAATGGGTGCCATGTTTCGACTTCCGGAAAATTTCGACATATCTTCGCGTTTCACATCCCCCAGACCACCAAATCACCGTCAGTTCAAAAGTTTATATATATTTATATGTGTGTGTATATATGCATATATATCTGTTTCTTGTGGACACGATAACTGCCGTAATTTTGCACCAAACACTTTCAATGTTTTACATAATATGTTTTCCCTTAAAATCCCGGTCGAGTTCGTTAATGGGCAAAATCGGTTAAAAGGGGGGGGGGGGCGATTTTTTTTCTTCAAAAAGTGAAATATCGCTATAACTCTCTTAATACGTGAAATGCCAATGGGATTCAAACTTGCACACATATTTTGATCATTATACATTTTATCATGATTTTTTTAATATTTGCTTTTTTAAGGATCTGACCAGTTTCTGGGCTGAATGAATATCTTACACACAGACGTAAAACATAAAGTATTTGTTTTTATCTTTTTCCCAACTGTTTGCTGTGTTTAGAAGGTTTGCAATTGCATAATGTAATTTATGAACATTTCTGTCATTACCCAACATGCACAAGTGTCAGGTGAGATACAAAGTCTAGTCTACACTTCTGCCTGAGTCACATCTTAGTTATCTGCTTTCAATATCAGAAGTAAAGCATTAGAAGCCATTAAGTGCATAACTGGTCTAGTTTTGTGAAGGTGTTCAAAATCTGAAGACAAATGCAAATAGTCAAGTCAAACAGAAGAGCTCTAGTTTTCTTTCTAGAGGCATCTCAGATTCCTATAAACTGTGTTATTGTGAAGTTTATACTGATTTGGGTACATGTAGTTGGGGTTACAATTAAGAAGGTGACTGAAGCCTTAACCCTTCGCTAGTAATGTGAATTTTACTCTCAACTTTAGTGACTTCGGTCCAGTAAACCGGCCTTAAATAATTCCATACTTTTTATTATTTTGAAAGTATATTTTTAAGGAAGGGTATAAAACATAAGTATTTCATCATCTTAACCTTTATTTAAAATACACTTAAGTAATCTATAAGCAAATCTATTCAAAGTTCATAATATGTGTCGGATAATTGCCAAGAAATTATGTTTGAAAAGTTTTTGATAGCACCAAACATTGACCAAAGGGGTGGAAAAAAGTGGGTTTTTCGGGAAACATTAATCATATCTCTCTTAATAGGCACAATATCAAAACCGTACAAAATGGAAAATATTCCCCTAATAATTACCTAAAACTTAGTCTGAAAGAATTTTTGATCTGACCTACCATTACGCCAAGGGATGAGAAAAATGATTTCGGAATTAAAGAAAATGCCAAGTGCCATCAGAGGTTACCATGACAACGCTTCTTAATTGATGAGGGATGAGCTATCAGAGGTTGCCAAGACAACGCCATCGCACGAGATCACATTCATTTTTCCATCTGACTCTGTGGGAAGCGGCTAACTGGTAGCATGCTGAACTTAAAAGCCCAAGGTCGCTGGCTCAAAGCCGGCCAAAGTCGTCGGATTTTCTAAGAGCGCTAAAAATCCCTCAGCATGCTTTCCTTTGGAGGGCAAGTTCCAACGTTCGTTGCAAGTTGCTGGTTGCGATGGCATCTAGTAGCCAAGTTCACAGCTAGGTGTCGTTGACGTTAATATATGGTACAAAATTAGGAACTACTACTTAAAATTGACCGTTTGCAGACCTTACCTGAATTACAGACTAATACAGTAATCACAATTAACACCGTTTATCAGATTCCACACACACCCAGTGTACACGGGGTTACATGACCACGTTGTCGCAGCCCCTAAACTGAGGAACCAACAAAAATCTCTGCGGGAGATAAAATTTTGCGTGAAGAAGTAACAGACGATAGTTACACATCAGTTCCAAACCTTGCATAAGGACAGTGTGATCACAAGTATAAAAATGAACCCCAAATTACAAGAAGGTTACCATCACCATAAGACAATAATATGATAAAAATATGCATACAAAAACGAAAAAAAAAGTTAATTAACCTCCAAATGTAAAATACTTTCTTGCAATCAATGAGGTCTGATCCTCCTACGAAAACCTGCATATTTTGCCTATTATAACCTATCCCCTAGTTTGCCCGGTGAAATCTACCTCCGCCTTCCGGCGTGCCGAGAGGAATTTTTGATATCCAATTCCTCACCCACAACATTTTTTTCTCTTCATAGTTTTCTTTTTTAACAAGGCACACACAACCACCATAGATGCTAAACGCTCTATTGAAGACATTTTAATTTCACAACACAGCGCAAAAAGATAGTAGACTCACACCGCCCTCAGAAATGTTTAGCGCTGATCTACCTGGTGCATTTACGTTTGGCAGTGTACACAGATTCAGAGAGTGCTCTAGGTAGATTTGTCTATCTCCGCTCTACGAATTCTCTACCTAGGGAAAATTACTCTGCAGTGTACACGCACTCAGTTTAGATAGAGCGGTCTAGCTAGACTTGCTCTATGAAAATCACTCTCCAGTGTACATGCACATTTATGCATTGCCCTGGAATCAAACCAAATCCACCTTGGTGAGAGGCGAATAGCTTGACCGCTGCGCCACCACGCCTCCTCAATTATGTTCAGAATAGTGGTGTATTTTAATTTTGTTACAAAACTTACCCTGCCAAGTTTATCATACGTAGTCACAAATCTTCGTAAGATTTAAGACGCAACCGTCTTTACTGGGGTATCAACCAGTGGCGTAACTACGGGGCGGGTTTAGAGGGATCAATCCCCCCTCTTCAGCGCCAAAGAATGAAAATAAAAATAACAATTGTGTGTGAAAGAATTTCTTTGCAGTCGAGTAATATATTTAGTGTTACCTTAACTTAACACTTACTGAATGAGCAAAATGGTCATCTGTTCAGTTAGCCAGAGGGTTGGCACTATCATTTATCATCCCTTTCCAGAAATACACAATTTTTCAGTCACCATCCTATTAGTATCCGAGTGTGATCATCATTTTGTGAAGTGAATAATATTGTGTTTTCTCGTATTGCTGTTTTAAGTTAAACTTAAGTAGTAAACTATAGTTTATTAATATTTATGCAATGTCGGAAAATAGGGCCAGATGATTTCGCAAAGAAAACTGGGTTTTATATTTTAATATCAACAAAATTGTTAATATTCGAGTATTTGCACATTGGTATTTGCAAATACAACGTATCAAATGCTTATGATAGCAAACACGAAACACATATTCAGTAGTGAGCCCGACATCACTTCTGGGATGTGACATCGATGGCTCATGAGATGTCAAGCTGCCATGGATGAACCGAGGACTCCAAAGCAGCAATGTTTTCTCTTTGGGAGTAACCCTCATTTGATGCACCACAAGTTGCCACGCCACTAATAATAATTTTTGACATTTTATTTGGAGACTGTATTTATTAATGAATATTTGTAAATAATTGGAAGCACTGAAGAATTCTATGATTTTTGTTGAAGAATGTAAATAAAGGTATAACCTCGCAGAATATGCGATGAACGTTCAATAGTTGCACCCTTGACTGGGGTGATACAATCGAAGCTTCCGGCATCTTGCCGAGGACACTCTTGTTTCAGGCGAGGTTCAGACCGGACGTGAATTTCATCGTCGTTAAAATCCACGAGTAGGCTCGTTACGCCAACCGTCATCGAAGTGTGAATGGTATTTAAATAGACGCAGTAAGGCTGCCCTTATAATTTGGAACGATTATTTGGCTTAAATGAGTAACATTTGTAAAATTGGGTAAATATTTGTGAACCCAGGACTGGACAACGTGGCGAGCACATGGTTGCAGGCCAAAGTGAAAAATTGCTGAAGTTCAAGCTATTCATAGTGCACCCGTTCGTCCTGGGGATGCGATGACCCATCTGCTATAACATCGCATTCCTGGAGTTCCGGGACAGAGCGGAGTTAAATGAACCTCTAGTCAAATAAGGAATGTGTCGGAAATTCAGCTGAGTTATCGAAAAAGCAGTGGGTATCACGAGACAAAGTATCTCTAGGGTCGTTACGGGCTTAAGTTTAATAGAAATAATGCAAATATAAATGGGCGCCATCAACTGAATTCCTAGCAAACCACTTCCTTTCCGGATAAGCCTTACTCAAGACAAGGAAAGAAAAAGGAACATCACACCATCATCAGATCACAACTAAGATAAAAACAAATTTATTTTACTTTGATAGTCAGACAGACATTTTAAATATAACTCCTACCTGAGAGTATGGTCGAATGCCAACGTTAAATTGTCATTGTCCAAAAATCGAACCATCTCTTTTCTAATCAAAAATTATTTCATCCACATAGAACAGAAAAATC
This sequence comes from Meconema thalassinum, assembly GCA_946902985.2. Lineage (NCBI taxonomy): Eukaryota > Metazoa > Arthropoda > Insecta > Orthoptera > Tettigoniidae > Meconema > Meconema thalassinum. Next base: position 417,172,823 of record OX336391.1, read on the forward strand.
TCTAAAGTTCTCTTGGGTTCTCAGGATCACTGTAGCACTATGTCTTTCGTCACTGACATTTGTGAAACCTGAGACCTAATTTCTCTTTAATTTAACATCATCAATGTGGATTTGAAAAAGTTATTAATCTGTCTAAACATACACATATTATAATCACATATATTAAACATCACGTAATTTATGGCTTGCATGGCATAATTTAAATGTTGAACATGTTAGTCAAATGCTCCTAAACATCGAATAATTACTTTACACTATTTACATTGTCATTCATAATTACTTATCTGTGAATTACAGAAAATTCACGGCTCATTGGTCATCGTTATCGTCATCATCAAAATTGAACATTCCTCACATTAATTCTCACTTCAAAATTCTACATATTCCTGTCAGAATCATTAATTCATCACCATTACATCATTTAAATCCTCAATTCAAGTTGCAATTCCTCAAATCATATCTCAATTAAATTTATTTAATTCCATATAAATTCATTAATCATCAGCTTCTTTAGTTAATTATCACCTTCTAATTCAGTTATTCATCATCATTACAATCGTCTATTAATTTATTTCAATCAGTTTATTTATTCAATCTTTAATTCATCCACTTATTTAATTCATTGATTTATTCCAAAATTTAATTTATCAAATTATTTAAATTTCAATCTTCTGGTTATTTAGATTTTTATTATTTCATCTAGTCATTCTGATTTTTATTTCATTAGGTCAGATCGTTAATATGCTTAAATCTCAGATTATTATTTCATTAATTATTATTCGCAGAAAATCTTGTATTATCAACTTTATTTATTTGTTTAATTTCCTAACAAATTGTTTAATATGGTTTATAGAACGTTGTCTTACAGTTTTATTACTTCCAAGTTATATCTCGTATTTAATTTATCATGCCAAAAAATATTATTGCCTCCACGACATCACGTTGGATCTAACTATCCACAACTACATTATATTTCCTCAATACTTCAAATATCACATTTGAATACAACAATTATTCCACAAAACGCCATAAATATTCAGCACATACAGCATGAATCTCAACAATTACGCTAGACTGGGTACGACGACCTCATGTCTGCCTCAAAATACATTAGCAACATTGCTACTATCACTTGGCAACTTCTACAAAATGCCTACCACAAACTCCACTTAACCATGTTGCATGATCTACAAAAAATATATATAACTGGCTTCAAATTATCAACGCACACAATCTCCAATAACTGTAATTACTCTGATCACATCTAGACAACTTCTTAAACAATTGGAAAAAATATTTTACCTTAGGAATTCAAAATCTGCCTTCAAATAGCATAAATTCTCTTACAATTTTCATAACTCACATCACAGAAAAACACCAATGTGCTATAATCTCTCATATCAAAATCTGCAATACTGATCTGCCTTAAAATAAATCTGACCATTAATGATTCATCTTACAAGATTCAATTACTTTAAATCCTTCTCAAAGGTATCAAACACAATTATAAAACTCATCAAAAGCATCAGCCGTAACAGCTGTTAAACTGAAATTACTCTCAAAAGAGTATAGCAACAAAATATTGGATTGGCAAGCAAGAATTACTAAACGCAATCCTGCTGACATTTATCGTTACTTTATTTAACAAAATTTCGACTGATATGTGACTAGTAGTTCCTTGTTTGATTCACTTACAATCTCATGTACACTCGGATGATAAAAATGAGTCCCTCAATGGCAAGTAAGATGTGTAACCACCGTACAGTCGTATAAATACGAAAGACCTCGCCCCGTCGACTTAGATGATAGTGCCCTGAACGATGGGTAAGATGAGTAGCCACCATACAATCGTATAAATACGAAAGACCCCATCTCGTAGACTATATGAGTGAATGTACCAGATAGGAATCAACAAGTCTCTAGTTGTCATATAAAAGCGATGTTCATTCACTAAAGTGAATAACTTCTTAATATCTCCAAACAATCCAATGGAAAAAATCCCTACTGATGAATAATACACACTCGCTAGTATGCAATGAACTGACGAAGTAATTTTAGATAATCAATTGCAGATCACGAGTTCGAAATACTCGTTACACAAAAAACTATTTATGAAAAATATCCTTGCTGGAAAAATGTCTAAAAGACCAAACATCTGCTTAATAAAGCCAACCAATGGTGAGAATTTCGTATAATGATGCCTGCCATATCATATGGTCACGCCATATTCTAGCAAATTCGAAGTACATAAAGTCAAATCATGTCTAAATAATCGTATCACTCCTATTAGAAAAATATACATGTGTGCCCAGTATTCATGAAAATAATCGTATCAGGTAGTTATAACTCTTACAGTACCTTTCATAATCAGCTGTTATTAAATTTCCAAGATCGTCGATTTTCCCTACATAATGAATTTCTCGAAGGATCGGCGTGAATATCATTCCATCCATGAAATGACGATTGCCTTCGATATCCCAAGTGAATCAGCTGGTGGACCTCCTCTCGTCAGGAATCGAATCCATCGCTCTGCGGTGCCATCTTGTCTCTATCTGCGTCTACTCTGACATGATGAACTTCGGATTACCCATAGCGGATATTGTCCAACTCCTCTCGAAAAAGTTCATGGAAACAGCGGACCCCCTATTCCTCTTCTAAGTTACGCCACTGTTCCATTAAACATTCAGTTTGAGTATTGAAAGATCAATCTCTAATAACTGCTAAGCCTCACTTTCGTAAAATAAAATTTTACATGAGAGTGTCCAAGTTTACGAAACACCCTGTAGTTGTCTGTATTTGGTAATTCATGAAACTGCATAAGAAATAAATTTCATTAATGCACGATCTAATGTTCCTCAGTGCATGTGCTAACAACATTCCGCTTGCTTGAAATTGTTAAAGTTACTTTGACATGCATTATGGAAAACATAGTCGTAATATTATTCAGAAGAACTGTGTTCAAACTGCGTTGAAATGTAGCTTGTAATAAAGTCTCCAACTACTTGCAGTGCTGTTCTAACATATCCCGGCCGTCTGTGATTGCTTGCTCGGCAAGTCCGCCTGGATCAATGACCTGCTTGGCGTTCACTGCCCGGCGATGCTGAAACTGTCGCCTACACTCTGCCGTGACAGTTTCGGTACGCTACGCGACCTTCACCGTGCGTCTGGCTTGCGCTACAGAGCTCGATCCTACTTGCTCGACTGACAGAGCTCCACTGAATGTGCTGGCACTGTCTTCACTCCTATCTGCCTGGCGCAGACACGTGGTGTTGTCCCCCACCACTGTGCTCTCGCGTCACGATTATAGTCTCGAACCCACATCATCTCAGCTATTCCGTTATAAAATAACTTAAGGGTTATCTGACTTCCTTAAAATTATTTCCACATATAATGCATGTTATATATCCTCTTCTAAGATGTTTAAATACCATATTCCAAACATATCTTAATAAAACTTCACATCTCTATCCATAATTCCATCTTCTAACAGATGTCAGTGCCTCCTTGATCCTAGACCTCCTACGTCATCTTGACATTCTTCTTGACTCGATCGGTGCGCTATCTTTTCCTACCTCTTCCCAAAACCTCAACTACGGCTTAATGTCTGCTGGCGTAGCCGATAGCCTAAACTAGGTATCGGGTACATCTCTCCCGTACATCTCCTACTTTTTTATCAGGATTGAGAAAAAAATACACTCTCAGGCATTCTATATATATTACATGTTCACGATAGCTCTACAATTCCCTTATTCAGCATGTTGGTACTTTCTGACTCTCAATAATGATGATTGACTTCCAATGATTAGCATCTTGATTCCGTGTTATTCTGACGTTTATTTCTTCCTTCGCCACTCGTGCTTGCTCGATTGACATCTCTCACTGTCTCTTCGAGTGGTGCACTAGGCTGTCTATCTTCTTGCCTCGACCTCTCATGTCCACGATTATCTCGTCTGTCGTTAGGATCGTTTCTTCGGCCATCCTGCCTGTCGTTCCCATTATACTGTTGACCTTGGCTCCAGTTATTTCTGCCCCGATATCTATTGTTATATCGATTCCTGTCTTGATATCTGGAATTTTGGTTATAATTTCTATATCGGCTATCTCTTGCTTCTTGATCGTATGGCCTCTCATATGGTCCTCTATATCGATCATTTCCTCGAGCGTTACGGATGTTTCCTCGATTCCCTTCGTTCCGTCGGTTTTCCCAGGAATCTCTTCTGTCCGTTTGAGCTGCGTTGTCTACGACTACCGCATTCACTTCTTGCGTGTTTCTATTGACGTTTCTGGTATTTCTAGGCGTAACTTGAGCGCTTGTATAGTCCAATCGCCGTAAAATGTCGTCATAATGCTCAAGTGTATTGGCTCCCGACGCTATTAGTGATCGCTGTACCTCAATCGGTAACTGTCTCGCTATAGCTTGCAAAAGCTCTTCTTCTGGCAATGGAGGAATCAGAAACTGTAATTTAGCCAGCTGTGACGTGAAATAGTTGGCATAATGCGTCGGATGTGACGTAGAATAGCGCTTTGAGTACATTTCCGCTCTTACGTTAAGTTGATCCTCGGCACTCCAAAATCTCCTCAAGAAAGCCATGGCAAATTGCTCCATGTTCGCAAAATTGCTTCTGAACGCTCTAAACCAAGTAAGCGCAGACCCATCTAAGGCGCGTTCGACTATCCTTAGCTCTCTTTCTTTGGCTACCCTATGTTCCGCCTTGTAGTCTCGAATATCTCGCAGAAATTCGACTGGTGTGACTCCTGTATTTCCCGAAAACTTTCTCGGCTTGTCATCCAGATTTCTAATAATGGTGACTGGACCTGAGTATCGTTCGCTTGTACCCAACGTACTCCTATTCGAACTTGGATTATCCTGAGGGGTTGAACTGGCCCTTTCGAATGTCACATTCGGTTGCATTTGACGGTCTTCTCCCATGCTAGCTTCTTGATTACTCATACTGCGGTCTATCGCTGTCTGATTTATCAATGTTTCCCCTGATGTTATATTCTGACTGGTGAAACTGTTAAACATGGATTCTAGTTCAGTTATCCTGTCTTCTGCTAATTTCTTGACCTGAGTCTTCAACTCATCTAACGATGTAACATTCTGCGTTTTGTTACTCTCGTCTAAATCGTTTTTCAACTTGTCAATTTTGCCTTCGCACGTATTCTTTACTAACGCGACTTGTTCCTTTAACAGATCAACATCTGTTCTAGATAGAGTTGAATCTATCTTCATCGCTTCCTTGTTCTCCGTAAACCTCGCTTCTAAGTTTGCCATACCTGCGATTAATTTTTCATCTAACCCTTCACGTTTCTCTTTTGCTTCGGCATCGACCTCACTATACCGTTCTTCCACAATTGCACCGACTCTATTTTTGAATAAAGCTAAGTTTTCATTAACCTTTTGCTCTATATCGTCATCCATCTTCCTAATATCTTTCGGCAATTGATTTTCTAATGATTTTAAATTAGAATTAACCTCTCCTAAGACTTCCTCTTTAATGGTCCCAATTACTGTCTTTAAATCTTTAATCTCATTACCTAGATTCATTTCTAGACCTTTGATTTTAGTCTCGAAAGATACTTCGGTAGACCACTCTTGAATTTTGCCTACATCTGCCACTAAACCATCGATGTCGAATCTCAACTTCGATACATCCGATTTAATTTCTTTCTGTATGGACATAACGTCTGTTCTTAAAGTAAAAATATTTTCTTCTCCTCTACTTTCTAATTCAATAATATTTTTTCTTAATATTTGAACATTTTCCTCTCCTTTCATATTTACTGCAATTATATCTAATTGTAAAGTCTTCAGCATTTCATTATTCTTTAAAGTTAAACTATTCTCTAATCTAGTTAACTTGTTTTCTAATTCAGTGTTAGTTTCTTCACTACGAGCTTGTAATTTCTCTTCCAATAATTTAAAGTTATCCTCACTATTTGACTGTAGTTTTTCTTCCAATGATTTAAAACTATCCTTCAAGTTAGTTTCATTATTTGACTGTAATCTTGTTTCTAATAACATCAACTCATCTTTACTATTTGACTGTAATCTTTCTTCTAAGGACTTAAAATTGTCTTTCAAGTTGACTTCACTATTTGACTGTAGCCTAGTCTCTAATGACTTTAAATTATCTTCACTATTAATCTGTAATGATTTTAAATTTTCTTCAGTACTAGTTTGTAATGCTTGCACATTTTCTTTACATTTAGCTTCTAATCTAGCTTCTGAATTATTAATTTGTTCTTTAACTTCCGTTTCCATTTTAGAAATAGTTTCTGCAATACCAGACATACCCGTCTGTAACTCTCCTAACACCTTAGCTAAATCTTCTGGCAACATAATTATATTTTCAATATACGTTTTATACAGAGAAGTTAGACAACAACACATCACAATGTCTCAATTCCTGCATTCACTTGGGTATAGGAAAAATGTCTCATAACTAACATGATATAATACTAATACGATTAACATGAACACTGGAATGGGCACACAAGTACATTGTCTGACTAAGTTTAATAAATTTTGTAACACAATTAAATGAACTTGAGATCAATCTCTCAGTAATCTAAATCTGATGTGATTCCATAGAATAAACAAAATCGAAGCCCCACAAGTTGGATAAAGCCAATTCTCCCTCTCTCCCTGCACCCGTTCGTCCTGGGCATGCGATGACCCATCTGCTATAACATCGCATTCCTGGAGTTCCGGGACAGAGCGGAGTTAAATGAACCTCTAGTCAAATAAGGAATGTGTCGGAAATTCAGCTGAGTTATCGAAAAAGCAGTGGGTATCACGAGACAAAGTATCTCTAGGGTCGTTACGGGCTTAAGTTTAATAGAAATAATGCAAATATAAATGGGCGCCATCAACTGAATTCCTAGCAAACCACTTCCTTTCCGGATAAGCCTTACTCAAGACAAGGAAAGAAAAAGGAACATTACACCATCATCAGATCACAACTAAGATAAAAACAAATTTATTTTACTTTGATAGTCAGACAGACATTTTAAATATAACTCCTACCTGAGAGTATGGTCGAATGCCAACGTTAAATTGTCATTGTCCAAAAATCGAACCATCTCTTTTCTAATCAAAAATTATTTCATCCACATAGAACAGAAAAATCTCTAAAGTTCTCTTGGGTTCTCAGGATCACTGTAGCACTATGTCTTTCGTCACTGACATTTGTGAAACCTGAGACCTAATTTCTCTTTAATTTAACATCATCAATGTGGATTTGAAAAAGTTATTAATCTGTCTAAACATACACATATTATAATCACATATATTAAACATCACGTAATTTATGGCTTGCATGGCATAATTTAAATATTGAACATGTTAGTCAAATGCTCCTAAACATCGAATAATTACTTTACACTATTTACATTGTCATTCATAATTACTTATCTGTGAATTACAGAAAATTCACGGCTCATTGGTCATCGTTATCGTCATCATCAAAATTAAACATTCCTCACATTAATTCTCACTTCAAAATTCTACATATTCCTGTCAGAATCATTAATTCATCACCATTACATCATTTAAATCCTCAATTCAAGTTGCAATTCCTCAAATCATATCTCAATTAAATTTATTTAATTCCATATAAATTCATTAATCATCAGCTTCTTTAGTTAATTATCACCTTCTAATTCAGTTATTCATCATCATTACAATCGTCTATTAATTTATTTCAATCAGTTTATTTATTCAATCTTTAATTCATCCACTTATTTAATTCATTGATTTATTCCAAAATTTAATTTATCAAATTATTTAAATTTCAATCTTCTGGTTATTTAGATTTTTATTATTTCATCTAGTCATTCTGATTTTTATTTCATTAGGTCAGATCGTTAATATGCTTAAATCTCAGATTATTATTTCATTAATTATTATTCGCAGAAAATCTTGTATTATCAACTTTATTTATTTGTTTAATTTCCTAACAAATTGTTTAATATGGTTTATAGAACGTTGTCTTACAGTTTTATTACTTCCAAGTTATATCTCGTATTTAATTTATCATGCCAAAAAATATTATTGCCTCCACGACATCACGTTGGATCTAACTATCCACAACTACATTATATTTCCTCAATACTTCAAATATCACATTTGAATACAACAATTATTCCACAAAACTCCATAAATATTCAGCACATACAGCATGAATCTCAACAATTACGCTAGACTGGGTACGACGACCTCATGTCTGCCTCAAAATACATTAGCAACATTGCTACTATCACTTGGCAACTTCTACAAAATGCCTACCACAAACTCCACTTAACCATGTTGCATGATCTACAAAAAATATATATAACTGGCTTCAAATTATCAACGCACACAATCTCCAATAACTGTAATTACTCTGATCACATCTAGACAACTTCTTAAACAATTGGAAAAAATATTTTACCTTAGGAATTCAAAATCTGCTTTCAAATAGCATAAATTCTCTTACAATTTTCATAACTCACATCACAGAAAAACACCAATGTGCTATAATCTCTCATATCAAAATCTGCAATACTGATCTGCCTTAAAATAAATCTGACCATTAATGATTCATCTTACAAGATTCAATTACTTTAAATCCTTCTCAAAGGTATCAAACACAATTATAAAACTCATCAAAAGCATCAGCTGTAACAGCTGTTAAACTGAAATTACTCTCAAAAGAGTATAGCAACAAAATATTGGATTGGCAAACAAGAATTCCTAAACGCAATCCTGCTGACATTTATCGTTACTTTATTTAACAAAATTTCGACTGATATGTGACTAGTAGTTCCTTGTTTGATTCACTTACAATCTCATGTACACTCGGATGATAAAAATGAGTCCCTCAATGGCAAGTAAGATGTGTAACCACCGTACAGTCGTATAAATACGAAAGACCTCGCCCCGTCGACTTAGATGATAGTGCCCTGAACGATGGGTAAGATGAGTAGCCACCATACAATCGTATAAATACGAAAGACCCCATCTCGTAGACTATATGAGTGAATGTACCAGATAGGAATCAACAAGTCTCTAGTTGTCATATAAAAGCGATGTTCATTCACTAAAGTGAATAACTTCTTAATATCTCCAAACAATCCAATGGAAAAAATCCCTACTGATGAATAATACACACTCGCTAGTATGCAATGAACTGACGAAGTAATTTTAGATAATCAATTGCAGATCACGAGTTCGAAATACTCGTTACACAAAAAACTATTTATGAAAAATATCCTTGCTGGAAAAATGTCTAAAAGACCAAACATCTGCTTAATAAAGCCAACCAATGGTGAGAATTTCGTATAATGATGCCTGCCATATCATATGGTCACGCCATATTCTAGCAAATTCGAAGTATATAAAGTCAAATCATGTCTAAATAATCGTATCACTCCTATTAGAAAAATATACATGTGTGCCCAGTATTCATGAAAATAATCGTATCAGGTAGTTATAACTCTTACAGTACCTTTCATAATCAGCTGTTATTAAATTTCCAAGATCGTCGATTTTCCCTACATAATGAATTTCTCGAATGATCGGCGTGAATATCATTCCATCCATGAAATGACTATTGCCTTCGAAATCCCAAGTGAATCAGCTGGTGGACCTCCTCTCGTCAGGAATCGAATCCATCGCTCTGCGGTGCCATCTTGTCTCTATCTGCGTCTACTCTGACATGATGAACTTCGGATTACCCATAGCGGATATTGTCCAACTCCTCTCGAAAAAGTTCATGGAAACAGCGGACCCCCTATTCCTCTTCTAAGTTACGCCACTATTCCATTAAACATTCAGTTTGAGTATTGAAAGATCAATCTCTAATAACTGCTAAGCCTCACTTTCGTAAAATAAAATTTTACATGAGAGTGTCCAAGTTTACGAAACACCCTGTAGTTGTCTGTATTTGGTAATTCATGAAACTGCATAAGAAATAAATTTCATTAATGCACGATCTAATGTTCATCAGTGCATGTGCTAACAACATTCCGCTTGCTTGAAATTGTTAAAGTTACTTTGACATGCATTATGGAAAACATAGTCGTAATATTATTCAGAAGAACTGTGTTCAAACTGCGTTGAAATGTAGCTTGTAATAAAGTCTCCAACTACTTGCAGTGCTGTTCTAACATATCCCGGCCGTCTGTGATAGCTTGCTCGGCAAGTCCGCCTGGATCAATGACCTGCTTGGCGTTCGCTGCCCGGCGATGCTGAAACTGTCGCCTACACTCGGCCGTGACAGTTTCGGTACGCTACGCGACCTTCACCGTGCGTCTGGCTTGCGCTACAGAGCTCGATCCTACTTGCTCGACTGACAGAGCTCCACTGAATGTGCTGGCACTGTCTTCACTCCTATCTGCCTGGCGCAGACACGTGGTGTTGTCCCCCACCACTGTGCTCTCGCGTCACGATTATAGTCTCGAACCCACATCATCTCGGCTATTCCGTTATAAAATAACTTAAGGGTTATCTGACTTCCTTAAAATTATTTCCACATATAATGCATGTTATATATCCTCTTCTAAGATGTTTAAATACCATATTCCAAACATATCTTAATAAAACTTCACCTCTCTATCCATAATTCCATCTTCTAACAGATGTCAGTGCCTCCTTGATCCTAGACCTCCTACGTCATCTTGACATTCTTCTTGACTCGATCGGTGCGCTATCTTTTCCTACCTCTTCCCAAAACCTCAACTACGGCTTAATGTCTGCTGGCGTAGCCGATAGCCTAAACTAGGTATCGGGTACAATAGTTTACAATTAAATGAGAATTTGTATTTCGTTGTGTAACACTCACCAGTGCATAAAGGTGAATTTCTAGTGAGTGGATGGCTCTAGTGTGAATTAATAGGAGTGTTTAAATCACATAACAGTTTGGAATGAGTATAGTTGCACAAGCAACCATTCTAGCGTCTGTGAGCGGAGAAACACATGGTCATTTTTGCAGTAAGCCGCTATTTGTGTAGAAGAAGTGTATTTACAGAACAAAACCACGATCAGCTTACTCTGTGAAAACGCCGAAAATTAAATCAAGATGGAGCTCACATTATTGGTCCAACACCACGTGGATACGATGATTCCTATTCTGATGGAAGCAGTTATGGAGTAAAACCCAGTATGGAGGGGAATAGCGATGCTTGATACTCACTGAAGGAAGGAAAACGGAATGGCTACCCCAACCATGCCATCGCATTTGCCAATGGTATCAGGCAAAGCGCACACACTGAAAACACTTGAAATGGTCACGTGAGTCCGACTGTAAAGTCGCAATCTTTTTATGTACAATCATGACGCAGGGTGATTAATTATAGAGGCCTTACTAAAGCCCATTCTTTAGGTAGGGTTTATGTCTTTATTTTCGCAATTTATTATGGTTATACGATAACGTATCATTTGCCAGAGCCTGAGGGATAAAGCTCTTTCCACAATTATTGTAAATACATTTTTCATATAGAAGAGTTTGGCAAACTAAGTCCAGTTACGCAGTACTATTATGCCATATGCTGTCAGAACTGCATTCCACTGGATACTGTTAGTCCAGTAAGCAGGGGTGTTGAAGGTCCAAGCTTGGCATGTTATTTCATTGATTAAGTTATTGTGAGCACGAGACGCTGTGTCCGTGTGACTAGATCTAGAAGTCTGTGAACTAATGCGCCGCCAGCCGGCACCACATGAACTTGTTTCTGAAGCTGCAGAGACACATGGGAGTGTTATTTTTTTTTATTTTTGTATAAGTTGACATTCCGACGACTATTAAGAACACTATGATGGTCAAGATTAGCTTAGCAGGCAGACTTAGGTTCGATGTGAGCGGTCATATCATAACAGTTAGGGAGCCCCAGAAATACTGTAATACATGTTTTGACTGCACAATTCACTGATCAAGACATAATCGCAGTCCATCCACACTTTGTGTAGATCAGAGAGTACATAAAATCCACAACTGATTGTATAGCTTGAGAATCCTTGTCCACAGGCTGGAAATTGTATAAAATTAGTGAACATCATTGTTATATTTAGAGCACTACAGCGGTAGGATGTGATTACCCTTAGTTGCGATGTACGCTTTATGGTACTATTTTGCTAGCGACAAGCACGTTTTGTGTTTTCTGATGAGTTACTGACCGACAGTGAATCACGGGTCATGTATTATTGTTAGCACTTAAGGGGTGCTGATGAAAGTTTGGAAAGTGTGTTGTTGTTTTTTCCAATTGCTGGAGGTGATGTTGGTTGTGAATTTACACCAAATATTCACACTTCACGAGTTTAAAATGGTCACTAAAGAAATACAGAGAAACTGTTAGGACTAAAAATGATATTGATAAAACCTAATTATAATAATCAAGTGATTGTATTTTCTCTCTAAAGGCAAACCTAAATGAATTGATAGATAGCATCATTAAACATGATTAAAAACCCTAAAAGTAATGAAACTATGTTGACCAATGATTAGTTATTGCTCTGCTGCGACTTCTTTGATACAATTATAGGTATTCCCTATTTGCGAGACGACGGTCAGTTAACTACGTGTTTAAACACGGTAGTTAACCTGACAATGCAACTTTAGTCATGATCTAATTCATGCTGTTGCCGACATAACTTTCACTCTCGCATACACTTATGACCATACTTCACAAACAGTGGAGTGCATGCAGGCAGGTCAGTGGTGCCAATTGCGCAATTTTGGAGGGTTATATCGTAAAATATTTGTGTTGTAAAATAGTTAAGCTTTTCCATTTAATGATATAGGAACAGAATGTGCTTATCTTTGTTTTTGAAATGAATTTTGGATTAAACGCTTCACGTTTACATCGTTGCCAAACTTAACATCAGATAGGAATTAGTTTAAATTACTGTAACGTTAAATGTTAGAGATGGCACCATCATAGCGTAGTCTGTAAACTTATTGAGCAGTAAATGTAACGAAATCTTTGCATTGTAAGCAAGTTAATATCTTTCTTTGCTGGAAATTCGTGCCTGTGATATTATTATTATTGCAATATCTGAAGTAATTGTGTAGGGATGAACTACGTGTCATTCTCTTAGCCTCGCTTGTTGACTTCATAATCTTTTAGTAGGACTTCAAGAGGCTTAATTTTCAGGATACTTTGTACGGAGATGAGTAAATTCATATTAGGGCAGATTAGCACGGACTAGCCGTTTTTCACCTCTCCGAAGTAGGTTAGGGGTCTGCCACTTTTTGAATACAATGTGTGCGATTTAAATGTAATCCTGGCCTCCTTATTGTATTCTGTGTTTGTATTCCTCTGTACTGGTAGTTTTGATCTCTCATTATACCCGACACCCCCGAGTTAAATTTCCTTGTGCATCCCCAGTCCAAGAATGCATTCCTCCCCGTCCTATATGTCTTCTCGTTAGATGGGGGGGGGGGGGGTTGGGGGGTCGGAAGGGTCATTTAAGGCCAATGGCTCACCGAAATCCTCGTCAAACGGGCACAGTAGATAGGGGGATTTTGAAATTTGAAATTTCGGGACCGTATATTACGCCACTGGTATCAATACACTCACTGTAGCAATGCACGAACACTGACAAAGCTTGCGGTATTTTAAGGTACTGAATAGGACAGTAATCTGGCGCAAAAACTGAACAGAGCATCGTAATAAATACAAAATTTTGTATTCTAGGGTTTACAACGTTGTTTAGCAAAATGTTATGTGTAGATTAGTTGTTCAATACGTTACTGATGTTATACACGAAAGGTTTAAATTAACGAGTAACGTAACTGTAAAGTGATGTACAGAGATTTGCATATTATTAGAATAAGGAATTTAAATCCTTCATATTTTGTTTTGTTCTAAATTATTTTATTGACAAGCTGATGACATGTTTTACTATCCTACTTAGTAATGTTTTCTTTATCTAATTGCAACTTTTCCCATAAGGATTTTTTTCTGGAAGTTTCGGAATTTGGTATTCTGAGAGTCACCAGAGCTTAGTCTGTTTTCTCTTTTTTCAATCACTTTGAAATGTACACTCTAAATCAAGTGATTTCAATCCATGGTCCTCGAACCTTTGAATAGTTCAAGAGTGGATCATCAGTAAGAAACACTGATAGTTAGTCTGAAAGACTAGACCTTATATCATTTTAAATGCTACAAATGCTACAAATGCTGCGTGAACTCAAAGTCCGTGAGCAAAAAATAAAAAATAAACAAAAAATAAATAAATAATAAAAAGCAAGTGCAAACCAAGGTCAAAGGAGGTAGCTGGCTGGATGACGTCACGCTCACCGGAGCGCGCGGGGAAAGGGGGAAGCTCAAGCAGTACTATGACGTCACACACCTCAGTCCATTCTCGGTACATTTCGTCCCGTCACCGTAACGTAACGCCAGACCCCCAGCAAAGTCGACATAATCATTTAAAATGCTCTAAATGCCCTAAATTCACACTAAAACTGAAGTATTCAAAACAAAACGTATGGCTCCTCTTTTAGTGGAATTTCAAAGGAATCATTATATTGTAAGTTTCTTACAAGAAAATATAATTAAGACTAATGGTTAAATATTTGAAATAATTTCGGCACCGTGCAAACACTTTACTACATTAAGTCATGAAAATTTAAAAATGAAATGTTGGAAAACTGGCATCTAGTCTTTTATATATATAATTCTTCGACACGTGTGTATGTGACTGAACTCCTCCTAAACGACTGAACCGATTTTGATGGAATTTGGTATGTATATTAGGGTGGGTCCATGTATGGTTTAGATTCACAATCTGACCCAGTAGGTGGAATGAACACAATTTTAGAACCACAATTTACACACAATTTTAGAACCACAATATACAGTCAAAATCAGTCGTCATGGAAACCACTAGCCTTGGCCTTCGTGAAAGCTGATGTCTTTGGACGGTTTGTCTCTGCACGTTAGAGCCACTTGGTCGCAACCTGTGCAACTACCGCCATTATATACACTCCGCCCGTGGCGAAAAGTTGTGTTTTATACCAAAGGTGACAGTGATGTCGAATTCTACTGTTTGTCTCTGCACGTTTAGAGCGTTTCAAAGTCCCGTATGCGTTCATATATAATTCATCCGATTGCCATGAAACTTGGGTGATATGTTGAGTGAGCTCCAGGGAAGGTGTTTGGCTTAGTAAATCCATTTTACAATAGATAGCGCACGAATAGATTCAACAAATGAGCGACGACGCGCGAAGCGTTTCAAAATGGTCCCGTATGCGTTCAAATACCATTCGTCCGATAGCGATGAAACTTGGGTGAGATGTTGTGTACACTCCAGGGAAGGCTTCTGGCTTAGTAAATCAATTTCACATTAGGCAGCGCACGACTAGATTCAACAAATGAGTGACGATGCGCGAAGCGTTTCAACAAAATCCCGTATAAGTTTATATTCCATTCATAGATTGAAATGAAACTTTGACGAGTTGTTGTGTACACTTAAGTGAAGGCTTCTAACTTAGTAATCCATTTCACAGGAGGTTGCGCACGAGTAGATTCAACAAATGAGCGGTGACGTGTGAAGCGTTTCAACAAAGTCCCGTATGCGTTCAAATACCATTAATCCGATAGCGATGAAGCTTGGGTGAGATGTTGTGTACCCTTCAGGGGAGGCTTCTGGATTAGTAAATCCATTTTAAAATAGGTAGTGCACGAGTAGATTCTACAAATGAGCGACGATGTGCGAACGTTTAAACTAAAGTGTTAATATACCATTCATCCGATTGCAATGAAACTTGGGTGAGATGTTGTGAACACTTACGTGAAGGTTTCTAACTTAGTAAATCCATTTCACAGGAGGTTTCGCAAGAGTACATTCAACAAATGGCGACGACGTGCGAAGCGTTTCAATAAGGTCCCGTATGCGTTCAAGTACCATTCGTCCGATTACGATGAAATTTGGGTGAGATGTTATGTACACCCTACGGAAGGTTTCTGGCTTAATAAATCCATTTTACAATAGGTATCGCACAAGTAGATACAACAAATGTGTGACGGTACGCGAATTATTTCAACAAAGTACCGTATGCGTCCATATACCTTTTATCCGATTGCGATGAAACTTTGGTGAATTGTTCTTTACACTCCAGGAAATGTTTCTGTCTTAGTAAATCCAGTTATTAATAAGTAGCGCACGAGTAGATTCAACAAATGAGCGACGGCGCGCGAATCGTTTCCACAATGTCCCGTATGCGGTCATATATCATTCATCCGATTGCGATCAAACCTTGGTGAATCATTGAGTACACGCCAGAGAAGGTTTCAGGCTTAGTAAATCTATTTTACAATAGGTAGCGCATGAGTAGATTCAACAAATGAGTGACGGCACGCGAATCATTTAAAGAAAATCACTTATGCGTTCACATGTCATTCATCTGATTCCGATGTAACTTTGATGAGTTGTTGTGTACACGCCAGGGAAGGTGTTCAACTTGGTAAATCCATTTTACAATATTGGTAGCGCACGAGTAGATGTAACAAATGAGTGACAACGCGCGAAGCGTTCCAACAAAATCCTGTATGCGTTCATATACTAATCATCGATTGCGATGAATCTTTGATGAGTTGTTGTGTACACTTACGTGAAGCTTTCTAACTTAGTAAATCCATTTCACAGTTGGTAGAGCACGAGTAGATTCAACAAATGTGTGACAGCGCACGAATCATTTAAACCAAATCCCGTATGCGTTAAATGCCATTTATCCGTTTGCGATGAAACTTTGAAGAGTTGTTGTGCACGCTCCAACGAATGTTTCTAAATTAGTTAATTCAATTCTCGATAGTTTAGAGGCAGTTAACAGAAATTGAAAAAAAATATTGTGTATCCAAAAGCACTTCAAGAAACAAAGTTATAACACTTTCTTTGATTGGCAGGACAACGTCTGCCGGGTCAGTTTGTCTAATATAACATGCTCGCCTTTGTACAGACCACTTTCCTCCAAGCATATTTTTGTTCCGCTTTTGTGCATGTTCCTTACAGGATGAGCCAATGTCTTCTGGGCCATTAAAGATAGTTTTACACTACTAGTATAATAGTACTGTGATAAATGGCATTAAAGGACACATCAATGGAAATCGGGGATTGTACCTTGGAGATATTAACCACCGAACCACAATTTGATTATCGTAAAACTGTTTAAATTCTATCCACTAACACAAGAGTCGATAATAAGGGAAATACAGTCCATTGAAAGTAAATTTATGAGTCTTGATGCTCTGTATATTCCTTCCAGTCGAGGGCCAGGATTCTAAATTTTCCAGTGTACATTGACTCAACGACTTGTTCGGTTTTGAATGATGATTTTTTTGTTTTTCCGTAATTTTTGTTTATTTTTATAATTATTATTTTTATTTAATTTTTGTGTTATTACTTTTCGATCTTTTCAAATTGAGGTATCCACCTCTAAAGTTTAAATTCCATTCCAAATTTGTATACTTTAATCTGTGTTAAGAGGGGTAGGTGACCTCGTAGTTCCGCCTCTTAAAACAACAATAACTAACTTCCTTCCAGTTGGGGTGACGATAGTTAGATAAGGAAACCCTTGAATTACTCGTAAATTGTTTTTTCAGATTTTACCAAAGGTTATACTAAAAGCAATTCTGCTCATGACATCACATGGCCTTGGGAAATCATCCAGCCAAGAAAGATAGCCACTACGCAACGAGGCAGACAGGGAGTAATTTGAGTTAGGGCTGTACAGCATAATAAGAAAAGATATGTTTGTGGGTTCGAAAGTTTGTTTTACAGCTGGACAACTGGAATTACCACCGCACGCCACTGAGGTATACTTACAAGCGCTGAAACGGCGAATACAAACTTGGTGAGAGCCTCATCCGGTCTCAGGGGCATCTTGTTCTCCACTCGCTGCGCGATCTTCTCTGCCACCAGCCCTGTGGGGTACTAGAACACGAGACAAGTATCAGTGACCTTCATGGACAACCCTCGTACATACTACTTTTACACGAAATACTTACACACACTTTTCAGGCCAGCTTAAACGAATTGCTGCCTCTAAGCACCTTAAAGTATTAAATAACTCCTGGCACTACAGCCCTTGAAGGGCCTAGGCCTACCAAGCGACCGCTCCCCAGCCATTTAGCCTGCATATATTGGGGTGACGTGTTGTCATCGCATCGGGTCCCCTCGGTCGGTAATCTTGGTTTTCGTGACCGGGGCGCTGCCTCACTGTTAGACAGCTAATCAATTGTCCTCACGAGGCTGAGTGCACCCCGTTCCTGCCCTTACATCAGTTTCTAAAATCCATGACGGAGCCGGGAATCAAACCCGAGGTCTTAGGGTGAGTGGCAGACGCGCTGCCCCAAAACCACGGAGCCGGCCCTTAAAGTATTACTAATAGTAAATGAATTGTTTAACAAGAAGTTCCGTTAAGAACTATACAGCCTACTTTTCATGCCAATGATTATTCTACAGAATATGAACCTATCTAGAATAATGAAGAAATTAAGTTGTTAATATCGAAATATATAATTAGTTCAAACTATACCTGGTATAATGTAGCCTAATAGAGCACTAAATTTGGCAGCCCTGGTGACTGAATATATTCTTAGTTCCATCTCTTAAGGTACAGAATACACAATTTGGTTGAAGTCCAATGGACGTTACATGCAGTTAGACACTGGATCTATCAGCACGCGTAAAAGCATGTTGCCAACAATGTCATGCGTGTGCTGGTCAGAAATAATCTGAAATATTATGATATCTTGTTGTGCCAATTTTGGATGAAATCCATTTGTTAGTATAGAAGTTACATGTATTTTAAAATTGGACATATCAGCAGGCATGGAATCATGTTGGCAGCACTGCCTTGTATTAATTACTCCAAATTAATCTAGAATATCAGGTGCTGTACGTGTGCAAAGTATAGAGCTGTTCGCTTGCATACTTTCTGATATATTGATATTAGGGTAAAAAAATATAGACAGCATTAATTAACAGTTGGCAGCCCTGATTGCTCCTAACAATACCTATAGTCATACCTGTTATGGTACACATAGCACATACGAAATTTGGTTGAAATCCAACTGATAGTATAGAAGTTACATGTATTTAAAAATTGGTACTATCAGCAGGCTTATAATCATGTTGGTAGAACTGACGTATATAAGTTACTCCAAATTAATCTAAAATGTCAGAATATTCGTGTGCATAGTTTAAAGCTATTGGCTTGCATACTTTCGGATATATTGGTATTTGGATAAAAAAAATAGAGAGAGCAATTTTCAACAGTTGGCAGCCCTGGTGGCACTTAAGAATACGCTCAGTCATATCTGTTTATGTACAGATATCACATACAACATTTGGTTGAAATCCAATTGATAGTGTAGAAGTTATATGCATTTAAACATCATGTATGGCCTCCTGGAAATTAAACTGAAATAGTCTTATCTACGTGTGTGCCAATTTTGGAATAGCTCCCATGCATACCTTGCGAGATATCCAACATGGAGCTCAAATTTCTAGTGCGTTTTTTCAGCAGTTGGTAGCACTGACATCATTTTCAAATATGGACGTGAGATATTCCGGTGCACATCTTTACTCATACTAAATTTGGTTTTGATTGCTGCAGCCGTTTAGGAGTTGATAGGGGGGGACACACACACAGCCAGACAGACAGACAGAAGGACAGACAGACAGACAGACAGACAGACAGACAGACACACATTTCCCCGGATCGATCTCATAAGTCTACTTTTTCCTCATTTTTGCAAAATGTGAAAAGTAGGCTAAAAATATGGCACTATAATTGTAGGATATCGACAAGTACACTGATGTCGAGTTAGCATAGTATCATATTGCCCCCTCTGTATAAAACTTTTTATATGTGTATATTCTGTGTTCTATTTAGGTTATAATATTCAAAAAGAGAATTTATATAGATAGCTAATATGTGCAATTCAGCACATGCATGCTTTTCTTTAACGCACTGTCATGTTATTTATTTTTAGAAACATCACTTTACCCTGGTCCTTGCATACATACAGTAAATAAATACATTCATACAGGAATTTCAAATAAAAACGCTGCCTCTGCAGGAATGATCCTCTTATCCAACTCTGGTTCAGTGAACAGAGTATATTTTTATTTTGCTCATCGGACTCGAAGGGAATTTACTAAAACTTTAGACAGATGTCCTCGTTCTACCTTGCTTTAATACCACAACATTACTAAAACTTCTCCTGAAGCTAGTCCACCCGCCTCAAGAAGTGTGATCGAAAGATTGGTAAGGAAATTGAAATGATTTCCCCATAAGAGCATCAACGTGGTTTTCAAAATTTGTTTAAGCGTTGTGAGATGTCTTTAGAAGAACAAGCCAGCAACTGTCAGCACCTTCTTTAACGTAAGCATACCGCATATATGTAATAGTTTATGTGTAGTGCCATAACTTCCCGAGCCCACTTGCTATGTCGAACGGGACCAGCCGGCTTCCTGCGGCCGACAGCGACTTGTTTACTGAAGGGTCCCGAAACTGCAGCGTTTTAATGGAATGTACAGAATAAGGCTGCTTGTAAGCGTACGATAGAATTTACCAAGACATACTACCCTACCAGTGAATTGTTACCGCTAGACGTGGAGCGGGCTGTTCTGTATACGTCATCTCGCCTCGTTATGGCTGCAGCGAGCGGTTGCGGGGCAAGAGGGGAAACGCATGTACAGTCATACAATGAGAACACACCGCACAGCGCACGAACCAGCATGAATCATGCACTCAAATGACATGCGATGAGGTTTCGCTGGCGCGACTGCACGTCCATCGCAGGCGAGTGGCTGGGTGGAGCGCATTAGTTCGATTTTTGCCACCGGTAACAATTCACTGGTAGGTTAGTACTTCTCAAATGAGGATACTGCAGTAATAATACTTACCAATATCAGCTCCTCAATGGGGATGCTGCGACTGTGAAACCAGTTTGCATACGAGCGGACAATGCTCTCAATCTTCTCGTCATTTTCCAGCACCCCTATCACCTCATTGGTCACATTCATGACGTTCGACACCAGACTCGTGATCTTGGGGTGGTTCTCGAACTCGTCCATTGAAATATCTGCTAGTGCCGGCAGGATCTGAGGCAGATCAGGCTTCTGCTGCACCAACCTGGGTTATACAGCAATACTAGTAACCACAATATTGTATGGGCCTCGAAGGGCTTATACAATGTGATAGGGAGTGTTTTGAATGTTGTAATGATAGGGGCTGTCTGAATAGGTGTTTTCTGTGAGGGGGTGTGGGGAGAGTCGTCTACGTAACTTGGACGTGACTCGAAGGAGAATTCCCAGGTTTTCGGGTTAGCTGGAGAGCTCGGGGGATGGGGTGCGTGTAAAGGATTAATTGGTAATTAACAATCTGATGATGTGAAGCGATTACTGAAGCTTGCGAGCTGTGCGCGCGAGCGAGTAATGCGTGCAGCAGACTTGCTGACAGATGCTCGGTGACGAGTCGTCAAGCGAACTGCTTACCTAGTGCTTCTAAACAATTAAGTAATGCTAGGCCCTATTAAGTAAAGGTTGGAGGTAGGGGCTTACCGTGCAATTAAATAAATTACCAAACCAATGAAGCTAAGACCAAATGGTTTAATAATGACTTCTTGGTGAAGTGATAACAAGTTCACAGAATCAGTGCCTAAGATTCTACTGTGCAATAATGACCAATACAAGTACAAAGTGTAAAGGGGGTGGAGTGTAGATGTGTGGGTGTAATGGAAGAGTCCTCGCAGGCACACTTACCGAGGCGGCAGCCGTCGTGATGTTGCCCTTCAGCAGTTTCACTGGACACAGCCCTCGAGTGGGTTGAGTGACTCTCTTTTATAATTCTGGTGCTGCTAGGTAAGCATTACCAGCACATTCCTGGGTAGCTGCCTCTTAGTGTAGGGGTCGTGGGGGTTCAATGGGTTCATGTGAGTTCAAATGGTGTGTTAGAGTGTAGATTGTAATGAATTGTAATGTATCTGGAATATTGTTTGATAATTAAAGGAATATGGGGGCGATAATGTAATATAAGGGGTGCATCCCCCTAATGGATGCAACAATATAAAATGATGACGATTATGATAATAATAATGGCAGTGATCAAAACAAGTTATTACCTGAGCATGCTAACAGATTATCTTGTATCCAAGAAACAGTAAGACCGTAACCAAAACATAGTCTATTATCAGATCTTAGTTACTAATAGTTTTATTAATGCAGCCAATGACCATTTATTTCCCTTTCAGAACGGGCCAAGGAAGGTAGAAAAATCTTGGCAGAGCCGGGATTCGAACGCGTGCCTCCGTGGTGAGAGCCAAGATTGATAGCCTCTACGCAACGAGGCGGACCGTACATAAAAGACACCAAAGGTATATGATTCACAAAACTCTAGCTCTTAAACTAGAGGGAGTAAGAAGGTGCGGCTTGTGCCAAAGTTTTCCCCATAATCTCAACAGTACAGGAAAATCTTGCATTTCTTGAAAAGTCCAACTGAAATAATTACATTTATTTGTTTACAAAGTGCGTTTAGAGTCGCCTCCGTAGCGTACCGGTCAGCATGGTTAGCTGCCACCCCTGAGGTCCTGGATTCGATTCCCGGCTCTGCCACGAAATTTGAAAAGTGGTATGAGGACTGGAACGGGGTCTACTCAGCCTCGGGTGGCCCAAATGAGTAGAGGGAGTTCGATTCCCACCTCAGCCATCCTCGAAGTGGATTTCCGTGGTTTCCCACTTCGTCTTCGGGCAAATGCCGGGATGGTACTGTACCAGTATTTTCCTGTGACTATTGACACAATTCTATGCAGGAAGTATTTACACAAGATATTATGGAGATTTCAACATATAGTTGAAAGATATAAGCTGCATGTCGCGAGGTTAGGGGAAATATTTATACTATTCCGCCTTACACAAGCACGTCTCGCCACGAGCAAGCCCAGTGACCTTACACACACATGTTTTTCATGGACTAACTTGCAAGTCAAGACGGCTATCTCGCAGAGGAGATACAAAACTAGTTGAAATTTCTAACTACAGAGATCACAGAGGGGAACGACGATAAGTATTCACTATGAATACTAATTCAACGCATTTGGATGATATTTAGAGAAGATTTTTAAGCCGCAGAAGCGTTTTATATGTATTTATCGCATTGACAGCGATCAACTTCGATCATTATCGATTGCGCAGTGTTGCATCTTGGGAAGTAACCTGCAGAGCAGTTTTCAGGTCTGACCAGGAGCATTACTCTGTCTGAAATATTCAAACTGTGCGTTTTGAAGTGCTCGTTTCGCGTAACGAAAGTGAAACAGGTGGTGCTTTACTGCGATAAGCAGGCACACTCGCAGACATTCGGGACGGAGTTTGTTGTCTGATACTAACATTCTACACGTTATTGTAGTGCCGTGAGTGAACTCAGAGCATTCACGAGGCTCAAATAAGCTCGTTTATAGTACAGTGGACTCACAACACAGACGTGATACTTTATAAATATACTACTATGGTATATACGATTGAGTCGAGAGGAATATCCGACCAGTTACATAAACGTGCCAGTATGAATTGCTAAGCACATAGCAGGAACACAACGTTGAAGCAGAATTAGGTATCTGGAGTAATCCATGCTTGAAAAAATGGAAAATATGAGCATGAGACTTTGCTACAAAAAGAGACACAAGGAATCTTTTGATATTATTCTCAGCTAAAATACTACTACGTGATGACGAGTCAGCAAACAAGAGTGATGGTGTTTACAATCCCTGCGCATCAAGCCCAGTCCAGGCATGTTAGAGAGAGGAGTCCAGGGTTCATGGATAGCTGTTCGAGCGGAGGAGGTGACGGTTCGATCGCTGGTTCAAGACCAGGCCGATCCTTTTCGACATCTGGGATGAAGGTTCTACCTCATATGGAACAATGTGTTCTTATACACATTTCCGACTTGAAGACATCACAAGGTAGCTGGGAGATTCATTATACGTAGACAGTTGAATTAGAAGTATCTTTAGAGGATCCTTTTTCAGCATATTTAGCCTACTTTTCATATTTTGCAAAAATGAGGAAAAAGTAGACTTATGAGATCGATCCTGGAAAATGCGTGTCTGGCTGTCTGTCTGTCCTTCTGTCTGGCTGGCTGTGTGTGTGTGTGTGTCCCCCCTATCAACTCATAAACGGCTGCAGCAATCGAAACCAAATTTAGTATGAGTAAAGACGTATACCGGAATATCTCACGCCCATATTTGAAAATGATATCAGTGCTACCAACTACTGAAAATACGCACTAGAAATTTTATCTCCATGTTGGATATCTTGGAAGGTATGCATGGGAGCTATTCCAAAATTGGCACACATGTAGATAATACTATTTCAGTTTAATTCTCAGGAGGCCATACATGGCAGTGTTGCCGAAATAAATTTAAGCCTTCTGATAGGTCCAATTTTTAAATGCATATAACTTATACACTATCAATTGGATTTCAACCAAATTTTGTATGTAATATGTGTACATAAAAATATATGAGTGAGCGTATTCTTAAGAGCCACCAGTGCTGCCAACTGTTAATAATTGCTCTCCCTATTTTTATCCAAATACCAATATATCAGAAAGTATGCAAGCCGACAGCTTTAAGCTATGCACACGTATAGTACCTGACATTTTAGATTAATTTGGAGTAACTTATATACGTCAGTTCTACCAACATGATTATAAGCCTGCTGATAGTAGCAATTTTTAAATACATGTAACTTCTATACTATCAGTCGGATTTCAACCAAATTTCGTATGTGCTATGTGTAACATAACATATATGACTATAAGTATTATTAAGAGCAATCAGGGTTGCCAACTGTTAATAAAATGCTGTCTATGTATTTTACCCTAATATCAATATATCAGAAAGTATGCAAGCCAACAGCTCAATAATTTGCACACGTATAGCACCTGATATTCTAGATTAATTTGGAGTAAGTAATATAAGTCAGTGCTGCCAACATGATTCTATGGCTGCTGATAGGTCCAATTTTAAAATACATGTAACTTCTATGCTAACAAATTGACTTAATCCAAAATTGGCACAACAAGATATCATAATATTTCAGATTATTTCTGACCATCACACGCATGACATTGTTGCCAACATGCTTTTACGCGTGCTGATAGATCCAGTGTCTAACTGCATGTAACGTCCATTGGACTTCAACCGAATTTTGTATTCTGTACCTTGAAAGATGGAACTAAGAATATATTCAGGCACCAGGGCTGCCAAATGTAGTGCTCTATTAGGCTGCATTATACCAGGTATATTTCGAACTAATTAGACATTTCGATATTACCAACTTAATTTCGTCATTATTCTAGATAGGTTCATATACTGTAGATTACTCATTGGTATGAAACTTAATTTTAAGAAAAGTAGGCTCTTTAGTTCGTCACGGAACTTCTTGTTTTATAGTATGTTGGAAATAGACTGGTGGATTAATCATGATGCTTCTGTCATTTTTGTCTACTAGTTTATTTAAGGTTTTGATTCGACTACTAATGCACCTTCAGTCAATTTTTGTAGATTGTCATTTTTGGTATTTCAGATTTTGATAATCGATATTTAAATTTTTGGAAATAAGATTTGAGCATTTCAATTAGTCAAGAAGACATACGTTAGGAGAAGACTACGGTATTTATATGGAACATTTTGTACAAAGAGAAGAATATTTAAATCATGTTTATGAACATTCTACAAGATTAATTCTGTAACTTAGTGAATTTACAGAACAGTATTAATTCGTCGATTCATACAGCATTGTACTTCGAATGACTGTATTATTCTATGTGAATCAGAGCTTGAATTGAAATCAAGTGATCTTTATAAAGTTTATCTTTGCAGCATTTTGAGAGTTAGGCAATTATAGCCATTTTTGAATAACGTTTGTTGAAATATTTATTAGATTGGAGGAATTTCAGTTTCCACTTTTAGTTAATTCGAGCTTGTTTAGTCTTTTCTGACTTCGTATAATTCTAATGGTTTTTATCGAATCCAATTAATATTTGGCATATTCTCCATGATATAGAATTAAACGACATTCTTGAGAGGATGACTTATTTCGAGTTTCTGTTGCGGAACTGAATTGAATCTCAACATCAACTAAAATATATTTTTGTAATGAACACAATTTTGGTAAATGAAATTCAGTCGTGAAGTGAATTATAATGAATAATAATTAAACTATTGCGATAGTTTTTAAAGAAATGATTAACACAACAATAATCATGTTTATAGTGCGGCATAATGATCCAGAATATTAATTGAAATTCATATAATTTTAAACACGGTGTGGAAAATTAAAGTACAGGTATTTAAAGCTATTTTCGTATTGAATTGATCAATACAGGATTAAATAAATTCATGTAAGCATTTTTAGATATCGGTGGATATCAGGAAACAGAGTGAAGATTTGTATAAAGGAATCTCTAATGTAGAGAGATTATCATGTTGTAATGGAATTTTGAGTTTTATGCGAACTGATTGGCAGTCACTGGATTAAATAATAGTAGGATTTATTCGTGAGAGACCACGATTAGTGAAGCAATAATACTGAAGTTAAAGACTTACCCACCATTAAAATTTATGGAAGGAATATTTATATTTTCGGATTGGATTGTTAAATATAAATGATATTAAAGTATGAAACGTAAATTGAAGATTGAATAATGTTGTAACAATTGAAAGAGATTACGATTTAAATTACCAACCATGAAACTACGTTTGATTAACTTAACCGTTTGTCGAATAAGACAGGTCATGACATAATTACAAAACCAGAATATAATTAAAATTCAAATGAGTGATATGCATCTAGGCTAGATTCGGAAATGGAAATTATTGTAAATAAGTGTGTATATAACTAGTGTTTAAACTTTTCAGATTTATGTGTACATTCGAATACGATAATGTGATGTCGTAACCAACCATTTATGGTGACAGAAAGTTTTGCATATTAATGCAATATAGACATCAGATCCGTCATTTGGAAGACGATATTAATTTTGTTTTCTATATTGTCTGAAAAATGGTCATACAATTTATATACAACTACCTCAGTCAATAAATTGATTATTCTACACACATCAAAAGAAGTTTTGCATCACCTCGGTTCCCAGATCTCCGGCATATAGACGTTGACTGTGTATATTGTATCAAAGATACAGTCCCTTTGACTGTTCATAGATGTCACTAAAACTGCTCAAAGATGTAAACAACCATGCATGAGCAGGGCCTATTAGACGAAGGGGGTACGACAGCCGATCAGTTCCAGTCATTCCACCAGGACGAAGGTACGCTGCTCATGTTGTCTGTAGTTCTACCATGCCTAGAAGGTCAATACCGCAGTTCGATCGCGTCCGCATTGTTACTTTGTGTCAAGAAGGGCTCTCAACAAGGGAAGTTTCCAGGCGTCTCAGAGTGAACCAAAGCGATGTTGTTCGGACATGGAGGAGGTACAGAGATACAGGAACTGTCGATGACAGGCCTCGCTCAGGCCGCCCAAGGGCTACTACTGTAGTGGATGACCGCTACTTACGGATTGCCGCTCGGAGGAACCCTGACAGCAATGCCACCATGTTGAATAATGCGTTTCGTTCAGCCACAGGACGTCGTGTTTCAACTCAAACTGTGCGCAATAGGCTGCATGATGCGCAACTTCACTCCCGACGTCCATGGCGAGGTCCAGCTTTGCAACCCCGACACCATGCAGCGCGGTACAGATGGGCCCAACAACATGCTGAATGGACCCCACAGAATTGGCATCACGTTCTCTTCACCGATGAGTGTCGCATATGCCTTCAACCAGACAATCGTCGGAGACGTGTTTGGAGGCACCCTGGTCAGGCTGAACGTCTTAGACACACTGTCCAGCGAGTGCAGCAAGGTGGTGGTTCCCTGATGTTTTGGGGTGGCATTATGTGGGGCCGACGTACGCCACTGGTGGTCATGGAAGGCTCCGAAACGGCTTTACGATACCTGAATGACATCCTCCGACCCATAGTGCAACCATATCGGCAGAATATTGGAGAGGCATTTGTCTTCATGGACGACAATTCTCGACCTCAACGTGCACATCTTGTGAATGCGTTCCTTCAAGATAACGACATCGCTCGACTACAGTGGCCAGCATGTTCGCCAGACATGAACCCTATCGAACATGCCTGGGATATGTTGAAAAGGGCTGTTTATGGACGTCTTGACCCTCCAACCACTCTGAGAGATTTACGCCGAATTGTCGTTGAGGAGTGGGACAATTTGGACCAACAGTGTCTTGATGAACTTGTGGATAGTATGCCACGACGAATACAGGCATGCATCAATGCAAGAGGACGTGCTACTGGGTATTAGAGGTAGTGGTGTGTACTGCAATCTGTACCACAAATGCTGAAAGTCTAGCTGTATGATGGTACAACATGCAATGTGTGGGTCTCATGAGCAATAAAACGAGCTGAAATGTTGTTTGTGTTGATCTCTATTCCCTTTGTATTTAAAGGTTCCGGAACTCTTGGAACCGAGGTGATGCAAAACTTTTTTTGATGTGTGTATTTCAATTATACGGTGATCTAGTGATTTATATTATCATTATTATTATTTCGTATGGTATAAAGGATACATATCTTACAAGTAAGGTGAAAAACTTAATTGCTATTTTTTTTAGCATATGGCTTTTAGTGCCGGGAGTCTCCGAGGACATGCTCGGCTGGTCAGTTTTGTAGCTGCTTCGAGACGGACACCCAATGGGTGAGCTACAAGTACCGTTGGGGAGTAAAGTTGGAATGTAAGGACGAGGAGTTGGAAGGTATCGGCTGTGGCCTATAGTTAGGGACCAACCTCGGCATTTGCCTGGAAGGAAGATGGGAAACCACAGAAGACCATCTTCAAGGTTGCCGGCGGGGGATTCGAACCTCCTCGCCTCCCGGATGTGAGCGACTGCCAGCAGTTATGCCGTAACGACCACGGCTAACTCACCCGGTATTGCTAGTATAAACAAAATGTACAAAATTCTGACAGATAAGAAGATACAAGCATTACAAATGGATGTCCAACGAGTTTAACCAATTCACTGCTTCATCTGTATCCTCATGTATTTCTTGTAGCGTCCCACTGAACCTCCTTGTTGGGCATTCCATGGCAATGTGATAAATCGTATGTGGCACTTCACTGCAATCGCAGGCTGGACTGTCGATCATCTTCCACTTATGCCTCCAATACTGGCATCTACCATGTCGGGTTCTACCTACGACCGTAGGTATTACCTTAAAGTGCCCTACACGTGCCTCCTGGGTGGTGCTAAGAAAGCAACAGCTGGACCTTAAGTTTTACTTTTGGATATCCCAGAAATTTGAGGATACAATTAATACTATGACTCAGCCTGGAAACAGCTCTTGTCAGAGCTTGGCAGGGAGGGATTTTCATCATTCCATACGGATTTTTCAACTTAACATTGAAGGAGCAAGCAGGTCCAAGAGTGAATATCTGACTAAAACACTAAAGGAATATCAGTTGGATATCGTCCTATTGCAAGAGACTCATTGTGAAGATCTAAGTCAGCTTCACATCAGATGCAAGATTCCTGGGAAACCTTAATATCTGCTAAGAGTTATGGCACTGCTGTCTTTGTGAAGAACGATATTGAGGAAGTTGAAATAATAAGCTCAAACACTGATGACAGTATGTTTGCCTCTAGAATGAAGATTGCCAATATTGAAATTCTAAATATTTATCAACCTCCTTGCAAACCCTGGACTTTGAATACAACCATTCAAAACATCCAACATCCAGCAGTTATTCTCTGAGATTTTAATAACCGGAACTCCAGCTGGGGCTACAGTGATACAAATAGTGACGGTCAAGACGTGCTAGACTGGGCGGATGCTAAGAATGTTTTCCTAGTGTATGATGCCATGGAAAAGGCACCTTCCACTCTGCCAGATGCAATAAGGATTTATATTAATAACAGGATGGGTCAGGAAGACCAATGGGCAATTTTTCCCAAATTCAGCCATATGCACGAGATTTATTTTGCGATTCTCGAGTTTTTGTGGGCTAGTTCTTTTAGTTCTTTTCCACTGGGACTTTCTTAACGCATTATTTTTCCTTTATGTGTCCTTATCCCTGGTTGGTCCACGTTGGTTGAATTTTGGAGGTTTTATTTAGCCAGGTGCTTCCAGATTCTACGATCCAGGTGTTTCTTCGAATTTCAACAAGTAAGACCATGAGGATACGGGTACAGTACCTACTGTAAGGTCACGGCCGCCTACTTCCCTCTTCCTTGCCTATCCATCCCAATCTTCACTTCTCAACCCTCATGAGGCCCCTGTTCGCTTTGCAGGTGAGGCCGCCTGGGCGAAGTGCTGAACACACCTCCCCAGTGGTATCCATTCCGACCAAGTGTTCTCAGCTCTAGGACACTGCCTGGAAAGGCGGTAGTGGTGAGTTCCCTCACTGAGTCCGTGGGAACCACCAACCTGGAGGGTAAAATTGACTAAAAACAAACAAAGTGCGTATAAACAGCTAAACAAGACGATACCCCTTGACAGAACTGTGCCGTGTCCAGCCTGCGTAACGGTCAAGTCAGGAGGGTGGTCTATACACACGGACCGCTCACAATATTAAGCGATCGTAACAAATGACCTTTCAAAAGTAAGACACCCGCTACAGTGACGAATTACACTCCCATTTCATAAATAATGACAATTTGTTTAAAAAGTGTGATTAAATTATATTTTGAATTGCAGCCAATGGCCATAGCAGGGTATTTAATTGAACGCCCGAGGGCTCCCAACAAGTTCAATTTCAAGTAGTTCCAACTGTGGCTACCAGATGCCACTGTCACTGATCCTAACGGCGAACGTTGGAACTTGAACTTGATAGAGTGTTTCTAACCAAATAACCTACAACTTTAGCTACACACTACCAATTGTAGTGGTAGGTTCTTTTTCAAGCCATAAATCTATGACATGGGCCCGCCGGCTTTACTTCCCCTCCGAAGGAAGGCATACTGAGGGATGTTAACGCTCTTAAAAATCCGACGAGGGGCTTCGGTGGCGTTGTCGGTAGCATGCTGAGCTTCTATGCCCAAGATCACGGGTTCAAATCCGGCCGAAGTCGTCGGATTTTTAAGAGCGTTAAAAATTCCTCAGTACGCCTTCCTTCGAAGGGGAAGTAAAGCCGGCGGTCCCATGTCCTAGATTTATGGCATGTTAAAGAACCTTCCACTAATTACACCTGTGTGAAGCTAAATTGTAGAGGTTAAGAATGTAAACAACGCTCTCAGGTTCCTACGTTCGTTGCCAAGAGCCAACTGCGATGGTGTCTGGTAGCTAAGTTCTGAACTAGTAGTCGCTGACGGTGGCGTTTGGCGGCAAAAGTAGGAACTATATGAAAAATTCAAAAGTCTGCAGTCCTTACTTGGATTAAAAACAGATAACACACACTAATACAGTCATCACAATTAACACCGGTTATCAGACAGATTCTACACACACCCAAAGTACACGGGGCTACATGACCGCGTTGTCGCAGCCCCTAAACTTAAGAACAAACCAACCAACCAAAAATTCTACGAAAAGCTTAAGGCTTCGTTTATGAAAAGTTTGTTGTGCGTCTCGACTGGTAGATGAATTGTGAAGAGAACCCATGTTCTTGGAAGACCTACACATATGCTTCTCACTGCCAACTACACCGACATATCAGGAACTACTGCAAGCGCATCATCAGAAGAAAGCAGAGATTTGGAGCGATTTTTACTCTACTGACGCTATGATAGACAGAGAATGGTCAGTTGCCATTTAAAAATTGCGTCATCTTCTTACCAGATATGCGGCACATGGCTTTCACCCTAGAGTCTGCCACACAATGCAGTTTCACACACCTAACATAAACTGTGTATGTCCTCTGCGCGAGGAAACATGTAAACGTTACCACCTCGATACGTGCATCATGAGGAATAAGTCATTGAAAGAAATTTGTAATGACTAGCTGTTTAGTTATAGTGCTTCTTTTATTTACCTTGGCCATTGGCTGTAATGAATATTGATGTCTTCCTTCGGAGAGGAAGTAAAGCCGGTGGGCCCATGTCATAGATATGGCATGCTAAAGAACCTTCCACTAACTACAATTGTGTGAAGCTAAAAACTGTGGGTTATATTTGATTAATGCTCTAAGTTCCAAAGTTCGCCACCATGTGGGGGTTGCGGTGGCAGCTAGTAGCCAAGTTCGCGGCTAGGTATCGTTGACGTTAGCATTGTGTAGTAAAAGTAGGAACTATCTGAAATTGATCGTCTGCAGTCCTTACCTGAATTACAGATAACACACACTAATACAGTCATCACAAATAACACCGGTTATCAGAACGATTCTACACACACCCAAAGTACACAGGGCTACGTGACCGCATTGTCACAGTCCGTAAACTGAGGAACCTACCAACGAACCAACCGGTTCTAACAAACAAATATCCCCTTAAGATAGACAACCCACCCATATATTTACGTCCTGACCACTTGACCTGACCTATTATCCGATCACTGTAATAATAGCTTGCCGCGGTGGGTGAGTGGATATCGTTTCGGATTACTAACTACGAGCTTGCAGGTTCGCTCCTGGCCGTGGTAAGTGATTTTTTTAAGGCGGCAAAAGTCACGACACGCATGTCATACGATGTTGGCATGGAAAAGAACCCATTTGAATTCAGTAGGCCGTTTTCATAATGGCAAAATTAATCTCGGGATTTCCCGCCAACACAAAGTTCCTCATTTCTCTACTAGAAGGCGCGATAGTGTTCAAGGAGCTTAGATATCTAACCTCCTTCACTTTCATAGTGCTTCAAAGAACAACAAAATTTAATATGCAAGCTACCCTTTGGGTGTCAAATAACAAAGCTTGCACCCGGCAACCGAGGCCATACGATATTATTATTATCTTTAATTTCTCATAATTATGGTACAACTCAGTTTACAAGGTACGGATTTGATAATCAAGTACCCTGTAAACCTATTACTGAGATAAAAAATAACCTAACAATATGGCATGTATCCAGCTGCACTGCCTTCTGTATTATGGCAATCAGGTGTTTCATTTTCAGTTCCTCCAAAGCCATTGCCAACGTCTTTGGAACAACTTCCGTGGAAGAGACCACCACTGGCAAAATCCTTACGCATTTTAGTCCCCATAGTTTTCGCATTTCTTCCGCCAACGGTGCGTACTTGTTTGTCTTATTAGCTTGGGTAGTTTGCATATTTTGGCTAAGTGGGACAGCAACGTCTATCAAGTAGGCCTTATGCTTTCTTTTATTGAGATATACAATATCAGGTCGATTGGCCAAGATTTTCTGGTCGGTTAAAATAGGTCTATCCCAATACATCTTATAATGCTCATTTTCAAGCACGTTGGCAGGCTGGTAATTGTGGTACACCATGCTCGTATCCAGAAGTCCAGATTTTATAGCTAACTCTTGATGTAAGATCTTAGCAACATCATTGTGCCTCTTGGTATACTCTATACCAGCCAGCGTAGAGCAGCCACCGATGATATGATCGATAGTTTCCAGCGCCGAGGTGCATCTACGACATCGATCATCTGCTACATTACCTTTAAGGATGTGCTTTCTATAAATTTTGGTTGCAATGACACGATCCTGTATCACAATTAGAAAGCTCTCAGTTTCACTGAAGAGCGAACCATGCTTCAACCATAAGTTTGACAATGATCGGTCGACATGATGTTGGTTGAGCATGTGAGGGTGTATACCATGCAGTTCTTTTCGTAATCATGCCACCTGGCGCTGTTCAAACGAAGTAACGTGCTCCTTTGTGTCATATTGCATGTCTGCTAGTCGTAGTGGTGTGAATCTCTTAACATTTTCAACAATGACTTCATACAGAGGAGTACTTCTTACGCCAAAGAAGTACTGTCGCAGACGTTCCAGTTGCCTACTTTGGGCGATTGTGAGATCAATGACCCCTCGACCGCCTTCGCTCCGTGGTAGTATGATACGCTCGATGGCTGCCTTAGGATGATGAAGCCGATATTTTGTCATTGACACTCTGCGTTCTATCTGCTCTAAATCTGTCTTAGACCACTTAACGATCCCGAACGAATACGTAAGTACAGGTACTGCCCAGGTGTTAAGGGCTTTGACCTTCTTGCCTGCATCCAAGTATGATTTCAAAACCATATCCACTCGATTAAAGAACTTCCTCTGTAAATTGGCTTTAATTAGTGTGTGCCGGATCCCTCGAAGCTGAAGAAAGCCCAAGTATTTGTAGGTATCGCCCTCATCGAAACACTCGATTAGCTCACCTAGACCAACATCGAAGCCCTCTGCTCTATCAAGTTTTCCTCTCGCCAGTATGATCGCCTTATATTTTTGAAGTCCGAATTCCATCGCTATATCGTCGCTAAACGTCTGCGTAATATCTAAGAGCCCTTGCAGTTGACGCCGTGAGCTTGCATAGATTTTTAAGTCATCCATGTACAGCCTGTGAAACCTTCTGCTTCACCACACCAGCTCGCATCTCAAATCCCAATCCACTCCTATTTAACTGCCCACTGAGCGGGATTAAGCACATACAGAACCATAGAGGACTGAACGAATCTCCCTGAAATATTCCACGGTTAATTCGAATTGCACGGGACGGAGTGACTTGGCATCGGTCTTTTAGATGAAGTTTCACATTCCATCTAGACATGATAGATTGTAGGCATTGGACAATAATGGGATCGCACTTGTAGATTTTTAGCCTACTTTTCACATTTTTCAAAAATGAGGAAAAAGTAGTCTTATGAGATCGGGCAAATGTGTGTCTGTCTGTCCTTCTGTCTGTCTGTCTGTCTGTCTGTCCTTCTGTCTGTCTGTCTGTCTGGCTGGCTGGCTGTATGTGTGTCCCCCCTATCAACTCCTAAACGGCTGCAGCAATCAAAACAAAATTTGGTAGGAGAAAAGATCTATACCTGAATATCTCACGGCCATATTTGGAAATGATATCAGTGCTACCAACTGCTCAAAAATCGCAATTGAAATTTGAGCTCCATGTTGGATATTTTGGAAGGTATGAATGGGAGCTATTTCAAAATTGGCACACGTATAGATAATTATATTGCAGTTTAAGTCCAGGAGGCCATACATGGCAGTGTTGCCAAAATGATTACAAGCCTGCTGATAGGTCCAAATTTTAAATTCATATAACTTCTACACTATCAATTGGATTTCAACCAAATTTCGTATGTGCTATGTGTACATGAACAGATACGACTGAGCGTATTCTTAAGAGCCAGCAGGGCTGCCAACTGTTAATACATGCTCTCAATTTTTTTTGTCCAAATACCCATATATCAGAAAGTATGCAAGCCAACAGCTTTAAACTATGCACACGTATATTACCTGACATACTACATTGATTTGGAGTAATTTATATACGTCAGTGCTACCAACATGATTCTAAGCCTGCTGAGAGGTCCAACTTTAAATACATGTAACTTCTATACTATCATTTGGATTTCAACCAAATTTCGTGTGTGCTATGTGTACAGTAACAGATATGACTATGCCGATTCTCAAGAGTAACCAGGGCTGCCAACTGTTAATAAATACTGTCTCTATTTTTGTTACCCTAATATCAATATATCAGAAAGTATGCAGGCCAATAGCTCTAAACATTGCACACGTATAGTACCTGGCATTCTAGATTAATTTGGAGTAACTAATATAGGCCTACGCCAGTGCTGCCAACATGATTCGAAGCCTGCTGATAGGTCCAATTTTAAAATGCATGTAACTTCTAGACTAACCAATGGATTTCATTCAAATTTGACACAATAATAGATCATATTATTTCAGATTATTTCTGACCAATACATGTATGTCATTGTTGCCAACATGATTTTACGCGCGCTGTTAGATCCAATGTTTAACTGCATGTAACGTCCATGCTATCCATTGGACTTCAACCAAATTTTGTATTCTGAACCTCAAGAGATGGAACTAAGAATATATTCGATCACCAGGGCTGCCAACTGTAGTTCTCTATTAGGCTACATTATGCCAGGTATACAGTATTTCGAACCAATTAGAAATTTCGATATTACCAACTTAATTTCGTCATTATTCTAGATAGATCCATATACAGTAAGAACGCCAAGCGGAGGGTTTGATATCCGCTACTGTGGTGGCCTTGGCGGAGCTTGTCGCACGCCACGGCCCCCTGCTTGTGTACAATCCTATATGAAATATTACTTTATCGAAGATGATGATAGTGTCGTCCTTCCTGGGTTATACAGGCATTGTATCTGGGAACCACATTCTGGCTGACGCGAGTGAGTTCTGCCACTGTAATGTTTCTGATCTTTTATTTTATGTATTTTATTGAGTACCGAGCCAGTTGTGTCACACTTATTTTCAATTACGTGAATCTGTGCTAGTGAAGGTGGCACTAAATCAGTAAATTGCTGAACAAAGGCATCACGTACCCGCCGAGCCGACTCGTACTTAAAATAAGGTTTACTTACAAAAATACGATGTTATAATGATAACTGTCTCACCATGTTAGCATCAGAGATTTAGACTGGTGACTGAACACCTGCACGCTTATTGCAGGGTCAAGTATGTACTATGCGCGCGCTTTCAATACTACAGCAGGGGGCCGTGGCGCGCCACAGGCTCAGCCAAGGCCGCTGCAGCAACGGATAACAATTCCGCCGCTCGCCGTTCTTACTTTATATGAAAGACCCTGTAGATTAATCATTGGCATGAATCTTAAATTTTAAGAAAAGTGGGCTCTTTAGTTCGTCACGGAACTTCTTGTTAATATTTCGATCAAATATGAATGAGGTACGGAGTCATAGACTTTCTTGTAATCAATGTAGGCCATACACAAGTTGCTTTGTCCTTTCATAGCCAAATTTACGGTAACTGAATCTATCATCACTTGATCTTTGCAGCCTTGCGTTTTCCGTCGGCACCCTTTCTGCTCTTCGGCGAGTATCCCATTCGCCTCACAATGCCTATACACTCATTCCGCAATTATAGCCATAAATAGCTTGTAAAGCACCGACAGGCAAGTGATGGGCCTGTAGTTCGTCGGATCTCTTGATTCTTCACCTTTTGGTATCAAGAAGGTATCTCTCATAAACAGAAATTCCGGAGCTTCCTCAGGAAATCGTAAAATTTGCGTAAAGGCTTTGGCTATTGCTTCATGGGCACCTGTGAACTTCTTATACCAGTAGTTGTGTATAAAATCTGGCCCTGGCGCTTTCCAGTTCTGTGTACGTAGAGTCGCTGCCTTCACCTCATGCTCCATGATGTCAGGGCTATTCATTTCATTAATCGGAACAGAAAACTTCGCCTGTTCTTCTATCATCCAGTTGGCACGGAAATTGTGGTTTTTGGGCTGTTCCCAAATATTAGCCCAGAAATTGGTGGCCTCTTCGATTGAAGGAGTATTATTCTGACGTTCTGGATGAGAGTTTTGCAAGCTGTTGTAGAATTGCTTCTGGTTCAATGCAAATGCTCTATTCTGATCCTTCCTCTTTTGACTTTCTTTGTACCTGCGTAGCCGTTTACTATAGATAGCCAATCTCTGAGTGCGCGTGCCTATTATTTCCGACAGCTTGTCTTGATCCAGCTCATCTAAACGACTTGACTCAATTATGCGCACTACATTCCTGATTTGTCTAAGGAACCGATTTCCTCTTTTGAATTGTGTCAGTTAACGAAGTTCTCTACGAAGCTCCTCAATGTTCTTTTCCTAGCGCTTTTGCCATGGGGGAGGCATCACTGTGCTCGCACGGACACTTGTATATTGTGGCACAATTGTAATACCAATCGCTTGTAAGGCAGCTAACGCACCACAATAAATCACCAGTTGGACGTACTCTATATCATCCACGCTATCTAGAGCTTTAGATACAACTGTGTTGTTAAGATGGCTCACGATTACGCTGAACTTTACAGAGGTGTTTACCTTCGGGATCTTGAGACGACTACATGGGTTAGTCCCATTGTAGGCCTACTTCTCCATTGCTTGTTGGAAATAGAGGACTGCTTGTTCACACAACGCCGCGTATTGCAAATATTGATGCAGACGAGCTTGCGACTGAGGTTCTCTTTCCAACCAAAATTCATATTTTTCTTCCAAAGCAACCTGTTCTTCCCGTAATTGCATTATGAGATCTATTATTAGCCTATTATTATTGTTATTATTATTCTTCTTCTTTTTGCGTTTTGCCCATTATAGAGCGCGCTTGAACTTGTTTTTCGGCTTGATGATATTCGCCTTCCTATCTTCCCAAAATCTCTTCATGAAGTCACTGTGCTGCTTCTTCCGTTCTTCTGTCCACTTGGTTCCAGTCCTGCCACTAGTTTTCACCCTAAACTTGTGCTTTGTTACTGCGGTCCTGAAGACTTTGCGGTTTCTCAGAATATTTTCTCCGATGTTCAACTCTTGCAGGTCCTCTCTTGATTCATCCAGCCAGGCTATCCTTGATTTCTGAGAATTTATTACATTGAATAACCTTTTTGTAAGTCTATAATCGTCCATCCTGAAGAGGTGTCCATAAAATGTTAAACGTCTTTTTCGTACCGTGTTGCTGAAACTATCTGTGTGACGGTATAGGTCTGAATTTCGTCTTTTAATCCAAATTCCGTTTTCTTGTGTGGGGCCGAATATTTTTCTAAGAATTTTACGTTCTTGCTTTTCTATATTTGCAATTTTAGAATGACCTCCTAAAGCTATGGTTTCTGAAGCATATAGAGCTTCCGGTAGTACAACTGTTTTGTAGTGTTTCAGTTTTGCATTATGTGACATTACTCTTTTATTATAGTGATCCCATGTTAGTCTGAATGCTCTATGAAGTTTTGAGGCTCTTTCTGTGTTAGCCAAACTGTCCAATCCTGAAGGAAGAATTATTTCTCCAAGGTATTTAAAAAATTCTATTTGTGATATTGCTCCATACGCTGTTTCTATTTTATTATTATTATTATTATTATTATTATACTGCAATAATTGGAATTTTCATTCCGATAGGAAGTATTAGCCTTTCAAGATACCACTGCGTTTCATAGTGGCGCATTCTTGGCTGTCGTCGAAATGGCCCAGATTCGATTATCGGCTCAGCCAAGAAATTTAATTCTTATTTGAAATCACCTTCTTAAATAATGTTAATTTTCACAATTTACTGATTCCCAACTTATTGAATCGCTTTTATTCCTCAACAGCCCTATGAAATTACTTTTTGTTCTAATTATCACATATCTTTATCTTTGACTTCCAACTTAATACTTGTTTCTTTTTAAACAGTCCATTATTTTTCAGACTATGTGGTCGAAATCGGTTATATAATAATAATTATATTATTTATTGACATTTTCTTTTATTACATTATTTAAATGACTCATGGTGGTTCCGTAGCCTATTTATATTCTAGAATAGTCCTTAATAAGATTTGTACACCCGCCTGAATCAATACTATAAAGATAATTAATTATTTAACTTGTTTTAGTACATGTTTCGAGGATTAATTACATTTTATCCCCTTCATCTGCTAAAAAACATATTGAAAGAACAAAATAAAACGTAGCACAGTAGTAATAAGATACGTTATTAAACCTAATATGGTGCACCATGGTGCACGTTTTATTTTGTTCTTTCAATACGTTTTTTAGCTGATGAAGGGGATAAAATGTAATTAA
The DNA here is from genome assembly GCA_946902985.2 of Meconema thalassinum. NCBI lineage: Eukaryota > Metazoa > Arthropoda > Insecta > Orthoptera > Tettigoniidae > Meconema > Meconema thalassinum. The sequence continues at coordinate 417,212,535 of OX336391.1, forward strand.
TCCTCGAAACATGTACTAAAACAAGTTAAATAATTAATTTTCTTTATAGTATTGATTCAGGCGGGTGTACAATTCTTCTTCTTTATTTGTTTCACCCAACTTTGGGGTGCATGAAATCAATCACTTTTTATTGTTTTGAGCTTTCCTTTTGGCCCAGTATTGCCTCATCCTTTGAGATCTTGCTTCCCTTTCTTCGGCAGAGATGTGGATCGTACGCTTTTGTTTGAGTTTCACTTGGAACCGTTGTTTCTTATCCTTGGTGACGGTTTTGGCTGTTTTGTCCATGAGCATGGTGTCTGTAATTTGGAGTTCCACGAGGTCTTTCTCGGCTTCCTTAAACCAAAGAGTTTTTTTTTTAAATTACGGAAGTGGTCGAAGATCTTTTTGGTTAATCTATTTGAATTCATCCAGAGGATGTGCCCATAAAAATGAATTCTCTGTTTTCTTATTTTGTCCGAGAGTTTTTCAGTTTTTTGGTAAAATGTTTCGTTCCTGACATGGATTAATTTGTTGTTATGAAATCTGGGGCCTAAGATTTTGCGTATTATCTTTCTTTCCTTGACCTCGAGCCTTTCAAGCGGTCCCTGTGTGGTGAGAGACAATGTTTCGGCTGCATATAAGGCTTCTGGTTTAATTACCGTGTTATAATGTTTTATCTTGTTATTACAGGAGAGAGACTTCTTGTTATAAGTGTCCTTTGTAAATTGGAAGGCCAATTCAACTTTATTTCTCTTAGATTCCATTGCATTTTTCTCTAGTGCATTCCAGCCGATCCATTCTTATTAAGAACTATTTTCTTTTATTGTAAATATCTTCGTCCACATATTCGTAGACATAGATTTAATAGCCTGAGTGTAAGGGATTTGATGATGATCGCCTGACGATCGAAACTGGTCATCCAAGTGAATTTATTAATCTCAAAAGTTTGGTGCTTCTCAGTCGGTCAACACGAATGTACCCAAATAGAAATTTATTTATTAATCTCATGTAATTTATTTCAGGATTAGGGCATAACCCAGCTCTATTAATAAATAAATCTCATGTAATTTATTTCAGGATTAGGGCATAATCCAGCTCTATTTGGGTACATTCATGTTGACGACTGAAAAGCACCAAACCTTTGTTTACTTAGGCAACACTGAAAAATGGCTTCAAACCTCACAATGTTTATTAATCTCATGTAATATTTTCAGGTTTAAGGAATAACTCCCATTACAATTGAGTACAATCATGTTGACCGACTGAAAAGCATTTACAATTTTGTTTACTGAGGCAACACTGAGAAATGGCTTCCGATACGATAAAAAGAGGAAGAATAAAATGGAGTCAAATGTTTTGTTATTTCCAATAACTGGTATTCATGTAATGTTTACTGTACAGTAATGTTATGACATGCTTAAGAATTGATATACTTACGATTTGATTGCCCCGGCGATTTCTTCCTCCGGCGAGGAGTCGTTGCGGTAGGCAGCCCATACGTCCTGCAAGAGCGACGCCTCCTGTTGAGAGAGTCCCAGCAGGTTGGCGTCTGCCTCTCCGAGCAGCATCTGCAGCCAGCAAACAGGGACTCATAGCTTATTTTAGAGTATAGCGTTTCTTTAGCAGGTGCGGTGGCGTTAGCGACGGTGCCATTAGCGACGAACTGCCTCCGGAGTAAAGGAAGAACTAGTCATCTCCTTGAGGACAGTTTAAACCACCCTCTGTACGATAAGCGGAACTGATGAAACCATATCTTGTTGGATCATAAGTTGCGGATTAGCCTATAATGCTTGCATGATTCACACAGTCGTCATCTTGAAACTATGTGGCTGATGATCTAGTAGTTTGGGCAACAGACGCCTCCTACATGAAGGTATATTTCTGCAAAATTGGGTAGAGAACGGATGAATAGTTTAGTCGTAATTTGATTTAAGCTTTGAACGTTTGGGAGGCCGCATTTCGTTTTCGTTAATATGGTGGCGATATAAAACATGACAACATGACACTCAGGTGTCCTTGCTAGTACTACCTGTGTAACAAAGTTGGTTCAATTCGGTTTGGTTATGTTTGAATTTACAGGGGGGACAGACATACACACACACATACAGACAACTTTTGGCCCGTGGATATCTCATAAGTCTACTTTCATTTTTTGGAAAAATAGAAAGTAAGCTAACACAGGGTGATTAAAAACTTTGAGACGTTAAGATTGACAACTTTTTTTTCTTTTTTCAAAAAAGGAAAACGGAAATACCGGTAAATATTTTGTAATTGACTAAACGGCTAACGATTTATGCCTCAAATGCTGGTCTTAAAGTATTATTTTATAGGCAAGTATACCATATTATGTAACGTTTAAGTGTGTAGGAATAGTAGTTTCTGATTAAAAAAAAGGAACATACATCTTAAGAAATATTAATTTTCAGAGAAAGTGATTGAAGTTAATCAAGGTAAAACTCAACATTTACCTAATTTTCACTGAGCATCATCATCCACTCCTAAACATACGCAGTTCTCCTGGTAAGCACGCAATTTGCCTAACAGTAGTGGCCAAACGGCAGGATATCTTACATGGGAGTTTTCTCTCTCGTTTACGGGTCGGCGGCAAACTTCTATGAAGAAGGTATCCAAAAACTTGTGCCACGCTATGACAAATGCCTGCAAAAGTTCGGCAGTTATGTGGAAAAGTAGTTTAAGAGGTGTAGAATGTTGTGCAATAAATATTTTTTCTGTATCTGTACACAATTTAATTTTATTACCAAACGGAACTTACTTTCTGGATGTGCCTCGTATATAAGAACGCATAGGCCATGTTTTGTTTGTAGTGAATGGTATTTATTCATGTATTTATTTCTGTACTCCTACAGCAAGTTTTCGTTCCTTGTGTTCTAAACAAGTTGTTAGGTTGGCTTATTGTAGTGAACCCTTATTAATCTGCGATAAATAAGTATTCATGATTTATTATTATTATTACTGCGGCCCAGGCAGTACTTGTGGAAGTTGACAAAGAGGAAGGCAAGTTAGTGTGTTGCAATGATTGCCACAAAAACAGAGCTTGGTAGCTATTCTTGAAAACGGCCGGGTAAGCTGAGTTCAAGGCCAAATTGTGTAACAACATGCACCAAAATTGGAGTCATAAGGGGATGGTCACGAGTTAGTTGCAACCTACCTACGATTGAATCACCCAATCAGGAGAGACCAAGCCAGAACCACGCGATGGGTGGCGTCACTGGTAAAAAGCGCGCGGAATTGATTATCTAAAGAACCGCCGATCCGAAATATCTCCGCATGAGAGCGCTGAGACGTTTGAATTAAATGATGAAGATTGACACTAGTCCCATGTGTGTGAGATGAAAACTCTAGAAAATTTTTCTTAATTCACCCCACTCCTCCTCACTCTGTCAGTTTCCAATAAATTGATCGACGAGACGCTGTTTCGAAGACTAACGTTTTGAGCTCCGGTGAGCTAACTTCACGCCAGTTTGCATAGTGATTTTAAAACTCTAAGAATTATTTGAAGACTAACGTTTTGAGCTCTGGTGAGCTAACTTCACGCCAGTTTGCGTAGTGATTTTTAAAGCTCTAATATTATTTGAAGTCTAACGTTTTGAGCTCTGGTGAGCTAACTTCACGCCAGTTTGCGTAGTGATTTTTAAAGCTCTAATATTATTCGAAGTCAATCTTTTTGAGCTCTGGTGAGCTAACTTCACGCCAGTTTGCGTGGTGATTTTAAGCACTTAAATATTATTTTGAAGACAACTATTTTCAGCTCTTAGGGGCAAGACTTGAGTAACATTCCAATTAGCGCTCAACGCGAGCGAAGGTTCACAAGTGCAGTAGAGATTACCGAGCGAGATAACGACTGCGAGACGGTCAGATTTAAAACTTGTATTGTCAAGCCAGTGACGATGGGTTTGAAGTGTATATTTCATGCAAATTTTATTGTATTTTCAAGTGTTGTATTGTGCGTGTGTAAGCGAAAGCTAGGGAAAGTCTTCGTTGATTAATCGCATAGGACAATCGTGGGCGAAATTAGTAACTCACAAGCGATTATAGCCAGGCAATTTATAATAACATTGAACTTTTCTGTCGAAGAGACTACACCAAGATGTCCGACGTGTGGTCAGGAGCCGGAGTGATGTCCAACGCTTCTACGAAGATAACGATGGAGGGCTAATTTCCCGTAGGGAAATGGGCCGAGATGGAAGTTATATGTTCTACAAGCTGATACGGTGATGTACAAAAATTGATTATTCAATATGTAGTTAGATAGGGCGGGGGAACTTTGTAAATAGTTCATTTTCTTCTTTTTCTTGTTTTAGATTGTTTTTATTTCACCGACACTAAATGTTTTAAATGTACGTTGGCGCGTGGCCAAAGTTGTTTGTTGTGTATTATTTTTCTTTGGAGTCATATTTAGTGTACACGGCGCGTGTACGTGATTTTTATCCATGCGAATGCGAAACCCGTTACATTCGATAAGTGGTGCTTTATTAAAGTTCATATTTTTGATAGGAAAGGGAGGTAATTACTGTAAGATGTTTGCTGAACAGGTTATTATTCATATTAGGGTTGTCGTGCGCAACAAATTAAGATGTAATTGTAGAACACCTTAGTTCAAATTTCTTTTAGAATTTTTTTTAGTCCTTTTCAGGTTCGATAGTCACAGGCATAGAACGGAGGCGCCAGCTGGTGGAATATATTTATGTCATTTTATTTCAGGGTCTGTCAAACCCATACGTGTGATTCTGTGTGTGTTATTGTGTCAGGTGTGTGTTTTGATTCTACGTGAAGAGGGGTAGAGGTCCTACCGCCCTCATATTTTGTTGTTGTTGTTGTATTTTGATGGAAAGGCAGGGTGCTCCGAGGAGACCACTGTACCTTGTCCATATGCTGATTCTTGGGTTTCCTAGGGGAAATGCTGAAATATATTTTGTTCTGACACACACACACGTATTATTGTGCTTTGGGGCACGCTTCTTCGAGACTGAATCCCATGCCTTGGGAGGTCGAGGTTATTTTGACACGTGGGTTGACAGATATGCAGATTTCCACGTATCGCCTGTCTAGCCTGGTGACTTATTTTGTTAGGCAGTCCTGTTGTCCGACTGGCCACTTTAAGCTTTCATTTAGCAAACATGTTCTTTTGTGATGGTTATTTTGAACCATGATTAGTTGGGGAGTTCGCCATGTTTGTGACGGATTATTGCATGTCGTATGGATGGAATATTGTGTTAATAGTGTAAATGTTGGCTTTGAGCCTAGTGATTTGTTTATGACTCAGTTCATGTAATTTAGTATGTGACGCCCGCGTGGTGTAGTGGTATTTTACTTGTAAAAATGACGGCGGTCATATGTGTATTTGTTTTGTTGGTCACGTGTTAACTTACTTGTGTTGATTTGTGAGAAGTCCTAATTTTTAGGCAGTATTGTTTTGCTACGGCAGTTTTGATTCCAATTTCATGCGGAAATTATTGTGTTGTTTATTTTAAGTATAGGAAGTGTCGGTTTAGTTTTAAGTGTTGTATAGTTGTTCCCCGCGTCTGTCTAGCTCTAAGTAATGCGGATTCGTCTTCTGAAAGTTTATTCCGGATGATGACGAATCATGCATTCAATTGTACTCATCGTGAAGCATGTAGAACGACACGCGCGCATACATTGTCATTATTGTTGATTTATTTTTGGGACACTTGGTCCGAGTAATGATATTAGAAAGTAGAATACGAGCCAAAGTGGAGAGAAAATTGAGAGAGGAGCAGTATGGATTCAGACCTGGGAGATCAACAGTGGATCTCATATTTTCAGTGAGACAGCTCCAGGAACACAACTACGAATTTGGAGAGGATCTGCTGATGGCCTTCCTGGACATCGAAAAGGCCTATGATAGTGTGTGTAGGGAGAAGGTTTGGAAAGCAATGGAAAACATGGGAGTGGAAAAAGAGACTGTAGGCAGAGTGAAGGAGATGTATTGTGGAAGTGTGAGTTGTGTGAAAGTTGGAGGGGAAAGAACAGACTGGTTCAGACAAATGAGTGGCCTGAAACAGGGTAGTGCGCTGTCACCCCTTCTCTTTATTGTGGTTATGGACGAGGTAATGACACGGGTAGCAGGAAAGATAGGAGAAGATAAGATGAAAGCAATGGTGTTTGCAGATGATCTCATGGTCTGGGGATACAAGGAGGAGGAAATTCAGGAGCAACTGAAGGCTTGGGAAGAAACAGTGGGAGAGTACGGATGGAAGTTCAACATCAGTAAATGTGAGATCCTGTTAACGACCAGGAAAAAGGACAGACCAATGAGTGGGATAACACTTGGAGGTGGACAGCTGAAGAAGGTGGAAAGTCTCAAGTACTTGGGAAGTATAGTGGAGGAAAATGGGAGAAATGACAAAGAGATTACGGAACGTGGCAGACAGGCAGAAGCATTTCTGAGAAGCATTAGGAGCTTAGTGTGGAATAAAGATGTCCCACAAAAAAGCAAGGAAGTGTATACAGAAGCTACTATATCCCGATACTGACCTATGCTTCAGAAACGTGGACAATGAAGAAAAGAGACATACGCAGAATACAGGCAGGTGAAATGAAGTTCCTGCGAAGTAGGATCGGAGTAACAAGAAGAGACAGGGTGAGGAATGAAAAGGTCAGGGAAATGGTGAAAGAGGAGCCCTTGCAAGGTAGGATTGAGACATCAAGACTGAGGTGGTATGGACACTTAAAGAGAATGGATGAGAAGAAGATTCCCAAGAGGATACATGAGATGCAGATGCAGAAGAAACGACCAAGGGGAAGACCAAGAGATAGATGGCTGAAAGGAGTGGAGGAATGTGTCAAGAAGAGAGGCGAGGACTGGACCAGAGTGACAGCGGAGAGGTGGTGGGAAGAAAGAACTAAGTGGCGAGGCTTATGTTCCAAACAGACCCAGCCTGGGGCTGGAAACTGTACAAGATGATGATGATGATGATGATGGTCCGAGTAATAATCTCTCCTGAGATTTGGCCTAGTTTTGGCAAATTTAAGTTATTCAGTGGGAGTCATTATGGGAGTTTTGTTTGTTAATTCATTTTTGTAAATAGCTGATCTGTCATTAAATTCATTTGTTTTAACCCTGGCTTCACTTTTTCCTGCATGTTATTTTGTTATATGTTACCCTGCATGTTAATGAAGCGCTTTAGCATCAACTTACGATATGGACTGTTACAGCCCCCGAAACTGAGTCTCATAAGCTTCTTTGCAAGGGTTCAGTAGTTTCGGGACTATCGGAAGTGGGCAAAGGAGTGTGTCTTATCAGCTGTCAAAGTAATTATTTATGTTTCCTACACAGAACCTAATAAACCGAATATAATTAAGCGTATGTACGTAGCACCATAATCTTATCATCTAATGCACAACAAACAGGGCACAAGTATAAAGCTGTTGTGCTACGCTGCTTGTACCGGCAAGCTGTGCAAGCAGCTACAAGGTCAACTTCGGTGAGAGCGCATACTCGGCTCTTTCTCCTGCCGGAGCGGGAGCGCTGCTCAATGAGCCGAATTGTGCCCACCTCTGCTACACGCTTCCTTCCTTTCCTTCTAGACGCAGACACTTCCTCTTTCTTCTTTGATGCTCATTTGGCAGCATAGTCCGCTTTGCGAATCCTGATTGTGTCCAGCAGCCAGAGACCTCGTGTTTTATTAATACCAGGGTCAATGCCAAAAACTTTCAGCAGCTTTAATCTGTCCATGTTGCCATTATTGAAGGATATTACAGCGTGTCCAATACCTCACTTCAAGGTTTTCACACCAACAAACACGTTTTGCAGTACTCGTGTCCATATGAGGTTGTTAAAAGATTTATTTGGATTTTGAGTACGGCGTGTTAAATACTTGGTTAGGAGATCCGGAAGAGCTATCGATTTAATAACCTCCATAACATCTACTGGAATGGATATTTTGTGTTCGTACGTGTAACCATTGCACAGTCGGTCAAAATCGAAATCTAGGGGGAGAAAATTCTTTTTACGGTTTAATCATGAATTTAGAGTGAAAGCAACTAATGTAATTTGAGTACTTCATAATAAACATCAGTTAAGACCTTTTTTAAGCTACGTCTACACATGCAAGAAATTGTCTATGACTAAGAGTTGGATAGAGCATTCAGCTATCTCTTCAGAACAATTTTCTACCCCTAATTTACTTTTAACAAATACACAAAGTTCCACTTTTGGCATAATCGTCGAATCCAGTGCTTCAAACAGTTGTAAACGTGTGAGAACTGGTTGCGCGGCTTCTTCTAAAACGTCAAATAACTAAGTAAGTTGCAAAAAGATGCAAATAATCTTATGACAGGCGTAAACTACAAGACTTTATCTACATTTTAACATTAAGTAGAAAGTGACGCAGAGTGACGCGACATACTAAAAATCTAAGTGAAAATATGATTTTAAAAATAATAGTTAAATATTACATAATGCAAATATTGCTAAAATTACGTAACAATTACGCCCATTAATAAATGAAACACGTTGCAAAGTTCATACCTTCAGCTGCATGTTCCATCTTAAAGCATCACACTAACCACAAAGACAACCAAACCACAGCCACTTACAATCACCCTCCAATTCAGACTGCACGAACAGTGGTGACAGATTTACAGTAAAATGCGTTTATATCCCAGAATAGTGAGCGGCAATTATATGAGATTGCTGTAGAAGTAATAAATTTTGATTTTTTAAATTATGAATATAAATAATTTTGTCCTCCTAGATTTCGATTTTGACCCATTATGCATTGGCTTCACCTTCCCTGTATTTACACTATGACTCAGGTCCTATAGGGCCAAAGTTAATGCTGTGGACAATCTGTGAAAATATGTTGCCCAGACAGCCTTCTTCATTTCCTACAAGTTTTTTTCATTATTTTTGATGGCCATGCCATAGTTTGTTGGAGGTCATTCACGGTGCTGTCTGTCAGTCGCCCTCTCAGTAACTTTCCATCTTCGAGACTTTCTTTCAGAGTCCTAAGGCGACTGAACGTTCTTTTCTGCACGTGACCAACACATTACAGTTTTCTGATTTTATGTTCCCCGTATGTCTTACTGCCCAACTTATAAACTACCATTTCCAGTAGATATTAGTGAAAACTAAAGCTTTCTAGATCAACAGGTTATTGAAATAGAAAACTCTCAAGAATTGATATTGTAACTTACAGACGGTCGACATAAAATAATTCCAGTATATATTAATACCAGCAGTAGTGCCCGGCTTCGCCCGGTGGATTTATTTGTTTTATGGATGACTAGCTGAAGTACCCGTACTTCGTTACGCGTCATAAATAAATTAAAATGTGAAGGTGAGAGTTAAAACAGGGGATAGGCGATGTGCTGCGCAGAGGGAGATTAAGGATGGAACATTTTGTCCAACTACACCGCTCGGCGTTGACCGTGTTTTATAGCACAAATGTAGGTTTTACTCGCTAACCGTTGGATATATATTTCGGATAGAAAATGCAATTTTAAACCTCGTATATGCCATCAAAAGTTAGCAATTTCTTAGCGTTCTCTTTTTATTTGAAATGGAAATATGAAAGTTTGAAACCAAAGGGTGTAGTGACGTCACTAAAATGGTCGCCATTTTTAAATAGTGCAAAGTATTTAAATCATAAGTAGCCTATATGTTAACCAGATAAATCAGCTACTTCCATGTAAAATTCATGTAAGTTGGACCATTGGTACTTGCGTGATTGAGTAATACACAGACACACACCATCTCATTTTTTTGTCTCGCTTCGCTCGCGTCATAGTCATGTCATATTGTTATTCAATGAAATGCTGGTTTAACCCCGTTAACACCCCTTTAGAACCTGAATATCCAAAAATCCCTCATTAGTAGACGTTTTCGACATACAACAAACATATCCCCAAAATATCATTCTTCTAACTTTAATAGTTTTGGTTGGTCGATGAGAGTGAACATCCAAAAATCCTTCCTTAGTCACGTTTTTCTTCCAGAATTTCCCCCCTCTCCATAGGCCCCTTAAATTGGATTTACGAAAAAACGGTCGAACACCTATTTATTTTATTTATTTATTTATTTTTAAGCTGATTGATATCCTCCGAGTTTCAAACTCCTCGCCTATGTCGTTTACGAGATACACGCTCCGTTAGGAATCTTTCAACCCCCACTTTTCACCCCTTTCACCTCATAATATACACCATATCGATAAATCCTTAGACATATGTCTGCTTCTTTTTTTTTTGTCGTGTAGCCTCCTGAGAGGCCGAGTGCAGGTCTTTCTAGTCGACGCCCGTGGGCGACCTGCGCGTCGGGAGAGATGGAATGGATGAAGATGAATGAAACTGGGCAAGGATGAGGAGGAAGGAAGCGGCCGTGGCTTGTCAGAAGGTACTGTCTCAGCATTTGCCTGGTGTTGAAAATGGGAAACCACGGAAAACCGTTTCAAGGACAGCCGACGGTGGGGCTCGAACCCACGCGTCTACTGAGTCAGCAGAGAGCTTGGCCCCTTGACCTAACGCAGCGCTTTAGCCCGCTTAGCCACTACTGTCGGTTATGTCTGCTTATTCTTATTGATGAGTTTATATGCCGAGTATCCCATCCCCAAGGAAACCAATCGGGAGATATTGTTATTCAATTAAATGCAAGTCTACCCCCTTAATACCCCTTTAGAATCTCAATATCCAAAAATCCTTCCTTAGGGCACATAGCACGTAATCACTTTCATTTTGCAGTTATTTTAGATAAAATTTATAACCAGGCTCCTAGCCATGATATACAAATGAAATGTATACCAAATATTTGTAGTGTATTTCTATCTGATTTAGTACATTTTCAAAGTCCTGTTATAATTTGGTCCTTCATTATCGATATATTTTGAAAATGTGTACAATTAATTTTATTTTACGCATGCTTATTTTTAGGTACACTTTTCTCAAAAAATAAAACTCCTACATGACCCAAACTTTTTTACAGGATATAGTACAAGAAATGTGATCTATTAAACTACCCCTTTAGAAACTCGATATCCAAAAATCCTTCCTTAGTGGACGTTTTCGACATACAACGAACATAGCCCCAAAATGTCATGTTTCTAACTTCAATAATTTAGGCTGGGCGATGATGAGTGAGTGAGTAAGTCAGGACATTTTCTTTCATTTATTTTTCAGAATTTCACCCCTCTCATGAACCCCTTAAATTGGATTCATGAAAAAAAAACCGGTCGAACACCTATTTACTTATTTTTGAGCTGTTCTTCCCCCCTGAGTTTGATGAGTGAATGAGTTAGGGCACTTTCTTTCCTGTTTTCCTCCCAGAATTTCACCCCTCTCCAAGGGCCCCTTAAATTGGATTTATGAAAAAACGGTCGAACACCTATTTACTTATATTTAAGCTGTTTTTTCCCGCCGAATTTCAAACTTCTCGCCTGTGTCGTTTAAGAGATACACGCTCCGTTAAGAATCCCTCAACCCCCAATTGTCACCCCTTTCACCTCATAATATACACCACATCGATAAACCCTTAGACATGTCTGATTATTTTTAATGATTAGTTTATATACCGAATATCACATCCCCAAAGAAACAACTCATAAGATATCGTTATTCAATGAAATGCACGTTTACCCCCTTAACACCTGTTTAACACCCGATTAAACAAAAATCATTCCCTAGTTGACGTTTTCAACTTACAGCGAACATATTCCAAAAATTTCATGTTTCCAACTTTAATAATTTTCGCTGGTCGTGATGAGTGAGTGAGTGAGTCCGACAGGACATTTTCTTTCAATTATTTCTACCAGAATTTCACCCCTCCCCATGGGCCCCTTAAATTGGATTGATGAATAAACTCTTGAACACCTATTAAATTATTTTTAAGCTGTCTCTTTCCCCTGAGTTTGATGAGTGAGTGAGTTAGTCAGTTAGGACACTTTCTCTCCTTTTTTCCCAGAATTTCACCACACCCCCTTGTCCCCTTAAATTAATTTATGAAAAAACGGTTGAACACCGATTTACTTATTTTTTACGCTGATATTTTTTCGCTGAGTTTCAAATTTTTCGCCTATGTCGCTCCGTTTGGAATCCTTCAACCCCCCAATTTTCACCCCTTTCACCTCATAATAAAACACCAAATCGAAAAACCCTTAGACACATGTCTGCTTATTTCTAATGATTAGTTTATATGCAGAGTATCACATCCACAAATGAAACCACTCGTGAGATATTGTTATTCAATGAAATGTTGGTTTAACCCCCTTAAGATCCCTTTAGAACCTGAATATCCAAAAATCCTCCCTTAGTGTTTCGGTTTTGACATACAACGAATATATACCCAAAATGCCATGTTTCCAACTTCAATATTTTTGGCTGGGCGATGATGAGTGAGTGAGTGAGTCAGGACATATTCTTTCATTTTTTTTCTTCGGGTTTGCACCCCTCCCGATGAACCCCTTAAATTTGATTTATCAAAAAAAACTGCCGAACCCATATTTACTTATTTTTAAGCAGTTTTTCCCCCTGAGTTTGAAGAGTGAGTGAGTCAATCGGATAGGACATTTTCTTTCCTGCTTTTTTTTCAGAATTTCAGCCCTCCACATGGGCCCCTTAAATTGGATATATGAAAAAGAAGCCGGTCGAACACCTATTTACTTACCTTTAAGCTGCCTTTTTTCCGCTGAGTTTCAAACTCCTCCCCTATGTCGTTAAAGAGATACGCTCCGTTAGGAATCCTTAAACCCCCATCTTTCACCCCTTTCACCTCATAATGTACACCACATCGAAAAACTCTCAGACACGTGTCTTCTTATTTTTTAATGATGAGTTTATATGCCGTGTATCAAATCCCCCAATGAAACCAATCGGGAGATATTGTTATTCAATGAAATGCAGGTTTAACCCCCTTAAGACCCCTTTAGAACCTGAATATCCGAAAATCCTCCCTTAGTAGACGGTTTTGACATACAATGAACATATCCCCAAACTGTCATGTTTCTAACTTCAATAATTTTGGCTGGGCGATGATGAGTGAGTGAATGGGTGAAGACATTTTCCTTCAATTTTCTTTTTTCAGAATTTCAACCCTCCCCATGAACCCCTTAAATTTGTTTTATGAAAAAAAAAATGTCGAACAGCTATTTACTTACTTTAAAGCAGTTTTTCCCCCCTGAGTATGATGAGTGAGTCAGTCAGTCAATCAAATAGGACACTTTCTTTCCTGTTTTTTCCCCCCCAGAATTTCACCCCTCCCCATGGGCCCCTTAAATTGGATTTATGAAAAAACGGTCAAACACCTATTTACTTATTTTTATGCTGTTTTTTCCGCTGAGTTTCAAACTCCTCGCCTATGTCGTTTAAGAGATACACGCTCCGTTAGGAATCTTTCAACCCCCACTTTTCACCCCTTTCACCTCATAATATACACCACATCGAAAAACCCTCCGACACATGTCTTCTTATTTTTAATGATGAGTTTATATGCCGAGTATCACATCCCCAATGAAACCAATCGGGAGATATTGCTATTCAATGAAATGCAGGTCTACCCCCTTAACACCCCTTTAGAACCTGAATATCCAAAAATCCTTTATTAGTGGGCGTTTGCGGCCCTTGAGGAAGTTGCATACACAATTTCATTCCAATCCGTTCGGTGATTTCTGAGATTTCGTGATGAATGAATGAATGAGTGAGTGAGTGAGTGAGTGAGTGAGTGGTATTTGACAAATATATTGTGACCGTTTAGTTGAGTCAACAACCACGATGACTCAACTAACGACACATAAATCGAATAAAAAGTACCGTGAGGATCAGGTGACCTTCCATAAAGGCTAAAGCGGCACGAGAGTCCGTAGTCCACAGGGATCGTGGTACATGGTGACGATGGTCATAGACCGCTTAAGGAAAGGTTCACCTTAAAACTAGACTGAGAAAATAAACATCCAGACTCATGTAAAACACCGTGAAAATTTATTAAAATTCACAAGCCCCTAGCCTAGTTCGGAGGGTTATAATCGGCTAGTCCGCAAATTAATAAATAAACAAAGATAAAGAACAGGTCCCCTACCTGAGAAGTTACTGAAAACCCTCGCGAAAGATCTAACTCACAATGATAAAGCAACAACAGCAACGCTAGGAATATGGTACGACGCAAGTCCCTAGTTCAAGTTACAATATCAAGCTAATATCTGAATTTACATTTAACGGGGTAGCAAAACAAATCTAGGTTAGGATGGTACCATTTCGACATTTAAATTTAACATTAATTCAACTAGCTAAGTCCTATCAATTAACAAAATTTACGGCGATGACGTCCGTAAAAGAAAACAATTACATCCAAAAGCTAAGTGTACAGCCATGAAAAACAAACAATTTAATTATGCTTAATAACTATGTGCTAACAGCACACAATAAAGTAACATGTAGGGTTTAATACACTTGACATCATAAATTAATAACGAAATAGACACAGTAGTTTTATTAAAAATTCCTGCCTACACCTTGGTTTACTCTTTGTAAACCATAGTCATCTAATGTGTATAGTTACGGTGACGAATGCGCAGTTGAGACCACGTCTGACATCGCATGGCCTGAGCTCCACAAGCTACGAACTCTAGGTTCGCACATGCTTCAGGTCGCTACAAAAATGTCAACTGTCCTAGTCATTTCCTCACAAGGAAATTATCTTCAACTGCACGGCTATGTCAACAGTTCCAGAATGCAAAGAACAAAGTTAGATAGAAAGAATCGTTAGTTAGGCTTGTTTTACAACAATTATGCGTCTTATTATTAGGATGTCGGTTTATAGGTTTATCGTAGGTTTATGGCGAATAACATTGACAATAGCCTCAGCACGGAGTGTCTCCAACTGAGATCATTCTCCACCAAAAAGCCTCGACTTAACAGTCGGAATATAATCAACGAGTATAACAACTCGGACACACAATAACACGGGTTACCAGCGGCGCTAAGCTCGCGTTCAATAACTCTGGGATAGGCCTGTACAACAGTTACCTTCCAATAACATCTGGTCAACGGGATCATCCCCGAACAAAGCATACAATAACATCCTGCTATAACAGGGTAGACTTCACCATCCTATAGAAAACCTTACATAACTGTACCTGTCATACGACAATACACGCAACAGAGCGTTAAACTAACAAAAACCGATCCATAAAACAAGTGATCAAATACAAGAGTGGAAACTGATTTCCATAAGCAAAATAGCAATGAAAGGAAAAGCGAATACAAATTGTACTCTGTCCTCGTCTATAGTAGTTTTGTCTCACAATGAAGCAGGCGTGCTCTAGGTCACTGGGTTACATAACCAGTTTATTCAAGGCCGGCGATTTAATCAATACAAAACCTGCACTTGGCCGGTTCATAAAAAACTTTACCATAGGTTACGGATCTCTACAGAGTCCGTGTATCAAACGCACGCTATAAATCTGAGTATAGTAATACACTTCCGTCTTTCTACCAAAGACGTCTAAATGAAAGTAAACTTACAATAACTGAAGCTCTTTGCTTTAAAAATGCAACTCAGTAGTTGCTAGAACATCAAATAAAAACGTGTCTCACACGACACAAGAAAAATATGATAAATGTGGCACAGATTCACACATTAGATCTGCTTAATGATACGTTGGGAACCGCGTTCGATGCTAGGCAACGAAACATTCCTTCTAGTTGTTAGGTTCAAACATGACCAAGAATAGCTTCTGAGCTTATTCAAAATGAAATATAATGCATTTACAAACTGGTAGTTACTGTCGACTACCTAAATGATACGACCGTTCTAACGACAGTCAGGGGTGTAACAAAGGATGGCTGCGAAGAATGCAGTCAATTAATAACCAAGGCATCTGATTGCCATAACTACAGTCAGCAAAGACTTGAAAATTACCCCAAGTAGGGTTGAACAAAATAGCCTCAAAATGACTACGATCAGGTTCAGCAAAAAGATAGGCATTGACGTTCCACGACGTTCACCAAGCTGCACCAGGGCTGACCAAAATGTCTGACCCCAAGGGTGTCTCACTCTAAACTGAAATAAATGACATCTAACTAATCTAGTTACATCCCTACCTAGAAAAATGGTTGACACTGAGTGTGGTTGATTCACAAACTACATTAAAACTACTATACCACCAGAAACTAGAACAAAGAAGGGGTGTGACAAAAACTCACGAAATGGAGGAGCTCTCACTCAGCTCTCTATTCCACAACAAGGGTTGTACAAAAACCTCTCTGGCTCTCTGGATCGGTATCCTCCTCATCAGGATTCCCATCTGGACTCCCCCAAAGACCAGGGTTCGATTTGTCCCTGTCGACATCTTCGTGGATATGCCTGGAAATGGCATTTTGGCTCCTTCCCTCTCGTTCATCGTTCTGGAAGTTCCACCATCATGCTGGTTCCTGTAGAAACGTCACCCCCCCATACCGGGATGGTATTAGCCCATGTTGACTGTTTCAACCATGGTGAAGAAAAGTCCAATCACGTGGGTAGCGAAATAAGTTGCGTGATTATTCATCCTCTCACTTCCAAAATTATAATGTCCGTCGTGACTATTATAGGCTTCAATTATAAAATACGACACAGCCTTAATCTTGCAGATGTGGATTAGCATGTGAGCTAACACTATTTTATAATGCTGCACGTGCTAGTGACGCTACTTTTGTATCACGCAGCATCCGTGAATTATACGACGTTTCAAAGATGAAATTTCCACTTTGGCAATTTAAATATCTCATACAATTATAATCACACTTATTCAAGATAATTGTAACACTATTACCTGTATATTTCCACTAGGCATCTGCCCTCCACATACGCGTGGGTAATATGTGATGTCACAGCAATGTTGTGCAATACACTATACTTGCCAATAATTATTTCCCAAGCTTCTTATTTAATTCACTGGACTCTAACAACAGTGAATTAGTATTTGCATGCTCGATGGCATCTTATAATCACTTTTAACGCTAAACAGCGGATATTCTTCTACGTCTCGTAGGACAAATGTAATTCCACGCCTACACAAGGCGGATTCTCAAGACGCAGTGCTCCGGTACTGGGTGTCTCTAGAAAGTAGGTCGTCAAAACGAAAACGTTGAGCGACTACTTACGTTCCTTTTTGCGTATCTGCAAGGGTATTACCTTACCTAAAGTAAAAATAAACATTCTCCAAAATGTTTTAATAATGCAGCATGACGAAATGGAATATTCTGAGTCTCGTAGGAAAGATAAAAATAATTAATAAGACGCAGATAATAATTAGCAGTTTACACCAAAGTCAAAAGTGCGATTCACCGCTACTTCAAAGTATCGCGTGATCTCTCAGCTTCACGTGGCTTCCTGGGTGTGTTCAAAAGTACAACATCCCATCATAAATGCTCTGTCATAAAAAAATATCACATGAACCATAGCTCAGCGGGTTCATCTGCCTCTCTGTCGTTTCAAATAAAATGTTGGGATAACATTTTTATTTGCTTTGTAATTCATTCAAGAGTGATATTTTTTTAGATTGGCTGCATTAAAGGTTCCAATGCGTTCTCCTGTCCTAATGTCTTCTATCACATAACTTCCATTGTTCAAAGGCTGTCGGATACGACTAGGGCCATAATACAAGGATAGAAATTTCCCATATATGCGGTCTATAGGACTAGAAATTCCGGGTCTCCTTATAAGGATAAGGTCTCCTTCTACTAGTGGTTCTCTAAACCTCTGGCGTCTAGTTCTTCTCAAGCGCTTGGCAGCTTGTCTGTCCATAGTCTCTCTCGCAGCTAAAAGTCTGCTGGCATGTGATGGTTGTAAACAAGGTGGATTTACAATCACACGATCCCATATTCTCAGCGGCATCTGGTTCAAATGCAAGACCATAGGTATTTGACCAGTGCTCTCATGTACTGTTGAATTAATACATTTTGCCATAATAACAAGGACTTCAGTCCATCGCCAGTGTTCTTCTTGACAATATAATCGACAGAATTTTGCGATAATAGACATCACGCATTCTGCTGGGTTGCTCTCTGGATGTCGAATAGATGATAAAACATGACCTATTTCAAGCTCATTCATGGCATTGGCAAATTCTGCTGAGGTGTACTGTGATCCGTGATCAGTCAACAAGAATTGTGGCTTTCCTGCCTCCGGTATCACTTGACGTCTAATCCTCTGAATAATCTGATGTGCAGTAGCTTTTTGAATCGGATGAAGCATCGTATATTTCGTGAACACATCCACCGTTACAACGATGTATCGATTCCCACGACGAGCCTTAGGTATTGGGCCATACAGGTCCTGTGCATACAACTCTCTAGGTTGAGTTGGTAGTATTGGTCTAGGTTGTTCCTTCAGCAAGTGTGACGTGTACTTGTTCCGCTGGCATGCGTCGCAAGCACGTAAACACTGTCTAACGGTGGCTCCTAACCCTTTCCATGTGAAAGACTCCTTGATAGTTGCAATGGTTTTGTCTGTTCCACCATGTCCAATGGATAAATGTACCATAAGAATAACAGATTCTTGGTATCTCCTAGGAATAACTGCACGCAGTTGAGTGTGGTCCTCGTCTACAAACTTGTATAAGACACGATGATAAATCAAATAATCATCTGCAACAGCAGCAATCCTTGCATAATGATCATCCTGTGGATCCATTCTTCGTTCTAGGAAACGGATAATATGTCTGAGTTCCTCCTCACGTCGCTGTCCTTCAGGTAAATGACGAAGTCGGCGAAGGTGTTCCTCGCATTCTCCCTCGATGTCTATGGCATTAACAGTAGCTTCAGGATTCCGGCTGAGGATGTCGGCCAACACATTCTCTCTGCCTGGTCACATAAAATGGCCCCACGTTGGGCGCCATTTTATGTGACCGTTTAGTTGAGTCAACAACCACGATGACTCAACTAACGACACATAAATCGAATAAAAAGTACCGTGAGGATCAGGTGACCTTCCATAAAGGCTAAAGCGGCACGAGAGTCCGTAGTCCACAGGGATCGTGGTACATGGTGACGATGGTCATAGACCGCCTAAGGAAAGGTTCACCTTAAAACTAGACTGAGAAAATAAACATCCAGACTCATGTAAAACACCGTGAAATTTTATTAAAATTCACAAGCCCCTAGCCTAGTTCGGAGGGTTATAATCGGCTAGTCCGCAAATTAATAAATAAACAAAGATAAAGAACAGGTCCCCTACCTGAGAAGTTACTGAAAACCCTCGCGAAAGATCTAACTCACAATGATAAAGCAACAACAGCAACGCTAGGAATATGGTACGACGCAAGTCCCTAGTTCAAGTTACAAGATCAAGCTAATATCTGAATTTACATTTAACGGGGTAGCAAAACAAATCTAGGTTAGGATGGTACCATTTCGACATTTAAATTTAACATTAATTCAACTAGCAAAGTCCTATCAATTAACAAAATTTACGGCGATGACGTCCGTAAAAGAAAACAATTACATCCAAAAGCTAAGTGTACAGCCATGAAAAACAAACAATTTAATTATGCTTAATAACTATGTGCTAACAGCACACAATAAAGTAACATGTAGGGTTTAATACACTTGACATCATAAATTAATAACGAAATAGACACAGTAGTTTTATTAAAAATTCCTGCCTACACCTTGGTTTACTCTTTGTAAACCATAGTCATCTAATGTGTATAGTTACGGTGACGAATGCGCAGTTGAGACCACGTCTGACATCGCATGGCCTGAGCTCCACAAGCTACGAACTCTAGGTTCGCACATGCTTCAGGTCGCTACAAAAATGTCAACTGTCCTAGTCATTTCCTCACAAGGAAATTATCTTCAACTGCACGGCTATGTCAACAGTTCCAGAATGCAAAGAACAAAGTTAGATAGAAAGAATCGTTAGTTAGGCTTGTTTTACAACAATTATGCGTCTTATTATTAGGATGTCGGTTTATAGGTTTATCGTAGGTTTATGGCGAATAACATTGACAATAGCCTGGGCACGGAGTGTCTCCAACTGAGATCATTCTCCACCAAAAAGCCTCGACTTAACAGTCGGAATATAATCAACGAGTATAACAACTCGGACACACAATAACACGGGTTACCAGCGGCGCTAAGCTCGCGTTCAATAACTCTGGGATAGGCCTGTACAACAGTTACCTTCCAATAACATCTGGTCAACGGGATCATCCCCGGACAAAGCATACAATAACATCCTGCTATAACAGGGTAGACTTCACCATCCTATAGAAAACCTTACATAACTGTACCTGTCATACGACAATACACGCAACAGAGCGTTAAACTAACAAAAACCGATCCATAAAACAAGTGATCAAATACAAGAGTGGAAACTGATTTCCATAAGCAAAATAGCAATGAAAGGAAAAGCGAATACAAATTGTACTCTGTCCTCGTCTATAGTAGTTTTGTCTCACAATGAAGCAGGCGTGCTCTAGGTCACTGGGTTACATAACCAGTTTATTCAAGGCCGGCGATTTAATCAATACAAAACCTGCACTTGGCCGGTTCATAAAAAACTTTACCATAGGTTACGGATCTCTACAGAGTCCGTGTATCAAACGCACGCTATAAATCTGAGTATAGTAATACACTTCCGTCTTTCTACCAAAGACGTCTAAATGAAAGTAAACTTACAATAACTGAAGCTCTTTGCTTTAAAAATGCAACTCAGTAGTTGCTAGAACATCAAATAAAAACGTGTCTCACACAACACAAGAAAAATATGATAAATGTGGCACAGATTCACACACTAGATCTGCTTAATGATACGTTGGGAACCGCGTTCGATGCTAGGCAACGAAACATTCCTTCTAGTTGTTAGGTTCAAACATGACCAAGAATAGCTTCTGAGCTTATTCAAAATGAAATATAATGCATTTACAAACTGGTAGTTACTGTCGACTACCTAAATGATACGACCGTTCTAACGACAGTCAGGGGTGTAACAAAGGATGGCTGCGAAGAATGCAGTCAATTAATAACCAAGGCATCTGATTGCCATAACTACAGTCAGCAAAGACTTGAAAATTACCCCAAGTAGGGTTGAACAAAATAGCCTCAAAATGACTACGATCAGGTTCAGCAAAAAGATAGGCATTGACGTTCCACGACGTTCACCAAGCTGCACCAGGGCTGACCAAAATGTCTGACCCCAAGGGTGTCTCACTCTAAACTGAAATAAATGACATCTAACTAATCTAGTTACATCCCTACCTAGAAAAATGGCTGACACTGAGTGTGGTTGATTCACAAACTACATTAAAACTACTATACCACCAGAAACTAGAACAAAGAAGGGGTGTGACAAAAACTCACGAAATGGAGGAGCTCTCACTCAGCTCTCTATTCCACAACAAGGGTTGTACAAAAACCTCTCTGGCTCTCTGGATCGGTATCCTCCTCATCAGGATTCCCATCTGGACTCCCCCAAAGACCAGGGTTCGATTTGTCCCTGTCGACATCTTCGTGGATATGCCTGGAAATGGCATTTTGGCTCCTTCCCTCTCGTTCATCGTTCTGGAAGTTCCACCATCATGCTGGTTCCTGTAGAAACGTCACCCCCCCATACCGGGATGGTATTAGCCCATGTTGACTGCTTCAACCATGGTGAAGAAAAGTCCAATCACGTGGGTAGCGAAATAAGTTGCGTGATTATTCATCCTCTCACTTCCAAAATTATAATGTCCGTCGTGACTATTATAGGCTTCAATTATAAAATACGACACAGCCTTAATCTTGCAGATGTGGATTAGCATGTGAGCTAACACTATTTTATAATGCTGCACGTGCTAGTGACGCTACTTTTGTATCACGCAGCATCCGTGAATTATACGACGTTTCAAAGATGAAATTTCCACTTTGGCAATTTAAATATCTCATACAATTATAATCACACTTATTCAGGATAATTGTAACACTATTACCTGTATATTTCCACTAGGCATCTGCCCTCCACATACGCGTGGGTAATATGTGATGTCACAGCAATGTTGTGCAATACACTATACTTGCCAATAATTATTTCCCAAGCTTCTTATTTAATTCACTGGACTCTAACAACAGTGAATTAGTATTTGCATGCTCGATGGCACCTTATAATCACTTTTAACGCTAAACAGCGGATATTCTTCTACGTCTCGTAGGACAAATGTAATTCCACGCCTACACAAGGCGGATTCTCAAGACGCAGTGCTCCGGTACTGGGTGTCTCTAGAAAGTAGGTCGTCAAAACGAAAACGTTGAGCGACTACTTACGTTCCTTTTTGCGTATCTGCAAGGGTATTACCTTACCTAAAGTAAAAATAAACATTCTCCAAAATGTTTTAATAATGCAGCATGACGAAATGGAATATTCTGAGTCTCGTAGGAAAGATAAAAATAATTAATAAGACGCAGATAATAATTAGCAGTTTACACCAAAGTCAAAAGTGCGATTCACCGCTACTTCAAAGTATCGCGTGATCTCTCAGCTTCACGTGGCTTCCTGGGTGTGTTCAAAAGTACAACATCCCATCATAAATGCTCTGTCATAAAAAAATATCACATGAACCATAGCTCAGCGGGTTCAATATAGTAGACAAGCTGTACCCGGCATGCGTTGCAATGCCAATCAAAGAAAGTGTTGGGGTTGTAATTTTGTTTCTTGAAGTGCTTTTGGATACACAATATTTTTTCAATTTCCGTTAACTGCCTCTAAACTATCGTGAAATGGATTTACTAATTTAAAAACATTCGAGGGAGCGAGCACAACAACTCACCAAAGTCTTATCGCAATCGGATGAATGGCATTTGACGCATAAGGGATTTTGTTTTAATGATTCGTGCGCTGTCACTCATTTGTCGAATATACTCGTGCTTCACCTACAGTGAAATTGATTTACTAAGTTAGAAACCTTCACGTAAGTGGGCACAACAACTCATCAAAGTTTCATCGCAATCGATGAATTGTATATGAATACATACGTCGCACGTCGTCACTCATTTGTTACAACAACTCATGCGCTACCAATATTGCAAAATGGATTTACTAAGCCGAAGACCTTCCCTGGCGTGTACACAAAAACTCATCAATGTTTCATCGCAATCGGATGAATGGCATATGAACGAACGCATACGGGATTTTGTTTAAATGATTTGCACACCGTCACTCATTTGTTAAATCTACGCATGCCCTATCTATTCTAAAATTTATTTACTAAGCCTGAAACCTTCCCTGGATTGTACTCAACGATTCACCCAAGTTTCATCGCAGTCGGATGAATGGTATATGAACGCATACGGTACATTTTTGAAACGATTCGCGTGCCGTCGCTCATTAGTTGAATCTATTCGTGCGCTACCTATTGTTAAATGGATTTATTAAGCCAGAACCTTCCGTGGTGTGTACACAACATCTCACCCAAGTTTCATCGCTATCGGACGAATGGGATATGAACGGATACAGGGCTTTGTTGAAACGCTTCGCGCGTCGTCGTTCATTTGTTGAATCTACTCGTGCGCTACCTAATGTAAAATGGATTTACTGAGCCAGAAACCTTCCATGGGGTGTACACAACATTTCACCCAAGTTTCCTTGCTATCTGACGAATAGTATATGAACGCGTACGGGACTTTTTTGAAACGCTTCACGCGTCGTCGCTCATTTGTCGAACCTACTCATGCGCTGTCTACTGGGTCCAATTGGGAATCTAAATCATACAGGGACCCACTCAAACAAACTTACATGTTGTGTATTTGCTATGAGCCGATATTGAAATGTCCAAACATGATGATGATGATGATGATTGTTGTTTTAAGGGGCCTAACATCTAGGTTATCGGCCCCAAATGTCCAAAGAATGCCAAGCTCTACGATGCAAGTGATTTGTGCATGTTTTGAAGCCTACGTCAAATACCAAGAATTCGACTTCATCGCCATCAATGGTACAAAATATAACTATGAATTATTCTCAAAAAGTCAATTGTTCAAGAACTTTTCAGAAGAAACCACTGCCAAGAGAAGGAGCTTGGGAGAATTAGTGTGGAAAGAAGACCCTCTTGAGATGGGACTTCAGTTTTTACTAAGGCTAGCGGTTTCCATGACGACAGTTTTCGTTTTGTTGACTGTATCTTGTGGTTACCCTACTTTCGATTTTTGCAAAAAAATGAAAGTAGACTTATGAGATCACTACAGGGCGAAAAAAAGTGTGTCTGTCTGTGTGTGTGTGTATGTGTTAGTCTGTGTGTGTGTGTGTGAGTGTGTGTGTACTCTGAATGTCTGTCCCCCCCCCTATCAATTCGAACATGGTTAAACCGAATTGAACGAAATTTGGTACAGAGGTAGCACTGGCAAAGGGCACCTCAGTGTCATGTTTTATATTGCCGCCATCTTTACCAAAAGGTAATGGCGGCCAATCGAATCGTCAAAACTTAATAATGCATTACGACCAAACTAATCATCGGATCTTTACCAAATTTGGTAACAACCTACCTTCATATGGGACGTGTCTTGGGCCCAAACTACAAGGTCATCAAACGTACCATTTCAGGATGGCGGCCGTGTGAATTATGCAAAATTTATAATCCATAACATGGGACCCACCAGTTTCGATTATCGAACCAAGAATCGTTTAATCTGTTCGAAGCGACGTGGTTCGTTCGAAATTAAAAGTTTATATTGTAATATTATAATCTAGAAGTGACTTTAAAAATCTGAATCATCTCGGCTATTTGACAAGATGGCAGCTGATCTCTCGTTCTGACCTATATTTTACTAATTTCAGTATGTTGCATGCAATATAACCTACTGATAAAAATTATATGAACTTAATATGAAATGAACTCGGTTTGAAATATACTCTAGTGAAGAAATCTTCAGTCCAAGTGATTATTTGCTAATACAGTACGTTATATGTATTTAATCGATAACGCGTGAGTTATGAGTGTACGATTGGCTGTGTGGTTAGAGCTCCCGTCTCTCATGTGGCTGGCCGGGGTTCAAATCCTATCAGAGTAGAACTTTTTGCTTGTTTTTTTTTATATTTATTGTTTCTTGAGTACTGAGACGTTATAAAATAAAGCGTTATATGGTGCGTTTTGCAATGGAAATTATATATAAAAAAAAACGTCATTCTCCACCGGAGTGACATCTACCATCCTTCAGTTGTACTATGCAGAAACTATAGATTCGAGCAGCGCTCTATACCGGCCAGTTAGTGAACCCAGTCTTAACGACTGCTAGGAGTAATAATACAGTAACATTCGTTTATTCCTTGTGCACATCGAACCAAGAATCGTTTAATCTGTTCTAAGCGACGTGGTTCGTTCGAAATGAAAAGTTTATATTGTAATATTATAATCTAGAAGTGACTTTAAAAATCTGAATCGTCTCGGCTATTTGACAAGATGGCAGCTGATCTCTCGTTCTGACCTACATTTTACTAATTTCAGTATGTTGCATGCAATATAACCTAGTGATAAAAATTATATGAACTTAATATGAAATGAACTCGGTTTGAAATACACTCCAGTGAAGAAATCTTCAGTCCAAGTGATTATTTGCTAATACAGTACGTTATATGTATTTAATCGATAACGCGTGAGTTATGAGTGTACGATTGGCTGTGTGGTTAGAGCTCCCGTCTCTCATGTGGCTGGCCGGGGTTCAAATCCTATCAGAGTAGAACAACTTTTGCTTGATTTTTTTATATTCATTGTTTCTTGAGTACTGAGACGTTATAAAATAAAGCGTTATATGGTGCTTTTTGCAATGGAAATTATATATTAAAAAAACCACATTCACCACCGGAGTGACATCTACCAGCCTTCAGTTGTACTATGCAGAAACTATAGATTCGAGCAGCACTCTATACCGGCCAGTTAGTGAACCCAGTCTTAACGACTGCTAGGAGTAATAATACAGTAACATTCGTTTATTCCTTGTGTACAGAGGCGTTGTTGATAACCTCAAAACTTGCAATATGGATGATTTGGTGATGGATTATTTTGTTATACCGTGTATTTAAGATTAGCCTATAAATTAACGGGTTGCGAAGTTACTTCACTTAGTCCTATATCATTCGTATACGACACAGAACAACAACGTGACGTCAGTTTCTGATCTGCTCTGATTGGCTATTACATTGCTGCAGTCGGGTAGTTGGCAGTCAAGGATAAAATTCCCGACTGCCAACTGCCAGCTACCAACTGCAACTTCATGATGTGTATGGTGCCTATAGTATACACGGAGTCGATCGCGACTGCCGACCGAGGACTACCAACTGCTGACTGCCGACTGCGCATTGTAGATGGGCCTTATTAGACCAACGATGTTTCAATTATTGTAAGTAGTCGGTGTTTGGAGTGTTTGCTGATGAAATTGCAAAATGCTGGGGTAAATTATAAACTATGGTTTGAACGCCACTGTTCAAATCCTGTGTGCCAATTTGCCCTTCAAATAGGAAGAAATTAGGAGATGATAAGGACAGAGAGTTATAACTATACCCATACATTTAGGAGAAAGTAGGCTATATGTTCTTTCCCGAACATCTTGTTTTAAATCTGTGTTCATACTACATTTTGGTCACTACGCCACCTACCGGGCCCAATTGTGAATCTAAACCATACATGGACCCACTCTAATATACATACAAAATTTCATCAAAATCGGCCCAGTCGTTTAGGAGGAGTTCAGTCACATACACACGTGTCGAAGAATTATATATATATAAAGATAGTGTCAAGTTTTTGTTATGCTATACTCGGTTGACAGTGCTGTGTGAGCAGTTGAGTAACTAACGGGATTTCAAGTAAAGATCCTCATTTTCTATGCCGGTAGTGCAGAGCGCAACTCGCATCCAGTCGGCCGTGTCTCGACTTGAGCTATGTTGCCATGGAAATGATCTGCCATGCCATTCCTTCATGAGTATATTTTATGACTTTATATTAGCCTTTGCTCGAGTACAAAAGGACCGAAATCAGAAGAATGAGAAAGACTATCGAAAATTCATGTAGCCAGCGGCTCCTTCTGGGTCCTAAACTAAGTGTATGCAAAATATGGTTGAGATTGGTGGAACGGGGTAGATTTGTATACGGAACCAACCCACATACATACATACATACATACATACATACATACATACAGACTTTCACTTTTATATATTAGATAATGAATACTAGTACAGAACTGGAGCGCTCAAGGATAAGGATCGGAATAAATTAAAGTAAATTTGAAAGCACCAACGTTTATTGCAGCTGATAACCTCAGAATACTGCGCCAACACCATCGCCCTTATACAGAGGCATACTATTGGCATAATGATAACTGTTTTAAGGGGCATAAGAAATCTTTTTGCACTAATTACTCCCCGTGACTGCAATTAAGCAGCTCGCAATTCTGCACCAGAACACTGGTAGGGTCAACGTGATGCAGCCCGCAAAGCCAGGCAACAATAGACTTCGGTATTATTGAAGCTGTTCTGGAGCGCTTGTTCTTCCGACATACTGAACAAAAGTCAATCTTTAAGGTTACCTGAGAGGTGTAGCCTAATGCTACACAGCTTAAACTATTCCTCTTGAATGTGGCAATCATATACAAAAATAATTTTTCGAATCCGACTGCTAGTTCCGAAGATTAGCGTGTTTAAACACACAAACAAACAAACTCTTCAGCTTTATTATATTAGTACAGATATAAGATATCATAATCACATAATACTAATTTCAGGTTATTTTTTCACATATTCCAGTAATTGGAACTACTGTATCCGAAAAAAAAACATGAGATTAATAAAATACACTTGAATGACCAGTTTCGGTCGTCAAGCGATCATCATCAGATCCATTACACGTAGGCCCTAAAGTTTATGTCAAACAGTATGGGTGAAAATATTTGCATTTTTTGTTGAACCAAATGCAAATATTTTCACCCATACTGACTGACATAAATTTTAGGGCCTACGTGTAATGGATCTGATGATGATCGCTTGACGATCAAAACTGGTCATTCAAGTGTATTTATTAATCTCATGTATTTTTTTAGGATTAGAGAATAACCCATTTGGGAAAAATCGTGTAGACCGACTGAAGAGCTTCAAACATTCGTTTACTAAGGCAACACTGAAATTGCTTCAAACACCATTATTGGGATTAGTGTTTACCGACTGAAAGTTACAGTATCAATTGTTAACAAGGCAATTCTGAAAAATGGCTTATCGAGAAATATATAAGGTGCGTTCAAAAAGGAACGAGCCGGAGGCTGTAATGCGCAAACCAGTGACGACATGGGCTAATAGTGGCGTGTGTAACGAGGTGTGGTTCCGACCAGAGCGTGGATGGTCACAGTCCGTAGCTAGAGGGCACGCGTGCACTTCACGTTACGATACAAAGCGAGCAGCCGCATGCATCAATCGTCCAACGCTGCCAGTCACATTGCAAACAGTGTCATGGAGGCGTCAACCGAAGAGCAAAGAGGTGTTGTTCGGTTTCTGACAGCGAAAGGAGTAGGGGGAACGGACATTCTTCGCCGAATGTCACAAGTGTACGGCGAACACTGCATGCCCCTTGCAAGGGTCAAGGCGTGGCACAAGCGCTTCAGGGAAGGACGGGTGTCGTTAGCCGATGATGCCCGGACTGGGGCACATCCCTGCATTACCGATGACAACGTCCAGCTGGTTGATGCACTCATTACCCAGGACCGCCGAGTGACAGTGAACGCCATAGTCGCCGTGGTCGGATTGAGCGTCGGAAGTGTGCACACCATCATGAAGGAACGACTGCACTTGCGGAAAGTGTGTGTCCAATGGGTGCCCCACAGTCTTCAACAACACCAGGAAGCAAGTCGAATGGCCTACTGTCTTGGTCTTGGTTGGACGATTGATGCATGCTGCTGCTCGCTTTGTATCGTCACGTAACGTGCACGCGTGCCCTCTAGCGACGGGCTGTGCCCTTACATTCTCTGGTCGGAACCACACCTCGTTACACACGCCACGATTAGCCGATGTCGTCACCGGTTTGCGCATTCCAGCCTCCGGCTCGTTACTTTTTGAACGCACCTTATATATGCCGACTAGGAACATTTGACACAGAAGCATTGGTATCTTAAAATAATTAGAAAACGTACTTCCAGTCAGAGTAAAAATAAACATTATGCATAATTCTATTCAGAATAGTCTAGATAAGTATATGAGCTAAAAATATAAAATAGTCATTTTTCAAAATTTCGGCCTTCAACTCCCCAGTAGCAAAACGTGCGTACTTGCAGAGTTGGACCTAAACCGTCCAGGAAGTAGAGGGCTCTGGGATGTCTGCCTGTTTACCATCCTTTGATGAATACAGAACACTTGCATTTGTCTATTGGCACATGCTAGAGCAAAATGTGGCTTTCCACCGATATTTCATTCTCATTCATGGCTGTGATTATATGGAAGCTACTGAGGTATGGGTGGTACTGAGTAATGGTGCTGACTAGTGCCTGTGTGCACTGTGAGAGGTTCTACTCATAGGGTCAGTGCTTTTGTACTGACTCAGTGAGGAAAGCAATGGCAAACTACCTCATTCCTCACCTTGCCTAGTACGCCTCATTATAGTGCTGTTTTGAAGTCTTGTGGGTATTTACCGACCTAACCTATGGCGGTAATTTTTAAGGATTCAACCATCCTCTGGGCTGACTACAGGGTCTTTCATATAAAATAAGAGCGCCAAGCGGCGGCTTTGTTAACCGCAGCTGCGGTCACCTTGGCCGAGCTTGTAGCGCGCCAAGGCCCCCTGCTTTAAGCGTGTGTACTATCCTATATAATGCAGCGGCCTTGCTAGCGTGTGTACAATGCTGAAATCTTACTTAGTTATTGTTGATGAAACCGAAACCCCTACTTGTGCTAATTTTCTGAGTGATTTATTCGGAGACCGTTCAAGATTCTCGCCAATGTCATCTAGCTCATCCTCTGTTAAAACCATTCGTGTGCGGGCATGTTTTTTATTGAGCACCGAGCCAGTAGTGTCAAACTTATTTGCAATTACGTGAATCTGTGCTAGTGAAGCTGGCACTTCATCAGGAAATTGCTGAACAAATGCATCACGTACCCGCCGAGCCGACTCGTACTTAAAATAAGTTTTACATAAAAAATACGATGTTGCAATGATAATTGTCTCACCATGTTAGCACTTGAGGTTTAGACTGGAGACTGAGCACCTGCACGCTTATTGCTAGGTCGAGTTTGGTAATGGCAATCTGTTATTTTTATACAGTCCATCGGAACTTGAAAAAAAAATAGCCCTCGTATGTACTATGCGCGCGCTTTCAATACTACAGCAGGGTGCCGTGGTGCGCCACAAGCTCGGCCAAGGTGACCGCATTTGCGTTAACAAAGCCGCCACTTGGCGCTCTTATCTTATATGAAAGACTCTGTACCTAAGAGACAGAGAAACACCAATATGTGTAGTCTTGTTTTCTCTTAGGAATGTCTTTGCGTTAAACACCTATATTTTTAGTCTTGTTTTCTCTTAGGAATGTCTTTGCGTTGAACACCAATATTTGTAGTCTTGTTTTCTCTTAGGAATGTCTTTGCATTAAACACCAATATTTGTTGCCTTATTTCCTCCTAGATATGCATTTGAGTTAAATAAATTTTTTTGTTCGAAGCACTCCAATATTTTTGACTTTTATCCGTAATAATCAGACAAAGCGATACATTGATCTGGGTTAATCACCAATTTTATCCAAATACACAAAATTGGCTGACAGAAAAAACAAGTAGTTCCGTGAAGAACTAGAGCCTATTTTCATATATCCTATTTATGTTAATTTCCACTATCAATATACACAATTTCAGTTCGATTCGTAGTTATTGAGAACCGACTAAATATTGCGGGTGGTCGCCATGTTAGATTTTTATATATGTAGATCTTAAAGTTATATACTGTTACATGAATATTATTGTGTACGTGTAGTATTCAAACTTCACTCGCATGATTAGGACACAATAATAAAGAGGAGATTTTACAATTTCCAGAGCTGCCATCTTGTGGTAATCGAAACAATTGAAATAAATTAGATGTCAGTGGATTAACATTTGTATAAGGATTTACTATACCAAGTTTCACCTCTCTCAGATGGTTAAATTGCGAGAAAAGTCCGTGTGAATATTTATACTTCGCGTCGCCGCCATGTTGGATTTGTGATCATCAGGTTATTGAAAGTCCCATAGGTGAACTTACGTTCATAGCCCCTATGAACATAAAACAATTCAGTTGCATTGCTGTAATAGATTCGTAGATATTGAGAACCGTCAAAATATTTCGGATGGTCGCCATGTTGGATTGTTATATCTATAGGCCATAGAGTCATGTAGGATTAAAGGAAAATTATTGCGTAGGTTGATTATTCAAACTTTCACTTCGATCGCATGATTACGACACAACAAATAAAAACTTAATTTTAAAATTCGCACAGCCGCCATCTTGGGGTTATGTAAACAATTGAACGAAGTTAGATGTCGGTGCAGTACGATGTGTATAAACATATACTGTACCGAGTTTCATTCCGTCCGGTTGGTTAAATCGCGAGAAACTTCTATTTAAAAGTCGCAACATCGCTTGGCCGCCATGTTGGTTTTGTAGTTACCAGGATTTCAAAAGTCACATTGGTGAACTTCTAGTAGTTCCTTTTATCACCGTACAAAATTCCAGGTTGATATCGGTAATAGTTTCGGAGATAATGAATGCTGGTGAAATAATTCGCAGAGCCGCCATGTTGGTTTGGTGAGATTTAACAAAATTTGAAGGGCACGGTCGGGGTCGTCCGGATTAATGCTATGAACTTACCGAGTTTCGTTGAAATCGATCCAGCCGTTTAGATTTCATTAGGAGAGCACACACTCACACACGAATCACACAGGCACACACAGACAGACACACGGACAAAAGGTGATCTCATAAGCCTATTTTTTTAGACTATTTTCAATTTTGAAACAAAAAAGGCTTTTGAGATCACATTTGTCCGTGTATGTGTATGTGCGTGTGTGTGTGTGTGAGGTGTATGTGTGTCCTCCCTAATAACTTCTAAACGGCTGGAGCGATTTCAATGAAACTCGGTAAGTTCATAGCACTATTCCGGACGACCCCGACCGTGTCCTTCAAATTTTGTTACGCCTCACCAATCCAACATGGCGGCTGTGCGAAATATTTCACCAGCATTCAATATCTCCGAAACTATTCCCGATATCACCCTGGATTTTTTTAGGGTGATAAAGGGAACTACTAGAAGTTCACCTATGTGACTTTTGAAAAACTGGTAACTACAAAACCAACATGGCGGCCACGCGAATTTGCGACATTTAAATACACGTTTCTCGCGATTTAACCAACCAAACGCAATAAAACTCGGTACAGTATATGCTTATACACATTGTAATGCACCGACATCTAACTTCGTTCAATTGTTTACATAACCTCAAGCTGGCGGATGTGCGAAATATTTCACCGGCATTCTATATCTCTGAAACTATTAGTGGTATCACCCTGAAATTTTGAACGGAGATAAAGGGCACTACTGGAAGTTCATCTATAAGACTTTCAAAAACCGGTTAACTACAAAACGAACATGGCGGCCAAGCGAATTTGAAAATTTTAAATAGACCTTTCTCGCGATTTAATGTTCCAACCGCAATGAAATATGGCACAGGAAAAGTTTATACACATTGTAATACACTGGTATCTAATTTAGTTCAATTGTTTACATAACCACAAGATGGTGGCTTTGCGAATTTTAAAATTAAGTTTTTATTTCTTGTGTCGTAATTATGCGATCGATGTGAAAGTTTGAATAATGAACCTACAAATAATTTTCCTTTAATGGTACATGACTCTATGACCTATACATTTAACAATCCAACATGGCGAGCATCCGAAATATTTAGACGGCTCTGAATATCTACGAATCTATTTTAGCAATCAAACTGATTTTTTTATGTTCATAGGGGCTATGAACTTAGGTTCACCTATAGGACTTTAAATAACCTGGTGATCACGAATCAAACATGGCGGCGACGCGAAGTATAAATATTCACATGGACGTTTCTCGAAATTTAACCATCCGGGTGCAGTGAAACTTGGTACAGTAAATCCTTATACGAATGTTAATCCATTGGCATCTAATTTATTTCAATTGTTTCCATAACCAAAAGATGGCAGCTGTGCGAAATTTTAAAATCTCCTTGTTACTTCTTGTGTCCTAATCATGCGATTGAAGTATGAATGCTACACGTACACAATAATCTTCATGTAACAGTGCATAACTCTAGGAGCTACATGTATAAAATCCAACATGGCGACATGGTTCTCAATATCTACGAATCTATTACAGCAATCAAACTGAAATTTTGTATGTAGATTGAGGCAATTAACATAAGTAGGATATATGAAAATAGGCTGTATAGTTCTTCGTGGAACTACTTGTTCATAAATGAAAATAGGCTAATAATGGAACTCACCAGAGCGCATACCGCTGCGAACCGTACCGCCATGATATACTGGTGTTACAGGACTGCACTAGATTATTTGGCACTCACTCAGCCGTAAAAGAGTCGTATCTTAACGACTGTATTGTGCATTGACATGTTATCACATTCCACATGGACAATAGTTCAATTCATTCCCATATTATTAGTTGAAATTTGTGAGCTTTGGAATTAACAGAAATACCAATGAGTATTTAATAATTTTTCTGCACCTTATGTCGATAAAATTAGATTAATTACATTAATTATACTAGTTCCGGCCACATTATGCCCCCCCCCTTTCAGTATATAAAAAAAACTGGCACTATCCAGCCCATGACGGGCTAAGGCCGACCAAGCGACCGCTGCCCAGCCATTTGGCCTGCAGATATTGGGGTGACGCGTGATCAGCGCGTCGGGTCCCCTCGGCCGTTAATCTTGGTATTCGTGACAGCGCCCCGCTGTCTCACTGTCAGACAGCTACTCAATTGTCCTCACGAGGCTGAGTGCACACCGTTCCAACCCTCACGTCAGTTTTAAAATCCCTGACGGAGCCGGGAATCGAACCCGGGGCCTCCGGGTGAGAGGCAGGCGCGCTACCCCAACACCACGGGGCCGGCTCCCTTCAGTATATACTGTATATATATATATATATATTTAGCCTATTTTTCACATTTTGCAAAAATGAGGAAACAGTAGACTTATGAGATCGATCCGGGAAAATGTCTGTCTGTCTGTCTGTCTGTCTGGCTGGCTGTGTGTGTGCCCCCCCCCCCCCCCTTATCAACTCCTAAACGGCTGCAGCAATCAAAACCAAATTTAGTATGAGTAAAGATGTGCACCGGAATATCTCACGTCCATATTTGACAATGATGTCAGTGCTACCAACTGCTGAAAAACGCACTAGAAATTTGAGCTCCATTTTGGATATCTCGCAAGGTATGCATGGGAGCTATTCCAAAATTGGCACACATGTAGATAATACTATTTCAGTTTAATTTCCAGGAGGCCAACTATGACAGTGTTGCCAAAATAATGTTAAGCCTCCTGATGAGTCTAATGTTTAAATGCATATAACTTCTACACTATCAATTGGATTTCAACCAAATTTTGTATGTAATATCTGTACATAAACAGATATGACTGAGCGTATTCTTAAGGGCCACCAGGGCTGCCAACTGTTAATAACTGCTCTCTCTTTTTAATCCAAATACCTATATATCAGAAAGTATGCAAGCCAACACCTTTAAACTATGCACACGTATATTCTGACATTATAGATTAATTTGGAGTAACTTATATACGTCAGTTCTACCGACATGATTATAAGCCTGCTGATAGTACCAATATTTAAATACATGTAACTTCTATACTATCAGTTGGATTTCAACCAAATTTCGTATGTGCTATGTGTACCATAACAGATATGACTATAAGTATTGTTAAGAGCAATAAGGGCTGCCAACTCTTAATAAATGCTGTCTATATATTTTACGCTAATATCAATATATCAGAAAGTATGCAAGCCAACAGCTCTATACTTTGCACACGTATAGCACCTGACATTCTAGATTAATTTGGAGTAATTAATACAAGGCAGTGCTGCCAACATGATTCTATGCCTGCTGATATGTCCAATTTTAAAATACATGTAACTTCTATACTAAAAAACGGATTTCATCCAAAATTGGCACAACAGATATCATAATATTTCCGATTATTTCTAACCAGCACACGCATGGTATTGTTGGCAACATGCTTTTACGCGTGCTGATAGATCCAGTGTCTAACTGCATGTAACGTCCATTGGACTTCAACCTAATTTTGTATTCTGTACCTTAAGAGATGGAACTAAGAATATATTCAGTCACCAGGGCTACCAACTGTAGTGCTCTATTGGGCTACATTATACCAGGTATATTTTGAACTAATTAGATATTTCGATATTACCAACTTAATTTCGTCATTATTCTAGATAGATTCATATACTGTAGAATAATCATTGGCATGAAAAGTAGGCTGTATAGTTCTTCACGGAACTTCTTGTTTTTTTTTTAAGAAACCATTATAATTGCAAGCAATTTTGATTTTATACTTGGATATTTACCTTTAATAAATTAATAAAATATATTTCAAAATAGTTAAAGAATCAGCCGGCCCCGTGGTGTTGGGGTAGCGCGCCTGCCTCTCAGCCGGAGGCCCCGGGTTCGATTCTCGGCTGCGTCAGGGATTTTAGAAACTGACGTGAGGGCTGGAACGGGTGCACCCAGCCTCGCGAGGACAATTGAGTAGCTGTCTGACAATGAGGCGGCACCCCGGTCATGAAGCCCAAGATCAACGGCCGAGGGGACCCGATACGCTGACCACGCGTCACCCCAATATCTGCAGGCCAAATGGCTAGGAAGCGGACGCTTGGTAGGCCTAGGTCCTTCAAGGGCTGTAGTGCCAGGGGTTATTTATTATAAAGTTAAAAAATCAGATCTGTAACAATTATGGGTCTTAAATTGATGATGACATAAAATAATTTAATGTAAATGACATATCTAAACAAACAACTCTTTAATTAGCATAATTAGCAAACAATCAAATTCCACGAAGGTGATGACACATTTCAATAAAACACAGTTCCTCTAAAACGATAGGCCTACCGTATGGATATGTTGATAATTGCAGTGAACGTATCTTCCTAACAGTCACATGCAAAACAAATGTTCAACTCATCTCATTTCACCACGCTATTCACCCCGCACACCACTGTCAAAAATTCGTGTTTCTGGCTGGGTTTGTTTAATTATATTACCAGCTGTTTGGCCCGGCATTGCCGTGCTGGTATCTGAATATATAACAGAGATCTGTGTCGTCTTTGCTACGTTATGCGCACTCACTTTGCAACTCATTGGTTTCGGAGCTTATAAACTCGCCACTATTGCTGCTAAGATGCCTAGTGGAAAGTCTGTTCAAATAGGACGCATTAACCTATCTTTATTTGTGTTTTACTTGAAATACTTGGAGAGTGACTGAAGTAATCTAATTTTTCGTTGTTTTCCAAATCTTCGGATGTCACTTTTGTATTATACTGCATATTCCCAGTTTCTGAACTTTTTCTTCCTATCATTGAATTTGTCTCTTTTGTCGTTTTGTATATATTTTCTGTGTCTCCAGTTTCCGTTTACTGTAGGCAGTTTTTATATTTCAGAAACGACAACAATTGGAGGTTTAGGCATTATAGAAACTGAAAAAATAGAACGCAAAATTCTCAGAAAATTATTTGGATCAATACACAGAGATGGCATATGGATGAAAAGACCTACTGTACCAAAGAGCCATACGAGAACACAGACGCAGACTAACTTTTTACGGGCACATACAGAGAATGAACAACAGACTTACAAAGAAGATCTTTGATGTAGTAAACAGCTCAAGTAGGAAACATGAAAGAGAGTAACACTTAAGGCAGGAGGGGATCGACAGGCAAATGATTGGAGACAGAGGAGAATTCAGAAACAAAATTCAGAATACAAAATTTAAAGCAAATGAAAAGTTGAAGACAAGAACATTGTGGACAGAACAACGGAAAGAGGAGCACAGTCAAAGGATGAAGAGGTTTTGGGAAGAGAAGAGGAAGAACGGAGAGTAGCGAAAATTGTGTCATCATGAGATATTTAAGTTCAAACACTGTCCATAAGGGCAACAATTATATAATAATAATTATTATTATTTTAATGGTTCTTGAACATCTGCGATTGCATGAAACCTAGAAGTAATTTTCTTCCAACATATTTGAGTGCGTGACTGTATGGTTGTGGCTGTTGATAGAAAATAGTGCCTTTTTCTATTTTGTGTTCGTTTTTGTTTCGTTTATACTTTTATATATTATTGTTAATTACTATATTGCCACAAGTGGAGTCTGTCTGGCAATAAAGAATGCATACGCACACCATATTACAACACTCACGTAGTATTTGTGGATGGGCAGCCTCTTTACCATAGGGGTGTAGTGTTTGTACCTTGTTTCCGTTTTATCGCCTTCAGACACCTTTGGTCATGTGTTCGGGCACTGAAGAAGTACTGAATAACATGTGTTAATGTGCATTCTGTTGCAGGCACGTCCTTTAGGGTATTGGGGCATCTAAGGTCATCATCATGTCCGGGCTATAGTGAGTGTGGAAACAGGCTGACTGTTTGTGTTGATGTAGCGTTTGTACGAGTAGGCCTTCGTGCGGCAAAACGTGAATCTTATAATCTGTCACATAATATTTTTTAATAAACATAGCGTACGGGTGAAAAATGCCACTAACATTTAAAAATCATTATCTCCAAATCCAAAACATGAAAATT
This sequence comes from Meconema thalassinum, assembly GCA_946902985.2. NCBI lineage: Eukaryota > Metazoa > Arthropoda > Insecta > Orthoptera > Tettigoniidae > Meconema > Meconema thalassinum. The sequence continues at coordinate 417,250,315 of OX336391.1, forward strand.
ATGGGCTATAGCTCTAGAAACAGCGTTCAATGTCCTCTTTCATATCAAAATGACATTTTAGCTCCGTAGGCAATAATGCAATGTGCCTTGGCAAAAAACATATTTTATACGCATCGAAACGGTAATTTATAATCAATCACAGAGCTTTTCTTTTGTTAAAAGTACGGAGGGGATACAGCAAACTGAAAAACTACCCTTCTTTTAAGCTCTAAACAAATTGTCTAGTACGGTACAAAATTTCTAGAGTTAACTTGACCCCGCGTTAAATCATTCACCACGGACGCGGGGGCAGCAAGTCCGGAGATCGGGGGTTTGAATCCCGGCGCTGATAGCGGCAAACCTGACTGACTTTCACCGAGTTTTTCCACACTTCCTCCAGTTAAATGCCGAGATAATACCTTACTTCAAGTCCCTGGGCACTTACCTCACTCCTATCCCTAATACAGTTACACACACTATTATAGTCATCACATACATTTACGTTATCAGCGAAGTTCAATACGCACACAACTACACGACGCTGATGACCAGGATGTCGGTTAGTTTAGTTTAGTTATTGTTGTTTAAAGGGGCGGAACTACGACGTAATCTGCCCCTCTTAATACAGATTATACAAAATTTCGAATATATTTTAATTTTTGAGGTGAAAGCTGAAATATTTAAAAAGTTCTAAAAATAATAAAACAAGAAATAAATTAAAACTAATAATTATAAGAATAAACAAGTAGTTCCGTGAAGAACTAGACAGCCTATTTTCATATATCCTGCTCATGTTAATTGCCTCTATCAACATACAAAATTTCAGTTTGAAGATTGTGATAGATTCGTAGATATTGAGAACTGTCTAAATATCTCAGACGGTCGCCAGGTTGGATTTTTATTCATGTACTATTGCATTAAGATTATTGTGTACGTGTGGTATTCAAACTTCAATCGCATGATTAGAACACAAGAAGTAAAAACGAGATTTTAAAATTTCGCACAGCTGCCATCTTGTGGTTATGCAAACAATTGAAATAAATTAGATGCCAGTGGATTAACATTTGTATAAGCATTTAACGTGCAACGTTTCACTGCACTCGGATAGTTAACTCGGGAGAAACGTCCATTTAAATATTTATACTTCGCGTCACCGCCATGTTGGATTTGTGCTCACCAGGGTACTGAAAATCCTCTAGGTGAACATGCTCATAGCCTCTATGAACATAAAAAAGTTCAGTTTGTTTGCTGTAAAAGATTCGGAGATATTGAGAACCGTCTAAATATTTCGGATGCTCGCCATTTTGGATTGTTATATGTATAGGTCATAGAGTTATGTACCATTCAAGGAAAATTATTGACTAGGTTCATTATTCATACTTTCACTTCGATCGCATGATTAAGACACAAGAAAAAAAATTAAAAATTTCGCACAGCCGCCATCTTATGGTTATGAAAACAATTAAACTAAATTAGATGCCAGTACATTACAATATGTATAATCATTTATTGTACCACATTTCAATGCGCTCAAAGAGTTAAATTACGAGAAAAGTCTGTTAAAATGTTTCAATTTCGCTTGGTCACCATGTTCGTTTTGTACTTTACAGGTTTATGAAAGTTACACAGTTAAACTTGTATCAGTTCCCTTTATCACCGTACAAAATTTCAGGGTGATATCTGTAATAGTGTCGGAGATATAGAATGTCAGTGAAATATTTCACACAGCCGCCATTTTGAGGTTATGCAAACAAGTGAACTAAATTAGACTTCAGTGCAATACAATGTGTATAAACATTTGTTGTACAAAGTTTCATTACGTGTGGATGGTTAAATCACGAGAGAAGTCTCAACTTTGCTTGGCCGCCATGTTGGTTTTGTAGTTACCAGGTTTTTGTTAGTCTCATAGGTGAACTTCTAGTAGTGCCCTTTATCACTGTACACAATTTCAGGGCGATATCGGTAATAGTATCGGAGATACTGAATGCTGGTGAAATACTTTCCACAGCCACCATGTTGGATTGGTGAGACACAATAACATTTGAAGGGCTTGGTCGGGGTCGGCCAGAATGGTGCTATGATCTCACCAAGTTTCATTGTAATCGCTCCAGCCGTTTAGAAGTTATTAAGGGGAAACACACCATCACACACACACGCACACACGGACAAAAGGTGATCCCATAAGCCTATTTTTTAGCCTACTTTCGATTTTTGCAAAAAATGAAAGTAGACTTATGAGATCACTACAGGGCGAAAAAAAGGGTGTCTGTCTGTGTGTGTGTATGTGTGTGAGTCTGTGTGTGTGTGTGATTGTGTGTACTCTGAATGTGTGTCCCCCCCTATCAATTCGAACACGGTGAAACCGAATTGAACGAAATTTTGTACAGAGGTAGAACAAGCAAAGGGCACCTCAGTGTCATGTTTTATATCGCCGCCATCTTTACTAAAACTGAATGGCGGCCACTCAAACGTTCAAAACGTAAAATCAAATAACGACTAACCAAATCATCCGATCTCTACCAAATTTGGTAACAACATACCTTCGTATAGGATGCGTCTTGTGACCAAACTACAAGGTCGTCCGCCATACCATTTCAGGATGGTGGCCGTGCGAATTATGCAAACTTTATAATCCATATCATGGGACCCACCAGTTCCGATTATCGAGCCGAGAATCGTTTTAACTGCTCTAAAGGAAGAGGCACGTTCGAAATTAAAAGTTTATTTTGTAATACTATAGTGCAGACGTGATTTTAAAAAGCTGAGCCGATTCAGTAATAAGACAAGATGGCAGCGGATATCTTGTGCCTGACTTATATTTCATTAATTTGAGTATTGCATGCTATATAGCGTACTGATACAAAATAAATAAACTTTGTATGAAATGCTTTATATATAAATAATATACTCCAGTGATGAAATCGTTTAGTACAAATCATTATTTGCTAACAAGTTCTATGTAAGTCATTTTATATAGACCGATATTTGTTGACACAATTAGCTCAGTGGTAGAGCGTTAGCCTGTCGCTCAAATGCCTATGGTTCAAACCCGATCAGAGCTATCTTTTTTGCTTGAAATGTTATATGTTTATTGTTTTGTAATGACTCAGACGTTTTAAAATTAAGCGTTATATTGTGCATATTATGGTGTAAAATATATATTTAATTAAAACATAATTCGCCAGCAGATTTACTCGAGACATCTAGCTGCCAAAAAGGTAACTGCACGCCGACTTACCTTTTAACTTCCAGATTTTATTGAAAAGTTTCTTCTTCTGGCCGCTAGAATGCACTCGCTCTGTTAGGATTATATTGTTCGATATTTCACCACTAGATGTCACGACTAGTCTACGTGGGGCTCCATTGATTACTATACCATTGGCATTCTATGCGCATCGAATTTGAAGAATGACAAGATGATACTACGATACATTTTTACTTTTTATTTTAAAGGGTTTGTAACAGCCTATTTTGCGTTACTTGAAAATGTTATTTGAAGTAAAGAACAAAACGATTTCACATAGTAACTGAATTCAAGCCGTTGGTGTTAGTTCAGGTTATTAATTACTACTTTTATTTCAGGCAAATAGCAATCGAAAATATCCACATAGTTTGTATACACACGTCTCTGTAGGGTCATGGAAAGATTTGTTAATTCAATTAGGGTTGTGAAAGCCATGCACAACCAGACGTGTAAAGACATGCCTCAACTCAAAGTTGGATGTTGCCCACGGCAGGTCGTATATGTAATAATAATAATAATAATAATAATAATTTTTCATCCCTTTTAACTACTGCTGCTTTTAGAGACACCGGGGTGCCGGAATTTTGGCCCGAAGGGGATCTTTAACGTGCCAGTAAATGTACTGACACGGCTCCCTCGCATTTGTGCACCCTCAAATGCCAGCTGACTGCGCCAGGATACGAACCTGCAACCTAGAGCCCAGCAAGCGAGAACGTTACCGCTGAGCCATGCAGCCAGTCCGGTCGATTATGTCTCCAGATCCATAACATTCTTGATATACTTCTTATCTTTCTTTCTTCAATGATGGTAGCAGTTTTTATCTAGGTTGTGGCGTTTGGTAGCGGTAAATCGTTTCTAAGGTCTTCAACAAAGAATAGTTCTATTATACTCTTTGATAATATCAACGAGTTATAACTATACTCATACATTTAGGAGAAAGTAGGCTATATGTTCTTTACTGAACATCTTGTTTTTTTCATAAAATGAAAATAGGTTAAAAAAATACAGAAAAAATCAGAATTTTTAAAAAATAGCAAGTTTACTCGCTTGTAAATTTATATTGCTCGCCCTAACCCACTCTCACTTATAAAGCGGATGACGAGATCAGCAGCCACCGCATCATCGGCTAATATAGTCTAAGTTAATCTTCAAACCAGACCAGGATGTCCCAAGCCCTTCAAATATATTAACAAACAACCTTATAACTTGATATTAGAATTTATATTCTATAGTTCAAAATAAATCGACTAATAATAGACATACTTACCTACGCAAATACTTACCAATGTACAGTCAGCACATTGCACCGGTCCCCATTCCGCTGGACTATGATAATGATAACTCTTAATGATAGTCACTCAAGTTAGTCTCAAACGTCTGTGAAGAATGTGAAAGATTGCAGAAATAAAACCACACGAGAAGAATGACAGTATAAATTCAATTATTATTATACAAGTAATGTGTTATTATTTACAAATATTTACACAAATCTAAAGATGATCGTAGGAAACTATGGGGAAGTATGTAAGGATTAAATAGGGCATAGTGTCCCCATGCCATATTGGATACAGTGTTGCTGAAAAGATGAACGCTTATCATTGAACGAAACCAGAGTGCGTTTCATTTGTTTGACGAGAAACACCTCATGCGATCTGGAATTGCGTCCTGGTTGACAATCCAATAACAGTGATACACCAGGAGGAATTGTTCGAATGACATTTATTCGAATACCCTATGCTTTTCCCACTGCTATAGCTCTGAATGTTGTGTAACAGTGCATTTAGGGAACAAGACCTACAAAATTCAACCTAAAAATCAGCACGGCCTAGAGCGATTTTGTACAAATATAATAACGCGGTTCTATTGAGGCAGAAATTCTAACAAAAGTAACGGATATCATAGTTAAACTCTCTGATACGGGCAAGTACTATCGCGTGCATAAATAACGGGCCGCCTTGCCGTGCGGGAGTTGAGTTTTCGAGCTATCAGGTTGCCATCACTTGGTGTGTTCTCGGGAGGGGAATGCTGAGAGCAGTGATTGGGCAGCACTCCTTGTTGGCAAGGGGGGAGAGGTGGGGGGAGTGTGGTATCACCTGTTAATCACAAGAGACTGACAGTGGCTTAGTAACACGACCGCCAACTTCGTATTTGAGTTCCGTGACCTTTAATTTGAACGACCGTTTGGTGAGGAGGGGGCAGATGGTTGGGCTCTTTGAAGTTGGCGTCGGAATAACAGAAATATAATAAGTTTAGAACATTTACTATTTTCTTCTTTTTCGTCTTCTTAAACTGCGTTTAGTCCCTTACTGTGAAAACGCGATTCGGAAAAGAATTCACACACAGTAAAACTCAACAGTGCATTTGTAACGAGATTTAACAATTAATGGCTTACTTGGCATTTCAATTTAGATTTATTAACACCGTCTCGTTATCTGTAACAATCTTCCAAGCGCGAAACTAAAGAAAATCAAATTGGCGCTGCGCTCCTCGATCAGTCGCCCTCCTCTCCCCCCTTGCCTACAAGCACAGGTGCCCAATCACGGCTCTCAGCATTCCCCTCCCGAGAACACCTCAAGTGATGACAACCTGATGGATCGAAATCTCAATTACCGCTCGGCAAGGCGGCCCGTTATTTATGCGCGCGATAGTACAATGCTATTAAAGACCGTTTTATATCAGTCTTTGCAGATAGTGAGACACAGAAAACACAACGGTTACTGACGGAATTGGAACTAGGTGATCGGAAACCACCTATACTTCTGTGCGAAATGAGAAGTCTGGCAGACGATAAAGTCAGCGAGCAATACCTAATAACGTTATGGTAACAACGTCCACAAAATATGCTCACCATTCTGTCAGCAATGAGGATAAGGCAAGACTTAGTCTCATGGCCGATCAAATTTGGGAATTGAAACTCTCTCCGTCTTACCAGGTGGCTTCGCTGAACGTTAGCAAAGCAAGGCAAGATGACTTGGAGCATGGAACACCTAAAATGCAGCTATCGGAAATATCTCTTCATGTAACGGAATCGACAAAGCAACTTAGATCTCACACAAGACATACATACACATCACAGTCAAGAGGAAGATCCAGCAGCCACTATTTTCACCCTGCAACTAACCTGTGTTACGACCACGCGAAATTTGGTGGACGCGCTTACAAATGTTTACAACCATGTACTATGAGTACGGTATTACAAACCCAGACAGACGTCGTGGAGAAGTAGATGTCCGTCTCTCAACGGCGACAGAGAGTCAGGGAACCCAGCTGAATCACCTATATGTTGGTGATAATGAATCAGCAGCCCTCTTTCTGGTAGGTATGGGAGCGTATGTTTCGGTTGTTTCACCTACGAATGAAGAGAAACGTACTGTAGGTAAACTCGAACTTTTCGCAGCTAGCAACACCAAGATAAAGATATATAGTCAAAGATTAAGGCTAGATCTTGGTTTGTGCAGGGAATTCCAGTGGCCTTTTATCTTGACTGACGTAAATAGACCAATTATTTGAATAGACTTCCTACCTCACTATAACCTACTGGTAGATAATCAATACAGACCGTTAGTTGATCGTAATACTTCCTTAATTACTAATTGCGTGATCTGCACTTAGCACAGTGGAATTGGTTAGAATTATGAACAAGGTAACTCATACTGATCCCCTTTGAATGACTTTCCCGACCTGACATGCCCCAATATCCTAACAAGAAGATGAAAAACCATAATTTTAAACCCCACATTGAGACGAAGGGACCACCTGTTTTCGCCAAGCCAAGGAGACTAATAGCTAAAAAATTAAAGGCCGCTCGACACGAATTCGAGTACATGCTTCAACAGGGTTTATGTAACTGGTCCAGTCCTTGACATCTGTCAAAAGAAACCGATGATTGTTGACCTTGTGGTCTATTACCGTACAAGATAGGTACCCATGACCTTTTCTCGCGGATTGTAGTCATAGTCTGGTCAAAGCTACGATTTATTTCTTCCATTAATCTAATCAGTTCTTACCAACAAATAGCTATGCACGAGGTGGACATTCCTAAAATGGCCATTATCATTCCGTTCGGGATGTTCGAAATTCCATACATGACATTCGGACTGAGGAATGCCGTTCAAACCTGTGAATGGTTTATGAATATCTTTATGATGGGACTGCTCGATGTACTTTCTTCTTGCTTGGATGACTTACTTGTCGTTTCTCCTTACACTGAGACACACCAACGCCATCTCCGTACTGTTTTTGAACGACTTGACGACCATGGCCTCTACATGAACATGACAAAATGTAATTTTGGTGTCAATGAACTTCGATTCTTGGTTTACTCTGTCAGGATGGTTTCAACCCTCATTCATCGAAGGGGGAAACCATCAAGAATATCCCCGAGCCTCAATCAGCCACTACCTTGCACCGTTTCCTAGACGTGCTATGTTTAGAGTACTTTCAAATTATGCACACACAAAAAATGGGCCAAGAGTTGTCAGTCTGTGTGTGTGTGTGAGTGTCTTATTGTGAATATCTGTCCCCCCTATCAATACAAACATGACGAAACGAAATTGAACCAACTTTGGCACAGAGTTAGCACTAGCAAAGGACAACTCAGTGTCATATTGTATATCGCCGCCATCGTAACGAGAAAGAAATGGCCCCCGCCCAAATGTTCAGTCAATTAGTTTCAAGATGGCGGATGTATGAATTATGCAAATATTATAGGCTAACCGTAACTTGCGATTCAACAAGGCCTGGCCTCAACAAATCAGCTTATCGTACATAGGGAGGTTTAAACTGTCCTCAAGGAGGTGACCGGTAGCATTTTATTATAGAACTAGCTTAACCCGGCCACGCTTCGCTGTGGCTCAGTCTGATATGAAATAGGTAAGTAAATGAAACTATTGTAGCGAACATAGATTCATCTAGAAAACACGTCATTCAATGCAATATGCTGTGTATATGCTGTGGAATGAAAGGAAAGGAAGAAAACGATATTTTCCACATGAAATTGGTTGGTTGGTTCTTAAGTTTAGGGGCTGAGGCAACGCAGTCATGTAGCCCCGTGTACTTTGGGTGTGTGTAGAATCTGTCTGATAACCGGTGTTAATTGTGATGACTCTATTAGTGTGTGTATCTGTTTTAATTCAAGTAAGGACTGCAGACGATCAATTTTCAAGTAGTTCCTTCTTTTGCCGCCAAACGCCACCGTCAACAACTACTAGTTCAGAACTTAGCTACCAGACGTCACCGCAGTCGGCTCTTGGTAACGAACGTAGGAACTTTAGAGCGTTGTTTACATTCTTAACCTATACAATTTGGTTTCACACAGGTGTAATTAGTGGAAGGTTCTTTAACATGCCATAAATCTATGACATGGGACCGCCGGCTTTACTTCCCCTCCGAAGGAAGGCATACTGAGGGATTTTTAACGCTCTTAAAAATCGTACGACTTCGGCCAGATTTGAACCCGCGATCTTGGGCATAGAAGCTCAGCACGCTACCGACTACGCCTCCGAAGCCGCCCAAAATGAAATTATTTGCTATTGTAAAGCTAGTGGATTAACTACAGTACATACTTTGTGTGTCCGTTTTCTGCATAAACATAGATATCAGATGGTTTAGACTCTGGAGCATGCGAAGTATAATTGCCCTTGAGAGAAACATTCGTCTTCTAAATTCCAACTGCACACTTACAAAGATTTTACTTGCGCTTTATTGATCTTCATAGCGAATGCAAGGCGTAATGGAAATTGCAGTTGTTCGTACTGGATCGCCATGTCGGTCGGAATGTGAGGTAATAATAATGTTATTGGTTTAACGCCTCTTTTAACTACTCTGGAGAGTCAATGGATTTGCATGTCACTGTCTTACCTGCAATTCTGTTTAGAATGATGATGTTCACACCGTTAACGTTCATTTTTGGCCGCTAGAATGGCTCTTCCGCTCAACCAAGTGTGATTTTGATATTGTTTCGATACTTTGGAAAGCCATGTCTACTAATTCTTCTTTTGAATTCACAATATTGCAGAAATGATATGGGAGGGTAACTTTAACTGTTTCTGGATTTTAAGGTGCTGTTCCGTTACCGAGTTCGAGTAATTGTGATGAAAATATGTCAGCTGTTGGGTGGTTTTGAGGTTAAACTCTCATATTTCTTTTTAAATGCTTTGTTTTGTTTTGTGATCTAAAAAGTTGAATACTTTAAGCAGGCATGCAATTCATCAGCTGGTGTTGAGTGAGGTAGAACTGGAAGAAATGAAAATCCACAGCCTGCTTTCAGTCTCCGACCAGGTCAGGAATGGAATGAATGAAGCCCTCATCTAGCGGCGAGGATATGAACTGTGCCGGCTGCCGAGGCCTGACGCACTCCTCTGGGGCAATGATTAAATGAATGACAGATGAAATTATATTGGAGAGTGTTGCTGGAATGAAAGTTTGACAGGGAAAACCGGAGTACCCGGAGAAAACCTGTCTGTCTCCGTTTTGTCCAGCACAGATCTCACATGGAGTGACCGGGATTTGAACCACGGACCCAGCGGTGAGAGGCCGGAGTGCTGCCGCCTAAGCCATGGAGGCTTTTATAACTGGTAGCGTTTGCCTGAAATCACCGGATAGTGACAACAATGCTCCACCAAATGGAATCTGATTATTTCGCAAGTCTTTTCATCCCATATAATAATTTGGCGCGCCTGAACAACTTTTCCTGATGTTTTTGAAATGTTACTGGTTGGGTTTTCAGAGAATTGCATATTTAGTGACAGTTTGAGAGCTGAATGCGCTGTTTTTCCTCCTTCCACCAACGTGGCCGCAATGCCTGAAGAAGCAGGAGCCGTTTGCAGATTGTAGCCAGGATCAAAGAATTTAAGAACGTTTTTCCAGTTCCACCTGGAGCGTCCAAAACGTACAAGCCACCGCATTGATTGGACACAACTTGTATGATGGTATCACATGCTATTTTTTGTTCTGGAAGGAGTTTCGGTGTATTTTCTTGGATAAACAGCTGTAAGTCACTTATGTTGCATGATTATTCTCTGTTGAATGTTGCACTGATGGACCAATTTGGCGCTGTCATTCCCAATTGTGCCAAAAACTTGCCGCACATTGCAAGACTAAGATTCTCAATGAGGATTAGAGTTTCTTTGTAGGCTATATTTCTTCTGAGAAATCCAAGCCATGATTTTGTGTTTCTTGACGCCTTCTGCGCAGAATATCTTCGGCGATACTCTAGGCTTTGAATTTCTCCCACAATTGTGCTGGTTGTGAAAGGGAACACGTAGGTAAAATAATTGCCAACAGCGTACGTATTTGAAATGGATTAGAAAGGGTCGCTGAATCTACGATGAAGATGTCCACTAGTAGAGAGGCTGTGGGGGTTCTGCTTCAAATACCGTTATTTATGCAAATGAGGGGGGCGTGGCAAGGTCAATGACCTTGAGGTAGGACATGGTCAATGACCTTGAGGTAGGTCATTGACCCCCAAGGTCGCCGGGACCCCGGAAGGTAAACAAACCTTGGAGGGTCCAGGAACCGGTTTGAGGGGGTGTGGGTGGAGGGGAGGGGTGGGGGGGAGGGGGGAGGGTGGGGGAGGGGTCGGGAAGGGTGGGGTGGGGGACGAGGGGGGAAGGATGGAAGAGGTTCTGCACGAGACCCTCCTCGACCCAGTCTCTCTCTTGGACTGAGCGCCTTCTCTGATATTATCCTGGGCTATATAGCTTTGCTTTGAGCACGATGAGATCCGAGTGTTGCCGAAGGTTTCCGAATCTTTGTCGGTGAATGAATCGTCAGATTTGAACGGTCAACTGGCGTGTGTGTGTGACGTCATAGTATATTACGGGATGTGGGGTAGGTCATGGACGCGAGTATTTTGAATGGAAAACATGAATGGTGGTGGGTGGTGGTTGTTAAACCCTGGCGTGCTAGGTTTGCGGGTAAATAAACGTGAATGAAGATGGCACCGTGAATGGAGGTTGCGACGTCACAGCAGATTACGGAATGTAGCACAGGTCATGGATGAGAGTGTTTTAATGGGAAACATGAATGGAGATGGATGGTGGTTGTTGATCCCTGACGTGCTAGGTTGGCGGGTAAACAAACGTGAATGAAGATGGAACTGTGAATGGAGGTTGTGACGTCACAGGCAGAATGTAGTGTAGGTCATGGATGGGATTGTTTTTTTTTCTAATACTTAACGGTAAACAAATTGTTAATGGGTGGGGGATACAAAACGCATGGCATGTCGGTTCACCCAGCTCGACATGAAATAAAAACAAGATGGTGTAATGTCTATTGATGACATTGGAATATTCCATCTAGTTGTGAAGATATGAACTGTGCCGACTGTCGAAGCCTATCGCACTCCTCTGAGCCAGCGATTGAATAAATGACTGATAAAATTAAATGATGGTGGAGAGTGTTGGTGGAATAAAAGTTTGTCTGGAAAACTAGAGTACCCGGAGAAAACCAGTCTGCTTCTGTTTTGTCCAGCACAGATTTTACATGGAGTAACTGGGATTTGAACCACAGACCCAGCGGTGAGAGGTTGGCATGCTTCTCCCTAAGCCATGGAGGCATAATCACAGAGACCTAGTGCAGCCGAAGGATTTTCATTTATGCTGACTTGGGAGATTTGAATTTATGTGTTATGGAGCTGAGGATATGGAAGGTGTGCTAGATGGTTAATGGACATGGATGGGTGTTAGAATGAATAATCTGATTTGAACGGTCAACCGATGTGTGATGTCACAGGAGTAAATTTCTGAGATTGACACCTGACATGTTGGCTCGCTCAGCTTCATATAAAAAAATAAAAGTGGGAATGATAGACAAATAAATCAAAACAATATTTTTTTTTATTAATAGTTTTCTTTTTTCTTACATTTACTTGTTATTATTTTCGGAAGCTTCTTCTTCCGCCTCCTCTTCGGTGTCACTGCCTCCTTCATTTTCCTCCTCCACCTCCTCCATCATCATCATCATGCGGACAAAAAACTCCGCCATGACACGGTCATTAGAAAAACTATAAAATAGAAAAAATGTCCATCAATGTCATTAGAATACCCAATCTAGCGGCGAGAATATAAACTGTCTTGATGTTTGTGTCAGGGTGAACCAAAGTACACAGAAGAAACCCTCCTAAGTTATGGAGGCATACTCCTTGCACTTATCTGCATCAATGATTAAATGACAGGCAGAATGTAGGAAATAATGGGAAAAGAAGACTGGCCTCTTGCAGAAGGAGGGAATCAGAAAAGATGTGGCAAGGGCCTTGGATACTCTAATACTATTGGAGTTGGAAGAGAACAAGAGTTGACCAAGCGAGGTTGATAGGAAAGAAGACAGAGAAGAGCTTGACACAAGTAAGTGGAAGCAATGCTGAACTCGGCTGTCACCTCTGTAGTTTTAAAATCCGCGTTCTGCTATATGTAAGCTTTTGGAAGCTGAGTTTAAAAAATGTTTTGCAAGAAGAGAATAATACTGTTAATTTTGTTATCCTTAATTCAACCGTCTTGATTACTCATGCTTCAAAGATCCTGTCCAGAATGATTTACAAGAGGATTGAAAGCCAAATAGAAACAGAGTTGGGTGAAGATCAGTTTGGTTTCAGGAGAAATGTAGGAACAAGGGAAGCTGTACTAAGTCTTAGGCTGATTTTAGAAGGTAGAATAAGGAAAGATAAGAGAACGTTCATGGCTCTTGTAGATTTAGAAAATGCTTTTGATAAAGTTGATTGGACTAAATTGTTTGACATTTTGAAATCAATTGGAATAAAGTACAGGGATAGGAGTGTGATATACAATCTGTACAGAAACCAGACAGCAGTCATTCGAGTTGAAGGACATGAGAGAGAAGCTGGTATTCAGAAAAGTGTAAGGCAAGGCTGCAACTTATCACCCATACTTTTCAATCTTTTCATTGAACAAGCAATGAAGGAAATTAGAGAAAAATTTAAAGTGGGCGTGAAGGTTCAAGGAGAAATAATTTCAACTCTGAGATTTGCTGATGACATTGTCATCTTGGCCGACAAGCCTGAGGATTTGAATGAGTTTTTGAATGGTATGGACTCCGTCTTACGGAAAGAATACATGATGAAAATAAATAAATGTAAAACATAAATACTGGAATGCAACCGAAATAAATCAGAAACCTCTATGGAGATCAAATTGACAGGTGAAAAGCTGAAGGAAGTAGGAGACTTCTGTTACTTAGGAAGCAGAATAACCAGTGATGGACGAAGCAAGTAAATTGGCTCAGACAAAGAAAGCATTTCTACAAAAAAAAAGGAATCTGCTGACATCGAATATAGATTTAGGTATTAGGAAGTCATTTTTGAAAGCCTTTGTCTGGAGCGTGGCGCTCTATGGAAGTGAAACTTGGACTATTGGTGCAGCAGAAAAGATGAGAATAGAAGCATTTGAAATGTGGTGTTACAGGAGAATGATGAAGATCGGATGGGTAGATAGGGTTACAAACAAAGAGGTATTAAGACGATGGGAGAGGAGAGATGTTTCTGGCGACTGCTAATGAAGAGAAGAGATAGGTTGGTAGGACACATACTAAGACACCCAGGAATAGCAAGCTTAGTTATGGAAGGAAGGGTCGAGGACAAGAACTGTAGGGGTAGACCAAGGTTAGAATATGTTAAACAGATTGCCTCCGATGTAGGGATGTTGGAGCTATGTAGAGATGAAACGATTAGCTCAGGACAGGGAGACATGGAGAGCTGCATCAAACCAGTCAAAAGACTGAAGACTCAAACAACAACAATTCAACTTTTGCCGTACCTTACACAGATCTCACATGAAGTAAGTGAGATTTAAACTGCAGATCAGCGGTGAGAGCTGGTATACTACTGCTAATTTACATAACAGCCCAACACAATTTTAATGATACTGTCACAACTTTAAGATATTGAAAGCCTGTTTGACATTAGACTGGTATCAAGATTGAGGATGTAGGCTATTAACTTTTATTTTTGTTAAAGCAGTATGTCTTGGCAATAAATTTAACAGGTCTTCAACCGGTAATACAATTTGCATTAAATTACAATAAATTAGTCATGTTTCTTAAGTGGGACTGGGAGAAAAAAGAAAGTTTTTTTTTTCCAACTAGTCTGTAGCGCAACATTAGGTCACGGGTCCAAGCTCTCTGCTGACCCGGTAGACGCGTGGGTTCGAGCCCCACCGTCGGCCGTCCTTGAAATGGTTTTCCGTGGTTTCCCATTTTCAACACCAGGCAAATGCTGGGACGGTACCTTCTGATAGGCCGCGGCCGATTCCTTCCACATGCAAATGCTGGGACGGTACCTTCTGATAGGCCACGGCCGATTCCTTCCTCATCCTTGCCCAGTTTCATCTTCATCGACTCCATTCCGACGCGCAGCTCGCCCACGGACGTCGAATAGAAAGATCTGCACTCGGCCTCTGAGGAGGTCACACGACAAAAACTAGCCATGAAATTCAATTAAAAGCTTGTCAGGACGGACTCGGTAGACGCGTGGGTTCGAGTCCCACCGTCGGCCGTCCTTGAAATGGTTTTCCGTGGTTTCCCATTTTCAACACCAGGCAAATGCTGGGACGGTACCTTCTGATAGACCGCGGCCGATTCCTTCCACATGCAAATGCTGGGACGGTACCTTCTGATAGGCCACGGCCGATTCCTTCCACATCCTTGCCCAGTTTCATCTTCATCCACTCAATACCGACGCGCAGCTCGCCCACGGACGTCGAATAGAAAGACCTGCACTCGGCCTCTGAGGAGGTCACACGACAAAAAAAACTAGCTATGAAATTAAATTAAAAGTTTTGCAGGATGAATTAATGAGTAATGAAACTAATGGTAGGTAATGAATAATGATTGTGCGACCTCTGGAGAGGTCAAGTGCATGTCTTTCTAGTTAACACCCGTGGGCGACTTGAGCCCTATGACATAACGCTGCGCTTTAGTGAGTGGAGCTGCTGTTATTATAGTTAATATATATGAACAAGTGTTGAAGAAAGTACTACTTGCATACAATTTGCATTCTCGACTAGTACAAGTTATTACACAAAGGTCACACCCGGCTAAGTTTATAAAACCTTAACGCCTATCTAAGTGTTCAAAGCTACTTGCCCACAATTTGACAAACGCTATTAACATTAACAGCAATAGTGTTAGCCAAGCTTGACATTGCATTTAAACAATAGTGTAATAATTAACTTGACTGTTTATTGCGAGACAAGATACAACTATGTGTATAGCTGTGTGGCTCAACTATACTGTTCTTGGCTGCTGTTAGCCTCTGAACTGGAGGGTCCTGGGTTAGACTTTTGGGAGGTCTGTGGGGATTGTATTTTCTGGTGATTAATTCCCCTGGCTTGGGGACTGGGTGTTTGTATTGTCTTAATTAAAAATATATTCCGGTCCCATGGTTAATTGGTTAGCGTTCTAGGCTTTGATTTAATTTTTTTAGCCTGGTATCAATTTTAAAAAAAAATGAATATTACTTACATGAAAATGTCTAAAGATGAATCCCAATTTGCGGATTCTTCTTCTTCATCCCCATGATGGGTGTTTTCATGATCCGACATAGCAGCAGTGAATGATAATTCTTTGTAAAGTAGCAGGTTCATTTATACTAAATATGGAGGTCATCCAGTTACTGAGAAAGCGGACACTAAATATGGAGGTCATCCAGTTACTGAGAAAGCGGGCAAACCGGTGTGTTGCCTCTGATTGTAAGGGTATATAAGCCGTGACATTATTGTTGCTAGCCAGAGAAGTCCACGAGTTGGTAGTATACACATCGCTTTGCTGCAAAGATCTTCTATCAGGTAATATTGAACACAGTACTTTTAGTTTCTCTATCTGTCGATGGTTATACAGTTGACCTTAAATATTTACCAAGTGGATAATAATAATATCAAATGGGTATATAAAACTATTATTGCAACTAACAGTCATTACCAGGCTTGACGTCAGTCAAAAGAGATATTACCTTATCTCGCTCTATCCGACTGATTTACTGGGACTGAGCGCTGTTAGGAGACTCCTCGTCTTAGCAAATAAGTTTTGTATACACATTTGATGGTTTAGTCTAGAGGTTTGGATGGGGATGCAGGACACACTACTCAAGTGGATATATGAAACTATTATTGCAACTAACAGTCATTACCAGGCTTGACGTCAGTCAAAAGAGATATTATCTTATCTCGCTCTATCCGACTGATTTACTGGGACTGAGCGCTGTTAGGAGACTCCTCGTCTTAGCAAATAAGTTTTGTATACACATTTGATGGTTTAGTCTAGAGGTTTGGATGGGGATGCAGGACACACTACTCAAGTGGATATATGAAACTATTATTGCAACTAACAGTCATTACCAGGCTTGACGTCAGTCAAAAGAGATATTACCTTATCTCGCTCTATCCGACTGATTTACTGGGACTAAGCGCTGTTAGGAGACTCCTCGTCTTAGCAAATAAGTTTTGTATACACATTTGATGGTTTAGTCTATAGATCAGGGTTTGAGTTAATGTGCTAATAAATAAAGGTGGAGGGTACCTGAAAATTTTTAATAGTTTACCTAAACACTTTATAATTACCTTTCAGAACCAATATGTCTGCTATAACAGTTGCGAATCTCATTGGCAGAGCAACAGGTCTGGAGACTAAACGATTACAGGACCTGCCAGTTAACGAGTCCTATTTGGTGAGAGCTGTTCGCAGGGTAAGCACGAAATATGGGGGAAGAATAGTTTGTGAACTAGAAGATTTCGCTGTCTTCTTACCTGCGAGGTTCATGGAACTCAACGACGAAGCTGTAAATGACCTCAACAAAGGAACCATCTACCTAAAATATTTGGGACTAGAAAACAAAAGATGTTTGGTAGAATTTATTGAAGAATCAAATAAAATTTAAAATTTGTTAATGTTAAAACAGAATTTGCAGAGACAATAAACTTTGTTTTCATTCTCTGCAAACTGTTCAGTGATTTGCTGTTTTTGTAGTAAATGTAATTACTGTAAGTGTCATGACGTCAGCACCAGAACTTAGTTGGCAGAACGTGGATAGTTGTTTCAATAATAAGTTATGTAGCTTTAAAATTAATAATGATGCTAAATTTTTAGACCCAAATGAATTTTTAAACGCTAGCTACAACATTTTTCAAAATAAAATGCAAGACTGTTTAAGAGAACATGTAGCGTTAAAGATTAACGCTGAGTTATTATGTGATTTTGTTATTTTAAAACAAGGTGTTGAAATAACCAAACCGATTTATTTACATACGAAAATGTGTGAATTGTACCGCACTGATAATATACACAGTTGGTATAGTAAAAACATTGTCGATAAGCTCATGACGCGCTTTGCCGAGTTTCAAGAATTGGAAAGTGGCAAATCGCTGGAAGCTATCAATCATCTTAAAATTAATGTATGCACCTTTGATCCCATGAACAGTGGTTCATCTCATGTTAATTTGCCTAAACAGTTGGAAAAACATCACGCAGTCATCAATGTGGATAATAATGACGTTTTTTGCTTTGTGTGGTCCCTGGCTGCTGGGTTAAGTCCTGCAACTGAAAATGTTCACAGAATGGGAAAATATCACCAGAAATTTATGGAATTAATGATCAGTCTAAATTTAGCAGACATAGAATTCCCAATGGACCTCAACGCCATTTCTCGTTTTGAATCTAAAAATCTGCTTTACTCCATTAATGTATACGGAGTTGAAGGGGACAAAGTTATTGGGCCACTCTATGTGACAAAGGAAAAAAAAGAAAAGCATTTTAATTTATTGTACATTGAAGGGGAATTGTGCAACCATTATTGTTATATCAAAGATCTTTCCAGACTAGTTCGTTCACAAGTTACAAAGAGTAAAAATAGGGTATATATATGTGATCGCTGTTTGCAATATTTTACTAGCAATCAAAAGTTGACAGCCCATACTATTGATTGCATTACACAACCAGCTGTAAAAATTACATTCCCAGAAAAGGATAAAGCCAGTATGAAATTTCAAAATGTGTCTCGTCAAGAACCGCTTCCATTTACAGTATATGCAGATTTTGAATGTTTAACCACACCCATTGACACATGTAACCCGGATCCAGCACGCCCGTACACTCAACAAGTACAGCAACATGTGCCATTCAGTTGTGCTCTAAACGTGATTTGTTCATATGACCCTTCACTTTCATACTTCAAATCTTATCGCGATGCAAATGCTGCTGCTTGGTTTTTAAATGAATTGGATGCCTTGGCAGATCGGGTGTACAATATCCTGGAAAACCCAATTCCGCTTCAAATGTTGGATGCAGACGAGGTGGCTTTTGCAACAGCAACCACTTGCCACATTTGTCAAAAACCAATAGCAACTTGTGACACGCCAGTGAGAGACCATAATCGGTACACTGGCAAATTTAGAGGAGCGGCTCATAGTGCATGTAATTTGGCCTATAAAAGAGCACGCTATATTTCTTGTTTCTTGCACAACATGTCTCGGTATTACAGTCATCTAATTATTAAGGAATTTGTTAACCTTGAAAACCAAAAGTTTTCTTTAATTCCACAAAATCATGAAAATTTTATTTCGTTTTCGAAATGGCGAAACGGAATCAGTATACGATTTTTAGATTCGTATAGATTCCTCGCATCATCATTGGATGCGCTTGTTCAAGGGCTTCACCCAAACAATTTGCATTTTGTACGTCAACACTTTACTGATGCCAAACAATTTGAATTATGCATTCGAAAAGGAGTGTTTCCCTATAATTATGTAAACAATTGGGCATGTTTACAGGAAACTGCACTCCCTTCAAAGGACAAATTTTACAATGACTTAACAAAAAGTCATATTTCTGAAGAAGACTATTTACACGCCCAAAAAGTATGGGACGTGTTCAAGATATCAACTTTGGGCGAGTATGCTGATTTATACCTCAAAATTGATACACTACTTTTGACAGACGTGTTTGAACACTTTCGCAAACTGTGTCTTGAAATCTACAATCTAGATCCAGCCCATTACTACACCCTTGCCGGATATAGTTGGGACTGTATGTTGAAGGTGACTGACATAGAACTGGAACTATTAACAGACATCGACATGTTACTCTTTTTTGAACGTGGAATACGTGGTGGTCTTGTTTCGCTTGTGCAAAAGCACGCCAAAGCAAATAATCCATATATGGATACATACAAACCAAACCAACCTACAACATACCTCACCTACCTAGATTGTAACAATTTATACGGATATGCTATGGAAAAACCTCTTCCATATCAAAATTTTCGATGGTTGACTTCAGATGAAGTTTCAAATTTTAATTTAAAAGATGTGTTGAGCAATGACACGCGTGGCTACGTTCTAGAGGTCGACTTATTATATCCCTGTGAGATACACAATGATCATTCTGATCTACCATTTTGTGTTGAAAAATTACAACCTCCCAGTTCACGTTCCAACAATAAAAAGTTGCTGGCAACGTTAAATTCAAAAAATCGGTACGTCATACACATTGAAAATTTAATGCAATGTTTGAAACATGGTTTGAAACTGCAATCCATTCACCGCATTATTTGCTTTGACCAAAAACCATGGTTACAACCGTACATGCAATTGAATACTCATCATCGGCAGCACGCCAAGACCACATTTGAATCAAATTTTTATAAATTAATGAACAATGCGTGCTACGGTAAATCAATGGAAAATATTCGAAAGCATAGAACTATTCATTTGGTAAACCACTGGGACGGTCGATATGGCGCACGAAAATATATAGCTATGCCTAATTTCCATTCTGTACGAGTTATTGAAACTGATTTAGTAACCATTGAATTGTCAAAGACAGAAATCATGTATAACAAACCAATTTACTTGGGAATGGTAATACTTGACTTTTCAAAATTTGTAATGTATCAATTTCATTATGAGTTTGCCAAACAAAAGTTTGGAGATGTAAAATTACTGTATATGGATACAGACAGTCTTATTTATCAAACCAATAAGATAGATGTTTACTCAGTGATGAGAGAACACCCAAATTACTTTGATACCTCAAACTATGAGGTTAACAATATGTTTGGCATAATTCCCATGAATAAAAAAAATAGGTCTATTTAAGGATGAGTGCGCCGGTGATGTTATGACAGAATTTGTGGCTTTGGCGCCGAAAATGTACGCATTTTCAACACAAAAGAATAAAGGTCAATGCAAAGCGAAGGGCGTTCTTCGTAGCGTCACACAATTCCTCAATGTTGAGGAATATCGATGTGTACTCTACGCAAACACCTCTCGCTTATACCAGCAAACACGCATTCTTTCAAAGAACCATAATATTTTTACAGTAAATCAAAATAAAACATCGCTGACAGCATATGACAATAAACGTCTGTGGGATGGTGTAAATAGCTTGCCTTATGGACATTTCCACACCTAGTAAAAAAAGAACACACTTTCATTTTCAATTCTTTTTATTAAAATTGTATGTTTTTTACAAGAAGAAAACTAAACCATATTTTGTGTATACTATGAACTGGTGGACTGACTCTCAAATAAATACTTCACAATATTTGATTCATGTTTATTACTTTGTCCTTTTCCTCACTAATCCACCACCAATCAATAGCTTTGTATTCATCGCTCCTGCTACAATCAAGGCTGCAATCTTCTCACCAATAGAAGCAGTAGATGACATCACACGCTGCAAGGCCTTTCTTAGAAGAATGCGGTCTGCAACTCGACGTACTTCTATATTCTTGTTGTTGTAAGCAATGTCATGATCTCTACACGCTGCATCCAATATGTTGATTCCAGAGTTCCCTTGTGCTAGACGTTGGCTTAGTTTAGTTCCAGGTCCACAAAATTGATAGCCAGGAATATGCAGTTCAATGGGAAGTAGATCAATGGCCTTGTTAACTAGACCATGACCAGCAAAGGTCTGGCATATCTTTTTCAAGCGTTGTCTTACTTTTTGGTGCTGGCGATACTGCCGCTGCTGTCTCTTCTTCCTCTTCGTCATCGCAACCATGGAATGATGAAGCAAAGTCTTTACAGGACGGTATATTTGTATGACCGTGGTACAATTTGATGAGCTGACACGTTCCACACTGTCTAATGGATGGCATTTTAGTAATAGACACTTGCTGGTGATGACTAAAGTCAGTGCATGGTTGTAGTTCACGCAGACCAGGATCTCTGCTCCACTCACTAGGTACACTGTGCCAAATATTTTTCACCGCGTTTGAAGCAACATAAAAAAGGAACGCCTTGGGCAAAGCGTTCAATTCCTCATCTGTGAAACTGTCTAGCTTTTTTTTACAGGCAAAAAACTTGACAATAGCTCGCTCTGTGGGGTTTGAGTCCAAACCTTCAATTGCTGCCATATTACTACACGTCCACACTGATCACTGGTATGTCTCACACTGAAGCTGACGTTACAACGCTTTGCACTCAACATGCAAGTTTTGACATGCTCTGCGAGCTAGCCAATCAAAAAGCTTCCAAACATTTTGAAGTGTTTTATTTTGTAGAGGTTCATCAGGCACGGACAGGTTGTACAGTGCAGGACATCCCAGATCATGAAGGTCAACAAGTTGACAAGTTGAATTAACATACTGACGCAACCATTCCTTTTTTTCGCTTCCCTTTACAAATACAAGGTCAGCACCAAACAAGTGAGCTTTCAGAACAAGTGATAGATGCTGGTAAGGAATGTCGCCTTCTTTCCAGACTAGTCCCAAATTGCGTTGCAACCACTCTGTTTGTCTTCTGTCCTCGTCTGACTGCAAATGCAATGGAAACGGTGGTTCAAAGACAAAACTGGTTACTCTTGGTGCCCACATGGTTGTGCAGTCAATAATTCCTAATTCTTTAAATACAAACTTGTTTCCGTTCACCTTGAAACCCTGCACGTCGACAATCAATGTTTTCGGCATGGCGACGGATATCACACCTTCCACCACCGCTGCTTCTTAACAACTAACTGATTGGATAGGAGCGGGAAAATAATATACACACAAAGAATCAATTACACAATTTTATTCATAAAGTTATCAGTACATCGCTTACAATTTTTTATCATAGGATTTGGACCATCCCAATCACAGTGAGAATCTCCTCGATGCATAAAGTGTCTACGACAAGGACGGCAGGCTGCAACATCCGCCGACATACGGAGGTGTAATGGTAGCTTATCCCAATTAAGGTCAATGTCGTGTGCACCGTACGCGGTCAGAAATCCAGCTGGTAAATAGGCAATCAGATGCTGCGGCATTTCACGAAGATATTGTGCTTTATGGTAGGCGCGTATTGCTAAACTCACCAGGGTGCGATAAATCTCAAATGCTGCATCAGCGTCTCGACTTGTTGAGCAACGATCGCATTTGCAGTCCATGCAATCTACCCGCTCTCCAACATGACAATATGAAGCTTTGGCAACACCATCGTCCACATTATTTGTTTGATTAGCGATGGGCTTGTTGTTGTAGCCCCTGTCATGAATACCAAACGTAGACATGAATCCATCTGGTAAATAGTGAACCAGATGCGGCGGCATTCTAAGCACAGTATGATTCTTGTGATAGGCAGTTATAGCTTCACTCACTAGGGCGCGATAAATGGTAAACCTTGAATCTTCATCTGAGCCTGGTGAATCACTTTCACATTTGCAGACCCACCTCGCAGAGGGGGTTGTGACTTCATCGTAGCTTTCCATGACTGTGAAGGGCAATGCAGGAAGACATGCTATTTATACTCTGGTCACCATATTGGACAGCGGTTGATAAAACACTTGCGCCTCGTGAACAATAAGACAATAGGCTGTTGTTTTTTCTGGAATAACTGTAGATGTTTCAAATTCTAGTCTGATATCAATTGTTGTTTCCTTCATCGACTCCTCCAAATACGAACAGTCCATCACCACCAGAGGCGCCTTGGACTTGAAGTCTTGTGGTGATAATAGCGGACATGCCTCTTTCTGATAATAGGAAGACTGAAAGCTTACAAACATGTCATAGAGCTTACCATATTTGTTCTTGTTAAAGTTTAAATCCATTCCCTCATAGGGAAAGGTAACTCCGTTCAAAAAAAGTCGTATATTTCGTAATTGGATGTGGTCAAATTTTGATGCATCTTTATTCTGTTGATATTTGCGATCTGTTTGAAATCCAACCAGGACGTAGAGTGGCCGCTCTGTATACCGTGAGGTTTTTATAGACCAAGTATGTGTATCGGTGAGTGGTAATACAGGGTATTCATGCAGCTCCCAGCTTCTAAATTGAATGGGTAAAGCTGTATCCTTCTCCACAATCTTGAGCAGACTCAATTTTTTCTGATCTGATAGAGTAACGTGCGGTACTTTCCATAGAATTCGTTGCAGTAGAATTTTTGTATCTATTGGCGCTGTATCAGCTCCCTTTAGCGCATTATAATCACTCCTGTCTCGTACAAGAATCAGATCCTGTCTTGCGTTCATAACAATGCGCTTATGATCCTCTGCAAAGCCTAGTATTAATTTTAGAGGTAAATGTCCAGTAAATGTACCATCATCGTTAATCATCCAGTCGTTGGTTGAGTTGGGACACCAACCAGCCATACAAAAAGCTTTACTCTCTTCGCTTCCGTACGAGGGATAAAGTTTCATGACACTTGTTATGCCAACATTTCGAGTAGTATCCACTTCAATACCGTTGATCACGTAGCGAACCTCAGAAAACAAAAAGGCCAAAGCATTGTTGGCCAACTTTGACGTTGTTGGAATGGTACCATCCAATTTGGTGAGTTGCCCTTCAATCTGGATGTAACTTTCATGTGGAAGCGTGTAGATATCTTGTTGGTTAATAGTAATTCGAATCTCATCATTATTATTTAGTCCCTGAGTATACGGTTGGTAGGAATTGTGTTCAATTCTTACAATACCCTCCTGAACTTCGACAGGGTTTGTCACGTCTAGAATCGAATTCACGACGTAAGATGTAACCAAGTTGTTGTAGGATCTGCTTGTTGACACGTGTTAACCTGTACACGCGTTGAGCACAACTAACACCTGCTCTTGACAGCGTTGCCGCTTTATACACTTGTTTCATGCTGGCTTCAAATACAGTTTGTAGGTCACAGGTGTATGAGGCTCTAATCGGATGAGACGTTGGTTTCTATTCACCAGTCTTAAGGTAATATTCCTGATGTTGGTCACACTCACAGGATGATAGAGCACCACCGACGGGTTTTCGCGGATGATATAACCACCAGGTGAAGTAACAATAAAATCATAAAGCGAATGCGAGGGATCTTGATTGGTGTAGACGTCTGTAATAATATTACACGTGACAGATACGTGATGATCTTCAATTATTTTCACCGGTTGGTCAGACTTGTGTATCACGTTCGGTACTAACACTTGTGGTGAATAGCCTAACAATGACCCAATCGAATCTGGTTGAGATTTAAAATCAATCCTAAAAGAAGAAAGAATACTGCAGCGATGTGTCACGTTGTTGGCTATGAGTTCAAACTTGCGTGTCCCGTCCAGAAATGCTTTTAGACTAAATTCTTTGGTGAGAGTTGTGTAGATGTGATCGTGAATATCATCTACGGTGTAGCTGCCAGACGGTAGAGTTAACACATAGTCATCGTAGTAGAACTTATCATTGACGTCTTCAATTATGTTGCAGATTCTATTATAGCCTTCAAACGAAACAAGTCCCAGCACGTAGGGTCGTCGTCCCAATTCAATAGGAGGATAAAAGTCAACAGTTACTTCCGCACCTTGTCCGTGCACTGTAAACGTTCTACTTTCTGTTGTCATAATGACCACGTCACCCGCCGTGCTCGGTCTTATATAGAAAAGTCAAACATAGACGACCGCACTGTTGCGTGTTAAAATTTTGCACTCGTTTCACATTATAGTGTATTGTTGCACTGCTTCCAAAATAGCGAACAAGCTCTGTCGGAGGAGGAAGATTTCCAAAACTGTCAAAGTACCACACGGTTCGCCCATGCTTTATGTAGGCCACATAATGCGTTCCCGGTCCATGACTGTCATCCAAATTGACAACTGCACTTTCATGGCTCCGTGGTCGAGACGGTAGTTGGTTGCGCATAAACACGCCTCGAAAGTGGGAGATCTTAAGCTGTTTTGCATATCTTATAACTTCCTCATGCGTCATGGCTCGTCGTGGCAGTGCATCGATTAACCGTTTTTTGGCGACATGTAAATGCCGAGTCCTTTCTTGTAGGGTGCTAGCTTCATGTTCACACCTTTACCGCGCAGTGCTATGGCCTCCATAGTTTTATTATGCCTTTCACTTTCCTTCAACTGTTGCTTCGCCTCCTCAACAGCTTTCACCGTTCGTGCTACCGCACTTGCTCCTCCAAGAAGTGAACCCAGGGCTGCTAGTCCAGCAAACAGTGCAGGTAAAAATCCACCACGTTTCGGCACAGGAATAACTCGGGCACGTTTTCTAAAACGTAGTTTACTTTTGGGATTCGCATGCAATCGTGCTGCTCGGAGTGCTTTCTTAATAGCCAACTCACTATTTGTTTCTCCGCGCGAAGCTTGACGTGCCGCATGAAGAATAGCTTTAAAGCCTCCCTTTCTTGACAACTTCTTCCTCTTCTTCACCACATATCTCTGTTTCACCATCGCGACCAAAGAACAAGACAACCTCACACCGCAAAGTATAGAACACAACTAACGCTCCTCAGGACGGGAAACCTGTAGTTATTTATTCAATGGTGGCTGTATATTCAAGTTCTATATACAGAGGAAAATCGTTCATCGTTTTCCCCGCCTCTTTTTATTCAGACGAGAGTTTCAAGTGAAAGAATAATTTGTCTCCGGCTTTCACCGGTTGATCAATAAGTGGTTGAACACTACCGTTTAATCGTACCTCTAAATGTTTCAAATCTGGTGCATACTCAATTACACGAATGGCACCATCATACATTAAACGGTAATTGTCATACCCCGAACGTAGTATGTAGGCGAGGTTATTGGGATCTTTTACCGGTTGTTGGTTTACAATGTGAAGCAGAAATATAGAGGGTATTGATTTAATAAAAAGCGATAACCGTTGTTCCAAAAATCGTTTGGTCGTCACGTCGTGAGGTTGCACAGGATCAGCAACTTCTGCTATTCGTCTTCGCTTCATCTGTAGAGCGTTCTCCTTAATTTCCCACACCTTTTCCATTTCAGAGTTTAAAAACCGTTTTGTACAAACATCTTGATCATCTTCAGGATCGGCCACATGCACAAGGCGTGCATTATTTGCTGTATAGCCCTTTGCAGTTAGGGTGGGCACAATACTGAGCACCTGTTTCACCTTGTTATCTACATAGTCCTTTCGAGCAGCGTCCGTGTTGTTTGTTGGAAGAGCCAGCTGAGTGATTCGACGTTGGTGTACGTCATAGTCCTTTGCTTCTGTTAACACCACAGCATTGGTTAACATATAGGCTTTGGTGCACACATCTTGATCGTTCACAGGATCTGCAACGCCTGTAATACGTTTATTCTGAGCCTCATAATCTCCTTTGATACGTCGTAATCGGTAATAATCTACATACTTTTTTGAACATGCGTCCGAGGGTAATACGGGTTCTGTTATATTGGTCAATCGCTTTCCATTAAAGTCGTAATTGCCATCTGTAGTGCGTGACAATACATTAGCATCGACATATCGTTTAGTAGCCGGATCTGTATCATGTTTTGGATCGTTTGTCAAAGCAAATCGTTCATTTGTTTTGGGAGTTCTTCCAAAGGCGTCCATGGTTACACTGGAACTGAAACACCCGTTTGCATCATGTATATAGAGACCAGCTCTTCCCCTTTCACATTTAGTTGATATGCAGATTATTAAGCAACAACATTCACTTCCGGTGGGAGACTTGGTTTCACACCTCTTCTCAACATCGTCCGAACAACGTCATGGATCACTCTTCCCATCCTCCATTCGCTGTCTCATCGCCGGCCCGTCGGGATGTGGAAAAACCAATCTTCTGCTTACCCTCATCACCTCCTTAAACGGAGTGCGCTTTCAAAATATCTATATTTTTGCCAAATCGCTGTATCAACCGCTGTATGTGTTCTTGGAACAGGTCATGTCAGGTCTGCGCAACATGGGCTACTTCACATTCGCAGCACACGAAGATGTCATTTCTCCAGACAATGTTCGCCCCCATTCGCTTATGATTTTTGACGATGTGGCCACAGAACGACAGGGTATTATTCAGGCTTACTTTAGCATGGGACGTCATAAATATATTGATTGTTTTTATCTCGCTCAAACCTATTCACGAATACCAAAACAGTTAATTCGTGACAATGCCAACGTGATTGTTCTCTTCCGACAGGATGAGCGCAACATGCATCACGTCTACGATGATCACGTGAACCCAGACATGACCTTTCAAGCCTTTACACAGTTGTGTGCCATGTGTTGGAACGCTCATCACCACAGTTGTCTTGTTATTGATAAGCAGAGCAACATCAACAATGGACGCTACCGCATGGGATTTGATCATTTCATTCGTATTTAAGTAGCTGCATTGCTTTTCTGAACATCATTAGTCCAGATGTCATGGCGACAACAGGGAGTCAATTAAAAAAGCACATAATCCGTGCACGAAATAGCATTCGACAAAAGTTTCGCTATCTAAAACGTGCACATGCCGACAGTGAACTGTTTGTCGAAAAACATTTGAAGTCACCTCTGGAAGCTGTGTTGAAAGGAACATCAAAACCTAGTACACGCTCAAAAGAAACACAAACAATTGAAGAGGAGGAAGAAAATGATGAAGAACCTGAGGATGTTTTTTCTCCATTGCTTCCGTCTTCTAGCTCCAAAGAATCACCGCTGCCCCAGTTTTTGAAAACATCAATAATTGCTGAAACACCCACTAGAGCCAAAGAAAAGCAGCCTACTCTTAAAGAAATATTAAATACGCCCGAACAATATGTGCGGTTAAAATCCATTTTACTACAAAATTATGGTGCGTTGGTTACTCCCTTCCTTGAAGATCTTTTTACTAAGAAAACTGATACTACCTATGGTGTTCGCTATGAAAACAATAGATTTCGAATTGGCGATTCACCAATCAAGATAAGTGACAATGTTTTGATTGTTAAAACAGTTCGTTATAAATTGACGCCAGGTCTTTTAGAACTTTTATTTTCACGTACACCTTCTACCGAGGACTATGATAAAGAAGATCTTGAAAAGTATAAAGACATCTTGATGGCTACAAATGGTTTTAGACGTAATTATAAACGTTCTGAAGCAGTAAATGCTAATAAGAGCTTCAAATATAAAACCATCATATCAAAATTGTTTCCCACCTATGCAAGTGTTCGCCGTGCAAATTCAGCGTCCGGTATCACGTTTAATACTTTGAAACCATTCATCGATTTCGCCTATTGGAACAATCCAAATAAGTTGGTTAAACGTCTGCAACTGTTGCGTGCATCAGAACAGGCTGGTCATACCGGACACGAGGCGGAAGTTTTAGAAATAGAAGAGGAGCTTCGTCATGCTGGCATTATTGTCTAATGAGTCAACGTGTTCATACACCCTCGCCTGTTAAGGCTGGCATTGCTCGCGAGTTGCATAGACCAGCTCGTCGTCTCTACCATCGTCGTCATGTCATCACACGGGGCGTTGACGATCTTTGGCAAGCTGATCTGGTTGAAATGATTCCCTATGCCAAAGCTAACAACGGGGTCAACTATCTGCTCACCGTCATCGACGTTTATTCCAAAATGGCCTTTGTTGAACCTGTTCGGAATAAATCTGCAAAACTGGTCACCGCTGCATTCAAGACCATCGTTCAGCGGTCAAGACGACAACCTCGTTTGCTTGAAACAGATCAAGGCAAAGAATTTTTCAACAAGACTTTTTCCGCTTATCTCAAATCACTTGACATCCATCACTATTCCACTTTTAGCAATCTAAAGGCAAGTGTTGTAGAACGTTTCAACCGCACACTCAAGACGCGCATGTGGGAACAATTTACAGCAAGAGGATCCTATCGCTGGCTTGAACTTGTAGGCGACCTGGTGACACGTTACAACAACACTAAACATAGAACCATCAAAATGAAACCACGCCTTGTAACCAAGAACATTGCGCAATTGGATCACATTCATCACAAAATCAAAACAGTAGATCCACGACGTCATCAATTACGTATTGGTGATTATGTGCGCATCAGTAAACATAAAACAATCTTCGCCAAAGGATACACACCAAACTGGAGCACAGAAATATTTCGTATTCGCAAGGTAAAACTTTCTAATCCAGTTGTTTATTTACTTGATGACCTCAACAAGCAGCCAATCCAAGGAGGATTCTACATGGAGGAACTGCAAAGGACGCAATATCCCAAGCATTATCTTGTTGAAAAAATTGTACAAAAACGTGGCAATAAACTTTTTGTTAAGTGGCTAGGTTTTAATGCCACATATAATTCATGGATTAATAAATCAGATCTGGTGTACACCTTCTTGTTTTTATTTCATGTCGAGCTGGCCGACTCAACATGCCATGCGATTTGTATCCTACCCCCACCCTACCATTTACAGGAAATACTACTCCAGATTCATTGACGTTTGTTTACCATTGAGCACATTCAACAACCAGTTTATTCCCCCTCTCTCTCTCTCTCTCTCAATTCCATTCACTACTCCAGACACCGCCATTCATGTTTTCCATTCAAAACACTCCCGTCCATGACCTACCTCACATCCCGTAATCTGCTGTGACGTCACACACACACACCAGTTGACCGTTCAATTCTCTGACGATTCATTCACCGACAAAGATTCGGAAACCTTCGGCAACACTCGGATCTCATCGTGCTCAAAGCAAAGCTATATAGCCCAGGATAATATCAGAGAAGGCGCTCAGTCCAAGAGAGAGACTGGGTCGAGGAGGGTCTCGTGCAGAGCCTCTTCCATCCTTCCCCCCTCGTCCCCCACCCCACCCTTCCCTCCCCCTCCCCCACCCTCCCCCCTCCCCCACCCTCCCCCTCCCCCCCCCACCCCTCCCCTCCACCCACACCCCCTCAAACCGGTTCCTGGACCCTCCAAGGTTTGTTTACCTTCCGGGGTCCCGGCGACCTTGGGGGTCAATGACCTACCTCAAGGTCATTGACCATGACCTACCTCAAGGTCATTGACCTTGCCACCCCCCCCCCCTCATTTGCATAAATAACGGTATTTGAAGCAGAACCCCCACAGCCTCTCTACTTCCACTCTACTTTCTATTCACGTCGTTGCCTAGGTCAACCATCTTTAAGATGGGCAATGTCCTTTAGCATTTTTTTACCGGACTATCATGGTAGAGAGTAAGTAGTTGTCGTCTAGCGACAATCTAGAAGACGGTCAATCTGTTCATCAAGTCAGATTCAGTATAGGTGCGGCTTTGACTATCATGATGCAGAGTTAGTCGTTGTCGCCTTGCGATAATCTGTCCGTGAAGTTATTAGATTCAATTGTATTTGTTTAAACTCACTTTTTAAACAAATATATTTCCGTTGACTTTTCAAGAAATGCAAGATTTTTTCTGTGCTATTGAGACGATTTGGAAGATTTTGGTGCAAACCACACCTCTTAACTCTCTCTGGTTCAGGAGCGTGAGTGTTTTGTTGGATGAACTTAGCGTATTATGTAACCGTAGACGTTACTAACAGGTCTGGCTGACCGTGCCATATCGTGCTGACCCGTGCCGTCCCGTTGGGCCAAAATGGAGGCTATTATTTGCTGGCTAGTCCATATATCAGAAACTTCGTAAGTTTATATCCTTTTAGGAATGTACTGAACAAAAGAATACATATTTAGTATCAAATGGTTTACAAAAACGGCAGAAAACGCTAATGGAATCGTTCATTCCAAGATAAAATATGTTATGCAGTTATACTAAACCAGTTGTTAACCTAGTGTACTGGGCGCATGTAGCGAAGTGGTAGCGTCCTAGTCTCATAGTTTAGAGGTTCTTGGATCAAGCAGGTTCAAATTTCTTTACTTGTTCCTTTTGTATTTATTGATTTATAACTACTCACAAGTTATAATGTTAGGCATAATATAGTGAGTATTTGCAATCGAAAATATTATACAGTATATATACTTGTAACACCACATATTTCAACACTCGACTACAGCGATTAAAATTCGTTGCCCTTGATCCGCGGCAGAGTATATTGTTGTTTATTCTTTAGAGGCTTTGCGGCATCATGGTCTTGTAGCCCCGTGTGCTTGGATGAGTGTTGAATTTTGTCTGATAACCTGTGTTATTGCGATGCATGTATTAGTGTGTGTATACATACCTCAGGTGTATATTCAATCAATCAACGTATAATATCCGTATAGCACGTTGTATATCAACAAGCTACTACAGTCAACATTTAATTATACTCCTTGAAAAGGACAAAAAGTTATAACTATACCCATGCATATATGAGGAAGTAGGTTATATGTTCTTTACTGAACATGTTGTTTTATCACAGAACCATTTTACACTGTGAGAAACTACAACAGCCCCTCAACACCGCGCTCGTGGGACAGAAGAACGATAGCACCAAGGCACTGATTTGAACTGCCGAAAGGAAAAGCACAATTATTGCAGTCAAATGAGCACTTTGCACTGCAACACTACTCACCCATCAACTTGACCAGGCCACAGTATCTCTTTTACTGACAATTCAGACACTGCGACATTTCAACAAGAAATCAATTGCGTACAACAACCCTTACATTTCTTTTCCAGAACTTTAACGAGGGCACAATCAAAATACAGTACATATAATCCCGAACTCCAAGCAATCTATATCAATATCAAGCATTTTCGGCATCTCTTGGAAGGACAACATTTCACTATCTTCATGACCACCGTCCATTAGTATACGCATTTCGACAATAAGTCAATAAGGCGCCTCCCAGAGGAAACCGTCAATTACAATTTATACATCGCAGAATTCACCACCGATATCCGACTTATCAATGGCGTCAGAAACATAATTGCTGACACTTTGTTGAGCATTAGTACTATCGATTTTCCTGCCATACTTTATTATGATGTCATAGCGAACGCTCAGGAGGATGATGGCCTACAAGCATTACAACACAACAACTGTCTTTAGATAACCACGCTCAACGTGCCTAATTCCTCCAAACGCATCTACTGTGATATATTCACAGGTCGTGTTCGTACTTTATTACCTCCAGGCTTCCGTAAGAAAGAATTTTTAGCCATACACGGTCTCCCTCATTCCAGAATTCGGGCGACCATAAAAAAATTCACCTCAAAATTTATTTGGTTAACATCAGGAAAGATTGCACCCTCTGGCCTTGCAAATGAGTAGTCTGCCAAAAGTGTAAAATCACCAAACACACTCACGCGGCCTTAGCGACTTTACCATCCCTTCAGAGAAATTCAACCATATCAATATTGATATTGTTGGTCCTCTTCTGCCTTACCGAGAATTTCGTTACTTACTCACGCTGAATCGAAGCAGTCCCGTTGGAAGACCAAGCTGCTGAAAGTGCACAAGATCCGTAATTGAGAGTTGGTTTTCAAGATTTAGTATTCCAGCTCACATCACAACCGACCAAGGTTGACAATTCGAGAGTCAACTCTTGCAAACCATTAATAAGTGTGACGATTGGTCACATGAGAATTTACTCATCCTTGTATTTTCACCGTCTCCCACAAATCTAACCCCTCGTATATTGGCTTTCACGGCCGGTGAATTAAAACTCAGCAATTCTTCTAGGTTTGTGCCGTGTCATGTGTGGGGTTTCGCCTAGGACACCAAGCTAGGCTCATCGGCGGGCTCTTGGTGTCCCTGCCCGGACCCCCACAGGAGTGACGAACTGCGCGCCACCTCCCTTTATATAAGGTGCAACTGCACCACTTGACTACGAGAACTAAAAGCTCAAGTAGCCTTAACCTCCCTATAAAGGCTTCCAAAAAGATGGTATATTGGCTTTCACGGCCGGTGAATTAAAACTCAGCAATTCTTCTAGGTTTGTGCCGTGTCATGTGTGGGGTTTCGCCTAGGACACCAAGCTAGGCTCATCGGCGGGCTCTTGGTGTCCCTGTGGGGGTCCGGGCAGGGACACCAAGAGCCCGCCGATGAGCCTAGCTTGGTGTCCTAGGCGAAACCCCACACATGACACGGCACAAACCTAGAAGAATTGCTGAGTTTTAACCCCTCGTCCTCGTCGTGGGAGATGGGCAACCTAATAAATTAGGGGATTGCCTTTAGGGGTGAAGTACAGTGGGGACTTTGTGTGCCTCAAGACCGCTATGGTAGCTGTGAAGGCCCTAAAGGAACCCTGAAGAAATTACGGGTTAAGAGGCTCTGGTGAAACAACTGCTGCCTTGTAGTTTGGAGTTGGTCCTTCAAAGGCTATGGGAAGAAACCCTGAGAGAAAATCAGCCTGGTGCCTCAGGCTTAAGGTGGCAGCCCCTCCAAGGCACTCGGAGGTAGTGGGTTACTCACTCGCTCCTCTTAAATAAACTGATTACGGAAACTGAAGCGAAATTACAAAACCGGACGGATAAGCTGATGACGACTTTTGGCATGAAGAGGACTACGAAAATCGGTTTCTGGTATATGAGGACCTTGATGGAAAAAACAGACTGAAACAAGTGACACGGGAGATGAAGAACTATGAGCTGGATATCCTAGGATTGAGTGAGGTGAGGTGGTTAGGATTCGGTGAAATACAGACAACAGAAGGAATTACATTTCTCTATTCTGGGGGCGATGATGAAGAACCCAGGGATGGAGTGGGGTTGATGGTCAACAGAAATGCAAAGAGAAGCCTTATGGAGTGGAAGCCAATTTCTAGTAGGTTCATGATTGCTAGGTTCAAGACAAAGATCAGGAATGTGATCATCATCCCATGCTATGTGCCTACAGAACAATTGGAGCCAGAGAAGAAGGAAGAATTCTAGCAAATGCTGCGAGATGTCACAAGACAAACAAGTTAGAAGGACATTCTCATTGTTATGGGAGACTTCAACGCGAAGGTGGGCTCAGACATTGAGGGGTTGGAGCAGATCATGGGTAAACATGGTATTGGTGAGATGAATGACAATGGGGAGAAATTTCAGGAATATTGCGCCAGTCAGGATTTGTGATGGGTGGCACGGTGTTTTCTCATAGGCGGTGCCTCAAGGTCACCTGGGTGTCTCCTGATCAAGTCACAGATAATCAAGTTGATCACATCGTGGTGAGCAGGAGGTTCAGAAGAAGCTTGGAAGATGTTAGGAACAAGAGAGGATCGGACGTTGGTAGTGACCATCATCTTGTGGTTGCCAACTTCCGCATGAAGACCGTGGCAGTCCGCCGAAAGTTTCACACTCGGCACAAGTTTGATGTGGGCAAGCTAAAGAACCAGCAGAGATTGGACCTATTTAAACTGGAGCTCAGAGACAGAGAAGGATGTTGAGACTGTGTGGAGCGAGGTAAAGAATATCTTCGTGGAAACCAGTGAGAAGTAGCTCGGGTACAAGAACTACCTGTGGAAAGAATGGATATCCGATCAGACCTGGGACAAGATAAATTATAGGAAGGAGATTAAGGCCAAGCTCAACACCTGCAAGACTAGTCAGCAGAAGGCTCACACACAAGCAAAGTATTCAACAGCAAACAGCGAGGTAAAGAGGAACGTGCGGAAGGATCATAGGAGGTGGATTGATGAGCAGGCGGAGAAAGCAGAAGAAGCGGCAAGAAGGGGGGGACGTTAAGGAGCTCTATGGCATCACAAAGATGCTTTCGTAGATAGGTTTTAATAAAACTAGGCCTTTGAAGAGCAAGACGGACGAGATCCTCACGACGTGTGAACAGCAGCTGAGTAGATGGAGAGAACAATTTGCGGAGGTTCTTAATAGAGAGAGAGGACCAGAAAGTAAGCAGCGAGGAGAAGAGGAAAGAGGAAGCATAAAGTGGCCCAGGCATCAGCCTTGACTCCCCAACTCTGGGCGGAATACGGACAGCGTTGAAGCAGATGAAGTGCTTGAACGCACCAGGTCTGGATAATATCCCAGCGGAAGTACTGAATGCAGACCTGGTTATTACGATCAATCTGCTGCACCCGCTGTTGGAGAAGATCTGGATGGAGGAGAAAACACAAATCGACTGGAAGAAGGGGTTGGTAGTTAAGTTACCGAAGAAAGGTAACACCACAAACTATAACAACTGGAGGGGTATCACCTTGCTGTCCATTCCAAGCAAAGTGCTGGCGAGAGTCATCCTGAATCGTATAAAAGACTGCGTAGAAAAAAGGCTTCGGAAGGAACAGGCTGGATTTCAACAACATCGCAGCTGTGTGGATCTCATCAACACCCTCCGAATCATCCTGGAGCAGAGTGTGGAGTGCCGGAATACCCTTTACCTCACATTTGTTGACTTCGAGAAATAAATCAAATAATCATGTGGAAGACCCTCGAGGAATATAAAATTCCAACAAAGATTATCAGAATCATGTACGAAGGGTATGAGTGCCAGGTTCTTCACGAAGACAAAATAACAGAGAAGATAAATGTCAGTTCCGGAGTGAGACAGGGATGTGTCCTTTCCCCCACTCTGTCCTCTTGATCCTGGATAGTGTGATGAAGAAGGTAATGGGAGGACGGAAGAGGGGTATTCAATGGGGTATAAATGACAGGCTTGAAGATCTGGATTTCGCAGTCGATATTAATTGTCTTATGGCACAACGGTACCGAGACATAGAAGATAAGCTGGGGAAGTTGCAGAGAGAAGCAGAACGTGCAGGACTGATGATCAACACCAACAAGACCAAAGAGATAAGGATAAATTCTGACGTCACGGCTAGCTTGACCGTCAACGGAAAGGAAATTGAGCGAGTTGAGTCCTTCCTCTACGTTGGAAGTATAGTCACAAATGATGGGGGAGCTCAGGAAGATGCTCGAAGCCGTATCAGGAAGGCAAATGGTGCGTTTGTCCAGCTCTACCCCATCTGGAGAAATAGAAACATTTCCAGGAAGACCAAGCTCCGCCATTTCAATAGCAAGGTAAAGTCGATTCTTTACTACGGTTGTGAAACATGGAAAGTCACAAAACCGATCAACAACCAGCTACATGTGTTCATTAACAGTTTCCCCCAGAATATCACCACACCCCATTGGCCCCTTAAATTACTTTATAAAAAAAACGGTTGATCACCGATTTACTTATTTTTTTAGCTGATTTGTTTTCGCGGAGTTTCAAATTTCTCGCCTATGTCGTTTAAGAGATAGGCCTACACGCTCCGTTTGGAAGCCTTCAACCCCCCACTTTTCACCCCTTTCGCCTCATAATAATACACCACATCGAAAAACCCTTAGACACATGTCTGCTTATTTCTAATGATTAGTTTATATGCCGAGTATCACATCTACAAATGAAACCACTCGTGAGATAATGTTATTCAATGAAATGCAGGTTTAACCCCCTTAAGACCCCTTTAGAACCTGACTATCCAACAAGAAGTTCCGTGAAGAACTATACAGCCTACTTTTCATGCCAATGATTATTCTACAGAATATGAACCTATCTAGAATAATGACGAAATTAAGTTGGTAATATCGAAATATGTAATTAGTTCAAAATATACCTGGTAAAATGTAGCCTAATAGATCACTACAATTGGCAGCCCTGGTGACTGAATATATTCTTAGTTCCATCTCTTAAGGTACAGAATACAAAATGTGGTTGAAGTCCGAAGGACGTTACATGGAGTTATACATTGGATCTATCAGCACACGTAAAAGCACGTTGGCAACAATGTCATGCGTATGCTGGTCAGAAATAATCGGAAATATAATATCTTTTTGTGCCAATTTTGGATGAAATCCATTTGTTAGTATA
Organism: Meconema thalassinum; assembly: GCA_946902985.2. Lineage (NCBI taxonomy): Eukaryota > Metazoa > Arthropoda > Insecta > Orthoptera > Tettigoniidae > Meconema > Meconema thalassinum. The sequence goes on from OX336391.1 coordinate 417,287,383, forward strand.
GAAGTTACATGTATTTTAAAATTGGACATATCAGGAAGCATAGAATCATGTTGGCAGCACTGCCCTGTATTAATTACTCCAAATTAATCTAGAATGTCAGGTGCAATACGAGTGCAAAGTAAAGGGCTGTTGGCTTGCATACTTTCTGATATATTGATATTAGGGTAAAAAAAAAAATATAGACAGCATTTATTAACAGTTGTCAGCCCTGATTGCTCTTAACAATACTTATAGTCATATCTGTTATGGTACACATAGCACATACGAAATTTGGTTGAAATCCAACTGATGTATAGAAGTTACTTGTATTTAAAAATTGGTACTATCAGCAGGCTTATAATCATGTTGGTATAACTGACGTATATAAGTTACACCAAATTAATCTAAAATGTCAGAATATACGTGTGCATAGTATAAAGCTGTTGGCTTGCATACTTTCTGATGCATTGGTATTTGGATTTAAAAAAATAGAGAGAGCAATTATTAACAGTTGGCAGCCCTGGTGGCTCTTAAGAATACGCTCAGTCATATCTGTTTATGTACAGATATTACATACAAAATTTGGTTGAAATCCAATTGATAGTGTAGAAGTTATATGCAGAAGTTATATCAGAAGGCTTATAATTATTTTGGCAACACTGTCATGGTTGGCCTCCTGGAAATTAAACTGAAATAGTCTTCTCTACATGTGTGCCAATTTTGGAATAGCTCCCATGCATACCTTCCAAGATATCCAACATGGAGCTCAAATTTCTAGTGCGTTTTTTCAGCAGTTGGTAGCACTGACATCATTTTCAAATATGGACGTGAGATATTCCGGTGCACATCTTTACTCATACTAAATTTGGTTTTGATTGCTGCAGCCGTTTAGGAGTTGATAGGGGGGGAGGGGGACACACACACAGCCAGCCAGACAGACAGACAGACACACATTTTCCCGGATCGATCTCATAAGTCTACTTTTTCCTCATTTTTGCAAAATGATGGAAGTGAAACTTGCACTATAGGTGCAGCAGAAAAGAGGAGAATTGAAGCGTTTGAAATGTGGTGTTACAGGAGAATGATAAAGATCAGATGGGTAGATAGGATTACAAACGAAGAGGTATTAATACGAGTGGGAGAGGATAATTGCTTCTGACGGCTGCTAATGAAGAGAAGAGATAGGTTGGTAGGACACATACTAAGACACCCAGGAATAGCAAGCTTAGTTATGGTAGGAAGGGTCGAGGACAAGGTTAGAATATGTTAATCAGATTGCCTCGGATGTAGAGTGTGGCAGCCATGTAGAGATGAAACGATTATCTCAGGACAGGGAGGCATGGAGAAATGCATCAACCTAGTCAAAGGACTGAGGACTCAACAACAACAAATTAATATTACAGTATACACAAATTTTACGTCTCTTCTCTGAGGAAAAACATATATCATGATTTATCCAATTATCTGGATATTTGATTATCCGGATTGGGTTCGGACCCAGTTAATGCAGATAATTGAAGTTCTACTGTAGTAATATTAATGATATTTTTAATTTAGGTTTTAATTATTTCGACATTTGTTAGTAACGATGTTTTGATTTTGAACCTTCCTTCACCCCCTTGACGAGGATGGAGAAGAGCTAGTCAATAACACGCGTGGAGCTCTCAACGATGTCAGCAGGGAACTGACGAGACTGTTGCTTTTGATACCGGTTTATCAAGAGCATTAGTTTCCTTATATCCTGCAACACACAATTACAATGTACCTGGATATTTGTTGGAGCAGTCAGTGACACTGTGTTTCTTTTTTAATGTTAAATACTTTTGACATTTATCTTGAAATAACATTTGATTAGCATTTTTATATCCCGAAATAAAATGTTAACAAGAATTTAACTTTCTGTTTATCCTCGTCTGGCTGTCACCTCGAATTCCAGAAAGAGTAACATCTTACTTCTTTTGCCTGTGGCGGCTCGTGCATTTTTGTCAAAAGAGAGAATAATGTAACTGCATAAAATAACGCCAATTTTGCAATAAATTAGTCTACATCCAGATGCACAAATTTAAACATCCCTCTATAAAATAGAGAACCTGACTAAAGCTTTCAAATTATATTGAAAGTTCCAAACCATGAATAGTATATAAAAATAATTAATAACATTCATTTCAAAATGAAAATAAGTCATATTTTCTCAGCACTACTTGTAGCCATTAGCGTAATGGTCTGCTAACTCATTGAATACAACGCCGCCAGATGACAGCTACAGCAATTTAGCGACACTACAAGCCGGAATTAAGACGCATTCGCAGAACAAGGGGGGGGGGGGATATTCTTCCCTGCCGTTCATTTGGCGACGGCAAAACTGTAGTTCTTTCTCTGGTCACTAGTGCGCCTGTGTCTATGTGTATTAACTGCAGTACAAGAGAAGAATATGCGCTTTTCTCCGTACAGCCAACCAATCAAACAACCAACCAGACCTTTCAAGTAGTACAAGAGCGCGCGTGGTTTAAATTCCGATAAAACGTGTTCATTTTATGGTCCAGACTGACTAGCCTTAGTTCCAGAGTGAGAGGCTCTGAGACTGTGTTCCTGCTACCAGTTCCAGTCCAGCATTTGGGGATGCATGTCTGGGCAGCCTGTATTTTGTGAGTCCTGCCATCTAGCCATCACACTGCAAAAATTCATTTGAACTTTCATCTCACAACAAATTGGAACTGTCTGATTAATCAACACCAAAAACCACAACGAAGTTTTTGTTTTAAATGACGAAATGAGTAAGTTATTTGCTTCAAAACTACAATATATGTCTCTTTTAAAAACCTTTACTGAATATTCAACTAGCAACCCGCCTCGGCTTCGCCACGTATCCTAAACGGTTTATCCAGCGTAAACTTAAAAGGCGCACGGGCGGCAGGTCCCAGAAGCAATTCAGAGAAGCCGAGGTGAACAGCGAAACTCTCGCTTGCTCATAAACTCGCTCCGAAGCTAGGAATTTAAATTTCCATGAATGGAGATTGATGGAGGAAATGAACGTTAAACACTTATAGTGTGCGATATGTTAAACATAGAGATATTCTGTCGCAGACTTTTTTCTAGAACTTTTCACACTGAAAAATTCTTACACCCATAGTATTGTGCCCGCTGGCCGAAGGTTTCGGGGAACCGCCGGTTTCAAATGACCCTTCCGAGGCCCTCTTCCAGTTAACACACAAGTATAGGGGACGGCACATTCATAGGCTGGTGTTGCACTAGCGTACCTCTTATTGTACATTTCCGCCTTTATATTCTGCTGTCTTTCCATTGACCAATATGTCTTAAGGAATGCATCTTTAAACTCCTGGTAGTTATGAAATGAATATCTGAAAGCTTTGAACCAGGTTAACGGGCTATTTTATAGATATTTCTCTACAGTCCGTAACTCTCTATCAGGTGTTACCGTCGTTTCTCTCGTGTAAGATTCCAGGTTTCTCAATAAGTCAATTGGTGTAATGGAATTCGAATTATTAAACTTGGCCGGTCGATCTTCATGGCTTCTCAAGTATACTATGTTTGAGTATTCTGTTTGGCCATAGTTCGGCGTGACATTATAATTAGGTGTCAGCCCATAATTTGGCATTATATTTGTATTCGGCGTTACAAACTGAGATGTTGTTTGAAATGGATTGTAGTTTTGATTTTCCATTGGAACATTCGGTTTTTCTACACCGGTTGTGGTGTTTGTGGATTGTACTCCCTCTCTACTAGGTTTTATTAACGGTGCATACGTTCGTCAAATTCAGCGCATTCCGGGACGTTATCAGATTACTTATTAGTTATAGCATTGATCTGTAATTCCATCCGTTCGATTTTCCCTCGAATACAGCTATCGAATACCTTTTGATTCTCATCTTGTTCTTCAAGGTATTCATCGATCGCTTTGTGATTGTTTTCTCGAGTTTCCTCTCGAATCGCTTCAATATCCTTAGCCCAATCGTCTTTTATATTATTGACTTCCTCCTTCACTTCTTGCACCGCCGTTGTGTTCGCAGTGTCCTGTTCCTTCACATTTTCTACTTTGTCCACAACACGTTTTGTGTTTAAGTGTACAACAACTGCTATGCCTCGTGTTAATCTTAGCCCAGTATTAACTATCGCGACATCAGCCTTCAAAACTCCCACATACGTGTTAACTTCTTCCATTCTCTGTTCCACGTCATTGATTCTCGTACTAACCACTTCTCTAGCGTTAGCGACTTCATTTCTAACTGACTCAATACTATCATTCATCTCCGTCCGAACGTCTTCTAGTTTTTGGTTAATTTCTGATGTATTCGTACGTATTCCCTTCTTCACTCCTTCTAAATGCGCTTGATATTCTGTGCGATATGTTTCCATTTCTGCGCGTAAGTCATCACTAACCTTATTAATTTTAGTAGTGATCTCCGCCTTAACATCTGCAATATCATCTCGCAGTTCTACTACATTCTGTGCCAAATCCGCCCTGATATTAGTGTTCAATTGTGCCATGTCAGCCCTAATATTAGTGGTAATGTTGTTACTGGTTTGTAACAGGGTAGCTGTAGCAATGTTACTGTTTTCATTCATATCTTCCCTCACAGTGTTTATGTTAGGTAGATTTCATAAGAAAGCTAACTATTGCAATGGGTCCCATGTTTCGACTTCCGGAAAATTTCGACATATCTTTGCGTTTCACATCCCCCAGACCTCAAAACCACCGTCAGTCAAAAGTTTATATATAATTTATGTATGTATATATGTATAGATGCGGGTGGACCACACTGTATTTGTATAGATATCAGTTTCTTGTGGACACGATAACCACCGTAATTTGCCCCAATCACTTTGAATTTTTTACATAATAAGTATCCCATTAAATTGTCGGTCGAGTTCGTTAATGGGCAATATCGGTCAAAGGGGGTGAAAATGGGGGGCTTTTTTCGGAAAAGTGAAATATCGCTATAACTCTCTTAATACATGAAATATCGAATCTATTCAAAGTTTATAATATATGTCGGATAAGTGCCAAAAATTTATGTCAAATAAGTTTTTTGATAACACCAACCATTGACCAAAGGGGTGGAAAAAAAGTGGGTTTTTCGGGAAACATTAATCATCTCTCTCTTAATAGGCACAATATCAAAACCGTACAAAATGGAAAATATTCCCCTAATAATTACCTAAAACTTTTGTCTGAAAGAAATTTTGATATGACCCACCATTACGCCAAGGGATAAGAAAAACCATTTCGGAATTAATGAAAATGCCAAGTGCCATCCGAGGTTACCAAGACAACGCTTCTAAATTGATGAGGGATGAGCTATCAGAGGTTGCCAAGACAACGCCATTGACGAGATCACATTCATTTTTAGCCTACTTTTCACACTTTGCAAAAATGAGGAAAAAGTAGACTTATGAGATCGATCCGGAAAAATGTGTCTGTCTGTCTGTCCTTCTGTCTGGCTGGCTGTGTGTGTGTGTGTGTGTGTGTGTCTATCAACTCCTAAACGGCTGCAGCAATCGAAACCAAATTTAGTATGAGTAAAGTTGTATACCGGAATATCTCAAGCCCATATTTGAAAAAGATGTCAGTGCTACCAACTGCTAAAAAAACGCATTAGAAAGTTGAGCTCCATGTTGGATATCATGGAAGGCATACATGGGAGCAATTCCAAAATTGGCACACATGTAAATAATACTATTTCAGTTTAATTTCCAGGAGGCCATACATGACAGTGTTACCAAAATAATTTTAAGCCTTCTGATAGGTCCAATTTTTAAATGCACATAACTTCTACACTATCAATTGGATTTCAACCAAATTATGTATGTAATATATGCACATAAGCAGGTATGACTGAGCTTATTCTTAAGAGCCACCAGGGCTGCCAACTGTTAATAATTGCTCTCTCTACTTTTTATCCAAATACCAATATATCAGAAAGTATGCAAGCCGACAGCTTTAAACTATGCACGCGTATAGTACCTGACATTTTACATTAATTTGGAGTATCTTATATACGTCAGTTCTACCAACATGATTCTAAGCCTGCTGATAGGACCAAATTTTAATTCATGTAACTTCTATACTGTCAGTTGGATTTCAACCAAATTTCGTATGTGCTATGTGTAATATAACAGATATGACTATAAGTATTCTTATGAGCAATTGGGGCTGCCAACTGTTAATAAATGGTGCCCATATTTTTTACCCTAATATCAATATATCAGGAAGTATGCAAGACAACAGGTCTATACTTTGCATACGTATAGCACCTGACATTCTAGATTAATTTGGAGTAATTAATATAAGTCAGTGATGCCAACATGATTCTATGCCTGATGATAGCTCCAATTTTAAAATACATATAACTTCTATACTAAAGATGGATTTCATCCAAAATTGGCACAAAATGATATAATATTTCCGATTATTTCTGACCAGCATACGCATAACATTGTTGCCAACGTGCTTTTACGTGTGCTGATAGATCCAATGTATAACTCCATGTAACGTCCATCGGACTTCTACCACAATTTGTATTCTGTACTTTAGAGATGGAATTAAGAATATATTCAGTCACCAGGGCTGCCAACTGTATTGCTGTATTAGGCTACATTATGCCTAGTATACAGTATTTCGAACTAATTAAGACATTCCGATATTACCAACTTAATTTCGTCATTATTCTAGATAGGTTCATATACTGTAGATTAATCATTGGCATGAATCTTAATTTTAAGAAAAGTAGGCTCTTTAGTTCGGCACGGAACTTCTTGATCTGACTATGTGGGAAGCGGCTAACTGGTAGCATGCTGAACTTCTATGCCCAAGGTCGCTGGTTCAAAACCGGCCAAAGTCGTCGGATTTTCTAAGAGCGCTAAAAATCCCTCAGCATGCTTTCCTTCGAAGGGGAAGTTCCAAAGTTCATTGCAAGTTGCTGGTTGCGGTGGAATCTAGCAGCCAAGTTCACAGTAGGTGTCGTTGACGGTAGTATTTGGTACAAAATTAGGTACTAGTACTTAAAATTGACCTTCTGCAGACCTTACCTGAATTAGAGACTAATACAGTCATCACAATTAACACCGTTTATCAGACAGATTCTACACACACCCAATGTACACGGGGTTACATGACCACGTTGTCGCAGCCCCTAAACTGAGGAACCAACCAACATCTCTGTGGGAGATAAAATTTTGCGTGAAGAAGTAACAGACTGTTAGATAGTTACACATCAGTTCCAAACCTTGCATAAGGACATTGTGATCAAAAGTATAAAAATGAACCCCAAATATGAACAGAGAGTTACCATCCCCATAAGACAATAAAATGTTAAAAATATGCATAGAAAGACGAAAAAAAGGTTAATTAACCTCCAATTGTAAAATACATTCTCGCAATAAATGAGGTCAGATCCACCAACGAAAACCTGCATATTTCACCTATTATAGCCTATCAACTAGTCTGCCCGGTGAAATCTACCTCCGCCTTCCGGCGTGCCGAGAGGAATTTTTTCATTTATATCGGCCCTAAAAATTATCATTATTTTGGGTCATATCTGCCCTTACAGTGTTTATATTCTCTGTAACAGTGTTTATATCGGCCCTTAGCTCAGCCCTCAAATTTTCACTATTCTGAGCCATATCTGCCCTTAAATTTTCGCTATCTTGTGTCATATCTGTCCTCATATTATTTATAGACACCTGCAGATTATGCAGAAGGGCTGGCAAGTTTGCCAACAACTCGGCCGTCTCCTGCGCAGACATTGCAATTTCACTTAGAGAAATATGGGGAACTAACAACTTCACATGCCTTAACAATGGTTTGAGTTGGAACACAGTAGAAAACCCATTCCTTCATAAATTTATTAATTGATAACAGCTGAATCTCTGGTAAAAGTTAAATGACATCAGAACAACAAACAAACAAACAAATTACATTTACTCAAGACTAGGGTAACTGCAAAATCAAACCCTCAACTTATCATTAATAAATGTTACCTAGCCTCATGGTCTTAATTCTGGAATAAGAATGCCATGTAGCCTTCCAAAACACTAGTACGAAATCTCAATTCGTCACTAATCTGTTGGACTTGCTATCAAAACACACAACAAAACTCACAAACAAACGAATCATAGAGATCGAACCCGTAAGTCGAAGCTTCCACGTTCGGCGCCAACGAACTATATGTGCCCGCTGGCCGAAGGTTTCGGGGAGTCACCGGTTTCAAATGACCCTTCCGAGACCCTCCTCCAGTTAACACAGAAGTATAGGGGACGACACATTCATAGGCTGGTGTAGCACAAAAGTCTGCACTCGGGGGGTATCGGGAATTGGTGAGATTCGATTCTTAACCAGCTCAGAGGAAAGCATCGATATCAAAACTAAGCAAGAAAAGAGAGGTCAGTCTTATGTTAAAATCACGAATAAACTTTATTCAGAATAGATCCCTAGCCTAGCATGAGAGTTGCAAACGGCTAGTCCGATACTATTCTGCCCTGAAAGAAAATATTAAAAAAAAGTCCCTTCCAAGATCTAAGTCACTCTCATGGTCCTAATACAAAATTTAAATAAGAACGAACAAGCTAAGAGTATGGCACTTAAGATCAGCCCTAAGCAATTACATCGAAAATGACTACGGGAGGATCAAAATCAAAATAATTTACTGCAAAGCAAGACATTTACTTGTTTACAAATACTAGGAATATTTACATTTAATAGCAAAGGGAAATTTGTCCTAAGCTAGGATGATGCCATCACCAACATTTATCTTTAAATTTGCCTGTTTATCTAGTCCTAACTATCATTAATTAATAAACGAGACGCGTTTATTACAAGGAAAAATTGAACTATGTGCACAACGTTGCTGAATAAAAAAATTATTCTAATACAACACAATTGCATACAACAATTCAGCACTCCTACGGTTGTGCAATTAGCACTGCCTGCGTACTCGATTTGTTACTGTTTGTAACAAATGGTCATAGTTTCAAAGTGTAAGGAAAGTTAGAAAAATAGGAAAGCCTGCAAATGCGATGGTAATTAAACAATTACATCGACTCATATTGCTGTCAATCTGATGTGTGTGCTCCAGTTGTCACATCATCAATTGGTTGTTGACTAATAATGTAAAAATGTAACAAAGTGTATCCAAGATAAATCAAAAATAACTAAATGTCGAACCTTTGGCCCTGAAAATATTTAATTTTTAGTATTTATTCATATTTATTTAGGCTCAGGGGAATAATGAGATTTGTTTATTATCCCAAAATCCTGTCTTCGAGTATTAAGGTTGTTACACAATTATTTATTCCTCACAGTGTAGTTGTTCAGTTTATGGACCTTTTAATTGCGTTTAGTGTAATCAGGTATCGTGTGTATCCAACTAATGCTTAATAATTTCATCACATTCCACTTAGGAATAGTTCATCAATAATATCAGACACCCTGTGTCTTCACTACTACTTTCATTATCGTCTGGCTGCGTGGCTCAGGGGTAACGTTCTCGCTTGCTGAGCCCAAGGTTGCAGGTTCGAAACCTGGCGCAGTCAGCTGGCATTTGAGGGTGCGCAAATGCGAGGGAGCCGTGTCAGTACATTTACTGGCAAGTTAAAGATTCCCTTCGGGGCAAAATTCCGGCACCCCGGCGTCTCTAAAAGCCAGTGTAGTTAAAAGGGACGTAAAACCAATAACATTATTATTAACTTTCATTATTAGACACCCTGTGTCTCTCTTTCAAATATGGATTCGTCAATCCTCACTACATCGGCTTGGTACGACTGTAGTAGCTCGTTACTACCGGCATAATCACAATAACACGTCGGAGGTATTAATCCGCCTTCTACGACTTACTTCGATAATACTATAATAACGTTAGTTACAATTAGTGTGGATCCCTGAATTATACACATTTCAAATATTGATCAGAAATATTAAGTGTGTAGAAAACTCATTCTGAAAACGCTCTTCATTAGCATAAAGGATTCTGATACAAACTAGAGTGTGAGTTCGTGCATTTATCAAATTGCCTCTTCCCTGAATAAAGTCGAACCTACGATCTCTGGTTACAAGATACTGTTTCTTTCACTGCCTGTCTGGCTTCTCGTAATAAAATAAACTTGTTTTCAAATGCTCATTTGTCAAAATATGTGAATAATGGAACTTGCATTCTGATTATATAATGCTAGGAATGTCACAGCCTTCTTGATTGAATAATGCACTACCTGAGATTTAGTGTGTTGAGTAGCTGTGTCGCACATACACATGTGACCTTGGCCTTGATTTACCATCTGGCAAGTACTAGTTTCTTTTGTCATGAGCTTGACAAAATAAAAGTTGATTGTAACGGTTTGGAATGATACGAAATGGACATTGATAACATTCCCTTCTTGGCGTCTAGGAATTTATATCAAAACTAAAACTTTCCACACGTGAGCATTTGTTAGCTACCTGCGTTCTGCACTTTAAATGAAACCATTATAAAACTAATCTACTGTTCCAACCCAGTACATGAAGTTACTTAAACATGATCTGACTTACAGATTGCAGCGACACCAGTTCGAAACCAGCCATGAGGTGTTATTAGCGGTCTCCTCGGTGGTCTCAGATCATGTCATCATTGCTTCGGTCACCTTCCGTTATTAATTCCCCACGCATGGTTTAGTGATTCCTCTCCATCACGTGGTCGTTGTTGTATTCCAAATGTAGACATTTAATTGGTTCCATGATGTAGTCGTTGATTGAATTATCACTCATTTTAAAGTAAATTACATCGAGGTCGTAACACTCACTGACTCTAAAGTGCGGTAAAATAAAGTTGCCCATTTTTCACACGGCAACAGGCGTTAATATCGCTTCTGCGACGCTCACTCGCAACTTTGCACAAAATTATTTACAATAATTAAATAAATAAAAATATCTGCACTTCGGCGAAACATAAAATAATTCCTGAATTAGACAGTTTTTATACGATTCACAGTTTATAATACACTTCTGCATGTGACCATGCTGCCTTATGGCTTGCACTCCACGCTTCCACAGTTTGTTAATTCTTGGTCAAAATATTGCACTATTTAAGTATAAATAATTATCCACTATTTCTTTGTTTGTATATTTCGCACTGATGGCTACCCGTGTCTCAAAAATAAATGGATCTCTCCATTCCTCAAAGTTTTCAATACACGGAACGTGTTTTACACTGATGCGACACTTGCACACCGATCTTGCCTTGACATACGATAAATAGGTACTGTCTTCTCCACGCATGGCGTACACTCAAGACATGAGTTAGCCGCGCAAATACACGGTTTCGCGTTTCTGCGATGTAGACCGTAATTTGAATATGCAGAATTACATTAATTATATCTTTGATGATTTATGGAGTGTCCAAGATGTGTAAAAGTATTATTATAACTAAAATTGCTCCGTGTTCTTCCCGCCTCTTGCAGGGTATGGTCAGTTACTCTTCAGCATGGATCTTGGTCTTGATTACCTATACAAATATGCGTCAACGGGTGCAGTATATAGATATTTTAACGGTTTACTCAGCGTAAGCTTAAAAGGCACACGGAGGGCAGGTTTTTCTTCGATTCGATTCACTGAAGTTGTTACTGCTCGGCTTCCTTTGATCATAAGTGAATGTTTTTCTACAGAAACCTTCCTCGAGAAATCCTTTGCAGAATTATGAAAACCGCAACAAAATCTTTCCAGTGTTTCTCGAGATTACCCGTTACATCCAAGAATCGGGGACTTTGTTTTATACTACAGTATGTAGATTAGAGATTAAAATGTGATTTACACATTGCCCATTCATTACTGGAATTTACAATTGTCTTTAAATCAAGCAAATTTAGGAACGTGTAATGTATTATTGAACAAATTTTTCTAAACAGAAGTAACGGAAGTAACGATGCATTTTGGCGCAGATGAGCATGCTGTTCCGCCCCTTAAAACAACAACTAACTTAACTAACGAAACATTACTTTGACAATTGTACCTGTAACGTAGTTACTACTCACATAAAGTAACAGTAACGGTAACTTCGTTGGTATTCTGAAAAATAACCGAAACTGTAACATCAAACGGAAAACAAGCGGTGTGGATTACGGAACATCACAATATTTCAGTCTCGAGGAGGCCACGAGGTCAACGGCCATCTCGTCAATTGGCAGAGAGTGGCGTCGATTGCGTAACATCGCAATATTTCTCCGTGTATTACCGCGAGAACAACGGGAATCTCGTCAAACGGACAACGGACGGCGCCGATTGTGTAACACCCGAATATTTCTCCGTGACTGACCAAGAGAACGGGAATCTTGTCAAACGGACCACAGACGACGCAATATTTATCGATATTCAAATGCGATGATGAAATGGAACTTGTCAAACGACCGAGAGCAGTGCGAAGTATTAGTAATGCGTGGAGCTAATGGATTTCAAGGAAGTTAACACAGTACAACAATCTTATAGCTTCGGTGTAAGCTCCGGCAGATGGCTCCCGTTCCTCCACAACCTCCCCACCCATGTCTTTCCCGATCTCCAGAGGGATGACCAGCTAGACAGGCCGAATTATCTGCGTGCCGCAGGTGGTCCTCAGGAGTACGGTCCGCGTCACGCCGTCTCTGCCAGGTCGAAGTTCTTCTATTTGCGCCAACTTCCACATACGGCGTCGCACATGGTCCTCCTGCAGAAGTACAACGTCTCCTATCTTGAGCGCCGCTGACTTGCTGCGGGTGTTTCGCACGTGGTGGAAAGATCTCAGTTCTAAAAGGTAGTCCTTTATCCAACGTCTCCAAAAATCGTCTGCAATTCTTTGTTTCAGTCTGTACAACTTGGTTAAGTTAACGTCTGTTGTTGGTTGTCCGGATGGTATTCCTGTTAGTTTTTCTCCATTCAAGAAGTGGGCGGGTGTTTGTACTTCTTGATCATCTGGCTTGGTGAGTGGTCTCGAGTTAAGGGCGGCTTCAATACTGATGAGCAGGGTATTAGTTTGCTCCTCGTCAATTTGCAGTTTTCCTAGAATCTTCCGTATACAGCGCTTGACAGAGCCCACCATCCTCTCCCGCCATCCTCCCCACCATCCTCCCCACCAAGCCGCTCTTGGTGGGATGAACTTCCACCTGATGTTGCTATGCGTGAGGTACTCGTGAGTCTGGGAATCTGTCAGCACGGTAGTGAAATTTTGTAATTCTTTGTTGGCTCAATGGAATGTTTGAGCATTATCTGAGTATATGGTATGAGGCAGTACCCTCCGTCCGACAAACCGTTGGAATCCCATTAGAAAACGGTCAGTGGATAAGTCCGTAGTAAGTTCAAGGTGAAGTGCTCACGTGGTCGAACAAGTGAATAGAAGAATGTAAGCCTTCTTGGTAGTAGCATGAGATTTAATGTAGAGGGGTCCGGTGAAGTCGATCCCAGTGATTGCGAAAGGCTTAGTGGGTTGAACTCGGTCAGCTGGATGTGGTGCTTCGATAGCGTCTGCGTGTCTGTTGTGAGCTATTTTGCACGGTAGGCAATTATGAAGTATTTTCTTTATGGCTTGACGTGCTTTCAAGAGCCTCCGTGGCTTAGGCGGCAGCACGCCGGCATCTCACCGCTGGGTCCGTGGTTCAAATCCCGGTCACTCCATGTGAGATCTGTGCTGGACAAAACGGAGGCAGACAGGTTTTTCTCCGGGTACTCCGGATTTCCCTGTCAAAATTTCATTCCAGCAACACTCTCCACTCTCATTTCATTTCATCTGTCATTCATTTCATCATTGCCCCAGAGGAGTGCGTCAGGCCTCAGCAGCCGGCACAGTTCATATCCTCGCCGCTAGATGGGGGCTTCATTCATTCCATTCCTGACCCGGTCGGAGACTGGAAGCAGCCTGTGGATTTTCATTTTCATTGACGTGCTTTCAGAATCCAAAATTCTTCTCTGAGCTCCATCAGAATAACATGAACTCCAAGATGATGCAGTTTGATGTGGGTGTGCATGATTAACAGTTTTGTAAAATGATGAGTGCCATCTAACAATATTAGGTGTTTTTGATCCGAAGTCAAGTTGGAAAAATGTGATCTACCACCAAGGCGAATTAAGCCATTTGCTAAGTAGGGGTGATAACAAGTAATTCTGGATGTTATCGGTAAACATTTCTCTTTGTGAAGACATGCTAATTCCTCAGCGAAACATTGTGATTGGATGGCTCTAATCCAATACATACAGGCGTCGTGTAATTCGGAAGCTGTGAGATTTGCTGGTGGTCGTTTCTGCTTCTTCAAAATGTAAACGAACCTCTGGACGAATACGGTGATATGTTAAACCTTCCAGTAGGAGAAATATTTTAAAACCTGAAGGAGTGGCTCGAACACAGTGACAAGCAGTTATTGTTTCATCTTTTTATATTGCTTCCGGAAGTGTCATGTTAAGGAAGCCAGTATCGTTAGGCCAACAAGTAGGGGGCTGTGTAAGCCAAACAGGTCCCTTCCACCACATGTCAAATGAAGCGAGGTCATCGGCGGGAAGTCCTCGGGAAAGACAGTCTGCTGGGTTGTTTGCTCCTGGGCAGTGTCGCCATTGGCCTGGACTAGTGTAGGTCTGGATTTCGGTTACTCTATTGCAGACAAATGTCTTAAAATTATTTGGGTTTCCTCTTATCGATCCTAAAGTTACCATAGAATCACTCCATAAAATAGCATCCGAAATTGGGTAGGCTGTCGCCTTACAGAAATAGCCAATCAGTCTAGCACCTATAAGCGCTGCGAGGAGTTCCAAGCGTGCTAGTGTAACTCTTTTGACCGGAGCGAGACGATTCTTGCTACACATAATTTGTACTAAAACGTGGTGGTCTGTGGGATTCCTAACGTAAAGCGCTGCACCATATGCCCGTTCAGAGGCATCACAAAACACATGAACCTGCGACCCTCTTGTATGTGTAGTGCTGACCCAACGAGGAGTTTGAATGTGCGATATTGAATAAAGTGTAGATATTCAATGATTCCATCCTAGGCCAACTTCATGTGGAAGAAGTTCATCCCATCCAACCCCCCTGATCCAAGTGTCCTGGAAAATGATTTTGGCTACAATGGTGGTTGGAGATATTAGACCCAATGGATCGTACAGTTTAGCAATGTCTTTTTGTAACTGGATTGGCTGTTATTTTATCTGTAATGTCTCGATGATCAAAGTGGAAGGTATCATGTTCTGTGTCCCAATTAATACCCAGAACTTGCGTTTGTTGTTTCACCTCTTGGCCTTCAGCCTTCCAAATCTTTTTCATCTGCTACGAGTTAGTTGCCCATTTCGACATGGGCATGTGTATTTTCTTCATCAGAGATACAAGTTGGCAGTAGAGGGAGATTACTTCATTTTCACTCTGTTCGGATGCAGCAAAGTCGTCCATGAACAAATGATGATCTATGAGAGCAGCAACCTCTGGAAATTCCTATTCGTGGGTGATAGCTAACTCTCTCAGTGTAGCGGAGAGAAGGAATGGGCTGCAGGTGAGCCCAAATGGTAATTTCGTGAAACGGTAATATCCTTCGGCATAGTGTACTTCCCATCGGAGCTCTGGATGCAGTGAAACCAGAGAAAACGTGTTAGGTTTCTGTCCTTTGTATGGAGTGCTAGTTGTAGAAATGCTTGGCTTATATCTCCTACAATGGCCCAGGGTTGTTGCCGGAATTTTAGCATCATAGAAATAATGTCTGGAAGGAGATTGGGACCTACTTCTAAAGTGTCGTTAAGAGAATATGTTCCCTTCTCGTGGGCTCCTCCGTCAAAAACGACACGCCATTTGGAGTTTCCACGTTTCTCTTTCCTGGCTAAGTGGTGGTAGAAAGTCTCTTCTCTTCCATTAGTAGGCGGCGCTATTTCTACTTGTTTCTGTCTAATGTAGTTTAGCATTTGCTCGGGGTAAACGTCGCGTAGCGTTTCGTCCTTTTCATGTCTCTTTTCGAGTAAACGAAATCGTTGCTTAGCATTTTCATAGTTGCTAGATAGAGTGGCGTGCTCCTTTCCAGGCTTCGACACCAATATTTGAAGTATTAGTAATGCGTGGAGCTAATGGATACACAACTTTTATTTCAAGGAAGTTAACACACTACAACAATCATATAGCTTCGGTAGAAGCTCCGGCAGATGGCTCCCGTTCCTCCACAACCAGTATTGATAGTGTAACATCGCAATACAGTACCTTCCAGAATTGTTCCCCAGTACCCAGCCTCGATCTCGATACTATAGGAACAGCAGAATTCTCGTTTAAGTGACGGACGGCGACGTAGGCGAAAGGCGAAGTAGCATAATGGCTCCTATTTCTGCTGAATATCTTTCCCCATCACATTCAGCTTTGCAACGATTGGCAAACGTACGCATTGACATAAACATATCAGCTCTGCTGAAAAACAACTGGTCTCCTCTGTGAATAACAATGCAGGCAATGAGCGCGGTGCGCGGAGGGAGTACGGCCGGCGGTCGGCCAGGCAAAGCAGTCGCATTTGTCGTTATGTTGGCTGGGCTCTCACAACGCTCACCGCTCTAAGCGGTGGTGCCGCAAACTGCGGATGGCGGCGCGGTCTGCACGCGAAATAGAAGGCCGAGCGGCAGGATTCTACCGAGCGTTCGGAGGCTAAGAAGTCAGGCAATAGGGTGACTGCACCTATGGTTGAACGGTTACCAGTGGATGAACAGTATCCATTTAGGTTAAATTGATAAGGTTCAATAGGAAGGCAAACCTTAACATGAAATGGGCCTTGTGCCAAGATGCCGTAAGACATGTCCTCTAGTTGAAGAGCCCTACGGCATCTGGGCACAAGGCCCGTTTCATGTTCAGGTTTGCCTTCCAACCGAACCTTATCAACTTCACCTAAATTGGCATTGTTCATCCACTGGTAACCGTTCAACCATAGGTGCAGTCACCCTATGAGACTTTTCAAGATTTACCGGATCAAATGCGAATCTCCCGTATATTTCCCGCATTTTTTTCTGGTCATAAAAATTCTCGTACATTTCCCGCATATCCCATATTTCCCGTATCCCTCGACCCGCTATCCTCCCTGTCCCAACACAATTACACACACTACTGAAGTCATCACATAAATACTGGACAGGTTATCAGACAAGTTCAACACACAAGTCAAGGGAGGATTGGGAAGGAGACGGTCCAGCATTTGCCTGGACTAGAAATGGGGAATTCCCGGCAAATCACATTCAAGATGAGCAGGTGGGAATCGAACCCAACGTGGCTGAGTGTACACCGTTCCAACCCTTAAAACAGAATTAAATTTCTTGGTTGAGCCGGGAATCGAACCCGGACTTCCGGGGATGACAGCCAAATATGCTAGCCGCTACACCACATGGTGGTCAGGAGTTCCATTCACACCTCACCCATCCTGGGATTGGTTTTCCGTGGTTTCCCATTTCTTTTCCTCACAAATGCCGGTTTGACACCTAAACCAAGGCCACGGCAGTTTCCTAATCACCTTTTTAGCCTACTTTCGATTTTTGCAAAAAAATGAAAGTAGTCTTATGAGATCAACACAGGGCAAAAAAAAGTGTGTCTGTGTGTGTGTGTGTGTGTGTGTGTATGTGTGTGTGAGTCTGTGTGTGTGTGTGTGTGAGTGAGTGTGTGTACTCTGAATGTCTGTCCCCCCTATCAATTCGAACACGGTGAATGCGAAATGAACGAAATTTGGTACAAAGGTAGCACTAGCAAAGGACACCTCAGTGTCATGTTTTATATCGCCGTCATCTTGACGGAAACGTAATGGCGGCCACACAAATGTTCAAAGCTTAAATCAAATTACGACTAACCTAATCATCCAATCTCTACCAAATTTTGCAACAACATATCTTTATGGGGGGAGCATCCTTAGACCAAACTAATAGGTCATCAGCCTAATAGTTTGTAGATGGCGTCCATCTTTGTGTGAAAATCGATTCCCCCTATTAATTCAAACACGGTGAAACCGAATGGAACGAAATTTGGTACAGTGGTAGTACTAGCAAAGGGCACCTCAGTGTCATGTTTTATATCGCCACCATCTTGACGGAAACGTAATGGCGGCCACACAAATGTTCAAAGCTTAAATCAAATTACGACTAACCTAATCATCCGATCTCTACCAAATTTTGCAACAACATATCTTTATGGGGGAGCATCCTTAGACCAAACTAATAGGTCGTCAGCTTAATAGTTTGCAGATGGCGGCCATCTTTGTGTGAAAATCGATTCCCCCTATTAATTCGAACACGGTGAAACCGAATGGAACGAAATTTGGTACAGAGATAGTACTAGTAAAGGGCACCTCAGTGTCATGTTTTATATCGCCACCATCTTGACGGAAACGTAATGGCGGCCACACAAATGTTCAAAGCTTAAATCAAATTACGACTAACTTAATCATCCGATCTCTACCAAATTTTGCAACAACATACCTTTATGGAGGAAGCATCCTTTGACCAAATTAATAGGTCATTAGCCTAACAGTTTGCGGATGGCGGCCATCTTTGTTTCAAAATCGATTCCCCCTATTAATTCAAACACGGTGAAACCGAATGGAACGAAATTTGGTACACAGGTAGCACTAGTAAAGGGCACCTCAGTGTCATGTTTTATATCGCCGCCATCTTGACAGAAACGTAATGGCGGCCACACAAATGTTCAAAGCTTAAATCAAATTACGACTAACATAATCATCCGATTTCTACCAAATTGTGCAACAACTTAACTTTATGGAGGGAGCATCCTTTGACCAATCTAATAGGTCATTAGCCTAATAGTTTGCGGATGGCGGCCATCTTTGTGTCAAATCCGATTCCCCTATTAATTCGAACACGGTGAAACCGAATGGAACGAAATTTGGCACAGAGGTAGCACTAGCAAAGGGCACCTCAGTGTCATGTTTTATATCACCGCCATCTTGACGGAAACGTAATCGCGGCCACCCAAATGTTAAAAGCTAAAATGTAATTACGACCAACCTAATAATCTAGTCTCTACCAAATTTTGCAACAACATATCTTTATGTGGTAAGCATATTCTGGCCAAACTGCAAGATCATCAGCCCAATAGTTTGCAGATGGTGGCCAAGTATGTGTGCAAATCGATTCCCCCTATCAATTCGAACATGGTGAAACCGAATGGAACGAAATTTGGTATAGAGGTAGCACTAGCAAAGGGCACCTCAGAGTCATGTTTTATATCACCGCCATCTTGACGGAAACGTAATCGCGGCCACCCAAATGTTAAAAGCTAAAATGTAATTACGACCAACCTAATAATCTAATCTCTACCAAATTTTGCAACAACATATCTTTATGTGGTAAGCATATTCTGGCCAAACTGCAAGATCATCAGCCCAATAGTTTGCAGATGGTGGCCAAGTATGTGTGCAAATCGATTCCCCCTATCAATTCGAACATGGTGAAACCGAATGGAACGAAATTTGGTATAGAGGTAGCACTAGCAAAGGGCACCTCAGAGTCATGTTTTATATCACCGCCATCTTGACGGAAACGTAATCGCGGCCACCCAAATGTTAAAAGCTAAAATGTAATTACGACCAACCTAATAATCTAGTCTCTACCAAATTTTGCAACAACATATCTTTATGTGGCATATTCTGGCCAAACTGCAAGATCATCAGCCCAATAGTTTGCAGATGGTGGCCAAGTATGTGTGCAAATCGATTCCCCCTATCAATTCAAACACGGTGAAACTGAATTGAACGAAATTTGGTACAGAGGTAGCACTAGCAAAGGGCACCTCAGTGTCATGTTTTATATCGCCGCCATCTTGACGGAAACGGAATGACGGCCACCCAAATGTTAAAAGCTTAAATCGAATTACGACCATCCTAATAATTTGATCTCTACCAGGTTTTGCAACATCATGCCTTTTTGTGGAAAGCATTTTATGACTGACTACAAGGTCATCAGCCCAATAGTTTGCAAATAGCGGACATGTACTTGTGCAAATCCGTTCCCCACATTAATTCAAACACGGTGAAACCGAATTGAATGATTTTTTTACAGAGGTAGCACTAGAAAAGGGCACCTAATATTCATGTTTAAAATCCCTAAAGCACGTTGTATTTCAACAAGCTACTACAACCAATATTCAATTATACTCCTTGAAAAAGAGAAAGAGTTATATCAATACCCATGCATTTTGGAGAAATTTGGCTATATGTTCTTTACTGAACATCTTGTTACTAAATACACACACTCGTATAGGTATCACAATGACACAGGCTATCATATCATTCCACATACACCGAAGAACACGGGGCTGCATGACCGAGATATCGCAGCATTACCCATTATACGTTGTGTAAGGTAAAAACTACTTTATTACGATGTTTCAATTTTTCACAGCTCAAATCAAAGTTTGAAGGCACATCACCCTAGTCCTCATTGGGTATGATCGTATCGCTTAACACTGCAGAAGTGGAAGTGCCCCTTAGGCATTCCTAACTTTGCAAGGCACGGGAAACACTGCCTGCTGGAGGTTACGAGACAAATAAATACAGCAGAATGTTCATGCCTGGCTATTCTACAAGGATCTGCTAATCATTACATCCTGGTAAGTTTTACACCGTTCCAGTTAGGCTATTTTACAATTACTACAGGGCATGTTAATGCCATAAATGCTTAAATAAAAATAATTACTGCTCACCAAATGCATCAAGTAAATTCTAGTACAGGGTGATTAAAACCTAACGCACCGGAAACCTTAGTGATCGCAGCCAGATCCATGAACCGGTGAACGCTGGTGGCATCGCCGATCGGTTGGCCGTAACATAATAAGCAGCAATAACCCAGTTTTAAGGTTTTGGCTCACCTGTATTTTACAGCAACTGTTGAAAATTTTCATCATTCATATCCAAGCTCAATTTGCAGCAACGTAGAAAAGTTTGGGAAAATTCGTTGCAGTTCATCTTGTGTATCACTGCGTATAACAATTACAAACTCTAGTTCGAGAACCGAAGGGTATGAGTACTTATTTGGGTATGAATGTGATGAGTGTTTGTCTAACTACAGCCTGATTTGAATTAGCAAGAGCATTTTAGCAGCATTTCTCGAGGTCTGATATTTATTCCCCAAATTAATTTGCAGAACTTAAAAAAAGAGGTAGAACGCTCTTTATTTTGAAATATATACTTGAAGAGAGCAGGAAAAAACGAAAGATGTAAGTAATGCATTTATCTAGGAACATTGTTTGCTATTTATGTTTCTTGCGAGCTCTCCTGTCGGCAATATTAGCCGAAATCTCGGTGGTGAACACAATTAACGACAAGAAACAGGAAACATTGCAGTTAGTACATTTTGGAGAAATATTTTAGCCATACAGTTGCAGGTTCCCTTGATATTTCACTAAAGCCAGGGCTAGATTTGTGACGGTACGCACCGGTACGCCGTACCAAAACCTCTGATCGGGGGAAAAATCCAATATGTAACATATTTTTTAGAACTGTGGAACGTTAGTTGTAAGTCAAGGTCAACTTGGTCTTTGACTGGACTGTACTTCAAAGTACGTAGATTCTTGGCTGCTTCGGGGATGGCACCCCGCTCAGGATACTGACAGCAAGGTGAGAGAGAGAGGAGACACAACGAAAGCTCTTCTAAACTTTGGACAATTTTATAAACCGTGAGGTAAAACATTTTTAAGTACGGTACAGTACTTTTTATAATAAATAATTATTTCAGAAAACTGTAAAGACAAAATTATGAAACAAGAAATAGAAGATTGTTGGTGAACATGTGTGCATTTACAAACCAAATGTATTTAATTTTTGAAATTACGTAAAAATAATTGAAATAATGTACATTGTTTGAATGGTATCCTAGTTGGCCTACATTAAAATTTAATATAGGCCAACGGCTATGGTAAGAAAAATGTTGCTACAGCAGTCTCCATTTATTTTAAAATTGCAATCAAAATTAGATTGCTATTTTGTCCACTGATTAATTTTTAAAGGTGTTCAGAAAAGCGTAAAAATATCGTGTTAGAACTCTTTCAATATGCCATAAAGCCCCCCCCCCCCTCCCACCACCACCCGGTAGCCCACAGTATCGGAACCTCTATTTTTTTAAAATCAAACACTGACTAAAGCAATGGGCTCTGTGGGCAGGTCACGCTTGCTTCTGCCAAGCAACAGATATGGAAACCACAAGAGGAAACAACTCACACTATTGGTGTGGGATAAAATAATTTCATTTCTATGCCTACATATTTGAAATGTTTAATCGAAGTACAAGATAATTATTCTAGTAACTGAATCAGGTGTATTCACAATGAATTGCAGCAATATAATGACACAATCTAGTTGAAGGTCCTTATATCAACACTTGTCAGTGGTATTGTTTTGCCTTTGAAGTTTCCTTGACCCCTTTCACGAGGATGGAGAAGAGCCAGTCAACAACCTTCGTGGCACTCTGCACGATGTCGGCCGGGAACAGACGAGCATGTTGTTGGTGATATCGGTCTATCAAGAATAGGAGTAGGTTCCTCATATCCTGCAACATACAATCCACACAATAACAATGTGTCTTATTATAAACTAAACTAACCGTGCAATTGTGACCGCGAGAATCCAAGGAAGACTGTGGTATGTGGGGCATGCGTGGCCAGGGTGGCACCCCCCCCCCCAGAAATATTACATTGGTTTCTCAGCCGGGAGACATAACTGCTCGGTTTAAAGCATCCAGTACATCGAGTTTCAGCCCTTACATCAGAGTGGCGGAGCCGGGAATCGAACCCGAGGCCGTCTAGGTAACTGGCAAGCATGCTAACCCTACACCATATAGTCGACTTATCAGAGATTTACAAAACAGAACAAAACAGAAATCAAAAACAAAATACAAGAAAAAAACATGCACTGTAAGGCATGGAGAAGCCAATCTTTGTAGGGTTGACAACCCTGAATAATAAACCCTCTCAGGCTAACAACCTGAGTTGTACCTTGGTCAGTGACTTGCCACTGTCCCATGAAGATTACGAATAATCTTCAACTGAGTATGGAGAAAAATGTCGCTGAATGCACTACTCCAGGTGGTAACCAATCCACTGTCGCCATGAGCGACGTCGGCAGACCGATGATTCTGGGGGAGTCCTCCAAAATATGCTTCAAGGGTGAATCGGAGCATCCTGAAAACGCCGGAAGTAAACTCAGACCACGTTGGAAAAGCTTCGCAACATTTAATGCTAACTCACTGCTCAAATTGGGTAAACAGAAATATCTGACTGACACACTAACACGGCACAACAATGTATTGACAGCAGCCCAGGAAGGAGGCTGATGACCTCGCTGTTCCGCCCCTTTAAACAACAATCCAGTCATCCAGCAGTCCATGAAACCAGGCT
Organism: Meconema thalassinum; assembly: GCA_946902985.2. Lineage (NCBI taxonomy): Eukaryota > Metazoa > Arthropoda > Insecta > Orthoptera > Tettigoniidae > Meconema > Meconema thalassinum. The sequence continues at coordinate 417,310,704 of OX336391.1, forward strand.
CACCGACAATCACGCCTTCGAGTCACAAAGAAACAGAATCCCCCAAAGGACAAGTGGGCCAGTGGGTGATGAAGAATGTACCTCACCTAAGCACGGGTTTTATAATCAATCACAAGATACTTGACTGTCGTTGACTTTACCTCCCCAAGCAGTCGCGTGACCTCACTCTCTCTCAAGTGTGCCAACAAGGGCTACACGTTAGTCATTGTGCATGCCCCAACCAACAAGGACAGCAGGTGCAAACAGAAAGAAATTAAATCTCAGAAAACAATACATATACGAATTGAACAGGTAGTTCTGTGAAGAAATAAGAGTCATTTCCATCTCCAACTCTTCCTCGTGTGATGGACTGAATGGTTTTTGGTTTAGGGTGATAATATTGTAGTCATTTTAGACAACAGACAGAGGAGATTGCCGGGGTGCCATCAACCGAAATGGTAGTCCAGACAGTCCCATCTGTCAAACACACAACCTGAGAGGATCGGATGCACTTCTTTAAGGCTAGCGTAGCACGAGTACTATGGTCCCTGGCTATCAGGTCCATCCATGGAGGAAATGTCATAGACAGCCAAAGAAATACACCCTCAAACACAAAGCTAAGAAATAAGAACAACAGTCTTACATAAAATCTCGTGAACATGTTTATTCAAGTAAACAAACCCCTATCCTACTTCGGAGGGTTTGTTCGGCTAATCCGCAAAGCTAATAAATAAAATAAAGAGATCAAGGCCCTAACTGAAGCTAGGTTAAACCCTCACGAAAGTCCTTTAATACAAAAGAGAGTAAGCAACAACAACAAAGCTTGGAATGTGGCACGTAAGGTAATCCCTACGCAATTATAAACAAGTGACTAAGATCGGAATTTACATTTAACAGAACAGCAAAGCAAGGCCTAGTTTATGATGGTAGCACTTCCGTATTTACATTTTATTTGAATACATTTAGCTAAGTCCTAATATGACGGAAATTACGGCGATAGGCGTCCATAAACAAATAATTACTACAAAAGCTAATATGACAACCAATGTATAACAATAAAAACAATATCTTATAACAACAAATACACAACAACAATACGGGTACAAAGGGAGTAAACACATAAATCACTAAACACATATACTTTCTGATTGTAAATCCTGCGTACACAAATTGAGATGCTCCTTGCCCTCAATTGTCATCTGAGTGCGGGTAAATTATGTTGACAGCAGCGTAGTAAAAACTTCGTCTTATGCTATATGACAGGTATGTACCCATCGCTTTGGAAAGCGGCCTTCGTCATCCCAATCCCAAAAAATACACAGGCTAAACATGTAAGCGATTATCGCCCAGTCAGTATACTATCATCCCTCTCCAAATCACTGGAATTTATCGTCCACGAACAACTCTCCTCCTATTTGCTAGAGCACAATATCCTTGATGAACACCAATCCGGCTTCCGCAAAAATCATAGTACTAGTACTGCACTACTCAAGGTCACGGATGGCATAAGAAAGGCTATGGACAGTGGGCTAGTAACAATCCTAACACTGCTTGATTTCAGTAAAGCCTTCGATTCTGTTGACCATGACATATTACTCTCTTGTCTATTTAAAATTCATCTCTCCAAGAACAGTATCCAATGGATGGACTCTTATCTACGTGGACGTCAACAATGTGTTAAAATTAACTTAAATCAAATGTCTTCATGGCGTCCAGTTGAGAGAGGAGTCCCTCAGGGGTCAGTCCTTGGACCGCTCCTGTTTTCAATATATATAAACGACATTCCGTCATCAATCACTAAATGCAAACACCACCTATATGCTGATGATGAACAAATCTACCTGCATTCAGCACCAGAAAAACTATCGGAAGCAATCGGCACCTTTAATGAAGACTTAACTGAAATCTGTAACTGGACTCGCTTACATGGACTACGACTCAATGAGGCTAAAACCCAAGCAATCATAATCTCCCACCCGAAAATCCTCCTAAAACTAAAAAATGAACCCACATTACCAAAATTACGCTTGTGCGATTCCCCAATCGAATTCCGCGAGTCAGTTAAAGATCTAGGCGTTATTATAGATAAACATCTTTCCTGGACGCAGCACGTCTGCAATGTTTCCAGAAAAGTATTTTCCGCATTGAATTCACTTAGAAGATTCTGGAATATTTTCTCTCGTGTATTAAAGGAACGACTTGTTTCCTCCCTAATATTGCCTCATTTTGATTACTGCGATGTGGTATACAAAGATCTCACTGTTACTCTTAAAAACAAACTCAAACATGCACAAAATGCCTGTGTACGCTACATATTTAATTTACGGTACTATGACCATGTCACCCCCGCTTATGAGCAACTTAACTGGTTACGTCTAAATCAACGCCGCGACCTCCATTCTTTATGTATTCTTCAACAAATACTCTCAACTTCAACTCCAGCTTACCTGCACTCTCAGCTTCACCGCCTCTCGTACGAGCATACTCTTGGAACACGGTCAAAAAACGACACACTCTTGCTGATACCCATACACCGCACAGTACGCTATACCAACTCCTTCGTTGTTGCTACTGCACGACTGTGGAACAATCTGCCTCGCTCTGTCAGAGGAGCAACCCCGTCCAGCTTCAAGCAGCGTTGTCAGCAGTACATGCTCACTAAGTAAATGAAAGTTGAACTCAACATTTATGCTTATATTCTTACGTCGTATTACATATATTCAAACTTCCCAATTCTCACTTTCTCATTTACTCTCTATTTAGATATCTAAATAACCTCCTTCAGTAACGACTAATTATCTTCATCATCATCTTCATCACCATCATTAGTCTACTTTTTTTCAGTAGCCTATTTCCTTTACCTTACTGTAATTTTAAACTTACTCCTAAGTATCTTAGTTATTCACCCTAACAATGCAACAATTTACAGCCTACACCACCAAGCTAATCCAGTTTATATGAATTTTATATTGTATAAATATTGTAAAATTGTTAGATTTAAGTTGTATTTGTATTGTATATTATCAAGCTAATCCATTTCATATGTATTTTATATTATATCAACATTGTAATATTGTTAGATTTAAGTTGTATTTGTATTGCTCATCATTTATTATTTGTATAATCTGGTTAGATGGAAGAGAGGGCCCAATGGCCCTAATCTTGCCAGTCAAAATAAATCTATCTAAATCTATCTAAATATGAGTATGCGCCCCACCAGCTACGAACTTTTGGTCCGGCCGCAACTCCGTCGATCCAAATAGCGATGTCAGCTTAGTCTAATGTCACCTCCCTCTGGGAAATGCTTCAGCACATGGCATCAGTAGGCAAGCAAAAATGTGGGTTCAAGCTTATATCAATCAATCAATCATTAATTAGTTTAAATAATTTTGAGAAATTAGCCTTCATGATTTATAATCGTAGATTTAGGTTCCCTGATTGGTTTATGTCGAATACTGATGATAATCCATGACACAGGCTGAATACACAAGAATAGTGAGTCTCCTCTGAGATCATCACAAAATCAGTGAATTTCAGTCACATGAATAACACGAGCTAACACTGGCTCGGTAATACAATAACACTAGCTATTAGTGGCTCACACCCAGCTCGCATAATAAGCCTCGGAACAAGCCTGGCAGAAACGCTCAGTACTTTCCAGTAACAACAATACTGGTCGTAGATATCAATCCATCTAACGACAGCGCACTCTGCGGACACCATAATAACATCAATTAACTAGCCTTATACACAGTGTCATCATGGTAATTAAAACATTGGGTAAACCTTTCATAATTTCCTAACATTCATGAGATTACACCTATCAGAATTATCGCCTCAAATAGCGATCTCAATATGACGCGATGGTCATTCATATTATGAAATATCAAGCAGATGATTAGCCTACAGTTGAGATGCGTTCCTTGACCTAGTCAAAAACACATTTCACACAGTTATGTGACGTCAGAGTACGACTTGAAATAATGAGGAGTCTAGGTCTCACATGTAGCGGCGTGGTGGTTTATGGGTACAATAAACTGGTTTCTTACGTGCGACTAACTGCACTCAAAGCTTCTGCGTCCGGCAGAGATATATTACTCTCATTTAAGCAAGGATTCACATGATTCAGTCCTAGTATAACGACAGTAGTGGCTACGCGGGCTAAAGCGCTGCGTTAGGTCAAGGGGCCAAGCTCTCTGCTGACTCGGTAGACGCGTGGGTTCGAGCCCCACCGTCGGCTGTCCTTGAAATGGTTTTCCGTGGTTTCCCATTTTCAACACCAGGCAAATGCTGGGACAGTACCTTCTGACAGGCCACGGCCGCTTCCTTCCACATCCTTGCCCAGTTTCATTCATCTTCATCCATTCCATCTCTCATCCGACGCGCAGGTCGCCCACGGGCGTCGACTAGAAAGACCTGCACTCGGCCTCTCAGGAGGCTACACGAAAAAAAAAAAAAAAAAAAAAAAAAAAAAGTCCTAGTATGGGAATCGTACACGCATTTTCATTAACATACAAATGATTACTAGATTAGATACTGCCTGAATTTACGCGGTACGTCGATACAACATGTTTGGAACAGCAAACAAACTGGTATGAGAGATATGACATCATCACTCAACTGCTTTGGTTTCTAGACAGACGTTCCACTCCATCTGTTTACAAGCTTTCTTCAATAATGTTTGCGGGTCAACTCCTGAACACAAATTATATTGAAACGTACAACACCTTCCTCTCCTGGGTTGTTTAAACTTATACGTCGTTGTATTACAGGGTTCGATTCTTGTCTGGTAACATGAATAATACCCTAAATTAGTTCTCACTTAGACCTTTGTGGCTTCAGAGATGCATAACCAATACATGTTTCATAAGGAGATGAACGCATTTTCATATGATTTCATTATAATACTAACTTAAAGTTTGGAGCAATAGGGGTGCCACCAATAGAAGTAAAAGCCCATAAGGCCTGTAGTTTTTTCTTAACCCTGGACGCTCTATAGTAGAATCCTCACACGTGTTTCACAGAATTTATGGAGAATTATAACTGTATAATGAAAATGCTCACTGGCTTTACTCACAGTTGCAGACAATATTACAAGAAAGGCTCTCACAGGTCCGCTCACAGGCTTTAATGATACTCACGTGATATCAGCACACTGAAGCTATTACTTGTGCAAATCACTCGATATCACTGTAATCGAAAATGGTATAATTCGCGCACAACTCGTGGCGATTCGGTGGAAACAGTAGTGTATTTTCCACCCATACAGTTCAGTACTTACAGTTCGTTTTATAAGGTTTCTTTCACCTCGTTGACTTAGCAATTTCAACAGCGTGGTAAAAGATACAATATTTTCCACGTGCTGAATGAGAAAAATATGTCGAAAAAAATAGTAATTTCACAGTTTATCACTTTTATAATAAACTAGCAGAAGTACCCATTCTTCAAACGGTCTTCGGTATTAATAACCAGATGTTATCAATTGAGCTACTGTTGCAATGTTTAGGGGCTTGGAACCTGTTTGTTGGCAAAGAAACATGATTAGTTAAAATGTGCCCTCAAACTAAATTTACCTAATGTGTTCTTCCTGGCGTGAAAATAAAATTGAAATCCTCGTAGACGAATCGCAATACACGTCACATACGAACTGACCCTAACCGTTGTGTCAAGTGCCATACTACAGGAAGACCCCTTTTATAAATTATAAAGGCTTGTGGTGCATGAAAATTCAGTTTTTTTTGCCTCTAATGGCCCAAATTCCTAAAATCACCAAAAATGAGTCTACTATTTCAAATCAGGATTTTTTGAAAATAATGTTGCTGTTTGGAGATATAATAGACCTTCTGTACGACATATCGCACGTGTAAGTCGTGTGAAAAAATCTATGGTACTCCTTAAGCGCATTGATGAATTTTACAGTTTTAGTTGGTTCCGTGATAACCTTATAGCCATTTGCAACCTTTGACAGAAATGTAATAAATGGAGTGTCATTACTTATTCCAGAAATAGATGGAAAGTTGGATGCCACCTCTTGAGATACTGTTGTTATGGTTAGTGGCTTGCATTCCTTCTTTAGTTTATTAAATGAAAATAGTTTTCTGGGAATCTCTAAGAAACTGTTGGGTTTAGAGCCTTAAAATATAGTTTTCGGGGAACCTTTACGGCTCTTTAGGGGCCCCGAGTTTTGTTTCTGTCACCAAGGGTTTGAAAATGAGCTTTGTCTCGTCGCTGTACGCCATAATAATGATAATAATTAAAAGAATAGTAATAATAATAATATAACAATATAGGGATAGGGATATAATAGACGTTCCGTACCATACCCGCACGTGTAAATCACGTTTAAAAAATTTAGAGTACCCCTTGACCCCTTAAGCGCATTATATGTAATGATGAATATTTCAGCTTAATTTGGATCCGTTATAACCTTATTGCCATTTGCAAACCTTCACAGAAATATAATAAATGGAATTGCATTGCGTCTTACAGAAATAGATGGAACTCTGAGATTCTGTTGCCATTGTTACCGGCATGCATTCCTTCATTAATTTATTAAGTGAAATTAGTTTTTTGGGAATATCTCAAAAACTGTTGGTTTTAAGGCCTTAAAATGTGGTTTTCGGGGTCCTTTTAGGGCCCCCGAGTTTCGTTTCGCACATTGAGGGGCTGAAAATGAGCTTTGTCTCACCCTTCTACGCTTATTTCAGCATGTATTTTAATGGGGTAGGCCCCCTGTTATGAGAGGTACGGAGAAGAGTTACATCAATGATTAGTGTCGTGCCTCTGATGGATATCTGTATCAAATTTTACGTTGATCCACCCAGCCGTTCTCGAGTTATAAGAACACAAAAAATTGTGCACAGACAAACAGACAGACAGACAGACAGACAGAAAAAATAAATATTTTTGCGTGCATCCGTCACAAAACAGTCTGAAACGGGCAAATATGTCAAATTTCCGTGGAAATGCAGAAAAAACAGACATTCATTTTTATATGATAGAGAAGGGATATAATAGACCTTCCTTACCACACCCGCACGAGTAAAACGCGTGAAACAATTCTAGAGTACCCCTTGACCCCTTAAGTATTTCAGCTTAATTTGGATCCGTCGTAACCTTATAGCCGTTTGTAAACCTTCACAGCAATATAATAAATGGAATTGCATTGCGTCTTACAGAAATAGATGGACCTCTGAGATTCAGTTGCCATGGTTACCGGCATACATTCTTTCATTAATTTATTAAGTGAAATTAGTTTTTTGGGAATATCTCAAAAACTGTTGGGTTTAGAGCCTTAAAATGTGGTTTTAGGGCCGCCGAGTTTCGTTTCTCACATTGAGGGACTGAAAATGAGCTTTGTTTCACCCTTCAACGCCTATTTCAGCATGTATTTTAAGGGGGTAGGGCCCCTTTTATCAGAGGTACGGAGAAGAGTTACATCAATGATTAGTGTCGTGCCTCTGAAGGATATCTGTATCAAATTTTACGTTGATCCACTCAGCCGTTCTCGAGTTATAAGGACACAAAAAATTATCCACAGACAAACAGACAGACAGACAGACAAAAAAAATATTTTTGCGCGCATCCATCATAAAACGCGCAAATATCTCAAATTTCCTTGGAAATTCAGAAAAAAACAGACAAACTTTCATTTCTATATACAGTGTGGTCCACCCGCTCCTTATTATTTAGTTTTATGAAACCCAACTAACACGGCATTTCTCCCGATGGTCGATATTGCTCTGCGCTCTGACTGTGCGACAGCAATGTAATTGGGACATGGGTCTAGCAAAGAAAAACCGACCTTAAACTTTTCCCCGCCAAATACTATGGCCCATTCTACTAACATATGACTCACTGCTCCTTGAAATAACACACATACATGCAATTCGATCGAATTAATAGCTTACGCCACGTGATCTGTAATAGTAGAAAGTTAAATCAACACCATAAATCGTGATTGAAGACTTTGAGATGGACTTAAACGTTTGAGGTGGGACGGCTACTGTAACTACACCACGTTTAGCGAGTGGTATCTACCATGTGTTGGTGGCTGAGAGGTTTAAAGCCTGACCGTACATGATGGGCGCGAGCGGGTTGAATTCTGCTTCGAATCCAGTAGTAGGCATACTTTTTTGAACGGAAGCCCACATTCCATTTTAGTGGGGATGTAACTACATTGCCACATTTATTGCCTTACGACGTATTTTTGTGACGAGTACGTTGAATTTTGCTGATTTATTTACGAGAATACGATCGAACTCGGCCAAATTCCGGGACGGACTCTATCTTAAGGCCACGGCCGCCTCCTTCCCAATCCTTAATTGCAAATACACACATCATTATAAGCCCATAATAACTCAGGTTATCAGACAAATTCTACACACACTCCCAAGTAAACGGGGCTAAATGACCGCGATGTTCTAGCCCCTCACATGAAACAAAACAACAACATATCGAAGGATATTCTGATCGTCAGTGCTTGCATCGAAGTATACGTATTCCTTAGAATTTCCCATGGTATTATTAGCATACTTTCGATTTTTGGAAAAAATGAAAGAAGACTTATGAGATCTACACAGGGCCAAAAATTGTGTGTCTGTGTGTGAGTGTGTGTGTGTGTGTGAGACTGTGTGTCTGTGTGAGTGTATGTACTCTGAATGTCTGCCCCCACCCTATCAATTCGAACACGGTGAAACCTAATTCAACGAAATTTGGCACAGAGGTAGAACTAGCAAAGGGCACCTCAGTTTCATGTTTTATATCACCGCCATCTTGACGGAAACGTAATGGCGGCCACCCAAATGTTCAAAGCTTAAATCAAATTACGACTAACCTAATCATCCGATCTCCACCAAATTTTGCAACAACATATACTTATATGGCGAGCGTCGTTTATTTGAACTACCAGGTCATCATCCAATTAGTGTGCATATGGCGGCCATGGCCAGTGCCATGTTTTATATTGCCGCCATCTTGACGAAAACGTAATGGTGGCCATCCAAATGTTAAAAGCTTGAATCAAATTACGACCAACCTAATAATCTGATCTCTACCAAATTTTGCAACAACATACCTTTATGTATAGAAAATCTTTTGACCACACTACAAGGTCATCAGACCAATAATGTGCGGATGGCGGCCATGTATGTGTGCAAATCGATTCCCCCTATCTTTTCAAACACGGTGAAACCGAATGGAACGAAGTTTGGTACAGAGGTAGCACTAGCAAAGGCCACCTCAGTGTCATGTTGTATATCGCCGCCATCTTGACCGAAGCGGAATGGCGGCCACCGAAATGTTAAAAGCTTAAATCAAATTACGACCAACCTAATCATTTGATCTCTACCAAATTTGTCAACAACATACCTTTTTGTGGTAAGCATCTCTTGACTGAACTACGAGGTCATCAACCCAATAGTTCGCAGATAGCGGCCATGTATGTGTGCAAATAGATTCCCCATATCAATTCAAACACGGTGAAACCGAATTGAATGTTTTTTTTTTGCAGAGGTAGCACTAGCAAAGGGCACATCATATTCATGTTTAATATCCGTATAGCATGTTGTATTTCAAGAAGCTACTACAACTAACATTCAATTATACTCCTTGAAAAGGACAACGAATTATAACAATACCCATTCATTTAGGAGAAAGTAGGCTATGCGTTCTTTACCGAACATCTTGTTTTGTTATTAAATTTTAACAAATAGTCTTAGCATATCTTTAGGCCAGTATCACACGACACTCGCTGACAAGGAAGCTGCTGTGATCGCTGGTACAAAATCCTGTATGATTCTGTTCTCTTCGTCAGTATACCCGCTTGTATTACCGAAGTGTATCACACGCTAGCATTTTGTACGCTAAGTTGTATGAAGTAAAACCGAAGGGCTGTCGTTGAGGGCATTATTTGCAGTTAATTCGCCTTAATAACGCAAAACGGTCGCGAAACTTGCTTTAAGTAAATTAGAAAACATGCTTGGTACTGAATGCATTCCAATCAATATTTAAGATCTAACTGTAATAATTTAATAGTTTACCATACGCGTTAATAAGAAGCGCAACAAAACCTCCAGAGTGTGTTGAAAATGTGTGCAAGTGTTATTGCGCCCGCTCGCTCTTTCGAAGATCCCGGGTTCAAGACTATCCAACGGCAGACTTTTAAAATTCTTTTTAACTATTTTATTATACCCTCCCTACCACTTACAGCAAGATTTCAACTTGGTTTTGTTCACATTATCTACGAAGATGATAGGGAAAGTTATTTTCTTGTCTCATTTAAATGGCTATTTTCCCTAAATACTGTTCAAAACCATGGATGGATAGTATTCGTTATAATTATTATATTTTTAGTCGATTTTACCCTCCATGTTAGGTTTTCCCACGGACTCGGCGAGGGATCCCATCATTACCGCCTCTACGGGCAGTGTCCTGGAGCTTGAAACATCTCGTCTGGGGGATACAACTGGGGAGGTGGGATCAGCACCTCGCCCAGGTGGCCTCACCTGCAAAGCGAACAGGGTCCTCTTGACGGATGGGAAGGGAGGGGAAGATCGGGAGGGACAGGAAAGGAAGAGGGAAGGAGTCGGCCGTGGCCGTACGGTTGCTAACATCCCGGTATTAGCCCGAAGGCGAAGTGGGAAACCACGGAAAACCACTTTGAGGATGGGTGAGGTGGGAATCGAACCCCTCTACTTATTTGGACCACCCGAGGCTGAGCAGACCCCGTCCCAGTCCTCATACCACTTTTCAAATTTCGTGGCAGAGCCGGGAATCGAACCCAGGACGTCCGGGGTGGCAGCTAATCACGCTGACCACTACGCAACGGAGGCGACTCTATTCGTGATAATTAGAATTTTAATAGTTCAATATTTATCCCAGAATAATAATATGACACGTTCTGTAATTACTGCCTTGCTGCGAGGCTGAACGGTAACGTTCTCGCTTGCTGTGCCCAAGGTTGCAGGTTCGTATCCTGGCGCAGTCAGCTGGCTTTTGAGGGTGCACAAATGCGAGGGAGCCATGTCAGTAGATTTACTGGCACGTTGAAGATACCCTTCGGAGCAAAATTCCGGCACCCCGACGTCTCTAAAAGCCAGAGTAGTTAAAAGGGACGTAAAACCAATAACATTATAACTATCTGTATTTACTGTATGTTTGGGGCAGATGACCTCGTAGTTCCGCCCCTTAAAACCTCACTAACTAACTATTACTGTAAGTGTATAGCAATCGCTTTTCGCACAGAAGCCGCTGAAAGAAATTATAGTTTCGGTCTGATGTATTTATTCGTGAGCCTACCCAAATAACAAATCTATTTGTTATGTGGGTCGTCTGATTTAGTCGGAGTTTTCATTTAAACAAAGGTGGTCAAAATTTCGAACACTTGCTACCTTGAATATACAGGATACCTTGCTTTCGTTCTACAGATCGTTATGTCGTCGTCCAATCTGGCTGCGTACCATCGGAAAAGTACGGTCCTTTTGAGGACCAAATAAAAAATCACTCGTTGGAACAGATAGATATGCGTCCATAATACATCCACAATAAACGACATTAAGCAAAAAAATGTACTAGTTCAGGGTTCGAACCTACTACAATGCGACTTCGTTGACGCTACTCTAGCAATTCTTGATTTAGTCACCATAACTACCGAGAACCATTGAGTATTGCTGGCATGTATTGAATCTATTCGTAGACACTTCCTGTCCAAACGTAAGAAGGTGTTATTCGTAGCTCTGATCGCTTCAATCATGCATTATATTTGAGGTCATTGAAAGAACACTGCCACTATTGATTTCTACTATATTCGCGAGGATGTACTCAACAGTAAAGTTGTACAATGGACGTACTAATGTTTTTAGGATGACTGTGATATACGCGTTAGTTGGGTTGCCTTCCTCCAAAAAAAATAAGGGGCGGGTGGACCACACTGTATATAGAGATTACGCACAACTAGGCGTTTCGCATGTAATATGCAATCACTGCGGTGCCTTAAATACTCGATGCACACAGATATAGTTTGACTTCACTAAAAGAGTAGACTTGTGATAACGTGGGCTCTAACAGACCCAAACTTGAATACGTCTGTCTTCGACAGACTCGAAACGTGGTGTGTTAAACGCCGGATCAGCGTTCCGGGTTCAACGAAAAACTCTAGTCATTGAGCGACTAATTAGGTCCAGTTTGCATATCCGCGATGGAAATACCTTTGCCCTAACCATTTAAATACACAACAATGTGGTAAATTCATACAGAATTACAAAATGATAAATCCTGAGACTCGTAGAAGTAAAATATGTAATAGGATATGCTCAGGAAAAATAGTAGTGTGTTTCTCCAAAGTCAAGAGAATATCCAATATCATCACAAAGCTCGCGCTGGCTTCTGGGTGCGTTCTGCGCTGTGGCAAAGCACTCACACATTCCTTCAAAGTTAATGTCACCGGGGATGAGCTCATACGGGCTCAATACACACATCAAGAATGTTTTGCATATTGTGATTTAGTGACTTGTTGATTTTTCTATGTGGATGTAATCACATTATTCACAATATAGGGTACATACTGTGCCCGTTAGTTCGGAGACCAACGCCCACATATGCGTGAACCTTGAAATCGGTTGAGCATGAGACTCGGAACACACTCGAGGCAAACTGGTTAGAAAAATTGTGCCAAATCGAACTCTAGTTCCACTCTTGAATATAGGAAAGAAAGAACACAAAATTCTTAAAAACACTCCACTTTTACTCAAATAAAAATATCACACACAAAATAAAACACTCCTGCCCAAATCAACATGGTTGTAAAAATAGAGTCCTTTACCCTGAGATTCCTGATCAAAAATAACTGGTGAACCTTCACTCAAAATGTCTTATTAAATAAATAAGTGTTCAATCATGTCCACACAATCTGACCATTCACAAATTAATTATTCACATATTAAAGCGTGCGATGAATTTCGAAAAACCTCACTAAATAAATAAGACTGGGAATATCTGAATAGCATTTGACACTTGGGCAAGACTTGAAAAGAAATACTTGAATAAATATCTGGTATTTGCTCGGCTAGAATAAATAGAACAAAGTTTGGATAAATAGAACTAAGCTTGGATACGCATGACTACGCTGAACAAACTACAAATACATGGCAACGTTCTTCTTACTTTAGATTTTTCAGGACATCAATTAATTAGGCCTTCAGCTCGGCTACGGTTGGTGTGGTGCGGTTCCTCCATTAGTTGGTTTGTGCGCCCCATAGCAAACACGACTGCGTCAAATCCTGGCCGGAGTTGGCAACGGTTTCGGACAGCTTTCCATTTGATCACCCATCATGGATGTTCATGGTCCCCTAATGGCCTGGAATCGACATCTGTTTCCTTCTTCTGTCTTATTTCTCCTCTATCCATCTCCGATGTTTAGTGCATATTCATATCAATTTTCAAAGCGTAGAAAGATCTAGAAAAGCAATTCTTTGGATTGTCGCAATGTTCTGCACACATGTTGGGAATGTCAATATAATAGCCTTTTCGAAGGTTCTGCAATCGCTTGGCTAGCTGTTATACAAATGGTATGCCGCCTAAGCTGTAATTTCAACAGTGAGCTCGTCACTTATAATACTTGCTGTTCACTGCTTGATTCGTTTGCTGCACTAAGTTAATGGCTTCTAACAGGCGCACACTCCAACAGAATGTTCTAGTACCTTCCGTGCCCTGCGATAACACTGTGGCGTTCTTACGTGCGACCACCCTCAGCTGTTCATGTATTATTGCCTCGGCTTGTAACTCACTCAGCCCTGGTGCACTACAAATATTTCCACGATAAGTTAATAAGTTCAAGTTCAACTGGAAAATGACCAAGAGATAATAGTTTTTTCAAACACTCACATGCAACGGCAAAATCTTATGTTCTCTGTACTTATAGAGCGTAGGGGCTGTCGAACTGGCTGCGTGGCCTAAATTCCCGGCGCACTGGTTACACAGCCAATCGGACTTGGCACTTCTCATATACTGCTAGCAAAGATAATGCTCAAGCACAAATAGCTGACTGCAAGAGAGCTGCCATAAAGCTAGCTGCCGCGACCTTTATACTGCTCGGAGGTGTGGCTTAAGGTCCGGATGACGTAATCCTCCAAAGCTTCTTTCATTCATATCTCATGAACGCGTGCCGATAGAAATACAATTCTTTTGTAGATTCATCATAAATATCAGGCCTATTTTATAACGTAGTCATCTCCTCTGTTGGGCAACGGGATAAGCTTTGGTCAGATATTCTGGCATATTCGATGACTCGTCATTCGCTGCACACTCGCGATCAGGAGGGGACAGGATCCCTACTTTCACGGCACTCGTTTGAAAATGCAGCGTGGCACTTCATTCAAACCCTTCAAACGACATGACCGCTCCCGGCACGGGTGCAATACAAAGAAAAACAACACACAATCTGATCTGCAAAAGAGAGAGAAACACACAACGAACAACGAATAACAAAAACACCGTGTATGGCCACCACAAGCTCTAAGGCATGCTTGCAGACGACGAGACATACTGAGCACCAACGAATTCAACCTGGTTTGGGGCAGATTATCCCGCTCTCTGACAGCAGCTACAATCAGTTGCCCGTTAAAAGGGACGTAAAACCAATAACATCAATCAGTTGCTGTTTGTTTGTTGGAGTATTGGGACAGTGCGAAATTGTCCCCTTGAGCTCTTTCCATGCGTGTTCAATACAGATCGTGTCCGCAGAATAGGCAGGCCACTCCATTCTCTGTATGGCATGCATCTGAAAGAACTGATTGACCACCCCAGCTCGATGGGCACGAGCATTATCGTCCACTAGTGTAAAGCCCTCACCCATTGTGGCAGTGAATCCTCTAACGACAGGTTCAAGGAAGTTATCTCTGTACACCAGACCAGGCATGTTACCGTGGATAGGAATTTGAGGCGTACGTCGACCAAATATGATTCCACCCCAACATATGACTGAACCTCCTTACTGTTTGTATCGTTCGGTGACTTCCGTACTGTATATAGACCTGCCAAGAAAATTAAATATGGTCTGAGGGCTGGAACGGGGTATAATCTTCCCCATGAGGCAAAACTGAGAAGATACAGGTTCGATTCATATCTCAGGTATCCAGTAAGTGGTTTTCCGTGGTCTCCTACCTCTACTCCAGGCAAATGCTGGGATGGTACTGTACCAGTATTTTTCTGTAGCAATTGGAACGGAGCAGTTGGCTACACGGACACAGATTTTACGAGTATAAAATGCGAGATGGAAGTGTTACGCAAGAACCAGCTGTGACACCTAGAGTATAGGCATTCCGCAACGATACCAAGAATGATGTTCTATTCAAGGTTATTGTCACCGGCCAGCTCGCAGCTGAGTAGAAGCAAGGTAATCATATGGTCGACTGACGAGATTTAGATCCATAAGAACGCTGAATGAGATGTTTGACGGATTTTGAAGAATACAGAATTGAAAGTATATATTGCTGTGCACCAGGCATTAACATGAGTATGGAGGAAGCTGAATCTATTGAGATTTTGTAGGATATGATACTGTATGTAGAGCGGAAAGGAATTATTTGTTAAACATCGAGTTTCATCGAGATATCAAGGTCAGAGTGGGGGTAAGTAGGAGCTAGAGAGAGCTTGTGAGCAGAGCAGGAGTACCTTACGTCTTTGATCGGTGAAGAGTTCACATCGTGTCTTAATCTAGTCTCCAATACGTGAAATTTCGAGAACGTAGTGTGTGACAGACAGCATTATACTAGTGACCTACGATGGAGATGTACTCCAGTCTTATTTAGTTATAGCTCGCAAGACGTATTAACTATATTGGAAGTTTAAAGACATTCAATTATTTTGGGAAAAGCGTTTCAGTACAGACAATTCTCTACAACAGTTCACGATGTTATTTAACGTGAAGTTAGGAGGAATATTACCACAGCCTATTAAATCTACGACTATGTGTGATTAAATTGAAGAAGGAGCACATCATACAGAGTGACCGAGAATGCCAAGAGCAATCATCTACGCTTATATGTTTGAGAATTACTTCAAAATCATGGAGGAAGCGAGGTCAAACCACTTTACAACTCTAAAATGAAATGCTACTACGAAATTAAAAGATACTTCAACCAAGAGAGATGGAGTCGACAATCTGGACGAACGAGAACCTGTAATTATGAGATGCAGTCTACAATCCAGGAAGGGACGAGTGGGGTCAGTAGTCCACTATCTCAGTTCGATGCCAGGAGAAGTAGATGGGTGACCAGAACCGCAGTTTCTTTCGGGGAGGACACTGTTGCGGATTCCTGAATATGCAATTTCTACAAGACACAAGGCAGAGAAGATGATTTTCTATATGTAGTAGTAGTTCGAGGTATATTGGAGTTGACCATTTCGCCATTTTTGTCTAGTTAAATTGGAGTGTGGTGTAGATATGATGTTTCTTCATATTTCGCCATATTTTCAATGAGAATTTTGATTCGTTTGCGAATGCATCCTATATTTTTCAATTTTTGATTTTGGATTAAATTTATTTAGGATTTTAGATATTTTCAATTTGCTAATTTTAAATGAAGATTGTTCTTGTTGAGAAGACATGCAATAGGGAGAAGATATGCGATATGAAGAAGATTTATGATTATAGGAAGAAGAATTGTAGGATTAGGATTTGATAGACATTTTTGGATGAAGTTTACGAATATTTTCGAGAATTATTATATCATGATCAACGATGTTAGGAAGTATTGAATGGAAGAAATATTTTGTCAAACGCATTTAGAAACATGTAATGAAGAGCTTATGGACTATGAACAGTAATATTAAATATTCTCATATTTTGAGATGTCCTATTAAAGCTCTATTTGAATGATATATATTGCAGTCAATTACATTCTAATGAATTTCAGTGAGTAATTTTTATTAACGTGATTTTCATGGTGTGGAAGGTATTGCAGTCTTATGGATTTCATTTGAGTTAGGATTATTGCCATACTTTCTTATTTGCAGTCAATTAAATTCTAATGGATTTCATATGAGCAATTTTATTGACATGATTTTCATGGTGTAGATTTTATTGAATTCTAATGAAAATTGGATTAATTTTGAGACCGAGAATTTAAAGTTGTTTAATATTGTTTATTACGAATAAGTTCTGATTGAGAGTAACTAAATATATTATTAATAAAATATAATGATGAGTATTATGAAACAGTATAGCTATATGAATTCAACCAAATGAGCATTGAACATGTATTCAATAAATTGAATCCAGCAGGGATGCATAAAATTGTCGAGTGGCATAAGAATTTGCATCGTGTGTATTTAAAGCGTATTGAAATGTTATGAAGTAATTTTGGATACAGACGTGGTATTGAATTTATTGAAGTATTATGAAGTAATGTTGAATACAGAAGTGGTATTGAAGTTATTGAAATATATATTGAAGCTACAAGAGAGTGCAATACTTGTGTATTATGTGATTATTTACAAAGAATTTTAGCCGTGTTACATGACACGGATAATTATTTGGAGAATATGATGATGTATTTTTATGCTGTAGAAAGGATTTATGGAAGCGAAAATGTTGATGGGATAGGATTAAATATTGAATAATGTTAAACATGTTGGTTTTTGGAAGTATTGATAAACGAAGCTCATGATAATATTCCGTATTATCATTATTAATTATTTGCCACGAATTTTAAATTAACGTTTGAACTTAGCTTAATTGCTCAGTCAATTAGGCCAGAATATGATTACAATTTACTGCTTTGACGAAATGAAAGAATATGAAATACATTTTGGTGATGATAACAATATGATGGATTTAGTTGTGATGAGGAAATATGAATATGTAAATTAGTGTATATATTGTTACAATATACACTGAAGAAAATGGAAATTGCAACACCCAGAAGGAGTAGTGCTACATTGCTGCAATTGAACATGCAGGACGAGTGTTCGGTTGTGATTCGATGATTACACTTTCAGGTCCCTCTGACCGCAAGTGTGGACAACAATCAATACAGGATGTGCCCACCACGAGCTGCAATACATTGATGAATTCGGCGAGGCATGGAGTCATTAAGGCCATGGATCGCTTCCTGAGGAATTGTGGCCCATGCTTGCTGCACTGCACTGGTCATTTGTTCCAGAGTTGTGGGTGGCTGAGGACGGTTGGCCAGTTGTCGACCCGTCATGTCCCACACATGCTCAATAGGACTGAGGTCCGGAAATCTAGCGGGCCATTCTAAGGTTGTGATGTCGTGGAGAGCTTCTCTGGAGATGCGTGCAGTGTGAACCCGGGCATTGTCCTGCTGAAACATCCCTTTAGCAATGTTCGCCATCATAGGGACAACCACTGGATTGAGTACCCTATCAACGTACTGTCGAGCAGTCATAGTGCCCTCAACAAGCACTAATTGTGATTTCACATTAAAGCCAATAGCTCCCCAGACCATAATGCTTGGTGTTGGCCCTGTGTGCTTCTCGAAAATATGGTCTGGGCGGCCCCTCTCCCCAGTACGTCGGCGTACACGATTCCGGCGATCACTGCGGGCAAGACAGAAGCGTGATTCATCACTAAAGACGACCCTATGCCATTCGTCGACCCACGTCGATCGTTCTCGACACGTCACTGTTGTGGGGTCAATGGAACACCTTCTGCAGGGACACGGGATCGTAAGCCAGATACACGCAGGCGATTACCAACTGTTTGTTGTGTAACGTGGGGTGCCACAGCTGCTCGAATTTGCGCTACTGTTGCATGGGGTTCCATCCGGGCCATCCGAATGATGCGGCGATCCTCTCTCACAGTTGTCTGTCGCGCTGGGCCTGTGCCAGGTCTAAGAGTGTGGGTACCTTCATTTGACCACTGCTGCCATACACGTTGTACCGTAGATGCATGTCGGCCAAGACGTGCAGCGACAGTCCTTAGCGATAATCCAGCCTCACACAGCCCAATAATCCGAGCTCTCTCAGACGGCGACAGTTGTTGATAGCATGCTCTTCTCTGTCGTCGAGGCATGTTTGACGGGGAACACTTCACTGCACAGACTGCAAGTCAACTACGCTACACCAGAGTCCGTATACTGGAGTTGATTCCTCCGCGACCAATCACGTCGGGAGAACTGTAGCAACAATCCAATGGGTCTGAAACTTTGGTTGTTTACATACCTACATGGCATCGTTCCATATCTTGAAAATCAACACAAACGACCAATGCCTTCATGGTGTTGCAATTTCAATTTTCTTCAGTGTATCTTCGTTATTATTGAAAGGAATAAGACTTCGAACAATGTTATTAACTTATATCATGTTAAGCTATGTATAAATTTAGGTTGAGTGTTGTATAGTTTTGAGAACGGGAATATCCACGTGTAATTGTGGGATATTCTATTGAACTTCATGCATTTATTTGTTTCAAGAGTGAAACATTTCTACGACCAGTCCATGCCGTGTGATAGAGTATTTTGATTTTCTTTGATTAGGAATTTATAATGTGCTCGTACTAGCTTCGAATTAATACATTGAGTGTTTTTATGCAAATTTGAATTGTGATTTATAATAATTGGTGACAGATTGTGTTAGGCAGACCAGTGACAGGTATTACTCCCATATTAGTCCCTTTGCTTTGAGATTTATTTTTCTTGATTCTCAATTTTCATCGACTGAGCTAGCTCATTTTTTTTTTCATTGCTCATTTTCTTAACGCAATCTTGATAGGATAGGTGTGTTCCCTTTCATGTAGTGCTTGTCGGTAGGATTTTGAGGGTTTTTCTAGCCGGGGACTTTGAGGTTCTACGATCCAGCTGTTCCATCGGATTCGACAAGTACTGTTCATGATTAATCGGGCACAGTACATAACTTATATGCACGGCCGCTTCCTACCCAAATCCTACCTCAATTACAAATACACACACTAGTACAGATATTACAGTGACACAGGTAATTCGACAACTTCTACACACACCCAAGTACAAGGGGCGACATGACCACGATATCGCAAAAGCCATAAAGAATCAACTACTGTATATTGACACTATTAATTCTTATCTCACCACGAGGACACTGCTACCGCTATTTCAAGAAGTGTCGAGCAGGACTTCCCGTCAGATAATGTGCAAAATGAATTACACTATATGACGGCGAAATTTAGTCATTGCATTAATCCACGCGTCAGAGAGTGCAACTATCCCTTTTTACATCATACGCCGGCTTTTCTTGAAGTGCCTAGGATTTGCATGAAATGACGAATTTCACTATCTGACTACGACTTACCGGGTGAAACAGCAGCCCCTATTAATATTGTTTTATGCAGCCCAACTTTGTTCTAGTATATCTATATATATAAAAATCAATGTTACGTGATAGTTTGTCTGTATGTCTGTGGGTATGTCTCCTATGCGTTCATATACCATTCGTCCGATTGCGATGAAACTTGGGTGAGATGTTGGGTACACTCCAAGGAAGGTTTCTGACTTAGTAAATCCATTTTACAATAGGTAGCGCACGCGTAGATTCAACAAATGAGCGACGATGCGCGAAGCATTTCAACAAAGTCACGTATGTGTTCATATACCATTCGTCCGATAGCGATGAAACTTGGGTGAGATGTTGTGTACACTTACGTGAAGGTTTCAAAATTAATGAATACATTTCACAGTAGATAGCGCACAAGTAGATTCAACAATGAGCGACGACACGCAATGCGTTTCAACAAAGTCCCGTATGCATTCATATACCATTCGTCCGATAGCTATGAAACTTGCGTAAAATGTTGTGTACACTGCAGGGAAATTTTCTGGCTTAGTACATCCACTTTACAATAGGCAGCGCACGAGTAGATTCAACAAATGAGCTACGACGCGCGAAGCATTTCAACAAAGTCACGTTTGCGTTCATATACCATTCGTCCGATAGCGATGAAACTAGGCTGAGATTTTGTGTGCACTCCAGGGAAGGTTTCTAGCTTAGTAAATCCCTTTAAAAATTGGTAGAGCACGAGTAGAATCAACAAATGAGCAACGACGCACGAAGCGTTTCAACAAAGTCCCATATAATTTCATATACCATTCATCCGATAGCGATGAAACTTGGGTGAGATGTTGTGTACACTCCAGGGAAGGTTTCTGGCTTAGTACATACATTTTACAATAAGTATCGCACCAGTAGATTCAACAAATGAGCGATGACATGCGAAGCGTTTCAACAAAGTCCCGTATAAAGTCATATACCAGTCGTCTGATAGTGATAAATGTTTGGTGAATTGTTGTGTACACTCCAGGAAAGGTTTCTGGCTAAGTAAATCCATTTTACAATACGAAGCGCACGTTTATATTCAACAAATGAGTGACAGCGCACGAATCGTTTAAACAAAACCCCGTATACGTGCATATACAATTCATCCGATTGCGATGAATCATTGATGAGTTATTGTGTACACGCCAGGGAAGGGTTTCGACTTAGTAAATCCATTTCACAACAGGTAGCGTACGAGTAGATTCAACAAATGAGTGATAGCGATGAAACTTTTGAAAGTTGTTGTGCACGCTTCCACGAATGGTTCTAAATTAGAAAATCCATTGTACGATAGCTTAGAGGCAGTTAACATGTTGTGTCTCCAAAAGCACTTCAAGAAACAGAATTTCAACGCCAACACTTTCTTTGATTGGCATTGCAACGCATGCCGGGTACAGCTTGTTAATAATAAAAACAAATTCAGTGAAGAAATAAATAGAAGGATTATTAAGGGAAACAGAGCCTATTTTGCCAATCTGAAACTCATTAAGTCGCAATTGTTGTCGCATAAAACAAAACTCAATATTTACAAGACTTTGATCAGACCAGTGTTAACTTATGGCTCAGAAACATTGAATATGTTGGTTCAGGATTGCAATAAACTTAGGGTGTTCGAGAGGAAAATAATACAGAGAATTTATGGTGCTGTATTGGATAGAGGAGAATGGAGGATATGAACTAATAGAGAAATAGATGAAATCCTCAAAAGCGAAGACATTGTTCGATATATAAAGTCACAAAGACTGCGATGGCTGGGCCACATTGAAAGGATGGGAGACAAAAGAACAATAAAGATTATATATAAAACCAGAATGGAAAGAAGACGACGCCTGGGAGACCAAGGAATCGATGGAGCGATGAAGTGGAGGTGGACTTGCAAACAATGAACGTACGACCCTGGAGAACAGCTGCCCAAGATCGAGATCGATGGAAATCTGTGGTTGGCAAGGCCAAAGCTCACACCGGGCTGTAGTGCCAGATAAAGGAGAAGACTACAGAGTAATACGAGGGGAAAATAATAGTGTTCAGTATTGTTTGCAGGATATGCTTGCAATGCATTATTTCAGTACGGGATGCGAGCAGAGAAATATCGACCTTCCTGACAACACGCCTTATTTGGGTTGCATAGAACAATATTATTAGGGGCAGCTGATTCGCCCAGTATACAGGATATTTCATATAAATTAAGAACGGCGAGCGGTGGTTTTTTGAACCACTGCTGCAGTGGCCTTGGCCGAGCTTGTGGCGCGCCACGGCCCCCTGCTGTAGTATTGAAAGCGCGAGCACAGTATATACTTTGGCCTTACAATAGGCGTGCAGGTGTTCAGTCGCCAGTCTGAACCTCAGCTGCTATCATGGTGACACGGTTATAATTACAACATCGTATTTTTGTATGTAAAATTTACTTTAAGTGCGAGTCTGCTCGGCGGGTACGTGATGCATTTGTTCAGCAATTTCCTGATGAAGTGTCACCTTCACTAGCACAGATTCATGTAATTGGAAATAAGTTTGGCACTACTCAGTGCTCAATAAAAACATAAAATTAAAGATTAGAAACATTACAGTGGCAGAACTCACTCGCGTCAGCCAGAATGTGGTTACCAGATACAATGCCTTTATAACCCAGGAAGGACGACACTTCCAGCATTTTTATAAGGTAATATTTCATATAGGATTGTACACACGCTTAAAACAGAGGGTCACGGCGCGCCACAAGCTCGGCCAAGGCCACCGCAGCAGCGAATAACAAAACCGCCGCTTGGCGTTCTTACTTTATATGAAATACCCTGTATCTCGTAGGCAACAGTTAAGTCATGGTGATGCAAAGGGAAGCAATTAAAAGAATGCAGCCAATGGGGTATAAAGGAAGCATAAGCTCATTAAAGGTGCAAAGCTTGGACAACGTGACACTCTTAGTTTACAGTTCTTGGCATGGCTAATGCCACCGTGTTTCTTGCACAGTTTACAAACAAAGTCAAAGTCTGGATCATGAAAATGTTTTGCCGTGCATAGTTTGAGGTGGAAATCTTTGGCAGTGAAGCGCGTAACGAGATGCCTTTTTAATGGTCTGCTTTAGATAACAGACCGGAAACTGCAATCCGGCACCATTGCATTGTTGACTCCGGACTGATATCCAAGTGGCCACAATGCAGTAACATTGGAGTAATTTTATGTAGATGTCCAGAGATCATAGTTTATTTCTTTCCAATCCGTCGTTTGCATAACATTTGTTGCATGAAACTTGCTCCAGATCATGGAGTAATAAGGAGATGCCCTGTCGACTTTATTAACATCTATGACCAGTGACTGCATCAATAAACGCCTGTAGTATGATTTAAAAGTGCTAGTCACCCGTTGGTCAATAGGTTGGTTGTATTGGGTGCAAACCAGGCCACCAATGCATTGGAAAGCATGTCATGGGGTGGCAAGTGGCAGTGTCGAGGAAAAGGATCACTTGGCGAATTTTATTTTTCATCCTAGAGTTCAAGACGCTCAGACATTCTTCTAGTATAGCACTGGTCATCCAGGCTTGATTGGAAGCTTAATGAAGTTCAAGTTTTTACGTTCGACCCTGACTATTATATGTCAGAAAACTGTACTATAATGAGGCTCATTTTAACACTATTTGTCATTATGAAATAGTTTCTCCCACCAATCAGAGCTTAAGAAACAGTTGTTTGACCAATTAGATAATCAGATGCGCTGCGTTCCACGGCCTTCTAATTTAAATTTCACTGCCTGGCCTAGTGTCATAGTAGGGTAATTGAGGAGGCCATGGTCAAATACAAGGCATTCTCTGCGTCTAAAGCGCTCTGTTCAGCACATAAAACTGGCGAAATCTCGACAGATATTTATGAATATTTATGTTCGAACATAAAATAGTTATAATAATTATCGTCGAACATAAACAGTCGTATGCAACTCGCCTATAATGGTAACTATTTTTGTTTGAACATAAATATTCATAAATATCTGTCGAGATTTTGCCAGTTTTATGTACTGAACAAAGCGCATGGGACGCAGAGTATACCTTGTATTTGACCATGGCCTCCTCAAATACCCCACCATGACACTAGCCACGCAGTAAAATTTAAAATAGGAGGTCGTGGAAGTCAGCGCAGGTGCGATGCTATCCTTACCTAATTGGTCACATGACTGTTTCTTGAGCTCTGATTGGTGGGAGAAACTGTTTCATAATGAAAAATAGTACTATAATGAATATCATTATGATACAGTTTTCTGACATATAATATTTACATTTCGACAACATCGAACATAAATAAATAATCACTCTACTGTAGTTCAGAGGCAAAATGATCACGTTGTCCAATGCCCTCAAATGAAACAACAACTTACCTGTCACTGAGATCTGATGTTATATGAACGTTGTGGACTGGTAAGCACACGTAAATTATAAGAACTATTCATAAACACTTGACTGTCCTCCTGTTCGTAGACCTCCATGAACGTCATCGTTTAATAACGGTCCTACACCTTCCTCTTACAAACCGCTGGGTGCTTCGACACTGGTTAATCACTGAAGCAGTTTTTAATGTACTCGTTTCTGTCACAGTTCCAGTTAAACTCGTTACGTGGTTCTCGCCGTTCCCAATGACTACAGGAAAGCAAGCACACAGAAGTAATAATGTACACAAAACTGTGACAAGGTGTAACCTCGGAAGATTGCTTAAAAAGTACGCCATAACTGTGAGGTCGTGTTCATAACGCGAACAACTCCTCTTGCACATCGGTAGTCATCTATCACGTTGTGGACATGGAGGTTATCTCGGGATTAAGACGATCACGTGATGGATGCAATGTAGTCTGGAGAACATCTTCGTCAGTGTGTGTTATAATTAATAGAAGCACAAAGGTCATATTACGAGGAAATAGAACTCATCTTAACCATATCGTGATTTCGCGGCCAGCATTCTTGGCTTTCACCCCGGAGTGGAGGTCCGGGTTCGATTCCCAGCTCTGCCAAGAAATTTAAATTCTGTTGTCAGGGCTCAGACTCATGAGGCAAAACAAAGAAGAGGAGGGTTCCTACATCAGTCATTATGAAAGTGGTTCTCCATGGTCTCCTACTTCTACTCCAGTCAAATGCTGGGAAGGTTCCTGAATTAAAGCCATAGCCGCATCCTTCCAAATCCTATCCTCAATTTGCAAATAAACACACTAGTACAGCCATCATAATAACACAAGTTAACAGACAAATTCCACACACACACCCAAGTAGACAGGGCCACATGACCCTAAAATAAGCAAGAACAACAAAACACATGTTGATCACAATGATTATGATTACATAATAATCGTTGGTATTGGTGTTGCTGATTAATTCAGGGACTTTGCGACATCGTGGTCATGTAGCCTAGTGTATGTGTGTGTGTGATCTGTCTAATAACCTGTGGCATTGTGATGGCTATACTAGTGTATTTGCAAGGGCTAAGATTTGGGTTGGGCGTAGCCGTGGCCCATAATTAAGTTACATCCTGGAATTCGCCTGGAGTAGAAGTGGGGACACCACGAAAAACAACTTAGAGGATGGCTGAAGTGGGATTCGAACCCCACTCTTCTCAGATCTGCCTCACGAGACTAATAGGACCCCATTTCAGCTTTCTGACCATAATTACAATTCTTGGCAGAGCTGAAAAATGAACCTGGACCATTTTTTCTTTTACTTGTTTCTGTTAATTTTTTCCCAGTGTTTGGTTTCATTGTACATGAAGACGTCACAAACACCCAGTCCCCGAGCCAGAGGATTTAACCACAGAAGATTAAATTCGCCATGGCCCGGCCAGGAATCAAACTCGGGACCTTCTGGAAAAAGCCTAGCACGCTAACCAATTAGCTACGGAGCAGGACCGTTGCTGCGACGGGCAAGAATGCTAGCCCATAGCCCACGAGATGGACACAATAATAATCAGTTTATTACTTATGAGTCGCTTCCGTAGCGTAGCGGTCAGCATGGTTAGCTGCCGCCCCGGAGGTCCTGGGTTCGATTCCCGGCTCTGCCACGAAATTTGAAAAGTGGTATGAGGACTGGAACGGGGTCTACTCAGCCTCGGGTGGCCGAAATGAGTAGAGGGGGTTCGATTCCCACCTCAGCCATCCTCGAAGTGGTTTTCCGTGGTTTCCCACTTCGACTTCGGGCAAATGCCGGGATGGTTCCTACTGTAAGGCCACGGCCGTCTCCTTCCCACTTCCTTGCCTAACCGTCCCACTCTTCCCATCCCTTCATCAGGCCCCCTGTTCGCTTTGCAGGTGAGGCCGCCTGGGCGAGGTACCAATCACACCTCACCAGTTGTATCCACTCCGATTAGATGTTCCCAGCTCTAGGACACTGCCCGTAGAGGCGGTAGTGGTGAGTTCCCTCGCTGAGTCCGTGGGAACCACCAACCTAGAGGGTAAATTGACTAAATAAAAAAAAATAAAAAAATATGAGACAAAATTCAACACTCACCCCAGTACACGGGACAAAATGACCATGATGTCCATGAATCTCAAATGAAACAGCAGCAACAACAGCTTCTTACCCTAATCCTGCCTCGTATAAAAGTACACACACTAGTAAGCCTACAGACCTCACAGCGACACAGGTTATCAGACAACTTCTACACACACCCAAGTACACTGGACTACAAGACCATGATGCCGCAAAACCCCTAAAGAATCAACAACAAAAATAACAACGATAGACTCAAATCGCGGATAAAGGACAAAGATTTAAATAGCTCTAGTCGAGTGCTGAAATATGTGGTTTTATGAGTACAGCATATTATATAATCTTTTCGATTGCAAATACACACAATATATGCTTAACATTATAACGTGTGAGTAGTTGTGAACCAATTAATTAAAAAAGTAAGAATAAACGAAACAACGGGGATTCGAACCACGGAACCCTTCACTATGAAGCTAGCTCGCTACCACGCCACGAATGCAGTAAAAGATAGAAAATGTAACTAACTTCTTTAATACGATTGTATCATATTTTGTGTTGTAATCAACGATTTCATTAGCGTTTTTTGGCGCTTTTATAAACCATTTGATACTAAATATGTATTATTTTGTTCAGTACATTCCTAAAAGTCGCCTCCGTAGCGTAGCGGTCAGCACGGTTAGCTGCCGCCCCGGAGGTCCTGGGTTCGATTCCCGGCTCTGCCACGAAATTTGAAAAGTGGTATGAGGACTGGAACGGGGTCTACTCAGCCTCGGGTGGTCCAAATGAGTAGAGGGTGTTCGATTCCCACCTCAGCCATCCTCGAAGTGGTTTTCCGTGGTTTCCCACTTCGTCTTCGGGCAAATGCCGGGATGGTACTGCCCCCGTAAATTGAATTATACTGAGACCACGGCGGCTGTATTGGCAAATATGAAGATAGTTATGGCTGTCATAGTTGTGACGTGGATATTTATGACGTAGGCACGGATGACGCAGACTCTATGCAAGTAGGCTGATTGAGCTGAGATTCTTGGTGACGTCATGATTTTGTTCGAGAAAGATCTGAGATTTACGACGCAGTCGCAGGGAGACAAAGAATTGTGCTAAGGAAGAAGTTACGCTATTGGAGGAAAGGCTCGAACCAATGAACGATAGTTTGGAGGGAGACGGAGATTACTGAAACTATCATATTTAATTACTTTTGGCATGCAGAATTGTGGAAAACTATTTTCAGTAATGGCATTGATTTGGAATTTTGAAGAAATTAATTTTGAGTTTTTGACATTTGAAAATCCGTCAAGTATAGCCAAAGTTAAAACTTCTAGCAATGACGGAGGAACAAGCTATGGAAGGGATGGATACGCCCCTTAAGAAGTTGATAAAAGGTCTTGCACAGGAGAGAGGAGCTCTCATATCTCATATCTGATATCTCAGATCTCATATCTCATTTTCTCGTGTCTTATAGTGGTTTTTCTGATTATCATATTGTCAGACTTCGAGTGATTCAGTGAAGCAAGTCGTCTTTAGCGTGAGGTAAAGCCCACCGCATCGAACGAGCACGGAGCAGTGCAGCAGTTCCATTTTACGGTGATTGAAACTAGGCGAAGTTGAAACGCACTCATAAACGAGTCTACCAGATAATATATCAAGAGTTAGCGACTGCCTTTAAGCTAAATCTATTGTGCATAACAGTATCAAAGTGTGTATTAAAGTTGAACATTTTCACGATTATAATTTGGAAGATATTGGCATTTTAAGACTGCCAACAAAAGTGATCTTCTCGCCACCTGAGAAGCACTTTTATAATATCATATTCTACGCTACGGCTGACGCGGGTATTGCAACCGTGATACTACATATTGCCTTTGGTGATACAACGCTTCATTATAGAATGGAACAATATAATATGGCAGTTCTTTCAACTATGATTATAACTGAAGTGGAGATGGAAGGCTAAGACTTTAATGCAATTGGGACATATATCAATGGAGTGAAATAGCAGCATGGAACTTCGCTAATCGTCTTTCTACAGAAGCGAGCATGTAGTGAACATCCAACTACACTCATGCGTCGTAATCCATCGCTGAATAATATCAAATGGCAGTGGAAATATTTTCATACGCTACAATTATGAATATTTCTGCGGAAATAATTGCAATAAACTTCATGGCGAATTTCTACCAGAACTTCAGGGAACTTTCAAGAGAGGCCAGGGTGGACCCGGCTCACAAAGAAGAGTTTTGCCAGAAGGATGTCTATCGTATACACGGAGCAGTGCAATTTCCGGAGGAGGAAGCAGTTCTATTCTCCGAGGGCGCTGGTTCCAGGTTCGAGGACGGAGCACATCTTTACGTTGGTGAAATGGAACTATCATCAGTCTTCTTTGGAAGATTTTCCTCTAGAACTTCAATCAACAGATAAGGTAGTCGTGAACGTTTCTTGTTTTATTTGAGCCATTTAGCGATATCTGAGCAACCATTTTTCCCATATTTTCTGTCTCATATATTTTGCCCCATATTCTTGCTTGATATTTTTGTACTCAGTACACTTTGATGAGTTATGCCTTTTTCTACGATTTATTAAGACATTGTTATGTCATTGGCATATTTAAATAATTTTGGATCAGTTGAGACTGATAATCTATATTCTTTCAGTAATTTGCATATTTTTGTAGTCACGATTTGACTGTAAAGTTAACGATTTTCTATGGCAAATTTGAATTCAGACAGCGTGTCACTTTATTAAAGTAATTCTTTTCAGTAAATTACTTTGACCAATTTTCTGTCATCCTCAAGAAAGAAGAATAATTAAAAGATTTTAGAGCGTTAAAATCTATTTCTGTATCGACGATCTTGGAAATACTAGTCGTTTTATGAACATGATTGCAACATAGACATGTATCGTCAGTTCTGAAATACCATTGCATTATAGACAATTTTATGAAATATAAACTTTGATTACGATTTATTGAGTACACTGTAGTAATGAACATTTGATAGGAGTTTTTCTCAATTCTAGATTGGAACAATAATGTTTGCATTCCACAGTCTAATTGTATTCTATTCGTTTATTTATGCAGTTAGATGAACTTTGATTGAAGATAGTATTTTTATACTACGATACTTTGAAGATATTAATCTCAATTTTGATAGACCAGAGAGGCGTGTCTAATCGTATTTGCTATTAAATTTATTTGTGATTGGCAAATTTTACTTCATATCGATTCATGAATGAAACCCACGAAGGTTAAATATAATAACAGTTATGATACAATTAATGAATATAAGAATTTTTAAAGAGGAACTATGGATGTATAATCGTTAGTTCAGTGGACGTGTAAAAGTCGCTGATGAATAATGCCCTGTAATAAGTGAAGGAGGTTCCCACAGTAATTAATGAAGTTAATGAATTTATAAGTGGAGGTTTTTGTATGTGGAAGATTTTGTATGCCACATATATTGAGATATATGATGAATTCTGGGCCTATTTTGTGCAATTTTGTGCGTTTGGAGCGAGGTATTTTTCCGCTGAGTGTATTGTCCAGGTCCTTTGAAAATTAATCATGTGAAGTTACTGTTAAAATTAACAAGAGTGTTTAAATAATTTGAGATAACGATTTTGAATGGAGGTTACCGTCACAAATAATATTAATAATTATTAAACCTTATTAAACCTGAATCTATAACTTAAATATAACTAACCTTCATTGGTCGATTATATCAACACGATTTAAATAATTATCAACCGGATAGACGTGTGGTTAAATGTATTTCTAAAATAAATAATATTAATATTGTAAATAATTATGTAAATATCTTGAATAATAATTTGATATGAAAGGGATTAATAGAGGCGTGTATAAATTTTTCAATTGTCGTTTGACAATATTATAAACAATTAATAATTGTTATAAATAATTAATGAACAATTTGTTATAAACAATTTAAAATGTTATTATACTCTAAACAACGCTAGTTAAACATTTGGAATTTATAATTAAACAAGTTTTGGGATTATTAGGGTAATCCAGTAATATTTGAATGGAGCATTTAAAAGATTTGCGTGATAATATTTGAAGGAAGGAAAGGAAGATTCTAGTTTTACGTGACCGTGAATCTTGTGATTATGAGCCACGGGACCTCCTTTTTACGTGGAATCCGAACCACAGGACATGGCATTTCACTTCGAAAATCTCACATGCATTGACCGGGAATCGAACCCGGACCGCCTTGGTGAGAGGCATACAGCTGATAATATTTGAGCTGAGACGTGAACATTTAAAGTGTTTTGAAAAGGAGCTAGGCTCTGATGTAACTAGCTTATGCTAACGTTGGCTGGATAGGTGAGTCCATTTGACGATGCGAGCAGGCGACATGATGCAGGTGTATCGCAGCTGGCCAGACAATTGAATGATAGAGGCCAAGGTCACCTGCATAGCAGCCTAGCAGTAATAAATAAAGTGTGATGTTTATTAAAAGGAAAACAATTGCTATATGTCTCGTCCCAACTCCCTTATTCATTCCATGTGTATTATTATTATTACGTTCTTTTGAGCTAGAAAGCTGAAATTTTGTATGCAAAGTCTACAAGTCCTACAGGAGGACATGATTACATTGACAATGGCTTATGATCGCCACGTTTATTTTGTTGTTCTATTTTGTCATATTATTCCTTTATGTGAAATAAATTATTGTACAGTTTAAAGTTTCTTGTTTCCGTCTTGGTTCATTTTAAATATCGTGGTGGAGGTTATTGTGTGGGCATACTTTAAGTGATCCAGTTGGCAACCCAAACCCGAGATTAATTTGAATAGGTAAGTAAAGGTAAGTATGAACCCCCGTATATTTTGGTGTGTTCCACAATAATTTCTTGTTAACTGCTGTGCTCTAATCTCGGTAGTATCTGACAGTGCCTTCATTGAGGTAGCTGTGCCGGTGCGATTGATTATTGGCAATCCGATTGAGGGGGCGGATATCTGACAGCCTACTATCCGGATATCGGGGACAGTACCTACTGTAAGGCCACGGCCGCCTCCTTCCCTCTTCCTAGCCTATCCATCCCAATCTTCCATCCCTTCCCATCCCTCATGAGGCCCCTGTTCGCTTTGCAGGTGAGGCTGCCTGGGCGAAGTGCTGATCACACCTTCCCAGTTGTATCCATTCCGACCAGATGTTCCAAGCTCCAGGACACTGCGCATAGTGGCGGTAGTGGTGCGTTCCCTCGCTGAGTCCGTGGGAACCACCAACCTAGAGGGTAAATTGACTAAATTAAAAAAAAAACATTCCTAAAAGGTTATAACCTTACGCAGTTACGAATATAAATGGATTTACGAGCACAAATAGCGGCCAATATTGTGTACGACCCCTAACCATATGACATGGTCAATCAGACCTGTTAAATCACTTCTACGATTACATATTCTATTTATTTTTTCGCTATAGTTTTACCCTCCAGGGTTGGCTCTTCCCACGGACTAAGCGAGGGATCCCACCTCTACCGCAACTGAGGGCAGTGTCCTGGAGCTTGGGACTCTGAGTCAGGGATACAACTGGGGTGTGTGGCCAGCACTACGCCCAGGCGGCCTCACCTGCAAAGCGAACAGGGGGCCTGATGAAGGGATGGGAAGGGTGGGACGGTTAGGCAAGGAAGTGGGAAGGAGACGGCCGTGGCCTTACAGTAGGAACCATCCCGGCATTTGCCCGAAGACGAAGTGGGAAACCACGGAAAACCACTTCGAGGATGGCTGAGGTGGGAATCGAACCCCCTCTATTCATTTGGGCCACCCGAGGCTGAGTAGACCTCGTTCCAGTCCTCATACCACTTTTCAAATTTCGTGGCAGAGCCGGGAATCGAACCCAGGAACTCCGGGGTGGCAGCTAACCATGCTGACCGCTACGCTACGGAGGCGACACATATTCTATTACAATAGGCAAATATCCTACCGGTCACCTCCTTGAGGACAGTTGAAACCTCCATATGTACGATAAGCTGAATTGTTGAGATCAGACCTTGTTGAATCGTAAGTTATGGTTGGGCTATAATACTTGCACGATTCATACATCCACCATCCTGAAACTATTAGGCGGATGACCTTGTAGTTTGGACAAAAGACGTTTCCCACATTAAGGTATATTGTTGCAAAATTTAGTAGAGATGGGATGATTAGGTAATTCGTAATTTAATCTAAGCTTTGAACATTTGGGTGGCCACCATTACGTTTCCGTCAAGATGGCGGCGATATAAAACATGACACTGAGGTGCCCTTTGCTAGCGCTACCTCTGTACCAAATTTCGTTCAATTTGGTTTCACCGTTTTTGTATTGATAGAGGGAATCGATTTGCACGCATACATGGCCGCCATCCACAAATTATTGGGCTGATGACCTTGAAGTTCGATGAAAAGATTCTTCATACATAAGGGTATAATGTTGGAAAATTTGGTCGAGATCGGATGATTACGTTAGTCGTAATTTGATTTAAGCTTTGAACATTAGGGTGGCCGCCATTACGTTTCCGTGAAGATGGCGGCGATATAAAAGATTACACTGAGGTGCCCTTTGCTAGTGCTACCTCTGTACCAAATTTCGTTCAATTCGGTTACACCGTGTTCGAATTGATAGGGGGGGGGGGGGGGACAGACATTCAGAGTACACACACTCACACACACACACCCACAAACACACACACACAGACTCACACACAGACAGACACACAATTTTTGGCCCTGTGTAGATCTCCTAAGTCTACTTTCATTTTTTGCAAAAATCGAAAGTAGGCTAAAACGAGATTTTAAAATTTCTCACAGCTGCCATCGTGTGGTTATGAAAACAATTGAAATAAATTAAATGCCAGTGAATTAACATTTGTATAAGCATTATCCGTGCAAAGTTTCACTGCACTTGGATGGTTAAATCGCGAGAAATGTCCATTTAAATATTTATAATTCGCGTCACCGCCATGTTGTATTTGTGATCACCAGGTGAACTTATGTTCATAGCTTCTATGAACATAAAAAATATTCAGTTCGATTGATGTAAAAGATTCGTTGATATTGAGAACTGTCTAAATATTTCGTATGCTCGCCATTTTGGATTGATGTATGTATAGGCCATAGAGTTGAGTATCATTAAAGGAAAATTATTGTGTAGCTTCATTATTCAAACTTTCACTTCGATCGCATGATTACGACACAAGAAATAAAAACTTAATTTTAAAATTTCGCACAGCCGCCATCTTGAGGTTATGCAAACAATTGAACTAAATTAGATGCCAGTGCATTACAATATGTATAATCATTTACTGTACCACATTTCACTGCGCTCCGAGAGTTAAATCTCGAGAAAAGTCTATTCAAATGTTTCAACTTTGCTTGGCCGCCATGTTCGTTTTGTACTTTACAGGTTTATGAAAGTTTTATAAATTAATTTGTACCAGTGCCCTTTATCACCGTACAAAATTTCAGGGTGATATCTGTAAAGGTTTCGGAGATATAGAATGACAGTGAAATATTTCGCACAGACGCCATATTGAGGTTATGTAAACAATGGAACTAACTTAGACGCCAGTGCATTACAATGTGTATAAACATTTGCTGTACCAAGTTTCATTACGTTTGGGAGGTTAAATAGCGAGAAAAGTCTACATAAAAGTCTCAAATTCGCCTGACCGCCATGTTGGTTTTGTAGTTACCAGGATGTTGAAAGTCTCATACTTGTGTTATTGTCGTGTGTGTAGTAGTGGTATTAGTAGTAGTAGTAGTAGTAGTAGTAGTAGTAGTATGTATGTATCCCCATGTACTTGTGTGTAGAATTTGTTTAATAACCTGTGTTATTGTGGTGTCTGTAGTGGTGGTGGTGGTGGTGGTAGTAGTAGTGGTAATAGTGGTAGTAGGGGCGTGGTGGTGCAGCGGTCAAGCTGATTGCCTATCACCAATGTGGTCTGAGTTCGATTCCCGGACAATACATGTGAGATTTTCAAAGTGAATTGCCATGTCCTGTGGTTCGGATTCCACGTAAAACGGAGGTCCCGTGGCTCATAATAGCATGATTAACGGTCACGTAAAACTACAAGCTTTTCAATAGTGGTAGTAGTAGTGTGTGCATTTGAAATTCAGACAAGGATTGGGAAGGAGGCGGCCGTGAACTTAGTTGGGAATCATCCTGGCATTTACCTGAACTGAAGGAAGAAACCACGTCAAACCACTTCCAGGATGACTGTGGAGAGAATCGAACCTATATATTCCCAGTTTGGCTCGCGAGGCTGAGAGTATCCCGTTCCAGACCTCAGAATTAAATTTCTGACAGAGCTGCGAATCGAACCCGGACCTTCGGTGTGGCAGCCAAGAATGCTAGCCGCTACACCAGGAAGTGGACAAATAGAAATGAAAAGCAAAATGGGGAAATTTGGAGGCAACTTGACCTAAGCTTTGAAGTTCATCAAGGGGGGGTCGGAAGGTAGGATGATAGATAGGAACAAGGAGAAAATAACAACCAGCAACATCAAACTCAACTCAACTAAACACTTTCCAGCAGATGAGATCACTTTGGAATCGAACCACATTGATTCAACAAGTAAAACATGCACCCCTTCTTGCACGTCCCAATAATTAGTTGATACTGTGCCCGAGAGCCACATTTGGCCTATATATATTTTTATGAATATTTGTTGGTTGCTGGAACATGATGGAAAACATTGGAAGGGCAAGAGAGCATCACACAATAACATGTATATTACAGCCAAGGGAATAGATATATATGACTTCCAAGTGTGTCAGACTATGTTTTGGGGGCATAATGAACAATTGTTATGAGTTTCATAATGATAGGATGAGCCATTTAGGTGCTATAAAAATTATAGTTTGTACTCGTTCACTAAGGTGTGTGGACCCCGTGACGTAAGCCCAGCGCCAGCGTGTATAAGGCGATTCCTGGATAACATCAACATTCTGATTCATACGATTCACACATACATATTCGCTCGTCGTAGAACTTCGAGAGGAGAAGGTGTACTGGAAACAACAACAGCAACACCCACGGTCTTCTTCGTACACAAGTATATACCAGCGAGCTGCCACTAAACCAAGCGTCACTGCATTGGAGCAGGGCGATCTTGGCCAGCAGTGGCTGCTGGACTTGAAAACGGGCCAATTCTCTGCGCGGTCCGACCACTTTCTTCTTAAGAAGGCTCAGCGGTTCAATCACTTACATTCATACAATCTCGACACATACATTACCTACAAATTCAAAATTACACAACTGAGGCTATTATTATTATTAATTTCATAACTGCAACCTACTATAGGTCTTTATATTTTCATTCTATCAAAAAACCAGCCTACTAGGGGCCTTTCTCATTTCATATAACTACTAAACTCTCTTCAAACTATATATATTTTACCATTTTCCTTATTATTATCACCTTCTGAAGCTGCTGCTACAAGCCAATGAGCGAACGAATAGTCAATCAAACACAATTATCCATCCTACGCTGCTGTTTGGGAATATTGACGACTGTCATTTCAAGTTTTCCATACTTAAAAAAAATAAAATTACGAAATGCAACTTAATAAATTAATAAAAATCCACGTTAAAATTCAAACTACTTAGAAATAAAAAAAATTATCTCCTCATAGCTGACGAGGAAATAAAATTTAATTTAACTTTCCTAAACTCGAAAAAGGCTAAAAGGAGCACCAATAGGAGCACCAGTGCCTTCCACCGTCCCAAGGGCAATTGTTCGCGCTTACGCGCTCACATTGCCCACTGGCGCGCTCCGCGCGCCAGGGTGACGTTACTGCCCTAAAACTTGACTTGACGGGCACCAGACTCTTACTTCATCCTGCATTCGCCTCCCCGGAGGTGCTTTGCTTGTCACTGCATAGGAGTAGTAGGCCCAACTCCCTTTACAACTATTTAATACAGATATAGCTTATACAAACAATTACAAATACCTAGGAATTACACTGGATCCTAAATTGGCATTACTCAGGCATACAACTAACACAGTTCATAAGGCCAAAACCCAAATTAAAACACACTACCCTTTGGTTCGCCCTTCATCGCACCTTACCAGCAAAAATGTCACTTTAATATATAAAGCACTAATACGTCCAATACTCACTTACGCCTACCCTGCTATAGGTTTTCAGTCCATTACTAACCTCAAGAAATTACAAGGTATACAAAACTGGCTACTGAGAATAGCCACCAAACCAAAGAAAGGCGAATATCGCAAATCCAATCACCACTTTCATATAAAAACAGACACCGTTCCTACTAGATTAACTTACAGAATTAACAAGAAAATTCTACCTGAAGACAGCCACACATCCGAACTACTTAATCAGACAGCTAGGACCAGGTGGACCCTATGCAAAGAATCAAACGACAACTGCATACCAACAATACGAAGACAACTTGAACATCCAGACATTTAAAAGACTACCCTTCACCTCATTTAACCGCCTCAACAATGGTTAAACAGAAATTCCAACACTAAAAGCACAACTACTCTCCAAACCCACAGCCCTGAACTCCAAAGGAACTCCATAATCAATCCATAATTGCGGGAGGTCCCTGCTCGGGGGACGGCCACGGCCGGCTCCGCTCGGGATTGGGATTCGCGTGTTCTGTGAAGAACACCAATGCCAATCTAGGAACTAATTCACTCTAACATCATCATTACCACGGGGTAAAGCCGTTTTCACACACTCGCAGAGCCCCTTTTCCCTATTTTAAGCCCCTGAAATCCTTTAGGCAACTTAACATAAATTAACTCTCCTCTCCAGTCTTCGAAACAAAATTCAACAGCTCTTCCACATTACATAACAAGCAAACAGAACAAGGGCCCTGTGGTGAAGCCTCCCTGGAATGAAAGGCCATGCCTGCCTGACCGGGAAGTCGTACCGAAGGCCCCTGAACGCTAAATATACACCTCTGCACTGGAGCGTATTTCAAGATACGAACTCAGGACACACTACGAAATCCAGTCGGGCGGGACCAGCCCCAAGGCTTGGCCCACGCTACACTGGCTTTCTCACCCCTAATTAACTCAAACTAACTAATTATTCAAATATCAGACACAATTAGCAATACTTAATCAATATTTAACAATATAATACACCTACAAATTCATTTAAACATCCTACAAGCTAGAGCCAATCAGAGCACAGCTCCAACCAATCAGCGCTCAACACAGTCAAATTCAAATCCCCCCGCTCTAGTGTCAGACTTTGCACTTCAATAACTCAATTTACAAATACTTCACACCAATATTAACCATAAGAAACGGGAGCTGAGGCCTTGCTAAGCATAATATTGTTCCAAAACAACACCAAACCAGCTGTAATACCTACTTATTACATCTTCAAAAATGCTACTGCATTCAATCTACATAAGGTCTTCCAAATTTATTAAATACGAAGCTGCTGCACAAATTTAACCATCACACTCACTAAATTATCGCACACATCTAAACCATGGCGAGCGTTACGACAACAATAATATCTACAACATCGGCAGGTCCGTGACTGGTCAACATTGGCCAATGATCACTTCCTGGCACGAACATAAGCTGAAACAATTCACTGCTCCTATTTTTCAAATTGCACTGCCCCTGATTAATAAATTAAATTAGTCACGCAAATTACTACCTTAGCACAATTTAAAAAAACCTTTGCACTGCGAATACTCTGGCTATCGGCTATCTGATATGCCATAGCCAGAAGTAAATTTCAAATCACTTATTATTATTCATCATTACCCTCCAAACTTTCAATCTTTAAACTAGAGTAAAAGGAGCCCGGTTTACGGGCACCAGACTCTTACTTCTTCCTGCATTCACCTTCCCGAAGGTGCTATGCTTGTCACTGCATGGGAGTAAGGACTCGGCTTAGTGTTCCAGCTGCAGCCGACGAGTTAGTATCGGGCCTTGAGCCCAGCCGGGCCACCCCGACCTCTACAAGAGCCTCCCAGTCGCCGTTCCAGTACTGTGCCCGGACGAGGTGCCTGCCTGACCATCCCGGCCCCTACCTGAGTTGCTTGGCCGCTGATCCAGACTGCCGGGAAGTCGAACCCCAGCTCTCTCTGCCGGGTTCGCCCATCTCTAGCACAAACACCGGCTTTGCCGCTCACCCTACACTCGGTTGCGTGCCGTCAAGACGCCCAACGATACCACATCACACTCAGTCGTCTGCGGCTGCCTCAGCAGGAAGAGACCACAGGCCCTAGTAGGCAGTGGTTGGAGGGGACGAAACAACCGGCTTGCCGGGCAGCGGAACTTCCAGAAGCGCGGAAGGGGTCTTCCGCCCGGCCAGAAGGTTTCCCCTTATGCCCTGACACCTGACAGCCAGTGGTTATTTTGAAAGAGCATTTTCAAAAGAGCTGCAACGAAACCACTGCTGTTCTGGCTGTCCCCCTGCACGACCATCTCGCGACACCTAGGCGCGATTGTTTCTCAGTCGACGAGCTGGCATTTTTATTCTGTTAGGCCCTTTGCCGTCTTCAACGGATATTTAATTCTCCCTTAGTTTGCTCCGCTTAGCTTCATGGACTAGCCAGATCCCAGATCGCCGAATCGCAGCTTGTCCGGCACCAACCGATCAACTGGTAACCTGCTGCGTCCGGCTCAATCTCGGGTTTCTGCCGCGCGAGTAAAGTAAATTCACCGCCCTAGGGCGTTTGACTACACTCCC
Organism: Meconema thalassinum; assembly: GCA_946902985.2. Taxonomy (NCBI): domain Eukaryota; kingdom Metazoa; phylum Arthropoda; class Insecta; order Orthoptera; family Tettigoniidae; genus Meconema; species Meconema thalassinum. Next base: position 417,350,126 of record OX336391.1, read on the forward strand.
TTCATCTCCTCCCTGGTGCTTCACGCCACTACCTCACCACAACATTTGATTAGGGACACCATTGCCTGTCCTCCCACTCACAAGTTAGGCAGCCCCTGCCTCGGCGGGGAGCTGAGAGTCCTTATTGAAATTACGTCTCGCTGTATTACAATAAACGGCACCGTGCTTGGTTCTAAGGTCCTTAAGGCCTCCACTACTGTCGCGCGCTCCAGGTCTGAGGGTAGGATGCCTCTGGTTTATGATGACGCTGTGTGGGCTGGCCCCTCTCCCCCAATATTCCTCCCCCTCCAGGACCCCTCCCCCTTGCTTCTCTGTTTGATAATTCTGACCCAGCTGACCACTTCACCCCCGAAGGTCCCCCGCCAGCAGCATACCCTACTCAGTGCTCACCCTCCCCTTCCTCCCGTGCATCTCAGGACTCGCCTGACTCCCCCACTACTCCCCGACCGCCCATTTCTGACATTGATATATCTGAGTGCTCCTCCTGTGAGGACAGTCCTCAAGAAGGTCCAACTGGTGAAAGGCAGAGAGCGCAGAAGCAAGCCTGCCCAAGCCAGTCAGACCCCTCAAATCAGATCACTGCTCACCCTCAACCCATTTGACAGCTTTCAAAGCTTTCCTCAATCACAATTCACAGGGGAGCAGCCCATCTCTGACCCGCAATCTGGCACCTCATCCAATTCTGCCAGGGCCCCTCCTGCCCCTAAGATCGTAGTCCATCCCGTCTACATCAAGAATGTAGCAGATATTAAAAACCTTACTGATCTTCTTCTGGAGAAGGGCCTCACCTTCAAGATCAATAATCTGCCCAACGCCGTGAGGGTCACTGTCAGTACTCCTGAAGAACACAGGATACTCACTAGGTTCTTGATCGGGTGCAATCAGGAGTTCCACACAAGACCCACACCACACCACTAAAACGGACGGCATTCATCAGGAGCTGGCCGAACATGGCTACTCGATTGAAAGAGTCAGCCAGCTAACTCAATCAAGCGATCGCTCCAAGAAGCTTCCACTCTTTTTGGTTGCCCACTCTACCACGGCCCCTGAGAGGAATATATATGATCTCAAGACCCTCCTCTACAACACCGTTTCGGTAATTAGGTACCAAGGTCAGTCCGGCCCCGTACAGTGTTATCAATGCCAGGGGTTTGGTCACGCCTCCAGCGGTTGCCATTGTAAACCACGCTGTGTGATTTGCGCTGAGTTCCACAACTCCAAAGATTGCCCACGCTACGGACACAAGGATGCCATAACCAAATGTGCCAAATGTGGCGAAAAATATACCGCCAGCTATAGAGGCTGTGAGCTATATAAAAAACTCACAGCTACCTTTAACAACCGTCTTCCATCTGCGCGCAAAGCACCAGCGGGTCACGTTCCAGACCGCACCCGCATCAGAGGAGGTACCAGCTACGCTGAAGCCATTTCCCTCAGACCCCAACTCCTCCTCCTCCCCCCCCCCTACTCCCCCTACCGCGTCCTAACCCCCTGCTTTGACTAGCAGCAACTTCCCCGACCTTTCCCGTCCTACATCAGCCCCAAACACTTCTGTTCCGACCGCCTCAAACGATATGTATGAAATTTTCAAATTAATCAGCGACCCCTCCCTTCGCGATCTCTTCACCATCGTGAAGGATATCCTCAAGCGTCTCATCAGCGCTCCCGACACGTCTTCCCGACTTCAAATTACTATGGAAGTTTGCACCCAATACCTTTCTAATGGCTAATCCACGCAACGCCCCCGTTACCAGGATAATGGCATGGAATGCATTCCACCTAAAGTCACAGGAAGGTGAACTCTCGGACGTCCTACATCGGGAACACATTGAAATTGCTCTACTAGGTGAAACCAACACCAAGCCAGACACCAGATTCTACATCCCAGGGTATCGAATGTACCGAAATGACCGAATAGGGAGTCCGAGTGGTGGCACGGCCATAATCGTGCACTCAGACCTGGCACACCAGCGCATCCCCACACCTGACAACTTGAGGTTTGTTGAGGCCACTGGCATACAGATGGAACTTAGCAACGGACCTTACCGCCTTGTGTCCTGTTACTTGCCTCCAGGTGCTCCGTTTATACCGACAGATCTGGAGGCACTGTTGCTCGGTAATATCCCAGTGATATTGGCGGGTGACTTTAACTCTAAGAACACACTGAGGAATAGCCGGTTCACCGAGGCCAAGGGCAGGCTGCTTGAGAAATTCTGCGATGATCACGGGTGTTTAATTCATCCTCCGCCTGAGTTCACGTATTTTCCGTTTGATCCAAATAGACTCCCCGATACTCTGGACATTGCCATACGCAAAGACCTAGATATCCCCATTGATGTTTCCAACCTCAAATTTCTCGACTCGGATCACGACCCCATCCTTAACAAACTCAACACTACCTACAGGCCTTCCCGCTCTAAAATCCCTCTTCACCTACGTAAGATTGACTGGGAACACTTCCAGCACATCCTCAAATCTACCGTTGCTGGTAATCCCAGCATTCGCAGTGAGGAAGACATAGACTCCCTCGAGGAGAAGTTCACCAAATCTCTCCTACACGTAGCCCGCACCGCAGCTATTGGTCCACAACACAGAAAACGTAAGTCCTTCACCATCCCCCCTGCTCTTCTTGCTGCAATCAAGCGGAAAAATATGTTCAGGTGGAGGTGGCAAACTACTCGTGACCTTCGCCTCAAGCAAGAGTGGTACCGTCTTAAACGCATCGAACATACTGCTATGCTTGACCTTAGAAATCAAACATGGCAGACTAAACTAGGGAACATGGCTGGTAACTCCAGCTCTCTGTATGGTATGGCCAGAAAACTGCTAAGGAAAAGAACTGGCATCCCTCCATTACATGGCACGCGTGGATTGGTCTTCAACAACGTTGATAAGGCTAACGCCCTGGCTGATACCTTTGAAAAAGCCTGTGAGCCTAACCAGGAACCTTGTGACGACGACTTTGTTCACGAAGTTCGTCATGACCTACAAGGCGGCTTCCAGGGCGGACTTCCCCTGGGCTTTAGATTTGTCTCGCCTACCGAGCTGCTCAACTACATTTAGAAGCCGAAGACCCGTAAGGCCCCTGGCCCAGACGACGTCTCAGCCTCATTTTTTTTAAACCTGAGCAAAAACGTGCTCACATGTCTCACCAAACTCTTCAACGCCATCTACAGATTTGGTTACTTTCCTTCAGCCTGGAAATTGGCTAAAGTAATACTGATTCTAAAACCAAATTCTAACGGCACATTTCCGCAATACGACAGGCCTATAAGTCTCCTCTCTATAATTTCAAAACTCTTTGAAATGACTCTTCTTGCCAGGCTGAAGATCTATACAGACAACATAATCAATGATGAACAATTCGGCTTTCGACAAGGCCACTCCACGGTGCATCAACTACTTAGACTCATTGAACTTATTACGCGCCAATTTAACGAAAATCGTATGACAAGATTTTGCTTCCTAGATATTAGTCGTGCTTTCGACAAAGTCTGGCACAGTGGTCTGCTGTACAAGATGAAGCACTTTGCCTTCCCAGACCACCTATTAAAGGTCGTTCAATCTTACCTCAAACATAGGAATTTCTCAGGTGGATGATGCCCATTCCTCCATAAGAAGGATCAAAGCCGGAGTACAGCAGGGCAGCGTCATAGCTCCCTCCCTCTTCAATATCTATGTCTCTGACATGCCTACTACAGACGCTACTAGTCTCCACCTATATGCAGATGATACTGCCATCTCTACAACCTCCTGGAGAGGACATAGAATCTCTAATAATCTCCAAGTCGCTCTCGACACCTTAGTACCCTGGCTAAGGAGATGGAGAACTAAAAATAAAGTTAGTAAATGTTCTGCCACTCTGTTTGCAAAGAATCGTAAACACACTGAAGTCCAGGATCTCAACTTCTTCGGTGATGCAATCAGATGGCAGGCAGCCACTAAATATCTAGGTGTCACGCTGGATCAAGGCTTTACTTTCGCTAAGGAGGTCACAGAGCGCGCGAAACAAGCGAAAGGGATCCAAGCTCAGCTCTGGCCCTTACTCAGGTCCCAAGGAGCTCTAGACGACAAAAGCAAACTCCTCACCTACAAAACCATCATACGACCTATTATGGAATATGCCAGTCCAGCCTGGGGATTTGCAGCACCCTCCACCATCAACAAGCTTCAAGTTGTTCAGAACCGTGCATTGCGAATGATCTCAGGCGCTCCCTGGTATGTTCGCAATGCACAACTTCATATAGATTACAACCTCGCTACCATCCAGGAGCGAATCCGAGGACAGGCAACTCAATTCTACCGTACAAAGTCAACAACAAAAAAGTCAACCCCTGGCACTACACAGCCCATGACGGGCTAAGGCCGACCAAGCGACCGCTGCCCAGCCATTCGGCCTGCAGATATTGGGGTGACGCGTGATCAGTGCGTCGGGTCCCCTCGGCAGTTAATCTCGGTTTTCGTGATCGGGGCGCTGTCTCACTGTCAGACAGCTACTCAATTGTCCTCACGAGGCTGAGTGCACCCCGTTCCAACCCTCACGTCAGTTTTAAAATCCCTGACGGAGCCGGGGATCGAACCCGGGGCCTCCGGGTTAGAGGCAGGCGCGCTACCCCAACACCACGGGGCCGGCTCTATTGTACCGTACAGCTACACGAAACCGCAATCCACTCATAAACAGATTGGGTGATTACCGAGCCAGGGGGAACCGCCATAAGCGCCCCCGTATACTTATTGAATAATCTTTACATGCTCCTATAGCACTTTAACTTAACATTGTACCTAGCACTTTTACTTTCACTTCAAATTTCATATCTTCTCACTCTGACTTTCTCTCTTGAATCTACTACTTCGACTATCCTTTCTACCTTCTGCCTTCCTAATGGTTAAATGCACTAGGCCATATCCTGACCAATTAGACTCACGGTAATCACCCAAGCCCCCACAATCAAATGCTGCTGGTCAAATCACTATTTCATAAATGACTCTTAAGGCCCCTTTGGGGCTGACAGGTCATACAGAACGCAACGAAGTCGACTTGCGGGGGCCAGGCCAGGCCAGATATCCACATTCAGTCAGCGACCGAGCAAGAAGGACGTACTTCAAGAGCTGCCAGCGATCGAAACCAAGAGAGCCAATCGCTAATCATCGAGCGCCCTGCCTACCACTAGCAACGTCCGCACCAAGCGCTGCCACGCCACCCAGCCAACGCCGAGCTGAGAAAGCATTCACCAACCCTGCCTACCTTATCCATCCCCGTCAAGAAAATCCCATCGCCCCGAGCTAAACACAATTAGCTTATCCCTTCCCACTACCTCACGACGACCAGCCGAGACCCAGCTCGCCTATTGTCACGGCCCTCAAGCCGACAAAAACTGATAACCTTAGGCGACTGGGATCTGCAACTGGAAATAACTCTCTTGCCGAGTCCAACTAAGGTCAACCAGGTCCGCTGCGGCGTTAGACCACTCACTCACACACCATCCACTCACTTCCCCTGCACACTCTCAGTTCACACACACAATCATGACTTCACCTCCCCCCATCACAGACCTTAATCCAGAGAAGGAGCTGAGCTACCTCAACGCCAAAGCCAGATGTATCATAGGCAATTTAATCCTCGTCCGCCCTCCAAATAATTTTAAATTTCTCAGTTCCCTCAGAGCAGCAATCATCGAAGTGCTCTCCCCAATTGTTACGTCTGTAGACATAATTGAGGAAACTTCTACTCACTTCATCACCATCACTCCCGTGGGGAGACAAAACTCAGAAGAAATCGACAACATCATAACAGCCCTTGCAACCCACCCTGCTATCTCCACTTACATATACATTACACCTGACGATGCAGAATAAACAGTCCCTGACACACGCGAGTACTGGACCCAAACCACCCAAGCTGGTGTCCCACTCAAACCACCCAAGAAGAAACACAAATGTACACAAGCTTCGGTCCAGTGCGAACACAACACCAAACCCTCAGACCCAGTCACTCCTCCACCAGAGGATGACATCATCCTACACCCTGCCTCCGTCCCACACGCCCCTGACACAACAGCAGTTGCTTCTCCGTCAGAGGGCACTGCTACACCTGCTTCACCAACGTCCCCTTCCCCCACCCCACAGCTACAAAAACACAGCCGCCCAGGCGTCCAGCTCCCAGACAATGCTCCACACTCATTACATACTGCTATAACTGTCAGCGCCTAGGACATGCTGCATAATGTATGCAGGTACGGGGCCAGGTGCAATCGGTGTGGCGGGCCACACCGCCACAAAGATTGTACCGTGCCCAGAGAAACCCCCCACGTGTATAAACTGTGGAGGGGGACACGTGGCCTCGTACCCGGGATGCAGGCGTATTAATGCTGCCCTAAGACAACACCACAGGCAGTTACAGCGGCCCCAACAACACCAGTAACACATCCCCTCGTTACTCACACTTCCCATCTCCCCTCCAGGCCTTTCAGAACACCAAGACACAGCCCTCACTAGCATTCTCCACATTCTCAAGCACCTTGTCACTACTGCCCACTAAATTAATTCCCCCCCTGCCTTGCCCCCGCGATACAGTTGTGCACCTGCTCAGGGGACTAGCCACGGCCGGCCCACCTGGGATGGTGCCCAGCGGTCCGCGGAACAGTTCACACTATTCAAGCCTAATTGCACCTATTGCCTCTAGTCGACAGCACTTTTTCTTTCACTCTTTCACCACCTTTACTTCTACTCTTCTTTCTTTCAACTCTAAAATCCAGTTGCATTACAACTAGTCATTCTTGTTTTTAAATTGCACTTCAACAAGTTGAAACATGCAAACTTACCACCCCGTTGTATTGGGATATAGAACCAAATTTTGGTCGGTGGTCCCGAGCATAACACCTAGACGCCGCCCCTTCGGGGCGTCGTCCAGGAGTCGTACTCTGATTTGGATATGGAGGTATTCACTTCTTCACTCGGCGTTAATCTTCGCAGTCACTCGCAAGCTAGTCTCCGATGTTATTCTGTGTGTGTCAGCAGATCTCTACGCGATAGCGAGGTCACTACGTTGTGCCGCACCGGTAAACATCACAGCCTGAAAACACAAGTTACCCGAGGTGCCAACTTCAGACGCTTGGGGATCATCGAATTATTCATCGCAGGCAAATCATTCAAAGTGCACTACAATTTACGAGTCTGAATGCACAGAATACCGTGACTTTATAATTTTACAAATTTAAGGTGCATCGCTACGTAATTTGGACTGCACGTTCTATAAAATTCATAATCATCGAATCAATCACTTGTAACTATTATTATATTGATCGCAGCCAATGGCCATACAAGAAAAGAATATCTTAAAAATGAATAGCTTCTTTTCGGTTACATAGTTGTCATTCTTTTTGCACACAATGCGCATTGTATTTGTTTAGCGTAATCACACAATGATTTTGATCTATTTTTGCAAAATTGCAAGTGGTATCTGCCACACCGAACATCACACAGTTTACACACACACACGAATCACAAGGTTCATGTAATCACGTATTGGTGCAGACTGCATGATGGAAACCATGACATGCAAACCTGGTTACAACATGTCTCAACTCGTAGTTAGTCTGAGGCCAGTGCCTATTCATCATCGCGTCAGAGCTGTAAAATTCCCACCATACGTCTGCTCGTTTTTGTTCTTGTCTGTTTATAGTGTCTTGGAAAGCGGTCGTTGATGGCAGAAAAATTCCATTTCTGATCTCTTGTATCAGAGAGTCTTCCTTAGATGGTATATGTACGAGTAAATTTCGAGACACTAAGCGTTCTCTTGAGGAAAGAGGCCTTCGCTTTCTCTAGTTTTTCTAGATCACTCACTTTCAATTGATCCCATATAAGCCCAATTCCATAAGTCAAACCCGGTATTATTTTCGCTTGAAAGAGTTTCATTGCGGTAGTCATGGACAGTTTTTCTGGTTTTTGGAATGTCTTTCATAGCTCTAATCGTTGCTGTTGCTTTTCTCTAACATGGAAAGAGAAGGTGGTCCGTGTAGTTTGAAGGCAAATGCCTAGATATTTGAACTAATTCACAACGGCTAATTTGTTTCCTCCTAGGTACAATTGATCTTGTAATGCATTTCTTCCTCCCTTCCGGAACGTCATCTGAACTGTCTTCTTGGTATTGATTGTAAACTTATTTTCCATTGCCCAATCTGAGTCTATCGATCGCAACTTGGACATCTTTCAAGATTGGTCCTCCAATGACAATGTCATCGGCATACATGTATACTACGACTTTCTTATTCATCCCATGAGTGATTCTTGTCACATCGGCTGTTACGATATTGAATAATACGGGACTCATGGGGTCACCCTGTAGTACTCCGTTCGTTTGGGTTATGACACTGGATGTAGTAATGCCATCATCTATGACCACTCTTGTATCAGATAGTATGTTTCTGAATATTATGGCAAGATAGTTTTCCCGTCCTATGATGCGCTCTAATTTCTTGATAAGTACTTCTCTATCCAGTAAGTCGAAAGCCTTAAGTCTATGAAAACTGCGAAGAATTTTCCCTTTTCCTTTCTTAAGGTATCATCTATGTCAGTCAATCAATTCCTGACTGCATGGAGAGTTGATCTTCCCCTTCTAAAACTATTGTGATATGCTTATGAACCACAATAACATGATTGAAAACTACAGAGCAACGATATCCACTATTCTGTAGCATGCTAAAATGTCTACATCCAGTAACATGTGCTTTGCTATGGAGGACTAGACAGAGGTGGATAGGTGAACATAAGGATGGACGATGCTGACGAAGAGACCTCAAGCTTACCCTGGTTTATCGCCAGAGGGGACCTGTAGCCCACCATTAGACGGAAGACCGAGGCCACGCCGACCAGGATGATGGGATTATCCAGGATGATGGAACAATCCAGGAGGATGAAACTCAAGTTGGAGGCCGTGTCGAACCAGACAGTCAAGATCCGATGGAGGAAGCAACGTGGGAACGTGGCACGACGTTATGGTTTACCTAGGAACCATAAGCCATGGACGGCGTGCCGAAACTGACATGGTAAAGGTCTGACAAAACCAACCAATATCCAGTAGTTATAGTCATTTGGGAATAGTTCATGTAGTTCATGTAGTTGATTTCTATATAGTTCTACCCCATATTTATTTTTGAAGTATTAGGACGGAGTATTACGTATTTTGTGCTTCGGGAAAGACTATTACTTTGGCCATGGATTTTATGAGGTTTGATACGTGCATTGGCAAACAGATGATTAGATGTCATGCAGCGTGATTGTTTCCGCCTATCAGCGAAGGTCAGAGCCTAAGTTCCATTAGATGAACTCGTTGACTTATTTGTTTACGTCTAGTAGACTGCCTTATTTATGCCTAATGATGTTATAGTAAATTCGCTTCTTGAAAGATCGATTGCCGTCATTTAAGGTTGCTAGAACAGACAGAGTTTTTCATATATTCATCCCACAGGAGCTAGACAATTCTGCGAAATTTTTCATTACAATTTCATGATGTGATAATAATAATTTTAGTTTAACTGGTAAACAATCTATTTGTAAAGGAGGTATTTGTTGCTAATACCAGAGAAAGCAGATCAGACACTAATTATGATAATAATAATAATAATCTGTTGACGAAATATAAATTAATATAGACGCACACGTATGATAAAATTATTCTTGGAATTAAATGTTGTTTTAATGGACAGGGTGAGATTGACACTGGTCCCTATATGAAATGTTAATTATTGGACAGAGTAGAGTAGCCTCGGGTCCCTGCGTAATATGATGATGATATAATAAAGTGGGAATAGTAATAGAGTTTCCCAAGGTATAGAAGTTGTGATAAGTATATTTTCCAATAATATAGTGTATTTTCCGCAGATGTGTGCGAGGGTTATAGTGAGCATTAATTGATGAGGATGAGATGATCGTGTAATAATAATAATAATAATAATAATAATAATCGTCAACATGTGTCTTAAGCGCAATACCGTCCTAATAAGGTTAATAATTTGTTATTTGAATTATGATGTGAAATAGGAAAACAGATTTGAATTTGTTATTATAAATTATGATAGCTGATCGCTCATGAAGGCAGATAATAATAATAATAATAATAATAATAGATGGCATTTATTTATAATAGCCAAGTTGATAATTGAAATAAAGCCATGTATTTTGGAGCAAGTGTATTTGACGCTCACGCACGCTTAGTTCACTTGAGCAGTGAGAGCTGATAACAATAATAATAGGAATTTGGATCACCAATGAGACAGATGGATTGCCAACCTTAGTTGATGAAAGTAAATAATTATTGGAATTACGATTATTTGTAGTGTAGGTTTTGGCATCAGCATTTCTGCTTTGAGCGCGCATTTATAGCGCATGTTGATTGTTTATTCTAGCGCATTTTTGGCGAAGCACAGTTTGATAGTTTTTATCATTTTTGAGTATTCCACATGGTGTAGTGGATCCATCTGGTATGTCAGGTCATTCTGAATCGTGTTGTGTTCACATTCAACGTGACTTGGTCATATTCAGAACTCGATGATAATAATAATAATGAAATATAATTAGCCTATCTCAATAATTAATTATTTTCGGAATAGACCGACTGTAGGGGTAGAATAGGATGTCCTCTTCCCACAGGAGTGTTTGTTTTTAAGTAGATATTTTACCCTACATAAGACCTCGTGCGCCTCGCTGGTTTTCGAACACTGGCGCCTCTAGCGGATGCTTGTGCAACACGTAGGATGACTGACTGACGCAATTGCCTTCGAGTGTATGCAAGCAAGCAATTATATTTACCGCTCCAATCTCGTGCTCTGTTGAGGTTTGTGTTGGTTTTGAGAGGATACAGTGGACTCAGACTTATTTCAGACCTTCCACCCTGAAGAAAGGTGCAAAGCTCTGTGAGAGTTGCCATGTACTCAAAGTGAGAGAAACGTCGGGAGGGGAAATTGTCTGCGTATCTTTGAGAGAAGCACACATAAATCAACCACCGTATGCCGTCAAACTTCAAGTAAGAATTAAAATATTACATATTTCTTATGATACTTATGCAAACTTTTTATCAATAGGTCCAATCAGCATTCGTTATGTCTTAAATTATCATGGGTAAGCCACTAGGCTATCATGCCCGTCGAATGACTTTATAATTCGTGTTTCTTTTCAGATCGATCGCGAAAGAAATCTTCAATCCGCTGAATGCCAGTGCAAAGCAGGGGCGTATATAAGGGGGGGGGCGAGTGCTGAGGGGGCTCCAGCCCCTCTCCCCCGAAAAAAGCCAATACAAATTAAGAAAGTGATGCTTTGGTAAGAGCATAAAGTAATTGTAAATTTGCTTGTACCCTAATCTTGACTTATCGGCTAAGTTATAAACAATATTAAGATTGAAATTAGACTAACTCGTGTGTAGTGGCTAGCATTCTTGGCTGCCGCCCCGGAGGTCCGAATTTGATTCCCGGCTCTGCCAAGAAATTTTAATTCTGGTCTGAGCGCTGGAAAGGGGTACACTCAGCCTAGTGAGGCAAAACTGTGAATTCCACAGTACGGTACTTTTGAAAAATAAATTACCAACTTGTAAAAAAGAAAACTGTTTACCTTTTTGCTAAGTACGGTAAATTAACAAATATTTAGATATTTGCCATTCATACTCCATAGGCCATACTAAAAAATTCATTAAGTATAAAATTTTATTTGTGTGTTGTGATGTATTTTACAACTTTTTTGTATTACATATAATTGTAGTCTATATAAACTTGGAATCTTATCTAAAATAATTGCACAAAGTTATATGCTCTAAGATATCGGTTGATATTTCTGGGTATTTTGCGGTGAAAATCCCTTGAGAATACTCACAATTTTCCAGGATAGTCCCCCCCCCCCCTCGAAAAAAATTGTATATACGCCCCTGGTGCAAAGCTGACCTCTCCCGATGCCGTAAGCATATTGCTGCGTTGTGTTATTATGTTAACACTGAAAGAGACAATTCTAGTACTTCCTCTCTGCAGCGGTGGGAGAAACCTAGGAATGTTCCCGTAGGATAAACTAAAGGTGACCAAAAAATAGCGTCTGTAATTCATAACTCCAAAGACATAAATACTCCTGCAGTTAGGTATGGAAGGGATAATGAAACGAATGCGATAATGGAATTATGTGCATTGTTCCAATGGTCAATAAGGCAGGTAGGCTTGCTTGTAAGACATGAACAACCATGGCTCTGCTGCAGTCCAGACGGGATTGCTCTACTGGAACATCATGAAGGGTTTCCATCTCTTCTCGAGATCAAGTGTCCGTATTCGTGCCGGGAAAAACCTGTTATTGAAAGGAAACTGTGCAACAACCCATATTTTTACATTAATAACAATGGGGAAGTAAAATGAAAGGAGAACCTTGTATATTACACCCAAGTACAGGTTCCGTTAACAAAATGTAAACGAATGTGTTGACCGACTGAAAAGCACCAAACTTTTGTTTACTAAGGCAACACTGAAAAATGACTTCAAACCCCACAAAATGACGACTACAAATACGTGCATTTTTACTGGGAGCCCATGTTTCCTGTCAACAGTCTCTCGCCTCACTGCTGTAATCAAAGCTTTCCTTCCGATTATATGCTGTTTATCATTAGGAAAACTAAAAAATCTAGTACCGGGAGGACTGTTTCTGTACGTGTAATTGCAACCAACCAACTCTTTGTAACACTCGCTTCCATCGCGACAAACTGAACATTCCTTTCCATCAAGCGATACCCTACAGTCGAGAGCTGCGTCATTCCCACCAGCTATAGATTTGTCACCAGAGCGCAGGTCTATAGGGGCCGTGCGTTTTTGCAAACATAGGAAGAGTAATTTAAATAATCATATTCATATTTACTCACAATAAAGCTTAATATTCCATACATCATGTTCTCTCCCATTAATTCAATCTTTCACATTAGTATCATTATCATTCATTTTTACCAGGTCTATCCTCTCACATATTCTTTTTTCTAACCTCCACGAAAACCAATAATCAGACCTAACACATAATACATAGTCATAGAATAATAACAAAAACAATACACCATCGTAAAAAGAAAATATACACAGATAAGAACTCACTAAAACATGGCCCCTCCTACCTTATTTCATAGAGATCTATTATGACAATGCACTCCACTCCCAGCAAGCGCCATTTTCTTAACTCTGTGACCACATGGGGTTACAATTCGCCCACCGTGTGATTCTCACGTGAAAAACACGTGAGGATCACATACATAAAAATAAACATAAACGAAAAATAAAACATACTACACATACACTAAAAATATCACACACACATTATAACAACTTATCAATTATCATTTTCATATGGGCCATTTGCACTATCATTACCAGAGACAATTGTTCTAAGTTCACCAGAATCACCAACATAAATGCAATGCAATGCTTTTGGAGTTGACTGTTGCTCTGAAGGACCTCTCGGAGTACTATAGAGACAATAATTTGAGACCGAACCCTGCTAAAACTCAAATTTGTGCTTTCCACCTACGCAATCGAGAAGCCTATAGAAAGCTTACGGTGTTATGGGAAGATAAAGAGCTTGAACATTGTTCTACCCCAAATATCTGGGTGTTACCTTAGATCGAACGTTGACCTACAGCAAACACTGCACTAACACCAAGCAGAAAGTTGCTGCTCCTAACAACATCTTGCGGAAGCTTATTGGCAGTATATGGGGTGCAGATCTCAATGTACTAAGAACATCAGCCTTGGCTTTGTATTATTCTGCAGCTGAATGTGCATGCCCTGTGTGGCGCAAATCATCTCATGCACAGCAAGTTGACGTGGCTCTAAATGAAACCTGCAGGATAGTAACGGGATGTCTCAAAGCTACACCTATTGATAAACTCCACAAGCTAGCGGGGATTGCTCCTCCAGATGTAAGGCGTGAAGTTGCAGCCAAACTTGAGAGACATAAAGCAGAACATAACACTGATCATCTCTTACATGGTTACCAGACACCACTTAGTAGGCTCAAATCTAGGAAGAGCTTCGTGAGAACTACTACTCCCCTCACCGGTCAGCCTGGAGCAGCCAGATTATCTCAATGGACAGCAAGATCTGATTGTAATGATTGGATGTCTCCTTCTGAGAACCTTCCTCCTGGTGGAAATCAAGTCTGGAGAGTGTGGAAGTCCTTAAATCGGCTCAGGAGTGGCGTCGGACGAACTAAGGACAACCTGTTCAAATGGGGCTTTTTGAAGGAATCTTCCACATTGTGTGACTGCGGGGAGGAACAGACAACTAAACAATTAACTGTCCTAGTTGTCCTAAATCATGTTCCGCACAAGAGCTTGTTGATGCTTCAGACAACGCTGTTACTGTTGCACAATTTTGGGCTGATATTGTTTAGTTTGTCATTTAAGATTTGTGTTGCATTGTATTATAATCTATCAACCTTTGGTTTGTTTCCTATGTTTCTTTTTGCTGTGCTTATGACTCGAAATAAATAAACAAACATAAATATTTTCTTCAAATGGAATAGCCAAAACTATCTCATCGAGTCTATCAGACACTCCTCTTCCATCATTAGATCGAACAAAAATATCATAATCAGAAGGAACGGCAGAATCGTCATCAAACCCATCCACGCCGTTATCACAATCATCCTCGTCCTCCCGTCAATCGTCGTCAGAAGAATCATTATCATCAACAGCATCCTAAATCATGAAGCTATCCAGATTGAGAACCCCATCTTCATTCTCATCCGCACCATCCTCCTCCTCATTCTTCAATCTTTCTACGGCGTTTCTGTCTTTTAACCTTGGCAGCGTTACACTTTATATAATCCAAACAACAAATGTCGTTTTCATACAGCATAGAAGATTTAAATTCACGTCCACACACGTAACAAATAAGAATCAAGATTGTCATCACTTCCGGTTATATTCCAAAACCATATGTCCTAACTTCATTTGCCCAAAGTTAAGCTTGCAGATATAACAAAACTTTGTTCTTGCTGACAGAAAACCTTGAGCTTCCTCCGTTTCACTTTCTCCCTCCTTCCCTTCTCCTTTCTCATCTAACTTTTCCTTTCCTTCCTTTCCTTCTTCAGTTTCTTCCATAACCTGACATCTCGTTCTCTTCCTACTCCTTCTCCTTGCTTTCCATTCCAACTTCTCTCACCTTCCCTTCCTCATTTTCCTACTCCTCCTCATCTGTCTTATCTGGCTAAACAGTTCCTTTCTTCTTGTATTTTCTTTCCGCTTTCCCTTTGTCCCTTTTATCGTTTCCTTTTTCATCTTCTGATCCTTCACTCTCTTATCTCGATCTGCCTGACATCTCATCTTCTTCCTATTCCTTCTCTTTGCCTTCCATCTAGTCCATTTTTACCTCCACCTCATCCTCCTGCCTATCCTCATCCTTCTCCAACGCTCCTTCACGTTATCTACTTCTTGTATGTTGTTTTCCTCCTCTTTTATCTTATCCTCCATCCTTTTCTTCACCTTGTCTTCTATTTCTTTCCCTGCCTTGTCTTCAGTTTTATTCTCCTCCATTTGACGTCCTCCTTCGTCTTGTTCTCTCTCTTGTCCATTTTCTACCTTACGCCCCCTAGCATCACGTACTTCACACATCTCCTTCTCTTCTTCCTCCTCCTTTACAGCCACACTCACAGGTTCTACCGTCTCAACTTTCTCTTCTACGATGCATATGATTCCCATCCTTTGCTCTTCCAACTTCCCTTTCTCCTCCTCCTGCTCCTTCTTCTCTTTCTCCATTTCATTTCTTCTTCATTTCCTTTCTCTCCGTTACCATCTTTTACAAGCCCCCACCTCTCTGATAATTTTCCTGCTTTCCTGTAAGTACTTCACTGATTGAGTCAAACTTCTCCTCTATATATATTTTCATAGATTCAGCCTTCCACCTTCTCATTCATGGATTCCACAGACACCTCTACTGAACTAACCAACTCCTCAAATTCACTAGTCGATCCCTTCAGCTCTGTAATTTCGCTCGTAAGCATTTCGATCAAACTAGACTCCATATTCTCCATTTCCTTGTTCTCGCGGAATATATTAACTTTACTACTTCCTTGATCGTAAGAGCCTCCGTGGCTTAGGCGTGGTTCAAATCCCGGTCACTCTATGTGAGATTTGTGCTGGACAGAGCGGAGGCAGACAGGTTTTTCTCCGGATACTCCGGTGTTCCCTGTCATAATTTCATTCCAGCAACACTCTCCACTCCCATTTCATTTCATCTGTCATTCATTTAATCATTGCCCCAGGGGAGTGTGACAGGCTTCGGCAGCCGGCACAATTCATATCCTTGCCGCTAGATAGGGGCTTCATTCGTACCATTTCCTGGACTGGAAGCAGGCTGTGGATTTTTCACTTCATTGATCGTGCCCGGCGTTGAGGTGCAATATTGTAACCAAACAAGGGGGTTTCGTTGGTGTTATAGGGGCCGTGCGTGTTTGCACACATAGGAAGAGTAATTTAAATAATCATATTCATATTTACACACAATAAAGCTTAATATTCCATACATCATGTTCTCTCCCATTAATTCAATATTTCACATTAGTATCATTATCATTCATTTTACCAAGACTATCCTCTCTCATATTCTTTTTTCCAACCTCCACGAAAACCAATAATCATACCTAACGCATAATACAAAGTCATAGAATAATAACAAAGCAATACACCATCGTAAAAAGAAAATATACACTGATAAGAACTCACTAAAACATGGCCCCCTCCTACCTTATTTCATAGAGATCTATTATGACAATGCACTGCACTCCCAGCAAGCGCCATTTTCTTAACCTATACATTCTGTAACCACATGGGGTTACAAGATCGTAGGACGGTTATTTATTTTGTGTTCTACTACAAGCCATGGAAAATAAATGTTCGCTACTGTTTTTATCTAAAAAAAAATATTTGTGCTTCTGATATGTGATTCCCTATTTTCCAACCACTTTGCCTGGAATTTGAGGACAATGTTGCATTTATCTTGAATATACGCCCAGGACCACCCCGAGGTCCCTCTCATGCTCGCATTGTTCTCAAAATTCACATATGTGCATGGTGATCCGTAGGTGCCCAGTGGCTTGCCATCGTGTACCGGTGGTGAACGGGCACAATACATCCTTCATGACAAATACGAAGTGAATTGGATTTCTACTTCCGGGAAAGTTCAATTATGTGAAGTTATGTATTTGGATGTGGAAGGAATCAGTTATAAAGCAGTGGCATTTGGGAGAACACTGGCTCGCTATCTTTACGACCGTTTATTGATTCCGTGTCAATGGTGAGGAAATAACGTGTTTCAATTCAACTTAAAGGTTTCTAATAGCTTATAAACATTCTCCCTGCTATTGTACTAGGTATTCTACAATGATGCCGAGATTCTAGTGCTCTCCACGAAACTATTTCAGTTATTGCGTAAGTTTATTTATTTATTTATTTATTTAATTTATTTAATAATTATTAGATACAACCAAGAAAAGGTCATTTTACACTAATATTTTAACAATTTCAAATAATATTAACAAAAACGACAGCAACAATAACAGGTAACAATTGGCAGTGATGGCAGCAAAGGATAAATCTCGGGAAGGACGCAGGGAGTGATTGGGGTAGTGAGTGATTAGGAGGGTGAGGGGTTAGGAATTGAGGGTGAAAGGGATCTTCTAATGATATGTTTGAATGTTCGATAGGGAGAGAATATGTCATTATTTGGAAGGGAGTTGCTGAGGGTAGGTAGACGGTGGAAAATAGAGCGCTTCTGTACTTCAAGACGTGGACGAGGTATGTGGTGTAAATAGTTCTGACGTGTTGAACGGGAGGGAACATGGAGTGGGAAGTAGCTTAAGAGCATGTTACATTTTGTGTAACCAATCATAATTTTATGTAGGAAACACAGGTCAATAAATTGTAGACGGCTTGTCAGGTCGAGTAAATTGAGCTGTTTTAGAATGTCGGATTTGGCAAAGTGCCTTAGTGAAGGATTGCGAGCTTTGACAATTGATATGAAGAAATTAAAGACACTGTTCAATTTAGAAATATTGGTTATAGCCGAAGTAGACCAAATTGGAGAAGAGATATCTAGGATAGGGAGAACATATGTGGTGAAGTATAATTTAAGTGCAGTGAGGTCTTTAATTTCTGTGAATCTGTATAGAATGCCGAGACTGCGCATTGCGCGAGATTTGATATGGTCAATGTCGGGAGAGAATGTCAGTTTATCATCGTGAATAATACCTAAATCTCTTACCTGAGAAACCGTATCCAATTTATTTCCACATATTTTATAGTCCGCCTGATTTCCAGATTTCAGTAGTGAGAAAGACACATTGATGCACTTTTTCGGATTTGGAGATTACTTCCATTTGTTGAACCAATCAGTACATGTATTCACTGCTTCCTGGAGGTCAGCGTGGTCGTCAGAACTGGAAATTTTTCTGAATATCTTGAGGTCATCAGCGTACAGAAGAAGGGAACACGGAGAATTTTGCACACATGTGTTTATATCGTCCATATACAGCACGAAGAGAAGGGGTCCCAGGATACTGCCTTGAGTTACTCCTGATAAGACTGGGAGCCAGGACGATACAGACCCTGGAAACACTACCCGTTGTTGCCAATTGGACAGGAAGCTTTGTATTACGGATAGGAAGGATCCATGTACGTTGTATCGTGAAGCAAGCTTGTGGAGGAGAAGGAAATGGTTGACGGAATCAAATGCTTTGGTCAGGTCAACGTAGATTACAACTAGCTGAGATTGTTGATCTATTGCAGAAATTATGTGATGGTTCAGAACAGTCAGATTTGTTAAACATGATTTTCCAGGGACAATGCCATGTTGTTCTTCTGAGAGGTGTGGTTTGGTGAAATTGAGGAGACGACAATGTATTATTCTTTCGAAGGTACAATAGATATAGGTCTGTATGAGGAAATTTCATGCTTGCTGCCTGATTTAAAGACAGGTGTGACATCAGCTCTTTTCCATGAGTCAAGAAAAGTGCCGGGAGTCATGCACCAGTTGAGTATCATGGATAAGGGGATGCTGAGAGATGCAGAGGTGTTTCTCAGGAATATTGGGCTTATGTCTGATGGTCCGGTAGATCTGTTTGCGGGCAGACTTCTTAAAATATTTTGGATTTCATCGGGGTTCGTTGAAATTTGCGAGAGTGAATCAGAACAGACGCTAGTAAGTTGAGGGGGACTGGGGATTGGTACGGGAACTGAAAAGGTTGAGTGGAAATATTCATTGAAATGTGTGGACCTCAATTCAGATGGGATTTCTTCACTATGTAGGTTTAGGTTAAGTGGAATTCTGGGAGTCTTTCCACGGGATGATATAAGTGTCCAGAACTTCTTCGGGTTATTCTTGAGATTTCCTGTTATGGAAGAAATGTAGCGGTTGTAATCTTCTGTAATATGAACTCTTGAAATTTTCCGTAGGTGAATAAATACATTGCGTGTATGAGGATTAGGAACTGATTTCCACAGTGAACACGCTCGAGTTTTGTTTTGGAGAAGGAGTTTGGTGTTTTGACTTAGCCAGTGCGGGTATTTGTTGGATTTGGGTACGGAGAAAGGAACGTGTTGTTTAATGGCCGAGTAAAGTAAATCCTCACACAATGCCACTGCGCTGTTTACGTCTCTCGCAGCTGTTAGCAGGCACCAGGGTAGAGATGATAAATCCTGATTGACAGCTTGCCAGTCGACCTTTCTCCAAAGAGGGAAAGCTTTCTTATCGGTGGTGGGGCTATTTTTATGTCTGCTGGCTGGGACGGGGAGAGTGGCTTCTATTGAGCTATGGTCGGTGTTCAGGATATTTCTTCCAACGGTCACAGTGACATTAGGCAGGGTTGAAAATATGAGGTCCAGTGTTTCGGATTTCCTTGTTGGGTGTAGATTGAACTGTTTCAGATGTAGACCGTTTATAAAATTTGATAAGATGAAAGTATCTATTTGGGGAGAGTGTATGGTACCATTGTCTATTGATATCCATGAGATATGGGAGTTAAAATCGCCTAGCAACACTATTTCATTTTCTTGATTGAGGGCAAGAACAGTAGAGTTGAAACATTCTTCTAAGGTGTCAATTTTGCTGGAAGGAGGGCGGTAGAAGCAACCTACGAGTAAATTCTTCCTTTTTGGGATAATAATCTCAACCCATATTATTTCGCAGGAAGTTTCTAAGTCAGGCCGATGTTTTGCCTTCAGTTTGTTATGAACTGCGATTGCAACACCACCACCCCTTGAGGATCTGTCGCGCCGAAACACATTGAACTCAGATGAAAACGGAAGTTCCCCACAAGATACGAAATCTGACAACCCTGTTTCTGAGAGGCAGAGGATATCAAATTGATTGATTTCGGTTATATTTGCTAAACAGTCGGTTAGTTTATTTTTGACGCTCTGTGCGTTCTGGTAGTAGAGGTTAAGGGGTCCTGGGTTTAAATGAATGTCACCTGATAGTAGTAGTAGTATCAAGTAAACTGTACTGGAGGATGCATGGCAACGTTGTACTGGTCCACGACGTGTGGTGGAAACATGGCGGAACACTGGGAGGTTACAAGCTGCCGTGGTTGAGAAAGTAAAATGTCTCTCTGCGCAGTACCACAGAATTTCTTGATCACACGACACATCACTGCGGTCGGAAATGTTTTCAGGAGATTAAGAATGTATACGGAGAAGTTCCTTTTTCCAAAATATGAAGGCAATGTCCCAAAATATGATACATTTTAAAGCTAAAATTTGAAGTTGTCAAAAGAGTAGGCCTATGCGAAAACTACAGATGTTTCTTTGTTGAATATTTTGCGATAATTAAGAGTTCGGTAATTGACGCTTGTATTATTGTCAGTTATTAAATCCTTCTAAACAAAATGCAACTTAAGAACGTTTTATAAACATACTCGTGTCTTAATTATTGCTATTATAGGCTCGTTGCATAATACTAGGGCCTATATTATATTATATTTGAACATAAAAATTTCAGTTTGATTGCTGTAAAAGATTCGTAGATATTGAGAACCGTCTACATATTTCGGATGGTCGCCATTTTGGATTGTTATATGTATAGGCCATATACTGTTGTTAAGTACCACTAAAGGAAATTTTTGCGTAGCTTCATTATTCAACTTTCATTTCGATCGTATGATTACAGCACAAGAAATAAAAACTAATTTATAATTTCGCACAGCCGCCATCCTGAGGTTAGGTGAACAATTGAATTAAATTAGATGCCAGTGCATTACAATATGTATAATAATTTACGGTACCATATAAAGAGGATAAAGGAGATGTACAAGGGAAGCGTGAGCTGTGTGAAAGAGGGAGGAGAGAGATCGGACTGGTTGGAACAGAGAAACGGCCTGAAACAAGGAAGTGCACTGTCACCGTTACTTTTCATTGTGGTGATGGATGACATAATGACCCGAGTGGCACAAGTAATTGAGGATGGAAAGATGAAAGCAATGGTGTTTGCAGATGATTTGATGATTTGGGGAAACAAGGAGGAGGAGGTACAGGAACAGTTGGACGTGTGGGAAGGAATAATACAAGGATATGGGATGAAATTTAGCATAAATAAGAGTGAGATGGTGATCACAACAAGGAAGAAGGAAAGAACCACAACGGGAATAACAATTGGTGGGGAACAGCTGAAGAAAGTGGAGAGTTTCAAGTATCTGGGAAGCCTGATACAAGATAATGGAAGAAACGATAGAGAAATAAATGAGCGGGGGAGGCAGGCAGACGCTTTTCGTAGGAGTGTGAGAAGCATGTTATGGAGCAAGGATGTCCCTCAGAACAGCAAAAAGATCATATATCGGACGTACTATGTCCCTATCCTGACGTATGCCTCAGAGACCTGGGTTATGAAAGGAAGGGAGAAGAGCAAAATACAGGCCAGTGAGATGAGGTTCTTGAGAAGCAGTATTGGGGCTACAAAGATGGACAGAATAAGAAATGAGAGGACCAGAGAATTAATGAAGGAGGAACCATTACAGGATGGTATAGAGAAATCTAGACTTAGATGGTATGGACATGTAAAGCGAATGGAGGAGAAGAGGATACCCAGGGGAGTACACGAGACGAAGTGGGAAGGAAAGAGACCGAGAGGAAGACCGAGAGACAGGTGGCCGAAGGGGGTGAAAGAAAGCATGAAGAAGAGAGGAGAAGACTGGACAAGGGTGGAAGCTGAGAGATGGTGGGAAGACAGAAGACGTTGGAGAGGCTTGTGTTCCAAACAGACCCAGCCAGTGGCTGGAAACTGTGCAAGATGATGATGATGACCATATTTCACTGCGCTCAGATGGTTAAATAGCGAGAAAAGTCTATTAAAATGTTTCAAATTCGCATGGCCGCCATGTTCGTTTTGTACTTTCCAGGTTTTTGAAAGTTACATAGATAAACCTGTAATTGTGCCCTTTATCACCGTACAAAATTTCAGGGTGATATCAGTAATTGTTTCGGAGATAAAGAATGCCAGTGAAATATTTCGCACCACCGCCATCTTGAGGTTATGTAAACAACGCTGTGTTTAGTTCCAACATTCATCGCCAGGTGCCGCTTGCGATGGCATCTAGTAGCCAAGTTCGCTGCTAGGTGTCGTTGGCGGTAACATTTAGTAACAAAAGTAGGAACTACTTGAAATTAATCGCCTGCAGTCCTTATTTGAATTACAGATAACACACACTAATACAGCCAACAAAATTAACACCGGTTATCAGACAGATTCTACACAAACCCAACGCTACATGAAGCGTTGTCGCAGCCCCTAAACCAGGGACCCGGAACAGAACGTAACGCGGAACGGAACTCTTGTCTATGTGGAACGGAGAAATTCCGTTATATCCAAGGTTATTTCCAAGTTGTAACGTTACCGCTGTCTGTTCCAAGCGTAACGTTACCGTCCTGGAACGGAACTGATTCTGAAACCGTACCCGGTATCTGGAACAGTGGAACGTAAGCCGAGCCTGTACCGGTACAGCGTATTGGAGACGGGTGGAACGTTACGTTGTCCCGTACCGAAATGAACAGAGGAATATCCGATACGTTACAGTTCGGAACGTTCTACTTATAATAACGGAACAAACAGACGGAACGGAACGTTTCAAATTTAACGGTATTGTATTGTTACAAGGCTGCATTATGACGTCTCAAGGTCAAGCAGAAGGCGTGCGATATAGCTGTTATCTTTATTGGGACGACGTGCATGCATTTACTCACTCAATCCCATTTTCCCGCTCACCTCACAGCACGCCAGCCTTCTGTTTCAGCTAATGTAGAGATCCTGTACCCCAAAAGAAGCTGCGCGACTCCGTCCCCTCGTTGTGATCGGTTGATCAAAATATCTTTGGGATACCGTACACGATTTGTGAGGTAGGGCAATGGGCAAAGCACAGTGCTATCAAGCGGTTCCGAGGCACCTTTTCCGTATATAACTAAGTATATCTAAGTTGCGGGAACACCGTAGTATTTGTACTTCAACGTTGATTATAACTGAGACATGAGGTTTGAGACCACATATAAAATGTATACATTTCAAGCTCCCTGGAGTTGGAGAGGCGAGTACAGGCGATTCTCTAGTTTAATCAAATTTTGCTTGGCTTACATATCATTGACAATCATTTCATGTCTCTGCTTTCAGAATAAGGCTATATTATGACTACCCACATCGTCACTCCAAGAGGACAGCGAAATACTTATTATTAGACTATTGTTATTATTATCATTAGACAGTTATGTTATTATTATTTTCGTAATTATTAGTCAATAATGATTATTATTAGTATACTATTATTATTATATATTTTTATTATTCTAGACAATTGAGTTTGTACAAAAATTCGCTAGCCAGCAACAGAGAAACTACCTTATACTATCGGGGCGCAGTTAGCCTATTATTAGGGACTGGATTCTTAGGTTCTTATCTATTTTTCCCATACTTCTAAATACTTTTACGAATCACACTGAAATTCCGTACTACCTAAGAAACTAAATGATACGCGAGTACCTAAAAATAACTCATTGCAGTTTTGTACCATTTATTGTAGTATATTTCAAATTTTGTCCGTAATTCTTGAAATTAAATTTGAAGATAGTGTTTATTCCTAGCTCCAGTTGATTCAAAGCAATCCTACCTACAGGAAAAATGAAATATTTTCAGCACTTTCCAGCTTATATATTATTGTTTGGTTATTTGCCGAGAGGAAAGAGCGAATAAATCTCTTATTATTCCCAAGAATCCAATATTGTAAAGAAACAAAGTCATTTGAACGAGATAGAGTGTGAAAATCGTCTCTGACATCCTTGGCTTTATTGCAATCCCTTAAAGTGTAAAGTTATCGGTGATAATTTGATTATGCATCATTATGTAAAATATTTACTCTCTCGTTGCAATCAGATTGTCTACTAACAATGAGGTATTAATTTTAAGCCTTATGTAATGTATGTCAACTTTCGCTACCCTTTAAACATAAGAACCTATTGTAAAAACCCATTCTACCTAATAAAAACCTAAAAAGAACAATTTTATATTTTTGAAAACCTAAAATGACAATTTTAAAAACCACCAAAATCCGGCCCCTATTTATTATATTCTGATGGTTGGGTGGTAGAGCAGCGGACTCTGTACTGGGATAAACGCCAGGAAAGAAGAAGATGGTTGGGTGGTTTCATAAGTAAGAAAACAGAAACATGGAAACAGAAGAGTGGAATATGGCAAACTTCAAGATGCGACACGTTTTCACGAGGACCTCAGCCCATGGGTTTGATCACAGATTCTGCGCAGAGAGAGGTTTCCACACCTGCACCATATGTGGACACAGTATCATATACTGTACTCACCTGCCAAGCTAGGACATACTCACTAACTTTCTTTTCTCAGAATGAAAACTTGTAACATTCACCTTATTGTTAACATCTGAACGCATTGTGTTTAAGAAATATTGTTATAACTCAGCCAAAAAATTGTATTAATTGTCCGCTTTGAAACGATTTTACCACATTTTCCAAAATGAGGGAATGGAATGAAACCTGGCAAATTTATTCGCGGAAACGCACCCATACAATTTGGCATTTTTTTAAGATCTTCTACCCTTATTAAATTACGTCATAATTGACCCCTTCTAAACGTAGGAAAAATGAAAGGTTATGGTAAATGCGATAGTACTGCGGAGTTTCGGCTAAGGAGTGTTGGAACTTCACGGACTTGCTGTTGTATATAGTTACACCTCCGAACGGAGGCACCCGTGTTCACCTTAGGACCTCCGTGTAGATCTAACCGAATATCCTGACGCGGGACTTGCCACGGAGGCACCTCGCTAGTTGTCCGGATCATACAGGGCCCTCAGCTACTCCTATTTCTGTACACGAGCTATCGAGTCTAATACCAACCGGCCGAGTGGTTCGAGGCTGGTTGGCGTACCTCTGGTCGTATTGGGTACTGACGAGCCCTCTATAGTTCGGATATTGCGGCATTTGACGCACATTGGTAGTATATGCTAAAAGCATAAGTTGGCGACGATAAGTTCGAGGTGGAACACCCGATTCGGCGAGTCGGCTGGGTATCGGGCTGGTCCGGAAGGCACCAGTAGCCAGCCTAACGCCACTATGGTGGATACTGTCCAGCATTTTCAAGGTTGCCGGCCTTTCTGAACCGTAAGCCGCAGAACCATAGTCTAGCCGGGACACGACGAGGGCTTGGTAGAACCGTAGCAGCACCACTCCGTCAGCCCCCCACGTAGTGCTACTAAGAAACTTGAGCATGTTCAGTTTCCTGAGACACGTCGTTCTTAGTTGCCGTATATGGTGCTGCCACGTTAATGTGCTGTCAAAATGGAGCCCCAGGAAACGATAAGTGTCAACCAACGGCAACGCAGCATACCTGAGATGTAGTTCAGGGTGTAAGTGTAGCCTTCGGAGCCGACAAAAATGGACGACTGAGGATTTCGCTGATGAACCCCGGTCGTGAGCCCTCCTGTCGACCCGGTTAATAGCTATCTGTAATTGCCGTTCCACGATTGACATACTTCCAGAGCTGTAAAGCAGAGCTAAATCGGCTACATACAGCGATGGAACTATCGTGGGCCCGGTGGCGGTAACAATGCCGTTTATGATAACCTCGAACAAGGTGACAGAACAGACCCGTGAGGAACTTCGTTTTCTTGGGTATAATATTGCGATATGTTCTACCGACCCTTACACAGAAGAGTCGGACTACATGAAATTCGCAATGAAAGTCGGTAGATTACCACGGAGCCCCCACTCATGAAGGGTGGAAAGGATCTCGTAACGCCATATGTTGTCGTAGGCAATTCGGAATAATGCCTCCTGTATGGCGCTCACAGTCGCACCAGATGGGCGGTGGTGGACATATGGGAGCGAAATCTAGACTGGTACCCTGACAGTAAGCCTCTCTCTTCCAGGAACCACACCAGTCGACGGTTCACCATCTTCTCTCGCAGATTACATAGGGCATTTAACAGGCAAATGGGCCTATAGCTGCTGACAAGTTTGGGATCCTTTCCAGCCTTGGGAACCGGTATCACGATCCACTCTCGCCATTGAGATGGAAACTGCCCATCAATCCATATACGATTGAAGAGGACCAACAATTGCTTTATACTGGATTCGCACAGATGTTTTAACATTTGATTCTGTATGTTATCCGGTCCGGGAGCCGCATCCCTACACAGTGAGAGCGCACTGTGCAGTTCCCAATCAGTGACTGGTACATTGTAGGACTCCAAAGCAGCAGTGGCAAAGGACAAGGGGTGAGCCTCCGCCTCCCACTTCAGAGTCAGAAACGTAGGATCGTAACTCCCAGAACAGGATACATCATTGAAGTGCGATACAATACTGTTGGCAATGGAGAGTTGGTCCGTGATGATGTTTCCGATGATGGAGACTCCGTGCGCCATCAATGATACCGGGAGTCCGGAGATTCGGCGAAGCTCAGTCCACACTTGAGATGAAGGAGTATGTGTCGTCATAAACAACACATACTTTTCCCACGTCGTTTTATTACTCTGCAGAATCAGATATCGGGCTCTAGCACGCATCCTTTCGAAGGTGATAAGGTTGGCCATAGTGTTTTGCCTCCGATAGCATTTGAAAGCAAGTCGACGATCTTTAAAGGTTGCTGCAATCTCGGCGTCCACCAAGGGACAAGTTTCCGGTGGGAGTTGCCGGATGAGGAAGGTATTGTTTCCTCAGCAGCAGCCACAATACCATGCGTTATGTGAATGGTATGAGCATAGACACTCTCAAAGGTATCTTCGGCAAAATCCACACGTGCTGTGAAAGTTGTCCAATCAGCCCGACGGAGAAGCCATCGACTTGGTAATTCGATGGCTCTCTGGTTCGGAAGAGCAACGATAATCGGGAAAAGGTCACTAATACAAAGGTCGCCGTGTACACCCCACTGTAGCAGGGGAACCAGCGCACGACAGCACAAGGTGATATCGACACTTGAATAAGTGCCGTGTGCAATAGAGAAGTGCGTAGGTTCCCCTGTGTTCAACAAATACAGCTCCAGCCGCCTGATCAGTCTCTCAAAATCTCTCTCTCCATCACTAGTGGTAGCGGAGCCCTAGATGGTGTTGTGGGCATTAACATATCCCAGAAGGAGAAAAGGAGGGGGGGGGGAGCTGAGAGACTAGATCCACCAGCTGGTTTCAATCCAGTTGAGAATCAGGTGGAATGTACACGTTACATACTGTTGCCATTACTGGCAACGAAGTACGAACTGCAACTGCTTCTAGCTGAGTACGCAACGGCACCTCTTCACTAAAGAGGCTAGAGTGGACGAGAATGCAGACGCCACCGATGGCCACAGCTCCATCCACCGGGTCTTCAGAGAAGAGTTTGAAGTAACGCATTATTGTCTCATGTCCAGAACGAAACCTGGTTTCCTGAAGACGGACAATGGTTGCCGAAAGCGAAGATATTAATTGCCGTAACTCATTGAGATGACCAGAATAGCTATTACAGTTCCATTGTAAGTAGAAGTTGGTCTTCTACTTACGCTTGACCGTTTGCCTCCATTCCCCATCTATAGTTGGAGATGATGGGGCAGGAGAGCGCACCTCAATCTCCACATCTCCGTCCGAAGACGTAGAAAATGGAGTGGGCAGTCCCCTGGATGGCGCGCGGTCCTCGTCGGACTTCACGAGTCTCGCTCTTGGGGAAGAGCGAGAGCGGTGTCGAGGGACTTTCTCCCGGTCCGAAGACAGGGTGTCTGTCCCCGACACGTCCCGAAGAGATTTCTTCCTTGATCGTCGCTGACGTCTATTTGGGGAAGTAGATGGTCGCTTCCCCACAGACGCCAGTTCCTTACAAAACATGGCCGCTCCTGCTGACACCGCTCCACTGGTGGTGGTGGTGGTGGTGGTGGTGGTGGTGGGAGTGTAATGGCCAGCAGATACCTGAGCAGCCCTGTCTCCAGGAGAGGAAGAGAAACGGCGCTGAACCGTTCCTCTCTCCTCCGCCGATGTATTTTCCTATTTGTAGGGGAGTTCCTCCATACGGACGAGTTTGGCTTCAGCCGGCTTCGCTCCCTTGATGGTCGTGGGAGCGGGAAGGCCAGCAGAGTCAGTAGCCACTCCGTCAGGAGGAGGGCGAGAGAGACGGCGACAAACCTTCTCTCTCATCTCCACTACTACTTTTGTCATACCGGGTGGACTGGAAGAAGGACCAGCCCTGGTCAGCAAACACTTCTTTCTCCTGTTAACTGGGGAAGACGTGTTCGCCGACCGGTTCGAAGAAGAAGAGGACTTCTCCGATTTCGCCGGTTTAGATGGTATAACTGTCACCTTCTTTACCTTGCCCGAAGAAGGTTGTGGGACCTCCTTCGGGCAGACAATTTTCGCTGGTACAGCGAGGGGTATCTGCTGAATTACCGGACGTCGAGGGTACTACACTGGGAACTGTGACAGCAGGGGTGAATGAGGGCGTCGCTGCGCCACAAACGTCACCCGAAATTCGGGGGCACCCATATCACGGTACCTCTTGCGAGCATCGTGATATGAAAGCCGATGCAATGTTCTGATTTCTTGGATTGTGGCTTCTTTACAGAACTCAGGGCACTGCTTCGATCGTGGAGAGTGACTCCCTTGGCAGTTAGGACAAATCGGGGGAGGAGTACACCGCTCACCCTCATGTGTCCCCTTGTCACACTCTCTACACACGGCCTTGGCAGTGCACCAGGCAGAAACATGCCCGAATTTCTGGTATTGATAGAATCACATAGGTGGAGGGATGTACGGTCGAACATCGCAGTGGTTCGATGTGACCTACATCTGCTTAGGTAAAACATCACCCTCAAAATGGAGAATAAAATCGCCGGTATCGACGCTGTTCTCTCCAATCTTTCGGGTGATGCGCCTAATCTTGGTGACGCCTATCTTCCCCAGATTCCGCAACAATTCCGCATCGCTATTCAAAATGAGGTTACGATGGAAAATAACTCTGGACCTCATTCAGCGTTTCGTGTTTTGAGACCTTAACGGGAATTTCGCTGAAATGCGTGCATTCCAGCAACGTTTCGGTTTGCTGTCGACTAATTGTATGCAGTAGGAGCTGTCCGTTCCGGAGCTTGGAAATCCCGTTTAGATCTCCAAATTTCCCCTCGAATTCCTCGGAAAAGATTATTGATTTCACCACTTTGAAATAATCCCCGTCTGTCCTGGCAGCTACCAGGTAGCGAGGTGACTTGTCAACAGGGAAACGTGCATTGAAAGTTTTATCCCTGATCCGACACTATTTAAGGGGGCCACCCTCTGATGATTTATTGGGCCGCTTTCGCCTCATCCCGAAATCATCCTCCCCGAATACAACCTACTCCGAACGAGGGTCATCACTGTGGGTGCCACCCAGCCAAGGCAATACCTACCTGGCATAGCAGGTATTGCCCGGTGTCCCAGTGCCTTGAATAGGCACTTCCCCCTCGGCAGTGATATGTTTGGCGTAATTATTCAGCCGTGCTGGGACCTCCGTTGTGAGGCAGATACCACTGAAAGGGTACATGGCGCACCCACCTGACGGGATGGGGAATACCGTCCAGGCTTTCTGCCAGATGGCCAAGTTGGTGGCCCTTCCCCAGGCAACATGACGTTTATTTCTAAGGGTCAAACCATAAATGGGACCGGAAGTCGAAAAAGAACTTTTACGACAGGCAGGGGATACCGTAGATGAATTTTCTCTTTCCATCCACAGAGAGTCTTCAAAATCAAAGTCAGTCATGTCCGTCTGTCTTGTCGGCCCTATTAGTGGCCTCCAACGACAAGCAGAGCATACCGTGTGTGTATTCTAACCCGCAACCCACACGGGGGTGTACCTAAAGGGATGTCTGTCGCACCCAATGGGGTTTATCCACACTCCAGTAATGCATATTATGGCGATAAACGGTTCCATTGTTGTGGAATCGTGCTTCGTCCGTATATAAAATCGTCGCTAGAAAAGCCGGATGAGTTTCCACAGAACGCCACCCAGGATTCGAAATTATGACCATGTATATCCAGGTGTAAGTGCAGATGGTACGGGTGAAACCAGTGGGTGTGCATTATCCGCATAACAGACGCTCGGCTGATGTTCGTCTCCAGGGCAATGGCCCGTGTGGTAGTATGAGGGTGACGCCGGATAGTGTCAAACACAACCTCTTCATTGTGAGCAGACGTCACGCGATGATCTCAAACAGGCCGTGTTTTTCCCAGGGATCCAGTATCTCCCAGGCGTCTTTCCGCACTCCGAAATACCATGCCTGTCGGTCGTTGTCTATCCGGATAGAGTTCTTGGTACAGGCGATGCGCCTGGTATGCATTCTGTCGAGCTCCTCCATAAACATAACATATTCATATACTCATCGCTGGAATACATCTCGAGGCAGTGAACACGCTTCGTGTTGTGAATTACTTCAAAGGAGCGAGTTCGCGCAGCTACATACTGACTTGCCATTGCATGTTGTTATCGTTCTAATGGGGCACACTTTGCCCTAACTGGGTCTACGAAGCTTGGAACATGTACGACGTAGCTAACTGGTTGCCTGTGCCCTAGCCAGAGTCAATCACCTCCTCATCCTCGTCCAATCCAACACCATAGCTTATGCAACGATACACACGGTCTTCTTTTCTTTTTCTTTTTATTTGATTGCTTACCCTCCAAGCTCGGCTTTACCCTCGGACTTTGCGAGGGATCAGTCCTCTACCGTCGAATTTCAGGACAGTGTCTCGGAGCTGAACACACCTTGACAGCAGATACAACGGGGGATGGTGGCAAGCCAATCGCCTAGGTGACCACGAACTTGGGTCTAATGAAGGAAAGGGCAGCGAAGGGAGTGGGAAGAAAGATGTCGTGGTCCTGTCGAAAGGAACCATCGAAGCAATCGCCTGGAGGAGAAGTGGGAAACCACGGACAACCACTTCTAGGATGGCTGAGGCAGGAAGCGAACCTGCCTCTACTAAGTTCGTGTGCCCCACGAGGTTGGGTGAACCCCGTTCCAGGCCTCAGACCAGGAACAAAATTTCGTGGCAGAGCCGAGATTTGAACCCGGGCCTCCGCAGTGACATGGTCTTTAACAGAGCCAAATGAACAAATCGTGTCGCCTCCGTGGTGTAGTGGTCAGCGTGCATAGATGCCACCCCGGAGGTCTGAGGTTCGATACCCGGCTCTAACAAGAAATTTGACAAGTGGTATGAGGGCTGAAACGGGGTCTACTCAGCCTCGGGGAGAAGAGTAGAGTAGGTTCGATTACCAGCTCAGCCATCTTCGAGTGGTTTTCCGTGGTTTCCCACTTCGTCTTCGGGAAAATGCTGGAATGGTACAGTACCTAACCAAAGGCCACGACCGCCTCCTTCCCTCTTCCTTGCCTATCCCCCTCACTCTTCCCATCCCCTCATCAGGCCCTCTTCACTTCGCAGGTGAGGCCGCCTGGGCGAATTGCTAGTCACACTCCCCAGTTGTATCCCCCCATTCAGAGCCTCAAGCTGCAGGACACTGTTCTTCGCTTAGTCCGTGGGAAAAGCCAACCCAGGAGGGTAAAACGATAACGAAAGAAAAAAGAAATAACAAATCAGTCTGTGAAAACTATTAGTATACAACCTTGCCACTTGTCAGGCAAATCCAATCGCGCGAGTGCCATGTGAGCTACTGCGACATTTGACCTGCAGCGCGCACCTCCCGGTCTATACAATATCTGCTCTCGGTGTGTGCGTGCACCTCTTGTTTTCAAGTGTGTGTTCTGCGTATCTGTGCTCGTTTAACGGGTTCATTCGAGGTACCCATACTGAATTAATAGTGGCGCTCACGATTCCTGCTGTCTTCTAGCCCGTAAACACACATCTCGTTATATTACCCCGGTTTAGGGAGAGGGACCTATGTCTTTCAGAATTGTAGTACATGTGACAGAATGCATAAAACTGGAACGCAAGGAGCTAGTGGACCATTCGGTATGTAGGCCATAGAGTTATGTAGACTACTATTACCTGAAGATACCGATTGAGTTAGCCGTGCTCGTTACGGCGTGACTGCAGGCAGTCGCTCACATCCAGTAGACGAGGAGGCTCGAATCCCTCCACCGGCAACCTTGAAGATGGTTTTCTGTAGTTTCCTATCTTCCTTCCAGGCAAATGCCAGGGTTAGTCCCCAACTAGAGGCCACAGCCGCTACCACACGTGACGGTACTTGTACCCATGGGTGTCCGCATAGAAGTAGCTGCAAACTTGAGCGAGCCGAACATGTACTTGGACACTCCCGGTACTAAAAGCCGTACGCTTCAAAAATATAATATAAAAACATGAAGATTATTGCGTAAATGTATTATTCAATCTTCAATCGCATAATTAGGACACAAGAAATAACAAGTATTTCCGTGAAGAAATGCATAGCCCATTTTCATTTATCCTGCTTATGTTAATTGCCACTATCAACATACAACATTTCAGTTTGATTGCTGTAATAGATTCGTAGATATTGAGAACCGTCTCAATATATCGGATAGTCGACATGTTGGATTGTTATATATGTAGGCCTTAGAGTTATGTACTGTTACATGAAGATTATTGTGTAAGTGTTTTATTCAAACTTCAATTGCATGATTAGGACACAAGAAATAGTAAAAACGAGATTTTAAAATTTTGCACAGCCTCCATCTTCTGGTTCTGAAAAAATTTGAAATAAATTAGACGCCAGTGGATTAAATTATGTATAAGCATATACCATACCAAGTTTCACTGTGCTCGTCCTTTCAATATTCGCATTTCACGTCGCTGGCAGGTTGGATTTGTGATCACCAGGTTATGAAAGTTCCATAGGTGAACTTATGTTTATAGCCTCTATCAACATACAAAATGTCAGTTTGACTGCTGTCAGATTATCAGATTTTGTGATTCGTCTAAATATTTTGGATGCTCGCCATGTTGGATTGTAACATATGTAGGCCATAGAGTTATGTACTATTAGATGAATATTATTGCGTACGTTCATTATTCAAACGTTGATTTCGATCTCAAGATTGCGAAACAAAAAATTAAAACATAATTTTAAAAATTTGCACAGCTGCCATCTTGAGGTATGTAAACAATTTGACAAAAATATATGTCAGTGCATTGCATAGTGTATAAACAATTGCTGTACCAAGTTTTACTGCTTCGGATTTTTAACTC
Organism: Meconema thalassinum; assembly: GCA_946902985.2. NCBI lineage: Eukaryota > Metazoa > Arthropoda > Insecta > Orthoptera > Tettigoniidae > Meconema > Meconema thalassinum. Next base: position 417,383,792 of record OX336391.1, read on the forward strand.
GCCAGAAAAGTCTATTTAAATGTTTCATATTCGAATGACCGCCATGTTCGTTTTGTAGTTAACAGGTTTCTTAAAGTCCCTTGAACGATTTTTTTAGTAGTGCCTTTTATCACCGTACAAAATTTCAGGTTGATATGAATAATAGATTCGGAGATATAGAATGCCAGTGAAATATTTCGCACAGCCGCCACGTTGGATTGTTGAAATGTAATAAAATGTGTAGGGCACGGTCGGGGTCGACCAGAATAGAACTATGACCTTACCGAATTGTATTGAAATATATCCAGCCACTTAGATTTTATTAGTGGGGGGGGGGGGGCACACACATACGGACGCACACACACGGACAAAAGGTGATCCCATAAGCCTATTTTCTCATAAATAGAAATAGGCTAAAATTTCGCACAGCCGCCATCTTGAAGTTATGTAAACAATTGAGCTGAATTGGATGTCAGTGCTTTAAAAGGTGTATACCATTTGATGTACAATGTGTGACGGCGCTCGGATGGTTTAAATTCGAGAAAAGTCTATTTAAATACAACAACATCGCTTGGCCGCCATGTTCTTTTTGTAAAGAGGTTTTTGTGAGTCCCATCGTTACATTTCTATTAGTGCTTTTATCCATCATACAAAAAGTCAGGGTGATATCTGTAATAGATTCGGAGATATGGAATGCCGGTGGAATAATTTGCACAGTTGCCATGTTGGATTGGAGCGATGTAATAAAATTTGAAGAGCACAGACGGGGTCGGACAAAATAGTACTATGACCTTACCGAGTTACGTTGAAATCGCTCCAGCAGTTTAGATTTTGTTAGGGAGGGGAGCGAGGTGACGGACACATGCAAACGCACATATACGTACACACGCACGGACTATATGTGATGTCATAGGCCTATCTTTCATAAATGTAAATATTAAAGGAAGCTTTTCAGTCGGTCAACACGACTGAATACCTTTCATTATTAGAATTAAGCATCACTCAAAATGGCTTCTATCACTACTAAATGAAAATAGGCTAACAAGTAAACGAAAAGCAAGAACGGGAGGTTTAATTTAGAAATGAAATACTATTATTGGTCACAAAGGAGCTAAAGTTCCGCTAACACGTACCTTGATGCTCGGCAGTTGGGAGTCGAGTTCCGACTGTAACGTTCCAGGGCTGTAACGTTCCACATGCTCGTACCGAGTTCCAAGTTACAGTTCCGGAACGATACCGCAAGCCAGCTCGGGGCCGCGGTATGGCGTACGTTACGAAACGTGGAACACAGCGGTACGTAAGGCATTTCAGTTCTGTTCCGGGTCCCTGTTTGATTAGTTTAGTCGTTTATTAATGTTAAGTTTTGACCAATTGAGTAGCTACATTTGAGATTTGGTAAAGATGGCGGCAAAATAAACATGGCACTGAGGTGCCCTTTTCTAGTGCTACTTCTGTACAAAATGTCGTGTCTCAATTGATAGGGGGGAGCAGACATATACACACACAGAAAAAAGTCCCTTAATACTAGCCACGTTCTTCCACTGGCAATGATCTGTAAGAAAATCAGGCATTTTTAGAGTTTTAATATGTGTTTGAAATATGTTGCAAATTATTATTTTATCATATTTTCATACATCATGTTACGGTATGTTGATTTAAGCGTTCAATTTTCCATCCTTCTTTATGGTGCACCATATAAGGTTTAATACCAAGGGACTTTTTAGTGTTACGCTATACATTTATCTTGTGTCTTTGATATTTATCAATTCATTCATATCGGCTGATGTTGTTGTTTGAGTCTTCAGTCTTTTGACTGGTTTTATCCCGCTCTCCATGCCTCCCTGTCCTGAGCTAATCGTTTCATCTCTACATAGCTACCACACCCTACATTCGAGGCAAACTGTTTAACATATTCAAATCTTGGTCTACCCCTACAGTTCTTGTTCTCGACCCTTCCTTCCATGACTAAGTTTGGCATTCCTGGGTGTCTTAGAATGTGTCCTACCATCCAATCTCTTCTCTTCATTAGCAGTCTCCAGAAACATATCTCCTCTCCCACTCGTCTTAATACCTCTTCGTATGTAACCCTATCTACCCATCTGATCTTCATCATTCTCCTGTAACACCACATTTCAAACGATTCAATTCTCCTCTTTTCTGCTGCACCAATAGTCCAATTTTCACTTCAATAGAGCGCCACGCTCGATGCCAACAGATTTCTTTTCTGTAGAAATGCTTTCCTTGCCTGATCCGACCTACTTTTTATATCCTCTTTCCTCCGTCCATCACTGGTTATTTTGCTTCCTAAGTAACAGAAGTCTTCTGAAATTCGGAGATATAGAATGCCAGTGAAATATTTCGCACAGCCGCCATGTTGGATTGTTGAAACGTAATAACATTTGTAGGGCACTGTCGGGGTCGGCCAGAAGAGTACTATAACATTACCGAATTTAATTGAAATCTATCCAGCCACTTAGATTTTATTAGTGGGAGGTGGGGGCACACACTCAGGCGCATACACACGACAAAAGGTGATCTCAAAGCCTATTTTTTTCATAATTAATAGAAATAGGCAAAACATAGATTTTAAAATTGACACTGGCGCCATCTCGTGGTTAAGAAAACATTTAAGTTTGATTGCTGTCACAGATTAGTTGACATTGAGAATCGTCTAAGTATTTCGGATGGCCACCATATTGGATTTTTATATACTTTGTAGGCCATAGAGCTATGTACTATTAGATGACGATTATTGCGTAGGTTCATTGTTCAAACGTTGGTTTCGATCGCATGATTAGGACACAAGAAATTAAACCTTAATTTTAAAATTTCGCACAGCCGCCATCTTCAAGTTATGCAAACAATTGAGCTGAATAGGATGTCAGTGCATTGCAAGGCGTATACCATTTGCTGTACCATGCGTGACGGCGCTCGGTTGTTTTAAATGTGAGAAAAGTCTATTTAAAAACAACAACTTCACTTGGCCGCCATGTTCGATTTGTAAAGAGGTTTTTGAGAGACCCATCGTTACACTTCTATTAGGGCTTTTTTCCACCATACAAAACGTCAGGGTGATATCTGTAATAGTTTCGGAGATATGGAATGCCGGTGAAATACTTCGCGCAGTTGCCATGTTGGATTGGTGAGATGTAATAAAATTTGAAGAGCTCAGTCGGGGTTGGACAAAATAGTACTCTGACCTTACCGAGTTTCGTTGAAATCGCTCCAGCAGTTTAGATTTTATTAGGGAGGGGAGCGAGGCGACGGACATATGCAAACACACACATACGTACACACGTACTATATGTGATGTCATGGGCCTATCTTTCATAAATGTAAATAATAAAGAAAGCTTTTCAATCGGTCAACACGACTGAATAGCTTTCATTATTAGAATTAAGCATCACTGAAAAATTGGCTTCTATCACTACTAAATGAAAATAGGCTAACAAGTAAACGAAAAGCAAGAACGGGAGGTTTAATTTAGAAAAGAAATACTGTTATTGGTCACAATGGAGCTAAAGTTTGGTGTGCAGGTTACACTCTGCCTTATATGGAAACACTGCGAGAAGGTGAGTTGGATTCCCATCTTGGCCGTCTTAGAGTGGTTTTCCGTGGTTTCCCACTTCTACTCCAGGAAAATGCGTGGATAGTTCCTAAGTCAAGGTCACGGCCTACTCCTTTCCAAGCCATGCCATCATTACAAATACACACGTTACTACAGACATCACAATAACAAAGTTTAGGCCTATCAGACAAATTCCATAAAAACCTCAACCACATGGACCGATGAACAATAGCCTATGTTCCAAACCTCTATATGGAGCAACAATAAATATTTCGAATCAATGGGATCCATCGTATTGTTTTTAGGAAACATATTTCTAACGTAGGCTACAGTATGACCGCGATCGAAACGAGCAAGGTGCCTTGCCCTGTCTGATGCGGCACGCACTCAGACTGAAATCAGTATTTTTTATTTTTATTGATATTTCAAGAAGTAATTATCCTATGTTTGAATAAATAATTTGCCTGGAATTGCATATGGCATCGTTCAAACTGGGATAGTTGTTGACGCAGAAAAAAAGGATTTTTTATCAGGGTTCTAGGTAGGACAGTAGATACTAAACACATCCTTAGGTTAGATAGTGTATTTCGATATCATGAGAGAAATGCCCCTAGATAAGATAACAGGTATGTAATTGATGTAGTTGTTGTGTAATTAGGCTATTATGTGACAGTTTGTAACAACCAGCGTAACAGTGAAATAAACGCAGTGTTACAATTGCCGTGGTAACTAAATAGACTGTGTAATAGCCGTAATAGTCTACGTAAAAATTCGGTGTAATAGCCATAATGGTTTTAATATCTAGTGTACAATAGTACCGGTAACAGTCCTGTAATATTCTGTAGGCCTACATACATTTTGGGAAATGCTGCTGTGCTGTAACAGGCTCTGTACCGTTCCACTTTCCGTTGGAACATGAGAACCTGGAACGTTACGCATAGATACCGGGTGGCTGGTTGGTATAAACTGGAACGGTACACAGTGTAACCGGGTACTGGTGGAAACGTTACTCTATTTCGATAACCAAGAACGGTACGCAGAGTAACTTTCTAACTGGTAACGCTGAGGAATCGTTCCAGTCATGTACCGTTCCATACGTAACGTTCCGCTAACACGTAACTTGATGCTCGGTACAGTTGGGAGTCGAGTTCCGACTGTACCGTTCCAGGGCTGTAACATTCCACATGCTCGTACCGAGTTCCAAGTTACAGTTACGGAACGATACCGCAAGCCAGCTCGGGGCCGCGGTATGGCATACGTAACGTAACGTGGAACACAGCGGTACGTAACGCATTTCAGTTCTGTTCCGGGTCCCTGCCCTAAACCAGGCTTGCTCAAACCGGGCATTTCGCCAAGTGGACGTCCGCTCAGTACACGGACGGCAAGTGGACAGAGTAACTGCGTTCAGTCTTGGCAGCGTAAACCAACCGATTGCCTCACTGCAGTGACAGCTGGTGCAAATAGCGTGCAACAAGAATCCCAATGGGAAGTGCAGTGGCTCTTTGTGCCAATTGGAGAACGTGCTAAATTTTTAGTATGTGGAAATTCTGTGATAGCTAAATAATATAACATGCGAAAGCGGCAGCCTGAGGGCTAGATTGGGGTAAAAACTTTCGCCGAAACGTATACTAAAGAAGTATTTTTGAAAAGAATTAAGTATTCTGTTTTTATATCCGTATATTCTACTGGTCCTTTCCATCTCAAAACTCTTCTATTAAATAGGTTTTCCATGCAATTGATAAATAGCTTACGGTTTATGCCCAACGTTATAATGGAATATACGGTAGTGATTGCAAATATCCAAACAGTGTAGATATTTTAGACAATAAACATGAAGATAATACAGTCAAGGTTGCAAAATTGTTGCCTCAATTTCCTGGTTAACGTGCGGCTCAACTTTGAAATTTAGCTGGGCGGATATGTTTACATTCCATGGCACCTGAAGCCAAGGCTTTCCCAGCGTGAGGCACAGAGTTGTCAAATTTCCACCGTAGCCACTGAGGGCAAGCAGCGAGACTGGACAGAAGTATGTGCAGATGTGCAACATTGGACACTGATACCTGTCGGAGACACAAGCTAGCCACCAGGGCGGGACTTAAGAGTCCACGTGGAGTGATAGAGGAAGCATTCTATTGGTCAACAACCATCAGCTATTGGTCAGTAGCGAACAATGGTTATTGTCGCCACGTGCTACTGCATTATGTTTTAGTCGCCGCTCCTTAACCAGGAAAGTGAGGGAAGTATACCGGGGGAGTGGGATGAATAAGTGCAGAGCTAACTGCCGGTAACTGCACTGAAGACATAATGCTCTAGCCCATCACTGTGCACGCTGAGAGCCATAGCCACTACAGGTGTAGAGTGTTTTGATACTTACTAAGAAAGCTTGTTCTGCGACTTTTATCTTGCCATGCGTTCTACCCAATCTGAGCAAAGTCTCTGTCACTAACGGGGTATCATCCAGGTTGTCCATAACGCTGCTCAGGGTGTACATTATCCGCACTGCCTGAGCCACGAACTTGCTGTCTTCTGGCAGCTCGTCAAGTGGAACCGACTTGAATTCAGTGTAGTAAGTCTGGTACTCGGGGAAGAGCTTCAGGAACCTGCAAGAGGAAGGCATACACTGTATAAGTATCGATCCAACTATACTTTTCAATGTATACAAGCAATGAAGGAAATTGAAGAAAAAGACACGGACAGTCAGTCTGAAAGACTGGACTTTATATCATTTTAAATGCTAGCAGCCGAGTACCAAGAAGGCAGTGCGAGAACAGAGTTTCAAGATTCTATTTTGTTTCTTCACTGCCTACTTGATTGTTCTCGCACTGCCTTTTTGAAACTCTGTTCTTGCACTGCCTTCTTGGTACTCGGCTGCTACATCGTACTATGACGTCACACACCTCAGTGCATTCTCGGTACATTTCGTCCCGTCACCGTAAGGAAACGCCAGACCCCAGATAAAGTCGACATAATCATTTAAAATTATAAAATTCAAAGTAAGAGTAAAGATTCAAGGAGAAATAATTTCAACTCTGAGATTTGCTGATGGCATCGTCATCTTAGCCGACACACCGGAGGATTTGAATGAGTTTTAAATTAAAAAAAAAGGAAGGAAGGAAGCTTGTAGTTTAACGTGACCGTTAATCTCGCGATCATAAGCCACGGGACCTCCGTTTTACGTGGAATCCGAACCACAGGACATGGCATTTCACATCGAAAATCTCACATGCATTGACCGGGAATCGAACCCGGTGAGTTTTAAATTGTGTGGACTATGTCTTGAGAAAAGAATTCATGATGAAAATTAATAAATGTAGGAAAAAAATGGAATGCAGCTGGAAGAAATCAGAAACCTCTATTGACGTCGAATTGCCAGGTAAAAGGCTAAAGGAAGTAGGAGACTTTTTTTACTTAGGATGCAAAATAACCAGTGATGGACGAAGCAAAGAGGGTATAAAAAGTAGGCTGGCTGAGGCAAGGAAAGCATTTCTACCAAAAGGGAATCTGTTGACATCAAATATAGATTTGTCTGGAGCGTGGCGCTCAATGGAAGTGAAACTTGGACTATTGGTGCAGCAGAAAAGAGGAAAATTGAAGCGTTTGAAATGTGGTGTTATAGGAGAATGATGGGGATCAGATGGGAAGATAGAATAACAAATGAATAGGTTTTAGGACGAGTGGAGATGATAATAATTATCATTCATCATCATTGGTTTGCAGTCCTAAGACTGGTCAGTTGCCATAAAAACATGTCCATATCATCCTGTTATTTGCCACTTCCTACATAGAATTATAATTCTGTGCTTGGGTGTCGTTTAGAATTTGTTTAAGGAAGGTATTTCTAGGTCTTCCTCGTGGATGTTTTCCCTCAATGAACCCTTCTGCCACAGTTCTCATTAAATTGGAGTGGCTCATTATGTGACCCCAACATGCGAGACGACGTATAGGGATTGAGCGTAGGATTGATTTCCGTTGGTTCACGGTGTCGAGAACCCTTGTGTTCGATATCCTGTCTCTCCACGTCACATTTATCACCTTACGATAGCACCACATCTCAAAGGCTTCAAAACGGTTCTTTTCATTTTTATTTAGTGTCCACGTTTCACAGGCATACAACGCAACTGTCCATACAAAAGCATGTAGCATTCTCATTCGGAGGGAAAGCTTATGCAGGCTGGTTCACAGTAATCACCTCTTCTGCATGAAAATCCACAGCCTGCTTCCAGTCTCCGACCGGGTCAGGAATGGAATGAATGAAGCCCCTATCTAGCGGCGAGGATATGAACTGTGCCGGCTGCCGAGGCCTGACGCACTCCTCTGGGGCAATGATTAAATGAATGACAGATGAAATGAAATGATAGTGGAGAGTGTTGCTGGAATGAAATTTTGACAGGGAAAACTGGAGTACCCGGAGAAAAACCTGTCGGCCTCCGTTTTGTCCAGCACAGATCTCACATGGAGTGACCGGGATTTGAACCACGGACCCAGCGGTGAGAGGCCGGCGTGCTGCCGCCTAAGCCACGGAGGCTTCGCACCTCTTCTGCATAAAAGCTATTAATAATGTTATTGGATTGTCATCCCTTTTAAGTGTTGCGGCTTTTAGAGACGCCGTGGTGCCGGAATTCTGGCACGGCTCCCTCGCTTTTGCGCACCCTCAAATGCCAGCTGACTGCGCCAGGATTCGATCCTGCAACCTTGGTAACAGCAGGTGAAAACTTTACCACTGAGCCACGAGTGGAGAGATGCTTCAGGCGACTGCTTTTTTAATTTTTTTATTTTTTTATTTTTTGTCGTGTGGCCTCCTGAGAGGCCGAATGCAGGTCTTGCTAGTCGACGCCCGTGGGTGATCTGAGCGTCGGGATGAGAGATGGAATGGAAGAAAATGAATGAAACTGGGCAAGGATGTGGAAGGTAGCGGCCGTGGCCTATCAGAAGGCACCGTCCCAGCATTTGCCTGGTGTTGAAAATGGGAAACCACGGAAAACCATTTCATGGACGGCCGACGGTGGGGCTCGAACCCACGCGTCTACCGAGTCAGCTGCGAGCTTGGCCCCATGAACTAACGCTGCGCTTTAGCCAGCGTAGCCACTGATGTCGGCTGGCGACTGCTAAAGAGAATAGATAAATTGGTATGACACATACTAAGACACACCCAGGAATAGCAAACTTAGTTATGGAAGGAAGGGTCGAAGATAAGAACTGTAGGGGTACACCAAGGTTAGAATATTTTAAACAGATTGCCTCCTTATGTAGGATGTCGAAGCTATGTAGACAGAAGACTCAAACAACAACATGGAACAGAATACAGTCACTATGAAATTCCTTTGGCTGATGTTGATAATATCATTAAGAATATTATCAAGAAGTGCACATAAGAATTTTATTATTGGTGGCTGATATCTTCGACGAAAAATTAATAATCCTACTGAATATAAACGTTTAATGGTTGCTGATGGACAGTATGTTGGACATGTTGAACTTCAAAGGCTAGTGTGAGTGACTTGTTTCCTGAGTGTCTGTGCAGAGTAAACCGTGAAAATAGTGACACATTTACTGACTATGGTTCTGGAGAGACTATAGGCTACTTGACTTGCTATTTTCTGGAAACTTCGACAAAGGACATTATAGTGTCCTGAATAAGAATAATAGCAGTCCTGCCAGTATAACCGCAGTAAAGAAAGCTAAGCGAGATGAAGAAGTTCTTTTGAAAACTGAATTACAAAACGTACCGTCTAATGGTGGTGTAAATTGTATTACTTTACAAATAGACAACTCTTGCAAAGATATTCCTTCCCTTTATGGCATAAGTTCTACAGTTGTTATTTTATAAACTTAGTAGGCCCAAGCGAGGGCTACTTTGACAGGTCTTCGTGAAGTCAGTGCCAAAGCCAAGAGACAGCATGATGGCAAAATTGGTGTTAAAAAATTGAGGGTAGCTTTTCTGTGTACTGTTTCAGATGTAATTCCAGATGTGACCTTTCTCTCTAGGTGGTCTTCAGGATGTTTGTCACCATTGCTCTGCGTTTTACTTTATACCTGAGAAGAATACAGCAGGACGCTGCACTATGATGACTATCGTTACTGGCACATGAGTTTATGGTAACTGGTAGTAAACAGTGGCTGTTGTTGTTGATATTGTGTGATATGAACGATTGCTGTAATAGAATTTTGAAACAATTGTTAATAATTTTATTGTAGCGTAAAAGGAATTAATCATACATCGAAAGGTTACTTTGTGATATGGAGAAAAGTATAGAAGAGACTACTCCCCATAAAAGCCTTCATAGGGAGGTTATGGATAGTTGAGCTTTTAGTACTCGCAGTAAAGAGGCGCAAGTGCACTTCATAAAAAGGAAGGTAGTGGGCAGTTCGCTACTCCTGTGGGGGTCTGGGTGGGGACACCAAGAGCCCGCTGATGAGCCCGCTTGGTGTCCTAGGCGAAACCCCACACAAGACACGACACAAACCTCGAAGAATTGCTGAGTTTTAATTAACTGGCCGTGAAAGCCAATATGCCATCTTTTTGGAAGTCTTCATAGGGAGGTTAAGGCTGCTTGAGCTTTTAGTTCTCGCAGTAAAGAGGTGCAGGTGCGCATCGTAAAAAGGGTGGTAGTGGGCAGTTCGCTACTCCTGTGGAGGTCCGGGCGGGGACACCAAGAGCCTGCTGATGAGCCAGCTTGGTGTCCTAGGTGAAACTCCACACAAGACACAGCACAAATCTAGAAAGATTGCAGAGTTTTAAAAGGTGTGGTCTTACAAGGAAGTCAAATTCAGTCACTGTCAGCGGGGAACTCAACTATAATCTTGAGATTGCGCAATCTTTGTCAGTTACGAAAAAGGTAAACGACCGAAAGATGTAAATCCTACTGAACTAATTCCCGGCATCAGAGTAAAGCCATTGAAGATGCAAGATGTGAGAAATTTGCTTCAGAAACACTATGGAGAAGAGGGGAACAAAAATGGGAAACCAAATGGATCCAAAAGATTATTGACGAAAATGACACCAGGCCAGAGATACCTGCAGTAGTTTCAAACACTGAAAACTATCGTATAATGTATGGAAGTTCCACTTTCTTATATTTGTCTCATTAATAAAATCATCACATTTTCATCATTAAAACTGACAGTTTCATATTTTTACTGAACGCACCTGTCATTAATTTTAGCATTACTGACTAATTTACTATGTTAAATCAGTGCTTTATCTTAGAGATAAGTTACAAAAGTGGCCAACTCCATTGTTTACTTACAAACATAATCAATTCCATATTTCAACAGTGATTTTCGGCATAACTATGGAATTACATATGAAAATATTGATGTAATTATGATTCTGATTATGCTGAGAATCTGCATTCAAAATATTAACTTAGAAGGCAAGTCGGAAATGTATTAAACAGTTTTTCGCCTCTCCTGAAAATTTTTAAGAAGCGGAGGTGGCCATGTTTGTAACTGGGCAGTTGGTAGTCCCATAGAATCTGAAAATAAGCGCACTTATGGCTGCTAAGGCACACATTGCACGTGGAAAAATTATGTGTGGGTCGTAAATAATAATAAACAAAGTTTTTTATGGTTCTGCCTAGTCAATACTTGATTTATTAGAGATTTTATCGTGACATAATCACTTGTCTTTACGTATGTTGGTACATGTTTCGGTGTCTTGAAACATTGACACCTTCATCAGCCTACGGTTATTAGTAACACTCAATGACATTAAAATACTTATTAAAATAACACACAGATGATTAAAATAACACTTTAAAAAGTTTTAAAAACTCGGACGCAACTACACCTTATGTATGGTCACCTCTTGCTGGTTTTCGGAGGTTATTATCGGAAGCAGGACATTGGAAACCAAAACAGTGCACCAAGCCTTTTTCTAAGACTTTCAATTGAACTTTCATTATGACAGTGTTTTAAAAACTTTTTAAAGTGTTATTTTAATCATCTGTGTGTTATTTTAATAAGTATTTTAATGTCATTGAGTGTTACCAATAACCGTAGGCTGATGAAGGTGTCAATGTTACAAGACACCGAAACATGTACCAACATACGTAAAGACAAGTGATTATGTCACGATAAAATCTCTAATAAAACAAGTATTGACTAGGCGGAACCATAAAAAAACTTTGTTTATTATTACATTCTGTCAATACGGAAAATTGTGCGACTTTAAAAGTCAAAAAGGGTCGTAAATAAGTATGACAGTTGCATGGAGATAAACATTGAAAATTTAAACCTGAATATAACTGAGTTTATAATATCTTGGCCTTACAATGTGCTAAGCCTTAGGTTTTTTCCGTACACTTATTCAGAGACATTGAATCTGGGGCTCAAAAGACTTGAAATTATTAATTAACAGTTGTTAGCCATGGTGACTCTTATAATAAGCACTCTTATGTACTAAAGCATATATTTCACATAAAATACTTGGATGAAATCCATTTGCAGGTATGGACGTTACATTCAGTTAAACATTGAACCTCTCAGCACGCGTAGAATTGGCAACAATGCTAAGCATGGGTTGTAAAAAATTAATCTGAAATACTATGAGATACAAATGCGAAAATTTTGTAAGAAATCCATTTCTTTAGTATGGATGTTACATGCACTTAAACATTGAACTTATCCGGACACGTAGAATCATGATGGCAGTACTGTGATATATGGGCTCCTGAAAATTATACTGGAATATCATGGTCTATATGTGTACCAATTTTGGAATAGTTTCCACGAATATCTTCTGAGATATACAACTTAAAGCCAAAATTCCAACTACAATTGTTTAGCATTTCGTATAACTGACATTGGAAATGACTGGATTGACAAGGTGACATCATTTAAGTGCCTAGGATGCCACATTAATGATAACTGGAACTTTGGTAGAGAGATCCGATGCAGAATTAAGCAAGTTAGACCTTCTTTTCAAAAAGTCAGAGAAGTTTTAATGAGCCGAGACCTGTCCATTGCGCTACGGACACGACTCCTCACATGTTACGTCTTCAGCATTCTACTCTACGGCGTCGAAGCATGTGCATTAACTGAAACTATGTGCAAGAAGCTACAAGCATTTGAAATGTGGGTGTACAGAAGGATGCTGAAGACACCTTGGACAGCCAAAATTATCAATGTAGAAGTTTTGCAGCGTATGAACAAAAAAACAGAAATTCTCAATACCATGAAGAGAAGAAAGCTAGAACACTTTGGTCATATGATGCGAAACAGTAAACACCCACTCCTTCAATTAATACTCCAAGGGAAAATTAATGGAAGACGTAGTCCGGGGCGAAGAAAGATATCGTGGCTCGACAACGTAAGTCAGTGGTTTGGGTGACAAGACTCGAACTGTTCAGGAGGGCTGTGGACAAAAAACAGATCATGCTGCTGATCGCCAACGTCCTGAGAGGACATGGCACTTGAAGAAGAAGAAGAAGAAGAAGAGGAAGAAGAAGACATTGTTTTCAAGTATGGCCTTGAGATTTTCTGGTAGAGATCTTTACTCTTACCAAATTTGGTTTCGATAGTTGCAGCCTGTTAGGAGTTGACAGTGCTGCACACTCAAAAACAGGGAAGGGCAGGCAGACACACATTTGATCTCAAAATTCTATTTATTTTATCATTATTCCAAAAGCGACGGTAACGTAACTGTCTGTTCAGGTCGCTAGCATGAAGATAAGTGAACAGCAGATGTGATAAGGAAAGAAGTGCTGTAGGATTGTTGAAATTAAAACTGCGGAGCAGCACGGGTCTTCTAGGTAATTATTATTAGCCTACTTTTCACATTTTGCAAAAATGAGGAAAAAGTAGACTTACGAGATCGGGCAAATGTGTGCCTGTCTGTCTGTCTGTCTGTCCTTCTGTCTGTCTATCTGTCTGTCCTTCTGTCTGTCTGTCTGTCTGGCTGGCTGTGTGTGTGTCCCCTCCTATCAACTCCTAAACGGCTGGAGCAATCGAAACAAAATTTGGTAGGAGTAAAGATCTATACCTGAATATCTCACGGCGATATTTGAAAATGATGCCTGTGCTACCAACTGCTGAAAAATCGCAATTGAAATTTGAGCTCCATGTTGGATATCCTGGAAGGTATGAATGGGAGCTATTTCAAAATTGGCACACGTATAGATAATAATATTGCAGTTTAATTTCCAGCCGCTTCCTTCCACATCCTTGCCCAGTTTCATTCATCTTCATCCATTCCATCTCTCATCCCGACGCGCAGGTCGCCCACGGGCGTCGAATAGAAAGACCTGCACTCGGCCTCTCAGGAGGCCACACGACAAAAAAAATCCAGGAGGCCATACATGGCAGTGTTGCCAAAATGATTCTAAGCCTGCTGATAAGTCCAATTTTTAATGCATATAACTTCTACACTATCAATTGGAATTCAACCAAATTTCGTGTGTACTATGTGTACCATAACAGATATGACTATGCCGATTCTTAAGAGTAACCAGGGCTGCCAACTGTTAATAAATGCTGTCTCTATTTTTGTTACCCTAATATCAATATATCAGAAAGTATGCAAGCCAATAGCTCTAAACTTTGCACACGTATAGTACCTGGTATTCTAGATTAATTTGGAGTAACATATATACGCCTACGCCAGTACTGCCAACAGGATTCTAAGCCTGCAGATAGGTCAAATTTTAAAATCCATGTAACTTCTATACTAACTAATGGATTTCATTCAAAATTGACACAACAATAGATCATATTATTTCAGATTATTTCTGACCAATACATGTATGTCATTGTTGCCAACATGATTTTACGTGCGCTGTTAGATCCAATGTCTAACTGCATGTAACGTCCATGCTATCCATTGGACGTGAACCAAATTTTGTATTCTGAACCTTAAGAGATGGAACTAAGAATATATTCAGTCACCAGGGCTGCCAACTGTAGTTCTCTATTAGGCTGCATTATGCCAGGTATACAGTATTTCGAACTAATTAGAAATTTCAATATTACCAACTTAATTTTGTCATTATTCTAGAGAGATCAATATAGATTAATCATTGGCATGAATCTTAAATTTTAAGAAAAGTAGGCTCTTAAGTTCGTCACGGAACTTCTTGTTTTTGTTTGTATTATGATTTTTAGTCGTCTTTTTTTATATGCACATCAAAAATGTTTTGCATGACACTTGTTTGCCATGATGCAGAGAGTATGTGGGATTGTGGGTTAGGTTATTACAAAAGTAACGGCATTCTGACAAGTCCTGCACACTTTATTCATCTGTGAAAAGAAAATTACAAACAGGAAGACATTTGGCCTGTTAAACAGGGACTGATATGTGTTGTTATTTTGCCATCCTGTGACGTTCCAATAACGAACATGGCCTCCACGGGCGTCGAGCAGGGCTCTTACTCGCCATGGCATACCGCAGATCAAGTTGTCCAGCTCCTCTTGAGGCAGGCGATCCCAAGCTTCGACGGCGGCTCCATGATATCTTGGTGGGTTATGAGAGGGCATGGACGCTGAGTAATAGCACGCTTCAGCATATCCCAGACATGTTCAATACAGTTCATGTCCGGCGACATTGCTGGTCATTCCATTCGTTCAATGACGGACACCTGGAGGAAGGTTTGTACCACCGCCTCTCGATGTGGTAAGTGTATGCAAAACTTTTTTGATGTGTAGGCCTATATTTAGGCAAACACTCTAAATTTTTATTCAATTCTAAATGTGTGTACTTTAATCTGTGATAAACC
This sequence comes from Meconema thalassinum, assembly GCA_946902985.2. NCBI lineage: Eukaryota > Metazoa > Arthropoda > Insecta > Orthoptera > Tettigoniidae > Meconema > Meconema thalassinum. Next base: position 417,399,050 of record OX336391.1, read on the forward strand.
GGGTGAGTTCGCCGTGGTCGTTACGGCATGACTGCTGGCAGTCGCTCACATCCGGGAGGCGAGAAGGTTCGAATCCCCCCGCCGGCAACCTTGAAGATGGTCTTCTGTGGTTTCCCATCTTCCTTCCAGGCAAATGCCGGGGTTGGCCCCTAACTATAGGCCACAGCCGCTACCTTCCAACTCCTCGTCCTTTCATTCCCACTTTCCTCCCCAACGGTACTTGTAGCTCACCCATTGGGTGTCCGTCTCGAAGCAGCTACAAAACTGGCGAGCCGAACATGTCCTCGGACACTCCCGGCACTAAAAGCCATACGCTAAAAAAAATAAAAATAAAAAAATCTGTGACAAGAGGGGCAGATGATCTCGCTGATCCACCTTTTAAAACAACAATAACTAACTAAAACATTAGTCACTTTGCTTGATACCATGCTGTGGCACAGCGGTAACTTTCACGCCTGCTGTGTCCAACGTTGCAGGGTCGAATCCAAGCGCAGTCAGTCTTTATTTTTATTTTTAGCCTACTTTTCACATTTTGCAAAAATGAGAAAAAAGTAGACTTATGAGATCGAGCAAATGTGTGTCTGTCTGTCTGTCCTTCTGTCTGGATGTCTGTCTGTCTGTCTGTCTGTCTGTCTGTCTGTCTGGCTGTGTATGTGTCCCCCCCCCCCCCCCATCAACTCCTAAACGGCTGCGGCAATCGAAACAAAATTTGGTAAGAGTAAAGATCTATACCTGAATATCTAACGACCATATTTAAAAATAATGTCAGTGCTACCAACTGCTGAAAAATCGCAATGTTGGATATCATGGAAGGTATGAATGGGAGCTATTTCAAAATTGGCACACCTATAGATAATAATATTGCAGTTTAATTTCCAGGAGCTCATACATGGCAGTGTTGCCAAAATTATTATAAGCCTGCTGATTGGTCCAAATTTTAAATGCATTTAACTTCTACACTATCAATTGGATTTCAACCAAATTTCGTATGTGCTATGTGTATATTAGCAGATATGACTGAGCGTATTCTTAAGAGCCACCAGGGCTGCCAACTGTTAATAAATGCTGTCTCTATTTTTAGCCTACTTTCGATTTTTGCAAAAAATGAAAGTAGACTTATGAGATCAACACAGGGCGAAAAAAGTGTGTCTGTCTGTGTGTGTGTATGTGTGTGTGTGAGTCTGTGTGTGTGTGTGTCTGTGTGTCTGTGTGTGTGTGAGTGTGTGTACTCTGAATGTCTGTCCCCCCCTATCAATTCGAACACGGTGAATGCGAATTGAACGAAATTTGATACAAAGGTAGCACTGGCAAAGGACACCTCAGTGTCATATTTTATATCGCCGCCATCTTGACGGAAACGTAATGGCGGCCACACAAATGTTCAAAGCTTAAATCAAATTACGACTAACCTAATCATCCGATCTCTACCAAATTTTGCAACGACATATCTTTATGGGGGGAGCATCCTTTGACCAAACCAATAGGTCATCAGCGTAATAGTTTGCGGATGGCGGCCATCTTTGTGTGAAAATCGATTCCCCCTATTAAATTCGAACACGGTGCAACCGAATGGAACGAAATTTGGTACAGAGGTAGTACTAACAAAAGGCACCTCAGTGTCATGTTTTATATCGCCGCCATCTTGACGGAAACGTAATGGCGGCCACACAAATGTTCAAAGCTTAAATCAAATTACGATTAACCTAATCATCCGATCTCTACCAAATTTTGCAACAACATACCTTTATGGGGGGAGCATCCTTTGACCAAACCAATAGGTCATCAGCGTAATAGTTTGCGGATGGCGGCCATCTTTGTGTGAAAATCGATTCCCCCTATTAATTCGAACACGGTGCAACCGAATGGAACGAAATTTGGTACAGAGGTAGCACTAGCAAAGGGCACCTCAGTGTCATGTTTTATATCGCCGATATCTTGACTGAAACGTAATGGCGGCCACACGAATGTTCAAAGCTTAAATCAAATTACGATTAACCTAATCATCCGATCTCTACCAAATTTTGCAACTACATACCTTTATGGAGGGAGCATCCTTTGACCAATCTAATAGGTCATTCACCTAATAGTTTGCGGATGGAGGCCATCTTTATGTCAAAATTGATTCCCCCTATTAATTCGAACACGGTGGAACCGAATGGAACGAAATTTGGTACAGAGGTAGTACTAGCAAAGGGCACCTCAGTGTCATGTTTTATATCGCCGCCATCTTGACTGAAACGTAACGGCGGCCACACGAATGTTCAAGGCTTAAATCAAATTACGATTAACCTAATCATCCGATCTCTACCAAATTTTGCAACTACATACCTTTATGGAGGGAGCATCCTTTGACCAATCTAATAGGTCATTCGCCTAATAGTTTGCGGATGGCGGCCATCTTTGTGTCAGAATCGATTCCCCCTATTAAATCAAACACGCTGAAACCAAATGGAACGAAATTTGGTATAGAGGTACCCCAGTGTCATGTTTTATATCACCGCTATCTTGATGGAAACGTAATCGCGGCCACCCAAATGTTAAAAGCTAAAATGTAATTACGACCAACCTAATAATCTAGTCTCTACCTAATTTTGCAACACCATATCTTTATGTGGGAAACATATTCTGACCAAACTGCAAGAACATCAGCCCAATAGTTTGCAGATGGTGGCCAAGTATGTGTGCAAATCGATTCCCCCTATCAATTCAAACACGGTGAAACCGAATTGAACGAAATTTGGTACAGAGGTAGCACTAGCAAAGGGCACCTCATATTCATGTTTAATATCCCTATAGCACGTTGTATTTCAACAAGCTCCTACAACCAACATTCAATCATACTCCTTGAAAAGGACAAAGAGTTATAACAATACCCATGCATTTAGGAGAAAGTAGGCTATATGTTCTTTACTGAACATCTTGTTGTTATCGTAATATCAATATATCAGAAAGTATGCAAGCCGACAGCTTTAAACTATGCACACGTATAGTACCTGACATGCTATATTAATTTGGAGTAACTTATATACGCCAGTGCTACCAACATGATTCTAAGCCTGCTGAGAGGCCCAAATTTAAATACATGTAACTTCTAGACTATCATTTGAATTTCAACCAAATTTCGTGTGTGCTATATGTACCATAACAGATATGACTATGCCAATTCTTAAGAGTAACCAGGGCTGTCAACTGCTAATAAATACTGTCTCTATTTTTGTTACCCTAATATCAATATATCAGAAAGTATAGAAGCCAATAGGTCTAAACTTTGCACACGTATAATACCTGGCATTCTATTTAATTTGGAGTAACTAATATAGGCCTACGCCAGTGCTGCCAACATGATTCTAAGCCTGCTGATAGGTCCAATTTTAAAATGCATGTAACTTCTATACTAACCAATGGATTTCATTTAAAATTGATACAACAATAGATCATATTATTTCAAAATATTTCTGACCAATACATGTATGTCATTGTTGCCAACTTGATTTTACGCGCGCTGTTAGATCCAATGTTTAACTGCATGTAACGTCCAAGTTATCCATTGAACTTCAACCACATTTTGTATTCTGTACCTTAAGAGATGGAACTAAGAATATATTCAGTCACCAGGGCTGCCAACTGTAGTTCTCTATTAGGCTACATTATGCCAGGTGTACCAATTAGAAATTTCGATATTACCAACTTAATTTCGTCGTTATTCTAGATAGGTCCATATAGATTAATCATTGGCATGCATCTTAAATTTTAAGAAAAGTAGGCTCTTTAGTTCATCACGGAACTTCTTGTTACTTTCATTTTCATTTTTAGCCTATTTTCAATTTTGAAAAAATAGGCTTATGAGATCACCTTTTGTCCGTGTGAGTGTGCGTGTGTGTGTGTGTGTGTGTGTGATTCGTGTGTGTGTCCCCCCCTAATAAAATCTAAACGGCAGGAGCGATTTCAATGAAACTCGGAAAGTTCATAGCACTATTCCCGGCGACCTCGACCGTGCCCTTCAAATTTTGTTACGACTCACCAATCCAACATGGCGGCTGTGCGAAATATTTCACCAGCATTCAATATCTCCGAAACTATTACCGATATTACCCTGAGATTTTCTATGGTGATAGAGGGAACTACTATAAGTTCACTTATGTGACTTTTGAAAACCTGATAACTACAAAACCAACATGGAGACCAAGCGAATTTGCGACTTTTAAATAGACGTTTCTCGTGATTTGACCAACCAAACGCAATGAAACTTGGTACAGTATATGTTTATATACATTGTAATGCACCGACATCTAACTTCGTTCAATTGTTTACATAATCACAAGATGGCGGCTGTGCGAAATATTTCACCGGCATTCTATATCTCTGAAACTATTAGCGGTAAAACCTTGAAATCTTGTACGGAGATAAAGGGCACTACTGGAAGTCCATCTATAAGACTTTCAAAAACCGGTTAACTACAAAACGAACATGGCGGCCAAGCGAATTTGAAAATTTTAAATAGACCTTTCTCGCGATTTAATGTTCCAAGCGCACTGAAACCTGGTACAGGAAATATTTATACACATTGTAATCCACTGGTATCTAATTTAGTTCAATTGTTTACATAACCTCAAGATGGCGGCAGTGCGAATTTTAAAATTAAGTTTTTATTTCTTGTGATGTAGTCATGCGATCGAAGTGAAAGTTTGAATAATGAACCTACGCAATAATTTTCCTTTAATGGTACATGACTCTATGGCCTATACATTTAACAATCCAACATGGCGACCATCCGAAATATTTAGACGATACTGAATATCTACGAATCTATTTTAGCAATCAAACTGCATTTTTTAATGTTCATAGGGGCTATGAACTTAAGTTCACCTATAAGACTTTAAATAACCTGGTGATCACAAATCCAACATGGCGGTGACGCGAATTATAAATATTCACATGGACATTTCTCGCAATTTAACCATCCGAGTGCAGTGAAACTTGGTACAGTAAATCCTTATACGAATGTTAATCCACTGGCATCTAATTTATTTCAATTGTTTCCATAACCTCAAGATGGCAGCTCTGAAAAATTTTAAAATCTCCTTGTTTTTTCTTGTGTCCTAATTATGCGATTGAAGTTTGAATACTACACGTTCACAATAATCTGCATGTAACAGTACATAACTCTAGGCCTACATATATAAAATCCAACATGGCGACCACCCGAAATATTTAGTCAGTTCTCAATATCTACGAATCTATTACAGCAATCAAACAGAAATTGTGTATGTTGATAGTGGCAATTAACATAAGTAGGATATATGAAAATAGGCTGTATAGTTCTTCACGGAACTACTTGTTATTATTATTTTTATTTTTATTTTTATTTTTATTTTTATTTTTATTTTTATTTTTATTTTTATTTTTATTTTTATTTTTATTTTTATTTTTATTTTTATTTTTATTTTTATTTTTATTTTTATTTTTATTTTTATTTTTATTTTTATTTTTATTTTTATTTTTATTTTTATTTTTTATTTTATTTTTATTTTTAATTTTAATTTTTTTTTATTTTTTTATTTTTTTTATTTTTAGGCATTTGAAGGTGCGCAAATGCGAGGGAGTCGTGTCAGTAGATAGAGATTAATTAATTAATTAAACGTCATTATTTCCATTTTTATTCTGAACAAACTCAAAAAAAGTTAACGTTTCATAGAAAGACTAATTAAAGCCACAACGTTTTTGAGTGAGAGATTCATTATGTAGCAGAAGTTTTAACACCCACATTAAAAAAAGAAAACTCCAAAAATTCCTAGACACGGGAGATATCAGGGAAACGGTGAAGGTCAGCACAAAACAAGAACCAAATTTTGAAAAATTGATAAAAATAATTACCATTTGAATTTTGAAAATTTTTAACTTTTTTCTAATAGCAAGGTATGTGTGTTTCCTTGGAAATGTATATCATTGTTGCCCATGATTTATGACAGGCACAGTTATAATATTAAAATAGTTATTGTTGTGGCTCCTTAACCTGTGTGTGCCCCCTTAGATCCCCTTGGAGGCAATATTCCGGCACCATGGCGTCTCTTAAAGCCACAGTAGTTAAAAGAGACGTAATACCTATAACATTATTCTTCTTCTTTCTTCGAATGAGCCAACTATGGACTACGTAGGTTAACCAAAATGGTTTTCAGCTTAATGAGTTGCGATTGGTTTCACGTTCTTAAGAGTCCTCTTCCTAGCCCATATCTCCATAATTTTCTGACTTTGTAGTTGTTTAGCTGCTTATGACCTCTTCAGTATCTGCCCTTTCTTTAGTTTAATCTGTGGGTCTTCTTTTAATATTTTCCGGAAAGCTTGTCTGTGTTGTATAACGTATAACATTATTATTATTATTATTATTATTATTATTATTATTATTATTATTATTATTATTATTATTATTATTATTATTATTGATGTGTAACATCTTTCCACTCGGTTGCTGGATATTTTTGTGGGAGGGATTTCGAAAAATGGGACGGAAGTGGTTCGGACGGAAGTGTATTACAAGGTACTTAGAATATTCAATAGGTAAGCCATTCCTGGGTGTGCGCTGTCATTGGTCAGCGCTCCGTGACGCAGTCAGGCAGGCAGAACGCTCTCTCTATCGATGAGTTACCCACAGAAATATGAATACTGTTTCACTCTTATTTTACTTCTGTCCGCATTAAAGGACAACACCGATGGACTGTATTGTATTTGAAATATTTTGCTTTCGATAGAAAGACATTGAATAACAATCAGGCAGATCAACTGGCTATAAACTACGTTAAATTTGCTGCCAGCCTTGCAGTAAACTTTAATTAGGCATGTTCAATATGTAACGGACTGGCTGCCTATGGCTGTCAGCTTGGGAGTCTTACACCAGGCCTCTGCGGAAGCCACACATAATTATCATTTTAACTAAACAATTTTATAATAATACAGTAATATAAATGCGCTTATTTTACCCTTTCAATATGTACACCTCAACAAAAGTTAATCAGAGATATTCCGTACCCTTGTGTTTCGTAATTATTTTATTTCATAGACCTCCTGGTGAAGCGGCTAGCATTCTTAGCTGTCACTCTGGAGGTCCGGGTTCGATTCCCAGCTCTGACAAGAAATGTAATTCATGTATGTGGGCTGCAACGGGGTACACTGCGCCTCGTGAGGCAAAACTGTGAAGAGGAGGGTTCGGCTCCCACCTCAGCCATACCGGAAATGGTTTTCCGTGGTTTCTCACGCCTACTTCAGGCCGCGGCCACCTCCTTCCCAATCCTCACCTGAATTACAAATATACGGACTATATCAGACACCACAATAAAACAGATTATCAGACAAATTCTGCAAACACCTTAGTACACGGGGCTAAATGACCATGATGTCCAAGCCTTTCAAATGAATCAATTGTAGGCCTAATTGTCCATGTAACTGTACCAATTTTAGTGTACTGAAAAGTCTGACCTAAATCATTTCTTTTATCATGTAACTTACTGTTTTACCGTATGTCATGTAATTAGCTTAATTTTTGGACTGTGAATAATGTTTACATTTTCCATGCTTCTCGTACAAACAGTACTGGGCTAATATTTATGCAATCAATTAGTTTCTTTCCAAACTTTTACTAAACAGACGTTAATCAAAAAAGACTAACAACTTACGTTATAACGTGGCTGAACGTCTAAACCTTCAGTCCTGAAGATGCCATCCAGAGCAGGCAGGTTCTTCCTTGCTGCATTTTTCTTCATTATCTCCAACTTCGACGTTTTGTTCAAGTGCCTTATGCGAATAAAAGTCCTTGTTCGCACGTACAAGGCAATAATTTTCCTGTTGATTTCAGGAAATTTAGTCTGTATGATAGATGTTAGGGTTTCCATCACCTTGTTTGACTTAGAATATTGTTGGCCGTGGAAGGAAGCGAAAATTACTTCAAACTGCGTTATTGCAATCATCCATTCAGGTGTTGGAGAAGCGAGCCCTCCTTTAGAAATTATAGTGATCCAGTCGTGTTCAGCAGTTAGTTTTTCAACAATAGGACATGTTTCAGCTACATTTCCTAAAGAACTGTCAATGTTTTTGCATTTGACAGCAATAAAACCTGCGATGTATTTTAAGGCATCGTGAGTCACATCCTCATTGCGACATGTTGAATTGCCATGGTCGAGGTTGATATCTTGAAGCAACTGTTCTTCACTTCCATCGCCTGAATACCCACGAAGTACATGGGATGAGGTGCCTATCACTGAGATTCACAGTTCACTTGAGAGGAACTTCTCGAATTCTTCTGTTGTTTCTTCTACTATGCAGTCAGAAGAGCAACCAGTTTGACTTGCATCCTCAGCAACAGAGACACCACCGGACAAAGGTATCTCGTTCGCATTCCCTGTTGATATTAGGAGGCGCATTCGGTTCTTTACTTCGAAAGGTGTAGGGTTGTTATAGAATACACCAAGGCCGCGAAGACGAGAAAAGAAATTTTCGAGGCAATCTTGGTTTAGTCTGGAGGTCAAAATATAGGTCACACCAATGCTTTTGAGATCTAGAAAAAGTCCAAAAAGAGAGTTTATTGATATTAAGAACCCTTTCTGAAATGGGAGAAGGCCGCTTCTCTTCCCTAGACGCATGCCTGAACAAATGTCTAGGAGCCTTCTTAAGGTGTTCTCCTCGCTTATGTGATTCAGTCCATAACCACTTCTAAGGGGAGCCTTCTCATCCTTGGGGAATCTAGAATTTAGTACATCAAATACATCGTTAATTAATTCAATAATAATTCCTTCCTGATCTTGGTTTAGAATGTACTTCACTCTTAGGCAGTGCGGCGGGAAAAGAGCTGTGCAGCCATTCTTACATTTTGTCGAGCGCGTCCACTAACAGCCAGGTGGGCTTGAGAAATATGGTGTGTGATTGTTAGATCACCTCTCTGATGGTCCAGGAGATCTTCTATCAATTTTTTCGTGACAGTTGTTCCGTCGGGTAGAGTAATTCCTTCATCTAGGAAGTGATTTCGAAGAAGTTTTAACAAGCGAGGGACGTCACAAAACACCCACACTTTCTTATTACTGTCTACTGGGTTGTAGAAATACGTCTTGCTAGAGGATACCCCCAGTTCTTTCCACACCTTCGCATTTTTACCCCCCATATCACAAGTGACAGCCACAACACTCACTCCAGCTCCTTCTACCTCCCGGATTATGGATTGTAACAGTGTGCTTGTCATCGTGACATCAAAGTCATACATAGTACACAGGTTGTTTCCATGGCGAAAATAAGCTGGGAATCATCGCCACCTGAACGTTCTTATGAGGCCCAAGTATCACATCATCAGACGAATCGTAACTCACGCGGCCGTCGATGTTCATTTCATCGAAACTTAGAACAGCCAGTGCTTCGAAAGGTTTGAAAGTTTCTGACCTAGCTTTAATTAAACTAAGAACTTCGGTTAAAATGCCCGGTCCACGCTTGAACTGTCTTGCCCATTTTTGGAGAGTTGAGCGGCAAGGCAAGGGGTACTTCCTTTTCCTCAAGTACACATACGCCTTGGGAGAAAGAGCTCTTAAAGTGAGAGCATTCGCGATGTCTCTAGGACCCCCATCTAACGCGTTTTTTCATTCTCAGTAAACAGCGAATTTGGCCAGATGCAAAGCATTGCAACAAAATACCTTTTACTTCTTTGTCTATCACTTGCTTTATGCTCCAATGTGATCTTCTGTAGGATACCACACGTCCTTAAAGTTTAACTTTCTTGAAAGCAGCATTCTTCTGCACCAGGATAGCATTCTTTTTCACCAGAGCAGCATTTTTCCTCTGTAAGAACTCTATTTCTTTCAATAATTATTTAATTTCTTGCTCTTTCATTAATAGGACAGGGTCGGTGATTACGTCTGTGTTGGTTTCCTTATCGAGTTTTCTTTTCTTTGGGGATGACGAGTACAATGTTGTTAGAACCCTCTTCCGCACTGATCTTGTGTCACAGCGGAGTTCCCGATCTGTTACAACCTATAGAGAGAAAGAACTTGAGAACAACAGTTCTTGCAAGATATATACTCATGAATTGACAGCTTTCATCAATAACGCTCTTACTTAAAGGTGATTTTCTTCAATGCTCTAACGCCAACGCTACTTACATCTGAAAGTTCATTACAACAGATCCGCACCTAATATACTGTATTTCCCCGTCCCTACAGAACAATAGGGTAAAGGAATGTCAAGACACTACTCCTACTGCACTAACGTGAAGTTGCACTACAACTTTAACTTCAATTCGTAGATTAATTATAAAAAGTAATGCCATTTTAAAACTCTCAAACGTGCCCAATGATGTAGGCCTAATAAAAAGAAGGAAAATATAGAAGTACGGTAACGAAGACTGTAAAGAAGACTGTGTTTAACATCAATAATAAATTATATCGTACCTTATCTCCTATATTGCTGGCCCCAGCTACAGGACATTCAATTTTATCTCCATGCCAGTTGAGTATTTTTTGAGATGGAACAGCGTCTGATTTCAGTATCTTCCTTAAGGGCAGACCCAATAATTTATTTTTCAAATCCCGCTCGTAGTCCTCGGGAAGGAAATGTACTGAACATATTCGTGCATTGAGCACATTTATGAAGTCCGCTCGCTTGCAACGCGATACCCACTTACGTTGAAATTCCAGGTTTTTGGGGGAAACGATGGTAAACTACGTTTTGAGTCTTGTAAGCAATATTATTGCATTGTGCAACGGCACAATTAGATTTATTTTTACTCATTTTACCATAAACGCAAGTAAAATAATGCGGAAATTAAATAAAGTATGACTTGGTACCTTAACTTATTCACTAAATACGTTTCGTACACTATAAACAATAACAATACCGCTCATAAACATACAATGATTACACAGGGACCGCCGCGCGCGGAGACTAGATGCCTGCCCAGTGACGTAGGTGCTCCCTGGCTGGCTGTATGGCGGGAAGCCGGAATACACCTACCTGAGTGTGTAAGACGCACTGCCAGCTAGATCGCATCCCTCCTGGAATGAATGAAATAGGTTATTTCATTACCCTTGCCGCGCGAAGCGCGGCAACGGGCGGGCCGTCGGCTGAACGTGTAGCCCTTAGGCCATAGTGTGTTTATATTTTGGTTGAGTTTTTAATTGCTGAAAAGTATGTTATAAACATATGTGTATAAAGATAAATTTGGATGTTGGCGCAGAGGTCACCCCACCCAGCAAGGCTGGCCCCCCAGCGGCGTGCCCCCCCCCCCCCCCCCGTGCATCGCCCCCCGCCCAGGTGGAATTCCCCATTAGCACCCCATTTATTTATTAAATACATTATATACATTTAAAATATCATACATTAATATGTGGGCAAAATAACATTTTCTTACATTTTATACATTGTTTAAATTGCAATTGTTATGTGAAATTACATTTTATTGTTGTTATGCCATTATTGTTCCTGTTTTTGAGTCTTATTTGTTTTGCGGTTTCATTATATTATTTTAATTATTGTTATTATTCACTGATTTGTTTTGCACTATACTGCACTGTTAATCTTCACTGTGCACTGTATTGTATGAGCACTATGATGGTAAAAGATTTCACTGGGGGGGGGGGGGGCAGCTTTGTTATCACTAGAATTTTGTGAGAAATGCCACCATTTTAAAACTTGGTGCTGTCAAAGTGATTTGTCGCTGCATGTGGCGAGCCAAAACCATACCACCTCATATCCTTTGTGCTCTGAGTAATGATACCGGTACTTTCATTCTTTTTAATCTCTCTGGTGGTGAGGTGTTATTAGAGAGGGAGGAGGCTATGAGTATCTATGGCATTAGGTGATTGGTGGAGGAAAGAGATGGGCGTTGTTTGGTGTGCGATTGCCATTGATTAGATCTTGGGCCAGTGGAGAGGTGTATAAGGCTTCCAAAAAGAAAGGGTGATTTATTTGCTGTGCCTTTTTTAAATATTGTAGGCGTTGTTTATATATAGTGGTTAATACTGAAGGAAATGTGGAATATTGGGCAAAGTCAGCTGATGGGGTGTCGTATGGTAAGTGGTATGCGATTCAAATTGCGTGGCGATCAGTGGTGTAGTGGCAAAATGTTTAGTGTGAGAACGCTAAATACTGACTTACCAATGGGAGTAAGTGTTCTGAGGGGTACCCCCTCCCCCCCACCCAGAGAGCGGGGGGTTCGGTTCGGGGGCCCTGTAGCTTATGGAATGGATAAAATTATCACAGGGAAAAAGAAAAAATAGAAGATGTAACATGTTTTTATGTATACGTTTACTAACAAATTCAAACACAAAGATTAAAAACTGATCATATTCAATAAAATTTTATAATGTATTTACAAATAAATGGCAAATGCATCTTCTTCCTCTTTGTCATCAGGTTGGAGGTTGGCTCGTCGAGTTCTAGTGTCATCAGCTGTGCGGTGTCGTCTTAACCATGTCTTGACGTAATTCTCTGGTTTCCATGTCTGGATACTTGGTCCATTCAACTTGATAAACATTAATGCTGACACGTGCTCGATGGTCAGTTTTGACCGTGTTGGCGATATAATAATATTCATGTGACTGAAGCCACGTTCACACTCTGCTGAACAGCAAGGAATAAGCTTTGTGCAGTTTATCAGAGGGTATAAGTCCTTCGGAATCGTAGTGCTGTTTTCCAGGTAATCTCTGAAGCTGTTCTTAATTTTGTTGGCATTCAACCTAAATCTTGCACAGATATGTTCGATTTCTTGTTCACCGTATCCAGCATATTTTTCTGGAGGCCAGTTGTTACTTTCAAGTACTTTCAGTTCTGAAAGGAGAGATTCATATTCTTTTTCATAATCATAATTGTTGGTCCCTGTGGCTGTAGATGGTTCGTTACTGCTTCTTGTTGTGAAAAGTCTCCGTTTAAGGTTGTTGATAACACTTGATAGCAACAGCTGGTCGTTAATAGCAGTTATTTTGTTTCTACTTGTTAAGGGAACATCACAAAAATTACCAGTGATTGCAGCTCTCTTGGCCTCAAGGGTCTTAGTTTCAGGTTTCTCTTTAAGGCACTCGAAAAAAGCAATTGACCTTCTTATGAGTTTGTCTGCATAAACAACAGTTGCCTCCCTATTTTGAAGACATTCTGAAACCATTGTTAATTCAGCTAATATGTCATACATTAGCGCCAAATCTGACAGAAACTGAGTTGATTTCAAGCGCTTAATCAACCCACCGTACATTGCTTGTTCGGTTGTTGTTCTGTTCTTGTCTTCTTGGGCCTTCATAAAATGAGAGTACAATGCTTGATATCCATACCAAACGGCCATAACAGTTTTAAATGAACTGGAAACCCATCTCGTACCCAAAATGCGACCAACTTTCTGTAGTTGCAAATCAAGCTCACTAGCACACTCGGCTAGTTCTCTTTGGCATTTAGGCGATTTTCTATACAGAGTGTACAGCTTGTCCATAAACATTTGAAAATGGTTAATAGCCCCAACGTCATTGATAGAATCACTTACAGCTAACTCTATCCTATGGTTCATGCAATGCCAAGGAACAATGTTGGGAAACTGTTGTAGTAGCTTTTCTACGACGCCAGATTTTTTTCCTAACATGACACTAGCGCCATCACAGGCAAATGCAACTATGTTTTCTTTTAGGTACTCAAGATCAAACCCATATTTTTTCAAACAACCTAAGAGTGCCTCAAAAATAGAATCAGCAGTTTGGTTAGGCAATTCAATTAGATCTAAGAATAAGACATTTGGTGGCAAATCTTTGCTGGTTTCACATTTTAAATAAGCAATCAAAGTAGATTTATCACTTAAGATTGTAGATTCATCGATCAAAATCGAAATTTTACCTGAAATGCTTTTAACCTGTTGAGTAATTCGTTTTTTCATTTCATCAGAAATGTGGTCAATAATTTCAGTTGCACTAAATCTAGAGTGTAATCCTACACCAATGTCTACACCATTCATTTTCTGAAGTTGCAAAAGTTTAGAATAATCAGAAAAGGGCCTATCATTTTTTGCTAAATAGTAAGCTGATCGAAATACTTTAATTGTAGATTCTAGATTTGAAAGGTTCATTTTATCACAAACGTTTTCAATAGTTTCCTCGTTCGCCTTAGCGGTTATGCTCTCAGCAGTGTAGTGGGCTGATGATTGCTTGTGAAGAATTTTTTTTTCTTAGGGAAGTAAGTTGGGCAGACTTACTAGACCCATTGAATGTTATTGCAAATGTGCGCCATTCTTTAGAAATTGATGTACGTTCCTTTTTAAAAGCACCATGATGAGAAACGTTTTTGCAACCCAACCATGGGAAGGCTTCTTTTTTGCGTTCCCACATATCAATAGTCCATATAGAAGGCCATTCAGATTTATTTTGTACATCATGCTCATGCATATTCGAAGTCGAACTTACAGAAGAATTACTTTCAGTTCCTGCCTGTAAACCACTTTTTTCATCTGAAGACACACGAAGAGAAGTAGAATTTTTCCCTGAGTGAGATACATCTAAATCGTCATTTACTTCTTCACCTTTATCTTCATTTGGTTGCTTAGAAAAGAACGAAAACAGTGTTTTTTGATTTTTCTTTGACGGCTCCATGTTCGATTGGGATAATTGAGTAATCGCCCTTCAATTCAAGTTCGTCTGAATGTCTGAATACTATTAAAATAACACAACTAATTATTAGAGTAATACAGCGCACGATAACCTCACTAACAAACAAAATAAAGAGAACAGTCAAATCAGCGCGTCACCACTTGCCACATGAACGCCAGTAGCGCGACTGCCGAGTGCCGACTGCAGAGGGCAATGACAATGACTTCCCTCCCTCTCTCTCACCTCTTTCTCTGTCGCACGTGAAAGAGGGAGGGGCCTGAACTTGAGCGCCCCGGATACCGGATAGAACCGCGCCGACGACGCGACGGCAAGGTTGCGACAACGAACTACCGAATCTTAATCTAAGTAAACAATTAGAATATTGAAATTCGGGTAGGTACGGTGCATGGGTGCTGATGCCTCAAATCAATATATGAGGCACTCACACATTTTTAAGATATTATTTTATTTACTTGCGTAAGTGATTTTAATTTTATTTGTTATTATTATTTTATTTTTTTACTGAATGAAACCAGTGTGGGAACGCCGTTCCCATGCGTTCCCGCTCCACTACACCCCTGATGGCGATCCAGCTTTAGAAGGTTAAGGTATAGGAGGGGTTTGGCAGCGAGCCATGCTAGGGTAGCGTAAAGGATTACTAGGTCCCTCCTGGCTGCCCACCTGGCAGTGGTACCATATGGAATGTTTATCACCTACGGATTACTTCAAGGTTTGGAGGCGCCATTACAGATAATTCTACAATGAATCAAACATCAAGTTTTCCTTCTTTGCTGTAAAAATATAAATTAATTCATATTTGCTGAAAACAATTATGATTTACTAAGAGTCTGTTTTTTAATCTCTGGATAAAAGTGATGTGCATCCACTCGCCGAGTAAGTTTCCTCAACACCTCCATACTGAACGGTAAACGTTCATGCGAACTCTGGTGTCAACTCATTGAAACAAAAACCACATATCTTCGTATCAGTATTTAAATGATGATATCCTTTTATATGAAACATTGTGACTAGTCGGCAAAGCCGGTATTATGTTTCTGCACAATGGCTATTCAGATATTAACCCACATTGCGGTAATGCAGTGATCAATGTAATATACGTCGATGATTTTATACGGGAACTGGGCTAGCCTTTCATAGACCACTATAGGAATCCCCTTTACTGTCAAGTAGGCGTATTCATAACTAATTTAAAACTCAATTCCACGCAGGAACATTATCGAAAGAAAGCAAAATATTAATGGAGCATAAAAAATACTTCCATATTATTACCGGCACGTGAAAATGAGAACCTGTCTTGTACTCCAAATGTCTGTGGTGTTAATGGCTGCGTGGATAACATCTTGGTCTGCGAATCATGAGTTCTCAGATTCGAACCCCGGTCCCGGCAATTATTTTTGCTACCAGATTATTGATTTAAACGATATATATCATAACATGAAATTACGATTTATCTAATTTTAATTGCAATAGTTTTCACCAAGCAGGAGTTGGGAAATTTGATTGTATTGAACATTATTTCTAGCCTATCTATAGACTATGGTTTCATTCCTCCTCTTAATTTACAATATAATATGTGATGTTTGTTCAAACAAGTGTGACAGTAGCATATCTCCAATTCAATCTATACATTCATCATAGTACCAGTATGAAAATGGTGCGTAAATTAACATTTTAAGCAGGGCTAGATAACTTAACCGTAACCATAACGTAACGTAATTAGGGAATGTACCGGAAAACTCCATGAGTGCATTTAGGTAAATGCGTTGCAGAACGAATTACTTCGTTTCCACAAGAATACCGTATTTATCATATACTATCACAATAACGTTATATTCAATAACCGAATTGAAGAACGCTATTATTCCGGTCCCTACCAATAACGTTATTGGGAGGGTGGCTCACATAGTGAATAACTGAATAACGTTATTGGCATCATTTCGTTATTAGTTCAACCTGATGTCGAAGAACGAAATTGAACGAACTGCTGACAATAACGTTATTCGAAAGGCGGGTAAAGGAAGTTCCTCATAAAAACGTTATTCGCCGGTTTTCGTTATTTGTCTTACCCAATCTTTAAGGAACAAAATTGTGAGTACTACCGACGATAACGTTGTTTAAAAGACGGCTAAAATTGAGTTCTACAAATTAATGTTATTCCCATTTCTTGTTTATTATTAATCAAATCCAATCTTAATGACAAGAAATTATGTATATTCCGTCAAGAACGTTATTAAGGAAACAGCTCGAACAGAGGGCCATAACGTTGTTACTAAATGTGATGTAGAAAGAGCGACGTTGTGTGGGATTAGTCACATTATACAAAGAAGGGTCATATGAAATATTTGAGCACATTGCAATAATAAAGTAGGTGCCTTTTCCCATGACAAAATTTAATAGGTAATAGGCCTACTAACATTTCTAATTAGATTGGAATATACCTGAAATATTCTAATACAGCACTACAGTTGGTAGCCTAGGTGACTCTGAATATATCCTTAGTTCCATCTCTTAAGGTACATAATGCACATATAACATTCGGTTGAAGTCCAATGGATAGTATGGACGTTGCATGTTATGAAATATTGGATCTACCAGTGTATGTAGAATCATATTGGCAACAAAGTCATGCACGTGTGCTCAGAATTAATCTGAAATAATACTATATTTTATAGTGCCAATTTTGGATAACATCCATTTGTTGGTATAGAAGTTACATGCATTTTCAGCAGGCTTAGAATTATGTTGGCAGCATTGACGTACATTAGTTACTCGAAATTAATCTGAAATTTCAGGTATCATACGTGTGCAAAATTTAGAGCTGTTGGCTTGCATACTTTATTATATATATGTATTAGGATAAAGAAAGAGAATGAGCATTCATTAGAAGTTGGCAGCCCTGCTGGCTCTCAAGTATGAGCATAGTCATATCTGTTACAGTAACAATAGCGCATACGAAATTCGGATAAAATCCAATTGATAGTTAGAAGTTAGATGCACTTAAACATTGGACTTATCCGCTGGCTTAAAATCATGTTTGCACCACTGTCATATATGCGCTACCTAAAATATATATCTGGAATGTTATTATCTCTATCTGTACTAATTTTGGAAGGGTTCGCATGCATAACGTCTGATAAATCCAACATAGAGCTCAAAAGTGAATTGTGAATTTTCAGCAGTTACTAGCACTAAAATAATTTTCAAAAATGCCCGTGAGATATTCAAATATAGGTCTTTACTTATACCAAATTGGGTTTCAATAACTGCAGCCGTCTAGGAGGGACAGACAGACATTTGCCTGGACCGATGCCATAAGTCTACTTTTCTCTCATTTTTACAAAATGTGAAAGGTAGGCTAAAATATTACGAAGAATATACGATAGCTACTGTATAACATCCAACCTTAGGTGTTTCGATACTGTGCTGATCAGTACCCTCTGCTTATGGACATATCACATGTGTTGTACCGCAATCATTGACCATCAGAATACAAATGGTACAGATTATAACGTTAAAGCTTGTATACAGGCACAATTCCGGTATAGGCTTGAATAACGTTATTCGCAGCAGCATTCCGTGTTCCGATTGGCTAAGCTGCAAGAAATCAAACATGGAGGAAAGTTGTGGATTGAGAGTAATATTTGCAGTTCATTGGCATTATTAATGCAAACCAGTCATTAAGATGCGTTACGTTGAATACATGAAGGGGCACTGACTGATTGAACGCATTCCTGTCAGTATTTACGATTTAACTGAAATAATTCGACATTTAGCTATACGCATGAAGTTACGTAACTATGAGCTAGGCTACAAAGTGAGAAGTGTACGGGTGCTATAGCTGCAACTTAGTGTCCAATGAGTCTCGGGTTCGAGACGCCCTAGGGCCAAATTTTTTATTCTTTTTGAATTATTATGTTGCATTCACACTACATTCCTTGTGAGTTTCCAACTACGATTTATTCGCATAATCTACGGAGATGATGTTAATAATGGATATTGGAAGGGAAAATTATTCTATTCTATCATTCAAATTTGTACTTCCCCATACAAAACCATGAATATTTGTACTATTCATGAAAGTATACTAATATTTTCATACCTCAATAATAGTCTATGTTTACTCCACAATAGATAATAATATTAAGAATAAGGAGAAATAGTTTCGTGACGATCTAAAGAGCATACTTTTCTTTATATTTAAGATTCACGCCAATTTTTATTTTATTTTTAGTCGTTTACCCTCCAGGTTGGTGGAATCCACGGACTCAGTGAGGGAACTCACCACTACCGCCTCTATGGGCAGTGTCCTAGAGCTAGGAACATCGAATCGGAAGGGATACAACTGGTGAGGTGGGATTGGCACCTCGCCCAGGCGGCCTCACCTGCAAAGCGAACAGGGGCCTCATGAGGGATGGTAAGGGATGGGTAGGATGGATAGGCAAGGAAGAGGGAAGGAGGCAGCCGTGGCCTTGAAGAAGGTACCATCCCGGCATTTTCCCGAAGACGAAGTGGGAAACCACGGAAAACCACTTCGAGGATGGCTGAAGGGGAATCGAACACCCTCTACTCATTTGGGCCACCCGAGGCTGAGTAGCTCCCGTTCCAGTCCTCGTACCACTTTTCAAATTTCGTGGCAGAGCCGGGAATCAAACCCAGGACCTCCGGGGCGGCAGCTAACCATGCTGACCGCTACGCTACTGAGGCGATATCTGAAATAATACTTTATCTAATAGTGCCAATTTTGGATAACATCCATTTGTTGGTATAGAAGTTACATGCATTTTCAGCAGGCTTAGAATTATGGTGGCAGCACTGATGTACATTAGTTACTCGAAGTTAATCTGAAATTTTAGGTACCATACGTGTGCAACATTCAGAGGTGTTGGCTAGCATACTTTCTGATATATTTATTGGTATTAGGATAAAGAAAGAGAATGAGCATTCATTAGCAGTTGGCAGCCCTGCTGACTATCAAGTATAAGCATAGTCATATCTGTTATAGTACACAAAGCACGTACGAAATTCGGTTAAAATCCAATTGATAGTATAGATGTTAGATGTACTTAAACATTGGACTTATCAGTAGGCTTAGAATCATCTTGGCAACACTGTCATATATGGGCTCCTTAAAATGTATCTGGAATGTTATTATCCCTGTGTGTGCTAATTTTGGAAAATTTCGCATGCATAACGTCTGAGATATCCAACGTAGAGCTTAAAAGTGAATTGTGATTTTT
This sequence comes from Meconema thalassinum, assembly GCA_946902985.2. Taxonomy (NCBI): domain Eukaryota; kingdom Metazoa; phylum Arthropoda; class Insecta; order Orthoptera; family Tettigoniidae; genus Meconema; species Meconema thalassinum. The sequence goes on from OX336391.1 coordinate 417,418,893, forward strand.
AGCAGTTGGTAACTCTGAAATCATTTACAATTATGTCCCTGAGATATTCAGATTTAGATATTTCCTTAGACCGAATTTGGTTTCGATAACTGCAGTCTTTTAGGGGTTGATAGGGGGAGACACACAAAGACAGACAGACAGACATTTGCCTGGATCGATGTCATTAGTCTATCTCATCATCATTTAAAAAAAAGTGAAAAGTAAGCTAAAATACCACGTAGAATATACGATAGCTAATGTATAACATCCTACCTTAGGTGCTTCGATACTGTGCTGACCAGTACCCTCAGCTTATTGACATTACACATGTGTTGTACCGCAATCATTTGCCATCAGCGTTCAGATGTTACAGATCGTAACGTAAAAGCTTGTATACAAGCACAATTCCGGTATAGGCTTCAATAACGTTATTCGTACCTGCATTACGAGTTCTTATTGGCTCAGCTGCAAGAAATCAAAGATGGAGGAAACTTGTGGATTGAGATTAATAGTTGCAGTTCATTGGCATTATTAATGCAAATCAGTCATTTAGTTCCGTTACGTTGAATACAGGAAAAGGCACTGACTGATTAAACGCATTTCTGACAGTATTTAAGATTTAACTGAAATCATTCGACATTTAGCCATATGGATGAAGCTGTGAACCTGCATAGTACGTGAAATGTGTACGTGTGCTAAGGCGTAAACTTGGTACCTACGGGGTCCTGCGTTCGAGACGCTCCATGGCCAGAATTTTTATTCTTTTTGAATTATTTCGTTGTGTCAACACTACTGTGTGATGCAACTTTTCAACTTCGATTTACTCGCATGTTCTAGGGGGGCGATGTTAATAATGGATATTGGTAGGGAAAAATCATTCTATTTTATCATTCGTATTTGTACTTTCCAAATCAAAACCATGAATATTTGTACTATTAGTGAAACTAATATAATTTTCACAGCACTGATTACTCCACAGTAAAATAATAATAATAATAATATTAACAATAATATGAAAGTAGTTCCGTGACGATCTAAAGGACCTAATTTTCTTTATACTTAACATTCATGCCAATGATTAATCTACATAGACCTATCTAGAATAATTACGAGATTAAGTTGGTAATACTAACTTTTCTATTTAGATTGGAATATATCTGAAGTAATGTATTCCAATACAGATCTACAGTTGGCAGCCTTGGTGACTCTGAATATATTCTTAGTTCCATATCTTAAGGTAAAGAATGCTCATGCTAAATTTGGTAAAGTCCAATGGATAGTATGGACGTTGCATGCTGTGAAATATTTGATGTATCAGTGCGAGTAAAATCATATTGGCAACAACATCAAGAAGGCGTTTTCAGAATTAATCTGAATTATTCCTATATTTTATAGTGCCAATTTTGGATAAAATCCATTTCTTAGTATAGAAGTTACATGCATTTAAAAATTGGCCCTATAAACAGGCTTAGAATTATGTTGGCAGCACTGATGTGCATTAGTTGCTCCCAAATAATCTAAAATTTCAGGAACTATTCGTGCGCAAAATTTAGAGCTGTTGGCTTGCATACTTTCTGATATATTGGTATTAGGATAAAGAGAGTGAGCATTTATTAACAAATAATAATAATAATGCTAACTGCGCCAGGATACGAACCTGCAACCTTGGGTTCAGCAAGGGAAAACGTTACCCCTGAGCCACGCATCCAGCCGCATTTATTAACAGCTGGCAGCGCTAATGGCTCTTAAGTATAAGCATAGTCATATCTGTTATAGTACACAAAGCACGTACGAAATTTGGTTAAAATCCAATTGATAGTATAGATGTTAGATGTACTTAAACATTGGACTTATCAGCAGGCTTAGAATCATCTTGGCAACACTGTCATACATGGGATCCTTAAAATGTAACTGGAATGTTATTATCCCTGTGTGTGCTAATTTTGGAAAATTTCGCATGCATAACGTCTGAGATATCCAACGTAGAGGTTAAAAGTGAATTGTGATTTTTAGCAGTTGGTAGCACTGACATCATTTTCAAATATGGGCGTGAGATATTCCGGTATACATCTTTAGTCATACTAAATTTGGTTTCGATTTCTGCAGCCGTTTAGGAGTTGACAGGTGGGGGGGGCACACACACACAGCCTGACAGACAGAAGGACAGACAGACAGACTCACATTCTCCCGGATCGATCTCATAAGTGTACTTTTTCCTCATTTTTGCAGAATGTGAAAAGTAGGCTAATAAGGAGTGGTGAAGCAGCTGCCTTTAAAGCAGAATGGGAAAAATTATTTTTCTGTACAGCTTATAAAGGGCATGCCAAATGTTTAGTGTGCCACCGAGATTTAATGAGTAAAAAAAAACACAATTTGGAACGGCACTGCAGTGCCAACCACAGGGATGATTACGGTGACTTGACAGACGCCAGTCGGCAATCGAAGTTGGAAGAATTGAAAGAAAATTTCAAGCAGCACTTTCCTGTAAGTATTATTGCCTTAATTTTAAAATGCTTGCTTACAAATGGGAATGAACAAATGATTTAATTATCTGAAGAACACTAAAATTGTGACTTGCCGTATTTTTGTCTGACAGGAGATAGAGGAGAGTGAGGTTGGTGGACCGATTTTACGAGCAAGCTACAAATGTTCGATGCGAATTGCCGAAGCTGGGAAGCCCTTCGCGGAAGGGAATTTCATCAAGGAGTGCCTAATGGACGTGGCGGCATGTATTTGTCCTACGGAGGTAGTTGAGAAATTTGAAAACATCTCTCTTTCTCCTCAAACTGTGGCTCGCAGAATAGACGATATGTCCGTTGATATGGAACAGCAATTAATGGAGAAGGCAGCAAAATTTGTATAATTTTCCATCGCCCTCGACGAATCAACCGACATTGCGGACATAGCATAGCTCGTTATTTTTATTCGAGGGGTGGATGACGATCTTCGGGTCACCGAGAATTTCCTCGACTTGGTAACACTCAAAGTCACCACTACCGGTTTCGATATTTTCCAAGCTGTGGAGGGTGCTTTTGAATCAATGGGATTAAAATGGGAGCGGTTGACGAGTATAACGACGGATGGAGCTCCTGCTTTACGATGTGTACGCATGGGGTTCCTCAGATATGTAAAGTTAAAAATGGCTGAGAACGGTAGTACCCTAATGGTGGCGATCCATTGCTTCATACACCAGGAGGCAATCTGTGCAAAAGTCGCCAAGCGCAAAGATGTAATGGGAACAGTTGTGCGAATGGTAAATTATCTTCACTCCCATGAACTCACGCACCGTCAATTCAAAGAGTTCTTGGATGACATCGAAGCGGAGTGTCCGGATATCCCGTACCATGCAGAAGTAAGATGGCTGAGCAAGGCGAAGGTGCTGAATCGTGTGTTTTTCTTGCGGAACGCAATACATACATTCTGTGACATGAAAGGGCGGCCCGAAGTTCTTTTGCGTGACCCTAAGTGGGTGGCGGACTTGGATTTTTATGTGACATTACTGCCCATCTGAATAATTTGAACACTTCGCTTCAGGGCGAAAAGCACAACATCTGCGATTTGGTGGAAAAAATTGAAGCGTTCACAAGAAAATTGATTTTGCGGGAAAACCAGTTACGTGCAAGGAACACAGGACATTTTCCATCGTTTGAAACAGTGAAAGGTGTCGACTTTGATGAGTACTTGGAGGTAATTCGCCAAATACAAGAAGAGTTTGACAAGCGATTTTCAGAATTATCAGAACTCCAAGCGGTGTTAGATGTATTTGTTCGACCATTTTCTATTAGTGCAGACAGTGTTCCACAGCTATTTCAATTAGAGCTGATTGAACTGCAATGCAATGTTCGTCTTAAATACCTCTTTCTAAATGTCACGAAGTTAAGAAAACTGCAATGCAATGTTCGTCTTAATGACCGCTTTCTAATGTCACGAAGTTTAGAAGAATTTTACAGTGGCTTTCCGCAAGGAGAATATCCCCTTTTGTAAAGACATGCAAGTGAAGTTCTGTCAATGTTCGACTCAACGTACATTTATGAGCGCTTCTCTTCAGTTCTTAAGCTTACCAAAAGTAAACATCGTGCAACGATGAGTGATAGAAACTTGCGCAATTGTTTACGAATAGCTGTGTCCAGAAATATTGTACCCAATTTGGAGAAGATTGTTTCCTCCAAAACTAGAAATTCGTAAAAACGACGGAGAAAGAGTCACTCAAGGCCTGTACTATCTGTTCATATTGGTAAAATGTTGTTGAATTTTCCTCTCTAATATGTTCTCATTTCATTTTGTAATAAAGCACAATATTCTTTACTTAACACTTGCGTTCGTTTCCTACACATTCCATGCATCGGAGTACCATTCGATTTGTATACATATATATTATGGCAGTATATATCCTATTATGGTAAAACAGCCCTATCAATATGATGTCAACAATGCCACAAAAGCCGTCGCCTGCATCTGTGCGTTCGTATCTAGTTATTGCGGTACGAACATCGTCCGTGTGTCTCAGATCTCCTCGCTGCCACAGTGTAGTGGTGGTAGGGGAAGGAGCGCTAGTCTGACTGCCCAGTGCTCCCCGAGCGCGGCCGCGCTCTCGGAGCGCAATGACTGGATGGTCCTGATCTAGGCTTACAGGATAGAGCCACATCGGTGAAGTGGGATACATACTTGTTATTCCCCACCCCATTTAATTGCGCACGTTAATGTGCTGACCCACTGAAAAGCGATTCGTTTATCAGATGTGAAAAAAAAAGGCAGCAGAAATCTTCACTCAGATAAAAGAAAGGGTTATACTGAGATTACAGTTTCAAACATGATATCTGATTACTTCATGTTATATTGGCATAACAAATGCCAAGTCTCACTTTTCTAAACAACATACTTCTTGAACCTTCCAACACAAAATTCTAATCACTAGTCTACATTCCCGATCTTCATCATAATGTTCAGACGTCACTGCCGTGGAACTCCCAATCGTCCTCTTTAATAAACATGAATGAATGTAGTGAATTATCCCCTGGAATAAGCTGTAAAATATAGTTATTAGAGAGTAAACCGCATTTGAAATAGTAAGTAGGCTAATGCAATGTGTCCGGTCCTAATCTTGAACACCTCCTGTTTAGTCTCTATCTTGCCATTTCAGCAATTTGTCTTCAACTTGGGTCGAGCTTCTACAGATATATTTTTGTATTTTTTTAAAATATTTAAAAATGTTTGGCCATATCTCAGAAATTCTTTCACACTTGCAATGGAGATGGATCGTATATCATGGACACATACCTCCACACTGATTTGACGATGATTTTGTCACACATACATCAATATAATTTCACCTTCTGGTCATGAACATCTGTGCCTAATCATATACTACGTACTCTTCCTCTTGAAAATTAACTATTAACATTGAACACAATCAACAACCCATTTGCCTAATACAATATTAAAACGTATGTGTCACCCCTTCCATTTGCTATTTCTCTTATGAATGCTGTTCTCTATTTCCTCCTCCCTTTATTTAAAATTGAAATCCATTGGCAGATTAATCACTCCCGCACCTGGGCACAACACTACTGTGAGCGAGGCTCCGCTTGGACAGAACGTGCTCATGAGATGACTCAATTCAAGAAGTCTCGTCATAACAGGTGGGACACCTCAAGTCTCTCTATCGCTTTAACAGTAGAAAGTGCCGGGTGGGTTGTCGTATTCATTAACAGCAGTGTAATTCTGGTTTAAAAGTAAATAATGCCATTCATACCGTTGACGACAAATCGCAGCGTAAATTTAAACGTACCACCACATCAAACAACATGGAGTAGTGGGCTACGCGTTGGAGCAACTTAGCCATTTTCCGTCTTGTCTTTAAATGAATAATGGCATTTGCTCTTTGTTCCCTTTCATTTCACACAGTACATTTATTGTTACAAGAAAAATTATTTCGTATTGGAATGCTGTGAATGATACACAACCCGTTGCTGATATGATCTCTAAAGCCTAAACATACCGTACTGAAAAATCAATTATGTCGAAGAAGAAGTTAAAATATTGTTTACTAATTATCATATACTGTACTAACATACGCTCTACCAGTAGCATACCAGTAATCCTATCATAACCAACCAGAGGTTTCCTCTGAAATATAAAAAACTTTGATTGCGTCAAATATTATACATAATGTTGTATATACTATATACAGGATGAAGAACAAATCCCGTACTTGGAGGTCAGCATGCGGTTCCTCGTCGAAATTCATGGCAAAGGCTTATCTAGGAAGGCCTGGTCCTGCCAATACGTTTAATAGAAATGCGAGTTAAGAAACGAGGCTCTGGCAACGCTGTAACTGCGTGCAGCATGGCCAAGAGAACAGCACGCATGAAGTCTGCGCTGTGCCGGTGCTGTCTCATTAGCTCAGTGCGAAAAGGTATGCCGTGAAGGTCGGTTATGGTCCAATGGCGTTCGCGTCAAAGAGTTCTTCAGTTAAAGTCTCAAATTGTATCCAATGTACACCTCCACAATGCAATCAATACATTATGTTGTGTACTGTGTCTTACATTGCTGTTACTTCTCTACTTCTTTCTTATTTCGATGAGACCCGCTACGGACCACGCACCAATTTCAATTCTTCACTCTTTGTTGTTTTCTTCCCAATATTTCTTCGTTCTTAGACTATGTTGCTTCTTTCTGTCCTCAGACCACTTCGCCCCAGGTTTCCTTTCCACTCTACCCTGGCGTACTTCCAAACATAACACCTTCTCTGTCCAAAGTGTCTTCATCTCTTATATTATTTCCTTCTGTTACCTTTATTTAAACATTAAAACATAACATGAGCCTCTTACATACGTAAACGACCACTTAGTTTCGTCCATGGCACAAATAAAGCCAGTAACATCGTCTGCATCCAATGATATACACTAGATTGCCCATTATGATACGCACAATAATTCCATTCCGTACGCTGCCACGAAATTTGAAAAGTGGTATGAGGACTGGAACGGGATCTACTCAGCCTCGGGTGGTCCAAATGAGTAGATGGGGTTCGATTCCCACCACATCCATCCTCGAAGTGGTTTTTCGTGGTTGCCCGCTTCATCTTCGGGCAAATGCCGGGATGGTCCCTACCGTCAGGTCACGGCCGCCTCCTTCCCTCTTCCTTGTCTATCCTTTCTATTCTTCCCATCCCGTCCCATCCCACATGAGGCCCCCTGTTCGCTTTGCAGGTGAGGCCGCATTGGGTGAGGTGCTAGTCCCGCCTCCCCAGTTGGATCCCCCGACTCACTCTCAAGCGCCAGGACACTGTCCGTAGAGGAGGTAAAGGTGGGATCTCTCGCTGAGTCCGTGGGAAAAGCCTACTTGGAGGGTAAACTGACTACGAAAGAAAAATCGTTTGAAGTCCAGTCTTATCTTCACAGAGCCACGAACTGACGTCACACAAAACGACGACCTGACGTAGATTCGAACCGTAGTTCGTTGGTGGTTGTGGTTTGGATAATACAGCAGCCTACTCAGTGAGCTACGACGGCTGGTACGGTGATATGATACACATTCCGCCGCAGGATGCGACAGTGTTGCCGGCTTCTCGTTTTCATACTCGTCTTTTCAAATAACACCCGCTCCGATTTTGCTATAGAAACTTTTGTCTTGCATTTGGATGAGAAGTCGCATGACGACCTCCAAGTACGGCATATTTCTTCACCCTGTATTACTTCTATAAGGGGCTTCGGTGGCGTGGTCGATAGCATGCTGAACTGCTAAGCCCAAGATGGCGTGTTCAAACCCGGCCGAAGTCGTCGGTTTGGTTAAGAGCGTTAAAATTCTTCAGTATGCCTTTCTTCGAAGGGGAAATAAAGCAGGCGTGCCCATGTCATAGATTTATGGCAGGTAAAAGCACCTACCATTACAAATGGTAGTGTGTAGAAAAGTTTTTAGGTTATATTTGGCGAGTTAGAAACGCTCTATCAAGTTCCAACGTTCTCCGCCAGTGTTAGTGACAAAAGCATCTGGTAGCCACAGTTGGAAATAGTTGAAATTGAACTTCCATACTAAGAAATGGATTTTATCCAAAATTGGCACTATAAAATATAGGAATAAATCAGATTAATTCTGAAAACGCCTTCTTGACATGTTGCCAATATGATTTTACTCGCACTGATACATCCAATATTTCACAGCATGCAACGTCCATACTATCCATTGGACTTCAACCAATTTTGTATGTGCATTCTGTACCTTAAAATATGGAACTAAGAATATATTCAGAGTCACCAAGGCTGCCAACTGTAGAGCTGTATTGGAATACATTACTTCAGATATATTCCAATCTAAATAGAAAAGTTAGTATTACCAACTTAATCTCGTCATTATTCTAGATAGGTCTATGTAGATTAATCATTGGCATAAATCTTAAATATAAAGAAAATTAGGCTCTTTAGATCGTCACGGAACTACTTTCATATTATTGTTAATATTATTATTATTATTATTTTACTGTGGAGTAATCAGTGCTGTGAAAATTATATTAGTTTCAAGAATAGTACAAATATTCATGGTTTTGATTGGGAAAGTTCAAATTCGAATGATAAAATAGAAAGATGTTTCCCTACCAATATCCATTATTAACATCGCCCCCTAGATCATGCGAGTAAATCGAAGTTGAAAAGTTGCATCACACAGTAGTGTTGACACAACGAAATAATTCAAAAAGAATAAAAATTCTGGTCATGGAGCGTCTCGAACCCAGAACCCATTAAGTACCAAGTTAACGCCTTAGCACTCGTACACATTTCACGTACTGTGCAGATTCACAGCTTCATCCATATGGCTAAATGTCGAATGATTTCAGTTAAATCTTAAATACTGACAGAAATGCGTTTAATCAGTCAGTGCCTTTTCCTGTATTCAAAGTAACGGACCTAAATGACTGATTTGCATTAATAATGCCAATGAACTGCAACTATTAATCTCAATCAATAAGTTTCCTCCATCTTTGATTTCTTGCAGCTGAGCCAATAAGAACTCGTAATGCAGGTACGAATAACGTTATTGAAGCCTATACCGGAATTGTGCTTGTATATAAGCTTTTACGTTACGATCTGTAACATCTGAACGCTGATGGCCAATGATTGCGGTACAACACATGTGAAATGTCCATAAGCAGAGGGTACTGGTCAGCACAGTATCGAAGCACCTAAGGTAGGATGTTATACATTAGCTATCGTATATTCTACTTGCTATTTTTAGCTTACTTTTCACTTTTTTTTAAATGATGATGAGATAGACTTATGGCATCGATCCAGGCAAATGTCTGTCTGTCTGTCTTTGTGTGTCTCCCCCTATAAACCCCTAAAGATTGCAGTTATCGAAACCAAATTCGGTTTAAGGAAATATATATCTGAATATCTCAGGGACATAATTGGAAATGATTTCAGAGTTACCAACTGCTAAAAATCACAATTCACTTTTAAGCTCTACGTTGGATATCTCAGAGGTTATGCATGCGAAATTTTCCAAAATTAGCACACACAGGGATAATAACATTCCAGATACATTTTAAGGTGTCCATATATGACAGTGTTGCCAAGATGATTCTAAGCCTGCTGATAAGTCCAATGTTTAAGTACATCTAACATCTATACTATCAATTGGATTGTAACCAAATTTCGTACGTGCTTTGTGTACTATAACAGATATGACTATGCTTATGCTTGAGAGCCATTAGGGCTGCCAACTGTTAATAAATGCGGCTGGCTGCGTGGCTCAGGGGTAACGTTCTCGCTTGCTGGGCCCAAGGTTGCTCGTTCGTATCCTGGCGCAGTCAGCTGGCATTTGAGTGTGCGCAAATGCCAGAGAGCCGTGTCAGTAGATTTACTGGCACGTTGAAGATCCCCGTATGGACAAAATTACGGCACCCCAGAGTCTCTAAAAGCCAGAGTAGTTAAAAGGGACGTAAAACCAATAACATTATTATTATTTGTTATTAAATGCTCACTCTCTCTATCCTAATACCAATATATAAGAAAGTATGCAAGCCACAGCTCTAAATTTTGCGCACGAATAGTTCCGGAAATTTTAGATTATTTGGGAGCAACTAATGCACATCAGTGCTGCCAACATAATTCTAAGCCTGTTTATAGGGCCAATTTTTTAATGCATGTAACTTCTATACTAAGAAATGGATTTTATCCAAAATTGGCACTATAAAATATAGGAATAATTCAGATTAATTCTGAGCACGCCTTCTTGACGTTGTTGCCAATATGATTTTACTCGCACTGATACATCCAATATTTCACAGCATGCAACGTTCATACTATCCATTGGACTTCAACCAAATTTTGTATGTGCATTCTGTACCTTAAGATATGGAATTAAGAATATATTTAGAGTCACCAAGGCTGCCAACTGTAGAGCTGTACTGGAATACATTACTTCAGATATATTCCAATCTAAATAGAAAAGTTAGTATTACCAACTTAATCTCGTCATTATTCTAGATAGTTCTATGTAGATTAATCATTGGCATGAATCATAAATATAAAGAAAATTAGGTTCATTAGATCGTCACGGAACTACTTCATATTATTGTTAATATTATTATTATTATTATTTTACTGTGGAGTAATCAGTGCTGTGAAAATTATATTAGTTTCACGAATAATACAAATATTCATGGTTTTGATTGGGAAAGTACAAATTCGAATGATAAAATAGAAAGATTTTTCCCTACCAATATCCATTATTAACATCGCCCCCCTAGATCATTCGAGTAAATCGAAGTTGAAAAGTTGCATCGCACAGTAGTGTTGACACAACGAAATAATTCAAAAAGAATAAAAATTCTGACCATGGAGCGTCTCGAACCCAAGACCCATTAGGTACCAAGTTAACGCCTTAGCACTCGTACACATTTCATGTACTGTGCAGATTCACAGCTTCATCCATATGGCTAAATGTCGAATGATTTCAGTTAAACCTTAAATACTGACAGAAATGCGTTTAATCAGTCAGTGCCTTTTCCTGTATTCAACGTAACGGTACTAAATGACTGATTTGCATTAATAATGCCAATGAACTGCAACTATTAATCTCAATCCACAAGTTTCCTCCATCTTTGATTTCTTGCAGCTGAGCCAATAAGAACTCGTAATGCAGGTACGAATAACGTTATTGAAGCATATACCGGAATTGTGCTTGTATACAAGCTTTTACGTTACGATCTGTAACATCTGTACGCTGATGGCCAATGATTGCGGTACAACACATGTGAAATGTCCATAAGCAGAGGGTACTGGTCAGCACAGTATCGAAGCACCTAAGGTAGGATGTTATACATTAGCTATCGTATATTCTACTTGCTATTTTTAGCTTACTTTTCACTTTTTTTTAAATGATGATGAGATAGACTTATGGCATCGATCCAGGCAAATGTCTGTCTGTCTGTCTTTGTGTGTCTCCCCCTATAAACCCCTAAAGATTGCAGTTATCGAAACCAAATTCGGCTTAAGGAAATATATATCTGAATATCTCAGGGACATAATTGGAAATGATTTCAGAGTTACCAACTGCTAAAAATCACAATTCACTTTTAAGCTCTACGTTGGATATCTCAGAGGTTATGCATGCGAAATTTTCCAAAATTAGCACACACAGGGATAATAACATTCCAGATACATTTTAAGGATCCCATATATGACAGTGTGCCAAGATCATTCTAAGCCTGCTGATAAGTCCAATGTTTAAGTACATCTAACACCTATACTATTAATTGGATTTTAACCAAATTTCGTACGTGCTTTGTGTACTATAACAGATATGACTATGCTTATGCTTGAGAGCCATTAGGGCTGCCAACTGTTAATAAATGCGGCTGGCTGCGTGGCTCAGGGGTAACGTTCTCGCTTGCTGGGCCCAAGGTTGCTCGTTCGTATCCTGGCGCAGTCAGCTGGCATTTGAGTGTGCGCAAATGCCAGAGAGCCGTGTCAGTAGATTTACTGGCACGTTGAAGATCCCCTTATGGACAAAATTACGGCACCCCGGAGTCTCTAAAAGCCAGAGTAGTTAAAAGGGACGCAAAACCATTAACATTATTATTATTTGTTAATAAATGCTCACTCTCTTTATCCTAATACCAATATATCAGAATGTATGTAAGCCAACAGCTCTAAATTTTGCGCACGAATAGTTCCGGAAATTTTAGATTATTTGGGAGCAACTAATGCACATCAGTGCTGCCAACATAATTCTAAGCCTGTTTATAGGGCCAATTTTTTAATGCATGTAACTTCTATACTAAGAAATGGATTTTATCCAAAATTGGCACTATAAAATATAGGAATAATTCAGATTAATTCTGAGCACGCCTTCTTGACGTTGTTGCCAATATGATTTTACTCGCACTGATACATCCAATATTTCACAGCATGCAACGTTCATACTATCCATTGGACTTCAACAAAATTTTGTATGTGGATTATGTACCTTAAGATATGGAACTAAGAATATATTCAGAGTCACCATGGTTGCCAAATGTAGAGCTGTATTTGAATACATTACTTCAGATATATTCCAATCTAAATAGAAAAGTTATTATTGCCAACTTAATCTCGTCATTATTCTATATAGGTCTATGTAGATTAATCATTGGCATGAATCTTAAATATAAAGAAAATCAGGCTCTTTAGATCGTCACGGAACTACTTCATATTATTGTTATTATTATTATTATTATTATTATTATTATTTTACTGTGGAGTAATCAGTGCTGTGAAAATTATATTAGTTTCACGAATTGTACAAATATTCATGGTTTTGATTGGGAAAGTACAAATTCGAATGATAAAATAGAAAGATTTTTCCCTACCAATATCCATTATTAACATCGCCCCCCTAGATCATGCGAGTAAATCGAAGTTGAAAAGTTGCATCACACAGTAGTGTTGACACAACGAAATAATTCAAAAAGAATAAAAATTCTGGCCATGGAGCGTCTCGAACCCCGGACCCATTAGGTACCAAGTTAACGCCTTAGCACTCGTACACATTTCATGTTCTCTGCAGATTCACAGCTTCATCCATATGGCTAAATGTCGAATGATTTCAGTTAAATCATAAATACTGACAGAAATGCGTTTAATCAGTCAGTGCCTTTTCCAGTATTCAACGTAACGGTACTAAATGACTGATTTGCATTAATAATGCCAATGAACTGCAACTATTAATCTCAATCCACAAGTTTCCTCCATCTTTGATTTCTTGCAGCTGAGCCAATAAGAACTCGTAATGCAGGTACGAATAACGTTATTGAAGCCTATACCGGAATTGTGCTTGTATACAAGCTTTTACGTTACGATCCTAGTACGAGGCTAAAAACGTTATTCAACCCGGGACCCATACAACAGAACACGACGTTAATAACGTTATTCGACCTGCGAGGCATGCAGCATAACACAATGCTATCCGGTCTTGTGAATAACGTTATTTGATGTTCGGAATGAGTGGTAGTTGTTCGCGACGTGTTAGAGCACGAATAACGTTATTCGACCTGCGAGGCATGCAGCATAACACAATGCTATCCGGTCTTGTCAATAACGTTATTTAAAACAACTGAGTGAATGGGGTACATTTGATTGTGTTACAACGCCAATAACGTTATTCGACTTGTGTCTCCTGCGATAACTAAAATGGTATCCGGTATGATAATAAAATATTTAAAATAACGGTATATATACAGTATCCGTTTATTCGTTCTTCGTATGAATAACGTTACAACAAACTTTCTGTTATACGTTACGCGATGTATACCGTAACGCCAAACAATTCGTTATTGAAGGCCATTATGTTAAGTTATCCAGCCCTGATTTTAAGAATGTCCAAGCGGTGTAGTATACGAGTAGGATAACATGTCAGATGTCTTCACATACATTTCATCTCAAGTTCATAGTAGGATAACATCGTCAGATGTTATACATCATGTGCGACTACTGTAAGGCTCGTATCATTTTATTATTATTATTGGTTCCATGTACCATCTCTAGCCCAGATAACGTCCACGATTCGGCGAGGAAGTGAGTCCACATGTCAGTTAGTTATTTTTGTTTTAAGTGGCTGAGTAAGGAGGTCATCTGTCCCTTGAGTCCACATGGTTCTGTAAATATGCCATATCTAGTTGAAGCCATTCCCTGATAAGTTGTTCCCGAAGAGCCACCAAATTATTATTTCTGTGTTTTACTTGTTGTTCTAAACAATCCCACCCATTTTCTTTGGGATTAAGATCGGGTGATTTAGTGGGCCAATCAAAATGCGCAAGAATATCTGCGTGATTGTCCAACCAGATCATGTTCGTGCATTCCTTGAAACATGACTGTTGTCTTCTTGGAAATTGTGTCATCCAATACTCATCATAAAGATGTTGAAAACACTTCCATTTTTCAACTGAACAAACATCCTGGTTCATGTTCGCAGTTACCTGAATTAGTGATCCTTAGTCATGGCACGAAAAATAACCTTTAAACGTTACAGAACCACCTCCAGCCAGAACTACTGTACCTGTTCACCCTTGCCTTGGTTCATTTGAAAACAGACAAAATTGCGACTCTTTGGACCACACTACAATCTTCCATTCTAGAGCTGCTAATGTGCGATATTAGGTTAATCGATTAATTGAATAATTTGCAATTAATCGAAAACGATTAATCGATGGGCTGTTCCTTCGAGTAATCGACTAATCGATTAATAGATTGATCGACTAATCGAAGAATCCATTAATTGATTAGTAAACACGAGATAAGAAGATAAGTTAAAATGAGAGGTCATCGCTTATTTTCAGAATAGTGTAGCCTATAGAAATTTATAAAAGTTACTTTTTAGAGTAAAATGAGATTTTTCACCGATATCTCAGTCTCATTCATGGCTGTGATTATATGGAAGCTACTGAGGTATGAGTGGTACTTAGTAATGACCTTCAGAACACAACTAGAGTCGGTGGATGCTGTGAAAGGTTCTGCTGTACCGACTCGGTGAGGAAAGCAATGGCAAACTACTTCACTTCTCACCTTGCTTAGTACGCCTCAGTATAGTGCTCCCTTTGTTTTTTTGCGGGTTTCAGCCCACATAACCGATAGTGGCTCTTTTTGAGGATCCAAACTGCCAACCTAACAGACACTTTTTGCCTGGATATACAAAGTGACCGTCATTGTTTATGTTAACAATAACCAAATAAGAGTCCGTGACAGGGGAAGGACAAACATCAATCAAATTGGGAAAGGTTAAGAAAAACGAAGAGTTTTCAGCAAAGATTTTGAATTCATGGTCAATGTATACAATTTAGGACAAGGAACATTTTGTTTTACTTTGTTTTAGTCTAGTTTTCGCAAAAAGATACATTATTTAAAAATATATGATACGATATATTCGTATTTTAATTAATTACATGACTGTTTTGCTTCTGTAAGAGCGTATTGAAAGGAGCGAAGTACGACGATTATTCGACAAAATAATTAATCCATTTTTCGCCCAACCAATTAATCGATTAAAAGACAAATAGATTAATCGATTAAACAAAAATCGATTAGTCGATATTTGTAGCAATTAATTGAATTTTCAACGTCGATTATTCAGTTCTTCGATAACTGAAATAAATCTATTAAAAGCACCAGCCCTACTCCAGACTACTACTGTCCATTTTCGGCGTTGTTTGGTTTACTGAATACAAAAGGAAGGAAGGAAGATTGTAGTTTTATGTGACCGTGAATCTTGTGATTATGAGCCACGGGACCTCCTTTTTACGTGGAATCTGAACCACAGGACATGGCATTTCACTTCGAAAATCTCACATGCAATGACCGGGAATCGAACCCGGACCGCCTTTGTGAGAAGCATACAGCTAGACCGTTACTGAATACGAGCAGCCTGAAGACTAGCGCACTCTCATTACTTCACTACCATATTTTAGAACTTAAAAGGTTCATTCTGGTTCCGTAGTGATAAACTAATTGAGTAACAAACAGGTTAAAGGCTCCGCCTGATCAATACTTTTTATTAAATATGATCACTGTGTGGTCATTGGTGGGACATGTTTCAAGGCCTAATTATTAGTTTTGGCCCCTTCATCAGCCGATATGAATGAATACGACACAAGATAATTGTTTAGCATAACACTTAAAAGTCCCTTATCACTAAATCTTATATGTTGCACCATAAAGATAGATTGAAAAATTGAACGCCTAAAGTAACACAAAATGATGTAAAAAGTCTAATAAACTAGGAACACTTTCAATATGGTTAGTTTAAATCTTCAAACGTGTTCATCGACTAGGCAATTTATGATAATGTACACACGCCTCACTGTGGTCTACAGATACAATTTAAACACAAACTGCATTGATTCAGCACGGCAGCAACAGTTGAGAATACTATGAAACATCTAGCAGTAATGATGGAAATATTCAATATTTCAATACTTAAATTTTTCAATGTACCATATAAGATTTAGTGATACGGGACTTTTTAGCGTTACGCAAAATAATTATTTTGTGTCGTATTCATTCATATTGCCTGATGATAGGGCCAAAACTAATAATTATGCCTCAAAACATGTCCCACCAATGACCAGACAGTGATCATATTTAATAAAAAGTATTGATCAGCTGGAACCTTGGACCTGTTTATTACTCAATTCACTAGCATAGTCAAAATCAGCGGTGACCGCCTGACACGAGTGAAACACATCTACAGCGCTCCAAACCGATTAGTGTACTCTTTCAGTGGGATGACTAAATGTTTATTATGTTCAATTTATTAAAAGCTACCGGTACGAGAGAAATGTATTCATTAAAAGAGGAACTTCTTAATCACAGTAGATTTTATGGCATTGCATTTACGAGTACCAACATAAGATTACTGTAATTGCATAAGTTGAATGATTACATTCCACATACTGTACATGCGTGACACTAATCCTGTTTTCCATTGTATCAAGTAATCCATGTTTGAGCACGTTCTCACATCAGTTGTGAATTATAAATTACCATTTCCTAACAGAATTCGTGATCGAACAATCAATACGTTGAACATAATATCGCCACATTATACGGTGCATGGTACAGATTCAACTAACAAATGTAATACGATCGTGTCCTACGAACACAATGGCCGAATCGATTCATTGTGGTGATTGTTATTAAAACAGGCAGAATATAGAGGTTATCAGGACCTCAGTGACCTTATATGTATGTACATTACCTCAAAAGGTTATGGAAGAAAATAGCTTGAGAGAAGCTTGACGTTTTACATGACAATGGAAAGGAATAGGGTTCACCAAAAGTGAACAGAGAGATGTTGCTACCCGTAGGTAACAGGAATGCGAGTGTATCTTCATCTTAAATACTACTAAGCATAAACGATTATTTTCCGATAATCACACCGTTGATATTTGAGCGTTGTATGAAGATATCAAAGGAGGTTCAAGAGAGAAGACTATAGTGTTTTTTTTTAGCGTATGGCTTTTAGTGCCGGGAATGTCCGAGGACATGTTCGGCTCGCCAGTTTTTGTAGCTGCTTCGAGACGGACACCCAATGGGTGAGCTACAAGTACCGTTGGGGAGGAAAGTTGGAATGGAAGGTCGAGGAGTTGGAAGGTAGCGGCTGTGGCCTATAGTTAGGGACCAACCCCGGCATTTGCCTGGAAGGAAGATGGGAAACCACAGAAGACCATCTTTAAGGTTGCCAGCGGGGGGATTCGAACCTCCTCGCCTCCCGGATGTGAGCGACTGCCAGCAGTCATGCCGTAACGACCACGGCTAACTCACCCGGTACTATAGTTGTATAGGCATGAGAAGGGACGACACGTATGTTGGCAAGAGAATGACAGTAATGGTAGTGGAAGGTGACAGAGGAAGGGGAAGACCAAGAAGGAGATGGAGGGACATGAGGGAGAAACATCCAAGCGAAGACGACGTATGGGACCGAGGGAAATGGAGAAGACTTGCCAGGAACGTCGACCCAACTTGAGTGGGAAAAGACGAAGGAAAAGAAGAGAGTGCCACGCTCCATACAAAGACTTCCTAATACCTAAATCTTTATTCGATATCAACAGATTCCTTTTCTGTAGAAATGCATTCCTTGCCTTAGTCAACCTACTTTTTATATCCTCTTTTCTTCTTCCATCACTGGTTATTTTGCTTCCTAAGTATCAGAAGTCTCCTACTTCCTTTAGCTTTTCACCTGCTACTATAACTACTAGGGTTAGTTGCTTGCGCATTACCAAGGTAGACCGGATTTGATTCATGTGAGATACTTGAAATGAAAAAAATCATATCAACTAGTTCTAGGTCAAAGTAAGTCCCTGTGGCTTAAGAACTTTACGGAGCCTGACACAAGAGACAAATTCAAATGGTTTATAGTTTCTTCACCATTCTACCTCAAAAAAGTACTGAAATTGTGCTTTTACGAAGGTCAAGGCCTGTCTCTCTTTGCTCCAATTTATCACCAACTAGGTGACCCGGCGAACTCTGTTCCGCCTTAGAGGCAATAAATAAGCAGATTTTCGATTTTATTAAGTTCAGTTTTTAGCCTATTTTCAATTTTGAAAAAATAGGCTTATGAGATCACCTTCTGTCCGTGTGTGTGTGCGTGTGTGTGTGTGTGTGATTCGTGTGTGTGTCCCCCCCTAATAAAATCTAAACGGCTGGAGCGATTTCAATGAAACTCGGTAAGTTCATAGCACTATTCCCTGCGACCCCGACCGTGCCCTTCAAATTTTGTTACAACTCACCAATCCAACATGGCAGCTGTGCGAAATATTTCACCAGCATTCAATTACTCCGAAACTATTACAGATATTACCCTGATATTTTGTATGGTGATAAAGGGAACAACTATGAGTTCACTTATGTGACCTTTGAAAATATGGTAACTACAAAACGAACATGGCGGCCAAGCGAAGTTGCGACTTTTAAATAGACGTTTCTCGCGATTTAAACAACCAAACGCAATGAAACTTGGTACAGTATATGTTTATATACATTGTAATGCACCGACATCTAACTTCGTTCAATTGTTTACATAACCACAAGATGGCGGATGTGCGAAATATTTCACCGGCATTCCATATCTGTGAAACTATTAGCGGTATCTCCCTGAAATCTTTTACGGAGATAAAGGGCACTACGGAAGTCCATCTATAAGACTTTCAGAAACCGGTTAACTACAAAACGAACATGGCAGCCAAGCGAAGTTGAAAATTTTCGCGATTTAATATTCCAAACGCACTGAAATCTGGTACAGGAAATATTTATACACATTGTAATGCACTGGTATCTAATTTAGTTCAATTGTTTACATAACCTCAAGATGGCGGATGTGCGAATTTTTAAATTAAGTATTTATTTCTTGCGATGTAGTCATGCGATCGAAGTGAAAGTTTGAATATTGAACCTATGCAATAATTTTCCTTTAATGGTACATGACTCTATGGCCTATACATTTAACAATTCAACATGGCGACCATCCAAAGTATTTAGTCGGCTCTGAATATCTACGGATCTATTATAGTAATCAAACTGAATTTCTTAATGTTCATAGGGGCTATGAACTTAAGTTCACCTATAGGACTTTAAATAACTTGGTGTTCACAAATCCAACATGGAGGCGACGCGAAATATAAAAATTCACATGGACGTTTCTCGCAATTTAACCATCCGAGTGTAGTGAAACTTGGAACAGTAAATTTTTAGTCGGTTCACAATATCTACGAATCTATTACAGCAATCAAACTGAAATTGTGTATGTTGCTAGAGGCAATTAACATAAGTAGGATATATGAAAATAGGCTGTACAGTTCTTCACGGAACTAATTGTTTATTAGGAAATACAAATTAAAAAAACAAGATGTTCAGTAAAGAACATATAGCCTACTTTCTCCTAAATGTATGAGTATAGTTATAACTGGTTGTTATTATCAAAGAGTATAATAGAACTATTCTTTGTTGAAGACCTTAGAAACGATTTACCTCTACCAAACGCCACGACCTAGATAAAAACTGCTACCATCATTGAAGAAAGAAAGAAAGAAAGAAAGAAAGAAAGATAAGAAGTATATCAAGAATGTTATGGATCTGGAGACATAATCGACCGGACTGGCGGCGTGGCTCAGCGGTAACGTTCTCGCTTGCTGGGCCCTAGGTTGCAGGTTCGTATCCTGGCGCAGTCAGCTGGCATTTGAGGGTGCACAAATGCGAGGGAGCCGTGTCAGTACATTTACTGGCACGTTAAAGATCCCCTTCGGGCCAAAATTCCGGCACCCCGGTGTCTCTAAAAGCAGCAGTAGTTTAAAGGGATGTAAAACCAATAACATTATTATTATTATTATTATTATTACGACCTGCCGTGGGCAACATCCAACTTTGAGTTGAGGCATGTCTTTACACGTCTGGTTGTGCATGGCTTTCACAACCCTAATTGAATTAACGAATCTTTCCATGACCCTACAGAGACGTGTGTATACAAACTATGTGGATATTTTCGATAATATAATCCTAACAGAGCGAGTGCATTCTAGCGGCCAGAATAAGAAACTTTTCAATAAAATCTGGAAGTTACCTTTTTGGCAGCTAGATGTCTCGAGTAAATCTGCTGGCGAATTATGTTTTAATTAAATATATATTTTACACCATAATGTGGACAATATAACGCTTAATAACATTTTCAAGTAACGCAAAATAGGCTGTTACAAACCCTTTAAAATAAAAAGTTAAAATGTATCGTAGTATCAACTTGTCATTCTTCAAATTCGATGCGCATAGAATGATAATGGTATAGTAATCAATGGATCCCTACGTAGACTAGTCGGGACATCTAGTGGTGAAATATCGAACAATATAATCCTAACAGAGCGAGTGCATTCTAGCGGCCAGAAGAAGAAACTTTTCAATAAAATCTGGAAGTTACCTTTTTGGCAGCTAGATGTCTCGAGTAAATCTGCTGGCGAATTATGTTTTAATTAAATATATATTTTACACCATAATTTGCACAATATAACGCTTAATTTTAAAACATCTGAGTCATTACAAAACAATAAACATATAACATTTCAAGCAAAAAAAACTAGCTCTGATCGGGTTTGAACCATAGGAATCTGAGCGACAGGCTATCGCTCTACCACTGAGCTAATTGTGTCAACGAATATCGTTCTATTTAAAATGACTTACATAGAACTTGTTAGCAAATAATGATTTATACTAAACGATTTCATCACTGGAGTATATTATTTATATATAAAGCATTTCATACAAAGTTTATTTATTTTTTATCAGTACGCTATATTGCATTCAATACTCAAATTAGTGAAATATAAGTCAGGCACAAGATATCCGCTGCCATCTTGTCTTATTAATGAATCAGCTGAGCTTTTTAAAATCACGTCTGCACTATAGTATTACAAAATAAACTTTTAATTTCGTACGTGCCTCTTCCTTTAGAACAGTTAAAACGATTCTCGACTCGATAATCGGAACTGGTGGGTCCCATGATATGGATTATAAAGTTTGCATAATTCGCACGGCCGCCATCCTGAAATGGTATGGCGGACGACCTTGTAGTTTGGTCACAAGACGCATCCTATACGAAGGTATGTTGTTACCAAATTTGGTAGAGATTGGATGATTTGGTTAGTCGTTATTTGATTTTACGTTTTGAACGTTTGAGTGGCCGCCATTCAGTTTTAGTAAAGATGGCGGCGATATAAAACATGACACTGAGGTGTCCTTTGCTAGTGCTACCTTTGTACCAAATTTCGTTCAATTCGCATTCACCGTGTTCGAATTGATAGGGGGGGACAGACATTCAGAGTACACACACTCACACACACACACACAGACTCACACACACACATACACACACAGACTCACACACACACATACACACACACAGACAGACACACTTTTTTCGCCCTGTGTTGATCTCATAAGTCTACTTTCATTTTTTGCAAAAATCGAAAGTAGGCTAATAAGTATTTTAATGATTCTTTATGTTTCATGTATTTTGGTGCATAGGTTGCACTCTTCAGTTAAGTATCTTGTGATACACGACATTTTTAGCCTATTTTCAATTTTGAAAAAATAGGCTTATGAGATCACCTTTTGTCCGTGTGTGTGTGCGTGTGTGTGTGATTCGTGTGTGTGTCCCCTCCTAATAAAATCTAAACGGAAGGAGCGATTTCAATGAAACTCGGAAAGTTCATAGCACTATTCCCGGCGACCTCGACCGTGCCCTTCAAATTTTGTTACGACTCACCAATCCAACATGGCGGCTGTGCGAAATATTTCACCAGCATTCAATTACTCCGAAATTATTACAGATATTACCCAGACATTTTCTAATGTGATAGAGGGACCTACTATAAGTTCACTTATGTGACTTTTGAAACCCTGGTAACTACAAAACCAACATGGAGGCCAAACGAATTTGCGACTTTTAAATAGACGTTTCTCACGATTTGACCAACCAAACGCAATGAAACTTGGTAAAGTATATGTTTATATACATTGTAATGCACCGACATCTAACTTCGTTCAATTGTTGACATAATCGCAAGATGGCGGATGTGCGAAATATTTCACCGGCATTCTATATCTCTGAAACTATTAGCGGTATCTCCCTAAAATTTTGTACGGAGATAAAGGGCACTACTGGAAGTCCATCTATAAGACTTTCAAAAAACCGGTTAACTACAAAACGAACATGGCGGCCAAGCGAATTTGAAAATTTTAAATAGACCTTTCGCGCGATTTAATGTTCCAAGCGCACTGAAACCTGGTACAGGAAATATTTATACACATTGTAATCCACTGGTATCTAATTTAGTTCAATTGTTTTCATAACCTCAAGATGGCGGCAGTGCGAATTTTAAATTAAGTTTTTATTTCTTGTGATGTAGTCATGCGATCGAAGTGAAAGTTTGAATAATGAACCTACGCAATAATTTTCCTTTAATGGTACATGACTCTATGGCCTATACATTTAACAATCCAACATGGCGACCATCCGAAATATTTAGACGATACTGAATATCTACGAATCTATTTTAGCAATCAAACTGCATTTTTTAATGTTCATAGGGGCTATGAACTTAAGTTCACCTATAGGACTTTAAATAACCTGGTGATCACAAATCCAACATGGCGGTGACGCGAGTTATAAATATTCACATGGACGTTTCTCGCAATTTAACCATCCGAGTGCAGTGAAACTTGGTACAGTAAATCCTTATACGAATGTTAATCCACTGGCATCTAATTTATTTCAATTGTTTCCATAACCTCAAGATGGCAGCTGTGCAAAATTTTAAAATCTCCTTGTTTTTTCTTGTGTCCTAATTATGCGATTGAAGTTTGAATACTACACGTTCACAATAATCTGCATGTAACAGTACATAACTCTAGGACCTACATATATAAAATCCAACATGGCGACCATCCGAAATATTTAGTCGGTTCTCAATATCTACGAATCTATTACAGCAATCAAACAGAAATTGTGTATGTTGATAGTGGCAATTAACATAAGTAGGATATATGAAAATAGGCTGTATAGTTCTTCACGGAACTACTTGTTTGTTTTATTATCAGGCGCAAGAACAAACGACGCAGATGGTCTTCCGACCCGTGAACATGCCACATATAATTGACCATGGGAAAAACATGGATATTACAGATTCAAACCACTAACTTTCAAGGATTGGCCTCGTGATTTGTTAATGGTCATGGCGAATGCAAGACGGATCGGAAATTGAAGTCTTTTAAACTCAAACGGCATATCGGTTGGGATCATCGGGATCCTCGGAATGAGAACGTCCTCACCTTCGAATTTTCCTTTCAGTATCGTCGAGTAAATCACATTGTTTTCTTACCACCAAACGCTTACCGTTGCACAGTTTTGGTTGGTTTATGTTTCGAAGCATGATTACTATGGAGCCAACCTATAGGCGTAAATTGTGCGGTGGTAAGCCAGGCACATCCGAGGAGTTTAAAAATTAAATTGGATAGTTGTGGCTTCATCTTCATTTGTTACACAGTCAATAGATTTGAATGAATGCATTGTTTCAATGATCTCATTCTGAATTATGTAGTTTAGGTCATCTACATCTTTCTTTTTAGCCACTAAAATTGCTCGCTCACTCAACCATTCATTATTTTTGTAATTAGTAATGATGTTTGGGAATACTTTGTTGAAAAGTTCGTCTTTCGATGAGACAAAGTTACATAAATTATGAGGAAATGAAATCAATCCGCTCGATTCGTCGACAGGTACTCGACCATTACCGATAGTCAGCAATTGCTCAGAGAAATCTTCAGCAGATGTATCATTAAGCAATGTAACTCTCGTGTTTTTTGTCAGCTGACGTTTCTTCAAATAGCGCCATATATTCGATGATTTGAGGCAAGCGTTTATTTCGTCGGCAGCCGTTGATCTTGGAATTACTGGCAGTGTTTAGCGGAAATCGCCAGACAGTAAAATCATTACTCCTCCAAAACATCTGGAGTCATTGCGTTGATCTTTCAATGTTCGGTTAAGTGCTTCTAATGCACGTTTATGCGCCATTGTGCATTCGTCCCAGATGATGATTTTCGATGCTGATAAAACATTGGCCATTGCTGTTCTTTCTTTTTTTTTTTTTTTTTTTGCAATATTACATGTTGGTTCTTCAATAGTTTGAAGATAACGGCAATTGTGAAGCTGAATGAGCCATACGACATCATTCTAACAATGTGGCTGCTATTCCAGAAGAAGCAACTGCAACCGCAATATTGGATTTCGCACGAACAGTGGCTAAAACTACTGACATGAGGAGTGTTTTACCAGTTCCACCAGGGGCATCCAGGAAATATAAACCACCATTTACATCATCAATTGCCTTCATTAATGTATCATAAACTTCCTTTTGTTGGGGATGCAATAGGGGTACATTCGTTTGAACTACTAAATCTAATTCCTGGTGATCATATTCACGTTTCCGTTCCAATTCTTGAATAAATGCGTCATTCATTTCACGATTTGGCGCTGGCATTCCTAACGTGGCTAATAAACTACCGCACATGAAGTAACACATGTCTTCGATCAAGAGCAAAGCCCGATTATGTATCTCCTCATTCATCTCAAGATCGTGATTTGTGGAACTGACACGAATTTGATGTAAAATATCTTCTGACATATTATCCTTGTATTTGTGCCACAGGTTAGATGGGTTCGATGGAAAGCATGACCTTGAATGTCGGATTAAATCCTCGTTCTTCGATAATGTCTGCCCCAAATGAGGTCATTTGGAAACAACCATTGTATTTTTGAGTGTTTGCAAGAAGATGACGTGAGTCGGGTGTTTCGCCACAAAGCAATGAATGCAATGGCTCAGGTGGCGAAGTCAATAATGGCAATTTCACTTTCCCACTAAGGCAGCACAATCCGGGTGTTTCTCCGGAAAACTTCAATGCGCCACAATACTCGCAAACAATGTCCATTGGCCCAATGCAAACGCTCGGATGCAAGCAGTAATCAGTGCTGCAATCGCATCGAAACGCTGCTCGATTCAAATCAGCACTTGATAAATCTCTTCTTGTGCGTCGAAAATTATCTACTTCTTGATCTCTGTTGTTCGCTTGACGATTTCGCATTGCCAACAGAGGCGTTTCACGGGCTGCCTCACTTTGCTCTTGTGATTGAGAAGCACGAAGTCCATCCATACTATCGCGGCGCTCTTCACGGGCAATTTCTTGTTCTTCTTCAGTCCTTTTATTCGCAATGTTTCGTATCCTTCTTTCATTATGGCTTTGTTGGGAAAGATTCGATCATCTTTGTCACGGCATTGTTAATGATGATTCAAAGAGAATACAAAATACGTTGAGTAACTAACGGGATTTCATGTTAAGATCCTCATTTTCTATACCGGTAGTGTAGAGCGCTAATCGCATCCAGTCGGCCGTGTCTCGTCAAGAGCTACTGTTGCCTGGAAACGACTTGCCTTGCCATCCCTTCATGAGTTTATTTTAGCTGTCATTTGCGTTACGTTTTATAGTGACTTGAATTCTCTTTGACGTTTTATGTCACGTCACGGGATAAAAAGTATCCTATGTCCGTCTCCTGGTTGTAAGCTACCTCCACACCAATTTTAAGCCAAATCTGTTCAGCCGTTCTTGAGTTATAAATAGTGTAACTAACACGACTTTCTTATATATATATATAGATACGTACAATGGTACAGAGATCACAATCGTAGTCGTAACAAAAGTATTTTAATAATGTAGTAGTTGGACGGTGTTCATGACTATGATATCTCAAGTGCCAAAATAATACGGCATTTAATGTTTTTTTCACATGGAAAGGAAACTAAATACGATAGAAAGGCATTGGCTGTAATATAAAAAGTTCAGCAGACTTCTGTTAAGATAAGAATGTGTTACTGCAAACAGCTGGAAAGTAAACCACCTATTGAAAATTAAAAATCTATGTACTGTACTTCCGTGAAGAATGTACAGTTTTTCATCGATGCGATGGAATTCGCAATATACAGCAAACCTGACAGTGTTTCGATGTGAGTGCGCATCCGAGATGGGGTTAGGCTACAGTAACAGCACAAACCTTTACTCTTAAGGAAGTCATATAACCTGGCATGTGACCTTGTCTGGTAATAAGTGAGCACTCATGGCACAGCAAAGTTTGAGCTCAAACGTTTATTGAATTAAGAGAAACGTTTCCATACTGCAAGCTGAAGATACTGCATATACAGGGTGTGTTCAATAAGTATCGGGATTTTGATGACAAGTAATCTTTTAAAAATGGTTCACCACAGACAATGCTAACTTATACAGAAACCCTGATCATAGTTCCCACATTGCAAAAATGTTAATTTACTACGTCATTTTTCGGTCATTTTTTTAGCATTTTTTATTTTTATTTTTTAATTTTTTAGCATTTTAGCATTTCCTAAAATTGGTATTGAGGTAGCTCACCTGTCTCTCACCCAGAGTCCCCGGGTTCGATTCCCAGCTCCGTCAGGGATTTAACTGACGTGAGGGCTGGAACGGGGCACACTCAGCCTCGTGAGGACAATTCAGTAGCTGTCTGACAGTGAGGCAGCGCTCCGGTCACGAAGACCAAGATTAGCGGCTGAGGGGACCCGATGCGCTGACCACGTGTAACCCCAATATCTGCAGGCCAAATGGCTGGGTAGCGGTCGCCGGAAGGCCCAGACCCTTTAGGTGCTGTAGTGCCATGTTTCTATTTTTCCTAAAAGTATAGTCTACAACTCTACATCATTATTTGGCCATCCTATGGAATTGATTCGATTATTTTATACTTTTTGAGTTATTTTCTCATATTTTGAAGGGTATTGGTGCATTTTTGCTTCTGGTATTGGATATTAAGGGAACTTAAAGTGAGAATGAAATGAGCGGCTAGATTCATACATCAGCCATCTCGAAACTATTTGACTGATGACCTTGTAGTTTGGGCATAAGACGTTTTCCACATTAAGGTATATTTTTTGCAAAATTTGGTAGTGATCTGATGATAAAGTTAGTCGTAATTTGATTCAAGATCAGAACATTTGAGTGGGCGCCATTTCTTTTTTGTTATGATGGCGGCGATAAACAGCATGACACTGACAAGTGAGTTGTCCCTTGTTAATGCTACAGTGAGTCCGGGAATGTTCTCGGCAGCGCCTACAAGCGTCTGCGAGAGTTAGATACAGTAGTTACGGTGGCATCACGGCTGTCGCTTGCATCATAACAAACAAACTGTTAACTTTGTACTCACCACAGCCATTCATAACAGATGCTGGAAGTGTTGTCCTTGTGTTCGAAGACAGACATAAACACGTCTACGCATATTGTCGGAGACTTTCACTAAAGTTTCTTGCGGAATGGACTGCATATAAATGATATTCACTTTAAGTTCCTCAATCGTTTTTGGATTAGTTTTGTATACCTCAGATTTCGCCACACCCCAAAGGAAATAATCTGGTGGCGTTAAATCAGGAGACCGTGGTGGCCAGAGGCCAGAGGCCCCAAAATTGATTTAAAAGGTGATGCAACTAGTGGGTGGCATGTGCTGTAGCACTCTCCTCTTGAAAGAAAGAGTACTCAATTTCGTCTTCATTTAACTGACAATAAACTTGTAAATTTTCTCAGAGCCGCAGACATCAGAATGCACCGAACTGTCAAAGAAGATTGGCCCTATTACGCGTGCTCTTGATATTGCAACCCATACGCCAATTTTCTGCGAATGCAATGATAATTGTCTTTGTGCATTGGGATCGTCTAAAGACCAAATTCGCGAGTTTTGGGAATTTACATAGCCGGATAAGTGAAACCATGCTTCATCTGAAAAATGCGTTTTATTTAAAACGTCAAGTCCATGTCGATTTATGAATCTTTGGAACCATTCACAGTACATCACTCTTTTTCCGTAATCAGTTTGTTTTAATTCATGAACCACGGTAACTTTATAAGGGAACAACTGAAGCTTGTCTCTTACAGCTTTATGTGCTGTCGAATTAGAGATACCTGTTTGTTGAGCTAATTTTTATGTTGATTTACTTGGACTACGCAGCATTATATCGGAGATTTTATCATGTTTTTCGTCTGTTAAAAGCGTAGGCCTGCCTGTTCCCGGTACATCGTGACCTGAGCCAGTCACACGAAATTTACTTATCAAATCCCGAACGGTATCACGGTTTGGACACTTTGAATTAGGAAACCACGCCTGAAATCTTAATTTTACATTTTCAGTAAACCGATCGCCTTCGCGAAAAACGTATTCCACAAAAACAAAACAAGAACTCTCTCTTCAGTAGTAAACATTACCACCTGTTGAACTCTTCTAATAATCCATCTAAGCGCTCGCTTACTGCAATATACACTGAAGACATACACGCTCGCTTATCGCAATACACACTGACGATTTCGACAGCCTACAGCCCATACGCGCGGGAGTCCCCCTTTCAAGGACACAGTGCTGCCAACTAAACTGATGACGCAACCACTGGCAGCTGCACGTAGCCACTGCGGAGAACATTCCCGGACGCACTGTACCTCTGTACTAGAGGTGGTTGGATTTGGTTTCGTTATGTTTGAATTGATAGGGGGGATCGATTTGCACACATACACGGCCGCCATCTTCAAAATATTGGGCCGATGACTTGTAGTTTGGTCAAAAGTTGCTTCCCACATGAAGGTATGTTGTTGGAAAAATTTTTAGAGATCAGATGATTAGGTTAGTCGTAATTTGATTTAAGCTTTGAACATTTGGTTGGCCGCCATTACGTTTCCGTCAAGATGGAGGCGATACAAAACATGACACTGAGGTGCCCTTTTGCCCTTTGCTAGTGCTACCTCTTTATAAAATTTCATTCAATTCGGTTTCACCGTGTTGAATTGTTTTTTGTTTGGCCCTGTGTAGATCTCGTAAGCCTACTTTTTTTTTTTTTGCAAAAATCGAAAGTATGCTAATAATCCTTCAATTAGCTACACAAATTCAATTATCATTTGAATAATAATAATACTGTTATTGGGAACAGAACTATGCCCACTCTACCACATACTGCTCTAATATTATTGTCGAATTATTCACTTTTCTTTTGTTACTGTACAGGACCAACACAATAGACACTAAAGTCACTTGATAGGATTGGCAATCATGAGCTCTTCAATTGATTAGCTGATGGTCATTCGCTTTGTACCCAAACACTAAATAACGATCTCCATGATTCCTATGAAGTTTTTATGGTCTGAACTCTGTATGTATCACAGTAGAGTGCGAAACGTCGCTTAATGACTTATTACACAGGGAGTATGAAAATAAGTTACGGAAAATGTATGAGCATAATATTCCCATTAATGTAAGAGAAGATCCATCGTCCATTCTTTCGTGAACCGCTAATGGTCACAGCTTCATATCTCTTATGTCACGTGTCATAGAGCACTGAATTTGAAACAAAAGAGGAGCGATAAGAAGCATTCAAAATTCCCAAGAAAAATGCATGAAGTATGCAAAAAAGATCACACACAACCTTTATTAGTGAACGGAGTGCCGACATAAGTGCACTCTTTAGCAATGCTTCTAACCTTTAATTTCATATTATAAAATTCATGGGTTTGTTTGAAAGCTTGGTTAGCATTACTATAGGATGACATAACAAGTAGTTCCGTGAAGAACTATACAGCCTATTTTCATATATCCTACTTATGTTAATTGCCACTATCAACATACACAATTTCAGTTTGATTGCTGTAATAGATTCGTAGATATTGAGAACCGACTAAATATTTCGGATGGTTGCCATGTTGGATTTTATATATGTAGGTCCTAGAGTTATGTACTGTTACATGCAGATTATTGTGAACGTGTAGTATTCAAATTTCAATCGCATAATTAGGACACAAGAAAAAACAAGGAGAATTTAAAATGTTTCACAGCTGCCAACTTGAGGTTATGGAAACAATTGAAATAAATTAGATGCCAGTGGATTAACATTCGTATAAGGATTTATTGTACCAAGTTTCACTGCACGCGGATGGTTCAATTGCGAGAAACGTCCATTTGAATATTTATAATTCGCGTCACCGCCATGTTGGATTTGTGATCACCAGGTTATTTAAAGTCCTATAGGTGAACTTAAGTTCATAGCCCCTATGAACATTAAGAAATGCAGTTTGATTGCTAAAATAGATTCGTAGATATTCAGTATCGTCTAAATATTTCGGATGGTCGCCATGTTGGATTGTTAAATGTATAGGCCATAGAGTCATATACCATTAAAGGAAAATTATTGCGTAGGTTCATTATTCAAACTTTCACTTCGATCGCATGACTACATCACAATAAATAAAATCTTAATTTTAAAATTCGCACTGCCGCCATCTTGAGGTTATGTAAACAATTGAACTAAATTAGATACCAGTGGATTACAATGTGTATAATATTTCCTGTGCCAGGTTTCAGTGCGCTTGGAACATTAAATCGCGAGAAAGGTCTATTTAAAATTTTCAAATTCGCTTGGCCGCCATGTTCGTTTTGTAGTTAACCGGTTTTTGAAAGTCTTATAGATGGACTTCCAGTAGTGCCCTTTATCTCCGTACAAACGTTTAGGGAGATACCGCTAATAGTTTCAGAGATATAGAATGCCGGTGAAATATTTCGCACATCCGCCATCTTATGATTTTGTAAACAATTGAACGAAGTTAGATGTCGGTGCATTACAATGTATATAAACATATACTGTACCAAGTTTCATTGCGTTTGGTTGGTCAAATCGCGAGTAACGTCTATTTAAAAGTCGCAAATTCGCTTGGCCGCCATGTTGGTTTTGTAGTTACCAGATTTTCAAAAGTCACATAAGTGAACTTATAGTAGTTCCCTCTATCACCATAGAAAATGTCAGGGTAATATCGGTAATAGTTTCGGAGATATTGAATGCTGGTGAAATATTTCGCACAGCCACCATGTTGGATTGGTGAGTCGTAACAAAATTTGAAGGGCACGGTCGAGGTCGCCGGGAATAGTGCTATGAACTTTCCGAGTTTCATTGAAATCGCTCCAGCCGTTTAGATTTTATTAGGGGGGGACACACACACGAATCACACACACACACACACGCACACACACACGGACAAAAGGTGATCTCATAAGCCTATTTTTTCAAAATTGAAATAGGCTAAAAATGACTATGATAGCCCGATACCTTATTGACGTGTTAATTATAAACTATTTATTTTCACCTAAAGTATATGGTGTATAGTGACATTTTCAACATAAATTCGCCACATATTCCAATGTTTTTCTATAAGTTACTATACCTAGCTAATACTCATCAAGAATTTTTATAAACTAACGGTTTCAACAAACAGTAGGCTAGATATTTTCACATACACATTCCTCATTTCTACGCTGTTTTACAAGACAATTTTTTTAATGCTTAATTTACAAAATTTAATGTAACAGATCTGTTTTTTTTTTTTTTGTTTTTTTTTTTTTGAAAATTTTACTATGTGAACTTTAGATATAGTACTACTCATCATATACCAGCTGAAGATGGTCATAATGTGACCGAAATTGGTACGGTTTCAATGAAATAAATATTGCCTTTAGATGAGAATAAATAGTTTATAATTAACACGTCAATATGGCTATCACGGTCATTTTTATGTCATTCTATAAGTGTACTCGTTGGACATAATTATCTCTGGAGATCGATTTCTTCTTCTAAGTCAGAGGTGTCACGCTGGCAGCACGCCGGCGTGCTCCTTGCGCGGACGTTCTTGCAGCAACGGTGTGGGAAGTCTATAATGTTTGTCCCTCTCGCTCGCTATCCCGTCTCACTCCCTCCCGTACTGCATTCGCTGTGCTGCGGTTGATCGGTCGAACGTCAAACAGTATTCAGTATATTGTAAATTTGAAAACAAATTTAAAAAGAACGAAAACAAGAAAAAAGAAATGTGACCGAAATTGCAATTCCTTAAATGAGTCCCATGATATCTCATCAATATTTCTGTTTTAATGCTCAGTACATAATCTGCTAGTACCGATACGTGGAGAAACGGCGCGAAACACAATGTAGATGTGTCGGACAACTAACGCATTGGACGAACATTCACGTCTGGAGCGCTAGCGATCCCAACTTGACTTGGTCAGACGTGGCGAAGAGTTGTCGCAGTGCTGGTAGTCAGAGCAGCCAATACAGCCAGGAGCCAGCCTACCGGCCTGCGGCGCAGCATGGCTAGCACGCCACGCCAATTTTGTATGCGTATAGAGGCTATATACATAAGTTCACATGTGGGACGTTCAATAACCTGGTGAGCACAAATCCAACATGGCGGTGACGCGAAATTTAAATATTCAAATGGACTTTTCATCGCGATTTAACTATCCGAGAGCAGTGAAACTTGGTACGGTATATATAAATTTTAATCCACTGACATCTAATTTATATAGGTTGTTTTCATAAACTCAATATGGTGGCTGTGCGAAATTTTAAAATTTCTTTTTTCTAATTTCTTGTGTACTAATCATGCGATTGAAGCTTGAATAATAAACCTACGCAATAATCTTCATCTAATAGTACATAACTCTATGGACTATATAAAAAATCCAACATGGCGACCATCCGAAATATTTAGACGGTTCTCAATATCTACGAATCTATTACAGCAATCAAACTGAAATTTTGTATGTTGATAGAGGCAATTAGCATAAGTAGGATATATGAAAATAAGCTGAACAGTTCTTCGCGGAATTACTTGTTAGAAACATTGTATGCACGGTAAGTATAAGTAGTGGTTTTTGGTGTGTTCTGGCCCCTCCACCACTACATTCCTCAACACAAGATGGCGGCGGTGCGATATCTCGCGAATGCATGGTCGGATTTTAACGAATGAGGTGTCGTTGAACTCGGGCTGACATCCCCTTTCCAATGGATAACATATTTCCACCCCAAAAATGAAACCTACCCCTACTAAGGGGTGAAATTGTATTTTTTTTTAGAAAATCTCGCTTTTCAAGTGCAACATGTGAGAGTTTTGAATGCCAATATGGAATTAAACGTTGTTCTACACAAGTGACATGTGTACGGTGAAAAGCCAATATGAATTAACATGCTTGTTTTTTGTTTTTACGCATGCCCACTCATAGCTTTTGTAAGAGGGTGGACTTTTTTAAAGATGGCGGCTGTAGTGTAACCTAACCTAGCCCAACCCACAAGGGGTTATCAAAAAGATTTCCAAGCGGCGCTTGTCGATAGGCAAACCAATAATCAAAGAGGGGCATGTTAGGTCTTGAGGCCAGAGCCCCTTTCGATTGATCCCTGTTGATTTGTCCCTTTGGACTGATCCCTATTGACTAGCCCCTTGGACGGGTCCTTGTTGGCAGATCCCTGTGGACGAGTCCTTGTTAACGGGTCCCTGTTGACGGGTCATTGTTGGTGGGTCCCTATGGACGGGTCATTGTTGACGGGTCATTGTTGACGAGTCCCTGTGAACGGGTCATTGTTGACGTGTCCCTGTTGACAGGTCATTGTTGACGAGTCCTTGTTGACAGGTCCTTGTGGACGAGTGCTTGTTGACGGGTCCCTTTTGACTGATCCCTGGGCCGATAACCTAGATGTTAGGCCCCTTAAAACAACAATTATCATCATCATCTTTTGACTGATCACTTTGGACCGGTCCCTTTGGCCTGGTCCCTATGGACTGGCCCATGAAATTTATCCAAATTATGTCAAAGGGCCTACCAACATTTATGTGTAAAGCAGTGTGTTGAGCTGACGTTGTTCGCCAGCCCTCACTACTACAATCTCATAACGATATGAAAGGAGAGTGACGAAATACATGTGAACACGTGCGAGATGACATTATTACCGTCTCCCTTGTGAAAACCACATGTACGCTAACATGTCACATCCTGTTTTGGTTCGTATAAGTGTAAAACTTGGTAGATAGAGGACATGTCAAGGGGTAAGTGCAAAACTTGGTGGATGAATATGTTCTAGAGCTAGGGTTAATGAACACACTCTAGTACTCGGGGCACATGCAATTTGAGGACAGGTCAAGGAATCAAACTTGGTGGATGGATGTGTCATTGGTAGTTGAAAGAGAATAATGCACGTTTTTAAGATGTTAAATCTGAGGAGATTGTACGTGTAGTAAGCCGACTTGTTATTTCCTGTGTCATATTGCTGACATGGCAGAGAGCGCACATTTCTGTTGCTAAGACTAACGCTGCAGTAATTTAAAACCACAGGTGTTCATCAAGGCAATGGGTGATGATCATGCAAAGTCAGCAGTAATCTGATACCGCACAGGTGTTCCTAGTGCACTTTGGACTGGCAGGTGTACAGGAAAGGAATTGCAATGATCAGCAAAAAACTGCTGACACACAGCAATCTCAGCCTATATAAGGGAGGTGTCATATATTTCCCTACTGTCTGTCTTTATTACTTGCTTCGAGTGAACAGTGCTTTATTACTGCTCAACAGTTGCAAAAAAGACTTCTTTGGTGAAAATCATTAAATTATTTTTGCATGGTAAGTACTTATTATTAATGGATTGTAGTATCTTATTACTAATTGATGAAGTTATTGATTGGAATGTATTTATTGATTGATTGATTGATTTATTTGTTTACAGATAATTGACGTATCGTAGGTTAGCAGATTCCTGTACCTAGTTCAGCAGTTGATAAATTATTAAAGGTAAGTACCCCCTCTAATAACTTTTAAACAGCTAGAGCGATATTTTCCAATGTTCACCGCTAGATGTCAGTGATAATGGTTTAATTGATAGTCGAAGTTGGAACTACTTGGCTGTGATGTGTGTTAAGCTAAATTTGTAGGTAGGATTTGATTAACACTCTATTAAGTTCCAACGTTCGCTGCTAGGTGTTAGTGACACTAATATTTGTTAACCAATGTTGGAACTACTCGACAATTATGTGAAGCCTAATTTGTAGGTTGGATTTGATTAACGCTTTATCAAGTTCCAATGTTCACTACTAGGTGTCAGTGACAATGGTACCTGGTAACTAAAGTTGGAACTACTTGACCATGGTGTGTGAAGCTAAATTTGTAGGTTAGATTTGATTAACGCTTTATCAAGTTCCAATGTTCACTACTAGACGTCAGAGACAATGGTACCTGGTAACTAAAGTTGGAACTACTCAATAATGGTATGAAGCTAAATTTGTAGGTTAGATTTGATTAACGCTCTATCAAGTTTCAATGTTCACTGTTAAGTGCCAGCGACAGTACCATATTTACTAACTAAAGTTGGAATTACCCAACAATGGTGTGAAGCTAAATTTGTAATTTAGATTTGATTAACACTGTATCAAGTTCCAACGTTCACTACTAGGCGTCAGTGACAATGATACCTGGTAACTAAAGTTGGAACTACTTGACCATGCTGTGTGAAGCTAAATTTGTAGGTTAGATTTGATTAACGCTTTATCAACTTCCAATGTTCACTACTAGACGTCAGTGACAATGGTACCTGGTAACTAAAGTTGGAACTACTCAACAATGGTGTGAAGCTAAATTTGTAGGTTAGATTTGATTAACGCTCTATCAAGTTTCAATGTTCACTGTTAAGTGTCAGCGACAGTGCCATATTTACTAACTAAAGTTGGAACTACCCGAGAATAGTGTGAAGCTAAATTTGTAGGTTAGATTTGATTAGCACTATATCAAGTTCCAACGTTCACTACTAGGTGTTAGTGACAATGGTACCTGGTAACTAAAGTTGGAACTA
The DNA here is from genome assembly GCA_946902985.2 of Meconema thalassinum. Lineage (NCBI taxonomy): Eukaryota > Metazoa > Arthropoda > Insecta > Orthoptera > Tettigoniidae > Meconema > Meconema thalassinum. The sequence goes on from OX336391.1 coordinate 417,455,144, forward strand.
CTCGACAATGGTGTGAAGCTAACTTTCTAGGTTAGATTTGATTAACGCTATATCAAGTTCCAACGTACACTACTAGGTGTCAGTGACAATGGTGTCTGTTAATCAAAGTTAGAACTACTTGAAATTAGACTTGGTATGAGTTCACCAACGATTAAATTAGAATACTCTACTAGGACCATTGACTGTAATTTAATTAACATATTTTTCTTTTACTCTGTTTTATCTTTTATTAATATTTATGATTTCTTTCTTTTATAGGTAACTAGCAGAAGTACCCGTTCTTCGAACGGTGTTCGGTGTTAACAACAGATATAATAATAATAATAATAATAATAATAACAATGTTATTGGTGTTAAATCCCTTTTAAGTACTGTTGCTTTTAGAGACGCACCAGACATTATCAATTGAGCTACTGTTGCAATGGTTAGCGGCTTGTAATTCCTTTATAAGTTTATCAGAACGAAGTTAATTTTCTGGGAATATCACACACACTGTTAATTTAAGGGCCTTATAATGTGGTTTTCGGAGATCCTTTATAGACTCGCGAATTTTTTGTCTCACATTGAGAAGTGCTTTGGTCGTCCTTCTAGGATAATTTTTATATTTCGCCTATTTTAGCATGTATTTTGAGAAGTTTTTCCCTATATCCACCCTTCTACTGTATGAAAAGTACGGTGAAGAGTTTTATAAATGATTGGTGTATTGACTCATGTTTACCATACCTAATTTTACGAAGCACCAAGCATCCGAACATGAGTTATAGGCGTACATAAGGATACACAGAAAGACAGACAGACAATTCTATTGTCTACAACATATCACCCAGAAATCCAAATATGGGTATATCTACCACACAGTATCAAACAAAATCATCCTTACGATGACCCCTATGTCGACAAAAAAAAAGAAAAGAAAAAAGATTAGTTGAAATGTGCTCTCAAACTAAATTCACCTAACGTGTACTTCCTGACATGAAATAGAATTGAAAGTCTTGTAGATGAAACGCAATACACGTCATATAAAAACTGACCCTCTACGTTGTGTTGGTTCCCCATACACAGGAGGACCTCTATCATAAATTATAAAATCTTGTGGTGCATGAAAATTCAGGTTCTTTAGTCTCAAATGGCCCAAATTCCTAAAAGCCGCAAAAAATGCTGATTCAATTCAGGAATTTTTGAAAATAATGTTGTTGTTTGGAGATATAATAGTCCTTCTGTACTATATGTCGCACGTGAAAATTGCATGAAAAAAATCCTAGATTACCCCTTGACCCCCTTAATTGCATTGGTGAATTATACAGTCTACGTTGGTTCCGTGATAACCTTATATTTGCAAACTTTCACAGAAATGTAATAAATGTAATAAATTGCTTCTTACTGAAATAGATGGAAAGTTGGATGCCACCCCTTGAGATAATGTTGTCATGGTTACGGATTTGCATTCCTTCATTAGTTTGTTAAATTAAATTTAATTAGTTTTCTGGGAATGTTTCAGAAACTGTTGGTTTAAGAGCCTTATAATGTAGTTTTCGAGGACCCTAGAGTTTTATTTCTGGCACCGAGGGGCTTTGTCTCGTCGTTGTACGCCATAATATAATACTACTAATAATAATATAATATAGGGATAGGAATATAATATACCTGCCATACCACACCCGCAGGTGTAAATCGCGTGAAAAAATTCTAGACTACCCCTTGACCCCCTTAAGCGCATTTTACATATTGATGAAATTTACAGCTTAATTTGGTTCCATAATAACCATCTAGCCGTTTGCAAACTTTCACACTAATGTAATTAATGGAATTGCATTGCGTCTTACAGCAATAGATGAACCTCTGAGAATCTGTTGCCATGGTTATCGGCTTGCATTCGTTCAGTAGTTTATTAAATTAAATTAGTTTTCAGGGAATATCTCAAAAACGTTTGGACGTAGGACCTTAAAATGTGTTTTTAGGGCCCCCGAATGTTATCTCTCACATTGAGGGGCTGAAAATGGGCTTTGTCTCGTCCTTCTACTCCTATTTCAGCATGTATTTTAAGGGGGTATGCCCCCTTTTATGATAGGTACAGAGAAGAGATACATCAATGATTAGTGTCGTGCCCCTGATGGATATATGTACCAAATTTTGCGTTGATACACCCAGCCGTTCTCGATTTATAAGGGAACGAAGTTGTCCACAATCAAACAAACAGACAGATAGACAGACCAAAACATTATTTTCGCGCGCATCTATCATAAAACCGTCTGAAACGTGTAAATAACTCAAATTTCCGTAGAAATTCAGAAAAAAAACAGACAAATTTTCTATTTATATATGTAGAGATATACTGCACGGCTCGGTGTTGACCGTGTTTTATTGCACAAATTTAGGATTTACTCGCTAACCGTTGGAGATACACGAAAAGTGTTAAGGAATTTTGGATAGAAAATTGAATGTTAAAGCTCATGTATGCCATCAAAAGTTTGCTATTTCTTAGCGTTCTCTTTTTATTTGAAATGGAAATATCAAATTTTGAAACCAAAGGGTGTAGTGACGTCATAAATGTGGGTTGTACTCTCTAACCGTTGGAGATAAACGAAAAGTGAAGCTCGTATGTACCGTCAAAAGTTTGCTATTTCTTAGCGTTCTCTTTTTATTTGATAAGGAAATATGAAGTTTTGATTAAAGTGTGTAGTGACGTCACTAAAATGGTCGCCATTTTTAATAGTGCAAATTATCGAAATAAAATGTATCCTATATGTAAACCTGGTAAATCAGCTACATCCATGCAAAATTTCATTTAAATCGGACCAGTGGTTCTTGCGTTATTGAGTAGCACACAGACAGACAGACAGACAGACAGACAGACAGAAAGACAGACACACACCATCTCATTTTTATATATTAGTATAGCAGAAGTACCCGTCCTTCGAACGGTGTTATATATTAACACCAGACATTATCAATTGAGCTACTGTTGCAATGGTTAGCGGTTTTTCATTCCTTCATAAGTTTATCAGAACGAAGTTAGTTTTCAGGGAATACCACACACACTGTTAATTTAAGGGCCTTAAAATGTGGTTTTCGGAGACCCCTTATAGACTCGCGAATTTTGTGTCTCACATTGAGAAGCGCAACATATGCTTTGATCGTCCTTCTAGGATAATTTTTTATATTTCGCCTATTTTAGCATGTATTTTGAGAAGTTTTTCCCTATATCCACCCTTCTACAGTTTGAAAAGTACGGTGAGGAGTTTTATAAATGATTAGTGTATTGACTCATGTTTACCATACCTAATTTTACGATGCACCACGCCTACGAACACGATTTATAGGCGTACATAAAGATACACAGAAAGACAGACAGACAAATCTATTGTCTACAACATATCACCCAGATATCCAAATATGGGTATATCTGCCATACAGTATCAAACAAAATCATCCTTACGATGAACCCGTATGTCGACAAAAGAAAGATTAGTTAAAATTTGCTCTCAAACTAAATTCACCTAACGTGTACTTCTTGACGTGAAATAGAATTGAAAGACTTGTAGACGAAACGCAATACACCTCACATAAAAAATGACCCTCTACGTTGTGTTAGGTCCACATACACAGGAAGACCTCTTTCATAAATTATAAAGGCTTGTGGTGCATGAAAATTCAGGTTCTTTAGTCTCAAATGGCCCAAATTCCTAAAAGCCGCAAAAAATGCTGATTCAATTCAGGAATTTTTGAAAATAATGTTGCTGTTTGGAGATGTAAAGGATGATTGTAGTTTTACGTGACCATTAATCGCGAGATCATAAGCCACGGGACCTCCATTTTACGTGGAATCTGAACCACAGGGCATGGCTTTTCACTTTGCAAATGTTTGGAGATATAATAGTCCTTCTGTACTATATGTCGCACGTGAAAATTGCATGAAAAAAATCTAGGTTACCCCTTGACCCCCTTAATTGCATTGATGAATTATACAGTCTACGTTGTTTCCGTGATAACCGTATAGCCATTTGCAAACTTTCACAGAAATGTAATAAATAGAGTGACATTACTTCTTACAGAAATAGATGGAAAGTTGGATGCCACCCTTTGAGATAATGTTGTCATGGTTAGCGATTTCCATTCCTTCATTAGTTTGTTAAATTAAATTAGTTTTCTGGGAATATTTCAGATACTTTTGGTTTTAGGGCCTTATAATGTAGTTTTCGAGGACCCTTTAGGGCCCACAAGTTTTGTTTCTGGCACCGAGGGGGCTTTGTCTCCTCGTTGTACGCCATAATATAATATAGGGATAGGAATATAATAAGGAAGAAGGAAGATTGTAGTTTTACGTGACCGTGAATCTTGTGATCATGAGCCACGGGACCTCCTTTTTACGTGGAATCCGAACCACAGGACATGGCATTTCACTTCGAAAATCTCACATGCATTGACCGGGAATCGAACCCGGACCGCCTTGGTGAGAGGCATACAGCTAGACCGCTGAGCCACCACGCCCCCAGGAATATAATAGACCTGCCGTACCACACCCGGAGGTGTAAATCGCGTGAAAAAAAATTCTACTGTACCCCTTGACCCCCTTAAGCGCATTATACGTATTGATGAATTCTACAGCTTAATTTGGTTCCCTGATAACCTTCTAGCCGTTTGCAAACTTTCACACCAATGTAATTAATGGAATTGCATTGCGTCTTACAGCAATAGATGGACCTCTGAGAATCTGTTGCCATGGTTACCGGCTTGTATTCGTTCATTAGTTTATTAAATGAAATTAGTTTTCTGGGAATATCTCAAAAACGGTTGGTTTTAGGGCCTTAACATGTGGATTTCGGGGACCCTTCAGGGCCCCCGAGTTTTGTCTCTCACATCGAGGGGATGAAAATGATTTTTGTCTCGTCCTTCTACTCCTATTTCAGCATGCATTTTAAGGGGGTAGGCCCCCTTTTATGAGAGGTACGGAGAAGGGTTACATCAATGATTAGTGTCGTGCCTCTGATGGATATCTGTACCAAATTTTACGTTGATACACCCAGCCGTTCTCGAGTTATAAGGGAACAAATTTGTCCACAGACAATCAAACAAACAGACAGACCGAAACATTATTTTCGCGCGCATCTATCATAAAACAGTCTGAAACGTGTAAATAACTCAAATTTCCGTAGAAATTCAGAAAAAAAACAGACAAATTTTCTATTTATATATATAGAGATATACTGCACCGCTCGGTGTTGACCGTGTTTTATTGCACAAATTTAGGTTATACTCGCTAACCGTCGGAGATACACGAAATGTGATAAGAACCTTTTGGATAGAAAATTAAATGCTAAAGCTCGTGTATACCATCAAAAGTTTGCTATTTCTTAGCGTTCTCTTTTTATTTGAAATGGAAATATGAAAGTTTGAAACCAAAGGGTGTAGTGACGTCACAAAAGTAGGTTTTACTCGCTAACCGTCGGAGATACACGAAAAGTGATCAGGACCTTTCGGATAGAAAATTCAATTTCAAAGCTCGCACGTGCCATCAAAAGTTTGCTATTTCCTACCGTTCTCTTTTATTTGATATGGAATATGAAATTTTGAAACCAAAGTGTGTAGTGACGTCACTAAAATGGTCGCCATTTTTAATAGTGCAAAATATCGAAATTAAAAGTATCCTATATGTAAACCTGGTATTTCAGCTACATCCATGCAAAATTTCATTTAAATCGGACCAGTGGTTCTTGCGTTATTAGGTAACAGACAGACAGACAGACAGACAGAAAGACAGACACACACCATCTCATTTTTATATATTAGTATGATGATTTGGAAAGTGACCATTATGTTCAAGTGTACTGATTATAAAAAGCAGTTTTCAAGACCTGACAACCGTCGACGTCATGCAAGATCAAAACATAATCTTTAAATGTTTGCGTGTAGTCATTGTGCTATGACATTTAACGGACGGGATAGTCTTAGACGGCATGTAAATTTAAAGCATGTCAGTTCATCACCTTTTTCATGTTCAGTTTGTGATCTTGGGTTTTCTGGTGTAAAGCAATATCAATCCTACATGGTTGAAGTGCATGATGAACAACAGGAATTGAAATCTGTAAAACCATCAACTAGCACGGAACATTTAAACAAATGTGATTCTCGAAAGCGTAAACGTTCTAAAGATTGTAAAAATAGTTGTGCAACAAAAAGAAAGAAAAATGGTGAACCTCCAATAACACATTGTAATGTATGCAATATTGATATACCTTGATGCAGGGACATATGCGCAGTATTAATCATAAAAATAATGCTTGTCATGAAAACAATTCTGGAAATATTCAGAAAATTGGCAGTGCATTTAAAAGTCGAATTGCTAGTTATAGACTTTACAGTAAATAAAAAAACTCAAAGTATTGAATCATTTTAAAAAAATGTACAACCTACTGTGTTTGGCTTGGTAGGTAATTTTATTAGAGCGTAAAACAATTAAAATGAATTTTGAACTTTTTGGACTCTATGTAAAAACTGAGAGCGAAGGTGAAATTACGGATATCAAATCTTTTAATACAAAAAACATAATTGTTAGTGCATCAACTAATATTAGTGATATATAACAAAATATTTCAAGTGCTATCATTGTGAAGAGTGAAGAGTTCCAGGAAAGGGAGTCAGGCTGGGCGTTGGTTGAAGTACTTCATTTAGAAACCAACCTGAATAAATATAACCCCTTTCGAGAATCATCATATATTGATTTGCCAGCATGGATCAAACGTAAGCATGCTTGTGTAAACGTTATGAATAGTGATGACGCATGTTTTGCGTGGGCTGTAACCTCAGCTCTCCATCCAACAATGGGGCATGTAGAGAGAACATCATCTTATCCTCACTATTCCTCAGTTTTAGATTTGCAAGAAATAGAATTTCCTATGTCGATAAAAGATTTTAAATGTTTTGAAAATCAGAACAATGTAAGTATTAATGTGTATGGAATTGAAAACAAGAGTATAGTAGGTCCTCTATATTATACTCAAGAAAGAAAGGACGCTCATGTGAATTTACTGTACATAACTAAAGGTGAAAACGCCCACTATTGTTGGATAAAACATTTAATTATACTTCTCAGTAGTCAGCTATCAAAAAATAAACTTAAGAAGTGGTTGTGTGATGGTTGTTTGTTATATTTTAGGAAAGAGGATCAATTAACTCAACATCAAAAATGGGGATGTAATCATGTGTGTACGGAATTACCGACTCCTGAAAATAACATTCTAAAATTTAAGGACTTTGAGAAGCAGCTTCGAGTACCATTTGTTATATATGCTGACTTTGAAGCTTTGCTAAAACCATTTAATACATATTCATCGAATCCAACCCAACCTTTTACCAACACTACTCACATTCATGAACCTTTTAGCTTTGCATATTATATTGAATGTAGCTATGATGACTCGTTAAATAAGTTTGAACTCTCTAGAGGACCTGATGCACCTAAAGTTTTTATGGAAAGACTTGAAAAAGATGCAATCAGAATATACTCTATTTTAGATACTATCATTCCAATGGAGCCACTAACTTCATCACAGCACATGGGTTTTGAGTTGATGTAAAGCTGATAACAAAGTGGGAAAATGATGGTAAAAGGTATGGTGCGAGCAACTTAATAAGCATGCCTAACTTCCATAGCTGTTCAATTATTCATGAGGATTTAGTTGTAATACAAATGAAACGCCTTAAAGTAACCTACAACAAACCTATATATGTGGGTTACGCCATTCTGGAATTATCAAAAACGCTTATGTATGAATTTCACTATGATTATGTTAAGAAAAATTATCATGATAATGCAAAATTACTCTACACAGACACAGATTCTTTTATTTATGAATTTAAAACTGATGATTTTTATGAGGATATCAAAACTGAGCTAAATAGGTTTGATACGAGTGACTATCCCAAGGATAATATTTACCATTTACCTCTAGTAAACAAAAAGGTTCTTGGAAAATTTAATGATGAATGTGCTGGTGGTGTTATAGACACATTTGTAGGCAAAAAATCTAAATCATACAGCTATATGACAGTTGATGATGTAGTAATAAAAAAATTAAAAGGAGTGAAAAAGAATGTTGTTAGTAAAGAGTTAAACATAAATGATTATAAGAACTGTATAGTCAGTAACCCACCTATAGTGTATAAGAAAATGTGTGTATTTAGAAGCAAAAATCAACAGCTACATACCAATTTGTTAAACAAAGTTGCTTTAAGTAATGAAGATAACAAACGATTCATTATACCCAACACATTTGATACTCTTGCTTGGGGGAACCGTCGCATTGACGACTATTACTTTTCATAAGACTAATGTTCACCATATTGTATCATTTGTAGTGTCTTTTATATTGTGAAATACTTGTAAAACTGTACGTAGAATGTATAATGTTAGACTACTATAGTTTTAGTTTAAAATAACACACTTTACTTTAAAAATTTGCTTTTAATATTATGGTTAAACAAATGATTTAAAATGTACAAAATGTGAAAAAAAACTGAACAAGACAATGTAAAAATGTAAAGGGAAAATTGTAAATATCCATGTGCGAAAAATGGTAAAAAATTATTTAAAAAAAAATGTACAAAATGTAAAACTAAACAGGGGTAATGTAAAAATGTAAAGTGGAAATTGTAAATATCCATGTGTGAAAAAATACAAAATAGAATACAAAGAAAATACCAATTCCTCAATCCTTTTCAATTTCCATGTCCACTCATCATTAACTTTCCTTTAATAGCACAAATCACAATGAGGGCTGCCAACCTTTCTCCCACTGAGGCATCACAGGATGTCAAACGTTGTTTAGCTTTTTAAACAATACTTTATCCGCCACACGTCGTAATGCAGAATGTCTATGGCGATAAGAAAGGTCATGTTCTTTGCACGCTTGATCCAAATGATTAATAGGTACATCACCACGTTGCAAATGTTGATTCAGCTTTGTTCCAGGACCACAAAAACGATAACCAGGAAGATGTATTTCAAAAGGTAACTATTGAATGACTTTGTCAATGATGCCATGACCAGTACAAGTTTGACATATCCTTTTCCATAGGTGGAGAAAAGGTTTGATTTTCCTCTTCATCTGTAGACGATGCTGATGTTGTTGCTTTTTTCTCGCCATCACACCCGTGGAATGAGGAAACAAAGTCTTTACACTGACTTTTATGACCGTGATAGAGTTTGACCAGCTGGCAAGTAGCACATTGTCGCATAGAGGGTATTTTTGCCATGGCCACTTGCCTATGGTGATCATAATCTGTACATGGTTGCAATTCACTTAACACAGGGTCTTGAGTCCATGATTTTGGTACATGTTGCCAGATTTCTTTCACTGCATTTGCTGCCACATAATAAATGAACGATTTTGGAAGAGCCAATAATTCTTCTTTGGCAAAACTGTCTAGTTTCTTTTTACACACAAAGAACTTTCCAATCGCTTTATCGGTAGCATCCCCTTTCTCCATGGTATAATGTAGATGTTTACACGTCGCTTGTAGAAATCTCACTGGTGTCATTCACAGGTAAACCTAGAGTTTTAATTTTATTTAACAACTCACAGCAGGCATTGGTGGTTAGCCAATGAAATAATTGCCACACCTGTGCCAAGGCTTTATGGGTTATGTCGTCACAGGGGCAGTGGTCCATGAGTGTTTGCAGCGAGGGACAGCCCAAGTCCATTAAATCGATACATTGACAGTAAGGCGCCAAGAATGGATGTAGCCATTGACGTTTTTCACTACCTTTCACAAATACCACATGGGCAGAAGACAAGTGGGCTTTCATGACCATGTCCAGGTGCTTATATGAAATGGTTCCTTGCTTCCAGTCTAATTGCATATGAGTTTCAATCCAGTGGGTTTGTTTACGGTCTTTATCACACAATAAATCAAACGCATAGGGGGGTTAAAACACCAAATGGGTAGCTTGCGATATCCAAAAAGTGGAACAATCGATGATGGCCACTTCTTTAAATATAAATTTGTTATCTCCAATTTTAAACCCTTGACAGTCAACAATTAGTGTACGCAACATGTTCACTCTTGTCTGGATCAAGTCCAACTGACCACAGACTGACTTCGTCCAGTAAGGTGTACCCATGACATTTAATTACATTCCATTCTAGTAAAAAAATAACAAATCACTGACTAGTCACTATTGAGGTTAGGGTATGACAGGGGGCATAAGAAATAATAATATAACAACAATAACCAATTTTTTATTACATTATTTTATTAGCATAACAAGTTTTACATTCTTTTGTCATTCTAGGAAAGGGGCGGTACCAACTCACACAGCAAAAAAGTATTTTATGTTTATAGCGTCCATAACACCGATGATATCCCAATGTCTCTAAACTGGGTGTTTTTGACTGTGAGCTGCTCACTGAAGCACCGTTGACACCATAAAGACCACATGTATCATAACTTTTTTCATCACTCAGAGGCGCGAGTGAGCGGTAACTTGAATGACAGGGTATATTACCCACATCCATTCTGCACAGGTAGGGGCAGGCGGGTGACCAACGCTGATGATCTTTCATGGGTTCATCACTTTCTTTCCATTGATCTATGATGATGGGACAAAAGGCACATTTCACTTCATCTCTTGTTTTTAAATAATAGAATCCAGCGGCCGCCAAGGCTTTAGGGTTTATGAAAGGCACCGGCCACGTCACAAAGGTCTTGAGACGTTGTTCCTCAGATTTTAAATTCATGGGTGTGTCGTCTCTTGATGCTTTAAAGCAAGATATGACTGAGCGGCTTGACGTAGGTTGACCTGTTATTTATACACTTGTCACTTGGTTGGACAGTGGATAATAGTTGACTTGTTTGTGATGAATGATCAAACAGTAGGCCGTCGTATTGGCTGGAACATTATCATGCGTTTCAAAATCTAGTCGAATGTCAATATTGGATGGCTTGACAGACTCTTCCAAGTAGGAACAGTCAAAGACAATCAGCGGCGCCCTTGTCTTAAAAGCTTGGGGTGACAACGTGGGGCAATACTCTTTTTGATAATACGACCATCGAAATTTAGAAAACAAGTCGTACAGGGGGCCAAATTTATTTTTTGAAAAATCTAAATCCAGTCCTTCATAGGGAAACACAGCACCGTTGAGGAAAAGACGTGCATTTCTTAATTGCAGGTGATCAAATTGTGTGGCATCTTTGGTTTGTTGATACTTGCGATTTGTTCGAAAACCCACGATCATGTAGAGAGGTCTCTCTCTATAGCGGGCTGTTTTTACAGACCAACTGTGTGTGTTGGTGGTGGGCAATAGCGGGTACTCACGCAGTGCCCAGCTTCTAAATTCAATGGGTAGAGGCATATCTCTCTTTACCATTTTGAGTATGTCCAGTTTTTTGCTATCATTAAGGGTCACATTAGCCACTTTCCATAGCAAACGTTGTAGTTGAATTTTTGAATCTATGGGGGCATTGTCGGCTCCCTTGAGTGCATTATTATCACTCCTGTCTCTCACCATATAAGGCACTTGCCTTGCATTCACCACAATTCGCTGGTGATCTTCGGCAAAGCCTAAAATCAGTTTAAGAGGTAAAAATCCAGTAAAGGTGCCATCCGTGTGTACCATCCAGTCATTAGTCGAGTCAGGGCACCAACCCGCCATGCAAAGTGTTTTACCTTCTTCCTCACTATAAGAGGGATATAGTTTTATGACACTGGAAATACCCACATTTCGAGTGCTATCCACTACGATATCGTTAATGACATACCGCACCTCAGAAAACAGACAGGCAAAAGCATGGTTGGCTAACTTGGATGTGGTAGGTGTAGAGCCATCGGCTTTGGTGAGCCGACCTTCAATCTGAATGACACTTTCATGCGGTAGGGTGTAAATATCTTGGTTGTTGATAACAAATTGAATTTCATCATTGTTATTGAGTCCAGGTGATTGAGCTAGATAGGAATGGAGATCAATTCTTACCAGTCCTGGTTGCTCCTCGATGTGGCTCGCTACCTCTAGGATAGAATTCATCATGGAGGTTGACGTGGTAACTCAAATGCTGTAAAATCTGCTTGTCCTTAGATGTTAACGTGTATTCACGTGGCAAACGAGTAACACCATTTCTAGACGGTGTTGTTGCTTTATACACAAACTTCATAGTGGCTTTAGCACCAACTTGTAAGTCACTGGTGTGGTAGAATCTAGATCAATGAGTTGTTGCTCTCTATTGATCAGTCTTAATGTTATATTACTAATACCATCGACAGCCAAAGAATGAAAAAGCACCACTGGAGGGTTTTCACGAATAATATAGCTATTGGGCGATGTTACAATAAAGTCATAAAGCGAATGTGATGGTTTTTGATTGGTGTACACTTGGCTAATAATATTATACGTCACCGACACGTGATGGTCCTCAATGAATTTCACTTCATGGTCTGATTCATGTTTTTTGTTGGGCTCCAACACGCGTGGTTTAAATCCTAGTAATGGACCAATGGAATCGGGGTGTGTTTTAAAGTCAATTTTGAATGTAGAAAAAATACTGCGGCGATGAGTGTTGGTATTTCCTACAAGTTCAAACTTGTGCGTTCCATCGAGAAATGACTTTAAACCATATTCATTGATCAACACCACATAAATGTGTTCATAAATGTCATCTATCGTATATCCACCAGAGGGCAGGGTGAGCACACAATCATCATAGTAAAACTTGTTATTCACATTTTCACGTATGTTGTATATTCGATTGTACATTTCAAGTGAAACAAGTCCTAAACCATAATTTCTTTCACTCAATTCAATAGGTGGGTAAAACTCTAGGCTGACTCCAGGTCCACGTCCATACAGTGTAAACGTCTTACTTTCCGCTGACATACTGTTGACGTTTTTGCTTATGCTGCGTCTTATATAAAAAAAATAAACACAAACGTCCACACTGTTGGCTGTTAAATGTTTGCTCACGTTTCACATTATAATATATCTTGATCCTGTTTCCAAAATAGGTCACTAATTCCATGGGCGGGGGCAAGTTCCCAAAACTGTCAAAGTACCATACGTTGGATCCCTCTTTGACATAAGCTACATAATGTGTTCCTGGTCCTCGGTGATCATCCAAATTGACAACAGCACATTCCTGTTTCCAGGGTCGTGGGGGTAATTGGTTTCGCATAAACACACCTCGAAAATGAGAAAGCTTTAGTTGTTTAGCATAGATTTCCACTTGTTGATGTGTCAGGGCATGTCTTGCTATGGCTGAGGTTAAAGATGTTTTTATTTATTTCGAAATGGTGAAATTCCAAATCCTTGTTGATAAAAGGATGGCTTCAAATTAGCATTTCTAGCCCCCATAGCAATGGCTTCCATCGTTTCATTGTGTCGCTGACTTTCTTTTAGTTGTTGCTTGCCCTGCTGTGCGGCTTTAATAGTTTTTGCCACCGCACTGGCACCACCCAAAAGTGAACCCAGAGCAGCCAGACCAGCGAATAATTCAGGTAAAAATCCAGCTCGTTTGGGGACGGGAATCACTCGCCCTTGTTTTGAACCCTGTCGCTGACGTTTTGGAATTACATGTCTCTGTGCCGCTCGAAGAGTTTTCCTTATGGTCAACACATTATTTTTAATTTTTTTTCTTTCGCGAGCGCTTGTCCACGAATGCCTTAAGCCCATGCTTTGACAATGAGAGGGTCTTATTTTAGTCTTTTTATTCTTTCTTACCACATATCTTTGTTTCACCATGATGATGACCAACAACCTTTCACAAGAAAGTTTAAATCACAACAAACGTCAGATTGTTATTTCATGGCTGTATATTCCAATTCCACATAAAGTGGGAAATCGTTTATGGTTTTTCCAGCTTGCTTTTCATCCCATGTCAACATGAGGTGAAAGGATAATTCGTCACCTGCATTGACCATTTCATGGTTATGGACCAACATCCTATGACCGTTTATCTCTACATGTAAATGTTTTGCATCAGGCATCGCGTATTTCATGTGAATGGTTCCCTCATAGTGTAATCGATAGTGGTTTAAACCCGAAGCAAGCACATAGGTCAGGTGCTGGTCATGGAATAGCGGTAAATGGTTCCTATCATTCACAGGTTTTTCATTTGTCAGATACACTAAAAATATAGATGGAATAAATTTATAAAGGTTTTTCATTTGGTAGGTGAGGTAGCGTTTACTGCAGACATCATCATCTTCTTGTGGGTCTTCCACGTGAATAATGCGGTGATGATTAGCTGTATAACCATCCACAGTAAGCTCAGGCACTTTGTTATATAACTCATGCACCTTGTTATCCACATACTTTTTTGTAGTAACGTCTGTAGACACTCGAGGATGTTTCACATGGGTTAACCGCTTTCCCTTAAAGTCATAATCTCCCTGTTTTGTGCGTGGCACTACAGACCTATCCACATAGTGTTTATTAGCAGGATCTGCGTCTTGATTAGGATCATGTATGGGAACAGACCTAGCTTTGGCCATCAATGCACGTCCAAAGACATCCATCGTCAACCTGTAGTACGAGTCTACTTTTTCTATGACAAGGTTCGGTTCCATGTATATAGACAGCTTGCTAGCCTCTCTAAGCCTTAGTTGAAATGTAGATTATTAAGCAGCAAGAGTCATTCCCTGTGGGAGACATGGTTTCCCATCTCTGTCCCACATCACGTGAACAACGCCATGGTTCACTGTTTCCATATTCCATTCGCTGCATCATTGTGGGCCCTTCGGGATGTGGAAAGACTAATCTTTTGCTGACGCTTATTACAGCGCCCAATGGTCTGGTTTTCAAAATATTTATATTTTTGCAAAATCTCTCTACCAACCCCTCTACGTGTTTCTGGATCAAGTGATGTCTGGATTACAAAATGAGAATATGGGTTATTTCACTTTTTCCATGCAAGAAAATGTTATTTCACCGGATGAGGTAAAGCCTGATTAACTCATGATTTTCGATGATGTATCCACTGAACGACAAGGCATCACTCAAAGCTATTTCAGCATGGGTCGACACAAACATATCGATTGCTTCTATCTTGGACAAACGTATTCTAAAATGTCCAAACAATTGATTCGTGACAATGCCAATGGCATTGTTTTATTTCGTCAGAACAAGAGGAACAGTCGTCACATTTATAATGAACATGTGAATACGGATATGACTTTTCAAATGTTTACAGAATTGTGTGCTAAGTGCTGGAACACTCAATGTCATGCCTGTTTAGTGATTGACAAACAAAGTGAACTCAACCAAGGGTGGTATCGCTTAGTGTTTGATCATTTTATTTCTATTTAAGGCACTGTGTCATTCCCTCTCAAGTCATTTGACAAGACACCATGGTGTTAGCAGAGAGTCAATTGAAAAAGCATATTATTAGAGCAAAAAATACTATTCGCCAAAAGTTCCGTCAATTGAAAAAAACACGTGCGGATCATGCTTTGTTTATTCAACAACATTTAGCACCTCCGCTAAAAGCCATGTTGAAACCCTCTTTCAATCCAACTGAAACGCTACCTACCGTTTCACAAGCCACTCAGACGCACCACGAGGACCCTGAGGAAGAGGAACAGGAACAGGAACAGGAAGATTTAACTAGTGTTAGCGAGGTTGAGGATGACGAGGAACAAGTGTTTACACCTCAAAAAAAGACCTCACCCCTCACAGAGTTTTTACGAAAAAAGAAATTCTTGGCCATGGTCGAAACACCTTGCCCTTCCAGATCGTCACCGTTTTCAAAACTCTTGGCCACCCCTCAACATAAAGCTCAACTGAAAAATATTTTAATAAAATATTATGTATCAACACTGGAACCCTATTTCACCGATTTATTTATTGGAAACACAGATACCACATTTGGTGTTCGCTATGAGGATGATAGTTTTAAAATTGGGGATTCATCGATTAAATTTGCTCGTACTAAAGCTGTCATTAAAAAGATTAATTATAAATTAACACCAGGACTGTTAAAGCTACTATTCCCTCAGACCCTCTCTTCCCAGATTATACGCCAGAGGACCTTGCCAAATATAAATCCATTTTATTGAACACCCATGCCCACAAAAGACAGTATGATCCCACTCAACAAGTGAATGTCCATATATCTCAAAAATATAAAACCATCATTGCAAAAGAGTTCCCCACCAGTCAAAGTGGTCGTCGTAAAGTGTCCGCTTCGGGAATGACATTTAAACCATTAAAACCCTTGTGGATGTTACCTACTGGCACAATCCCAATAAGCTCGTCCAGCGACTACAGCTGTTGCATGCTTCACGTCAAGCCGGTCATACCGGTCACGATTGGGAAATTCAGGAAATTGAAGAAGAACTTCGAAATGCCAAAATTATTGTTTTAGCCTTCAACCATTAAAGTGGGTATTGCTCATGAGTTGCATCGTCCAGCTAGGCGTCACTATCCACAACTTAAGGTGATTTCACGAGGTGTAGATGAACTTTGGCAAGCAGACTTGGTTGAAATGATCCCCTATGCTAGTGCTAACGATGGTGTACGCTATATGTTGACGGTCATTGATGAGTATTCCAAAATGGCATTTGTTCAACCCGTGAGTCGCAAGTCTGATCCGCAAGTCACCAAAGCCTTTCAACATATTATTCAACAATCCAAACGTCAACCTCAGTTGTTACAAACCGATCAGGGAAAGGAATTTTTCAACAAGGATTTCTCCAGTTTTCTCAAATCTGAGGATATTCACCATTACACCACATACAGCAAACTCAAAGCCAGCGTGGTCGAGCGGTTTAACCGAACATTGAAAACCCATATGTGGAAAGCCTTTACCGCTCAAGGCTCATATCGCTGGCTCGACTTATTACCTGAGGTAGTGTCACGTTACAATGACACCAAACACAGAACCATTGGGATCAAACCACGACTTGTGACCAAAAATATTCCTCGACTGGATAAACTGTTTAACCCCATAAAAACAGCAGACCCTAAACGTCATCGCCTTAACATCGGGGACTATATTCGTGTGAGCAAATTTAAGTCTATCATCAACAAGGGGTACACACCAAATTGGGGGACTGAACTATTTCAAATTCGACAAGTCAACCTGAACAGTCCAGTCATCTATTTACTCGAGGACCTCAACCATCAACCCATAAAAGTCAGGTTTTATCTCCAAGAACTCCAAAAGACAGCGTTTCCAAATCATTACCTTGTGGAAAAAGTGTTGAAACAAAAAGGAAATAAACTATATGTAAAATGGTTGGGATTTAGCTCAGCCTTTAATTCATGGATTAATAAATTACATGTTGTATGAAACTGTGCACCTTGTATTTATTTATTCACTCATGTTGTACTTAACCTATAGTCCTATTTGTGTACAGTCCTCAGCTCCACATGTATTATTATAAGCAATACTTATTTCTTTCTCTCTTCACCTGTGTTCTCTCTTACACCGACTCTCCCCCTCTCCTCCCCTTCACCTCCCACTAAACTCAAAACAGGATGTAACTTGTTAGCTCTCATCGCACACGTGCACAGCTAACGTTCAAGGTGAACACCTGTGTGTTAGGTCATATTGCACATGAACTTGTATTTTCTCACGTATGAACCAAAACAGGATGTGACATTTTAGCGTACATGTGGTTTTCACAAGGGTGACGGGAATAATGTCATCTCGCACGTGTTCACTGTATTTCGTCACTCTCCTTTCATATCGTTATGAGATTGTAGTAGTGAGGGCTGGCGAACAACGTCAGCTCAACACACTGCTTTACACATAAATGTTGGTAGGCCCTTTGACATAATTTGGATAAATTTCATGGGCCAGTCCACAGGGACCAGGCCAAAGGGACCGGTCCAAAGTGATCAGTCAAAAGGTTATGATGATAATTGTTGTTTTAAGGGGCCTAACATCTAGGTTATCGGCCCAGGGATCAGTCAAAAGAGACCCGTCAACAAGAACTCTTCCACAAGGACCTGTCAACAAGGACTCGTCAACAATGACCTGACAACAGGGCTACGTCATCAAGGACCCGTCCACAGGGACCTGTCAACAAGGACTCGTCAACAATGACCCGTCAACAATGACCCGTCCATAGGGACCCACCAACAATGACCCGTCAACAGGGACCCGTCAACAAGGACTCGTCCACAGGGATCCGCCAACAAGGACCCGTCCAAGGGGCTAGTCAATAGGGATCAGTCCAAAGGGACAAATCAACAGGGATCAATCGAAAGGGGCTTTGGCCTCAAGACCTAACATGCCCCTCTTTGATTATTGGTTTGCCTATCGACAAGCGCCGCTTGGAAATCTTTTTCATCACCCCTCGTGGGTTGGGCTAGGTTAGGTTACACTACAGCCGCCATCTTTAAAAAAGCCCGCCCTCTTACAAATCTATGAGTGGGCATGCGTAAAAACAAAAAACAAGCATGTTAATTCATATTGGCTTTTCACCGTACACATGTCACTTGTGTAGAACAACGTTTAATTCCATATTGGCATTCAAACTCTCACATGTTGCAATTGAAAATGGAGATTTTCTAAAAAAAATCAATTTCACCCCCTAGCAAGGGTAGGCTTCATTTTGGGGTGGAAATATGTTATCCATTGGAAAGGGGGTGTCAGCCCGAGTTCAACGACACCTCATTCGTTAAAATCCGACCATGCGTTCGCGAGATATCGCACCGCCGCCATCTTGTGTGGAGGAATGTGGCGATGGAGGGGCCAGAACACACCAAAAACCACTACTAGTATATATTCACAAAAATAAACTTCAATATGTAAACAGTAGTATCTCGGTAATTTGAGATGGACGGGACCAGGACAACATGAATCTATAGAGGAACTCGGACTTACGAAATTACACTGTTGCCACAAGTCATAGTGAACAAAATCAAAACATTACCTGCCACGTGCACACACAATACTGTCAAAAGCCGGACAGGTTTATTTTTATAACGTGGCGGTGATATACCGGGTGAATCAGCTGTCCCTAATAATAATGTGTTATAATAATTTTATTGTAGCCATATAGTGTAATAAAGAAGATAGTATTAACATAATCAGGGTATTAGTTCGTGTAATTAGCATACTCGGTTATTGATTTTGTCCTTTTAACTCATAATTACAGATGATATCGTTTCAGCCCTTTCCACACAGTTGACACTTACAACTCATGTTCGGTTCGTGATATGATGTATTTAGCATACATTCGATTTTTGCGAAAAATGAAAGTAGACTTATGAGATCTACATGGGCCAAATGTCTGTCTGTGTGTGTGTGATTGTGAATATCTGCCACCCCCCCACCACCACCCCCCGCCCTTATCAATTCAATCATGACGAGACCAAATTTGGTACAGTGGTAGCACTAGCAAAGGGCACCTCAGTGTCATGTTTTATATCACCACCATCTTGACGGAAACGGAATGGCGGCCACCCAAATGTTCAAAGCTCAAATCAAATTACGCCTAACCTAATCATCTGATCTCTACCGATTTTTGCAACAATACACCTTCACGTGGGAAGCGTCTTTTGCTCAAACTACAAGATGATCAGCCAAATAGTTTTGAGATGGCTGATGTATGATTCATGCAAGTATTATAGCCCAACAATCACTTGCGATTCAACAAGGCAGGCCTCAACAAATTAGCTTATTGTACTGTACATAGGGAGGTTTAAACTGTTCTCAAGGAGGTGTCCGGTAAGATATTAGCATTATATAATAGAAACAGTCTCTTTGGATTAATGCTAAACTTTGACATTATTTCTTCGTCGTTAAGCCAGAAGCAGCATATGCAAGTGAAACTTCATTTAAACTAAGCACCCGATCAACAACTGACAAACTACAGAAGGTTGATAGACGGATTCTTCGGACAATAATCAATAAAAACACCAGGTTGAAGGCCAGTGGAGACTTTTGCCCAATTCAATACTTTACAAGGAAAAGGAATCAATCATTGACACGATGCGAAAACGAAGGATTGCGTTTTTTGGACACGTATCTCACTTGCCAAATACTAGACTCCTGAAACAACTTTTTGACTTCATTTGGAACAGTAAAACAAAAATCACATGGTTTAATGAAATACAAATGTATTTAGACGAATTGGAAATTACTAAGCATCAAATTGAACATAGAGAGGAGAAACGGCTTCTGAATAACAAATACACCCGACTAACATTCAAAATTTCACAGCGTAAGCAATATCTTATATCTGCAAAAGAACGGGCTGCAAGATCTTCCAGAATGAAGAAGTATTGGGAAAGAAAAAAAAATATCAAGAATTAAGAACTGAACTTAGTATTTGAAGACTTTGTATATAGGGTTTGATTTTTGGTGCTCCAATGTGGGCGTAAACAGTGTAAATAAATAAATTAAATAGAATATGTAACCGTAGAAGTGACTTAACAGGTCAGGGTTACCGTGCCATATCGTGCTGGGCCGTGCCATCCAATTGGGTCAAAATGGAGGCTGTTATTTGCTCGCTAGTCCATTTCGTAAGTTTATATTCTTTTAGGAATGTACTGAACAAAATAATACATATTTAGTATCAAATGGTTTATAAAAACGGCAGAAAACACTAATGAAATCGTTCATTCCGAGATAAAATATGTTATGCTGTTATACTAAACTAGTTGCTAACCTATTATTAGTTCTGGGCGCGTGTAGCGTAGGGGTAGCGTTCTAGACTCATAGTCTACTGTCGACCAAAGTACAGTATTATGTGTACTCGAGTTTGAAGGTTGTTTGTGAAGTAACCAACAGACCTACATAAAATCCAATAACATCATCATTTTCGTCGTTCTATTTTACGTTAGTTAATGTAGGTTTGGAAGTTTTAATTAATATTTTAATATTTTTATCGAAGTTGGAACACAAAAATGGCCCGTTTTTAGGCGTGTTTCAACCATGCATCACATTTAAGGATTATTATCTCAAAAACCCGTCCTCAGATCGAATCCAAATTTTAACACAATATACATTGGAATGTTGTATAACTGGTTTATTAATTTCAAAATTTTGGGTATCCACGAAAAAAAGTTGTTATCATTTTTGTAAAGTAACTTTTTCTCGGTCGCGTTGTAATCCTTATACAGTACATCAAAAGGTTATGCTGTATGACTCTGAAATACGTAAATTAATTCACTTATTTTACATATGAGTCGTCCAGTTGCAAAACTCGTTTAATCCACTTGTGAATAAGGATCATGTAGTAAAATTATTTATTTAATTATTTTACTTTATTTTATTTTATTTTGTTTCATTTTAATTTTTATTTTGTTTTGTTTATTTTGTTATGTTTTATTTCGTTTGATTTTGTTTTAAATTGTTTTGTTTAATTTTTTGTTTTGTTCTTTTTCATTTTATTTTGTTTTTGTTTTTATTTTGTTTTGCTTATTTTGTTTTATTTTATTTTGGTTTTATTTTGTTTTATTTTGTTTTGTTTTATTTTGATTTTTCAGAAAACAAACACAAAACAAAAATCAAAAATCACGAAGCAAAAAGCAAAATTCAAAAACAAAAGCAAAAGCAGAAAAACAAACACAAAACCAAGAAAGAAAAACAAAAAGTAAAATTCAAAAGCTAAAGCACAAAGCAAACACAAAACCAAAAACCAAAAACACAAAGTAGAAACCAACAAACACAAAATATACTTCGGGCAAAGTCTAGAGAAACGTTTCTGATGAAAATGATTCTTATTCACAAGTGGATTTAACGAGTTTTGCAACTGGACTACTCATATATCGGTTCGTATTTGTACGGGAAAATAAGACATGGTTCAGCAGCTAGCCAATACGAGGTGCGCCATGACGCATGATGGGCTTCGCGGCTTTAGATGAGCTTGTCGCTATGTAGCCGCTACATCAGGAAGTATGCTTCTACAAAATTGTCGGAATAATTGTTCTAGTTCCGTTTCCATTGTTTCAAGTACTCCATGACTGAGTACGTGCCTACTTCGGGCTGTTCATGATGGCACAATGAATGCCTCAAAAAACAATATTGTACGGTGCATGGTACTGTATGTAATACAATGGCACGCTATCGACAATAGACGAAGCGTGGTTATTGTCGTATAGCCGTTCACGTAATAACGTCTCGCATCATGACTGCGCGGCACAGCTGGAGGTCCAGGCGCGGATTCAAGGGGGGGTGGGGGGTCACGGGGGTCATGACCCCCCCCCCTCCCCCCACCAAACGCAGACCAATTTTTTTTTTGCAAACTCAAAAAACGAAAACACAATAACCATACAAATAAAACTTGACGAATTATAACTGAAAAATAGTTGTTTTTTTTTTTTTCATTTTATTGAATACTGAAAATATCTTTATTGCAATTATTATGTTCTGTTACAACTGTACATATTTACAACTTCATACCTGTTATATAAAAACGATTATTTATATAACAAAATCAACTCGTCTATTTTGTTTAGCAAACCTTGTGATTACCGAATCGATGTCTATAGTGATGTCACGATGAATGTGCAGCAATGCACGGATAGGAATTTGGGGATTTTTTTTTTCGCAACAAAAATTTTGCCGACGTCCAAACTGCAAGCTTGGTTGGCAATTTAAGCTGTGACATTCTCCCTTTGTCGGTACCAACTCGACTTGCTGAAACTGTAACGTACCTTGATACTGCGCCCGTTGACGCATGTTGACGCATGGTTGACGAATGGTTGACGCATGTTTGCACAGCTAACAAAGACCAAGATCCATGCTGAAAAGTAACTGAACATACCCTGCGAGCGGCGGGAAGAAGGTGAAGCAATATTGCTTATAATTACATTTTTATGCACTTTAGACATTCCATAAAACAACAATAATTTAATCAACGTAATTCTGCAAATTTAAATATGGTATAAAACGCTTATGAGCGAAACCGTCAATTTACGCGGCTAACTCATGTCCAGAGTGAACGCCATATTTTGTGAAGCCAGTACTTACTCATCGTTTGCTGAAGCAACATCTATGTGAATGTGAAGCACAAATAAGGACACGTTCCGTGAAGGGAATCCATGTGCTATGGATAAATCCGAGTATATTTGTCAAATGGACAGCCATCAGGGCATAAACTGATAATCAAATAATTGTGTACAATTAATAACATTTAATCTGAGAAATA
Organism: Meconema thalassinum; assembly: GCA_946902985.2. NCBI lineage: Eukaryota > Metazoa > Arthropoda > Insecta > Orthoptera > Tettigoniidae > Meconema > Meconema thalassinum. The sequence goes on from OX336391.1 coordinate 417,478,236, forward strand.
TTTTGATTCACGAAGTGAAAATTATGGAAGCGTGCTACGCAAACTCTAAGACCAAATGGTCGCATCCAAGTGTATTATAAACTGTGAATTGATAAACTGTGTAATTCTACAGGAATAATTTTATGTTTTGCCCGATGGGCAGTGGTTATGATTTTTATTTTGTGTAAATAATTCGTGAAAGTAACGAGTGAGCGTCGCGCAAGCGATAACTTAACGCCAGTGGCAGAGTGAAAATGGGCAATTTATTACCGCACCTTAGCATCAGTGAGTGCAAGTTTCCTTTAAACATGTGTAATATTATCACCAACGGCAACATATTAATCCTACTGAAATATCAAATCTTGGAATATAACCCCTACCACGCAATGCAGATGGATAGCTAAATCATGCGTGGGGAATTGGCAGCGGAAGGTGAAATGAGGAAATTATTTAAAACCGTAGAGGAGACCGCTTACAACATCTCATGGCGGGTCTCGAACCGACGGTCGCTGCATCTGTAAGTCAGATCTTGTATCAGTAGCGTTTATTGTAATGAGTTTGAAACAGTAGATTTAATTTTAGTTTGGTTTCATTTTCGGTGCACAATGCAGGTAGCTATAATAAGAACACGAATGGAAAGTTACAATTTTGTTAAAAATGTATAAACGACAGGAAGGCAGTATTTTCAATGTCCATTTCGTATCGTTTCAAAACTGTTATTAACAACTTTTATTTTGTCAAGCTGATGAAATGTAACTAGTTTTGGCAGGTGTTAGAACAAGGCCAAGGTTACATGTATAAGCCAAACAACTCCACAGCACACTCGATTGTAGGCATTGCATCATTATTTATTTAGAAGGCTGTGAAATTCTTAGCATTATTATAAGTGGAATGCAGAGTTCCGTTATTCACATTTGTTGGCCATATCAATACTTGAAAACAGGTTTATTTCGTTACGAGAAGCCAGACAAGCAATGAATGCAACAGCATTTTGTAACCAGAGAACATAGGATCGACCTCATTCAGGGAAGAGGCAATTTAATAAATGCACATTCTCACACTTTAGTTTGTATCAGAAGCCTTCATGTTAATTCATAGCGTTGTTACAGTGTGTTTTCTGCACACATTATCTATATGACCAGTATTTAAAACGTGTATAATTTAGGAATCCACACTTATTGTAATTAACATTATTAGAGTATTATTGATATGAGTCGGGATGGTGGATCAATACCTCCGACATGTTATTGTGGTTATACCGGTGGTAACGAATTACTGCAGTCGTACCTAACCGAAGGGCGCCAGGATTGATGAATCCGTAATAGTAAGAGTGAGACACAGGGTGTCTAATAATAATGATGAAGTATTGGCGGAGACACAGGGTGTATATTAAATTATTAAGGTATTATGCATTAGTTGGATACACACGTTACCTAAGTACACTAAACGCTTTCTAAATGTCCATAAACTGAACAACTATACTGTGAGGAATAAATAATTGTGCGAAGCTTTAATAATCAAAGATAGGATTTTGAAAACTAAACAAATCTCATAATTCCCCCTGAGCCTAAATACAAATAATAAATATTAAAAATAAGATATTTTCTGGACGAAATGTTGACACTTAGTTATTGTTAAGTTATTTTAGATACATTTTGATACATTTTCACATGAATAGTCGACAACCAATTGGTGATGTGATAACTGTAGCACACACATCAGATGTGTAGCAATATGAGTCGATGTAATTGTTTAATTACACTTTGAAACTATGACCGGTTGTTACAAACAGTAACAAATCGAGTACGCAGGCAGTGCCAATTGCACAACCATAGGAGTAATGAATTATTGTATGCATTTGTGTTGTATTAGCATGGCTCTTTTTTTAATTCAGCAACATTGTGCACATAGCTTGATTTTCTTTGTAATAAACGCGTCTCGTTTATTAATTAATGATATTTAGGACTAGCTAAACACTTAAATCTAAAGATAAATGTTAGAGATGGCACCATCATAGCATAGGACAAATTTTCCCCTTGCTATTAAATGTAAATGTTTCTAGTATTTGTAAACAAGTAAATGTCTTGCTTTGCTGTAGATTCTTTTGATGTTTGATCCTCCCGTAGTCATTTTCGATGTAATTGCTTAGGGCTGATCTTACGTGCCATTCTCTTAGCTTGTTCGTTCTTAGTCGAATTTTGTATTAGGACCATGAGAGTAATTTATATCTTGATTAGGACTTTTTTATATTTTCTTTCAGGGAAGAATAGTATCGGACTAGCCGTTTGCAACTCTCATGCCAGGCTACGGATCTATTCTGAATAAAATTTATTTGTGATTTTAACATAAGACTGACCTCTCTTTTCTTGCTTAGTTTTATTATCGATGCATTCCTCTGAGCTGGTTAAAGATCGAACCTCACTAATTCCCGATACCCCCGAGTGCAGACTTTGTGCTACACCAGCCTATGAATGTGTCGTCCCCTACACTTGTGTGTTAACTGGAAGAGGGTCTCGGAAGGGTCATTGAAACCGGTGGCTCCCCGAAACCTTCGGCCAGCGGGCACAATACTTTTCTCGAAGCTCGATGTAAAAGTCGCAAAACACGCCGTTGCAATTTGTACGAATTTTTTTGGTGCTCTAAACGCATCAGCTTGCAAAAAAATGGTCTGGTTTTGTACGTTTGGTTATTTTGTGATTGCGTTGTTAGTGATACCATTTTTCTTAACAATTTCGATTCTGTGACCCCCCCGCCCCAGCCAAACTCTAGATCCGCTCCTGTGGAGGTCTGCTACACAGTTTTTATTGCTTCTTGCGATTTTAAATGTCTGACGCCTTTACTTTCATAGTCAACTTTTTAATTCGAGGCTGTTTCGCCTTTCAATGTCCAATCTAGTCAGCAAGCCTTTGTTTGCGAACAAGTCGCCTCCATGATGTCCAATTAGCAGTTAGCACTGTGGCTTCCTCTGCTTCTGCGGCTCTCACTTTGAAATCGTTCGACTGGCTGCGTGGCTTAGCTGTAACGTTCTCGACTGCTGATTCCAAGATTGTGGGATCGAATCCCGGTGCAGTCAGTTGCCATTTGAGGGTGCGCAAATGTGAAGGGGCTGTGTCAGTAGGTTTACTGACTCGTTGAAGATCCCCTTCGGAGCAAACTTCCAGCACCCCGGCGTCTATAAAATTCTCAGTAGTTAACAGGGACTTACCGTTAAAACCAATATTATTATTATTATTATTATTATTATTATTATTATTATTATTATTATTATTGTTACGTTGAGAGGACTCGAAATACGAGCTTGACTGTATCTCGTGTGGCGAGAAGATAGCTCTCGACTCCATCTAGCGGCAAACCTTCGAACTGTTTCTCCACGTGTTGATCTTCTGAGAATTACCATCGATTTAGACTTTGACATGTCGAGAATGATCGATATCTGTAAGATTGTGTCAACAGTTGGCGGTTGAAAAACAATTTGATTATTAAAGGATTGGAACAATAGAGCATCCAGCGTTAAGAAAAGACTGTGGGTCTTATGGGCTTTTACTTTTAACAGAACCCCCCCCCCCCCCCCTACACTGGTTTTGTTACCTCACCTTTTATCATGAGGGAACTCTGAACACATACATTTTTCGTCATAATAGCTTCCTACAACTGTCTGCTAATTGATTACCTTTGTTATTGCATAAAAGTATTGTTTATATTACGTCTTAGTGATTAAAAATGTTCGAGGTTAGCACGCTGGAAAGAGAGCCTCGTCCAGTGCTGCATGCTCGCCCGGAGTAGAGCATGTGCTCAGTTCCGCCGGCAACATAAGTTCTGAAGCACTATCCATCAATGGTGTTATTGTTGTGTGTCCGTTTTATTTTCTGTTCGATCGAATCAGGGCTGCCCACAGTTGGGTTCGAAATCACTATCTCCCGAATGCAACCTCAAAGCTGCGGGCCCCTAACCGCATGGCTAACTCACTACAATATTACAAATATTAATCTAAACAAAACAACAAGAATAAAATTGAAAGAAACTAAATTATAGCCTAACTAATAACAAAACAAGTAGTTCCGTGAAGAATTAAGCCTATTTTCATATATCCTACTTTATTAATTGCCACTATCAACATACAAAATTTCAATTTGATTGCTGTAATAGATTGGTAGATAATGAGAACCGACTAAATTTTTAGGATGGTCGCTATGTTGGATTTTTATATATGTAGGCCTTGGTTATGTACTGTTTCATGAAGATTATTGTGTACGAGTAGTATTCAAACTTCAATCGCATGATTAGGACACAAGAAGTAAAAACGAGATTTTAAAATTTTGCACAGCTCCCATCTTGTGGTTATGGAAACAATTGAAATAAATTAGATGCCAGTGGATTAACATTTGTATAAGGATTTACTGTACCATGTTTCACTGCACTCGGATGGTTAAATTGCGAGAAACGTCCATGTAAATATTTATATTTCGCTTCGCCGCCATGTTGGATTTTTGATTCAAAGGTTATTGAAAGTCCTATAGGTGAACTTATGTTCATAGCCCCTATGAACGTTAAGAAATCAGTTTGATTGCTGTAATAGATTCGTAGATATTGAGAACCGTCTAAATATTTCGGATGGTTGCCATGTTGGATTGTTATATGTATAGGCCACTAGCTGATGTACCCGTGCTTCGCTACGCGTCATAAATAAATTAAAATATGAAGGTAACAGTTAAAACAGGGGATAGGCGAGGTGCTGCGCAGAGGGAGATTAAGGATGGAATATTTTGTCCAACTACACCGCTCGGCGTTGACCGTGTTTTATAGCACAAATTAAGGTTTTACTTGCTAATCGTTGGAGATACCTTTCGGATAGAAAATGTAATTTCAAACCCCGTATATGCCATCAAAAGTTTGCTATTTCTTAGCGTTCTCTTTTTATTTGAAATGGAAATATGAAAGTTTGAAACCAAAGGGTGTTGTGACGTCTCTAAAATGGTCACCATCTTTAAATAGTGCAAAGTATTGAAATCAAAAGTAACCTATATGTTAACCAGGTAAATCAGCTACTTCCGTGTAAAATTCATGTAAATCGGACCAATGGTACTTGCGTGATTGAGTAATACACAGACACACACCATCTCATTTTTAGCCTCGCTTCGCTCGCGTCATAGTCGTGTCATATTGTTATTCAATGAAATGCAGGTTTAACCCCGTTAACACCCCTTTAGAACCTGAATATCCAAAAGTCCCTCCTTAGTAGACGTTTTCGACACACAACAAACATATCCCCAAAATATCATTCTTCTAACTTTAATAGTTTTGGTTGATCGATGAGAGTGAACATCCAAACATCCTTCCTTAGTAGACGTTTTTCTTACAGAATTTCTCCCCTCCCCATAGGCCCCTTAAATTGCATTTATGAAAAAACGGTCGAACACCTATTTATTTATTTATTTATTTTTAAGCTGATTGATTTCCTCCGAGTTTCAAACTCCTCGCCTATGTCGTTTAAGAGATACACGCTCCGTTAGGAATCTTTAACCCCCACTTTTCATCCCTTTCACCTCATAATATACACTACATCGAAAAACCATTAGACACATGTCAGCTTATTTTTAATGATTAGTATATATGCCAAGCATCACATCCCCAAATGAAACCACTCGTGAGATATTGTTATTCAATGAAATGCACGTTTACCCCCCCCCCCCCCTCTTTAGAACCTGAATATCCAAAACTATTTCCTTAGTGGACGTTTTCGATATAGAACGAACATATCCCCAAAATTTCATGTTTCTAACTTCAATAATTTTGGCTGGGCAATGATGAGTGAGTGTGTCAGTCAGGACATTTTCTTTCATTTATTTTTTATAATTTCACCCCTCCCCATTAACCCCTTAAATTGGATTTATGAAACAAACGGTCGAACACCTATTTACATATTTAAAGCTGTTTCCCCCCTGAGTTTGATGAGTGAGTAAGTGAGTCAATCAGTTAGGACACTTTCTTTCCTGTTTTTTTCCCCAGAATTTAACCATTCTCAAAGGGCCCCTTAAATTGGATTTATGAAAAAACGATCGAACACCTATTTACTTGTATTTTAAGATGTTTTTGCCCCGCCGAATTTCAAACTTCTCGCCTATGTCCTTTCAGGGATACACGCTCCGTTAAGAATCCCTCAATCCCCAATTTTCATCCCTTTCACCTCATAATACACACCACATCGATAAACCCTTAGACATATGTATGATAATTTTTATGATTAGTTTTTATAACGAATATCACATCCCCAAAGAAACAACTCATGACACATCGTTATTCAATGAAATGCGCGTTTACCCCCTTAACACCTCTTTAAAACCCGAATAAACAAAAATCATTCTTTAGTTGACGTTTTCGACATACAGCGAACATATTACCAAAATTTCATGTTTCCAACTTTAATACTTTACGCTGGGCGTGATGAGCGAGTGAGTCAGACAGGATATTTTCTTTCAATTATTTTTAGCAGAATTTCACCCCTCCCCATGGGCCCCTTAAATTGGATTGATGAAAAACGCTTGAACACCTATTAACTTGTTTTTTAAGCTGTCATTTCCCCTGAGTTTGATGAGTAAGTGAGTTAGTCAGTCAGTTAGGACACTTTCTCTCATTTTCCCCCCAGAATTTCACCCCACCCCATTGGCCCCTTAAATTAATTTATGAAAAAATGGTCGAACACCGATTTACTTACTTTTTAAGGTGATTTTTTTCGCTCAGTTTCAAATATCTCGCCTATGTCGTTTAGGAGATAGGCCTACACGCCCCGTTAGGAATCCTTCAACCCCCACTTTTCACCCCTTTCACTTCATAATAATACACCACATCGAAAAACCCTTAGAGACATGTCTGCTTATTTTTAATGATTAGTTTATATGCCGAGTATCACATCCACAAATGGAACCACTCGTGAGATATTGTTATTCAATGAAATGCAGGTTTAACCCCCTCAAGACCCCTTTAGAACCTGAATATCCAAAAATCCTCCCTTAGTGTACGGTTTTGACATAAAACGAACATATCCCCGAAATGCCATGTTTCCAACTTCAATATTTTTGGCTGGGCGATGATGAGTGAGTGAATGAGTCAGGACATTTCCTTTCATTTTTTTTTCTTCAGAATTTCACCCCTCCCGATGAACCCCTTCAATTTGATTGATCAAAAATAACTGTCGAAAAGCTATTTACTTACTTTAAAGCAGTTTTTCCCCCTGAGTTTGATGAGTGAGTCAGTCAGTCAATCAGTTAGGACACTTTCTTTCCTGTCCCCTCCCCCCCCCCCCCCCGAATTTCACCCGTCCCCATGGGCCCCTTAAATTAGATTTATGAAAAACCGGTCAAACACATATTTACTTATTCTTTATGCTGATTTTTTTCCGCTCAGTTTCAAACTCCTCGCCTATAACGTTCAAGAGATACACGCTCCGTTAGGAACCCTTCAATCCCCACTTTTCACCTCTTTCACCTCATAATATACACCACATCGAAAAACCCTCAGACACGTGTCTTCTTACTTTTTAATGAAGGAGTTTATATGCCGTGTATCACATCCCCCATTGAAACCAATCGGGAGATATTGTTATTCAATGAAATGCAGGTTTAACCCTCTTAAGACCACATTAGAACCTGAATATCCGGAAATCCTCCCTTAGTAGACGGTTTTGACATACAATGAACATATCCCCAAACTGTCATGTTTCTAACTTCAATAATTTTGGCTGGTCGATGATGAGTGAGTGAGTGAGTAAGGACATTTTCTTTCAATTTTCTTTTTTCAGAATTTCACCCTTCCCCATGAACCCCTTAAATTTGATTTATGAAAAAAACTGTCGAACAGCTATTTACTTACTTTAAAGCAGTTTTTTTTAACCCTGAATTTGATGAGTGAGTCAGTCAGTCAATCAGTTAGGACACTTTCTTTCCTGTCCGCCCCCCCCCCTCCCTCAGAATTTCACCCCTCCCCATGGGCCCCTTAAATTGGATTTTTGAAAAAACGGTCAAACAATTATTTACCTATTTTTATGTTGATTTTTTTTCGCTGAGTTTCAAACTCCTCGCCTATGTCGTTTAAGAGATACACGCTCCGTTAGGAATCTTTCAATCCCCACTTTTCACCCCTTTCACCTCATAATATTCACCACATCGAAAAACTCTCAGACACGTGTCTTCTTATTTTTAATGATGAGTTTATATGCCGAGTATCACATCCCCCAATGAAACCAATCGGGGGATATTGCTATTCAATTAAATGCAGGTCTACCCCCTTAACACCCTTTTAGAACCTGAATATCCAAAAATTCTCTCTTAGTGAGCATTTGCGGCCCTTGAGGAAGCTGCATACCTAATTTGATTCCAATCCGTTCGGTGGTTTCTGAGATTTCGTGATGAATGAATGAGTGAGTGAGTGGTATTTGACAAATATGTAGTAGATAGATAGTGTCAAGTCTTTGTTATGCTAAACTCTGTTGACAGTGCTGTGTGAGCAGTTGAGTAACTAACGGGATTTAAAGTAAAGATCCTCTTTTTCTATACCGGTAGTGCAGAGCACAACTGGCATCCAGTCGGCCGTGTTTCGACTTGAGCTATGTTGCCATGGAAACTATCTGCCTTGCCATACCTTCATGAGTATATTTTATGATTTGATTAGCCTGTGCTTGAGTGCAAAAGGGCCGAAATCAGAAGAATGAGAAAGACTATCGAAAATGCATATAGCCAGCGGTTCCTTCTGGGTCCTAAACTATGTGTATGCAAAATTTGGTTGAGATTGGTGGAACGGTGTAGATTTGTATACGGAACAGACCCACCCACCCACCCACATACATACATACATACATACATACAGACTTTCACTTTTATATATAAGTGTTATGTAGCCTACCATTCAAGGAAAATTATTGCGTAGGTTCACTATTCAAACTTTCACTTCGATCGCATGATTACGACACAAGAAATGAAAACATAATTTTAAAATTCGCACAGCCGCCTTCTTGAGGTTATGTAAACAATTGAACTAATTTAGATAACAGTGCATTACTATGTGTATAAACATTTGCTGCCCCAAGTTTCATTGCGTTTGGATCATTAAATCGCGAGATAAGTCTATTTAAAACTTTCAACTTCGCCTGGCCGCCATGTTCGGTTCGTAGTAAATAGATTTTTGAAAGTCTCATAGATGAACTTCCAGTAGTGCCCTTTATCTCCGTACAAAATTTCGGGGTGATATCAGTTATAGTTTCGAAGATATAGAATTCTGGTGAGATATTTCGCACAGCCGCCATCTTGAGGTTATGTAAACAATTGAACAAAGTTAGATGTCGGTGCATTACAATGGGTATAAACATATTCTGTACCAAGTTTCATTGTGTTTGGTTGGTTACATCGCGAGAAACGTCTATTTAAAAGTCGCCAATTCGCTTAGCCGCCATGTTGGTTTTGTAGTTACCAGGTTTTCGAAAGTCACTTAGATGAACTTCTTGTAGTTACCTTTATCGCCGTACAAAATATCAGGGTGATATCGGTTGTAGTTTCAGAGATATTGAATGCTGGTGATGTATTTCGCACAGCCGCCATGTTGGATTGGTGAGACGTAAAACAATTTGAAGGGCACGGTCGGGGTCGGCCAAGATGGTAGTATGACCTTAACGAGTTTCATTGAAATCGCTCCAGCTGTTTAGAAGTTTTTAGGGACACACACACATCACACAGACACACATTACACAGACACACACATACGCGCGCACACACACACACACACACACACACACACACGGACAACAGGTGATCTCATAAGCCTTTTTTTTTTATAAAATGAAAATAGGCTAAAGAGTGATGATGAACAGTGTTGCTGACGTAAAAATTGTTAACATCGTCAGCACAAAGTACATCCGAGAAGTATGATGATGATGATGATGATAATTGTTGTTTTAAGGGGCCTAACATCTAGGTTATTGGCCCAGTCCGAGAAGGAAGGGTTGTGCTTTCGATATCTGTCAATCAGTAATGCGTCATATCACAACGAAATGAATGTCGTTATTGGTTCTCTTCACGTACGGTATCCTTAATACTGGTCAAATCCGTTAACACCTGCAAAACTGCCCCTTCCTGTGCGAGTGCTACTTCAGCTAGCTGCTGTGGTTGTGTTGTCTCGCTAACTTATGAAAACACAGTACTCGAAGCGGGTGAACATAACGTATGGCGTCAGCGCTACCTCTGCCTAGAGTTCGCAACACTGTCGCCATAAGGCTCCACAGTCTTTTCTAAGCCCTGTATTTTATAGAAACAAGATGTAGGGTCTGGTATTTTACTGGTTTACGGGATTACATGACCCGGCAGGGTCTATTAAGTGTTTTTAAAGGAAAGCGCTTGTTCAGAGAAGATGTTTCTGGAAACGTCTCATCGAAATGAGACGTAATTACATAACTACGACATACGTATTTATAGCCTGCTTGTAGGTCATGCATGTCGTGTTAATTATACAGGTATGTTCCGGTAAATAGGCTGACGATTTTCTTTATAATTGTGTTTTGTCTACTGGTACTTACGATAGTGAGAACAATATTCTCAGTAACCTATAAAATATTTACGGTCAAGCTGTATGCCTCTCACCAAGGCGGACCGGGTTCGATTCCCGGTCAATGCATGTGAGATTTTCGATGTGAAATGCCATGTCCTGTGGTTCGGATTCCACGTAAAACGGAGGTCCCGTGGCTTATGATCGCGAGATTAACGGTCACGTTAAACTACAAGCTTCTTCCTTATAAAATATTTATCATGTAATTTTGAAGAGGTTACACCCATCTTGATTTCGTGGTGAATAGACGTGTTTGAGCCGAGCTCTTGACTAATTAAATATTTAAATTTTTTTCTTGGATTAATTAATCCTGATTCATCCTAGATTGAATTTCTTGGTTGTTACATCCTATTACCTACTAAGGTAATTACATTTTCTGTAACGTAATCTCTTCGGTGTCAATTAACCTCAATTATTCTCTATTTCGACTGCTTGATTTTTCCAGTGCATACTTATTAGCCTATTTTCAATTTTGAAAAAATAGGCTTATGAGATCACCTTTTGTCCGTGTGTGTGTGCGTGTGTGTGTGTGTGTGTGCGCGTGTGTGTGTGATTCGTGTGTGTGTCCCCCACTAATAAAATCGAAACGGCTGGAGCGATTTCAATGAAACTCGGGAAGTTCATAGCACTATTCCCGGCGACCTTGACCGTGCCCTTCAAATTTTGTTACGTCTCTCCAATCCAACATGGCGGCTGTGCGAAATATTTCACTAGCATTCAATATCTCCGAAACTATTACCGATATCGCCCTGAAATTGTGTACGGTGATAAAGGGCACTACTAGAAGTTCACCTATGAGACTTTCAAAAACCTGGTGACTACAAAACCAACATGGCGGCCAAGCGAAGTTGAGACATTTAAATAGACTTTTCTCGCGATTTAACTATCTAAATGTAATGAAACTTGGTACAGCAAAAGTTTATACACATTGTAATGCACTGGAGTCTATTTTAGTTCAATTGTTTACATAACCTCAAAATGGCGGCTGTGCGAAATATTTCACTGACATTCTATATCTCCGAAACTATTACAGATATCACCCTGCAATTTTTACGGTGATAAAGGGTACTGATACAGGTATACCTATGTATATTTCATAAACCTGTAAAGTACGAAACGAACATGGCGACCAAGCGAATTTAAAATATTTTAATAGACTTTTCTCGTGATTTAACTCTCTGAGCGCAGTGAAATGTGGTACAGTAATTGATTTTGCAGATTACAATGCACTGCCATCTAATTTAATTCAATTGCTTACATAACCTCAAGATGGCGGCTGTGCGAAATTTTAAAATTAAGTTTTAATTTCTTGTGTCGTAATCATGCGATCGAAGTGAAAGTTTGAATGATGAACCTAGGCAATAATTGTCCTTGAATGGTACATAACTCTATGGCCTATACACATAACACTCCTAAATGGTGAGCTCCCGAAATATTTAGACGGTTCTCAATATCTATGAATCTTTTACAGCAACCAAACTGATTTTTTTATGTTCATAGAGACTATGAACATATGTTCACCTATAGGACTTTCAGGAACCTGGTGAGCACAAATCCAACATGGCGGTGACGCGAAGTATAAATATTTAAATGGACGTTTCTCGCGAATTAACTATCCGAGTGCCGTGAAACGTTGCATGTTAAATGCTTATACAAATGTTGATCCACTGGCATCTAATTTATTTCAATGGTTTGCATTATCACAAGATGGCTGCTGTGCGTAATTTTAAAATCTCCTTTTTACTTCTTGTTGTCTAATCATGCGATTGAAGTTTGAATACCACACGTACACAATAATCTTAATGTAATAGTACAAAAATAAAAATCCACCCTGGCGAACATCTGAAATATTTAGACGGTTCTCAATATCTACGAATCTGTTACAGCAATTAAACTGAAATTTTGTATGTTGATTGTGGCAGTTAACATAAGTAGGATATATGAAAATAGGCTGTATAGTTCTTCACGGAACTACTTGTTTTATTTATTGGGATTTGTTATTTTCTATGGCATTTAGCTTAGACCATTTCCTTTCTAGTTGCTAAGCATCCGATTTAATTTAATCTTGTTGATGTTTAATTTGTTGTGTTAATGTAATGTGATTTATTTAAATTATATTAATTTAATTGAGCCTACTGTCTTTTCTTAAGATTCATATCTCACCCTCTGATTTTAATTATTAGTACGATAGCTTATTTTCTTCTGGGTTATAAAACCCCCTCGGCCATCCATTCCATTTCAGCCGTACTATTTTAGGCTGGTAGTCGGCACAATTATTATTATTGTTATTATTATTATTATTATTATTATTATTATTATTATTATTATTGTTCCGTATAGGCCAACTACGGACCACGATATTCAACTATTTTCCTTGGAGTGAGCCTTGATGTTTGCCCAGTAGTCACGCATCCTCTGGCAGTGTTGTTCTTTTCTCTCCTTTGTCCAGAGGGCAACTGTCTTCTTCCTTGGGGGTTTTTCCTGGAACTTTATTTGCTTTAATTTACTCCTGAGAGACGTTCGATCTTTTATGTCGCTTTCCGTAACTCCCAGTTCCAGCAGATCTTTGTGCACTTCTATCAGCCATGGTCTTCCTTCTTTGCCAGTATGTGAGTAGCTGGTTGGTCAGCCTGGTTGGATGCATCCTGGAGACGTGTCCATAAAATGTTAGACGTCTCTTCCTGGCCACGTCTGTAATTCTTTCAGAGTAACTATAGATCTCCTGGTTGGGCCGCCTAATATATTTACTCCCTTTCTTGATTAATCCCAATATCTTCCTCATTATCTTCCTCTCATGGATTTCTAGTTGATCCGTGAGTCCTTTCCAGTTTAATATGAGACATTCAGAGGCATATAAAGCTTCAGGGCGGATGACCGTTTTATAGTGCTTCATTTTGGTGTTACGGGAGAGACACTTCTTATTGTAGATGTTCTTAGTCGGTATGACAATTCTAGCTTATTTACTCGAGTTGATAATGCTGTTATTATTATTATTGAAATCGTTCAACACTGAATCTAACCATCGCCTCCTAGGTCTACCTCTGCTTCTCTACAGCCGTATTCATTAACCTCTTAGGTAATTAGGTAATATGTTCTCTCATCTGATCAGGGAATGAAATGAAACCAGAATAATAAGAACAGAGTTTGTAGATAAGGGAGATATAAACAGAATAAAAAGTGAAAATGAATATCACACTTTAATAAAATTATTAAATAGGGAATGGCGGAAGCCAGGTAAATTAGGGAAAAGGTTTAATGTTATCAGGGCAATGTGGGATAGGAAAGCGACAGTTGAGAAATACTACAAAGATGCATGTGAAACACGAGAGACGGTATTCTGGACTCTACAACTCATACGCACAGCTTCATCTAGCGTGTTCAGTACTAACTTAACCATTATCTCATCATTACAAGTACCAATGTACTCCAATGTATTTGTTCCAGGAATTATTCGTGCTAACCTCATACCAGTTATCTCTAACTTATGTATCAGATATCCCGAACTACACAGCTCTCACTTCCATACAGCAAGGTTGGTCTGAATACTGAGCGATTTAGGGACAGTTACGACACTGCACTAACTTCTCTCTTGCAGAAAATTGTATATCGCTACTGAGAAGTCACTGCATTGGCTTGCCTACAACTCGACTCTATTCCCTTCCCCATACTACCATTCTGAGATAATACACAGCCCAAGCATTTAAAATGACCTATCTGCTCCAAATCCGTTCCTCCTACCTGCAGGGCATTCTATCCTTTTAGAGATAAAATTATATGAACGAAAAAATGCTTTAAAGTTCGACCCTGACTATTATATGTGTGAAAACTGTATCATAATGATCGTCATTATGACACTATTTTTCATTATGAAACAGTTTCTCCCACCAATCACAGCTCAAGAAACAGTTGTTTGACCAATTAGATAAGGATACCTTCGCGCATGAGCTCAAAATCCAACATGTCTATATAAATTACCGAAAGTGCACCGTCCATATGTTCGCGTAAATAAACTGATGACTATGAGACAAGAAATAGCACTGTACCTTATCCCCAAATCCAATTTCTACACAGCGCGTTGTTTTCAAACGACTTCGGTGACAGTTTTACTGAATACTGGTTTACAATCTGCACATATGGCATTGAAGCACACAGAGCGCATGCGTCGGTCGGCCTGAGAGCTTGGAGAACAGAGATATCCTACCCAGCGCAGCACCCGATCACAAAATTCTAGTGAATGAACAGATATTTATGAATATTTATGTTAAAACATATAATAAAGTTATAATTATCGTCGAACATAAACAGTCGTATGCAACGAGCCTATAATGGCTATAATTAAGTGTCTTAATTACCATTATAGCATTGTCAGCAGTGATATGAGAGTCATGATATTTACCGAACATCGATAGTATTGTCTCTTCAATTTTTAGCCAAAGTTCATTTTTGAAAAATTATGCTTATGAGATCACCTTTTGTCCGTGTTTGTGAGCATCCCCCCCGCCCCCGCCCCCCTAATAAAATCTAAACGGCTGGAGCGATTTCAATGAAAATCAGTAGGTCATAGTACTATACTATTTTGCCGGCCCGAGCGTGCCCTTAAAATGTTATTACGTCTCACCAAACCAACATGGCGGGCTGTGCGAAATATATAACAGACATTCCAAACTATTACCGATATCACCTTGAAATTGTGTACGGTGATAAAGGGCACTACTATAAGTTCACCTATGTGACTTTCAAAAACCTGGTAACTACAAAACCAACATGGCGGCAAAGCGAAAATGAAACAATTAAATAGACTTCTCTCGCGATTTAACCATCCGAACGCAGTGATACTTGGTACAGGAAATGTATATACACATTTTAATGCACTGATGTCTAATTTAGTTCAATTGTTTACATAACCTTAATATGGCGGCTGTGGGAAATTTCAAAATCAAGTCTTTATTTCTTGCGACCTAATCATGCGATAGAAATCAACGTTTGAATAATGAACCTACGCAATAATCGTCTTATAATAGTACATAACTCTATGGCCTAGCCTACATGTATATAAAACCAACATGGTGACCATCCGAAATATTACTTGGTTCTCAATATCTAATAATCTATGTCAGCAATGAAACTGAAATGTTGTATGTTGATAACGTCTATAAACATTAGTTCACCTATGGGATTTTCAATAAGCTGGTGAGCATAAATCCAACATAGCGGGGACGTATTATTAAATATTTTAATAGACGTTTCTCGCGATTTTACCATCAGAGCGCAGTGAAACTTGGTACGGTAAATGCTTATACCAATTGTAATCCACTGGCATCTAATTTATTTCAATTGCTTTCATAACCACAAGATGGCGGCTGTGCGAAATTTTAAAATCTCGTTTTTATGTCTTGTTTGTTAATCATGCGATTGAAGTTTGAATAATACGCCTACACAATAATCTACATGATAAGTACATAGCTCTATGGCCTACATATATAAAAATCCAACATGGCGACCATCCGAATTATTTAGACGGTTCTCAATATCTACGAATCTATTACAGCAATCAAACTGAAATGTTGTATGTTGATAGAGGCAATTAACATAAGTAGGATATATGAAAATTGGCTATAGGCTATAGTTCTTCACGGAACTACTTGTTTATTTCTAATTTTAAAAGCACGAGTAATCAAAGGATGCGGGTCGACGGATTTGTACTCGTAATTTATGTACTGATTCAAAAAGAATGTTCAAATAAACAACTTTCTGAGTTTCATTCTTGATTTAATAAGCAATTGTTTCATTTCTGGGGCTTTGACATCGTCTTTGACGCGTCTTTGGTTAAGAACATCCGAGATTAGCAATCAATTTTGTTTAATAACTGTATAATGAACCAGAACTAGCCTTGAGACAAACGACTCAAGTATACGCTACAAGGTGACAGGGGAAATTTTATCTTCCCACCCCAACGGTAGACTACTGAGCCTAGGGAGTTTTTATTTTCCGCTTTGATTGGTCTTTGCCATTTCTTTTTTGTTACCCATATTTTTCGAGGGGTCAAACCTCTTCTATTTTAACATGGATAGGTCTATGTGCTGGGGGTACCTCATAATAGACTTCACTTTCACCCAAGTTCAATGCTTAATATATCGAGTTTAATGTTTTAATAGTACGCATGCTGCCATCTTGAATGTGTAAAGTTGTGTCTTCATCAGAGTAAATTTCTTATGCAACACTACCTGTTTTATTTGCAATGTTTCGATATTATAAGTTTATTAGTTGGTTAGTAAGTTATTTTAATACTTTATATGTTCCAAGATGTTGGATGCACGTAATCTTTAATACGATAACGTTGTATCTCGGCAACTATGTCCCTAATATAAAGCTTCGGGTATGCCAATTTTGGTGAGCATTGATTTAATGGAACATAAGTTCTTGATTTTAATACTTGATAATCACGCCCGACCGCCATATTGAATTTAATTAGGCGAGAAATTTGGCACTTAGGTGTTTGATTTACCTTATAGAAGGGTAATTGAATCTCAAGTTTTAGTAGGGATATGATGATTTGTTCAGGTGGTAAACGATTTACTTAACGTCAAGTTAGGTTGCCGCCAATTTGTTCTCGCTAAGATGGTGGCAATATAAAAAGTGGAATTGGAGTGCACGGAAGGAGGGCAAATTGTGTAACAATTTTCATTATATTCGAACGTACTGACTGACAGACACAAACACACAGATCCCCGGTTGTTCTCGAAAGCCTATTCATTGTTATGGTAGTAGGCTAAAAGGATGTTTCGTGACTTACGATCGCTGATATTAATGATCACGTTAATTATAAGATAATCCTTTATATAATTTTCCCAAAAGAAAAAAAGTATTGTCCTTTGAGCCATTATATATTTAAACACGAAATATGATAAAAGTTCCTCTATAACTCAACAAATTGCCAGCGTTTCGCCCCGGTGTACCATTGGGCTCTTCAGTTGGTAAAAGTACACCTCACCAAGACGCTGGCTAACACACACTGGGAAGGCCATTGCAAGACGTATTTGATACATGTGTACCCACGTCACGAGCAAAGCCAGTGCACTACGGGAGTCAAAGCTCCACTCCAAAGCAATTATAACCTTACCTTGGCATTGAATATATAATTTTCCCAAAAGAAAAAATGTATTGTCCGTTGAGCCATTACATATTTAAACACGAAATGTGATGAATGTTCCGGCATAACTCAACAAATTGCCAACTGAAGAGCCCAATGGTACACCGGGGCGAAACGCCGGCAATTTGTTGAGTTATGCCGGAACATTCATCACATTTCGTGTTTCAATAGATAATCTTTCAGCTTTCAAGTGTGACATATTCACCTTCGTGTTTAAATTTTCTGCCGGATCGAAGCTGAAGACTGCAGCCTTATAATACGGCCGTTATATGGCGCAAACTCTTATGTTGTGCCAGACCTTCGGCAATATTAGCTGAAAGAGTATGGTCAAACGTGGAAAGGGCGTATGATCCGGTTTTTGTGTATAGTAACAGGAGATGAAACGTGGATAAAGCATGTGACACTGGAGACGGAGAGAGAATCCATGTCATGGAGACACTCCTCGTGCTCAACTAGAAACAAAATCTGAACAACTCCAACTGCATATAAAGCTATGGGGACGGTCATTATCGACCACAAGGGGGTACGTTTGGTTGATTCCCTCACCAGGTGAGTGAAAATTAATGCTGCCATTAACTGTGGCACATAAGTCAGAGACGTGATGCAGATTTATGCCGACATCGATGCCTTGTCTATCGTTGAAACAAATACTCGGACAAGAATGGTTACTAAGTACGTTAAATATCAGTATTATTATTATTGTTAATAATAACAATAATAATAATAATAATTTGATGATAATAGTAATAATAATAATGTGCATCAGTGCCCTACTACTTATATCTGCCTGTAAAATTATTCTCCATGAGAGCTCTTGTTACCTTCATTTATAAAACTCATTTGTAATTCTCATTTTGTTGACCAGTGTAATTGTACGCTTCGTGGCGAAGTGGTTAGCATCGGTGGTAACCATCCCAGAGTCCCTAGTTCGATTCCCAGCTCTTGCAAGAAATTGACTACTGGTTTTAGGTACTGAAATGGTGTCGTCGAATTACACGTTACGCAAATAGTGTGAGTTAAGAAGGCTTGCATCAGGCCAGTGAGCTAGACGACTTTACTTTACCAGTGTTATGTTCATCTTTTGAAGAGGAGGAAGAGGGATTTAATGTAGAGTAGCTGGCAACACTGCCGATAAGTAATATGACAAGCCTGACTAAAATTGATCCCAAGGCTGCTGGGTTCTGTTGCAGCATTGTTCTCCTAAGAAAGAATACATTTAACGATCAGTCTTTGATAAGTTCAATACGAACATAACCGTTTGATCGCACTGTTTACCATTGCTTTCCATTGTTCGCGTACGAAACAGGTTTCCTACGAAGCAGGGTTGTAAAAGCAGATTAGTTATGTCGAACCGATAAGATTGTCTTGGTATCGCCGGGTGATATCAACCTCTGAGTTGACAAAGATCCGACAAATGGATATAAAAAGTACCGACATAGGTATGATGAATAGGGTTCTATAAAGATTAGGCATGCTCACCCGAAATTTTGGTTATCCGTACCATTTCCTTCTATAGATTACCTGCCAGCAAAAATGTTCCCCGCATCAACAATGCAGAACGAACCAAGTTCAGGCAATTTCCCGGAAAATGCAACCCACCGCAGTTAAAGAACGAGTATTATCCCATGGCTCAAAAACTCAGCAGCGCACCAAATGAGTGTCGTATGTGGGCGATTCCATGTTCTGTAGCACAGGAGGGGGAGAACTTCGCTGGTCACTACAGAAGTGTTCACATAGGCTCCTGATAACTTTAACTCTATCCATCACCATCATCATCAGGTCCTGTGCAAGGCACATTGGGCAGCAAGTCTTCTCCAGCGATGTCGGTCGATCGCAACAGCTTCGGCATCATCTCAAGAGATGCCAATGGTCCTGAGATCTTCTCTCATTGTCTGACGCCCAGTTCTTCGAGGCCGGCCTTGTTTCCATTTGCCTTCCAGTGGTGTCCATCTTAGTGCAGTTCTTGGGTGACGGTATTCGGGCATGCGGAGGACGTGACCAGCAAGTTGCATCCGACGCTCAGTTACAGTCGTTGACAGGCGTACTGAGTCTGATCTTCTTAAGACGTCTTCATTTGCGACATGATCACGATAAGAGACTCCAAGAATTCGTCTAAGGCAACGTTGTTGGAAAACATCTAATCGCTTAATTACCTTAGCAGAGAATTCCCATATTTTACAGGCATATAATGCAGTAGGTAGGACAATACTCTTGAAAAGTTTCGTCTTTGTGGCAACGCTTATGACTATTGTCGACCAGATAGAGCGCATAAGCTGAAATATGCCTGATGCCATTCCGATTCGACAGGTGATATCCCTTTCTGTGCCTCCATCAATGGAGATAATGCTACCAAGATACTGTATGTGAATTGTAGCACTTGCTCTATAGCTTGACCACGAACTGTTACGGGCCTGTTATCCTGGACTCCATCAACCTGCATGTATTTGGTCTTTTCACTATTTATACGTAGGTCAATTTTACAGGCTTCAGTATCTAGGCTAGTGGTCATTTCTTGTAAATCCACCTTTGTTTCCCCAAGCAACGCGATATCATCTGCAAAATCTAAATCTGTTAAACGATTTGCGTCCCATAGAATGCCAAAGGTGGG
Source organism: Meconema thalassinum (assembly GCA_946902985.2). Lineage (NCBI taxonomy): Eukaryota > Metazoa > Arthropoda > Insecta > Orthoptera > Tettigoniidae > Meconema > Meconema thalassinum. The sequence continues at coordinate 417,498,560 of OX336391.1, forward strand.
TTTATTCATTGCTTTAACTCTATTGCGAGTTAAGAATTCAAGTAAGAACATGTCACTCTAAATTTGGTGAGGAGAAGAAGTCTGTGAAGAGAAGTGGTGGTTGGTTGGCTCCCCAGTTTAGGGGCTGCGACAACGCAGTCATGCAGCCCCGTGTACTTTGGGTGTGTGTAGAATCTGTCTGATAACCGGTGTTAATTGAGATGACTGTATTAGTGTGTGGTATCTATAATTCAGGTAAGGACTGCAGACGATTAATTTCAAGTAGTTCCTACTTCCTATATCTAGGCAATCCATTTCGTCCACATTATTTAGTTTCTTGGCTACTACACAACCGATACATTTCTTAACATTTCATAATAACTTCGTCACACATATTTCCAAAGTTTCTCTCTACACTATCTCTCTACCTGGCAAATACACATCAAGCATCATTATTATAACCTCACTTATTCAACATACATATCTTCACATACACATCTCTTCAATTCTACGCTTTTTTTTTTCAAGACTTTTTTATGCTTTATTAACAAAATTATTATAACAGATCTGATTTTTTTTTTTTTTTTTTTTTTTACCCTGTGAACTTTTGATACAAAAATATTTATAGTATCCTCTATTAGGGAATTATTTTTATTAAGGTGTATGGTACTACACAATTACTTATCCTATACCAGGCTGAAGAAGGTCAAAATGTGACCGAAATGTGACCGAAACTGGTATGGTTTCAATGTACTAAATATTGACTTGAGGTAATTCAGTAGGCCGAGTTCATAATGGCAAAATTAATCTCGGGAGTTTCCGCCAACACAAAGTTCCTCATTTCTCTACTAGAAAGCGCTATAGTGTTCAAGGAGCTTGGTTAAGTTATCTAACATCTAACTTCCTTGACTTTCATAGTCAAAGAACAACGAAATTCGACATGCAAGCTACCCTTTGGATGTCAAATAACAAAGCTTGCACCCGGCACCCGAAGCCATACGATATTATTATTATTATTATTATTATTATTATTACTTAAGGTAATAAATAGTTTATTACGGCTGTAATTAGTGCGAGAAGAACTCAGGATACCTGTGGTCACTCGCAAATTCTGAGCTGATAAGTGTACAATAACACATAACTATAAAGGGTCTTTACATACCAACGTCTGTGTCTCAGAGAAAAGGCTACCAGGAACGTTTGTTCTCCGAAGCATTTACAGCAAATCTCTATGATCTAAAGTATTGTAGGGATTGACGCATTCTATCCCCCAAATTGATTCAAATGACTATGTGTGATTAAAATTTAGAGGAATATAACTACTCCAGGAGGTAGCTCAGCAGATTAAGACACAATTTTATTATGCAGCGCAATCTGCCTTAAACATCCATGTAAATAATAGCATCGTTGTTATTTCACTTTAGGGACTTAGGACATCTTGATCATCAGCCCCCTGTAGTTGGCAGTGTCTTGAATTTGTCTGATGACCTGTATTTATGTAATGACTGTAGTTGTGTGTGTAGCTGTTTTAAAGGCAGGGATTGGGTAGATGCCCCGGGACTTGAACTATGGTACTATCGTTGGATTTCCCTGGATAGAGTGTGGAAGAACCCGCTATTAGCACCGGAATTTGAACCTACGATCTCCGGATTTGCTGCAGCGTGGTCGTGGTATGCGATTTAAAGAGCACGGCCGAGCCGCGAGCTAACAAATTGAGGACCAACCAGAAACATTCTACATCGAGACTAAAAATTCTAAAACCTAGACTACTTACATGCAGCAGGAAAAATGTAACCCGAGCAATGCCGGGTACTTCAACTAGTCTTATATAAGTATAACTGCAGTAATTTTTACGAAGTTTTCGCTTATCTTCAGTAGTGCCGAAATAAGTTTGAACTAGCATTATCACTGTTAATTTCATCACGCAAATGTTTCCTGCACCGTTAGAAGTACAGTAGTAGTAGTAGCCACTGTCAGGCTGACAACTGATGAGACCCAGGTGGCGCGGTTGCATTCCTCGCAGCTGAGAGCCGTTCAGTAGTTGCTAGTATAAAGTAGCGTAGCCAAGATCAATCAATGCGAGGGGTTATAGTAACAGGGAGATAACTATAATTCTGGGAATTTCAGGACATAATACAGTGTGTCCGCAAATTCTCTCCGCAGCGGCTTGCTATACGAGTTTCACCTTTTGGGACGTGTTAGGTTGGCAGTACAATCATGTCTCTGTATACGCAGTCTCACCGCAGTGCTTGTTCCGTTATGACCTTCAACTGGAATGGAATGATAGTGAGTGCCAGCAGCACAGCAGGAATTATCCTCTCCACTGTCTTCCTTCTCCTTTCCCCCTCCGAGGTTGTGGCTACGCGCAAGTTTTGCCACAATACCTAAGAGTTCGTTTACTGTTAATTGGCAATTTATTGACAGTCCATGAATATCAGAGTCCAAATTAACAATGAACGACAACTGACAAACATTATAGGCCTAACTGTTATGAAGTAACTCACATGTACTCGACCTCATCAGAGTGCAAATGAACAGTGGACCGTAACTAATAAACAAACAATAGACAGCCCAACTGATAAATACATAACTGTCAACAATACATTAACATAGACTCTCCCTCATCAGAGAGCAGATGAACATTGACCCAGTGGCAATTCCTCCATGTAGGACGTAATAATAATAATGATGATAATTGTTGTTTTAAGGGGCCTAACATCTAGGTTATCGGCCCCTGAAATGTAGGACGTAAGGATCATCCTACAGTCAGCTCTCAGCTGAAACTGTTTTCAAAAATTAAATTGATTGTTTTGTAAAATAGTCTTTGGGGCTGCCTTGCGCGCCCTCTCAATAAGGTCTGCCTCACAGTCACTGGCAGTACTTGTAACTAGTTCTACATTTCACCCCTATATAGGTGAAGTGTGACCTTCACCGCCCGGAGTAGAAAGCTGAGGAAGGAAGCCTTGCATCCTCAACGCACGAGTTTATAGCTTCAGAAATGTATGGGAGCCTCTGAAGGGGAAGGGGCAGGTTTGGTCTGCTTAATGGTGCTCTGGGGAAGTCGACTGAGATCCTCAAGTCTCGCCATTGGTTGAATTTATACCAACACTACGGGCTTATTGGTTACAATTTTGCGCGGTCAGAATGGATAGTTTGTTTTCAGCGTGTGCACATCTTTGGAGTGGTATTCGATTGTATTGTATTGTGTAATGTGCTCGTAATAGTGTTGTGCGACTGAATAATTAATATTAGAATGAGTCTAATATCTCAATTTATCCCAGCTATAGTAATTATATTAAGTTAAGCCTGTCATATAACGTCCTGCACATTATAAAATTCCGCAGTCGCCACTGCATTGAACCATAACTGAGGGTGGTGTATTTTAGCATTTTGAAATTCAGAAATTTAGTATTTTGATTTGAATATTTAGCATTTTGTAGCTTTTATACATTTGAAATTTAGCATTTTATAGCATTTTGAAAAGAACACATAATAATTTGAGTTGAATCTAACAAAAGAGCAATGTATTTTGAAATGATATTAATGTGAAATTAAAATCACATTTGTTAAAAGTTAATAGGGAGATCAAAATTGCAAGAAGTTAATTGTGTATTTATTTTAAATTAGGTGGTATATTGGCTTTCACGGACAGTGAATTAAAACTCAGCCATTCTTCTAGGTTTGTGCCGTGTCTTGTGTGGGGTTTCGCCTAGGACACCAAGCTGGCTCATCGGTGGGCTCTTGGTGTCCCCGCCCGGACCCTCACAGGAGTGACGAACTGCGTGCCACCTCCCTTTATATTAGGTGCAATTGCACCACTTGACTGCGAGAACTAAAAGCTCAAGCAGCCTTAACCTCCCTATGAAGGCTTCCAAAAAGATGGTATATTGGCTTTCACGGCCGGTGAATTAAAACTCAGCCATTCTTCTAGGCTTGTGCCGTGTCTTGTGTGGGGTTTCGCCTAGGACACCAAGCTGGCTCATCAGCGGGCTCATGGTGCCCCGTTCGGACCCCCCACAGGAGTAGCGAACTGCGTGCAACCTCCCTTTATATGAAGTGCAACTGCACCTGTTTACTGCGAGAACTAAAATCTCAAGCAGCCTTAACCTCCCCATGAAGGCTTCAAAACGATGGCGAAACCCCGCACAAGACACGGCAAAAACCTAGAAGAATTGCTGAGTTTTATTTTAAACTGGCAGAAGTACCCGTTCTTCGAACGGTGTTCGGTGTTAACACCAGACATTATCAATTGAGTTACGGTACTGTTGCAATGGTTAGTGGTTTGTCATTCCTTCATAAGTTTATCAGAACGAAGTTAGTTTTCTGGGAATATCACACACACTGTTAATTTAAGGGCCTTAAAATGTGGTTTTTGGAGACCCTTTATAGACTCCCGAATTTTGTGTCTCATATTGAGAAGCCCAACATATGCTTTGGTCGTCCTTCTAGGATAATTTTTATATTTCGCCTATTTTAGCATGTATTTTGAGAAGTTTTTCCCTATATCCACCTTTCTACTGTACGAAAAGTACGGTGAAGAGTTTTATAAATGACAAGCTGTACCCGGCATGCGTTGCAATGCCAATCAAAGAAAGTGTTGGCATTGTAATTTGGTTTCTTGAAATGCTTTTGGATACTCAATTTTTCTTCAATTTCCGTTAATTGCCTCTAAGCTATCGTAAAATGGATTTACTAAGTCGAAAACCTTCCCTGGCGTATACACAACAAATCATCAAAGATTCATCGCAATCGGATGAATGGCATATGAACGCTTACGGGATTTTGTTTAAACGATTCGCGCGCCGTCACTCATTTGTTGAATCAACTCGCGCGCTACCAATTGTACAATGGATTTACTAAGTCAGAAACCTTCCCTGTAGTGTGCACAACAACTCACCCTAGTTTCATCACAATCGGATGAATGGTATATGAACGCAGATGGAACTTTGTTGAAACGGTTTGTGCGCCGTCACTTATTTGTTGAAACTACTCGTGCGCAACTCATTATACAATGGACTTACTAAATCAGAAACGTTCCCTGCAGTGTGCACAACAACTCACCCAAGTTTCATCGCAATTGGATGCATAGTAGGCCTATATGAACGCATACGGGACTTTGTTGAAGCGATTCCCGTACCTTCGCTCATTAGTTGAATCTACTCGTGCGCTACCTATTGTGCAATGGATTTTCTAAGTCAAAAACCTTCCCTGGACTGTGCACCACATCTAAGCCAAGTTTCATCGCTATCGGACGAATGGTAGGCCTATATGAACGCGTACGGTACTTTGTTGAAACGCTTCGCGCGTCGTCGCTCATTTGTTGAATCTACTCGTGCGCTTCCTATTGTAAAGTATATTTGCTAAGCCAGAATCCTTCCTTAGAGTGTACTCAATATCTCACCCAAGCGTCATCGCTATCGGACGAATGGTATATGAACGCATACGTGACTTTGTTGAAACGCTTCGCGCGTCGTAGCTCATTTGTTGAATCTACACGTGCGCTGCCTATTGTAAAGTGGATTTACTCAGCCATAAACCTTCCCAAAAGTGTGCACAACATCTAACCCAAGTTCCATAGCTATCGGACGAATGGTATATGAATGTATACGGGACTTTCTTGACACGTTTTGCGTGTCGTCACTCATTTGTTGAATCTACTCGTGCGCTATCTACTGTGAAATGTATTTACTCACCCAAGTTTCATTGCTATCGGACGAATGGTGTATGAACACATACGGGACTTTGTTGTAACGGTGTGCGCGTCGTCGCTCATTTGTTGAATCTACTCGTGCGCTACCTATTGTAAAGTGGATATACTAAGCCAGAATCCATCCTCAAGAGTGTACTCAATATCTCACCCAAGTTTCATTGCTATCGTACGAATGGTATATGAACACATACGGGACCTTGTTGAAACGCTTCGCGCGTCGTCGCTCATTTGTTGCATCTACTCGTGCGCTACCAATTGTAAAGTGGATATTCTAAGCCAGAATCCTTCCTTAGAATGTATCAATATCTCACCCAAGTTTCATCGCTATCGGCCGAATGGTATATGAACGCATACGGGACTTTGTTGAAACTCTTCGCGCGTCGTCGCTCATTTGTTGAATCTACTCGTGCGCTACCAATTGCTAAATGGATTTACTAAGCCAGAAACCTTCCCTGGAGTGTACACAACATCTCACCAATGTTTCATCGCTATCGGACGAATGGTATATGAACGCATACGGGACTTTGTTGAAACGCTTCGCGCGTCGTAGCTCATTTGTTGAATCTAATTATTGTGCGCTGCCTATTGTAAAGTAGATTTACTAAGCCAGACACCTTTCCTCGAGTGTACACAACATCTCACCCAAGTTTAATCGCAATCGGACGAATGGTATATGAACGCATACGGGACTTTGTTGAAACGTTTCGCGTGTCGTAGCTCATTTGTTGATTCTAACCGTGCGCTGCCTATTGTAAAGTAAATTTACTAAGTTAGACACCTTTCCTGGAGTGTACACAACATCTCACCCAAGTTTCATCCCTATCGGATTAATGGTATATGAACGCATACGTGACTTTGATGAAACGCTTCGTGCGTCGTAGCTCATTTGTTGAATCTACTCGCGCGCTACCTATTGTAAAGTGGATTTACTAAGCCAGAAACCTTCCCTGAAGTGTACACAACATCTAACCCAAGTTTCATAGCTATCGGAAGAATGGTATATGAATGCATACGGGACTTTGTTGAAACACTTTGCGTGTCGTCACTCATTTGTTGAATCTACTCGTGCGCTATCTACTGTGAAATGTATATACTAAGTTAGAAACCTTCCCTGGAGTGGAAACAACTTCTCACCCAAGTTTCATAGCAATCGGATGAAAGGTTTACGAACAAATACGGGACTGTGTCGAAATGCTTCGCGCGTTGTCGCTCATTTGTTGAATCTACTCGTGCTCTGTCTATTGTAAAATGGATTTACTAAGCCAGAAACCTTCCTTGCAGAGTAATCAACATCTCACCAAGTTTCATCGCAATCGGATGGGTGGTGTATGAACGCATAGGAGACATACACACCCACATACATACTATCTCGTACATTGATTTTTATAGATTGGTGTATTGACTCTCATGGACACCATACCTAATTTTACGTTGCACCAAGCATCCGAACACGTGTTATAGGCGTACATAAAGATACACAGAAAGAAAGACAGACAATTCTATTGTCTACAACATATCACCCAGATATACAAATATGGGTATATCTACCACACAGTATCACACAAAATCATCCTTACGATGAACCCGTATGTCGACAAAAAAAATTATATATACGAGCCTTACAGTAGTCGCATATGATGTGTAACATCTGTCATGTTACCCTACTATGAAATTGAGATGAAATATATATGAAGTCAATTTATTCGTCATATTATTGGTCGTATATATTCTAAGCATGGAAATATATGTAATTCTGGATATTTTGCTGTCTGGTACTGCTCATTAGGCTTCATTGACACATTTATTATAGTTGGATATAGTCTGAACATTTAGACATGTTAAACAATTTGTGACGAGTGTCTGATAGTGACTGATAATGTAGATGATAGGCCCCTTAAAACAATCATCATGATCATTCATAACTCTAATACTGTATAAACTAACTGTGCAGGCCTGTGAAATGTATAACGTAAGTGCACTGGTGGTTCTTAGGGCAGGCCACAAAGGTTATTAGCTGCATAAAATGATCGTGTTTTGAAAATTTCATTGATGATAGTTATAATTAGGTTAATGGATCCGATCGGGTGATTATCGGCCAACATTCTTGATTTATAAAGCATAACCAGCATAATAGAGTCATACATGTTACTAGTAGGCCTATGCTTTGTCGAGTTTATTACGGTTCAAAATTACACGTAAAATATTGTATTCACCGTCTTATAATTTCCCAACCATGTACACACGTCACCATTTTATGCATTCCAACACTGATATGTCAACTCACCAAAATATCGCATATAGTGATGATACTTCACACTTTTCATTAAAAAACAGCAATATTCAGAAGGAATTGTATTTAACGCCACATTCAACATAAATAGTCAGTTAATCACAAGGAATACGCTTGAAGCGGGATTTAAAGTCACTTCATAATGCTATTCTTACGGGAGACAACTTTGTTTTGCCCAACATCAGCTGATTTTACTTTGTCCCCACTGAAATGTTATATTTACTGAAATCGTGCAGGCAGTTATATATCTGGGCGCAGTCCAATTCGGCCAGTTAATTACACTGATAAAATCGGACAGACTTTTCTGGCCACCATGATCTGCCCCTTTGATAATTGATAGTCCAATTCGGCCAGCGATAGCTCATTAGCAACCTCCCCTATCTTCCCCCACTCTGCAGCCATCACATACCATACTGTTCACATTTTCAAACATTTTGTCATTAAACTGTTGGAGGGGAGGTGACTCTCAGTTTGACGGTCCCAGGGGTGTCAATTACTATAAATTCACATATGTATGACCTAGCTTTCTGGATATGGTGACAACTACTGTCTGTGTAGGAGCTTTATACAAAGTATACGATATGTCCTCAATAGTTTCACAAATATGGACATCCATGAGATTGTGTTCGATAAACTGACAGCGTTAATATAACCTACTGTAAGTGCAAGCTCTAACATTTTACCTGATCTTCTTAGCATACACTAACAAATTAACAAAATTACATTTTAATAAACCAAGTGAACAATTTTCATTGAATACCCTAACCTATTAGATGAAATTAAAACATACTTAATACCAGTACCTTAATTAATAGTTGGAGATTCTTTTTAAGGGCTGGGGTAGCTTGGCAATCAGCCCGGTGAACTGAATTTTTAATTGGTGTAAATTATATTTATATACTAACCAAGGGTCACAATATTATTTAGCAATTATATTTCGACCATGCAGCCAGCCTGAAATGGTTTTCCGTTTTTTCTACTCTATACAAATCCAGGAACTGTCCCTTCGAATAGGCCACGGCTGCTTCCTTCTTTAGTTCATTAATTCGAATGGCATTTTAACTGCCATTTCCTTGTTAAGTTCAAGTATATTTTAATGAAAGTTAGTAGTTTTTTTTCTTTATTGTCAATCCGGGAAGTTTGTTTTATTGAGATTTTAATTAATATGGTTCAAAAAGACACTAAGATTAAGAATAACATTTTAACTGCCATTTCCTTGTTAAATTCATGTATATTTTAATGAGAGTAGGTAATTGTGTAGTGAATAAAACAGGATTCCTTCTATGAATCGTCTGTAAAACTGTCGCCATATTTCAGTTTGATGGAATAGTTTTTTAAAAGTAATTTTCATTCATTTTAGTAGGTTTTTTTTTAGATGACATTTCATTGAGCATTATATGTCCGCCTCGTTACGTAGTGGCTATCACCGCGGAGGCCCGGGTTCGATTACCGGCTCTGCCAAGAAATTTAATTCTGATTTGAGGGCTGGAACGGGTTACACTCAGCCTCGTGAGGTAAAACTGAGAGGAGGAGGAGGATTCGTCCCACCTCCGCCATCCTGGAAGTAGTTTTCCGTGGTTTCCCACTTCTACTCCAGGCAAATGCCGGATTGAGTCCTGACTGAAGGCCACGGCTGCCTCCTTCCCAATCCTCACCTTAATTACAACTACACGCAATAATACAGCCATCACAATAAGACAAGTTATCAGACAAATTCCACACACACAACCAAGTACACGGGGTTACATGACGACGATGTCGCAAAGCCCCTCAATGAATCAACAATAATGATCTAACAAACCCGTGGTTTGGAGCACCCAAACATCAAGCCGACTGCAACCCAGTTCATAGGCTACAAATTGTGGGGGACGAATAACCTGCGCGACGACACCCTTAGCCACATCACTTTGATTTTAGATCATGGACCACTACTCCTCATATCAAGCAGGTACTTAATTGTCCTCACGAGGCTTTCCTTCTCCTGATGCAGAATTGAGAATAGGCGGGTATGATTCCTACCTCAGCCATGCTAGAAGTGGTTTTTCATGGTTTCTCATTTGTATTCCAGGCAGATGCCTTGATTGTACCTAAATTAAGGTCGTGGCGCCCTTCTAACCATATTCTAGCCAAATTACAAGTACACAATAGTACGCTACAGCAGTTACAATAACACAGATTATCAGACAGATTCCACACACACCAAAGTACACAGCACTACATGATCGCCAAGCCTTCAAAATGAATAAACGACAATTGTTTCCAGCCCTCAAATCAGATGTTAAGTATGACTGGCTGCGTTGCTCAGCGGTAACGTTCTTGCCTACTGATCCCAAGGCTGCAGGATTGAATCCTAGCGCAGTCGCTTGGCATTTGTGGGTGCATAATTGCGATGGAGCTGTGTCAGTAAGTTTACTGGCACGTTAAAGATCTTCGGGACAAGATTCCGGCACCCCGGCCACAGTAGTTAAAAGGGACGTAAAACCAATAACATTATATAGATCTTAAGTTTCTGGCTGGAATCTAATCCAGAGCCTCCTCGGTAAGAGAAAAGCATGCTATCCATACACCACGAGGGACAATAATAATAAAAATAATAATAATATTAATAATAATAATGTAAGGGGTTTAAGGTACCTTTTAACTGTTGTAGCCTTTTAAAAGAATAAAGGCATAATGTTTGCTTCACTGAAATTGTGTTAGATCCAATTTTGTATAACCCTACATAGAAGTGTGTTTACGGGAAACTCCAGAGCCAGTGGGTCATTCTGCAAGATCAAGTAAGTTATCTTACCTTTGGGTTTTCACAAGGGTAGTGGTGGGGGACCGAAGGAAGAAGGGTTTCAGCGGAAGAACCAGAACTTGGCCTGGGGCAATTGGCCAGAAAGGACTGTGCGATGGAATGACAAGATAAGAAAGATCCACTCAGAAGATTAGCTGGCTCAATTCGCCAACACCCATATATCTGTATTTGGTTAGCTTCATATTCTTTGTGATTGTGGAGAAAGGTTGAAATAGATTGCTAGTTTTTGGAGGCAAAATTGTTAGCGCAGGTTGGAGCGCTTGTGTGGTTGAAGTTGAACTAGTGGAATAGGAGAGCTTACTCTAAAAATTCCAGAGATAGAGAGGGACAATGAGAGTTAAGCAAAAAAGAGGGGAGGTTTGAGGTTATTGGTGGTGATAAAAGAAATCTATTGTATGAAAGACATTATATGAAAGATAAACGCGAAGGAAGTTATAGATTGAATCATTCTGTCTTCATTATTGCATCGTAATGGTTATATGACGATAGTTTCTAAAATAAACTTTTCTAAGAAGGGAAGCCAGAATAAAATGAGTATTTGAATGATGGTATGAAACTGGAAAATGCATCTTTTTGTGACGGCACTATTAATACAATTTATATTTACATCCCTTGGTACTACAAAATAGTAAGTGGCATTACGATGAATTGTGGTTATGTTACTGCGTACATTAATCTACCTTGTTTACTGTAGTGTCCTGGTTGGTGTCGGAGACACGTCACGCCAGGGGATAAGAGTATTCTCGTGCAGCATATTAAAATATTTTTCATAGTGTATAACCTATGAAATGGTGCCCTCCCGGATTATATCTTCTTAAAGATATCTATTTAATGTTTAAAACATTACACCACGGTCGGCCGGTAGAAGCATAGCGGGCGCACTCTCTATCCTATTGTATGCTCGAAGCATTCCACAGCAAAAGTATAAAGGAGAATGTAATGGGAACTTACCAAAAAATACTGATATCAAAACTGTTCTGTGGGAATACTATGAAAGCTTTTAATACCTGGGATATTCCGGCGCTGACATACACATTTGCTCTACTAAGACGGTCAAAGACAGTACCAAATGACACTGATATAAATACAAGAATAACAAAGAGCAAATGCTGAGTCTTTCGTCGGAAATCTACAATATTGGGTCAGCAATATTTCCTCAATTGCATAGACACCAGAGTTCACATGAGCGTTTACGGTTCATTATGTCATATACATTCCTCATTGTTTCCTCTTACCACTGCCAGCGGGCACACTTCCGTTCGATCCACCACTGCCAGCTTTCCGTCCCATTTTTCGAAATCACTCCCACAAAAATACCCAGCAACCGAGTGGAAAGATGTTACACATCAAAAAAATAAATTAAAACAAGAAGTTCCGTAACGAACTAAATAGCCTACTTTTCTTAAAATTTAAGATCTATGCCAATGATTAATCTATATGGATCTATCTAGAATAATGACGAAATTAAGTTGGTAATATCGAAATTTCTAATTAGTTCGAAATACTGTATACCTGGCATACTGTAGCCTAATAGAGAACTACAGTTGGCAGCCCTGGTGACTGAATATATTCTTAGTTCCATCTCTTAAGGTACAGAATACAAAATTTGGTTGAAGTCCAATGGATAGCATGGACGTTACATGCAGTTAAATGTTGGACCTAACAGCGCGCGTAAAATCATGTTGGCAACAATGACATACATGTATTGGTCAGAAATAATCTGAAATAATATGATCTATTGTTGTGTCAATTTTGAATAAAATCCATTAAATAGTATAGAAGTTACATGCATTTTAAAATTGGATCTATCAGCAGGCTTAGAATCATGTTGGCAGCACTGACGTATATTAGTTACTCCAAATTAATCTAGAATGCCAGGTACTATACGTGTGCAAAGTTTAGACCTATTGGCTTGCATACTTTCTGATATATTGATATTAGGGTAACAAAAATAGAGACAGTATTTACTAACAGTTGGCAGCCCTGGTTACTCTTAAGAATCGGCATATACATATCTGTTATGGTACACATAGCACACACGAAATTTGGTTGAAATCCAAATGATAGTATAGAAGTTACATGTATTTAAAGTTGGACCTCTCAGCAGGCTTAGAATCATGTTGGTAGCACTGACGTATATAAGTTTCTCCAAATTAATATAGAATGTCAGGTACTATACGTGTGCATAGTTTAAAGCTGTCGGCTGGCATACTTTCTGATATATTGGTATTTGGATAAAATAAATTGAGAGCATTTATTAACAGTTGGCAGCCCTGGTGGATCTTAATAATACGATTCAGTCATGTCTGTTTATGTACACATAGCACATACGAAATTTGGTTGAAATCCAATTGATAGTGTAGAAGTTATATGCATTTAAAATTTGGACATATCAGAAGGCGAATATTCATTTTGGCAACACTGCGATGTATGGCCTCCTGGAAATTAAACTGCAATATTATTATCTATACGTGTGCCAATTTTGAAATAGCTCCTATTCATACCTTCCAAGATATCCAACATGGAGCTCAAATTTCAATTGCGATTTTTCAGCAGTTGGTAGCACTGACATCATTTTCAAATATGGGCTTGAGATATTCAGGTATAGATCTTTACTCCTACCAAATTTTGTTTCGATTGCTGCAGCCGTTTAGGAGTTGATAGGGGGACACACACACACAGCCAGACAGACAGACAGAAGGACAGACAGACAGACAGACAGACACACATTTGCCCGATCTCATAAGTCTACTTTTTCCTCATTTTCGCAAAATGTGAAAAGTAGGCTAAAAATTACGAGCCTTACAGTAGTCGCATATGATGTGTAACATCTGTCTGAAATGAAATACAGAAGCACTATCATACATTTCCATAAGATGAATAATGAAATTCACAACTTGTTTCATAGAATGAACGCTCAAGTTATCTATTTTCTTAAGGATAGAGGATAACTTAACGCCTCGATATTTTGTTTAGGAGTCCCAAAATCCCTAGCAGAAGAATTATCATCTTTAGAATGTCCAGAAGCCTGAGGATCAACATTCATACTAGAACTCCCAGTGACGCTCTCTCGATTCACGGAGAACAACTGACATACAAGATCAGTTATCCTTTGCTGGCAAACACACAATGTAATATTTATCAGACTTACCTGTCACAGTCGCGTTGACAACATTTGGAGAAATAATAACGTACGAGAATATGACGTTAGAGCTTCCTTATCCAACTCCTTAGAGTCACGAATATCTGACAGAGATCGACTACTATAACTTCGATGTCAATTCTCAATTAACCTCTTTGACCGCTCAGGCCGATCATAACCTCTACTCTCAGAACTAACATATCGGTACAAATATCACTGCAAGTCGACAGTCTAAACATATCTCTGTCAGAACTTAATTTAAGTTCCCGAATCAGAAACAGTCTTGCAAGGGAATCCAACACACCATCCAGCAACTCGTAAAACACAATGGATAGATCAGAATTCCGATCGCTTATACAAGATAAATAATCCGGTATGCGGTGAGAACAATGTAGGAAACGATAATGAAGGCGTAACAACTGCGCGCACGAACAAACATCGTCACTCAAATCAAATGCATCAGAACACACATCACAAATTAAGAATCCACATAGCCAGATGGGCGGCAGTACCTGGAGTGCTTACATTAAATCAGAATACAGCAAAAGTATGAAGATTTAATAAATCGTAATTGTTTTCAGCAAATATGATACGGAAAATTCAGGTTCTTTAGCCTCAAATGGCCCAAATTTCTAAAAGTCGCAAAAAATGCTGATTCAATTCAGGAACTTTGAAAATAATGTTGCTGTTTGGAGATATAATAGACCATCTGTACCATATGTCGCACATGAAAATTGTGTGAAAAAATTCTAGGTTACCCCTTGACCCCCTTAATTGCATTGATGAATTATACAGTCTACGTTGGTTCCGTGATAACCTTATAGCCATTTGCAAACTTTCACAGAAATGTAGGGGGCGTTGTGGCTCAGCGGTCTAGCTGTATGCCTCTCACCAAGGCGGTCCGGGTTCGATTCCTGGTCAATGCATGTGAGATTTTCGAAGTGAAATGCCATGTCCTGTGGTTCGGATTCCACGTAAAAAGTTGGTCCCGTGACTCATGATCTCGAGATTAACGGTCACGTTAAACTACAAGCTTGCTTGCTTACAGAAATGTAATGAATGGAGTGACATTGCTTCTTACAGAAATAGATAGAAAGTTGGATGTCACCCCTTGAGATAATGATGTCTTGGTTACCGACTTGCATTCCTTCATTAGTTTTTCAATTAAATTAAATTAGTATTCTGGGAATATCTCAGAAACTGTTGGTTTTAGAGCCTTATAATGTAGTTTTCGAGGACCCTTTATGGCCCCCAAGTTTTGTTTCTGGCACCGAGGGGCTTTGTCTCGTCGTTGTACGCCATAATATAATACTACTACTACTACTATTAATAATAATAATAATAATAATAATAATAATAATAATAATATATAGGGATAGGAATATAATTGACCTGCCGTACCACACCCACAGGTATAAATCGCGTGAAAAAATTCTAGAGTACCCCTTGACCCCCTTAAGCGTATTATACGTATTGATGAATTTTACATCTTAATTCGGTTCCGTGGTAACCTTCTGGCCGTTTGCAAACTCTCACACTAATGTAATTAGTGGAATTGCATTGCGTCTTACAGCAATAGATGGACCTCTGAGATTCAGTTGCCATGGTTACCGGCTTGCATTCTTTCATTATTAGCCTATTTTCAATTTTGAAAAAAATAGGCTTATGAGATCACCTTTTGTCCGTGTGTGTGTGTGCGTGCGCGTGTGCGTGCGTGTGTGTGTGTGTGTGTGTGTGTGTGTGATGTGTGTGTGTCCCCCCCCCCCTAATAAAATCTAAACGGCTGGAGCGATTTCAATGAAACTCGGTAATTACATAGCACTATCTCCGGCGACCTCGACCGTGCCCTTCAAATTTTGTTACGTCTCACCAATCCAACATGGCGGCTGTGCGAAATATTTCACTAGCATTCAATATCTCCGAAACTATTACCGATATCGCCCTGAAATTGTGTACGGTGATAAAGGGCACTAGTAGAAGTTCACCTATGAGACTTTCAAACACCTGGTGACTACAAAACCAACATGGCGGTCAAGCGAATTTGAGACTTTTAAATAGGCATTTCTCGCGATTTAACTATCCAAACGTAATGAAACTTGGTACAGCAAATGTTTATACACATTGTAATGCACTGGAGTCTAATTTAGTTCAATTGTTTACATAACCTCAAAATGGCGGCTGTGCGAAATATTTCACTGACATTCTATATCTCCGAAACTATTACAGATATCATCATGCAATTTTGTACGGTGATAAAGGGTACTGATACAAGTTTACCAATGTATATTTCATAAACCTGTAAAGTACAAAACGAACATGGCGACCAAGGGAATTTGAAATATTTTAATAGACTTTTCTCGTGATTTAACTCTCTGAGCGCAGTGAAATGTGGTACAGTAAATGATTTTGCAGATTGTAATGCACTGCCATGTAATTTAATTGTTTACATAACCTCAAGATGGCGGCTGTGCGAAATTTTAAAATTAGGTTTTTATTCTTGTGTCGTAATCATGCGATCGAAGTGAAAGTTTGAATAATGAAGCTAGTCAATAATTGTCCTTGAATGGTACATAACTCTATGGCCTATACATATAACAATCCTAAATGGCGAGCTTCCGAAATATTTAGACGGTTCTCAATATCTATGAATCTTTTACAGCAACCAAACTGAATTTTTTTATGTTCATAGAGACTATGAACATATGTTCACCTATAGGACTTTCAGTAACCTGGTGAGCACAAATCCAACATGGCGGCGACGCGAAGTATAAATATTTAAATGGACGTTTCTCGCGAATTAACTATCCGAGTGCCGTGAAACGTTGCACGTTAAATGCTTATACAAATGTTGATCCACTGGCATGTAATTTATTTCTATTGTTTGCATAATCACAAGATGGCTGGTGTGCGTACTTTTAAAATCTCGTTGATACTTCTTGTGTTCTAATCATGCGATTGAAGTTTGAATACCACACGTACACAATAATCTTAATGTAATAGTACAAAAATAAAAATCCATCCTGGCGACCATATGAAATATTTAGACGCTTCTCAATATCTACGAATCTGTTACATCAATTAAACTGAAATTTTGTATGTTGATAGAGACAATTAACATGAGTAGGATATATGAAAATAGGCTGTATAGTTCTTCACGGAACTACTTGTTTTATTAAATGAAATTAGTTTCCTGGTAATATCTAAAAAATGGTTGGTTTTAGGGCCTTAAATTGTCTCTCACATTGAGGGGCTGAAAATGAGCTCTGTTTCGTCCTTCTACGCCTATTTCATCATGTATTTTAAGGGGGTAGGCCCCCTTTTTTTTGAGAGGTACGGAGAAGAGTTACATCAATGATCAGTGCCACTCCTCTGATGGATATGTGTAGCAAATTTTACGTTGATACACCCAGCCGTTCTCGAGTTATAAGGGAACAAAGTTGTCCACAGACAAACACCAAACGAACAAGCAGACAGACAAAAAAATATTTTCGTGCGCATTCATCATAAAGCAGTCTGAAATGCGTAAATAACTCAAATTTCCGTAGGAATTCAGAAGAAACAGACAAACTTTCATTTTTATATATGTAGAGATATACTGCACCGCTCGTCGTTGACCGTGTTTTATAGGTTTTACTCGCTAACCATTGGAGATACACGAAAAGGGGTAAGGAGCTTTCGGATATAAAATTACATTATAAATCTCGTATGTGCCATCATAAGTTTGCTATTTCTTAACGTTCTCTTTTTATTTGAAATCAAAATATGAAATTTTGAAAGCAAGGGTGTAGTGACGTCACTAAAATGGTCGCCATTTTTAAATAGTGCAAAATATCGAAATAAAAAGATGCCTATGTGTAAACCTGGTAAATCAGCTACATCCATGCAAAATTTCATTTCAGTCGGACCAGTGGTACTTGCGTGATTGAGTAACAAATAGGACGACAGACAGACACACACCATCTCATTTCTATATATTAGTATGATTAATTAGGTCAAAATATCAGAGAAGAAAATTGTTACAGGCTAAAGCAGTATACAGAAATATCATACTGATGCAAATCCAGCATAATACAGGGAAAATACACAGAACCAACTCGTCTTGCTTAAATATCCATCACGGTGGATGAGGCCATGAATCATTGTTAATTGAAATCTTAGAGCTGTTTTATCGACATTTTTGGTCTCACCATATTAGCACTTGTTGACCTGACCTACGCGAAGGGAATGAAAGCGAAGGGCGAGCAAGGAGAGATTACTATCAGCATTCCAGACCGGTGGTCAAGCCGTCATAAACATTTCAAGGGTGTACAAACTCTTCATTTGAAGTTTCCATACGTGAAAAAGAATTTAAAAAAACATTATATTATGTGACAACAAAATCGTTGATTTCGCATGTCTGTAGCATTTTGGTATAATTTTCACATTGTGAGTCAATTTCGCATATTGTCGCTTTCTCAAAATACATTAAAACGTGGTTTACAGATCGCGAAAAGTGAAAATATAAGAACACAAGCTTTTCGCACTTTATCGCATTCGTGAAGAACACCACCTTTACCCTTAACTAATAAACAAAGAAACCTGAACTGTTAACAAAACACTCATAACCCCCCCTTGAAACTTCAATAGCTAACTAGCTTGTTGGACGCACGCGAACGAGTTTTTTGATGTGTAACATCTTTCCACTCGGTATCTGGATATTTTTGTGGCGCTCGGTAGCTGGACATGTTTGTAGGAGTAATTTTGGAAAAGGGACGGAAATGGGTGGGACGGAAGTGCATGGGACGGAAACAATAAGCGCGCGTGGTGGCGGAGATCGGTACAACGACGTACTGTAGGTCGTGTGGCTATGGGGAATGTATATCACATACAGTTTAGTTCAAGGTTTGGAGACCCCATTTAAGATATTCCCACAATAAATCATCTTCAAGTTGTCGTTCTTTGGTGTGAAAATATTCATTTTATCATATTTGCTGAAAACAATTACGATTTATTAAATCTTCATACTTTTGCTGTATTCTTATTTAATGTAAGCACTCGATGTTCTGTCGGCCATGTGGCTATGTGGAAACTATATCGCATCAACAAACACTCCAAACAACGTAGGAATTCAGTGTATTAACGCCGACTACTAACAATGATTGAAACTTCGTTGGTCTAAACATATCACTGGGAGAAACACATTTAATTCAAGTAGTTATTTCAATGACCAACAGAGTTCACTGTCAACAAGGGGTTTGCGCTCCCGGGACACACATAGTAGGATAACATGTCACATGTTACACATCATATGTGACTACTGTAAGGCTCGTATATTTTTTTAGCCTATTTTCAATTTTGAAAAAATAGGCTTATGAGATCACCTTTTGTCCGTGTGTGTGTGCGTGTGTGTGTGTGCGTGTGTGTGATTCGTGTGTGTGTCCCCCCCTAATAAAATCTAAACGGCAGGAACGATTTCAATGAAACTCGGAAAGTTCATAGCACTATTCCCGGCGACCTCGACCGTGCCCTTCAAATTTTGTTACGACTCACCAATCCAACATGGCGGCTGTGCGAAATATTTCACCAGCATTCAATATCTCCGAAACTATTACCGATATTACCCTGACATTTTCTATGGTGATAGAGGGAACTACTATAAGTTCACTTATGTGACTTTTGAAAACCTGGTAACTACAAAACCAACATGGCGGCCAAGCGAATTTGCGACTTTTAAATAGACATTTCTCGCGATTTGACCAACCAAACGCAATGAAACTTGGTACAGTATATGTTTATATACATTGTAATGCACCGACATCTAACTTCGTTCAATTGTTTACATAATCACAAGATGGCGGATGTGCGAAATATTTCACCGGCATTCTATATCTCTGAAACTATTAGCGGTATCTCCCTAAAAGTTTGTACGGATATAAAGGGCACTACTGGAAGTCCATCTATAAGATTTTCAAACACCGGTTAACTACAAAACGAACATGGCGGCCAAGCAAATTTGAACATTTCAAATAGACCTCTCTCGCGATTTAATGTTCCAAGCGCACTGAAACCTGGTACAGGAAATATTTATACACATTGTAATCCACTGGTATCTAATTTAGTTCAATTGTTTATATACCCTCAAGATGGCGGCAGTGCGAATTTTAAAATTAAGTTTTTATTTCTTGTGATGTAGTCATGCGATCGAAGTGAAAGTTTGAATAATGAACCTACGCAATAATTTTCCTTTAATGGTACATGACGCTATGGCCTATCCATTTAACAATCCAACATGGCGACCATCCGAAATATTTAGACGATACTGAATATCTACGAATCTATTTTAGCAATCAAACTGCATTTTTTAATGTTCATAGGGGCTATGAACTTAAGTTCACCTATAGGACTTTCAATAACCTGGTGATCATAAATCCAACATGGAGGTGACGCGAATTATAAATATTCACATGGACGTTTCTCGCAATTTAAACATACGCGTGCAGTGAAACTTGGTACAGTAAATATTTATCCGAATGTTAATCCACTGGCATCTAATTTATTTCAATTGTTTCCATAACCTCAAGATGGCAGCTGTGAAAAAATTTTAAATCTCCTTGTTTTTTCTTGTGTCCTAATTATGCGATTGAAGTTTGAATACTACACGTTCACAATAATCTGCTTGTAACAGTACATAACTCTAGGACCTACATATATAAAATCCAACATGGCGACCATCCGAAATATTTAGTCGGTTCTCAATATCTACGAATCTATTACAGCAATCAAACTGAAATTGTGTGTGTTGATAGTGGCAATTAACATAATTAGGATATATGAAAATAGGCTGTATAGTTCTTCACGCAACTACTTGTTTTTTTTATTTTTCTCCCCCCAGCATAGGTACTTTCCACCATGTATAAAGTAACCATGATGAATGAAGAAGGATCCAAGTGAGTGTGGTCATAATAGTTCCATTGTTTATCTATTATGGTCCATTGTTAATTTTTTTAATCTCCTGAGAAAGTCCCCACTTGAGTGTGTTCATGGAATTTCTATTATTTATTAGTCATGGTTCAAAGTTAGCTTGCTTTTTATGCCGGTGAGTGTAGTTAGAAACTTGGTCAAAGTAAATTTACAGCGACTCCTAATTTTCAAGATGACGTCGGAGCGTACTACTAATCATTCAGAATGTAGAGAACTAATTGCGCAATTAATATGAAACTTAATACGAAAGAAGTACAATATAAGGATCCTTGCTGAAATAAGTCATAGGAATAGCACACTGAATACAAAGGACAGGTGTCATCTTGCATATGGGAGACTGGTTGGTGGTTGGTTCCTTAGTTTAGCGGCTGCGACAACACGGTCATATAACCCCGTGTACATTGGGTGTGTGTAGAATCTGTCTGATAACCGGTGTTAATTGTGATGGCTGTATTAGTGTGGGTTATCTGTGATTCAGGTAGAAGTACTGCAGACGATCAATTTGTCAAGTAGTTCCTACTTTTGCTACCAAATGCTGCCGTCCACGACACATAGCTGCGGACTTGACTACTAGATGCCATCGCAGTCAGCACCTGGAGGTGAACGTTGGAACTAATATAGCGTTATCAAACAAACCTACAAATCTTAGCTTCCACAAGAGTAATTAGTGAAATGTTATTTCTCATGCCATAAATATATGCCATGGGTCTCTCGGCTTTACTTCCCCTCCGAAGGAAGGCAAACCGAGGGATTTCTAACGCTCTTAAAAATCTGACGACTTCGGCCGGGTATGAACCCGCAATCTTGGGCTTAGAAGCTCAGCGTGCTACCAACTACGCCACCGAAGCCACTCATAAAGGAGACTATATTTCCTGCCTCAACACAACATTCTATGAAAGGAACCGATGACAATTGATTTCATAATACTTTCAATAGTGAATAAACAGGTACGGTACTTGAATTAAATCGTAATTACGAACACACTGCTGAATGTTCGAATACATTGATGAAATTAAAAGGGCACTCATTAGAGGCCATTATTTGATATCATTGACAATCTTCAAACAGCATTGAGTTGAGGAATTATAGACAATGAAATCCAATTGATCGTGTATTGTTAATTAAGAGCATGAAACATAATGCGCTTTTATTAGCATAACTGTTGTAGTTCGAGTATTTGGACCGTAGACTGGATTGATGATGCCCTCCTTGCGCCCCATAATCGTTCCATTTGTACATAACTACTGTACTCGACATCCAATGTAAACTATATAACTCGATTCTTTTGTGGCTTCGGTGGTGTAGTTGGTGGCATGCTGCGATTTATGCCCAAAATCGCGGGTTCAAACCCGGCCGAAGTCACTGAATTTTTAAGAGCGTTAAAAATCCCTCAGTATGCATTCCTTCGGAGGGAAAGTAATGCCGGCAATACCAGATATAACCTACACATTTTGCTACTGTGCCCGTTTACACGGATGATGATTAATCAGCACTCGGCTTTTGCTCTTGCGGTTTCGGGGAGTGTTACGTTCCCTCCACCGCTGATTAAACATCTGATATGGAATAATCAAGGTTCACAAGGATTTGAGGAAAAAACACAACATTATAATTTTACAGAATTTAATTCATAAAAGAAAAATATATTCACTCAAAAACATGTAAGAAAAATCAATCACTTGGCATAATTCCTTCAAGTGTCACTCAAAATATGTTAAAATAAATCAATCACTTGGCATAGTCTCTTCAAGTATTATTCAAAACTAAAAATTAATCACTTGGCAAAGTCTCTTCAAGTGCCATTCAAAACTAAAAATTATTCACTTGGCATAGTTCCTTCAAGTGTCACTCAAAATATAAAGAAATCACTTGGCATAGTCTCTTCAAGTGTCATTCAAAACTAAAAATTAATCACTTTGTTAAAATTTATCAAGATCACTATAATGCCATTTCATTATTCTATGAACTTTGTAACCACTTTGTAACCACTTTGTAACCACTTTGTCTTGCTTAAATCTAATGATAATTATTTGTAGTATATTTTACTAAGGCGTCAAGCGCGCCTATCATTCAAGTCATATAACTTTCCAAGGCTTTGGACATTTATATTCATTTCAATCTTTACCCTTCTGGGTTTCTTTAACGTTACATCATTTATCTATCACTTATTTAGTCCTTTGGACCTTACTAGTAATTCTCCACAAAGCCTTAGATTTTACACATTTAAAATTCGGTACAAGAAACATGCCATGTTTGTGAATCGAACCCTTGTTCCACCAGTTCCACTCTCATGCATCAGGTGATCTTTCTTTTCAGCGTACCATGCACTGTGTTATTTATTTTTGTGGGACATTTATTCATCTCTAAACTGCATTTTTCACAACCCGTTCTTTCATTCTTTTTGAGGAAGGAATCCTTTTATTTACAATAAAAGTGTTTGACACAACCCGTCAAAATTCATGTAAATGCTTCAAACTTATATTCTGGAGAATGGTCTCCATCCCAGCATTGTGATTTTATAAGTTAATTTCAGTTTGCATCTTTTAATAAAAACTTTTACATAATGGCCTTTTTATTATTAGTCTTTGACAGACCTTTACTTTACCGCGGAACCCATTAACTTTCTGTCTCACTCACTCATTACGGTAGGTTGGGCGCTAACAGCTGCCTTGCCCCTCTGGTAATACTTCGCTTGATTTATGGCGTCTAGCCATCCACCAAGCTTACAACATTGTTTATTCTTTAACCATATGATTTACCAAGACTTTCGTTTCACTTCTAAAACAACTATTTGTTCCTGTTTTTAATAATTATTATTATTATCATTATTTGTATTTCGTTTTTACAGGATATTTATAACTTATTCCGGAGAGGATGCCTAATAGTTGACTACACCAACTTTAATAACAAATTGTATGACGCCTTATAACAATATTTGTTTATAACAATGCCGTTGTCTTACTTGCAAATTTTATTCGACGATTATTGCCTACAACAATTATATATAACAATGCCTCATGGTCTCACATGTATATTCACTTACAACGCGTTATTTTGACGGTTATGGCCTACAATATTTATAACAATGCCCTCATGGTCTCATATGTATATTTCATTCGACGATTTTCGCCTACAATATTTATTTAACACAGCCTGATCGGACTTACAATGTAACTATTATTTTCAACGCTTCAATATGGCAATACAATTTATGGGAATTTCGCCTACCCAATACAACACGACGTTTACATACAACAACAATACAGAAAGGGGAATCTTTCACCCACAATATTTCGATGAGACTCTTCATCTCCCGATTAATTATATCCTGATAAACGCACATTTATTAGCTTTTAGCTTCATTTATTTATTATTCGGCCCTTTTGGCAACAACGATTTCTTGCTTGGTTATTCGCGGTTTATTTAATATCTCAAATTAATATTTCATTTATAGCGGTAAGACCTCAGCCTTCCTATCATTTAATCTTCATAATTCTGGTTCGCTAGCCTGTGATAATACATTTTCTTTGGGTGTTTTTATTCACCAATTACTTTTAGAGATTTATAAAATTGATCATTTGACAACAATGCGTCAAGACATTTTAATTTATTTCGTTCCGTGTTATTACTTGAGTTCCTTATTACATTTTTTATTATCACTTTATAACTCGATAATATTTACTTTTATTATTATTATTTCGAACTTTCAATTATCTTTCATTTCAACTTTTTGTTATTTGCCATTTAATTATAAGATCAAACTATTTCATATTTTTCCTTTTCATTATTTATTTTCACAATATTTTTATGATGCATATTTATTTCATTATCTGCTTTTACTATGGCGAAATTTTAAGCCATTTAAATTATATGTTCGATTCCTTCCTCCAAATCATTTATTATTTGTTATTTTATTTCTTGGGTTTTTATTACTTTACATTACTGATCCCTTTCATATAATTATATTGCGAGGTCATTCTCGCAAATATTTATAATTATTATTTCAACATTTCAGTTATATAAGTGCATTCAACTACCCGATGAGTTCGATCGTTAAACTCCCCAGTTACGACCGATCCCATCGGGCCAGTACATCGTACATCTGCAATTTTAATGAAAAATCATGACTCACCAGTGTGCTCCGTCTTCGGATCCATCCTTGGGAAGGATTCACACACCTAACGACAAAATTAGCACTCTTCCATGGCACTTTCTTTTGTGAGCGGCACCTCACTTAGGTCCAATCGACCTTCGCTTAAATTTAAACACATCATTACTTTGTAAAATACTGTATTAACAATAAAACACATATATCTTGTAACTTATTTACACTGCGCTAATTTTCACCACATCTCAGTGACTCATGGCACGTTTTATCGGTGATCAACGCCCTGATGGGATCCCCGGACCCTGCATTGGACGTGATGCAAACTCGAACGGCTCCTAATTCTTCACTGGATCTAGTCTCTGCCCTGTCCTTTAGATAGTCTATTTTGACTTCTTTTATCGTCCTTTTATAAGCGATTTTCAATGTTTTACTTGTCCTACGTTTACGTAGCGGTCTATCGAACCTATGGCCCGCTTACTTCGTGACCGTATTTTGTCCTTATCTCCGACAAGTTCCCTAATTTCTCCTACGAGAATGTCTTTATTGCTACGTTCTTATTTGACACACTGTAGCTTCGCTAAAGTTCACTATATTTGTTCTTGGGTCTCGAACCCGTGTCCATTTACTTGAATTATGGGATTTCGTTCCAATATCGGTCTCTTATTACTGTAGTCTTTCACTTAACTTTCATGGAGACCTGTCTGTATATTTCGAAACGATGACCTCCAGCGTAGTGTCTCAACTGATCTGGAATGCTGTATTCTAGCTTATTACTGTTCTAGAATTTGTCGCGGCGCAATTTTACTTCGTCACGGTTTTCGAGTAGCGTATAATATATTTGATCTAGCACAAGTGCTTTAGTGATCACTTACTAACAACCGTACTTTTTACGTAGCGGATCTTATATTACCACGCACATATAACTTTTTGTTGAAACCGCGGTTACTGATGATTGTTAATTCGTCTTAACACGATCCACTTTTAGCGGTTGGTAACGAACTGTGTTATTTGCTGTGGCTTCTCCATACAGGAGTACGATGAGTCTTTACTAGTGTGAGGACGGACTTCCGTCCCGGCAGTTTGATAATTCTGCGTACTGTATACTTATATACTGTGCGGAATTGCGCCGAGCCTCCCCGGGCTTAACTGAACTGCGACGAGTATAATGCAGCGCTTCTGCATTTTATGAGACAGCGTGTAGCTTTTCCCGGCTTACTTCTGGCGAACTGCTTCTGACACAGCCTGTAGCCTCACTTGGCTGACGGATACTGCATGCTCTCTGGTTGAAACCCGGGCTATTTATTGGGAACTTGCAAAAATAAACTACTTTTGCCTTTCTCCTGGAGCTAACTTCTGAAATAG